>OY019130.1:69353273-70607567 GCA_955652365.1 Eristalinus aeneus | reverse complement strand
CTGGATGTACTCGTCGGCATCCGAAAACATGCGAAAAATTGTTTAAAGTTCATTCGGACGTCCAGGAGGCCAACAGTGGTCGAAGAAGGATCTAAGGCTAAGACCCCAAATTCGTGTCGCATACCTCGAAAATCATGAAATTTTCAATTTCGGTAAAAAGTGACTGGATGTACTCGTCGGCATCCGAAAACATGCGAAAAATTGTTTAAAGTTCATTCGGACGTCCAGGAGGCCAACAGTGGTCGAAGAAGGGTCTAAGGCTAAGACCCCAAACTCCGCATACCCGGGTATTGCGTGCCGCATACCTCGAAAATCATGAAATTTTCAATTTCGGTAAAAAGTGGCTGGATGTACTCGTCGGCATCCGAAAACATGCGAAAAATTGTTTAAAGTTCATTCGGACGTCCAGGAGGCCAACAGTGGTCGAAGAAGGATCTAAGGCTAAGACCCCAAATTCGTGTCGCATACCTCGAAAATCATGAAATTTTCAATTTCGGTAAAAAGTGACTGGATGTACTCGTCGGCATCCGAAAACATGCGAAAAATTGTTTAAAGTTCATTCGGACGTCCAGGAGGCCAACAGTGGTCGAAGAAGGATCTAAGGCTAAGACCCCAAATTCGTGTCGCATACCTCGAAAATCATGAAATTTTCAATTTCGGTAAAAAGTGACTGGATGTACTCGTCGGCATCCGAAAACATGCGAAAAATTGTTTAAAGTTCATTCGGACGTCCAGGAGGCCAACAGTGGTCGAAGAAGGATCTAAGGCTAAGACCCCAAACTCCGCATACCCGGGTATTGCGTGCCGCATACCTCGAAAATCATGAAATTTTCAATTTCGGTAAAAAGTGGCTGGATGTACTCGTCGGCATCCGAAAACATGCGAAAAATTGTTTAAAGTTCATTCGGACGTCCAGGAGGCCAACAGTGGTCGAAGAAGGATCTAAGGCTAAGACCCCAAATTCGTGTCGCATACCTCGAAAATCATGAAATTTTCAATTTCGGTAAAAAGTGACTGGATGTACTCGTCGGCATCCGAAAACATGCGAAAAATTGTTTAAAGTTCATTCGGACGTCCAGGAGGCCAACAGTGGTCGAAGAAGGATCTAAGGCTAAGACCCCAAATTCGTGTCGCATACCTCGAAAATCATGAAATTTTCAATTTCGGTAAAAAGTGACTGGATGTACTCGTCGGCATCCGAAAACATGCGAAAAATTGTTTAAAGTTCATTCGGACGTCCAGGAGGCCAACAGTGGTCGAAGAAGGATCTAAGGCTAAGACCCCAAACTCCGCATACCCGGGTATTGCGTGCCGCATACCTCGAAAATCATGAAATTTTCAATTTCGGTAAAAAGTGACTGGATGTACTCGTCGGCATCCGAAAACATGCGAAAAATTGTTTAAAGTTCATTCGGACGTCCAGGAGGCCAACAGTGGTCGAAGAAGGATCTAAGGCTAAGACCCCAAATTCGTGTCGCATACCTCGAAAATCATGAAATTTTCAATTTCGGTAAAAAGTGACTGGATGTACTCGTCGGCATCCGAAAACATGCGAAAAATTGTTTAAAGTTCATTCGGACGTCCAGGAGGCCAACAGTGGTCGAAGAAGGATCTAAGGCTAAGACCCCAAATTCGTGTCGCATACCTCGAAAATCATGAAATTTTCAATTTCGGTAAAAAGTGACTGGATGTACTCGTCGGCATCCGAAAACATGCGAAAAATTGTTTAAAGTTCATTCGGACGTCCAGGAGGCCAACAGTGGTCGAAGAAGGATCTAAGGCTAAGACCCCAAATTCGTGTCGCATACCTCGAAAATCATGAAATTTTCAATTTCGGTAAAAAGTGACTGGATGTACTCGTCGGCATCCGAAAACATGCGAAAAATTGTTTAAAGTTCATTCGGACGTCCAGGAGGCCAACAGTGGTCGAAGAAGGATCTAAGGCTAAGACCCCAAACTCCGCATACCCGGGTATTGCGTGCCGCATACCTCGAAAATCATGAAATTTTCAATTTCGGTAAAAAGTGACTGGATGTACTCGTCGGCATCCGAAAACATGCGAAAAATTGTTTAAAGTTCATTCGGACGTCCAGGAGGCCAACAGTGGTCGAAGAAGGATCTAAGGCTAAGACCCCAAATTCGTGTCGCATACCTCGAAAATCATGAAATTTTCAATTTCGGTAAAAAGTGACTGGATGTACTCGTCGGCATCCGAAAACATGCGAAAAATTGTTTAAAGTTCATTCGGACGTCCAGGAGGCCAACAGTGGTCGAAGAAGGATCTAAGGCTAAGACCCCAAATTCGTGTCGCATACCTCGAAAATCATGAAATTTTCAATTTCGGTAAAAAGTGACTGGATGTACTCGTCGGCATCCGAAAACATGCGAAAAATTGTTTAAAGTTCATTCGGACGTCCAGGAGGCCAACAGTGGTCGAAGAAGGATCTAAGGCTAAGACCCCAAACTCCGCATACCCGGGTATTGCGTGCCGCATACCTCGAAAATCATGAAATTTTCAATTTCGGTAAAAAGTGGCTGGATGTACTCGTCGGCATCCGAAAACATGCGAAAAATTGTTTAAAGTTCATTCGGACGTCCAGGAGGCCAACAGTGGTCGAAGAAGGATCTAAGGCTAAGACCCCAAACTCCGCATACCCGGGTATTGCGTGCCGCATACCTCGAAAATCATGAAATTTTCAATTTCGGTAAAAAGTGGCTGGATGTACTCGTCGGCATCCGAAAACATGCGAAAAATTGTTTAAAGTTCATTCGGACGTCCAGGAGGCCAACAGTGGTCGAAGAAGGATCTAAGGCTAAGACCCCAAATTCCGCATACCCGTGTATTGCGTGCCGCATACCTCGAAAATCATGAAATTTTCAATTTCGGTAAAAAGTGACTGGATGTACTCGTCGGCATCCGAAAACATGCGAAAAATTGTTTAAAGTTCATTCGGACGTCCAGGAGGCCAACAGTGGTCGAAGAAGGATCTAAGGCTAAGACCCCAAACTCCGCATACCCGGGTATTGCGTGCCGCATACCTCGAAAATCATGAAATTTTCAATTTCGGTAAAAAGTGGCTGGATGTACTCGTCGGCATCCGAAAACATGCGAAAAATTGTTTAAAGTTCATTCGGACGTCCAGGAGGCCAACAGTGGTCGAAGAAGGATCTAAGGCTAAGACCCCAAACTCCGCATACCCGGGTATTGCGTGCCGCATACCTCGAAAATCATGAAATTTTCAATTTCGGTAAAAAGTGGCTGGATGTACTCGTCGGCATCCGAAAACATGCGAAAAATTGTTTAAAGTTCATTCGGACGTCCAGGAGGCCAACAGTGGTCGAAGAAGGATCTAAGGCTAAGACCCCAAACTCCGCATACCCGGGTATTGCGTGCCGCATACCTCGAAAATCATGAAATTTTCAATTTCGGTAAAAAGTGGCTGGATGTACTCGTCGGCATCCGAAAACATGCGAAAAATTGTTTAAAGTTCATTCGGACGTCCAGGAGGCCAACAGTGGTCGAAGAAGGATCTAAGGCTAAGACCCCAAATTCCGCATACCCGTGTATTGCGTGCCGCATACCTCGAAAATCATGAAATTTTCAATTTCGGTAAAAAGTGACTGGATGTACTCGTCGGCATCCGAAAACATGCGAAAAATTGTTTAAAGTTCATTCGGACGTCCAGGAGGCCAACAGTGGTCGAAGAAGGATCTAAGGCTAAGACCCCAAATTCGTGTCGCATACCTCGAAAATCATGAAATTTTCAATTTCGGTAAAAAGTGACTGGATGTACTCGTCGGCATCCGAAAACATGCGAAAAATTGTTTAAAGTTCATTCGGACGTCCAGGAGGCCAACAGTGGTCGAAGAAGGATCTAAGGCTAAGACCCCAAACTCCGCATACCCGGGTATTGCGTGCCGCATACCTCGAAAATCATGAAATTTTCAATTTCGGTAAAAAGTGGCTGGATGTACTCGTCGGCATCCGAAAACATGCGAAAAATTGTTAAAAGTTCATTCGGACGGCCAGGAGGCCACCAGTGGTCGAAGAAGAATTTTAGGCTTAAAACACAAATTCCGCATACCCGGGTATTGCGTGCCGCATACCTCGAAAATCATGAAATTTTCAATTTTGGTTAAAAGTGACTGGATGTACTCGTCGGCATCCGAAAACATGCGAAAAATTGTTTAAAGTTCATTCGGACGTCCAGGAGGCCAACAGTGGTCGAAGAAGGATCTAAGGCTAAGACCCCAAATTCCGCATACCCGGGTATTGCGTGCCGCATACCTCGAAAATCATGAAATTTTCAATTTCGGTAAAAAGTGACTGGATGTACTCGTCGGCATCCGAAAACATGCGAAAAATTGTTTAAAGTTCATTCGGACGTCCAGGAGGCCAACAGTGGTCGAAGAAGGATCTAAGGCTAAGACCCCAAATACCGCATACCCGGGTATTGCGTGCCGCATACCTCGAAAACCATGATATTTTCAATTTCGGTAAAAAGTGACTGGATGTACTCGTCGGCATCCGAAAACATGCGAAAAATTGTTTAAAGTTCATTCGGACGTCCAGGAGGCCACCAGTGGTCGAAGAAGAATCTTAGGCTTAAAACCCAAATTCCGCATACCCGGGTATTGCGTGCCGCATACCTCGAAAATCATGAAATTTTCAATTTCGGTAAAAAGTGACTGGATGTACTCGTCGGCATCCGAAAACATGCGAAAAATTGTTTAAAGTTCATTCGGACGTCCAGGAGGCCAACAGTGGTCGAAGAAGGATCTAAGGCTAAGACCCCAAATTCCGCATAACCGGGTATTGCGTGCCGCATACCTCGAAAATCATGAAATTTTCATTTTCGGTAAAAAGTGACTGGATGTACTCGTCGGCATCAGAAAACATGCGAAAAATTGTTTAAAGTTCATTCGGACGTCCAGGAGGCCAGCAGTGGTCGAAGGAGGATCTTAGGCTAAAAAACCAAATTCCGCATACCCGGGTATTGCGTGCCGCATACCTCGAAAATCATGAAATTTTCAATTTCGGTAAAAAGTGACTGGATGTACTCGTCGGCATCCGAAAACATGCGAAAAATTGTTTAAAGTTCATTCGGACGTCCAGGAGGCCAACAGTGGTCGAAGAAGGATCTAAGGCTAAGACCCCAAATTCCGCATAACCGGGTATTGCGTGCCGCATACCTCGAAAATCATGAAATTTTCATTTTCGGTAAAAAGTGACTGGATGTACTCGTCGGCATCCGAAAACATGCGAAAAATTGTTTAAAGTTCATTCGGACGTTCAGGAGGCCAACAGTGGTCGAAGAAGGATCTAAGGCTAAGACCCCAAATTCCGCATACCCGGGTATTGCGTGCCGCATACCTCGAAAATCATGAAATTTTCAATTTCGGTAAAAAGTGACTGGATGTACTCGTCGGCATCCGAAAACATGCGAAAAATTGTTTAAAGTTCATTCGGACGTCCAGGAGGCCAACAGTGGTCGAAGAAGGATCTAAGGCTAAGACCCCAAATTCCGCATAACCGGGTATTGCGTGCCGCATACCTCGAAAATCATGAAATTTTCATTTTCGGTAAAAAGTGACTGGATGTACTCGTCGGCATCAGAAAACATGCGAAAAATTGTTTAAAGTTCATTCGGACGTCCAGGAGGCCAGCAGTGGTCGAAGGAGGATCTTAGGCTAAAAAACCAAATTCCGCATACCCGGGTATTGCGTGCCGCATACCTCGAAAATCATGAAATTTTCAATTTCGGTAAAAAGTGACTGGATGTACTCGTCGGCATCCGAAAACATGCGAAAAATTGTTTAAAGTTCATTCGGACGTCCAGGAGGCCAACAGTGGTCGAAGAAGGATCTAAGGCTAAGACCCCAAATTCCGCATAACCGGGTATTGCGTGCCGCATACCTCGAAAATCATGAAATTTTCATTTTCGGTAAAAAGTGACTGGATGTACTCGTCGGCATCCGAAAACATGCGAAAAATTGTTTAAAGTTCATTCGGACGTTCAGGAGGCCAACAGTGGTCGAAGAAGGATCTAAGGCTAAGACCCCAAATTCCGCATACCCGGGTATTGCGTGCCGCATACCTCGAAAATCATGAAATTTTCAATTTCGGTAAAAAGTGACTGGATGTACTCGTCGGCATCCGAAAACATGCGAAAAATTGTTTAAAGTTCATTCGGACGTCCAGGAGGCCAACAGTGGTCGAAGAAGGATCTAAGGCTAAGACCCCAAATTCCGCATAACCGGGTATTGCGTGCCGCATACCTCGAAAATCATGAAATTTTCATTTTCGGTAAAAAGTGACTGGATGTACTCGTCGGCATCAGAAAACATGCGAAAAATTGTTTAAAGTTCATTCGGACGTCCAGGAGGCCAGCAGTGGTCGAAGGAGGATCTTAGGCTAAAAAACCAAATTCCGCATACCCGGGTATTGCGTGCCGCATACCTCGAAAATCATGAAATTTTCAATTTCGGTAAAAAGTGACTGGATGTACTCGTCGGCATCCGAAAACATGCGAAAAATTGTTTAAAGTTCATTCGGACGTCCAGGAGGCCAACAATGGTCGAAGAAGGATCTAAGGCTAAGACCCCAAATTCCGCATAACCGGGTATTGCGTGCCGCATACCTCGAAAATCATGAAATTTTCATTTTCGGTAAAAAGTGACTGGATGTACTCGTCGGCATCCGAAAACATGCGAAAAATTGTTTAAAGTTCATTCGGACGTTCAGGAGGCCAACAGTGGTCGAAGAAGGATCTAAGGCTAAGACCCCAAATTCCGCATACCCGGGTATTGCGTGCCGCATACCTCGAAAATCATGAAATTTTCAATTTCGGTAAAAAGTGACTGGATGTACTCGTCGGCATCCGAAAACATGCGAAAAATTGTTTAAAGTTCATTCGGACGTCCAGGAGGCCAACAGTGGTCGAAGAAGGATCTAAGGCTAAGACCCCAAATTCCGCATAACCGGGTATTGCGTGCCGCATACCTCGAAAATCATGAAATTTTCATTTTCGGTAAAAAGTGACTGGATGTACTCGTCGGCATCCGAAAACATGCGAAAAATTGTTTAAAGTTCATTCGGACGTTCAGGAGGCCAACAGTGGTCGAAGAAGGATCTAAGGCTAAGACCCCAAATTCCGCATACCCGGGTATTGCGTGCCGCATACCTCGAAAATCATGAAATTTTCAATTTCGGTAAAAAGTGACTGGATGTACTCGTCGGCATCCGAAAACATGCGAAAAATTGTTTAAAGTTCATTCGGACGTCCAGGAGGCCAGCAGTGGTCGAAGAAGAATTTTAGGCTTCAAACCCAAACTCCGCATACCCGGGTATTGCGTGCCGCATACCTCAAAAATCATGAAATTTTCAATTTCGGTAAAAAGTGACTGGATGTACTCGTCGGCATCCGAAAACATGCGAAAAATTGTTTAAAGTTCATTCGGACGTCCAGGAGGCCAACAGTGGTCGAAGAAGGATCTAAGGCTAAGACCCCAAATTCCGCATACCCGGGTATTGAGTGCCGCATACCTCGAAAATCATGAAATTTTAAATTTTGGTAAAAAGTGGCTGGATGTACTCGTCGGCATCCGAAAACATGCGAAAAATTGTTTAAAGTTCATTCGGACGTCCAGGAAGCCAACAGTGGTCGAAGAAGGATCTAAGGCTTAAACCCCAAATTCCGCATACCCGGGTATTGCGTGCCGCATACCTCGAAAATCATGAAATTTTCAATTTCAGTAAAAAGTGACTGGATGTACTCGTCGGCATCCGAAAACATGCGAAAAATTGTTTAAAGTTCATTCGGACGTTCAGGAGGCCAACAGTGGTCGAAGAAGGATCTAAGGCTAAGACCCCAAATTCCGCATACCCGGGTATTGCGTGCCGCATACCTCGAAAATCATGAAATTTTCATTTTCGGTAAAAAGTGACTGGATGTACTCGTCGGCATCCGAAAACATGCGAAAAATTGTTTAAAGTTCATTCGGACGTTCAGGAGGCCAACAGTGGTCGAAGAAGGATCTAAGGCTAAGACCCCAAATTCCGCATACCCGGGTATTGCGTGCCGCATACCTCGAAAATCATGAAATTTTCAATTTCGGTAAAAAGTGACTGGATGTACTCGTCGGCATCCGAAAACATGCGAAAAATTGTTTAAAGTTCATTCGGACGTCCAGGAGGCCAACAGTGGTCGAAGAAGGATCTAAGGCTAAGACCCCAAATTCCGCATACCCGGGTATTGCGTGCCGCATACCTCGAAAATCATGAAATTTTCAATTTCAGTAAAAAGTGACTGGATGTACTCGTCGGCATCCGAAAACATGCGAAAAATTGTTTAAAGTTCATTCGGACGTCCAGGAGGCCACCAGTGGTCGAAGAAGAATCTTAGGCTTAAAACCCAAATTCCGCATACCCGGGTATTGCGTGCCGCATACCTCGAAAATCATGAAATTTTCAATTTCGGTAAAAAGTGACTGGATGTACTCGTCGGCATCCGAAAACATGCGAAAAATTGTTTAAAGTTCATTCGGACGTCCAGGAGGCCACCAGTGGTCGAAGAAGAATTTTAGGCTTAAAACCCAAATTCCGCATACCCGGGTATTGAGTGCCGCATACCTCGAAAATCATGAAATTTTCAATTTCGGTAAAAAGTGACTGGATGTACTCGTCGGCATCCGAAAACATGCGAAAAATTGTTTAAAGTTCATTCGGACGTCCAGGAGGCCCCCAGTGGTCGAAGAAGGATCTAAGGCTAAGACCCCAAATTCCGCATACCCGGGTATTGCGTGCCGCATACCTCGAAAATCATGAAATTTTCAATTTCGGTAAAAAGTGACTGGATGTACTCGTCGGCATCCGAAAACATGCGAAAAATTGTTTAAAGTTCATTCGGACGTCCAGGAGGCCACCAGTGGTCGAAGAAGAATTTTAGGCTTAAAACCAAAATTCCGCATTCCCGGGTATTGCGTGCCGCATACCTCGAAAATCATGAAATTTTCAATTTCGGTAAAAAGTGACTGGATGTACTCGTCGGCATCCGAAAACATGCGAAAAATTGTTTAAAGTTCATTCGGACGTCCAGGCGGCCAACAGTGGTCGAAGAAGAATTTTAGGCTTAAAACCAAAATTCCGCATACCCGGGTATTGCGTGCCGCATACCTCGAAAATCATGAAATTTTCAATTTCGGTAAAAAGTGACTGGATGTACTCGTCGGCATCCGAAAACATGCGAAAAATTGTTTAAAGTTCATTCGGACGTCCAGGAGGCCACCAGTGGTCGAAGAAGAATTTTAGGCTTAAAACCCAAATTCCGCATACCCGGGTATTGCGTGCCGCATACCTCGAAAATCATGAAATATTCAATTTCGGTAAAAAGTGACTGGATGTACTCGTCGGCATCCGAAAACATGCGAAAAATTGTTTAAAGTTCATTCGGACGTCCAGGAGGCCAACAGTGGTCGAAGAAGGATCTAAGGCTAAGACCCCAAATTCCGCATACCCGGGTATTGCGTGCCGCATACCTCGAAAATCATGAAATTTTCAATTTCGGTAAAAAGTGACTGGATGTACTCGTCGGCATCCGAAAACATGCGAAAAATTGTTTAAAGTTCATTCGGACGTCCAGGAGGCCACCAGTGGTCGAAGAAGAATTTCAGGCTTAAAACCTAAATTCCGCATACCCGGGTATTGCGTGCCGCATACCTCGAAAATCATGAAATTTTCAATTTCGGTAAAAAGTGACTGGATGTACTCGTCGGCATCCGAAAACATGCGAAAAATTGTTAAAGTTCATTCGGACGTTTAGGCGGCCAACAGTGGTCGAAGAAGGATCTAAGGCTAAGACCCCAAATTCCGCATACCCGGGTATTGCGTGCCGCATACCTCGAAAATCATGAAATTTTCAATTTCGGTAAAAAGTGACTGGATGTACTCGTCGGCATCCGAAAACATGCGAAAAATTGTTTAAAGTTCATTCGGACGTCCAGGAGGCCAACAGTGGTCGAAGAAGGATCTAAGGCTAAGACCCCAAATTCCGCATACCCGGGTATTGCGTGCCGTATACCTCGAAAATCATGAAATTTTCAATTTCGGTAAAAAGTGACTGGATGTACTCGTCGGCATCCGAAAACATGCGAAAAATTGTTTAAAGTTCATTCGGACGTCCAGGAGGCCACCAGTGGTCGAAGAAGGATCTAAGGCTAAGACCCCAAATTCCGCATACCCGGGTATTGCGTGCCGCATACCTCGAAAATCATGAAATTTTCAATTTCGGTAAAAAGTGACTGGATGTACTCGTCGGCATCCGAAAACATGCGAAAAATTGTTTAAAGTTCATTCGGACGTCCAGGAGGCCACCAGTGGTCGAAGAAGGATCTAAGGCTAAGACCCCAAATTCCGCATACCCGGGTATTGCGTGCCGCATACCTCGAAAATCATGAAATTTTCAATTTCGGTAAAAAGTGACTGGATGTACTCGTCGGCATCCGAAAACATGCGAAAAATTGTTTAAAGTTCATTCGGACGTCCAGGAGGCCAACAGTGGTCGAAGAAGGATCTAAGGCTAAAACCCCAAATTCCGCATACCCGGGTATTGCGTGCCGCATACCTCAAAAATCATGAAATTTTCAATTTCGGTAAAAAGTGACTGGATGTACTCGTCGGCATCCGAAAACATGCGAAAAATTGTTTAAAGTTCATTCGGACGTCCAGGAGGCCAGCAGTGGTCGAAGAAGGATCTTAGGCTAAAAACCCAAATTCCGCATACCCGGGTATTGCGTGCCGCATACCTCAAAAATCATGAAATTTTCAATTTCGGTAAAAAGTGACTGGATGTACTTGTCGGCATCCGAAAACATGCGAAAAATTGTTTAAAGTTCATTCGGACGTGCAGGAGGCCAGCAGTGGTCGAAGAAGGATCTTAGGCTAAGAACCCAAATTCCGCATACCCGGGTATTGCGTGCCGCATACCTCAAAAATCATGAAATTTTCAATTTCGGTAAAAAGTGACTGGATGTACTCGTCGGCATCCGAAAACATGCGAAAAATTGTTTAAAGCTCATTCGGACGTCCAGGAGGCCACCAGTGGTCGAAGAAGGATCTGAGGCTGAAAACCCAAATTCCGCATACCCGGGTATTGCGTGCCGCATACCTCGAAAATCATGAAATTTTCAATTTCGGTAAAAAGTGACTGGATGTACTCGTCGGCATCCGAAAACATGCGAAAAATTGTTTAAAGTTCATTCGGACGTCCAGGAGGCCACCAGTGGTCGAAGGAGAATTTTAGGCTTCAAACCCAAATTCCGCATACCCGGGTATTGCGTGCCGCATACCTCGAAAATCATGAAATTTTCAATTTCGGTAAAAAGTGACTGGATGTACTCGTCGGCATCCGAAAACATGCGAAAAATTGTTTGAAGTTCATTCGGACGTCCAGGAGGCCACCAGTGGTCGAAGAAGAATTTTAGGCTTAAAACCAAAATTCGGCATACCCGGGTATTGCGTGCCGCATACCTCGAAAATCATGAAATTTTCAATTTCGGTAAAAAGTGACTGGATGTACTCGTCGGCATCCGAAAACATGCGAAAAATTGTTTGAAGTTCATTCGGACGTCCAGGAGGCCACCAGTGGTCGAAGAAGAATTTTAGGCTTAAAACCAAAATTCCGCATACCCGGGTATTGCGTGCGGCATACCTCGAAAATCATGAAATTTTCAATTTCGGTAAAAAGTGACTGGATGCACTCGTCGGCATCCGAAAACATGCGAAAAATTGTTTGAAGTTCATTCGGACGTCCAGGAGGCCACCAGTGGTCGAAGAAGAATTTTAGGTTTAAAACCCAAATTCCGTATACCCGGGTATTGCGTGCCGCATACCTCGAAAATCATGAAATTTTCAATTTCGGTAAAAAGTGACTGGATGTACTCGTCGGCATCCGAAAACATGCGAAAAATTGTTTAAAGTTCATTCGGACGTCCAGGAGGCCCCCAGTGGTCGAAGAAGGATCTAAGGCTAAGACCCCGAATTCCGCATACCCGGGTATTGCGTGCCGCATACCTCGAAAATCATGAAATTTTCAATTTCGGTAAAAAGTGACTGGATGTACTCGTCGGCATCCGAAAACATGCGAAAAATTGTTTAAAGTTCATTCGGACGTCCAGGAGGCCAACAGTGGTCGAAGAAGGATCTAAGGCTAAGACCCCAGATTCCGCATACCCGGGTATTGCGTGCCGCATACCTCGAAAATCATGAAATTGTCAATTTCGGTAAAAAGTGACTGGATGTACTCGTCGGCATCCGAAAACATGCGAAAAATTGTTTGAAGTTCATTCGGACGTCCAGGAGGCCACCAGTGGTCGAAGAAGGATCTAGGGTTAAGACCTCAAATTCCGCATACCCGGGTATTGCGTGCCGCATACCTCGAAAATCATGAAATTTTCAATTTCGGTAAAAAGTGACTGGATGTACTCGTCGGCATCCGAAAACATGCGAAAAATTGTTTGAAGTTCATTCGGACGTCCAGGAGGCCACCAGTGGTCGAAGAAGAATTTTAGGCTTAAAACCAAAATTCCGCATACCCGGGTATTGCGTGCCGCATACCTCGAAAATCATGAAATTTTCAATTTCGGTAAAAAGTGACTGGATGTACTCGTCGGCATCCGAAAACATGCGAAAAATTGCTTAAAGTTCATTCGGACGTCCAGGAGGCCAACAGTGGTCGAAGAAGGATCTAAGGCTAAGACCCCAAATTCCGCATACCCGGGTATTGCGTGCCGCATACCTCGAAAATCATGAAATTTTCAATTTCGGTAAAAAGTGACTGGATGTACTCGTCGGCATCCGAAAACATGCGAAAAATTGTTTAAGGTTCATTTGGACGTCCAGGAGGCCAACAGTGGTCGAAGAAGGATCTAAGGCTAAGACCCCAAATTCCGCATACCCGGGTATTGCGTGCCGCATACCTCGAAGATCATGAAATTTTCAATTTCGGTAAAAAGTGACTGGATGTACTCGTCGGCATCCGAAAACATGCGAAAAATTGTTTAAAGTTCATTCGGACGGCCAGGAGGCCACCAGTGGTCGAAGAAGAATTTTAGGCTTAAAACCCAAATTCCGCATACCCGGGTATTGCGTGCCGCATACTTCGAAAATCATGAAATTTTCAATTTCGGTAAAAAGTGACTGGATGTACTCGTCGGCATCCGAAAACATGCGAAAAATTGTTTAAAGTTCATTCGGACGTCCAGGAGGCCAACAGTGGTCGAAGAAGGATCTAAGGCTAAGACCCCGAATTCCGCATACCCGGGTATTGCGTGCCGCATACCTCGAAGATCATGAAATTTTCAATTTCGGTAAAAAGTGACTGGATGTACTCGTCGGCATCCGAAAACATGCGAAAAATTGTTTAAAGTTCATTCGGACGGCCAGGAGGCCACCAGTGGTCGAAGAAGAATTTTAGGCTTAAAACCCAAATTCCGCATACCCGGGTATTGCGTGCCGCATACCTCGAAAATCATGAAATTTTCAATTTCGGTAAAAAGTGACTGGATTTACTCGTCGGCATCCGAAAACATGCGAAAAATTGTTTAAAGTTCATTCGGACGTCCAGGAGGCCAGCAGTGGTCGAAGAAGAATTTTAGGCTTCAAACCCAAACTCCGCATACCCGGGTATTGCGTGCCGCATACCTCAAAAATCATGAAATTTTCAATTTCGGTAAAAAGTGACTGGATGTACTCGTCGGCATCCGAAAACATGCGAAAAATTGTTTAAAGTTCATTCGGACGTCCAGGAGGCCAACAGTGGTCGAAGAAGGATCTAAGGCTAAGACCCCAAATTCCGCATACCCGGGTATTGAGTGCCGCATACCTCGAAAATCATGAAATTTTAAATTTTGGTAAAAAGTGGCTGGATGTACTCGTCGGCATCCGAAAACATGCGAAAAATTGTTTAAAGTTCATTCGGACGTCCAGGAAGCCAACAGTGGTCGAAGAAGGATCTAAGGCTTAAACCCCAAATTCCGCATACCCGGGTATTGCGTGCCGCATACCTCGAAAATCATGAAATTTTCAATTTCGGTAAAAAGTGACTGGATGTACTCGTCGGCATCCGAAAACATGCGAAAAATTGTTTAAAGTTCATTCGGACGTCCAGGAGGCCAGCAGTGGTCGAAGGAGGATCTTAGGCTAAAAACCCAAATTCCGGATACCCGGGTATTGCGTGCCGCATACCTCGAAAATCATGAAATTTTCAATTTCGGTAAAAAGTGACTGGATGTACTCGTCGGCATCCGAAAACATGCGAAAAATTGTTTAAAGTTCATTCGGACGTCCAGGAGGCCAACAGTGGTCAAAGAAGGATCTAAGGCTAAGACCCCAAATTCCGCATACCCGGGTATTGCGTGCCGCATACCTCGAAAATCATGAAATTTTCAATTTCGGTAAAAAGTGACTGGATGTACTCGTCGGCATCCAAAAACATGCGAAAAATTGCTTACAGTTCATTCGGACGTCCAGGAGGCCACCAGTGGTCGAAGAAGAATTTTAGGCTTAAAACCCAAATTCCGCATACCCGGGTATTGCGTGCCGCATACCTCGAAAATCATGAAATTTTCAATTTCGGTAAAAAGTGACTGGATGTACTCGTCGGCATCCGAAAACATTCGAAAAATTGTTTAAAGTTCATTCGGACGGCCAGGAGGCCACCAGTGGTCGAAGAAGAATTTTAGGCTTAAAACCCAAATTCCGCATACCCGGGTATTGCGTGCCGCATACTTCGAAAATCATAAAATTTTCAATTTCGGTAAAAAGTGACTGGATGTACTCGTCGGCATCCGAAAACATGCGAAAAATTGTTTAAAGTTCATTCGGACGTCCAGGAGGCCAACAGTGGTCGAAGAAGGATCTAAAGCTAAGACCCCAAATTCCGCATACCCGGGTATTGCGTGCCGCATACCTCGAAAATCATGAAATTTTCAATTTCGGTAAAAAGTGACTGGATGTACTCGTCGGCATCCGAAAACATGCGAAAAATTGTTTGAAGTTCATTCGGACGTCCAGGAGGCCACCAGTGGTCGAAGAAGAATTTTAGGCTTAAAACCAAAATTCCGCATACCCGGGTATTGCGTGCGGCATACCTCGAAAATCATGAAATTTTCAATTTCGGTAAAAAGTGACTGGATGTACTCGTCGGCATCCGAAAACATGCGAAAAATTGTTTAAAGTTCATTCGGACGTCCAGGAGGCCAGCAGTGGTCGAAGGAGGATCTTAGGCTAAAAACCCAAATTCCGCATACCCGGGTATTGCGTGCCGCATACCTCGAAAATCATGAAATTTTCAATTTAGGTAAAAAGTGACTGGATGTACTCGTCGGCATCCGAAAACATGCGAAAAATTGTTTAAAGTTCATTCGGACGTCCAGGAGGCCCCCAGTGGTCGAAGAAGGATCTAAGGCTAAGACCCCAAATTCCGCATACTCGGGTATTGCGTGCCGCATACCTCGAAAATCATGAAATTTTCAATTTCGGTAAAAAGTGACTGGATGTACTCGTCGCCATCCGAAAACATGCGAAAAATTGTTTAAAGTTCATTCGGACGTCCAGGAGGCCAACAGTGGTCGAAGAAGGATCTAAGGCTAAGACCCCAAATTCCGCATACCCGGGTAGTGCGTGCCGCATACCTCGAAAATCATGAAATTTTCAATTTCGGTAAAAAGTGACTGGATGTACTCGTCGGCATCCGAAAACATGCGAAAAATTGTTTAAAGTTCATTCGGACGTCCAGAAGGCCAGCAGAGGTCGAAGAAGGATCTTAGGCTAAAAACCCAAATTCCGCATACCCGGGTATTGCGTGCCGCATACCTCGAAAATCATGAAATTTTCAATTTCGGTAAAAAGTGACTGGATGTACTTGTCGGCATCCGAAAACATGCGAAAAATTGTTTAAAGTTCATTCGGACGTCCAGGAGGCCAGCAGTGGTCGAAAAAGGATCTTAGGCTAAAAACCCAAATTCCGCATACCCGGGTATTGCGTGCCGCATACCTCGAAAATCATGAAATTTTCAATTTCGGTAAAAAGTGACTGGATGTACTTGTCGGCATCCGAAAACATGCGAAAAATTGTTTAAAGTTCATTCGGACGTCCAGGAGGCCAGCAGTGGTCGAAAAAGGATCTTAGGCTAAAAACCCAAATTCCGCATACCCGGGTATTGCGTGCCGCATACCTCGAAAATCATGAAATTTTCAATTTCGGTAAAAAGTGACTGGATGTACTTGTCGGCATCCGAAAACATGCGAAAAATTGTTTAAAGTTCATTCGGACGTCCAGGAGGCCAGCAGTGGTCGAAAAAGGATCTTAGGCTAAAAACCCAAATTCCGCATACCCGGGTATTGCGTGCCGCATACCTCGAAAATCATGAAATTTTCAATTTTGTAAAAAGTGACTGGATGTACTCGTCGCCATCCGAAAACATGCGAAAAATTGTTTAAAGTTCATTCGGACGTCCAGGAGGCCAACAGTGGTCGAAGAAGGATCTAAGGCTAAGACCCCAAATTCCGCATACCCGGGTAGTGCGTGCCGCATACCTCGAAAATCATGAAATTTTCAATTTCGGTAAAAAGTGACTGGATGTACTCGTCGGCATCCGAAAACATGCGAAAAATTGTTTAAAGTTCATTCGGACGTCCAGAAGGCCAGCAGAGGTCGAAGAAGGATCTTAGGCTAAAAACCCAAATTCCGCATACCCGGGTATTGCGTGTCGCATACCTCGAAAATCATGAAATTTTCAGTTTCGGTAAAAAGTGACTGGATGTACTCGTCGGCATCCGAAAACATGCGAAGAATTGTTTAAAGTTCATTCGGACGTCCAGGAGGCCAACAGTGGTCGAAGAAGGATCTTAGGCTAAAAACCCAAATTCCGCATACCCGGGTATTGCGTGTCGCATACCTCGAAAATCATGAAATTTTCAGTTTCGGTAAAAAGTGACTGGATGTACTCGTCGGCATCCGAAAACATGCGAAAAATTGTTTAAAGTTCATTCGGACGTCCAGGAGGCCAGCAGTGGTCGAAGAAGGATCTTAGGCTAAGAACCCAAATTCCGCATACCCGGGTATTGCGTGCCGCATACCTCAAAAATCATGAAATTTTCAATTTCGGTAAAAAGTGACTGGATGTACTTGTCGGCATCCGAAAACATGCGAAAAATTGTTTAAAGTTCATTCGGACGTCCAGGAGGCCAGCAGTGGTCGAAAAAGGATCTTAGGCTAAAAACCCAAATTCCGCATACCCGGGTATTGCGTGCCGCATACCTCGAAAATCATGAAATTTTCAATTTTGTAAAAAGTGACTGGATGTACTCGTCGCCATCCGAAAACATGCGAAAAATTGTTTAAAGTTCATTCGGACGTCCAGGAGGCCAACAGTGGTCGAAGAAGGATCTAAGGCTAAGACCCCAAATTCCGCATACCCGGGTAGTGCGTGCCGCATACCTCGAAAATCATGAAATTTTCAATTTCGGTAAAAAGTGACTGGATGTACTCGTCGGCATCCGAAAACATGCGAAAAATTGTTTAAAGTTCATTCGGACGTCCAGAAGGCCAGCAGAGGTCGAAGAAGGATCTTAGGCTAAAAACCCAAATTCCGCATACCCGGGTATTGCGTGTCGCATACCTCGAAAATCATGAAATTTTCAGTTTCGGTAAAAAGTGACTGGATGTACTCGTCGGCATCCGAAAACATGCGAAAAATTGTTTAAAGTTCATTCGGACGTCCAGAAGGCCAGCAGAGGTCGAAGAAGGATCTTAGGCTAAAAACCCAAATTCCGCATACCCGGGTATTGCGTGTCGCATACCTCGAAAATCATGAAATTTTCAGTTTCGGTAAAAAGTGACTGGATGTACTCGTCGGCATCCGAAAACATGCGAAAAATTGTTTAAAGTTCATTCGGACGTCCAGGAGGCCAACAGTGGTCGAAGAAGGATCTAAGGTTAAGACCCCAAATTCCGCATACCCGGGTATTGCGTGCCGCATACCTCGAAAATCATGAAATTTTCAATTTCGGTAAAAAGTGACTGGATGTACTCGTCGGCATCCGAAAACATGCGAAGAATTGTTTAAAGTTCATTCGGACGTCCAGGAGGCCAACAGTGGTCGAAGAAGGATCTAAGGCTAAGACCCCAAATTCCGCATACCCGGGTATTGCGTGCCGCATACCTCGAAAATCATGAAATTTTCAATTTCGGTAAAAAGTGACTGGATGTACTTGTCGGCATCCGAAAACATGCGAAAAATTGTTTAAAGTTCATTCGGACGTCCAGGAGGCCAGCAGTGGTCGAAAAAGGATCTTAGGCTAAAAACCCAAATTCCGCATACCCGGGTATTGCGTGCCGCATACCTCGAAAATCATGAAATTTTCAATTTTGTAAAAAGTGACTGGATGTACTCGTCGCCATCCGAAAACATGCGAAAAATTGTTTAAAGTTCATTCGGACGTCCAGGAGGCCAACAGTGGTCGAAGAAGGATCTAAGGCTAAGACCCCAAATTCCGCATACCCGGGTAGTGCGTGCCGCATACCTCGAAAATCATGAAATTTTCAATTTCGGTAAAAAGTGACTGGATGTACTCGTCGGCATCCGAAAACATGCGAAAAATTGTTTAAAGTTCATTCGGACGTCCAGAAGGCCAGCAGAGGTCGAAGAAGGATCTTAGGCTAAAAACCCAAATTCCGCATACCCGGGTATTGCGTGTCGCATACCTCGAAAATCATGAAATTTTCAGTTTCGGTAAAAAGTGACTGGATGTACTCGTCGGCATCCGAAAACATGCGAAAAATTGTTTAAAGTTCATTCGGACGTCCAGGAGGCCAGCAGTGGTCGAAGAAGGATCTTAGGCTAAGAACCCAAATTCCGCATACCCGGGTATTGCGTGCCGCATACCTCAAAAATCATGAAATTTTCAATTTCGGTAAAAAGTGACTGGATGTACTCGTCGGCATCCGAAAACATGCGAAAAATTGTTTAAAGTTCATTCGGACGTCCAGGAGGCCAGCAGTGGTCGAAGAAGGATCTTAGGCTAAGAACCCAAATTCCGCATACCCGGGTATTGCGTGCCGCATACCTCAAAAATCATGAAATTTTCAATTTCGGTAAAAAGTGACTGGATGTACTTGTCGGCATCCGAAAACATGCGAAAAATTGTTTAAAGTTCATTCGGACGTCCAGGAGGCCAGCAGTGGTCGAAGAAGGATCTTAGGCTAAGAACCCAAATTTCGCATACCCGGGTATTGCGTGCCGCATACCTCGAAAATCATGAAATTTTCAATTTCGGTAAAAAGTGACTGGATGTACTCGTCGGCATCCGAAAACATGCGAAAAATTGTTTAAAGTTCATTCGGACGTCCAGGAGGCCAGCAGTGGTCGAAGAAGGATCTTAGGCTAAGAACCCAAATTCCGCATACCCGGGTAGTGCGTGCCGCATACCTCGAAAATCATGAAATTTTCAGTTTCGGTAAAAAGTGACTGGATGTACTCGTCGGCATCCGAAAACATGCGAAAAATTGTTTAAAGTTCATTCGGACGTCCAGGAGGCCAGCAGTGATCGAAGAAGGATCTTAGGCTAAGAACCCAAATTCCGCATACCCGGGTATTGCGTGCCGCATACCTCAAAAATCATGAAATTTTCAATTTCGGTAAAAAGTGACTGGATGTACTCGTCGGCATCCGAAAACATGCGAAAAATTGTTTAAAGTTCATTCGGACGTCCAGGAGGCCAGCAGTGGTCGAAAAAGGATCTTAGGCTAAAAACCCAAATTCCGCATACCCGGGTATTGCGTGCCGCATACCTCGAAAATCATGAAATTTTCAATTTTGTAAAAAGTGACTGGATGTACTCGTCGGCATCCGAAAACATGCGAAAAATTGTTTAAAGTTCATTCGGATGTCCAGGAGGCCACCAGTGGTCGAAGAAGGATCTTAGGCTAAAAACCCAAATTCCGCATACCCGGGTATTGCGTGCCGTATACCTCGAAAATCATGAAATTTTCAATTTCGGTAAAAAGTGACTGGATGTACTTGTCGGCATCCGAAAACATGCGAAAAATTGTTTAAAGTTCATTCGGATGTCCAGGAGGCCACCAGTGGTCGAAGAAGGATCTTAGGCTAAAAACCCAAATTCCGCATACCCGGGTATTGCGTGCCGCATACCTCGAAAATCATGAAATTTTCAATTTCGGTAAAAAGTGACTGGATGTACTCGTCGGCATCCGAAAACATGCGAAAAATTGTTTAAAGTCCATTCGGATGTCCAGGAGGCCACCAGTGGTCGAAGAAGGATCTTAGGCTAAAAACCCAAATTCCGCATACCCGGGTATTGCGTGCCCTATACCTCGAAAATCATGAAATTTTCAATTTCGGTAAAAAGTGACTGGATGTACTCGTCGCCATCCGAAAACATGCGAAAAATTGTTTAAAGTTCATTCGGACGTCCAGGAGGCCAACAGTGGTCGAAGAAGGATCTAAGGCTAAGACCCCAAATTCCGCATACCCGGGTAGTGCGTGCCGCATACCTCGAAAATCATGAAATTTTCAATTTCGGTAAAAAGTGACTGGATGTACTCGTCGGCATCCGAAAACATGCGAAAAATTGTTTAAAGTTCATTCGGACGTCCAGAAGGCCAGCAGAGGTCGAAGAAGGATCTTAGGCTAAAAACCCAAATTCCGCATACCCGGGTATTGCGTGTCGCATACCTCGAAAATCATGAAATTTTCAGTTTCGGTAAAAAGTGACTGGATGTACTCGTCGGCATCCGAAAACATGCGAAAAATTGTTTAAAGTTCATTCGGACGTCCAGGAGGCCAACAGTGGTCGAAGAAGGATCTAAGGTTAAGACCCCAAATTCCGCATACCCGGGTATTGCGTGCCGCATACCTCGAAAATCATGAAATTTTCAATTTCGGTAAAAAGTGACTGGATGTACTCGTCGGCATCCGAAAACATGCGAAGAATTGTTTAAAGTTCATTCGGACGTCCAGGAGGCCAACAGTGGTCGAAGAAGGATCTAAGGCTAAGACCCCAAATTCCGCATACCCGGGTATTGCGTGCCGCATACCTCGAAAATCATGAAATTTTCAATTTCGGTAAAAAGTGACTGGATGTACTCGTCGGCATCCGAAAACATGCGAAAAATTGTTTAAAGTTCATTCGGACGTCCGGAGGCCAGCAGTGGTCGTAGGAGGATCTTAGGCTAAAAACCCAAATTCCGCATACCCGGGTATTGCGTGCCGCATACCTCGAAAATCATGAAATTTTCAATTTAGGTAAAAAGTGACTGCATGTACTCGTCGGCATCCGAAAACATGCGAAAAATTGTTTAAAGTTCATTCGGACGTCCAGGAGGCCCCCAGTGGTCGAAGAAGGATGTAAGGCTAAGACCCCAAATTCCGCATACTCGGGTATTGCGTGCCGCATACCTCGAAAATCATGAAATTTTCAATTTCGGTAAAAAGTGACTGGATGTACTCGTCGGCATCCGAAAACATGCGAAAAATTGTTTAAAGTTCATTCGGACGTCTAGGAGGCCAACAGTGGTCGAAGAAGAATTTTAGGCTTAAAACCCAAATTCCGCATACCCGGGTATTGAGTGCCGCATACCTCGAAAATCATGAAATTTTCAATTTCGGTAAAACGTGACTGGATGTACTCGTCGGCATCCGAAAACATGCGAAAAATTGTTTAAAGTTCATTCGGACGTCCAGGAGGCCAACAGTGGTCGAAGAAGGATCTAAGGCTAAGACCCCAAACTCCGCATACCCGGGTATTGCGTGCCGCATACCTCGAAAATCATGAAATTTTCAATTTCGGTAAAAAGTGGCTGGATGTACTCGTCGGCATCCGAAAACATGCGAAAAATTGTTTAAAGTTCATTCGGACGTCCAGGAGGCCAACAGTGGTCGAAGAAGGATCTAAGGCTAAGACCCCAAATTCCGCATACCCGGGTATTGCGTGCCGCATACCTCGAAAATCATGAAATTTTCAATTTCGGTAAAAAGTGACTGGATGTACTCGTCGGCATCCGAAAACATGCGAAAAATTGTTTAAAGTTCATTCGGACGTCCAGGAGGCCAACAGTGGTCGAAGAAGGATCTAAGGCTAAGACCCCGAATTCCGCATACCCGGGTATTGCGTGCCGCATACCTCGAAAATCATGAAATTTTCAATTTCGGTAAAAAGTGACTGGATGTACTCGTCGGCATCCGAAAACATGCGAAAAATTGTTTAAAGTTCATTCGGACGTCCAGGAGGCCACCAGTGGTCGAAGAAGAATTGTAGGCTTAAAACACAAATTCCGCATACCCGGGTATGGCGTGCCGCATACCTCGAAAATCATGAAATTTTCAATTTCGGTAAAAAGTGACTGGATGTACCCGTCGGCATCCGAAAACATGCGAAAAATTGTTTAAAGTTCATTCGGACGTCCAGGAGGCCAACAGTGGTCGAAGAAGGATCTAAGGCTAAGACCCCAAATTCCGCATACCCGGGTATTGCGTGCCGCATACCTCGAAAATCATGAAATTTTCAATTTCGGTAAAAAGTGACTGGATGTACTCGTCGGCATCCGAAAACATGCGAAAAATTGTTTTAAGTTCATTCGGACGTCCAGGAGGCCAACAGTGGTCGAAGAAGGATCTAAGGCTAAGACCCCAAATTCCGCATACCCGGGTATTGCGTGCCGCATACCTCGAAAATCATGAAATTTTCAATTTCGGTAAAAAGTGACTGGATGTACTCGTCGGCATCCGAAAACATGCGAAAAATTGTTTAAAGTTCATTCGGACGTCCAGGAGGCCACCAGTGGTCGAAGAAGAATTTTAGGCTTAAAACCAAATTTCCGCATACCCGGGTATTGCGTGCCGCATACCTCGAAAATCATGAAATTTTCAATTTCGGTAAAAAGTGACTGGATGTACTCGTCGGCATCCGAAAACATGCGAAAAGTTGTTTAAAGTTCATTCGGACGTCCAGGAGGCCACCAGTGGTCGAAGAAGAATTTTAGGCTTAAAACCAAAATTCCGCATACCCGGGTATTGCGTGCCGCATACCTCGAAAATCATGAAATTTTCAATTTCGGTAAAAAGTGACTGGATGTACTCGTCGGCATCCGAAAACATGCGAAAAATTGTTTTAAGTTCATTCGGACGTCCAGGAGGCCAACAGTGGTCGAAGAAGGATCTAAGGCTAAGACCCCAAATTCCGCATACCCGGGTATTGCGTGCCGCATACCTCGAAAATCATGAAATTTTCAATTTCGGTAAAAAGTGACTGGATGTACTCGTCGGCATCCGAAAACATGCGAAAAATTGTTTAAAGTTCATTCGGACGTCCAGGAGGCCACCAGTGGTCGAAGAAGAATTTTAGGCTTAAAACCAAATTTCCGCATACCCGGGTATTGCGTGCCGCATACCTCGAAAATCATGAAATTTTCAATTTCGGTAAAAAGTGACTGGATGTACTCGTCGGCATCCGAAAACATGCGAAAAATTGTTTAAAGTTCATTCGGACGTCCAGGAGGCCACCAGTGGTCGAAGAAGAATTTTAGGCTTAAAACCAAAATTCCGCATACCAGGGTATTGCGTGCCGCATACCTCGAAAATCATGAAATTTTCAATTTCGGTAAAAAGTGACTGGATGTACTCGTCGGCATCCGAAAACATGCGAAAAATTGTTTAAAGTTCATTCGGACGTCCAGGAGGCCAACAGTGGTCGAAGAAGGATCTAAGGCTAAGACCCCAAATTCCGCATACCCGGGTATTGCGTGCCGCATACCTCGAAAATCATGAAATTTTCAATTTCGGTAAAAAGTGACTGGATGTACTCGTCGGCATCCGAAAACATGCGAAAAATTGTTTAAAGTTCATTCGGACGTCCAGGAGGCCAACAGTGGTCGAAGAAGGATCTAAGGCTAAGACCCCAAATTCCGCATACCCGGGTATTGCGTGCCGCATACCTCGAAAATCATGAAATTTTCAATTTCGGTAAAAAGTGACTGGATGTACTCGTCGGCATCCGAAAACATGCGAAAAATTGTTTAAAGTTCATTCGGACGTCCAGGAGGCCAACAGTGGTCGAAGAAGGATCTAAGGCTAAGACCCCAAATTCCGCATACCCGGGTATTGCGTGCCGCATACCTCGAAAATCATGAAATTTTCAATTTCGGTAAAAAGTGACTGGATGTACTCGTCGGCATCCGAAAACATGCGAAAAATTGTTTAAAGTTCATTCGGACGTCCAGGAGGCCAACAGTGGTCGAAGAAGGATCTAAGGCTAAGACCCCAAATTCCGCATACCCGGGTATTGCGTGCCGCATACCTCGAAAATCATGAAATTTTCAATTTCGGTAAAAAGTGACTGGATGTACTCGTCGGCATCCGAAAACATGCGAAAAATTGTTTAAAGTTCATTCGGACGTCCAGGAGGCCAACAGTGGTCGAAGAAGGATCTAAGGCTAAGACCCCAAATTCCGCATACCCGGGTATTGCGTGCCGCATACCTCGAAAATCATGATATTTTCAATTTCGGTAAAAAGTGACTGGATGTACTCGTCGGCATCCGAAAACATGCGAAAAATTGTTTAAAGTTCATTCGGACGTCCAGGAGGCCAACAGTGGTCGAAGAAGGATCTAAGGCTAAGACCCCAAAATCCGCATACCCGGGTATTGCGTGCCGCATACCTCGAAAATCATGAAATTTTCAATTTCGGTAAAAAGTGACTGGATGTACTCGTCGGCATCCGAAAACATGCGAAAAATTGTTTAAAGTTCATTCGGACGTCCAGGAGGCCAACAGTGGTCGAAGAAGGATCTAAGGCTAAGACCCCAAATTCCGCATACCCGGGTATTGCGTGCCGCATACCTCGAAAATCATGATATTTTCAATTTCGGTAAAAAGTGACTGGATGTACTCGTCGGCATCCGAAAACATGCGAAAAATTGTTTAAAGTTCATTCGGACGTCCAGGAGGCCAACAGTGGTCGAAGAAGGATCTAAGGCCCCAAATTCCGCATACCCGGGTATTGCGTGCCGCATACCTCGAAAATCATGAAATTTTCAATTTCGGTAAAAAGTGACTGGATGTACTCGTCGGCATCCGAAAACATGCGAAAAATTGTTTAAAGTTCATTCGGACGTCCAGGAGGCCAACAGTGGTCGAAGAAGGATCTAAGGCTAAGACCCCAAATTCCGCATACCCGGGTATTGCGTGCCGCATACCTCGAAAATCATGAAATTTTCAATTTCGGTAAAAAGTGGCTGGATGTACTCGTCGGCATCCGAAAACATGCGAAAAATTGTTTAAAGTTCATTCGGACGTCCAGGAGGCCACCAGTGGTCGAAGAAGAATTTTAGGCTTCAAACCCAAACTCCGCATACCCGGGTATTGCGTGCCGCATACCTCGAAAATCATGAAATTTTCAATTTCGGTAAAAAGTGACTGGATGTACTCGTCGGCATCCGAAAACATGCGAAAAATTGTTTAAAGTTCATTCGGACGTCCAGGAGGCCAACAGTGGTCGAAGAAGGATCTAAGGCTAAGACCCCAAATTCCGCATACCCGGGTATTGCGTGCCGCATACCTCGAAAATCATGAAATTTTCAATTTCGGTAAAAAGTGACTGGATGTACCCGTCGGCATCCGAAAACATGCGAAAAATTGTTTTAAGTTCATTCGGACGTCCAGGAGGCCAACAGTGGTCGAAGAAGGATCTAAGGCTAAGACCCCAAATTCCGCATACCCGGGTATTGCGTGCCGCATACCTCGAAAATCATGAAATTTTCAATTTCGGTAAAAAGTGACTGGATGTACTCGTCGGCATCCGAAAACATGCGAAAAATAGTTTAAGGTTCATTCGGACGTCCAGGAGGCCAACAGTGGTCGAAGAAGGATCTAAGGCTAAGACCCCAAATTCCGCATACCCGGGTATTGCGTGCCGCATACCTCGAAAATCATGAAATTTTCAATTTCGGTAAAAAGTGACTGGATGTACTCGTCGGCATCCGAAAACATGCGAAAAATTGTTTAAAGTTCATTCGGACGTCCAGGAGGCCACCAGTGGTCGAAGAAGAATTTTAGGCTTAAAACCAAAATTCCGCATACCCGGGTATTGCGTGCCGCATACCTCGAAAATCATGAAATTTTCAATTTCGGTAAAAAGTGACTGGATGTACTCGTCGGCATCCGAAAACATGCGAAAAATTGTTTAAAGTTCATTCGGACGTCCAGGAGGCCACCAGTGGTCGAAGAAGAATTTTAGGCTTAAAACCAAAATTCCGCATACCCGGGTATTGCGTGCCGCATACCTCGAAAATCATGAAATTTTCAATTTCGGTAAAAAGTGACTGGATGTACTCGTCGGCATCCGAAAACATGCGAAAAATTGTTTAAAGTTCATTCGGACGTCCAGGAGGCCAACAGTGGTCGAAGAAGGATCTAAGGCTAAGACCCCAAATTCCGCATACCCGGGTATTGCGTGCCGCATACCTCGAAAATCATGAAATTTTCAATTTCGGTAAAAAGTGACTGGATGTACTCGTCGGCATCCGAAAACATGCGAAAAATTGTTTAAAGTTCATTCGGACGTCCAGGAGGCCAACAGTGGTCGAAGAAGGATCTAAGGCTAAGACCCCAAATTCCGCATACCCGGGTATTGCGTGCCGCATACCTCGAAAATCATGAAATTTTCAATTTCGGTAAAAAGTGACTGGATGTACTCGTCGGCATCCGAAAACATGCGAAAAATTGTTTAAAGTTCATTCGGACGTCCAGGAGGCCAACAGTGGTCGAAGAAGGATCTAAGGCTAAGACCCCAAATTCCGCATACCCGGGTATTGCGTGCCGCATACCTCGAAAATCATGATATTTTCAATTTCGGTAAAAAGTGACTGGATGTACTCGTCGGCATCCGAAAACATGCGAAAAATTGTTTAAAGTTCATTCGGACGTCCAGGAGGCCAACAGTGGTCGAAGAAGGATCTAAGGCTAAGACCCCAAAATCCGCATACCCGGGTATTGCGTGCCGCATACCTCGAAAATCATGAAATTTTCAATTTCGGTAAAAAGTGACTGGATGTACTCGTCGGCATCCGAAAACATGCGAAAAATTGTTTAAAGTTCATTCGGACGTCCAGGAGGCCAACAGTGGTCGAAGAAGGATCTAAGGCTAAGACCCCAAATTCCGCATACCCGGGTATTGCGTGCCGCATACCTCGAAAATCATGATATTTTCAATTTCGGTAAAAAGTGACTGGATGTACTCGTCGGCATCCGAAAACATGCGAAAAATTGTTTAAAGTTCATTCGGACGTCCAGGAGGCCAACAGTGGTCGAAGAAGGATCTAAGGCCCCAAATTCCGCATACCCGGGTATTGCGTGCCGCATACCTCGAAAATCATGAAATTTTCAATTTCGGTAAAAAGTGACTGGATGTACTCGTCGGCATCCGAAAACATGCGAAAAATTGTTTAAAGTTCATTCGGACGTCCAGGAGGCCAACAGTGGTCGAAGAAGGATCTAAGGCTAAGACCCCAAATTCCGCATACCCGGGTATTGCGTGCCGCATACCTCGAAAATCATGAAATTTTCAATTTCGGTAAAAAGTGGCTGGATGTACTCGTCGGCATCCGAAAACATGCGAAAAATTGTTTAAAGTTCATTCGGACGTCCAGGAGGCCACCAGTGGTCGAAGAAGAATTTTAGGCTTCAAACCCAAACTCCGCATACCCGGGTATTGCGTGCCGCATACCTCGAAAATCATGAAATTTTCAATTTCGGTAAAAAGTGACTGGATGTACTCGTCGGCATCCGAAAACATGCGAAAAATTGTTTAAAGTTCATTCGGACGTCCAGGAGGCCAACAGTGGTCGAAGAAGGATCTAAGGCTAAGACCCCAAATTCCGCATACCCGGGTATTGCGTGCCGCATACCTCGAAAATCATGAAATTTTCAATTTCGGTAAAAAGTGACTGGATGTACCCGTCGGCATCCGAAAACATGCGAAAAATTGTTTTAAGTTCATTCGGACGTCCAGGAGGCCAACAGTGGTCGAAGAAGGATCTAAGGCTAAGACCCCAAATTCCGCATACCCGGGTATTGCGTGCCGCATACCTCGAAAATCATGAAATTTTCAATTTCGGTAAAAAGTGACTGGATGTACTCGTCGGCATCCGAAAACATGCGAAAAATAGTTTAAGGTTCATTCGGACGTCCAGGAGGCCAACAGTGGTCGAAGAAGGATCTAAGGCTAAGACCCCAAATTCCGCATACCCGGGTATTGCGTGCCGCATACCTCGAAAATCATGAAATTTTCAATTTCGGTAAAAAGTGACTGGATGTACTCGTCGGCATCCGAAAACATGCGAAAAATTGTTTAAAGTTCATTCGGACGTCCAGGAGGCCACCAGTGGTCGAAGAAGAATTTTAGGCTTAAAACCAAAATTCCGCATACCCGGGTATTGCGTGCCGCATACCTCGAAAATCATGAAATTTTCAATTTCGGTAAAAAGTGACTGGATGTACTCGTCGGCATCCGAAAACATGCGAAAAATTGTTTAAAGTTCATTCGGACGTCCAGGAGGCCACCAGTGGTCGAAGAAGAATTTTAGGCTTAAAACCAAAATTCCGCATACCCGGGTATTGCGTGCCGCATACCTCGAAAATCATGAAATTTTCAATTTCGGTAAAAAGTGAATGGATGTACTCGTCGGCATCCGAAAACATGCGAAAAATTGTTTAAAGTTCATTCGGACGTCCAGGAGGCCAACAGTGGTCGAAGAAGGATCTAAGGCTAAGACCCCAAATTCCGCATACCCGGGTATTGCGTGCCGCATACCTCGAAAATCATGAAATTTTCAATTTCGGTAAAAAGTGACTGGATGTACTCGTCGGCATCCGAAAACATGCGAAAAATTGTTTAAAGTTCATTCGGACGTCCAGGAGGCCACCAGTGGTCGAAGAAGAATTTTAGGCTTAAAACCAAAATTCCGCATACCCGGGTATTGCGTGCCGCATACCTCGAAAATCATGAAATTTTCAATTTCGGTAAAAAGTGACTGGATGTACTCGTCGGCATCCGAAAACATGCGAAAAATTGTTTAAAGTTCATTCGGACGTCCAGGAGGCCACCAGTGGTCGAAGAAGGATCTAAGGCTAAGACCCCAAATTCCGCATACCCGGGTATTGCGTGCCGCATACCTCGAAAATCATGAAATTTTCAATTTCGGTAAAAAGTGACTGGATGTACTCGTCGGCATCCGAAAACATGCGAAAAATTGTTTTAAGTTCATTCGGACGTCCAGGAGGCCAACAGTGGTCGAAGAAGGATCTAAGGCTAAGACCCCAAATTCCGCATACCCGGGTATTGCGTGCCGCATACCTCGAAAATCATGAAATTTTCAATTTCGGTAAAAAGTGACTGGATGTACTCGTCGGCATCCGAAAACATGCGAAAAATTGTTTAAAGTTCATTCGGACGTCCAGGAGGCCAACAGTGGTCGAAGAAGGATCTAAGGCTAAGACCCCAAATTCCGCATACCCGGGTATTGCGTGCCGCATACCTCGAAAATCATGAAATTTTCAATTTCGGTAAAAAGTGACTGGATGTACTCGTCGGCATCCGAAAACATGCGAAAAATTGTTTAAAGTTCATTCGGACGTCCAGGAGGCCAACAGTGGTCGAAGAAGGATCTAAGGCTAAGACCCCAAATTCCGCATACCCGGGTATTGCGTGCCGCATACCTCGAAAATCATGAAATTTTCAATTTCGGTAAAAAGTGACTGGATGTACTCGTCGGCATCCGAAAACATGCGAAAAATTGTTTAAAGTTCATTCGGACGTCCAGGAGGCCACCAGTGGTCGAAGAAGAATTTTAGGCTTAAAACCCAAATTCCGCATACCCGGGTATTGCGTGCCGCATACCTCGAAAATCATGAAATTTTCAATTTCGGTAAAAAGTGACTGGATGTACTCGTCGGCATCCGAAAACATGCGAAAAATTGTTTAAAGTTCATTCGGACGTCCAGGAGGCCAACAGTGGTCGAAGAAGGATCTAAGGCTAAGACCCCAAATTCCGCATACCCGGGTATTGCGTGCCGCATACCTCGAAAATCATGAAATTTTCAATTTCGGTAAAAAGTGACTGGATGTACTCGTCGGCATCCGAAAACATGCGAAAAATTGTTTAAAGTTCATTCGGACGTCCAGGAGCCCACCAGTGGTCGAAGAAGGATCTAAGGCTAAGACCCCAAATTCCGCATACCCGGGTATTGCGTGCCGCATACCTCGAAAATCATGAAATTTTCAATTTCGGTAAAAAGTGACTGGATGTACTCGTCGGCATCCGAAAACATGCGAAAAATTGTTTAAAGTTCATTCGGACGTTTAGGAGGCCACCAGTGGTCGAAGAAGGATCTAAGGCTAAGACCCCAAATTCCGCATACCCGGGTATTGCGTGCCGCATACCTCGAAAATCATGAAATTTTCAATTTCGGTAAAAAGTGGCTGGATGTACTCGTCGGCATCCGAAAACATGCGAAAAATTGTTTAAAGCTCATTCGGACGTCCAGGAGGCCACCAGTGGTCGAAGAAGGATCTAAGGCTAAGACCCCAAATTCCGCATACCCGGGTATTGCGTGCCGCATACCTCGAAAATCATGAAATTTTCAATTTCGGTAAAAAAGTGACTGGATGTACTCGTCGGCATCCGAAAACATGCGAAAAGTTGTTTAAAGTTCATTCGGACGTCCAGGAGGCCACCAGTGGTCGAAGAAGGATCTAAGGCTAAGACCTCAAATTCCGCATACCCGGGTATTGCGTGCCGCATACCTCGAAAATCATGAAATTTTCAATTTCGGTAAAAAGTGACTGGATGTACTCGTCGGCATCCGAAAACATGCGACAAATTGTTTAAAGTTCATTCGGAATTCTAGGAGGCCAACAGTGGTCGAAGAAGGATCTAAGGCTAAGACCCCAAATTCCGCATACCCGGGTATTGCGTGCCGCATACCTCGAAAATCATGAAATTTTCAATTTCGGTAAAAAGTGACTGGATGTACTCGTCGGCATCCGAAAACATGCGAAAAATTGTTTAAAGTTCATTCGGACGTCCAGGAGGCCAACAGTGGTCGAAGAAGGATCTAAGGCTAAGACCCCAAATTCCGCATACCCGGGTATTGCGTGCCGCATACCTCGAAAATCATGAAATTTTCAATTTCGGTAAAAAGTGACTGGATGTACTCGTCGGCATCCGAAAACATGCGAAAAATTGTTTAAAGTTCATTCGGACGTCCAGGAGGCCAACAGTGGTCGAAGAAGGATCTAAGGCTAAGACCCCAAATTCCGTATACCCGGGTATTGCGTGCCGCATACCTCGAAAATCATGAAATTTTCAATTTCGGTAAAAAGTGACTGGATGTACTCGTCGGCATCCGAAAACATGCGAAAAATTGTTTAAAGTTCATTCGGACGTTTAGGAGGCCACCAGTGGTCGAAGAAGAATTGTAAGCTTAAAACACAAATTCCGCATACCCGGGTATTGCGTGCCGCATACCTCGAAAATCATGAAATTTTCAATTTCGGTAAAAAGTGACTGGATGTACTCGTCGGCATCCGAAAACATGCGAAAAATTGTTTAAAGTTCATTCGGACGTCCAGGAGGCCAACAGTGGTCGAAGAAGAATTTTAGGCTTCAAACCCAAATTCCGCATACCCGGGTATTGCGTGCCGCATACCTCGAAAATCATGAAATTTTCAATTTCGGTAAAAAGTGACTGGATGTACTCGTCGGCATCCGAAAACATGCGAAAAATTGTTTAAAGCTCATTCGGACGTCCAGGAGGCCACCAGTGGTCGAAGAAGGATCTAAGGCTAAGACCCCAAATTCCGCATACCCGGGTATTGCGTGCCGCATACCTCGAAAATCATGAAATTTTCAATTTCGGTAAAAAGTGACTGGATGTACTCGTCGGCATCCGAAAACATGCGAAAAGTTGTTTAAAGTTCATTCGGACGTCCAGGAGGCCACCATTGGTCGAAGAAGGATCTTAGGCTGAAAACCCAAATTCCGCATACCCGGGTATTGCGTGCCGCATACCTCGAAAATCATGAAATTTTCAATTTCGGTAAAAAGTGACTGGATGTACTCGTCGGCATCCGAAAACATGCGAAAAATTGTTTAAAGTTCATTCGGACGTCCAGGAGGCCACCAGTGGTCGAAGAAGAATTTTAGGCTTCAAACCCAAATTCCGCATACCCGGGTATTGCGTGCCGCATACCTCGAAAATCATGAAATTTTCAATTTCGGTAAAAAGTGACTGGATGTACTCGTCGGCATCCGAAAACATGCGAAAAATTGTTTAAAGTTCATTCGGACGTCCAGGAGGCCACCAGTGGTCGAAGAAGGATCTAAGGCTAAGACCTCAAATTCCGCATACCCGGGTATTGCGTGCCGCATACCTCGAAAATCATGAAATTTTCAATTTCGGTAAAAAGTGACTGGATGTACTCGTCGGCATCCGAAAACATGCGAAAAATTGTTTAAAGTTCATTCGGACGTCTAGGAGGCCAACAGTGGTCGAAGAAGGATCTAAGGCTAAGACCCCAAATTCCGCATACCCGGGTATTGCGTGCCGCATACCTCGAAAATCATGAAATTTTCAATTTCGGTAAAAAGTGACTGGATGTACTCGTCGGCATCCGAAAACATGCGAAAAATTGTTTAAAGTTCATTCGGACGTCCAGGAGGCCACCAGTGGTCGAAGAAGGATCTAAGGCTAAGACCTCAAATTCCGCATACCCGGGTATTGCGTGCCGCATACCTCGAAAATCATGAAATTTTCAATTTCGGTAAAAAGTGACTGGATGTACTCGTCGGCATCCGAAAACATGCGAAAAATTGTTTAAAGTTCATTCGGACGTCCAGGAGGCCAACAGTGGTCGAAGAAGGATCTAAGGCTAAGACCTCAAATTCCGCATACCCGGGTATTGCGTGCCGCATACCTCGAAAATCATGAAATTTTCAATTTCGGTAAAAAGTGACTGGATGTACTCGTCGGCATCCGAAAACATGCGAAAAATTGTTTAAAGTTCATTCGGACGTCCAGGAGGCCACCAGTGGTCGAAGAAGAATTTTAGGCTTAAAACCAAAATTCCGCATACCCGGGTATTGCGTGCCGCATACCTCGAAAATCATGAAATTTTCAATTTCGGTAAAAAGTGACTGGATGTACTCGTCGGCATCCGAAAACATGCGAAAAATTGTTTAAAGTTCATTCGGACGTCCAGGAGGCCACCAGTGGTCGAAGAAGAATTTTAGGCTTCAAACCCAAATTCCGCATACCCGGGTATTGCGTGCCGCATACCTCGAAAATCATGAAATTTTCAATTTTGGTTAAAAGTGACTGGATGTACTCGTCGGCATCCGAAAACATGCGAAAAATTGTTTAAAGTTCATTCGGACGTCCAGGAGGCCACCAGTAGTCGAAGAAGAATTTCAGACTTAAAACCCAAATTCCGCATACCCGGGTATTTTCGGTAAAAAGTGACTGGATGTACTCGTCGGCATCCGAAAACATGCGAAAAATTGTTTAAAGTTCATTCGGACGTCCAGGAGGCCACCAGTGGTCGAAGAAGAATTTTAGGCTTAAAACCAAAATTCCGCATACCCGGGTATTGCGTGCCGCATACCTCGAAAATCATGAAATTTTCAATTTCGGTAAAAAGTGACTGGATGTACTCGTCGGCATCCGAAAACATGCGAAAAATTGTTTAAAGTTCATTCGGACGTCCAGGAGGCCAGCAGTGGTCGAAGAAGAATTTTAGGCTTAAAACACAAATTCCGCATACCCGGGTATTGCGTGCCGCATACCTCGAAAATCATGAAATTTTCAATTTCGGTAAAACGTGACTGGATGTACTCGTCGGCATCCGAAAACATGCGAAAAATTGTTTAAAGTTCATTCGGACGTCCAGGAGGCCAGCAGTGGTCGAAGAAGAATTTTAGGCTTAAAACACAAATTCCGCATACCCGGGTATTGCGTGCCGCATACCTCGAAAATCATGAAATTTTCAATTTCGGTAAAACGTGACTGGATGTACTCGTCGGCATCCGAAAACATGCGAAAAATTGTTTAAAGTTCATTCGGACGTCCAGGAGGCCAACAGTGGTCGAAGAAGGATCTAAGGCTAAGACCCCAAATTCCGCATACCCGGGTATTGCGTGCCGCATACCTCGAAAATCATGAAATTTTCAATTTCGGTAAAAAGTGACTGGATGTACTCGTCGGCATCCGAAAACATGCGAAAAATTGTTTAAAGTTCATTCGGACGTCCAGGAGGCCAACAGTGGTCGAAGAAGGATCTAAGGCTAAGACCCCAAATTCCGCATACCCGGGTATTGCATGGCGCATACCTCGAAAATCATGAAATTTTCAATTTCGGTAAAAAGTGACTGGATGTACTCGTCGGCATCCGAAAACATGCGAAAAATTGTTTAAAGTTCATTCGGACGTCCAGGAGGCCACCAGTGGTCGAAGAAGAATTTTAGGCTTAAAACCCAAATTCCGCATACCCGGGTATTGCGTGCCGCATACCTCGAAAATCATGAAATTTTCAATTTCGGTAAAACGTGACTGGATGTACTCGTCGGCATCCGAAAACATGCGAAAAATTGTTTAAAGTTCATTCGGACGTCCAGGAGGCCAACAGTGGTCGAAGAAGGATCTAAGGCTAAGACCCCAAATTCCGCATACCCGGGTATTGCGTGCCGCATACCTCGAAAATCATGAAATTTTCAATTTCGGTAAAAAGTGACTGGATGTACTCGTCGGCATCCGAAAACATGCGAAAAATTGTTTAAAGTTCATTCGGACGTCCAGGAGGCCAACAGTGGTCGAAGAAGGATCTAAGGCTAAGACCCCAAATTCCGCATACCCGGGTATTGCATGGCGCATACCTCGAAAATCATGAAATTTTCAATTTCGGTAAAAAGTGACTGGATGTACTCGTCGGCATCCGAAAACATGCGAAAAATTGTTTAAAGTTCATTCGGACGTCCAGGAGGCCAACAGTGGTCGAAGAAGGATCTAAGGCTAAGACCCCAAATTCCGCATACCCGGGTATTGCGTGCCGCATACCTCGAAAATCATGAAATTTTCAATTTCGGTAAAAAGTGACTGGATGTACTCGTCGGCACCCGAAAACATGCGAAAAATTGTTTAAAGTTCATTCGGACGTCCAGGAGGCCAACGGTGGTCGAAGAAGGATCTAAGGCTAAGACCCCAAATTCCGCATACCCGGGGAAAACATGCGAAAAATTGTTTAAAGTTCATTCGGACGTCCAGGAGGCCACCAGTGGTCGAAGAAGAATTTTAGGCTTAAAACCCAAATTCCGCATACCCGGGTATTGCGTGCCGCATACCTCGAAAATCATGAAATTTTCAATTTCGGTAAAAAGTGACTGGATGTACTCGTCGGCACCCGAAAACATGCGAAAAATTGTTTAAAGTTCATTCGGACGTCCAGGAGGCCAACGGTGGTCGAAGAAGGATCTAAGGCTAAGACCCCAAATTCCGCATACCCGGGTATTGCGTGCCGCATACCTCGAAAATCATGAAATTTTCAATTTCGGTAAAAAGTGACTGGATGTACTCGTCGGCATCCGAAAACATGCGAAAAATTGTTTAAAGTTCATTCGGACGTCCAGGAGGCCACCAGTGCTCGAAGAAGAATTTTAGGCTTAAAACCCAGATTCCGCATACCCGGGTATTGCTTGCCGCATACCTCGAAAATCATGAAATTTTCAATTTCGGGAAAAAGTGACTGGATGTACTCGTCGGCATCCGAAAACATGCGAAAAACTGTTTAAAGTTCATTCGGACGTCCAGGAGGCCACCAGTGGTCGAAGAAGAATTTTAGGCTTCAAACCCAAATTCCGCATACCCGGGTATTGCGTGCCGCATACCTCGAAAATCATGAAATTTTCAATTTTGGTAAAAAGTGACTGGATGTACTCGTCGGCATCCGAAAACATGCGAAAAATTGTTTAAAGTTCATTCGGACGTCCAGGAGGCCACCAGTAGTCGAAGAAGAATTTCAGACTTAAAACCCAAATTCCGCATACCCGGGTATTTTCGGTAAAAAGTGACTGGATGTACTCGTCGGCATCCGAAAACATGCGAAAAATTGTTTAAAGTTCATTCGGACGTCCAGGAGGCCACCAGTGGTCGAAGAAGAATTTTAGGCTTAAAACCAAAATTCCGCATACCCGGGTATTGCGTGCCGCATACCTCGAAAATCATGAAATTTTCAATTTCGGTAAAAAGTGACTGGATGTACTCGTCGGCATCCGAAAACATGCGAAAAATTGTTTAAAGCTCATTCGGACGTCCAGGAGGCCACCAGTGGTCGAAGAAGGATCTAAGGCTAAGACCCCAAATTCCGCATACCCGGGTATTGCGTGCCGCATACCTCGAAAATCATGAAATTTTCAATTTCGGTAAAAAGTGACTGGATGTACTCGTCGGCATCCGAAAACATGCGAAAAGTTGTTTAAAGTTCATTCGGACGTCCAGGAGGCCACCATTGGTCGAAGAAGGGTCTTAGGCTGAAAACCCAAATTCCGCATACCCGGGTATTGCGTGCCGCATACCTCGAAAATCATGAAATTTTCAATTTCGGTAAAAAGTGACTGGATGTACTCGTCGGCATCCGAAAACATGCGAAAAATTGTTTAAAGTTCATTCGGACGTCCAGGAGGCCACCAGTGGTCGAAGAAGAATTTTAGGCTTCAAACCCAAATTCCGCATACCCGGGTATTGCGTGCCGCATACCTCGAAAATCATGAAATTTTCAATTTCGGTAAAAAGTGACTGGATGTACTCGTCGGCATCCGAAAACATGCGAAAAATTGTTTAAAGTTCATTCGGACGTCCAGGAGGCCACCAGTGGTCGAAGAAGGATCTAAGGCTAAGACCTCAAATTCCGCATACCCGGGTATTGCGTGCCGCATACCTCGAAAATCATGAAATTTTCAATTTCGGTAAAAAGTGACTGGATGTACTCGTCGGCATCCGAAAACATGCGAAAAATTGTTTAAAGTTCATTCGGACGTCTAGGAGGCCAACAGTGGTCGAAGAAGGATCTAAGGCTAAGACCCCAAATTCCGCATACCCGGGTATTGCGTGCCGCATACCTCGAAAATCATGAAATTTTCAATTTCGGTAAAAAGTGACTGGATGTACTCGTCGGCATCCGAAAACATGCGAAAAATTGTTTAAAGTTCATTCGGACGTCCAGGAGGCCACCAGTGGTCGAAGAAGAATTTTAGGCTTAAAACCCAAATTCCGCATACCCGGGTATTGCGTGCCGCATACCTCGAAAACATGAAATTTTCAATTTCGGTAAAAAGTGACTGGATGTACTCGTCGGCATCCGAAAACATGCGAAAAATTGTTTAAAGTTCATTCGGACGTCCAGGAGGCCACCAGTGGTTGAAGAAGAATTTTAGGCTTAAAACCCAAATTCCGCATACCCGGGTATTGCGTGCCGCATACCTCGAAAATCATGAAATTTTCAATTTCGGTAAAAAGTGACTGGATGTACTCGTCGGCATCCGAAAACATGCGAAAAATTGTTTAAAGTTCATTCGGACGTCCAGGAGGCCACCAGTGGTTGAAGAAGAATTTTAGGCTTAAAACCCAAATTCCGCATACCCGGGTATTGCGTGCCGCATACCTCGAAAATCATGAAATTTTCAATTTCGGTAAAAAGTGACTGGATGTACTCGTCGGCATCCGAAAACATGCGAAAAATTGTTTAAAGTTCATTCGGACGTCCAGGAGGCCACCAGTGGTCGAAGAAGAATTTTAGGCTTAAAACCCAAATTCCGCATACCCGGGTATTGCGTGCCGCATACCTCGAAAATCATGAAATTTTCAATTTCGGTAAAAAGTGACTGGATGTACTCGTCGGCATCCGAAAACATGCGAAAAATTGTTTAAAGTTCATTCGGACGTCCAGGAGGCCACCAGTGGTCGAAGAAGAATTTTAGGCTTAAAACCCAAATTCCGCATACCCGGGTATTGCGTGCCGCATACCTCGAAAATCATGAAATTTTCAATTTCGGTAAAAAGTGACTGGATGTACTCGTCGGCATCCGAAAACATGCGAAAAATTGTTTAAAGTTCATTCGGACGTCCAGGAGGCCAACAGTGGTCGAAGAAGGATCTAAGGCTAAGACCTCAAATTCCGCATACTCGGGTATTGCGTACCGCATATCTCAAAACTCATGAAATTTTCAATTTCGGTAAAAAGTGACTGGATGTACTCGTCGGCATCCGAAAACATGCGAAAAATTGTTTAAAGTTCATTCGGACGTACAGGAGGCCAACAGTGGTCGAAGAAGGATCTAAGGCTAAGACCCCAAATTCCGCATACCCGGGTATTGCGTGCCGCATACCTCGAAAATCATGAAATTTTCAATTTCGGTAAAAAGTGACTGGATGTACTCGTCGGCATCCGAAAACATGCGAAAAATTGTTTAAAGTTCATTCGGACGTCCAGGAGGCCACCAGTGGTCGAAGAAGAATTTTAGGCTTAAAACACAAATTCCGCATACCCGGGTATTGCGTGCCGCATACCTCGAAAATCATGAAATTTTCAATTTCGGTAAAACGTGACTGGATGTACTCGTCGGCATCCGAAAACATGCGAAAAATTGTTTAAAGTTCATTCGGACGTCCAGGAGGCCAACAGTGGTCGAAGAAGGATCTAAGGCTAAGACCCCAAATTCCGCATACCCGGGTATTGCGTGCCGCATACCTCGAAAATCATGAAATTTTCAATTTCGGTAAAAAGTAACTGGATGTACTCGTCGGCATCCGAAAACATGCGAAAAATTGTTTAAAGTTCATTCGGACGTCCAGGAGGCCAACAGTGGTCGAAGAAGGATCTAAGGCTAAGACCCCAAATTCCGCATACCCGGGTATTGCGTGCCGCATACCTCGAAAATCATGAAATTTTCAATTTCGGTAAAAAGTGACTGGATGTACTCGTCGGCATCCGAAAACATGCGAAAAATTGTTTAAAGTTCATTCGGACGTCCAGGAGGCCACCAGTGGTCGAAGAAGAATTTTAGGCTTAAAACACAAATTCCGCATACCCGGGTATTGCGTGCCGCATACCTCGAAAATCATGAAATTTTCAATTTCGGTAAAACGTGACTGGATGTACTCGTCGGCATCCGAAAACATGCGAAAAATTGTTTAAAGTTCATTCGGACGTTCAGGAGGCCAACAGTGGTCGAAGAAGGATCTAAGGCTAAGACCCCAAATTCCGCATACCCGGGTATTGCGTGCCGCATACCTCGAAAATCATGAAATTTTCAATTTCGGTAAAAAGTGACTGGATGTACTCGTCGGCACCCGAAAACATGCGAAAAATTGTTTAAAGTTCATTCGGACGTCCAGGAGGCCAACAGTGGTCGAAGAAGGATCTAAGGCTAAGACCCCAAATTCCGCATACCCGGGTATTGCGTGGCGCATACCTCGAAAATCATGAAATTTTCAATTTCGGTAAAAAGTGACTGGATGTACTCGTCGGCATCCGAAAACATGCGAAAAATTGTTTAAAGTTTATTCGGACGTCCAGGAGGCCACCAGTGGTCGAAGAAGAATTTTAGGCTTAAAACCCAAATTCCGCATACCCGGGTATTGCGTGCCGCATACCTCGAAAATCATGAAATTTTCAATTTCGGTAAAAAGTGACTGGATGTACTCGTCGGCATCCGAAAACATGCGAAAAATTGTTTAAAGTTCATTCGGACGTCCAGGAGGCCACCAGTGGTCGAAGAAGAATTTTAGGCTTAAAACCCAAATTCCGCATACCCGGGTATTGCGTGCCGCATACCTCGAAAATCATGAAATTTTCAATTTCGGTAAAAAGTGACTGGATGTACTCGTCGGCATCCGAAAACATGCGAAAAACTGTTTAAAGTTCATTCGGACGTCCAGGAGGCCAACAGTGGTCGAAGAAGGATCTAAGGCTAATACCCCAAATTCCGTATACCCGTGTATTGCGTGCCGCATACCTCGAAAATAGTGAAATTTTCAATTTCGGTAAAAAGTGACTGGATGTACTCGTCGACATCCGAAAACATGCGAAAAATTGTTTAAAGTTCATTCGGACGTCCAGGAGGCTACCAGTGGTCGAAGAAGAATTTTAGGCTTAAAACCCAAATTCCGCATACCCGGGTATTGCGTGCCGCATACCTCGAAAATCATGAAATTTTCAATTTCGGTAAAAAGTGACTGGATGTACTCGTCGGCATTCAAAAACATGCGAAAAATTGTTTAAAGTTCATTCGGACGTCCAGGAGGCCACCAGTGGTCGAAGAAGGATCTAAGGCTAACACCCCAAATTCCGCATACCCGAGTATTGCGTGCCGCATACCTCGAAAATCATGAAATTTTCAATTTCGGTAAAAAGTGACTGGATGTACTCGTCGTCATCCGAAAACATGCGAAAAATTGTTTAAAGTTCATTCGGACGTCCAGGAGGCCAACAGTGGTCGAAGAAGGATCTAAGGCTAAGACCCCAAATTCCGCATACCCGGGTATTGCGTGCCGCATACCTCGAAAATCATGAAATTTTCAATTTCGGTAAAAAGTGACTGGATGTACTCGTCGGCACCCGAAAACATGCGAAAAATTGTTTAAAGTTCATTCGGACGTCCAGGAGGCCAACAGTGGTCGAAGAAGGATCTAAGGCTAAGACCCCAAATTCCGCATACCCGGGTATTGCGTGCCGCATACCTCGAAAATCATGAAATTTTCAATTTCGGTAAAAAGTGACTGGATGTACTCGTCGGCATCCGAAAACATGCGAAAAATTGTTTAAAGTTCATTCGGACGTCCAGGAGGCCACCAGTGGTCGAAGAAGAATTTTAGGCTTAAAACACAAATTCCGCATACCCGGGTATTGCGTGCCGCATACCTCGAAAATCATGAAATTTTCAATTTCGGTAAAACGTGACTGGATGTACTCGTCGGCATCCGAAAACATGCGAAAAATTGTTTAAAGTTCATTCGGACGTCCAGGAGGCCAACAGTGGTCGAAGAAGGATCTAAGGCTAAGACCCCAAATTCCGCATACCCGGGTATTGCGTGCCGCATACCTCGAAAATCATGAAATTTTCAATTTCGGTAAAAAGTAACTGGATGTACTCGTCGGCATCCGAAAACATGCGAAAAATTGTTTAAAGTTCATTCGGACGTCCAGGAGGCCAACAGTGGTCGAAGAAGGATCTAAGGCTAAGACCCCAAATTCCGCATACCCGGGTATTGCGTGCCGCATACCTCGAAAATCATGAAATTTTCAATTTCGGTAAAAAGTGACTGGATGTACTCGTCGGCATCCGAAAACATGCGAAAAATTGTTTAAAGTTCATTCGGACGTCCAGGAGGCCACCAGTGGTCGAAGAAGAATTTTAGGCTTAAAACACAAATTCCGCATACCCGGGTATTGCGTGCCGCATACCTCGAAAATCATGAAATTTTCAATTTCGGTAAAACGTGACTGGATGTACTCGTCGGCATCCGAAAACATGCGAAAAATTGTTTAAAGTTCATTCGGACGTCCAGGAGGCCAACAGTGGTCGAAGAAGGATCTAAGGCTAAGACCCCAAATTCCGCATACCCGGGTATTGCGTGCCGCATACCTCGAAAATCATGAAATTTTCAATTTCGGTAAAAAGTGACTGGATGTACTCGTCGGCACCCGAAAACATGCGAAAAATTGTTTAAAGTTCATTCGGACGTCCAGGAGGCCAACAGTGGTCGAAGAAGGATCTAAGGCTAAGACCCCAAATTCCGCATACCCGGGTATTGCGTGGCGCATACCTCGAAAATCATGAAATTTTCAATTTCGGTAAAAAGTGACTGGATGTACTCGTCGGCATCCGAAAACATGCGAAAAATTGTTTAAAGTTTATTCGGACGTCCAGGAGGCCACCAGTGGTCGAAGAAGAATTTTAGGCTTAAAACCCAAATTCCGCATACCCGGGTATTGCGTGCCGCATACCTCGAAAATCATGAAATTTTCAATTTCGGTAAAAAGTGACTGGATGTACTCGTCGGCATCCGAAAACATGCGAAAAATTGTTTAAAGTTCATTCGGACGTCCAGGAGGCCACCAGTGGTCGAAGAAGAATTTTAGGCTTAAAACCCAAATTCCGCATACCCGGGTATTGCGTGCCGCATACCTCGAAAATCATGAAATTTTCAATTTCGGTAAAAAGTGACTGGATGTACTCGTCGGCATCCGAAAACATGCGAAAAACTGTTTAAAGTTCATTCGGACGTCCAGGAGGCCAACAGTGGTCGAAGAAGGATCTAAGGCTAATACCCCAAATTCCGTATACCCGTGTATTGCGTGCCGCATACCTCGAAAATAGTGAAATTTTCAATTTCGGTAAAAAGTGACTGGATGTACTCGTCGACATCCGAAAACATGCGAAAAATTGTTTAAAGTTCATTCGGACGTCCAGGAGGCTACCAGTGGTCGAAGAAGAATTTTAGGCTTAAAACCCAAATTCCGCATACCCGGGTATTGCGTGCCGCATACCTCGAAAATCATGAAATTTTCAATTTCGGTAAAAAGTGACTGGATGTACTCGTCGGCATTCAAAAACATGCGAAAAATTGTTTAAAGTTCATTCGGACGTCCAGGAGGCCACCAGTGGTCGAAGAAGGATCTAACACCCCAAATTCCGCATACCCGAGTATTGCGTGCCGCATACCTCGAAAATCATGAAATTTTCAATTTCGGTAAAAAGTGACTGGATGTACTCGTCGTCATCCGAAAACATGCGAAAAATTGTTTAAAGTTCATTCGGACGTCCAGGAGGCCAACAGTGGTCGAAGAAGGATCTAAGGCTAATACCCCAAATTCCGTATACCCGTGTATTGCGTGCCGCATACCTCGAAAATCGTGAAATTTTCAATTTCGGTAAAAAGTGACTGGATGTACTCGTCGGCATCCGAAAACATGCGAAAAATTGTTTAAAGTTCATTCGGACGTCCAGGAGGCCAACAGTGGTCGAAGAAGGATCTAAGGCTAATACCCCAAATTCCGTATACCCGTGTATTGCGTGCCGCATACCTCGAAAATCGTGAAATTTTCAATTTCGGTAAAAAGTGACTGGATGTACTCGTCGGCATCCGAAAACATGCGAAAAATTGTTTAAAGTTCATTCGGACGTCCAGGAGGCCACCAGTGGTCGAAGAAGAATTTTAGGCTTAAAACCCAAATTCCGCATACCCGGGTATTGCGTGCCGCATACCTCGAAAATCGTGAAATTTTCAATTTCGGTAAAAAGTGACTGGATGTACTCGTCGGCATCCGAAAACATGCGAAAAATTGTTTAAAGTTCATTCGGACGTCCAGGAGGCCAACAGTGGTCGAAGAAGGATCTAAGGCTAATACCCCAAATTCCGTATACCCGTGTATTGCGTGCCGCATACCTCGAAAATCGTGAAATTTTCAATTTCGGTAAAAAGTGACTGGATGTACTCGTCGGCATCCGAAAACATGCGAAAAATTGTTTAAAGTTCATTCGGACGTCCAGGAGGCCAACAGTGGTCGAAGAAGGATCTAAGGCTAATACCCCAAATTCCGTATACCCGTGTATTGCGTGCCGCATACCTCGAAAATCGTGAAATTTTCAATTTCGGTAAAAAGTGACTGGATGTACTCGTCGGCATCCGAAAACATGCGAAAAATTGTTTAAAGTTCATTCGGACGTCCAGGAGGCCAACAGTGGTCGAAGAAGGATCTTAGGCTAAGAACCCAAATTCCGCATACCCGGGTATTGCGTGCCGCATACCTCGAAAATCATGAAATTTTCAATTTCGGTAAAAAGTGACTGGATGTACTCGTCGGCATCCAAAAACATGCGAAAAATTGTTTAAAGTTCATTCGGACGTCCAGGAAGCCAACAGTGGTCGAAGAAGGATCTTAGGCTAAGAACCCAAATTCCGCATACCCGGGTATTGCGTGCCGCATACCTCGAAAATCATGAAATTTTCAATTTCGGTAAAAAGTGACTGGATGTACTCGTCGGCATCCGAAAACATGCGAAAAATTGTTTAAAGTTCATTCGGACGTCCAGGAGGCCAACAGTGGTCGAAGAAGGATCTTAGGCTAAGAACCCAAATTCCGCATACCCGGGTATTGCGTGCCGCATACCTCGAAAATCATGAAATTTTCAATTTCGGTAAAAAGTGACTGGATGTACTCGTCGGCATCCGAAAACATGCGAAAAACTGTTTAAAGTTCATTCGGACGTCCAGGAGGCCAACAGTGGTCGAAGAAGGATCTAAGGCTAATACCCCAAATTCCGTATACCCGTGTATTGCGTGCCGCATACCTCGAAAATCGTGAAATTTTCAATTTCGGTAAAAAGTGACTGGATGTACTCGTCGACATCCGAAAACATGCGAAAAATTGTTTAAAGTTCATTCGGATGTCCAGGAGGCCACCAGTGGTCGAAGAAGAATTTTAGGCTTAAAACCCAAATTCCGCATACCCGGGTATTGCGTGCCGCATACCTCGAAAATCATGAAATATTCAATTTCGGTAAAAAGTGACTGGATGTACTCGTCGGCATCCGAAAACATGCGAAAAATTGTTTAAAGTTCATTCGGACGTCCAAGAGGCCACCAGTGGTCGAAGAAGAATTTTAGGCTTAAAACCCAAATTCCGCATACCCGGGTATTGCGTGCCGCATACCTCGAAAATCATGAAATTTTCAATTTCGGTAAAAAGTGACTGGATGTACTCGTCGGCATCCGAAAACATGCGAAAAATTGTTTAAAGTTCATTCGGACGTCCAGGAGGCCACCAGTGGTCGAAGAAGGATCTAAGGCTAAGACCCCAAATTCCGCATACCCGAGTATTGCGTGCCGCATACCTCGAAAATCATGAAATTTTCAATTTCGGTAAAAAGTGACTGGATGTACTCGTCGGCATCCGAAAACATGCGAAAAATTGTTTAAAGTTCATTCGGACGTCCAGGAGGTCACCAGTGGTCGAAGAAGAATTTTAGGCTTAAAACCCAAATTCCGCATACCCGGGTATTGCGTGCCGCATACCTCGAAAATCATGAAATTTTCAATTTCGGTAAAAAGTGACTGGATGTACTCGTCGGCATCCGAAAACATGCGAAAAACTGTTTAAAGTTCATTCGGACGTCCAGGAGGCCAGTGGTCGAAGAAGGATCTAAGGCTAAGACCCCAAATTCCGCATACCCGGGTATTGCGTGCCGCATACCTCGAAAATCATGAAATTTTCAATTTCGGTAAAAAGTGACTGGATGTACTCGTCGGCATCCGAAAACATGCGAAAAATTGTTTAAAGTTCATTCGGACGTCCAGGAGGCCAACAGTGGTCGAAGAAGGATCTAAGGCTAAGACCCCAAATTCCGCATACCCGGGTATTGCGTGCCGCATACCTCGAAAATCATGAAATTTTCAATTTCGGTAAAAAGTGACTGGATGTACTCGTCGGCATCCGAAAACATGCGAAAAATTGTTTAAAGTTCATTCGGACGTCCAGGAGGCCAACAGTGTTCGAAGAAGGATCTAAGGCTAAGACCCCAAATTCCGCATACCCGGGTATTGAATGGCGCATACCTCGAAAATCATGAAATTTTCAATTTCGGTAAAAAGTGACTGGATGTACTCGTCGGCATCCGAAAACATGCGAAAAATTGTTTAAAGTTCATTCGGACGTCCAGGAGGCCACCAGTGGTCGAAGAAGAATTTTAGGCTTAAAACCCAAATTCCGCATACCCGGGTATTGCGTGCCGCATACCTCGAAAATCATGAAATTTTCAATTTCGGTAAAACGTGACTGGATGTACTCGTCGGCATCCGAAAACATGCGAAAAATTGTTTAAAGTTCATTCGGACGTCCAGGAGGCCAACAGTGGTCGAAGAAGGATCTAAGGCTAAGACCCCAAATTCCGCATACCCGGGTATTGCGTGCCGCATACCTCGAAAATCATGAAATTTTCAATTTCGGTAAAAAGTGACTGGATGTACTCGTCGGCATCCGAAAACATGCGAAAAATTGTTTAAAGTTCATTCGGACGTCCAGGAGGCCAACAGTGGTCGAAGAAGGATCTAAGGCTAAGACCCCAAATTCCGCATACCCGGGTATTGCATGGCGCATACCTCGAAAATCATGAAATTTTCAATTTCGGTAAAAAGTGACTGGATGTACTCGTCGGCATCCGAAAACATGCGAAAAATTGTTTAAAGTTCATTCGGACGTCCAGGAGGCCAACAGTGGTCGAAGAAGGATCTAAGGCTAAGACCCCAAATTCCGCATACCCGGGTATTGCGTGCCGCATACCTCGAAAATCATGAAATTTTCAATTTCGGTAAAAAGTGACTGGATGTACTCGTCGGCACCCGAAAACATGCGAAAAATTGTTTAAAGTTCATTCGGACGTCCAGGAGGCCAACGGTGGTCGAAGAAGGATCTAAGGCTAAGACCCCAAATTCCGCATACCCGGGGAAAACATGCGAAAAATTGTTTAAAGTTCATTCGGACGTCCAGGAGGCCACCAGTGGTCGAAGAAGAATTTTAGGCTTAAAACCCAAATTCCGCATACCCGGGTATTGCGTGCCGCATACCTCGAAAATCATGAAATTTTCAATTTCGGTAAAAAGTGACTGGATGTACTCGTCGGCACCCGAAAACATGCGAAAAATTGTTTAAAGTTCATTCGGACGTCCAGGAGGCCAACGGTGGTCGAAGAAGGATCTAAGGCTAAGACCCCAAATTCCGCATACCCGGGTATTGCGTGCCGCATACCTCGAAAATCATGAAATTTTCAATTTCGGTAAAAAGTGACTGGATGTACTCGTCGGCATCCGAAAACATGCGAAAAATTGTTTAAAGTTCATTCGGACGTCCAGGAGGCCACCAGTGCTCGAAGAAGAATTTTAGGCTTAAAACCCAGATTCCGCATACCCGGGTATTGCTTGCCGCATACCTCGAAAATCATGAAATTTTCAATTTCGGGAAAAAGTGACTGGATGTACTCGTCGGCATCCGAAAACATGCGAAAAACTGTTTAAAGTTCATTCGGACGTCCAGGAGGCCACCAGTGGTCGAAGAAGAATTTTAGGCTTCAAACCCAAATTCCGCATACCCGGGTATTGCGTGCCGCATACCTCGAAAATCATGAAATTTTCAATTTTGGTAAAAAGTGACTGGATGTACTCGTCGGCATCCGAAAACATGCGAAAAATTGTTTAAAGTTCATTCGGACGTCCAGGAGGCCACCAGTAGTCGAAGAAGAATTTCAGACTTAAAACCCAAATTCCGCATACCCGGGTATTTTCGGTAAAAAGTGACTGGATGTACTCGTCGGCATCCGAAAACATGCGAAAAATTGTTTAAAGTTCATTCGGACGTCCAGGAGGCCACCAGTGGTCGAAGAAGAATTTTAGGCTTAAAACCAAAATTCCGCATACCCGGGTATTGCGTGCCGCATACCTCGAAAATCATGAAATTTTCAATTTCGGTAAAAAGTGACTGGATGTACTCGTCGGCATCCGAAAACATGCGAAAAATTGTTTAAAGCTCATTCGGACGTCCAGGAGGCCACCAGTGGTCGAAGAAGGATCTAAGGCTAAGACCCCAAATTCCGCATACCCGGGTATTGCGTGCCGCATACCTCGAAAATCATGAAATTTTCAATTTCGGTAAAAAGTGACTGGATGTACTCGTCGGCATCCGAAAACATGCGAAAAGTTGTTTAAAGTTCATTCGGACGTCCAGGAGGCCACCATTGGTCGAAGAAGGATCTTAGGCTGAAAACCCAAATTCCGCATACCCGGGTATTGCGTGCCGCATACCTCGAAAATCATGAAATTTTCAATTTCGGTAAAAAGTGACTGGATGTACTCGTCGGCATCCGAAAACATGCGAAAAATTGTTTAAAGTTCATTCGGACGTCCAGGAGGCCACCAGTGGTCGAAGAAGAATTTTAGGCTTCAAACCCAAATTCCGCATACCCGGGTATTGCGTGCCGCATACCTCGAAAATCATGAAATTTTCAATTTCGGTAAAAAGTGACTGGATGTACTCGTCGGCATCCGAAAACATGCGAAAAATTGTTTAAAGTTCATTCGGACGTCCAGGAGGCCACCAGTGGTCGAAGAAGGATCTAAGGCTAAGACCTCAAATTCCGCATACCCGGGTATTGCGTGCCGCATACCTCGAAAATCATGAAATTTTCAATTTCGGTAAAAAGTGACTGGATGTACTCGTCGGCATCCGAAAACATGCGAAAAATTGTTTAAAGTTCATTCGGACGTCTAGGAGGCCAACAGTGGTCGAAGAAGGATCTTAGGCTAAAAACCCAAATTCCGCATACCCGGGTATTGCGTGCCGCATACCTCGAAAATCATGAAATTTTCAATTTCGGTAAAAAGTGACTGGATGTACTCGTCGGCATCCGAAAACATGCGAAAAATTGTTTAAAGTTCATTCGGACGTCCAGGAGGCCACCAGTGGTCGAAGAAGAATTTTAGGCTTAAAACCCAAATTCCGCATACCCGGGTATTGCGTGCCGCATACCTCGAAAATCATGAAATTTTCAATTTCGGTAAAAAGTGACTGGATGTACTCGTCGGCATCCGAAAACATGCGAAAAATTGTTTAAAGTTCATTCGGACGTCCAGGAGGCCACCAGTGGTCGAAGAAGAATTTTAGGCTTAAAACCCAAATTCCGCATACCCGGGTATTGCGTGCCGCATACCTCGAAAATCATGAAATTTTCAATTTCGGTAAAAAGTGACTGGATGTACTCGTCGGCATCCGAAAACATGCGAAAAATTGTTTAAAGTTCATTCGGACGTCCAGGAGGCCAACAGTGGTCGAAGAAGGATCTAAGGCTAAGACCTCAAATTCCGCATACCCGGGTATTGCGTACCGCATATCTCAAAACTCATGAAATTTTCAATTTCGGTAAAAAGTGACTGGATGTACTCGTCGGCATCCGAAAACATGCGAAAAATTGTTTAAAGTTCATTCGGACGTACAGGAGGCCAACAGTGGTCGAAGAAGGATCTAAGGCTAAGACCCCAAATTCCGCATACCCGGGTATTGCGTGCCGCATACCTCGAAAATCATGAAATTTTCAATTTCGGTAAAAAGTGACTGGATGTACTCGTCGGCATCCGAAAACATGCGAAAAATTGTTTAAAGTTCATTCGGACGTCCAGGAGGCCACCAGTGGTTGAAGAAGAATTTTAGGCTTAAAACCCAAATTCCGCATACCCGGGTATTGCGTGCCGCATACCTCGAAAATCATGAAATTTTCAATTTCGGTAAAAAGTGACTGGATGTACTCGTCGGCATCCGAAAACATGCGAAAAATTGTTTAAAGTTCATTCGGACGTCCAGGAGGCCACCAGTGGTCGAAGAAGAATTTTAGGCTTAAAACCCAAATTCCGCATACCCGGGTATTGCGTGCCGCATACCTCGAAAATCATGAAATTTTCAATTTCGGTAAAAAGTGACTGGATGTACTCGTCGGCATCCGAAAACATGCGAAAAATTGTTTAAAGTTCATTCGGACGTCCAGGAGGCCACCAGTGGTCGAAGAAGAATTTTAGGCTTAAAACCCAAATTCCGCATACCCGGGTATTGCGTGCCGCATACCTCGAAAATCATGAAATTTTCAATTTCGGTAAAAAGTGACTGGATGTACTCGTCGGCATCCGAAAACATGCGAAAAATTGTTTAAAGTTCATTCGGACGTCCAGGAGGCCAACAGTGGTCGAAGAAGGATCTAAGGCTAAGACCTCAAATTCCGCATACTCGGGTATTGCGTACCGCATATCTCAAAACTCATGAAATTTTCAATTTCGGTAAAAAGTGACTGGATGTACTCGTCGGCATCCGAAAACATGCGAAAAATTGTTTAAAGTTCATTCGGACGTACAGGAGGCCAACAGTGGTCGAAGAAGGATCTAAGGCTAAGACCCCAAATTCCGCATACCCGGGTATTGCGTGCCGCATACCTCGAAAATCATGAAATTTTCAATTTCGGTAAAAAGTGACTGGATGTACTCGTCGGCATCCGAAAACATGCGAAAAATTGTTTAAAGTTCATTCGGACGTCCAGGAGGCCACCAGTGGTTGAAGAAGAATTTTAGGCTTAAAACCCAAATTCCGCATACCCGGGTATTGCGTGCCGCATACCTCGAAAATCATGAAATTTTCAATTTCGGTAAAAAGTGACTGGATGTACTCGTCGGCATCCGAAAACATGCGAAAAATTGTTTAAAGTTCATTCGGACGTCCAGGAGGCCACCAGTGGTCGAAGAAGAATTTTAGGCTTAAAACCCAAATTCCGCATACCCGGGTATTGCGTGCCGCATACCTCGAAAATCATGAAATTTTCAATTTCGGTAAAAAGTGACTGGATGTACTCGTCGGCATCCGAAAACATGCGAAAAATTGTTTAAAGTTCATTCGGACGTCCAGGAGGCCACCAGTGGTCGAAGAAGAATTTTAGGCTTAAAACCCAAATTCCGCATACCCGGGTATTGCGTGCCGCATACCTCGAAAATCATGAAATTTTCAATTTCGGTAAAAAGTGACTGGATGTACTCGTCGGCATCCGAAAACATGCGAAAAATTGTTTAAAGTTCATTCGGACGTCCAGGAGGCCAACAGTGGTCGAAGAAGGATCTAAGGCTAAGACCTCAAATTCCGCATACTCGGGTATTGCGTACCGCATATCTCAAAACTCATGAAATTTTCAATTTCGGTAAAAAGTGACTGGATGTACTCGTCGGCATCCGAAAACATGCGAAAAATTGTTTAAAGTTCATTCGGACGTCCAGGAGGCCAACAGTGGTCGAAGAAGGATCTAAGGCTAAGACCTCAAATTCTGCATACTCGGGTATTGCGTACCGCATATCTCAAAACTCATGAAATTTTCAATTTCGGTAAAAAGTGACTGGATGTACTCGTCGGCATCCGAAAACATGCGAAAAATTGTTTAAAGTTCATTCGGACGTCCAGGAGGCCACCAGTGGTCGAAGAAGAATTTTAGGCTTAAAACACAAATTCCGCATACCCGGGTATTGCGTGCCGCATACCTCGAAAATCATGAAATTTTCAATTTCGGTAAAACGTGACTGGATGTACTCGTCGGCATCCGAAAACATGCGAAAAATTGTTTAAAGTTCATTCGGACGTCCAGGAGGCCAACAGTGGTCGAAGAAGGATCTAAGGCTAAGACCCCAAATTCCGCATACCCGGGTATTGCGTGCCGCATACCTCGAAAATCATGAAATTTTCAATTTCGGTAAAAAGTAACTGGATGTACTCGTCGGCATCCGAAAACATGCGAAAAATTGTTTAAAGTTCATTCGGACGTCCAGGAGGCCAACAGTGGTCGAAGAAGGATCTAAGGCTAAGACCCCAAATTCCGCATACCCGGGTATTGCGTGCCGCATACCTCGAAAATCATGAAATTTTCAATTTCGGTAAAAAGTGACTGGATGTACTCGTCGGCATCCGAAAACATGCGAAAAATTGTTTAAAGTTCATTCGGACGTCCAGGAGGCCACCAGTGGTCGAAGAAGAATTTTAGGCTTAAAACACAAATTCCGCATACCCGGGTATTGCGTGCCGCATACCTCGAAAATCATGAAATTTTCAATTTCGGTAAAACGTGACTGGATGTACTCGTCGGCATCCGAAAACATGCGAAAAATTGTTTAAAGTTCATTCGGACGTTCAGGAGGCCAACAGGGGTCGAAGAAGGATCTAAGGCTAAGACCCCAAATTCCGCATACCCGGGTATTGCGTGCCGCATACCTCGAAAATCATGAAATTTTCAATTTCGGTAAAAAGTGACTGGATGTACTCGTCGGCACCCGAAAACATGCGAAAAATTGTTTAAAGTTCATTCGGACGTCCAGGAGGCCAACAGTGGTCGAAGAAGGATCTAAGGCTAAGACCCCAAATTCCGCATACCCGGGTATTGCGTGCCGCATACCTCGAAAATCATGAAATTTTCAATTTCGGTAAAAAGTGACTGGATGTACTCGTCGGCATCCGAAAACATGCGAAAAATTGTTTAAAGTTCATTCGGACGTCCAGGAGGCCACCAGTGGTCGAAGAAGAATTTTAGGCTTAAAACACAAATTCCGCATACCCGGGTATTGCGTGCCGCATACCTCGAAAATCATGAAATTTTCAATTTCGGTAAAACGTGACTGGATGTACTCGTCGGCATCCGAAAACATGCGAAAAATTGTTTAAAGTTCATTCGGACGTCCAGGAGGCCAACAGTGGTCGAAGAAGGATCTAAGGCTAAGACCCCAAATTCCGCATACCCGGGTATTGCGTGCCGCATACCTCGAAAATCATGAAATTTTCAATTTCGGTAAAAAGTAACTGGATGTACTCGTCGGCATCCGAAAACATGCGAAAAATTGTTTAAAGTTCATTCGGACGTCCAGGAGGCCAACAGTGGTCGAAGAAGGATCTAAGGCTAAGACCCCAAATTCCGCATACCCGGGTATTGCGTGCCGCATACCTCGAAAATCATGAAATTTTCAATTTCGGTAAAAAGTGACTGGATGTACTCGTCGGCATCCGAAAACATGCGAAAAATTGTTTAAAGTTCATTCGGACGTCCAGGAGGCCACCAGTGGTCGAAGAAGAATTTTAGGCTTAAAACACAAATTCCGCATACCCGGGTATTGCGTGCCGCATACCTCGAAAATCATGAAATTTTCAATTTCGGTAAAACGTGACTGGATGTACTCGTCGGCATCCGAAAACATGCGAAAAATTGTTTAAAGTTCATTCGGACGTCCAGGAGGCCAACAGTGGTCGAAGAAGGATCTAAGGCTAAGACCCCAAATTCCGCATACCCGGGTATTGCGTGCCGCATACCTCGAAAATCATGAAATTTTCAATTTCGGTAAAAAGTGACTGGATGTACTCGTCGGCACCCGAAAACATGCGAAAAATTGTTTAAAGTTCATTCGGACGTCCAGGAGGCCAACAGTGGTCGAAGAAGGATCTAAGGCTAAGACCCCAAATTCCGCATACCCGGGTATTGCGTGGCGCATACCTCGAAAATCATGAAATTTTCAATTTCGGTAAAAAGTGACTGGATGTACTCGTCGGCATCCGAAAACATGCGAAAAATTGTTTAAAGTTTATTCGGACGTCCAGGAGGCCACCAGTGGTCGAAGAAGAATTTTAGGCTTAAAACCCAAATTCCGCATACCCGGGTATTGCGTGCCGCATACCTCGAAAATCATGAAATTTTCAATTTCGGTAAAAAGTGACTGGATGTACTCGTCGGCATCCGAAAACATGCGAAAAATTGTTTAAAGTTCATTCGGACGTCCAGGAGGCCACCAGTGGTCGAAGAAGAATTTTAGGCTTAAAACCCAAATTCCGCATACCCGGGTATTGCGTGCCGCATACCTCGAAAATCATGAAATTTTCAATTTCGGTAAAAAGTGACTGGATGTACTCGTCGGCATCCGAAAACATGCGAAAAACTGTTTAAAGTTCATTCGGACGTCCAGGAGGCCAACAGTGGTCGAAGAAGGATCTAAGGCTAATACCCCAAATTCCGTATACCCGTGTATTGCGTGCCGCATACCTCGAAAATAGTGAAATTTTCAATTTCGGTAAAAAGTGACTGGATGTACTCGTCGACATCCGAAAACATGCGAAAAATTGTTTAAAGTTCATTCGGACGTCCAGGAGGCTACCAGTGGTCGAAGAAGAATTTTAGGCTTAAAACCCAAATTCCGCATACCCGGGTATTGCGTGCCGCATACCTCGAAAATCATGAAATTTTCAATTTCGGTAAAAAGTGACTGGATGTACTCGTCGGCATTCAAAAACATGCGAAAAATTGTTTAAAGTTCATTCGGACGTCCAGGAGGCCACCAGTGGTCGAAGAAGGATCTAACACCCCAAATTCCGCATACCCGAGTATTGCGTGCCGCATACCTCGAAAATCATGAAATTTTCAATTTCGGTAAAAAGTGACTGGATGTACTCGTCGGCATTCAAAAACATGCGAAAAATTGTTTAAAGTTCATTCGGACGTCCAGGAGGCCACCAGTGGTCGAAGAAGGATCTAACACCCCAAATTCCGCATACCCGGGTATTGCGTGCCGCATACCTCGAAAATCATGAAATTTTCAATTTCGGTAAAAAGTGACTGGATGTACTCGTCGGCATTCAAAAACATGCGAAAAATTGTTTAAAGTTCATTCGGACGTCCAGGAGGCCACCAGTGGTCGAAGAAGAATTTTAGGCTTAAAACCCAAATTCCGCATACCCGGGTATTGCGTGCCGCATACCTCGAAAATCATGAAATTTTCAATTTCGGTAAAAAGTGACTGGATGTACTCGTCGGCATTCAAAAACATGCGAAAAATTGTTTAAAGTTCATTCGGACGTCCAGGAGGCCACCAGTGGTCGAAGAAGAATTTTAGGCTTAAAACACAAATTCCGCATACCCGGGTATTGCGTGCCGCATACCTCGAAAATCATGAAATTTTCAATTTCGGTAAAACGTGACTGGATGTACTCGTCGGCATCCGAAAACATGCGAAAAATTGTTTAAAGTTCATTCGGACGTCCAGGAGGCCAACAGTGGTCGAAGAAGGATCTAAGGCTAAGACCCCAAATTCCGCATACCCGGGTATTGCGTGCCGCATACCTCGAAAATCATGAAATTTTCAATTTCGGTAAAAAGTAACTGGATGTACTCGTCGGCATCCGAAAACATGCGAAAAATTGTTTAAAGTTCATTCGGACGTCCAGGAGGCCAACAGTGGTCGAAGAAGGATCTAAGGCTAAGACCCCAAATTCCGCATACCCGGGTATTGCGTGCCGCATACCTCGAAAATCATGAAATTTTCAATTTCGGTAAAAAGTGACTGGATGTACTCGTCGGCATCCGAAAACATGCGAAAAATTGTTTAAAGTTCATTCGGACGTCCAGGAGGCCACCAGTGGTCGAAGAAGAATTTTAGGCTTAAAACACAAATTCCGCATACCCGGGTATTGCGTGCCGCATACCTCGAAAATCATGAAATTTTCAATTTCGGTAAAACGTGACTGGATGTACTCGTCGGCATCCGAAAACATGCGAAAAATTGTTTAAAGTTCATTCGGACGTCCAGGAGGCCAACAGTGGTCGAAGAAGGATCTAAGGCTAAGACCCCAAATTCCGCATACCCGGGTATTGCGTGCCGCATACCTCGAAAATCATGAAATTTTCAATTTCGGTAAAAAGTGACTGGATGTACTCGTCGGCACCCGAAAACATGCGAAAAATTGTTTAAAGTTCATTCGGACGTCCAGGAGGCCAACAGTGGTCGAAGAAGGATCTAAGGCTAAGACCCCAAATTCCGCATACCCGGGTATTGCGTGGCGCATACCTCGAAAATCATGAAATTTTCAATTTCGGTAAAAAGTGACTGGATGTACTCGTCGGCATCCGAAAACATGCGAAAAATTGTTTAAAGTTTATTCGGACGTCCAGGAGGCCACCAGTGGTCGAAGAAGAATTTTAGGCTTAAAACCCAAATTCCGCATACCCGGGTATTGCGTGCCGCATACCTCAAAAATCATGAAATTTTCAATTTCGGTAAAAAGTGACTGGATGTACTCGTCGGCATCCGAAAACATGCGAAAAATTGTTTAAAGTTCATTCGGACGTCCAGGAGGCCACCAGTGGTCGAAGAAGAATTTTAGGCTTAAAACCCAAATTCCGCATACCCGGGTATTGCGTGCCGCATACCTCGAAAATCATGAAATTTTCAATTTCGGTAAAAAGTGACTGGATGTACTCGTCGGCATCCGAAAACATGCGAAAAACTGTTTAAAGTTCATTCGGACGTCCAGGAGGCCAACAGTGGTCGAAGAAGGATCTAAGGCTAATACCCCAAATTCCGTATACCCGTGTATTGCGTGCCGCATACCTCGAAAATAGTGAAATTTTCAATTTCGGTAAAAAGTGACTGGATGTACTCGTCGACATCCGAAAACATGCGAAAAATTGTTTAAAGTTCATTCGGACGTCCAGGAGGCTACCAGTGGTCGAAGAAGAATTTTAGGCTTAAAACCCAAATTCCGCATACCCGGGTATTGCGTGCCGCATACCTCGAAAATCATGAAATTTTCAATTTCGGTAAAAAGTGACTGGATGTACTCGTCGGCATTCAAAAACATGCGAAAAATTGTTTAAAGTTCATTCGGACGTCCAGGAGGCCACCAGTGGTCGAAGAAGGATCTAACACCCCAAATTCCGCATACCCGAGTATTGCGTGCCGCATACCTCGAAAATCATGAAATTTTCAATTTCGGTAAAAAGTGACTGGATGTACTCGTCGGCATTCAAAAACATGCGAAAAATTGTTTAAAGTTCATTCGGACGTCCAGGAGGCCACCAGTGGTCGAAGAAGGATCTAACACCCCAAATTCCGCATACCCGGGTATTGCGTGCCGCATACCTCGAAAATCATGAAATTTTCAATTTCGGTAAAAAGTGACTGGATGTACTCGTCGGCATTCAAAAACATGCGAAAAATTGTTTAAAGTTCATTCGGACGTCCAGGAGGCCACCAGTGGTCGAAGAAGAATTTTAGGCTTAAAACCCAAATTCCGCATACCCGGGTATTGCGTGCCGCATACCTCGAAAATCATGAAATTTTCAATTTCGGTAAAAAGTGACTGGATGTACTCGTCGGCATTCAAAAACATGCGAAAAATTGTTTAAAGTTCATTCGGACGTCCAGGAGGCCACCAGTGGTCGAAGAAGGATCTAACACCCCAAATTCCGCATACCCGAGTATTGCGTGCCGCATACCTCGAAAATCATGAAATTTTCAATTTCGGTAAAAAGTGACTGGATGTACTCGTCGGCATTCAAAAACATGCGAAAAATTGTTTAAAGTTCATTCGGACGTCCAGGAGGCCACCAGTGGTCGAAGAAGGATCTAACACCCCAAATTCCGCATACCCGAGTATTGCGTGCCGCATACCTCGAAAATCATGAAATTTTCAATTTCGGTAAAAAGTGACTGGATGTACTCGTCGGCATTCAAAAACATGCGAAAAATTGTTTAAAGTTCATTCGGACGTCCAGGAGGCCACCAGTGGTCGAAGAAGGATCTAACACCCCAAATTCCGCATACCCGGGTATTGCGTGCCGCATACCTCGAAAATCATGAAATTTTCAATTTCGGTAAAAAGTGACTGGATGTACTCGTCGGCATTCAAAAACATGCGAAAAATTGTTTAAAGTTCATTCGGACGTCCAGGAGGCCACCAGTGGTCGAAGAAGAATTTTAGGCTTAAAACCCAAATTCCGCATACCCGGGTATTGCGTGCCGCATACCTCGAAAATCATGAAATTTTCAATTTCGGTAAAAAGTGACTGGATGTACTCGTCGGCATCCGAAAACATGCGAAAAACTGTTTAAAGTTCATTCGGACGTCCAGGAGGCCAACAGTGGTCGAAGAAGGATCTAAGGCTAATACCCCAAATTCCGTATACCCGTGTATTGCGTGCCGCATACCTCGAAAATAGTGAAATTTTCAATTTCGGTAAAAAGTGACTGGATGTACTCGTCGACATCCGAAAACATGCGAAAAATTGTTTAAAGTTCATTCGGACGTCCAGGAGGCTACCAGTGGTCGAAGAAGAATTTTAGGCTTAAAACCCAAATTCCGCATACCCGGGTATTGCGTGCCGCATACCTCGAAAATCATGAAATTTTCAATTTCGGTAAAAAGTGACTGGATGTACTCGTCGTCATCCGAAAACATGCGAAAAATTGTTTAAAGTTCATTCGGACGTCCAGGAGGCCAACAGTGGTCGAAGAAGGATCTAAGGCTAATACCCCAAATTCCGTATACCCGTGTATTGCGTGCCGCATACCTCGAAAATCGTGAAATTTTCAATTTCGGTAAAAAGTGACTGGATGTACTCGTCGGCATCCGAAAACATGCGAAAAATTGTTTAAAGTTCATTCGGACGTCCAGGAGGCCAACAGTGGTCGAAGAAGGATCTAAGGCTAATACCCCAAATTCCGTATACCCGTGTATTGCGTGCCGCATACCTCGAAAATCGTGAAATTTTCAATTTCGGTAAAAAGTGACTGGATGTACTCGTCGGCATCCGAAAACATGCGAAAAATTGTTTAAAGTTCATTCGGACGTCCAGGAGGCCACCAGTGGTCGAAGAAGAATTTTAGGCTTAAAACCCAAATTCCGCATACCCGGGTATTGCGTGCCGCATACCTCGAAAATCGTGAAATTTTCAATTTCGGTAAAAAGTGACTGGATGTACTCGTCGGCATCCGAAAACATGCGAAAAATTGTTTAAAGTTCATTCGGACGTCCAGGAGGCCAACAGTGGTCGAAGAAGGATCTAAGGCTAATACCCCAAATTCCGTATACCCGTGTATTGCGTGCCGCATACCTCGAAAATCGTGAAATTTTCAATTTCGGTAAAAAGTGACTGGATGTACTCGTCGGCATCCGAAAACATGCGAAAAATTGTTTAAAGTTCATTCGGACGTCCAGGAGGCCAACAGTGGTCGAAGAAGGATCTAAGGCTAATACCCCAAATTCCGTATACCCGTGTATTGCGTGCCGCATACCTCGAAAATCGTGAAATTTTCAATTTCGGTAAAAAGTGACTGGATGTACTCGTCGGCATCCGAAAACATGCGAAAAATTGTTTAAAGTTCATTCGGACGTCCAGGAGGCCAACAGTGGTCGAAGAAGGATCTTAGGCTAAGAACCCAAATTCCGCATACCCGGGTATTGCGTGCCGCATACCTCGAAAATCATGAAATTTTCAATTTCGGTAAAAAGTGACTGGATGTACTCGTCGGCATCCGAAAACATGCGAAAAATTGTTTAAAGTTCATTCGGACGTCCAGGAGGCCACCAGTGGTCGAAGAAGGATCTAAGGCTAAGACCCCAAATTCCGCATACCCGAGTATTGCGTGCCGCATACCTCGAAAATCATGAAATTTTCAATTTCGGTAAAAAGTGACTGGATGTACTCGTCGGCATCCGAAAACATGCGAAAAATTGTTTAAAGTTCATTCGGACGTCCAGGAGGTCACCAGTGGTCGAAGAAGAATTTTAGGCTTAAAACCCAAATTCCGCATACCCGGGTATTGCGTGCCGCATACCTCGAAAATCATGAAATTTTCAATTTCGGTAAAAAGTGACTGGATGTACTCGTCGGCATCCGAAAACATGCGAAAAACTGTTTAAAGTTCATTCGGACGTCCAGGAGGCCAGTGGTCGAAGAAGGATCTAAGGCTAAGACCCCAAATTCCGCATACCCGGGTATTGCGTGCCGCATACCTCGAAAATCATGAAATTTTCAATTTCGGTAAAAAGTGACTGGATGTACTCGTCGGCATCCGAAAACATGCGAAAAATTGTTTAAAGTTCATTCGGACGTCCAGGAGGTCACCAGTGGTCGAAGAAGAATTTTAGGCTTAAAACCCAAATTCCGCATACCCGGGTATTGCGTGCCGCATACCTCGAAAATCATGAAATTTTCAATTTCGGTAAAAAGTGACTGGATGTACTCCTCGGCATCCGAAAACATGCGAAAACCTGTTTAAAGTTCATTCGGACGTCCAGGAGGCCAACAGTGGTCGAAGAAGGATCTAAGGCTAATACCCCAAATTCCGTATACCCGTGTATTGCGTGCCGCATACCTCGAAAATCGTGAAATTTTCAATTTCGGTAAAAAGTGACTGGATGTACTCGTCGACATCCGAAAACATGCGAAAAATTGTTTAAAGTTCATTCGGACGTCCAGGAGGCCACCAGTGGTCGAAGAAGAATTTTAGGCTTAAAGCCCAAATTCCGCATACCCGGGTATTGCGTGCCGCATACCTCGAAAATCATGAAATTTTCAATTTCGGTAAAAAGTGACTGGATGTACTCGTCGGCATCCGAAAACATGCGAAAAATTGTTTAAAGTTCATTCGGACGTCCAGGAGGCCACCAGTGGTCGAAGAAGAATTTTAGGCTTAAAACCCAAATTCCGCATACCCGGGTATTGCGTGCCGCATACCTCGAAAATCATGAAATTTTCAATTTCGGTAAAAAGTAACTGGATGTACTTGTCGGCATCCGAAAACATGCGAAAAATTGTTTAAAGTTCATTCGGACGTCCAGGAGGCCACCAGTGGTCGAAGAAGAATTTTAGGCTTAAAGCCCAAATTCCGCATACCCGGGTATTGCGTGCCGCATACCTCGAAAATCATGAAATTTTCAATTTCGGTAAAAAGTGACTGGATGTACTCGTCGGCATCCGAAAACATGCGAAAAATTGTTTAAAGTTCATTCGGACGTCCAGGAGGCCACCAGTGGTCGAAGAAGAATTTTAGGCTTAAAACCCAAATTCCGCATACCCGGGTATTGCGTGCCGCATACCTCGAAAATCATGAAATTTTCAATTTCGGTAAAAAGTGACTGGATGTACTCGTCGGCATCCGAAAACATGCGAAAAATTGTTTAAAGTTCATTCGGACGTCCAGGAGGCCAACAGTGGTCGAAGAAGGATCTAAGGCTAAGACCCCAAATTCCGCATACCCGGGTATTGCGTGCCGCATACCTCGAAAATCATGAAATTTTCAATTTCGGTAAAAAGTGACTGGATGTACTCGTCGGCATCCGAAAACATGCGAAAAATTGTTTAAAGTTCATTCGGACGTCCAGGAGGCCAACAGTGGTCGAAGAAGGATCTAAGGCTAAGACCCCAAATTCCGCATACCCGGGTATTGCGTGCCGCATACCTCGAAAATCATGAAATTTTCAATTTCGGTAAAAAGTGACTGGGTGTACTCGTCGGCATCCGAAAACATGCGAAAAATTGTTTAAAGTTCATTCGGACGTCCAGGAGGCCACCAGTGGTCGAAGAAGGATCTAAGGCTAAGACCCCAAATTCCGCATACTCGGGTATTGCGTGCCGCATACCTCGAAAATCATGAAATTTTCAATTTCGGTAAAAAGTGACTGGATGTACTCGTCGGCATCCGAAAACATGCGAAAAACTGTTTAAAGTTCATTCGGACGTCCAGGAGGCCAACAGTGGTCGAAGAAGGATCTAAGGCTAATACCCCAAATTCCGTATAACCGTGTATTGCGTGCCGCATACCTCGAAAATCGTGAAATTTTCAATTTCGGTAAAAAGTGACTGGATGTACTCGTCGACATCCGAAAACATGCGAAAAATTGTTTAAAGTTCATTCGGACGTCCAGGAGGCCACCAGTGGTCGAAGAAGAATTTTAGGCTTAAAACCCAAATTCCGCATACCCGGGTATTGCGTGCCGCATACCTCGAAAATCATGAAATTTTCAATTTCGGTAAAAAGTGACTGGATGTACTCGTCGGCATCCGAAAACATGCGAAAAATTGTTTAAAGTTCATTCGGACGTCCAGGAGGCCACCAGTGGTCGAAGAAGAATTTTAGGCTTAAAACCCAAATTCCGCATACCCGGGTATTGCGTGCCGCATACCTCGAAAATCATGAAATTTTCAATTTCGGTAAAAAGTGACTGGATGTACTCGTCGGCATCCGAAAACATGCGAAAAATTGTTTAAAGTTCATTCGGACGTCCAGGAGGCCAACAGTGGTCGAAGAAGGATCTAAGGCTAAGACCCCAAATTCCGCATACCCGGGTATTGCGTGCCGCATACCTCGAAAATCATGAAATTTTCAATTTCCGTAAAAAGTGACTGGATGTACTCGTCGGCATCCGAAAACATGCGAAAAACTGTTTAAAGTTCATTCGGACGTCCAGGAGGCCAACAGTGGTCGAAGAAGGATCTAAGGCTAATACCCCAAATATTGCGTGCCGCATACCTCGAAAATCGTGAAATTTTCAATTTCGGTAAAAAGTGACTGGATGTACTCGTCGACATCCGAAAACATGCGAAAAATTGTTTAAAGTTCATTCGGACGTCCAAGAGGCCATCAGTGGTCGAAGAAGAATTTTAGGCTTAAAACCCAAATTCCGCATACCCGGGTATTGCGTGCCGCATACCTCGAAAATCATGAAATTTTCAATTTCGGTAAAAAGTGACTGGATGTACTCGTCGGCATCCGAAAACATGCGAAAAATTGTTTAAAGTTCATTCGGACGTCCAGGAGGCCAACAGTGGTCGAAGAAGGATCTAAGGCTAAGACCCCAAATTCCGCATACCCGGGTATTGCGTGCCGCATACCTCGAAAATCATGAAATTTTCAATTTCGGTAAAAAGTGACTGGATGTACTCGTCGGCATCCGAAAACATGCGAAAAATTGTTTAAAGTTCATTCGGACGTCCAGGAGGTCAACAGTGGTCGAAGAAGAATTTTAGGCTTAAAACCCAAATTCCGCATACCGGGGTATTGCGTGCCGCATACCTCGAAAATCATGAAATTTTCAATTTCGGTAAAAAGTGACTGGATGTACTCGTCGGCATCCGAAAACATGCGAAAAACTGTTTAAAGTTCATTCGGACGTCCAGGAGGCCAACAGTGGTCGAAGAAGGATCTAAGGCTAAGACCCCAAATTCCGCATACCCGTGTATTGCGTGCCGCATACCTCGAAAATCATGAAATTTTCAATTTCGGTAAAAAGTGACTGGATGTACTCGTCGGCATCCGAAAACATGCGAAAAATTGTTTAAAGTTCATTCGGACGTCCAGGAGGCCACTAGTGGTCGAAGAAGAATTTTAGGCTTAAAACCCAAATTCCGCATACCCGGGTATTGCGTGCCGCATACCTCGAAAATCATGAAATTTTCAATTTCGGTAAAAAGTGACTGGATGTACTCGTCGGCATCCGAAAACATGCGAAAAATTGTTTAAAGTTCATTCGGACGTCCAGGAGGCCACCAGTGGTCGAAGAAGGATCTAAGGCTAAGACCCCAAATTCCGCATACCCGAGTATTGCGTGCCGCATACCTCGAAAATCATGAAATTTTCAATTTCGGTAAAAAGTGACTGGATGTACTCGTCGGCATCCGAAAACATGCGAAAAATTGTTTAAAGTTCATTCGGACGTCCAGGAGGCCACCAGTGGTCGAAGAAGAATTTTAGGCTTAAAACCCAAATTCCGCATACCCGGGTATTGCGTGCCGCATACCTCGAAAATCATGAAATTTTCAATTTCGGTAAAAAGTGACTGGATGTACTCGTCGGCATCCGAAAACATGCGAAAAATTGTTTAAAGTTCATTCGGACGTCCAGGAGGCCACCAGTGGTCGAAGAAGGATCTAAGGCTAAGACCCCAAATTCCGCATACCCGAGTATTGCGTGCCGCATACCTCGAAAATCATGAAATTTTCAATTTCGGTAAAAAGTGACTGGATGTACTCGTCGGCATCCGAAAACATGCGAAAAATTGTTTAAAGTTCATTCGGACGTCCAGGAGGCCACCAGTGGTCGAAGAAGGATCTAAGGCTAAGACCCCAAATTCCGCATACCCGAGTATTGCGTGCCGCATACCTCGAAAATCATGAAATTTTCAATTTCGGTAAAAAGTGACTGGATGTACTCGTCGGCATCCGAAAACATGCGAAAAATTGTTTAAAGTTCATTCGGACGTCCAGGAGGCCAACAGTGGTCGAAGAAGGATCTAAGGCTAAGACCCTAAATTCCGCATACCCGGGTATTGCGTGCCGCATACCTCGAAAATCATGAAATTTTCAATTTCGGTAGAAAGTGACTGGATGTACTCGTCGGCATCCGAAAACATGTGAAAAATTGTTTAAAGTTCATTCGGACATTAAGGAGGCCACCAGTGGTCGAAGAAGAATTGTAGGCTTAAAACACAAATTCCGCATACCCGGGTATTGCGTGCCGCATACCTCAAAAATCATGAAATTTTCAATTTCGGTAAAAAGTGACTGGATGTACTCGTCGGCATCCGAAAACATGCGAAAAATTGTTTAAAGTTCATTCGGACGTCCAGGAGGCCACCAGTGGTAGAAGAAGAATTTTAGGCTTAAAACCCAAATTCCGCATACCCGGGTATTGCGTGCCGCATACCTCGAAAATCATGAAATTTTCAATTTCGGTAAAAAGTGACTGGATGTACTCGTCGGCATCCGAAAACATGCGAAAAATTGTTTAAAGTTCATTCGGACGTCCAGGAGGCCAACAGTGGTCGAAGAAGGATCTAAGGCTAAGACCCCAAATTCCGCATACCCGGGTATTGCGTGCCGCATACCTCGAAAATCATGAAATTTTCAATTTCGGTAGAAAGTGACTGGATGTACTCGTCGGCATCCGAAAACATGTGAAAAATTGTTTAAAGTTCATTCGGACATTAAGGAGGCCACCAGTGGTCGAAGAAGAATTGTAGGCTTAAAACACAAATTCCGCATACCCGGGTATTGCGTGCCGCATACCTCAAAAATCATGAAATTTTCAATTTCGGTAAAAAGTGACTGGATGTACTCGTCGGCATCCGAAAACATGCGAAAAATTGTTTAAAGTTCATTCGGACGTCCAGGAGGCCAACAGTGGTCGAAGAAGAATTTTAGGCTTAAAACCCAAATTCCGCATACCCGGGTATTGCGTGCCGCATACCTCGAAAATCATGAAATTTTCAATTTCGGTAAAAAGTGACTGGATGTACTCGTCGGCATCCGAAAACATGCGAAAAATTGTTTAAAGTTCATTCGGACGTTTAGGAGGCCACCAGTGGTCGAAGAAGAATTGTAGGCTTAAAACACAAATCCCGCATACCCGGGTATTGCGTGCCGCATACCTCGAAAATCATGAAATTTTCAATTTCGGTAAAAAGTGACTGGATGTACTCGTCGGCATCCGAAAACATGCGAAAAATTGTTTAAAGTTCATTCGGACGTCCAGGAGGCCACCAGTGGTCGAAGAAGAATTTTAGGCTTAAAACCCAAATTCCGCATACCCGGGTATTGCGTGCCGCATACCTCGAAAATCATGAAATTTTCAATTTCGGTAAAAAGTGACTGGATGTACTCGTCGGCATCCGAAAACATGCAAAAAATTTTTTAAAGTTCATTTGGACGTCCAGGAGGCCAACAGTGGTCGAAGAAGGATCTAAGGCTAAGACCCCAAATTCCGCATACCCGGGTATTGCGTGCCGCATACCTCGAAAATCATGAAATTTTCAATTTCGGTAAAAAGTGACTGGATGTACTCGTCGGCATCCGAAAACATGCGAAAAATTGTTTAAAGTTCATTCGGACGTCCAGGAGGCCACCAGTGGTCGGAGAAGAATTTTAGGCTTAAAACCCAAATTCCGCATACCCGGGTATTGCGTGCCGCATACGTCGAAAATCATGAAATTTTCAATTTCGGTAAAAAGTGACTGGATGTACTCGTCGGCATCCGAAAACATGCGAAAAATTGTTTGAAGTTCATTCGGACGTTTAGGAGGCCACCAGTGGTCGAAGAAGAATTGTAGGCTTGAAACACAAATTCCGCATACCCGGGTATTGCGTGCCGCATACCTCGAAAATCATGAAATTTTCAATTTCGGTAAAAAGTGACTGGATGTACTCGTCGGCATCCGAAAACATGCGAAAAATTGTTTAAAGTTCATTCGGACGTTTAGGAGGCCACCAGTGGTCGAAGAAGAATTGTAGGCTTAAAACACAAATTCCGCATACCCGGGTATTGCGTGCCGCATACCTCGAAAATCATGAAATTTTCAATTTCGGTAAAAAGTGACTGGATGTACTCGTCGGCATCCGAAAACATGCGAAAAATTGTTTAAAGTTCATTCGGACGTTTAGGAGGCCACCAGTGGTCGAAGAAGAATTGTAGGCTTAAAACACAAATTCCGCATACCCGGGTATTGCGTGCCGCATACCTCGAAAATCATGAAATTTTCAATTTCGGTAAAAAGTGACTGGATGTACTCGTCGGCATCCGAAAACATGCGAAAAATTGTTTAAAGTTCATTCGGATGTCCAGGAGGCCAACAGTGGTCGAAGAAGGATCTAAGGCTAAGACCCCAAATTCCGCATACCCGGGTATTGCGTGCCGCATACCTCGAAAATCATGAAATTTTCAATTTCGGTAAAAAGTGACTGGATGTACTCGTCGGCATCCGAAAACATGCGAAAAATTGTTTAAAGTTCATTCGGACGTCCAGGAGGCCAACAGTGGTCGAAGAAGGATCTAAGGCTAAGACCCCAAATTCCGCATACCCGGGTATTGCGTGCCGCATACCTCGAAAATCATGAAATTTTCAATTTCGGTAAAAAGTGACTGGATGTACTCGTCGGCATCCGAAAACATGCGAAAAATTGTTTAAAGTTCATTCGGACGTCCAGGAGGCCACCAGTGATCGAAGAAGAATTTTAGGCTTAAAACCCAAATTCCGCATACCCGGGTATTGCGTGCCGCATACCTCGAAAATCATGAAATTTTCAATTTCGTTAAAAAGTGACTGGATGTACTCGTCGGCATCCGAAAACATGCGAAAAATTGTTTAAAGTTCATTCGGACGTCCAGGAGGCCACCAGTGGTCGAAGAAGAATTTTAGGCTTAAAACACTAATTCCGCATACCCGGGTATTGCGTGCCGCATACCTCGAAAATCATGAAATTTTCAATTTCGGTAAAAAGTGACTGGATTTTCTCCTCGGCCTCCGAAAACATGCGAAAAATTGTTTAAAGTTCATTCGGACGTCCAGGAGGCCAGCAGTGGTCGAAGGAGGATCTAAGGCTAAAAACCCAAATCCGCATATTCAGGTATTGCGTGCCGCATACCTCGAAAATCATGAAATTTTCAATTTCGGTAAAAAGTGACTGGATGTACTCGTCGGCATCCGAAAACATGCGAAAAATTGTTTAATGTTCATTCGGACGTCCAGAAGGCCACCAGTGGTCGAAGAAGGATTTTAGGCTAAAACCCAAATTCCAAATACCCGGGTATTGCGTGCCGCATACCTCGAAAATCATGAAATTTTCAATTTCGGTAAAGAGTGACTGGATTTTCTCCTCGGCCTCCGAAAACATGCGAAAAATTGTTTAAAGTTCATTCGTACGTCCAGGAGGCCAACAGTGGTCGAAGAAGGATCTAAGGCTAAGACCCCAAATTCCGCATACCCGGGTATTGCGTGCCGCATACCTCGAAAATCATGAAATTTTCAATTTCGGTAAAAAGTGACTGGATGTACTCGTCGGCATCCGAAAACATGCGAAAAATTGTTTAGAATTCATTCAGACGTGTGATAGGCCACCAGTGGTCGACGAAGGATTTTAGGCTTAAAACCCAAATTCCGCTTATCCGGGTATTGCTTGCCGCATACCTCGAAAATCATGAAATTTTCAATTTCGGTAAAAAGTGACTGGATGTACTCGTCGGCATCCGAAAACATGCGAAAAATTGTTTAAAGTTCATTCGGACGTTTAGGAGGCCACCAGTGGTCGAAGAAGAATTGTAGGCTTAAAACACAAATTCCGCATACCCGGGTATTGCGTGCCGCATACCTCGAAAATTATGAAATTTTCAATTTCGGTAAAAAGTGACTGGATGTACTCGTCGGCATCCGAAAACATGCGAAAAATTGTTTAGAATTCATTCAGACGTGTGATAGGCCACCAGTGGTCGACGAAGGATTTTAGGCTTAAAACCCAAATTCCGCTTATCCGGGTATTGCTTGCCGCATACCTCGAAAATCATGAAATTTTCAATTTCGGTAAAAAGTGACTGGATGTACTCGTCGGCATCCGAAAACATGCGAAAAATTGTTTAAAGTTCATTCGGACGTCCAGGAGGCCAGCAGTGGTCGAAGAAGGATCTTAGGCTTAGAACCCTAATTCCGCATACCCGAGTATTGCGTGCCGCATACCTCGAAAATCATGAAATTTTCAATTTGGGTAAAAAGTGACTGGATGTACTCGTCGGCATCCGAAAACATGCGAAAAATTGTTTAAAGTTCATTCGGACGTGCAGGAGGCCAACAGTGGTCGAAGAAGGATCTAAGGCTAAGACCCCAAATTCCGCATACCCGGGTATTGCGTGCCGCATACCTCGAAAATCATGAAATTTTCAATTTCGGTAAAAAGTGACTGGATGTACTCGTCGGCATCCGAAAACATGCGAAAAATTGTTTAAAGTTCATTCGGACGTCCAGGAGGCCACCAGTGGTCGAAGAAGAATTTTAGGCTTAAAACCCAAATTCCGCATACCCGGGTATTGCGTGCCGCATACCTCGAAGATCATGAAATTTTCAATTTCGGTAAAAAGTGACTGGATGTACTCGTCGGCATCCGAAAACATGCGAAAAATTGTTTAAAGTCCATTCGGACGTCCAGAAGGCCACCAGTGGTCGAAGAAGAATTTTAGGTTTAAAACCCAAATTCCGCATACCCGGGTATTGCGTGCCGCATACCTCGAAAATCATGAAATTTTCAATTTCGGTAAAAAGTGACTGGATGTACTCGTCGGCATCCGAAAACATGCGAAAAATTGTTTAAAGTTCATTCGGACATCCAAGAGGCCAGCAGTGGTCGAAGAAGGATCTTAGGCTTAGAAGCCAAATTCCGCATACCCGGGTATTGCGTGCCGCATACCTCGAAAATCATGAAATTTTCAATTTCGGTAAAAAGTGACTGGATGTACTCGTCGGCATCCGAAAACATGCGAAAAATTGTTTAAACTTCATTCGGACGTTCAGGAGGCCACCAGTGGTCGAAGAAGAATTTTAGGCTTAAAACCCAAATTCCGCATACCCGGGTATTGCGTGCCGCATACCTCGAAAATCACGAAATTTTCAATTTCGGTAAAAAGTGACTGGATGTACTCTTCGGCATCCGAAAACATGCGAAAAATTGTTTAAAGTTCATTCGGACGTCCAGGAGGCCAACAGTGCTCGAAGAAGGATCTAAGGCTAAGACCCCAAATTCCGCATACCCGGGTATTGCGTGCCGCATACCTCGAAAATCGCGAAATTTTCAATTTCGGTAAAAAGTGACTGGATGTACTCGTCGCATCCCGAAACATGCGAAAAATTGTTTAAAGTTCATTCGGACGTCAAGGACGCCACCAGTGGTCGAAGAAGAATTTTAGGCTTAAAACCCAAATTCCGCATACCCGGGTATTGCGTGCCGCATACCTCGAAAATCGTGAAATTTTCAATTTCGGTAAAAAGTGACTGGATGTACTACGGCGGCATCCGAAAACATGCGAAAAATTGTTTAAAGTTCATTCGGACGTCCAGGGGGCCACCAGTGGTCGAAGAAGAATTTTAGGCTTAAAACCCAAACTCCGCATACCCGGGTATTGCGTGCCGCATACCTCGAAAATCATGAAATTTTCAATTTCGGTAAAAAGTGACTGGATGTACTCGTCGGCATCCGAAAACATGCGAAAAATTGTTTAAAGTTCATTCGGACGTCCAGGAGACCACCAGTGGTCGAAGAAGAATTTTAGGCTTAAAACACAAATTCCGCATACCCGGGTATTGCGTGCCGCATACCTCGAAAATCATGAAATTTTCAATTTCGGTAAAAAGTGACTGGATGTACTCGTCGGCATCCGAAAACATGCGAAAAGTTGTTTAAAGTTCATTCGGACGTCCAGGAGGCCACCAGTGGTCGAAGAAGAATTTTAGGCTTAAGACACAAATTCCGCATACCCGGGTATTGCGTGCCGCATACCTCGAAAATCATAAAATTTTCAATTTCGGTAAAAAGTGACTGGATGTACTCGTCGGCATCCGAAAACATGCGAAAAATTGTTTAAAGTTCATTCGGACGTCCAGGAGGCCACCAGTGGTCGAAGAAGAATTTTAGGCTTAAAACCCAAGTTCCGCATACCCGGGTATTGCGTGCCGCATACCTCGAAAATCATGAAAGTGACTGGATGTACTCGTCGGCATCCGAAAACATGCGAAAAATTGTTTAAAGTTCATTCGGACGTCCAGGAGGCCACCAGTGGTCGAAGAAGGATCTAAGGCTAAGACCCCAAATTCCGCATACCCGGGTATTGCGTGCCGCATACCTCGAAAATCATGAAATTTTCAATTTCGGTAAAAAGTGACTGGATGTACTCGTCGGCATCCGAAAACATGTGAAAAATTGTTTAAAGTTCATTCGGACGTCCAGGAGGCCACCAGTGGTCGAAGAAGAATTTTAGGCTTAAAACCCAAATTCCGCATACCCGGGTATTGCGTGCCGCATACCTCGAAAATCATGAAATTTTCAATTTCGGTAAAAAGTGACTGGATGTACTCGTTGGCATCCGAAAACATGCGAAAAATTGTTTAAAGTTCATTCGGACGTCCAGGAGGCCACCAGTGGTCGAAGAAGGATCTAAGGCTAAAGCCCCAAATTCCGCATACCCGGGTATTGCGTGCCGCATACCTCGAAAATCATGAAATTTTCAATTTCGGTAAAAAGTGACTGGATGTACTCGTCGGCATCCGAAAACATGCGAAAAATTGTTTAAAGTTCATTCGGACGTCCAGGAGGCCACCAGTGGTCGAAGAAGAATTTTAGGCTTAAAACACAAATTCCGCATACCCGGGTATTGCGTGCCGCATACCTCGAAAATCATGAAATTTTCAATTTCGGTAAAAAGTGACTGGATGTACTCGTCGGCATCCGAAAACATGCGAAAAATTGTTTAAAGTTCATTCGGACGTCCAGGAGGCCACCAGTGGTCGAAGAAGAATTTTAGGCTTAAAACCCAAATTCCGCATACCCGAGTATTGCGTGCCGCATACCTCGAAAATCATGAAATTTTCAATTTCGGTAAAAAGTGACTGGATGTACTCGTCGGCATCCGAAAACATGCGAAAAATTGTTTAAAGTTCATTCGGACGTCCAGGAGGCCACCAGTGGTCGAAGAAGGATCTAAGGCTAAAGCCCCAAATTCCGCATACCCGGGTATTGCGTGCCGCATACCTCGAAAATCATGAAATTTTCAATTTCGGTAAAAAGTGACTGGATGTACTCGTCGGCATCCGAAAACATGTGAAAAATTGTTTAAAGTTCATTCGGACGTCCAGGAGGCCACCAGTGGTCGAAGAAGAATTTTAGGCTTAAAACCCAAATTCCGCATACCCGGGTATTGCGTGCCGCATACCTCGAAAATCATGAAATTTTCAATTTCGGTAAAAAGTGACTGGATGTACTCGTTGGCATCCGAAAACATGCGAAAAATTGTTTAAAGTTCATTCGGACGTCCAGGAGGCCACCAGTGGTCGAAGAAGGATCTAAGGCTAAAGCCCCAAATTCCGCATACCCGGGTATTGCGTGCCGCATACCTCGAAAATCATGAAATTTTCAATTTCGGTAAAAAGTGACTGGATGTACTCGTCGGCATCCGAAAACATGCGAAAAATTGTTTAAAGTTCATTCGGACGTCCAGGAGGCCACCAGTGGTCGAAGAAGAATTTTAGGCTAAGACCCCAAATTCCGCATACCCGGGTATTGCGTGCCGCATACCTCGAAAATCATGAAATTTTCAATTTCGGTAAAAAGTGACTGGATGTACTCGTCGGCATCCGAAAACATGCGAAAAATTGTTTAAAGTTCATTCGGACGTCCAGAAGGCCAACAGTGGTCGAAGAAGGATCTAAGGCTTAACCCCAAATTCCGCATACCCGGGTATTGCGTGCCGCATACCTCGAAAATCATGAAATTTTCAATTTCGGTAAAAAGTGACTGGATGTACTCGTCGGCATCCGAAAACATGCGAAAAATTGTTTAAAGTTCATTCGGACGTCCAGGAGGCCACCAGTGGTCGAAGAAGAATTTTAGGCTAAGACCCCAAATTCCGCATACCCGGGTATTGCGTGCCGCATACCTCGAAAATCATGAAATTTTCAATTTCGGTAAAAAGTGACTGGATGTACTCGTCGGCATCCGAAAACATGCGAAAAATTGTTTAAAGTTCATTCGGACGTCCAGGAGGCCAACAGTGGTCGAAGAAGGATCTAAGTCTAAGACCACAAATTCCGCATACCCGGGTATTGCGTGCCGCATACCTCGAAAATCATGAAATTTTCAATTTCGGTAAAAAGTGACTGGATGTACTCGTTGGCATCCGAAAACATGCGAAAAATTGTTTAAAGTTCATTCGGACGTCCAGGAGGCCACCAGTGGTCGAAGAAGAATTTTAGGCTAAGACCCCAAATTCCGCATACCCGGGTATTGCGTGCCGCATACCTCGAAAATCATGAAATTTTCAATTTCGGTAAAAAGTGACTGGATGTACTCGTCGGCATCCGAAAACATGCGAAAAATTGTTTAAAGTTCATTCGGACGTCCAGGAGGCCAACAGTGGTCGAAGAAGGATCTAAGGCTAAGACCCCAAATTCCGCATACCCGGGTATTGCGTGCCGCATACCTCGAAAATCATGAAATTTTCAATTTCGGTAAAAAGTGACTGGATGTACTCGTCGGCATCCGAAAACATGCGAAAAATTGTTTAAAGTTCATTCGGACGTCCAGGAGGCCACCAGTGGTCGAAGAAGAATTTTAGGCTTAAAACCCAAACTCCGCATACCCGAGTATTGCGTGCCGCATACCTCGAAAATCATGAAATTTTCAATTTCGGTAAAAAGTGACTGGATGTACTCGTCGGCATCCGAAAACATGCGAAAAATTGTTTAAAGTTCATTCGGACGTCCAGGAGGCCAACAGTGGTCGAAGAAGGATCTAAGGCTAAGACCACAAATTCCGCATACCCGGGTATTGCGTGCCGCATACCTCGAAAATCATGAAATTTTCAATTTCGGTAAAAAGTGACTGGATGTACTCGTCGGCATCCGAAAACATGCGAAAAATTGTTTAAAGTTCATTCGGAGGTCCAGGAGGCCAACAGTGGTCGAAGAAGGATCTAAGGCTAAAACCCCAAATTCCGCATACCCGATTATTGCGTGCCGCATACCTCGAAAATCATGAAATTTTCAATTTCGATAAAAAGTGACTGGATGTACTCGTCGGCATCCGAAAACATGCGAAAAATTGTTTAAAGTTCATTCGGACGTCCAGGAGGCCACCAGTGGTCGAAGAAGAATTTTAGGCTTAAAACCCAAATTCCGCATACCCGGGTATTGCGTGCCGCATACCTCGAAAATCATGAAATTTTCAATTTCGGTAAAAAGTGACTGGATGTACTCGTCGGCATCCGAAAACATGCGAAAAATTGTTTAAAGTTCATTCGGACGTCCAGGAGGCCAACAGTGGTCGAAGAAGGATCTAAGGCTAAGACCCCAAATTCCGCATACCCGGGTATTGCGTGCCGCATACCTCGAAAATCATGAAATTTTAAATTTCGGTAAAAAGTGACTGGATGTACTCGTCGGCATCCGAAAACATGCGAAAAATTGTTTAAAGTTCATTCGGACGTCCAGGAGGCCACCAGTGGTCGAAGAAGAATTTTAGGCTTAAAACCCAAACTCCGCATACCCGGGTATTGCGTGCCGCATACCTCGAAAATCATGAAATTTTCAATTTCGGTAAAAAGTGACTGGATGTACTCGTCGGCATCCGAAAACATGCGAAAAATTGTTTAAAGTTCATTTGGACGTCCAGGAGGCCAACAGTGGTCGAAGAAGGATCTAAGGCTAAGACCCCAAATTCCGCATACCCGGGTATTGCGTGCCGCATACCTCGAAAATTATGAAATTTTCAATTTCGGTAAAAAGTGACTGGATGTACTCGTCGGCATCCGAAAACATGCGAAAAATTGTTTAAAGTTCATTCGGACGTCCAGGAGGCCACCAGTGGTCGAAGAAGAATTTTAGGCTTAAAACCCAAATTCCGCATACCCGGGTATTGCGTGCCGCATACCTCGAAAATCATGAAATTTTCAATTTCGATAAAAAGTGACTGGATGTACTCGTCGGCATCCGAAAACATGCGAAAAATTGTTTAAAGTTCATTCGGACGTCCAGGAAGCCAACAGTGGTCGAAGAAGGATCTAAGGCTAAGACACCAAATTCCGCATACCCGGGTATTGCGTGCCGCATACCTCGAAAATCATGAAATTTTCAATTTTGGTAAAAAGTGACTGGATGTACTCGTCGGCATCCGAAAACATGCGAAAAATTGTTTAAAGTTCATTCGGACGTCCAGGAGGCCACCAGTGGTCGAAGAAGGATCTAAGGCTAAGACCCCAAATTCCGCATACCCGCGTATTGCGTGCCGCATACCTCGAAAATTATGAAATTTTCAATTTCGGTAAAAAGTGACTGGATGTACTCGTCGGCATCCGAAAACATGCGAAAAATTGTTTAAAGTTCATTCGGACGTCCAGGAAGCCAACAGTGGTCGAAGAAGGATCTAAGGCTAAGACACCAAATTCCGCATACCCGGGTATTGCGTGCCGCATACCTCGAAAATCATGAAATTTTCAATTTTGGTAAAAAGTGACTGGATGTACTCGTCGGCATCCGAAAACATGCGAAAAATTGTTTAAAGTTCATTCGGACGTCCAGGAGGCCACCAGTGGTCGAAGAAGAATTTTAGGCTTAAAACCCAAATTCCGCATACCCGGGTATTGCGTGCCGCATACCTCGAAAATCATGAAATTTTCAATTTCGGTAAAAAGTGACTGGATGTACTCGTCGGCATCCGAAAACATGCGAAAAATTGTTTAAAGTTCATTCGGACGTCCAGGAAGCCAACAGTGGTCGAAGAAGGATCTAAGGCTAAGACACCAAATTCCGCATACCCGGGTATTGCGTGCCGCATACCTCGAAAATCATGAAATTTTCAATTTTGGTAAAAAGTGACTGGATGTACTCGTCGGCATCCGAAAACATGCGAAAAATTGTTTAAAGTTCATTCGGACGTCCAGGAGGCCACCAGTGGTCGAAGAAGGATCTAAGGCTAAGACCCCAAATTCCGCATACCCGGGTATTGCGTGCCGCATACCTCGAAAATCATGAAATTTTCAATTTTGGTAAAAAGTGACTGGATGTACTCGTCGGCATCCGAAAACATGCGAAAAATTGTTTAAAGTTCATTCGGACGTTTAGGAGGCCACCAGTTGTCGAAGAAGAATTTTAGGCTTAAAACACAAATTCCGCATACCCGGGTATTGCGTGCCGCATACCTCGAAAACCATGAAATTTTCAATTTCGGTAAAAAGTGACTGGATGTACTCGTCGGCATCCGAAAACATGCGAAAAATTGTTTAAAGTTCATTCGGACGTCCAGGAGGCCAACAGTGGTCGAAGAAGGATCTAAGGCTAAGACCCCAAATTCCGCATACCCGCGTATTGCGTGCCGCATACCTCGAAAATCATGAAATTTTCAATTTCGGTAAAAAGTGACTGGATGTACTCGTCGGCATCCGAAAACATGCGAAAAATTGTTTAAAGTTCATTCGGACGTCCAGGAGGCCAACAGTGGTCGAAGAAGGATCTAAGGCTAAGACCCCAAATTCCGCATACCCGCGTATTGCGTGCCGCATACCTCGAAAATCATGAAATTTTCAATTTCGGTAAAAAGTGACTGGATGTACTCGTCGGCATCCGAAAACATGCTAAAAATTGTTTAAAGTTCATTCGGACGTCCAGGAGGCCAACAGTGGTCGAAGAAGGATCTAAGGCTAAGACCCCAAATTCCGCATACCCGGGTATTGCGTGCCGCATACCTCGAAAATCATGAAATTTTAAATTTTGGTAAAAAGTGACTGGATGTACTCGTCGGCATCCGAAAACATGCGAAAAATTGTTTAAAGTTCATTCGGACGTCCAGGAGGCCACCAGTGGTCGAAGAAGGATCTAAGGCTAAGACCCCAAATTCCGCATACCCGGGTATTGCGTGCCGCATACCTCGAAAATCATGAAATTTTCAATTTTGGTAAAAAGTGACTGGATGTACTCGTCGGCATCCGAAAACATGCGAAAAATTGTTTAAAGTTCATTCGGACGTCCAGGAAGCCAACAGTGGTCGAAGAAGGATCTAAGGCTAAGACACCAAATTCCGCATACCCGGGTATTGCGTGCCGCATACCTCGAAAATCATGAAATTTTCAATTTTGGTAAAAAGTGACTGGATGTACTCGTCGGCATCCGAAAACATGCGAAAAATTGTTTAAAGTCCATTCGGACGTCAAGGAAGCCAACAGTGGTCGAAGAAGGATCTAAGGCTAAGACACCAAATTCCGCATACCCGGGTATTGCGTGCCGCATACCTCGAAAATCATGAAATTTTAAATTTTGGTAAAAAGTGACTGGATGTACTCGTCGGCATCCGAAAACATGCGAAAAATTGTTTAAAGTTCATTCGGACGTCCAGGAGGCCACCAGTGGTCGAAGAAGGATCTAAGGCTAAGACCCCAAATTCCGCATACCCGGGTATTGCGTGCCGCATACCTCGAAAATCATGAAATTTTCAATTTTGGTAAAAAGTGACTGGATGTACTCGTCGGCATCCGAAAACATGCGAAAAATTGTTTAAAGTCCATTCGGACGTTTAGGAGGCCACCAGTTGTCGAAGAAGAATTTTAGGCTTAAAACACAAATTCCGCATACCCGGGTATTGCGTGCCGCATACCTCGAAAATCATGAAATTTTCAATTTCGGTAAAAAGTGACTGGATGTACTCGTCGGCATCCGAAAACATGCGAAAAATTGTTTAAAGTTCATTCGGACGTCCAGGAGGCCAACAGTGGTCGAAGAAGGATCTAAGGCTAAGACCCCAAATTCCGCATACCCGGGTATTGCGTGCCGCATACCTCGAAAATCATGAAATTTTCAATTTCGGTAAAAAGTGACTGGATGTACTCGTCGGCATCCGAAAACATGCGAAAAATTGTTTAAAGTTCATTCGGACGTCCAGGAGGCCACCTTTGATCGAAGAAGAATTTTAGGCTTAAAACCCAAATTCCGCATACCCGGGTATTGCGTGCCGCATACCTCGAAAATCATGAAATTTTCAATTTCGGTAAAAAGTGACTGGATGTACTCGTCGGCATCCGAAAACATGCGAAAAATTGTTTAAAGTTCATTCGGACGTCCAGGAGGCCACCAGTGGTCGAAGAAGGATCTAAGGCTAAGACCCCAAATTCCGCATACCCGGGTATTGCGTGCCGCATACCTCGAAAATCATAAAATTTTCAGTTTCGGTAAAAAGTGACTGGATGTACTCGTCGGCATCCGAAAACATGCGAAAAATTGTCTAAAGTTCATTCGGACGTCCAGGAGGCCACCAGTGGTCGAAGAAGAATTTTAGGATTAAAACCCAAATTCCGCATACCCGGGTATTACGTGCCGCATACCTCGAAAATCATGAAATTTTCAATTTCGGTAAAAAGTGACTGGATGAACTCGTCGGCATCCGAAAACATGCGAAAAATTGTTTAAAGTTCATTCGGACGTCCAGGAGGCCACCAGTGGTCGAAGAAGAATTTTAAGCTTAAAACCCAAATTCCGCATACCCGGGTATTGCGTGCCGCATACCTCGAAAATCATGAAATTTTCAATTTCGGTAAAAAGTGACTGGATGTACTCGTCGGCATCCGGAAACATGCGAAAAATTGTTTAAAGTTCATTCGGACGTCCAGGAGGCCACCAGTGGTCGAAGAAGAATTTAAGGCTTAAAACACAAGTTCCGCATACCCGGGTATTGCGTGCCGCATACCTCGAAAATCATGAAATTTTCAATTTCGGTAAAAAGTGACTGGATGTACTCGTCGGCATCCGAAAACATGCGAAAAATTGTTTAAAGTTCATTCGGACGTCTAGGAGGCCAACAGTGGTCGAAGAAGGATCTAAGGCTAAGACCCAAAATTCCGCATACCCGGGTATTGCGTGCCGCATACCTCGAAAATCATGAAATTTTCAATTTCGGTAAAAAGTGACTGGATGTACTCGTCGGCATCCGAAAACATGCGAAAAATTGTTTAAACTTCATTCGGACGTCCAGGAGGCCAACAGTGGTCGAAGAAGGATCTAAGGCTAAGACCCCAAATTCCGCATACCCGGGTATTGCGTGCCGCATACCTCGAAAATCATGAAATTTTCAATTTCGGTAAAAAGTGACTGGATGTACTCGTCGGCATCCGAAAACATGCGAAAAATTGTTTAAAGTTCATTCGGACGTCCAGGAGGCCACCAGTGGTCGAAGAAGAATTGTAGGCTTCAAACATAAATTCCGGATACCCGGGTATTGCGTGCCGCATACCTCGAAAATCATGAAATTTTCAATTTCGGTAAAAAGTGACTGGATGTACTCGTCGGCATCCGAAAACATGCGAAAAATTGTTTAAAGTTCATTCGGACGTCCAGGAGGCCAACAGTGGTCGAAGAAGGATCTAAGGCTAAGACCCCAAATTCCGCATACCCGGGTATTGCGTGCCGCATACCTCGAAAATCATGAAATTTTAAATTTCGGTAAAAAGTGACTGGATGTACTCGTCGGCATCCGAAAACATGCGAAAAATTGTTTAAAGTTCATTCGGACGTCCAGGAGGCCACCAGTGGTCGAAGAAGAATTTTAGGCTTAAAACCCAAATTCCGCATACCCGGGTATTGCGTGCCGCATACCTCGAAAATCATGAAATTTTCAATTTCGGTAAAAAGTGACTGGATGTATTCGTCGGCATCCGAAAACATGCGAAAAATTGTTTAAAGTTCATTCGGACGTCAAGGAGGCCACCAGTGGTCGAAGAAGGATCTAAGGCTAAGACCCCAAATTCCGCATACCCGGGTATTGCGTGCCGCATACCTCGAAAATCATGAAATTTTCAATTTCGGTAAAAAGTGACTGGATGTACTCGTCGGCATCCGAAAACATGCGAAAAATTGTTTAAAGTTCATTCGGACGTCCAGGAGGCCACCAGTGGTCGAAGAAGAATTTTAGGCTTAAAATCCAAATTCCGCATACCCGGGTATTGCGTGCCGCATACCTCGAAAATCATAAAATTTTCAGTTTCGGTAAAAAGTGACTGGATGTACTCGTCGGCATCCGAAAACATGCGAAAAATTGTTTAAAGTTCATTCGGACGTCCAGGAGGCCACCAGTGGTCGAAGAAGAATTTTAGGCTTAAAACCCAAATTCCGCATACCCGGGTATTGCGTGCCGCATACCTCGAAAATCATGAAATTTTCAATTTCGGTAAAAAGTGACTGGATGTACTCGTCGGCATCCGAAAACATGCGAAAAATTGTTTAAAGTTCATTCGGACGTCTAGGAGGCCAACAGTGGTCGAAGAAGGATCTAAGGCTAAGACCCCAAATTCCGCATACCCGGGTATTGCGTGCCGCATACCTCGAAAATCATGAAATTTTCAATTTCGGTAAAAAGTGACTGGATGTACTCGTCGGCATCCGAAAACATGCGAAAAATTGTTTAAAGTTCATTCGGACTTCCAGGAGGCCAACAGTGGTCGAAGAAGGATCTAAGGCTAAGACCCCAAATTCCGCATACCCGGGTATTGCGTGCCGCATACCTCGAAAATCATGAAATTTTCAATTTCGGTAAAAAGTGACTGGATGTACTCGTCGGCATCCGAAAACATGCGAAAAATTGTTTAAAGTTCATTCGGACGTCCAGGAGGCCAACAGTGGTCGAAGAAGGATCTAAGGCTAAGACCCCGAATTCCGCATACCCGGGTATTGCGTGCCGCATACCTCGAAAATCATGAAATTTTCAATTTCGGTAAAAAGTGACTGGATGTACTCGTCGGCATCCGAAAACATGCGAATAATTGTTTAAAGTTCATTCGGACGTCCAGGAGCCCACCAGTGGTCGAAGAAGAATTTTAGGCTTAAAACCCAAATTCCGCATACCCGGGTATTGCGTGCCGCATACCTCGAAAATCATGAAATTTTCAATTTCGGTAAAAAGTGACTGGATGTACTCGTCGGCATCCGAAAACATGCGAAAAATTGTTTAAAGTTCATTCGGAAGTCCAGGAGGCCACCAGTGGTCGAAGAAGGATCTTAGGCTAAAAACCCAAATTCCGCATACCCGGGTATTGCGTGCCGCATACCTCGAAAATCATGAAATTTTCAATTTCGGTAAAAAGTGACTGGATGTACTCGTCGGCATCCGAAAACATGCGAAAAATTGTTTAAACTTCATTCGGACGTCCAGGAGGCCAGCAGTGGTCGTAGAAGGATCTTAGGCTAAGAACCCAAATTCCGCATACCCGGGTATTGCGTGCCGCATACCTCGAAAATCATGAAATTTTCAATTTCGGTAAAAAGTGACTGGATGTACTCGTCGGCATCCGAAAACATGCGAAAAATTGTTTAAACTTCATTCGGACGTCCAGGCGGCCAGCAGTGGTCGTAGAAGGATCTTAGGCTAAGAACCCAAATTCCGCATACCCGGGTATTGCGTGCCGCATACCTCGAAAATCATGAAATTTTCAATTTCGGTAAAAAGTGACTGGATGTACTCGTCGGCATCCGAAAACATGCGAAAAATTGTTTAAAGTTCATTCGGAAGTCCAGGAGGCCACCAGTGGTCGAAGAAGGATCTTAGGCTAAAAACCCAAATTCCGCATACCCGGGTATTGCGTGCCGCATACCTCGAAAATCATGAAATTTTCAATTTCGGTAAAAAGTGACTGGATGTACTCGTCGGCATCCGAAAACATGCGAAAAATTGTTTAAAGTTCATTCGGACGTATAGGAGGCCACCAGTGGTCGAAGAAGAACTGTAGGCTTCAAACACAAATTCCGCATACCCGGGTATTGCGTGCCGCATACCTCGAAAATCATGAAATTTTCAATTTCGGTAAAAAGTGACTGGATGTACTCGTCGGCATCCGAAAACATGCGAAAAATTGTTTAAAGTTCATTCGGACGTACAGGAGGCCAACAGTGGTCGAAGAAGGATCTAAGGCTAAGACCCCAAATTCCGCATACCCGGGTATTGCGTGCCGCATACCTCGAAAATCATGAAATTTTCAATTTCGGTAAAAAGTGACTGGATGTACTCGTCGGCATCCGAAAACATGCGAAAAATTGTTTAAAGTTCATTCGGACGTACAGGAGGCCAACAGTGGTCGAAGAAGGATCTAAGGCTAAGACCCCAAATTCCGCATACCCGGGTATTGCGTGCCGCATACCTCGAAAATCATGAAATTTTCAATTTCGGTAAAAAGTGACTGGATGTACTCGTCGGCATCCGAAAACATGCGAAAAATTGTTTAAAGTTCATTCGGACGTCCAGGAGGCCACCAGTGGTCGAAGAAGGATCTAAGGCTAAGACCCCAAATTCCGCATACCCGGGTATTGCGTGCCGCATACCTCGAAAATCATGAAATTTTCAATTTCGGTAAAAAGTGACTGGATGTACTCGTCGGCATCCGAAAACATGAGAAAAATTGTTTAAAGTTCATTCGGACGTCCAGGAGGCCAACAGTGGTCGAAGAAGGATCTAAGGCTAAGACCCCAAATTCCGCATACCCGGGTATTGCGTGCCGCATACCTCGAAAATCATGAAATTTTCAATTTCGGTAAAAAGTGACTGGATGTACTCGTCGGCATCCGAAAACATGCGAAAAATTGTTTAAAGTTCATTCGGACGTCCAGGCGGCCAGCAGTGGTCGTAGAAGGATCTTAGGCTAAGAACCCAAATTCCGCATACCCGGGTATTGCGTGCCGCATACCTCGAAAATCATGAAATTTTCAATTTCGGTAAAAAGTGACTGGATGTACTCGTCGGCATCCGAAAACATGCGAAAAATTGTTTAAAGTTCATTCGGAAGTCCAGGAGGCCACCAGTGGTCGAAGAAGGATCTTAGGCTAAAAACCCAAATTCCGCATACCCGGGTATTGCGTGCCGCATACCTCGAAAATCATGAAATTTTCAATTTCGGTAAAAAGTGACTGGATGTACTCGTCGGCATCCGAAAACATGCGAAAAATTGTTTAAAGTTCATTCGGACGTATAGGAGGCCACCAGTGGTCGAAGAAGAACTGTAGGCTTCAAACACAAATTCCGCATACCCGGGTATTGCGTGCCGCATACCTCGAAAATCATGAAATTTTCAATTTCGGTAAAAAGTGACTGGATGTACTCGTCGGCATCCGAAAACATGCGAAAAATTGTTTAAAGTTCATTCGGACGTACAGGAGGCCAACAGTGGTCGAAGAAGGATCTAAGGCTAAGACCCCAAATTCCGCATACCCGGGTATTGCGTGCCGCATACCTCGAAAATCATGAAATTTTCAATTTCGGTAAAAAGTGACTGGATGTACTCGTCGGCATCCGAAAACATGCGAAAAATTGTTTAAAGTTCATTCGGACGTACAGGAGGCCAACAGTGGTCGAAGAAGGATCTAAGGCTAAGACCCCAAATTCCGCATACCCGGGTATTGCGTGCCGCATACCTCGAAAATCATGAAATTTTCAATTTCGGTAAAAAGTGACTGGATGTACTCGTCGGCATCCGAAAACATGCGAAAAATTGTTTAAAGTTCATTCGGACGTCCAGGAGGCCACCAGTGGTCGAAGAAGGATCTAAGGCTAAGACCCCAAATTCCGCATACCCGGGTATTGCGTGCCGCATACCTCGAAAATCATGAAATTTTCAATTTCGGTAAAAAGTGACTGGATGTACTCGTCGGCATCCGAAAACATGAGAAAAATTGTTTAAAGTTCATTCGGACGTCCAGGAGGCCAACAGTGGTCGAAGAAGGATCTAAGGCTAAGACCCCAAATTCCGCATACCCGGGTATTGCGTGCCGCATACCTCGAAAATCATGAAATTTTCAATTTCGGTAAAAAGTGACTGGATGTACTCGTCGGCATCCGAAAACATGCGAAAAATTGTTTAAAGTTCATTCGGACGTCCAGGAGGCCACCAGTGGTCGAAGAAGAATTGTAGGCTTCAAACATAAATTCCGCATACCCGGGTATTGCGTGCCGCATACCTCGAAAATCATGAAATTTTCAATTTCGGTAAAAAGTGACTGGATGTACTCGTCGGCATCCGAAAACATGAGAAAAATTGTTTAAAGTTCATTCGGACGTCCAGGAGGCCAACAGTGGTCGAAGAAGGATCTAAGGCTAAGACCCCAAATTCCGCATACCCGGGTATTGCGTGCCGCATACCTCGAAAATCATGAAATTTTCAATTTCGGTAAAAAGTGACTGGATGTACTCGTCGTCATCCGAAAACATGCGAAAAATTGTTTAAAGTTCATTCGGACGTCCAGGAGGCCACCAGTGGTCGAAGAAGAATTGTAGGCTTCAAACATAAATTCCGCATACCCGGGTATTGCGTGCCGCATACCTCGAAAATCATGAAATTTTCAATTTCGGTAGAAAGTGACTGGATGTACTCGTCGGCATCCGAAAACATGCGAAAAATTGTTTAAAGTTCATTTGGACGTCCAGGAGGCCAACAGTGGTCGAAGAAGAATTTTAGGCTTAAAACCCAAATTCCGCATACCCGGGTATTGCGTGCCGCATACCTCGAAAATCATGAAATTTTCAATTTCGGTAAAAAGTGACTGGATGTACTCGTCGGCATCCGAAAACATGCGAAAAATTGTTTAAAGTTCATTCGGACGTCCAGGAGGCCACCAGTAGTCGAAGAAGAATTTTAGGCTTAAAACCCAAATTCCGCATACCCGGGTATTGCGTGCCGCATACCTCGAAAATCATGAAATTTTCAATTTCGGTAAAAAGTGACTGGATGTACTCGTCGGCATCCGAAAACATGCGAAAAATTGTTTAAAGTTCATTCGGACGTCCAGGAGGCCACCAGTAGTCGAAGAAGAATTTTAGGCTTAAAACCCAAATTCCGCATACCCGGGTATTGCGTGCCGCATACCTCGAAAATCATGAAATTTTCAATTTCGGTAAAAAGTGACTGGATGTACTCGTCGGCATCCGAAAACATGCGAAAAATTGTTTAAAGTTCATTCGGACGTCCAGGAGGCCAACAGTGGTCGAAGAAGGATCTAAGGCTAAGACCCCGAATTCCGCATACCCGGGTATTGCGTGCCGCATACCTCGAAAATCATGAAATTTTCAATTTCGGTAAAAAGTGACTGGATGTACTCGTCGGCATCCGAAAACATGCGAAAAATTGTTTAAAGTTCATTCGGACGTCCAGGAGGCCACCAGTAGTCGAAGAAGAATTTTAGGCTTAAAACTCAAATTCCGCATACCCGGGTATTGCGTGCCGCATACCTCGAAAATCATGAAATTTTCAATTTCGGTAAAAAGTGACTGGATGTACTCGTCGGCATCCGAAAACATGCGAAAAATTGTTTAAAGTTCATTCGGACGTCCAGGAGGCCAACAGTGGTCGAAGAAGGATCTAAGGCTAAGACCCCAAATTCCGCATACCCGGGTATTGCGTGCCGCATACCTCGAAAATCATGAAATTTTCAATTTCGGTAAAAAGTGACTGGATGTACTCGTCGGCATCCGAAAACATGCGAAAAATTGTTTAAAGTTCATTCGGACGTCCAGGAGGCCAACAGTGGTCGAAGAAGGATCTAAGGCTTAGACCCCAAATTCCGCATACCCGGGTATTGCGTGCCGCATACCTCGAAAATCATGAAATTTTCAATTTCGGTAAAAAGTGACTGGATGTACTCGTCGGCATCCGAAAACATGCGAAAAATTGTTTAAAGTTCATTCGGACGTCCAGGAGGCCAACAGTGGTCGAAGAAGGATCTAAGGCTAAGACCCCAAATTCCGCATACCCGGGTATTGCGTGCCGCATACCTCGAAAATCATGAAATTTTCAATTTCGGTAAAAAGTGACTGGATGTACTCGTCGGCATCCGAAAACATGCGAAAAATTGTTTAAAGTTCATTCGGACGTCCAGGAGGCCACCAGTGGTCGAAGAAGAATTTTAGGCTTACAACACAAATTCCGCATACCCGGGTATTGCGTGCCGCATGCCTCGCAAATCATGAAATTTTCAATTTCGGTAAAAAGTGACTGGATGTACTCGTCGGCATCCGAAAACATGCGAAAAATTGTTTAAAGTTCATTCGGACGTCCAGGAGGCCAACAGTGGTCGAAGAAGGATCTAAGGCTAAGACCCAAAATTCCGCATACCCGGGTATTGCGTGCCGCATACCTCGAAAATCATGAAATTTTCAATTTCGGTAAAAAGTGACTGGATGTACTCGTCGGCATCCGAAAACATGCGAAAAATTGTTTAAAGTTCATTCGGACGTCCAGGAGGCCACCAGTGATCGAAGAAGAATTTTAGGCTTAAAACCCAAATTCCGCATACCCGGGTATTGCGTGCCGCATACCTCGAAAATCATGAAATTTTCAATTTCGGTAAAAAGTGACTGGATGTACTCGTCGGCATCCGAAAACATGCGAAAAATTGTTTAAAGTTCATTCGGACGTCCAGGAGGCCACCAGTGATCGAAGAAGAATTTTAGGCTTAAAACCCAAATTCCGCATACCCGGGTATTGCGTGCCGCATACCCCGAAAATCATGAAATTTTCAATTTCGGTAAAAAGTGACTGGATGTACTCGTCGGCATCCGAAAACATGCGAAAAATTGTTTAAAGTTCATTCGGACGTCCAGGAGGCCAACAGTGGTCGAAGAAGGATCTAAGGCTAAGACCCCAAATTCCGCATACCCGGGTATTGCGTGCCGCATACCTCGAAAATCATGAAATTTTCAATTTCGGTAAAAAGTGACTGGATGTACTCGTCGGCATCCGAAAACATGCGAAAAATTGTTTAAAGTTCATTCGGACGTCCAGGAGGCCACCAGTGGTCGAAGAAGAATTTTAGGCTTAAAACCCAAATTCCGCATACCCGGGTATTGCGTGCCGCATACCTCGAAAATCATGAAATTTTCAATTTAAAAGTGACTGGATGTACTCGTCGGCATCCGAAAACATGCGAAAAATTGTTTAAAGTTCATTCGGACGTCCAGGAGGCCAGCAGTGGTCAAAGAAGGATCTTAGGCTAAGAACCCAAATTCCGCATACCCGGGTATTGCCTGCCGCATACCTCAAAAATCATGAAATTTTCAATTTCGGTAAAAAGTGACTGGATGTACTCGTCGGCATCCGAAAACATGCGAAAAATTGTTTAAAGTTCATTCGGACGTCCAGGAGGCCAGCAGTGGTCGAAGAAGGATCTTAGGCTAAGAACCCAAATTCCGCATACCCGGGTATTGCGTGCCGCATACCTCAAAAATCATGAAATTTTCAATTTCGGTAAAAAGTGACTGGATGTACTCGTCGGCATCCGAAAACATGCGAAAAATTGTTTAAAGTTCATTCGGACGTCCAGGAGGCCAGCAGTGGTCGAAGAAGGATCTTAGGCTAAGAACCCAAATTCCGCATACCCGGGTATTGCCTGCCGCATACCTCAAAAATCATGAAATTTTCAATTTCGGTAAAAAGTGACTGGATGTACTCGTCGGCATCCGAAAACATGCGAAAAATTGTTTAAAGTTCATTCGGACATCCAGGAGGCCACCAGTGGTCGAAGAAGAATTTTAGGCTTAAAACCCAAATTCCGCATACCCGGGTATTGCGTGCCGCATACCTCGAAAATCATGAAATTTTCAATTTCGGTAAAAAGTGACTGGATGTACTCGTCGGCATCCGAAAACATGCGAAAAATTGTTTAAAGTTCATTCGGACGTCCAGGAGGCCACCAGTGGTCGGAGAAGAATTGTAGGCTTAAAACACAAATTCCGCATACCCGGGTATTGCGTGCCGCATACCTCGAAAATCATGAAATTTTCAATTTCGGTAAAAAGGTGACTGGATGTACTCGTCGGCATCCGAAAACATGGGAAAAATTGTTTAAAGTTCATTCGGACGTCCAGGAGGCCAGCAGTGGTCGAAGAAGGATCTTAGGCTAAAAAGCCACATTCCGCATACCCGGGTATTGCGTGCCGCATACCTCGAAAATCATGAAATTTTCAATTTCGGTAAAAAGTGACTGGATGTACTCGTCGGCATCCGAAAACATGCGAAAAATTGTTTAAAGTTCATTCGGACGTCCAGGAGGCCACCAGTGGTCGAAGAAGAATTTTAGGCTTAAAACCCAAATTCCGCATACCCGGGTATTGCGTGCCGCATACCTCGAAAATCATGAAATTTTCAATTTCGGTAAAAAGTGACTGGATGTACTCGTCGGCATCCGAAAACATGCGAAAAATAGTTTAAAGTTCATTCGGACGTCCAGGAGGCCAGCAGTGGTCGAAGAAGGATCTTAGGCTAAAAACCCAAATTCCGCATACCCGGGTATTGCGTGCCTCATACCTCGAAAATCATGAACTTTGCAATTTCGGTAAAAAGTGACTGGATGTACTCGTCGGCATCCGAAAACATGCGAAAAATTGTTTAGAGTTCATTCGGACGTCCAGGAGGCCAAGAGTGGTCGAAGAAAAATTTAAGGCTTAAAACACAAATTCCGCATACCCGGGTATTGCGTGCCGCATACCTCGAAAATCATGAAATTTTCAATTTCGGTAAAAAGTGACTGGATGTACTCGTCAGCATCCGAAAACATGCGAAAAATTGTTTAAACTTCATTCGGACGTCCAGGAGGCCAGCAGTGGTCGTAGAAGGATCTTAGGCTAAGAACCCAAATTCCGCATACCCGGGTATTGCGTGCCGCATACCTCGAAAATCATGAAATTTTCAATTTCGGTAAAAAGTGACTGGATGTACTCGTCGGCATCCGAAAACATGCGAAAAATTGTTTAAAGTTCATTCGGAAGTCCAGGAGGCCACCAGTGGTCGAAGAAGGATCTTAGGCTAAAAACCCAAATTCCGCATACCCGGGTATTGCGTGCCGCATACCTCGAAAATCATGAAATTTTCAATTTCGGTAAAAAGTGACTGGATGTACTCGTCGGCATCCGAAAACATGCGAAAAATTGTTTAAAGTTCATTCGGACGTATAGGAGGCCACCAGTGGTCGAAGAAGAACTGTAGGCTTCAAACACAAATTCCGCATACCCGGGTATTGCGTGCCGCATACCTCGAAAATCATGAAATTTTCAATTTCGGTAAAAAGTGACTGGATGTACTCGTCGGCATCCGAAAACATGCGAAAAATTGTTTAAAGTTCATTCGGACGTCCAGGAGGCCACCAGTGGTCGAAGAAGGATCTAAGGCTAAGACCCCAAATTCCGCATACCCGGGTATTGCGTGCCGCATACCTCGAAAATCATGAAATTTTCAATTTCGGTAAAAAGTGACTGGATGTACTCGTCGGCATCCGAAAACATGCGAAAAATTGTTTAAAGTTCATTCGGACGTCCAGGAGGCCACCAGTGGTCGAAGAAGGATCTAAGGCTAAGACCCCAAATTCCGCATACCCGGGTATTGCGTGCCGCATACCTCGAAAATCATGAAATTTTCAATTTCGGTAAAAAGTGACTGGATGTACTCGTCGGCATCCGAAAACATGAGAAAAATTGTTTAAAGTTCATTCGGACGTCCAGGAGGCCAACAGTGGTCGAAGAAGGATCTAAGGCTAAGACCCCAAATTCCGCATACCCGGGTATTGCGTGCCGCATACCTCGAAAATCATGAAATTTTCAATTTCGGTAAAAAGTGACTGGATGTACTCGTCGGCATCCGAAAACATGCGAAAAATTGTTTAAAGTTCATTCGGACGTCCAGGAGGCCACCAGTGGTCGAAGAAGAATTGTAGGCTTCAAACATAAATTCCGCATACCCGGGTATTGCGTGCCGCATACCTCGAAAATCATGAAATTTTCAATTTCGGTAAAAAGTGACTGGATGTACTCGTCGGCATCCGAAAACATGAGAAAAATTGTTTAAAGTTCATTCGGACGTCCAGGAGGCCAACAGTGGTCGAAGAAGGATCTAAGGCTAAGACCCCAAATTCCGCATACCCGGGTATTGCGTGCCGCATACCTCGAAAATCATGAAATTTTCAATTTCGGTAAAAAGTGACTGGATGTACTCGTCGGCATCCGAAAACATGCGAAAAATTGTTTAAAGTTCATTCGGACGTCCAGGAGGCCAACAGTAGTCGAAGAAGGATCTAAGGCTAAGACCCCAAATTCCGCATACCCGGGTATTGCGTGCCGCATACCTCGAAAATCATGAAATTTTCAATTTCGGTAAAAAGTGACTGGATGTACTCGTCGGCATCCGAAAACATGCGAAAAATTGTTTAAAGTTCATTCGGACGTCCAGGAGGCCACCAGTGGTCGAAGAAGAATTTTAGGCTTACAACACAAATTCCGCATACCCGGGTATTGCGTGCCGCATGCCTCGCAAATCATGAAATTTTCAATTTCGGTAAAAAGTGACTGGATGTACTCGTCGGCATCCGAAAACATGCGAAAAATTGTTTAAAGTTCATTCGGACGTCCAGGAGGCCAACAGTGGTCGAAGAAGGATCTATGGCTAAGACCCAAAATTCCGCATACCCGGGTATTGCGTGCCGCATACCTCGAAAATCATGAAATTTTCAATTTCGGTAAAAAGTGACTGGATGTACTCGTCGGCATCCGAAAACATGCGAAAAATTGTTTAAAGTTCATTCGGACGTCCAGGAGGCCACCAGTGGTCGAAGAAGAATTTTAGGCTTAAAATCCAAATTCCGCATACCCGGGTATTGCGTGCCGCATACCTCGAAAATCATGAAATTTTCAATTTCGGTAAAAAGTGACTGGATGTACTCGTCGGCATCCGAAAACATGCGAAAAATTGTTTAAAGTTCATTCGGACGTCCAGGAGGCCACCAGTGATCGAAGAAGAATTTTAGGCTTAAAACCCAAATTCCGCATACCCGGGTATTGCGTGCCGCATACCCCGAAAATCATGAAATTTTCAATTTCGGTAAAAAGTGACTGGATGTACTCGTCGGCATCCGAAAACATGCGAAAAATTGTTTAAAGTTCATTCGGACGTCCAGGAGGCCAACAGTGGTCGAAGAAGGATCTAAGGCTAAGACCCCAAATTCCGCATACCCGGGTATTGCGTGCCGCATACCTCGAAAATCATGAAATTTTCAATTTCGGTAAAAAGTGACTGGATGTACTCGTCGGCATCCGAAAACATGCGAAAAATTGTTTAAAGTTCATTCGGACGTCCAGGAGGCCACCAGTGGTCGAAGAAGAATTTTAGGCTTAAAACCCAAATTCCGCATACCCGGGTATTGCGTGCCGCATACCTCGAAAATCATGAAATTTTCAATTTCGGTAAAAAGTGACTGGATGTACTCGTCGGCATCCGAAAACATGCGAAAAATTGTTTAAAGTTCATTCGGACGTCCAGGAGGCCAACAGTGGTCGAAGAAGGATCTAAGGCTAAGACCCCAAATTCCGCATACCCGGGTATTGCGTGCCGCATACCTCGAAAATCATGAAATATTCAATTTCGGTAAAAAGTGACTGGATGTACTCGTCGGCATCCGAAAACATGCGAAAAATTGTTTAAAGTTCATTCGGACGTCCAGGAGGCCACCAGTGGAAGAAGAAGAATTTTAGGTTTAAGACCCAAATTCCGCATACCCGGTTATTGCGTGCCGCATACCTCGAAAATCATGAAATTTTCAATTTCGGTAAAAAGTGACTGGATGTACTCGTCGGCATCCGAAAACATGCGAAAAATTGTTTAAAGTTCATTCGGACGTCCAGGAGGCCACCAGTGGTCGAAGAAGAATTTTAGGCTTAAAACCCAAATTCCGCATACCCGGGTATTGCGTGCCGCATACCTCGAAAATCATGAAATTTTCAATTTAAAAGTGACTGGATGTACTCGTCGGCATCCGAAAACATGCGAAAAATTGTTTAAAGTTCATTCGGACGTCCAGGAGGCCAACAGTGGTCGAAGAAGGATCTAAGGCTAAGACCCCAAATTCCGCATACCCGGGTATTGCGTGCCGCATACCTCGAAAATTATGAAATTTTCAATTTCGGTAAAAAGTGACTGGATGTACTCGTCGGCATCCGAAAACATGCGAAAAATTGTTTAAAGTTCATTCGGACGTCCAGGAGGCCACCAGTGGTCGAAGAAGAATTTAAGGCTTAAAACACAAGTTCCGCATACCCGGGTATTGCGTGCCGCATACCTCGAAAATCACGAAAATTTCAATTTCGGTAAAAAGTGACTGGATGTACTCGTCGGCATCCGAAAACATGCGAAAAATTGTTTAAAGTTCATTCGGACGTCCAGGAGGCCAACAGTGGTCGAAGAAGGATCTAAGGCTAAGACCCCAAATTCCGCATACCCGGGTATTGCGTGCCGCATACCTCGAAAATCATGAAATTTTCAGTTTCGGTAAAAAGCGACTGGATGTACTCGTCGGCATCCGAAAACATGCGAAAAATTGTTTAAAGTTCATTCGGACGTCCAGGAGGCCAGCAGTGGTCGAAGAAGGATCTTAGGCTAAGAACCCAAATTCCGCATACCCGGGTATTGCGTGCCGCATACCTCAAAAATCATGAAATTTTCAATTTCGGTAAAAAGTGACTGGATGTACTCGTCGGCATCCGAAAACATGCGAAAAATTGTTTAAAGTTCATTCGGACGTCCAGGAGGCCAGCAGTGGTCGAAGAAGGATCTTAGGCTAAGAACCCAAATTCCGCATACGGGTATTGCCTGCCGCATACCTCAAAAATCATGAAATTTTCAATTTCGGTAAAAAGTGACTGGATGTACTCGTCGGCATCCGAAAACATGCGAAAAATTGTTTAAAGTTCATTCGGACATCCAGGAGGCCACCAGTGGTCGAAGAAGAATTTTAGGCTTAAAACCCAAATTCCGCATACCCGGGTATTGCGTGCCGCATACCTCGAAAATCATGAAATTTTCAATTTCGGTAAAAAGTGACTGGATGTACTCGTCGGCATCCGAAAACATGCGAAAAATTGTTTAAAGTTCATTCGGACGTCCAGGAGGCCACCAGTGGTCGAAGAAGAATTGTAGGCTTAAAACACAAATTCCGCATACCCGGGTATTGCGTGCCGCATACCTCGAAAATCATGAAATTTTCAATTTCGGTAAAAAGGTGACTGGATGTACTCGTCGGCATCCGAAAACATGGGAAAAATTGTTTAAAGTTCATTCGGACGTCCAGGAGGCCAGCAGTGGTCGAAGAAGGATCTTAGGCTAAAAAGCCACATTCCGCATACCCGGGTATTGCGTGCCGCATACCTCGAAAATCATGAAATTTTCAATTTCGGTAAAAAGTGACTGGATGTACTCGTCGGCATCCGAAAACATGCGAAAAATTGTTTAAAGTTCATTCGGACGTCCAGGAGGCCACCAGTGGTCGAAGAAGAATTTTAGGCTTAAAACCCAAATTCCGCATACCCGGGTATTGCGTGCCGCATACCTCGAAAATCATGAAATTTTCAATTTCGGTAAAAAGTGACTGGATGTACTCGTCGGCATCCGAAAACATGCGAAAAATAGTTTAAAGTTCATTCGGACGTCCAGGAGGCCAGCAGTGGTCGAAGAAGGATCTTAGGCTAAAAACCCAAATTCCGCATACCCGGGTATTGCGTGCCTCATACCTCGAAAATCATGAACTTTGCAATTTCGGTAAAAAGTGACTGGATGTACTCGTCGGCATCCGAAAACATGCGAAAAATTGTTTAGAGTTCATTCGGACGTCCAGGAGGCCAAGAGTGGTCGAAGAAAAATTTAAGGCTTAAAACACAAATTCCGCATACCCGGGTATTGCGTGCCGCATACCTCGAAAATCATGAAATTTTCAATTTCGGTAAAAAGTGACTGGATGTACTCGTCGGCATCCGAAAACATGCGAAAAATTGTTTAAAGTTCATTCGGACGTCCAGGAGGCCACCAGTGGTCGAAGAAGGATCTTAGGCTTAGAACCCAAATTCCGCATACCCGGGTATTGCGTGCCGCATACCTCGAAAATCATGAAATTTTCAATTTCGGTAAAAAGTGACTGGATGTACTCGTCGGCATCCGAAAACATGCGAAAAATTGTTTAAAGTTCATTCGGACGTCCAGGAGGCCAGCAGTGGTCGAAGAAGGATCTTAGGCTAAGAACCCAAATTCCGTATTGCGTGCCGCATACCTCGAAAATCATGAAATTTTCAATTTCGGTAAAAAGTGACTGGATGTACTCGTCGGCATCCGAAAACATGCGAAAAATTGTTTAAAGTTCATTCGGACGTCTAGGAGGCCAGCAATGGTCGAAGAAGGATCTTAGGCTAAGAACCCAAATTCCGTATTGCGTGCCGCATACCTCGAAAATCATGAAATTTTCAATTTCGGTAAAAAGTGACTGGATGTACTCGTCGGCATCCGAAAACATGCGAAAAATTGTTTAAAGTTCATTCGGACGTCCAGGAGGCCACCAGTGGTCGAAGAAGGATCTTAGGCTTAGAACCCAAATTCCGCATACCCGGGTATTGCGTGCCGCATACCTCGAAAATCATGAAATTTTCAATTTCGGTAAAAAGTGACTGGATGTACTCGTCGGCATCCGAAAACATGCGAAAAATTGTTTAAAGTTCATTCGGACGTCTAGGAGGCCAGCAATGGTCGAAGAAGGATCTTAGGCTAAGAACCCAAATTCCGTATTGCGTGCCGCATACCTCGAAAATCATGAAATTTTCAATTTCGGTAAAAAGTGACTGGATGTACTCGTCGGCATCCGAAAACATGCGAAAAATTGTTTAAAGTTCATTCGGACGTCCAGGAGGCCACCAGTGGTCGAAGAAGGATCTTAGGCTTAGAACCCAAATTCCGCATACCCGGGTATTGCGTGCCGCATACTTCGAAAATCATGAAATTTTCAATTTCGGTAAAAAGTGACTGGATGTACTCGTCGGCATCCGAAAACATGCGAAAAATTGTTTAAAGTTCATTCGGACGTCCAGGAGGCCAGCAGTGGTCGAAGAAGGATCTTAGGCTAAGAACCCAAATTCCGTATTGCGTGCCGCATACCTCGAAAATCATGAAATTTCCAATTTCGGTAAAAAGTGACTGGATGTACTCGTCGGCATCCGAAAACATGCGAAAAATTGTTTAGAGTTCATTCGGACGTCCAGGAGGCCAGCAGTGGTCGAAGAAGGATCTTTGGCTAAGAACCCGAATTCCGCATACCCGGATATTGCGTGCCGCATACCTCGAAAATCATGAAATTTTCAATTTCGGTAAAAAGTGACTGGATGTACTCGTCGGCATCCGAAAACATGCGAAAAATTATTTAAAGCTCATTCGGACGTCCAGGAGGCCAGCAGTGGTCGAAGAAGGATCTTTGGCTAAGAACCCGAATTCCGCATACCCGGATATTGCGTGCCGCATACCTCGAAAATCATGAAATTTTCAATTTCGGTAAAAAGTGACTGGATGTACTCGTCGGCATCCGAAAACATGCGAAAAACTGTTTAAAGTTCATTCGGACGTCCAGGAGGCCAGCAGTGGTCGAAGAAGGATCTTAGGCTAAGACCCCAAATTCCGCATACCCGGGTATTGCGTGCCGCATACCTCGAAAATCATGAAATTTTCAATTTCGGTAAAAAGTGACTGGATGTACTCGTCGGCATCCGAAAACATGCGAAAAACTGTTTAAAGTTCATTCGGACGTCCAGGAGGCCAGCAGTGGTCGAAGAAGGATCTTAGGCTAAAAACCCAAATTCCGCATACCCCGGTATTGCGTGCCTCATACCTCGAAAATCATGAAATTTTTAATTTCGGTAAAAAGTGACTGGATGTACTCGTCGGCATCCGAAAACATGCGAAAAATTGTTTAAAGTTCATTCGGACGTCCAGGAGGCCAGCAGTGGTCGAAGAAGGATCTTAGGCTAAGAACCCAAATTCCGCATACCCGGGTATTGCGTGCCGCATACCTCGAAAATCATGAAATTTTCAATTTCGGTAAAAAGTGACTGGATGTACTCGTCGGCATCCGAAAACATGCGAAAAACTGTTTAAAGTTCATTCGGACGTCCAGGAGGCCAGCAGTGGTCGAAGAAGGATCTTAGGCTAAAAACCCACATTCCGCATACCCGGGTATTGCGTGCCGCATACCTCGAAAATCATGAAATTTTCAATTTCGGTAAAAAGTGACTGGATGTACTCGTCGGCATCCGAAAACATGCGAAAAATTGTTTAAAGTTCATTCGGACGTCCAGGAGGCCACCAGTGGTCGAAGAAGAATTTTAGGCTTAAAACCCAAATTCCGCATACCCGGGTATTGCGTGCCGCATACCTCGAAAATCATGAAATTTTCAATTTCGGTAAAAAATGACTGGATGTACTCGTCGGCATCCGAAAACATGCGAAAAATAGTTTAAAGTTCATTCGGACGTCCAGGAGGCCAGCAGTGGTCGAAGAAGGATCTTAGGCTAAAAACCCAAATTCCGCATACCCGGGTATTGCGTGCCGCATACCTCGAAAATCATGAAATTTTCAATTTCGGTAAAAAGTGACTGGATGTACTCGTCGGCATCCGAAAACATGCGAAAAATTGTTTAAAGTTCATTCGGACGTCCAGGAGGCCAGCAGTGGTCGAAGAAGGATCTTAGGCTAAGAACCCGAATTCCGCATACCCGGGTATTGCGTGCCGCATACCTCGAAAATCATGAAATTTTCAATTTCGGTAAAAAGTGACTGGATGTACTCGTCGGCATCCGAAAACATGCGAAAAACTGTTTAAAGTTCATTCGGACGTCCAGGAGGCCAGCAGTGGTCGAAGAAGGATCTTAGGCTAAGAACCCAAATTCCGCATACCCGGGTATTGCGTGCCGCATACCTCGAAAATCATGAAATTTCCAATTTCGGTAAAAAGTGACTGGATGTACTCGTCGGCATCCGAAAACATGCGAAAAACTGTTTAAAGTTCATTCGGACGTCAAGGAGGCCAGCAGTGATCGAAGAAGGATCTTAGGCTAAGAACCCAAATTCCGCATACCCGGGTATTGCGTGCCGCATACCTCGAAAATCATGAAATTTTCAATTTCGGTAAAAAGTGACTGGATGTACTCGTCGGCATCCGAAAATATGCGAAAAATTGTTTAAAGTTCATTCGGACGTCCAGGAGGCCAGCAGTGGTCGAAGAAGGATCTTGGGCTAAAAATCCAAATTCCGCATACCCGGGTATTGCGTGCCTCATACCTCGAAAATCATGAACTTTGCAATTTCGGTAAAAAGTGACTGGATGTACTCGTCGGCATCCGAAAGCATGCGAAAAATTGTTTAGAGTTCATTCGGACGTCCAGGAGGCCAAGAGTGGTCGAAGAAGAATTTAAGGCTTAAAACACAAATTCCGCATACCCGGGTATTGCGTGCCGCATACCTCGAAAATCATGAAATTTTCAATTTCGGTAAAAAGGGACTGGATGTACTCGTCGGCATCCGAAAACATGCGAAAAATTGTTTAAAGCTCATTCGGACGTCCAGGAGGCCAGCAGTGGTCGAAGAAGGATCTTAGGCTAAGAACCCGAATTCCGCATACCCGGATATTGCGTGCCGCATACCTCGAAAATCATGAAATTTTCAATTTCGGTAAAAAGTGACTGGATGTACTCGTCGGCATCCGAAAACATGCGAAAAATTGTTTAAAGTTCATTCGGACGTCCAGGAGGCCAGCAGTGGTCGAAGAAGGATCTTAAGCTAAAAACCCAAATTCCGCATACCCGGGTATTGCGTGCCGCATACCTCGAAAATCATGAAATTTTCAATTTCGGTAAAAAGTGACTGGATGTACTCGTCGGCATCCGAAAACATGCGAAAAATTGTTTAAAGTTCATTCGGACGTCCAGGAGGCCAGCAGTGGTCGAAGAAGGATCTTAGGCGAAGAACCCATATTCCGCATACCCGGGTATTGCGTGCCGCATACCTCGAAAATCATGAAATTTTCAATTTCGGTAAAAAGTGACTGGATGTACTCGTCGGCATCCGAAAACATGCGAAAAGCTGTTTAAAGTTCATTCGGACGTCCAGGAGGCCAGCAGTGGTCGAAGAAGGATCTTAGGCTAAGAACCCAAATTCCGCATACCCGGGTATTGCGTGCCGCATACCTCGAAAATCATGAAATTTTCAATTTCGGTAAAAAGTGACTGGATGTACTCGTCGGCATCCGAAAACATGCGAAAAATTGTTTAAAGTTCATTCGGACGTCCAGGAGGCCACCAGTGGTCGAAGAAGGATCTTAGGCTAAGAACCCAAATTCCGCATACCCGGGTATTGCGTGCCGCATACCTCGAAAATCATGAAATTTTCAATTTCGGTAAAAAGTGACTGGATGTACTCGTCGGCATCCGAAAACATGGGAAAAATTGTTTAAAGTTCATTCGGACGTCCAGGAGGCCAGCAGTGGTCGAAGAAGGATCTTAGGCTAAAAACCCACATTCCGCATACCCGGGTATTGCGTGCCGCATACCTCGAAAATCATGAAATTTTCAATTTCGGTAAAAAGTGACTGGATGTACTCGTCGGCATCCGAAAACATGCGAAAAATTGTTTAAAGTTCATTCGGACGCCCAGGAGGCCACCAGTGGTCGAAGAAGAATTTTAGGCTTAAAACCCAAATTCCGCATACCCGGGTATTGCGTGCCGCATACCTCGAAAATCATGAAATTTCCAATTTCGGTAAAAAGTGACTGGATGTACTCGTCGGCATCCGAAAACATGCGAAAAACTGTTTAAAGTTCATTCGGACGTCCAGGAGGCCAGCAGTGGTCGAAGAAGGATCTTAGGCTAAGAACCCAAATTCCGCATACCCGGGTATTGCGTGCCGCATACCTCGAAAATCATGAAATTTCCAATTTCGGTAAAAAGTGACTGGATGTACTCGTCGGCATCCGAAAACATGCGAAAAACTGTTTAAAGTTCATTCGGACGTCCAGGAGGCCAGCAGTGGTCGAAGAAGGATCTTAGGCTAAAAACCCGAATTCCGCATACCCGGGTATTGCGTGCCGCATACCTCGAAAATCATGAACTTTGCAATTTCGGTAAAAAGTGACTGGATGTACTCGTCGGCATCCGAAAACATGCGAAAAATTGTTTAAAGTTCATTCGGACGTTTAGGAGGCCACCAGTGGTCGAAGAAGAATTGTAGGCTTAAAACACAAATTCCGCATACCCGGGTATTGCGTGCCGCATACCTCGAAAATCATGAAATTTTCAATTTCGGTAAAAAGTGACTGGATGTACTCGTCGGCATCCGAAAATATGCGAAAAATTGTTTAAAGTTCATTCGGACGTCCAGGAGGCCAGCAGTGGTCGAAGAAGGATCTTAGGCTAAAAACCCAAATTCCGCATACCCGGGTATTGCGTGCCGCATACCTCGAAAATCATGAAATTTTCAATTTCGGTAAAAAGTGACTGGATGTACTCGTCGGCATCCGAAAATATGCGAAAAATTGTTTAAAGTTCATTCGGACGTCCAGGAGGCCAGCAGTGGTCGAAGAAGGATCTTGGGCTAAAAATCCAAATTCCGCATACCCGGGTATTGCGTGCCTCATACCTCGAAAATCATGAACTTTGCAATTTCGGTAAAAAGTGACTGGATGTACTCGTCGGCATCCGAAAGCATGCGAAAAATTGTTTAGAGTTCATTCGGACGTCCAGGAGGCCAAGAGTGGTCGAAGAAGAATATAAGGCTTAAAACACAAATTCCGCATACCCGGGTATTGCGTGCCGCATACCTCGAAAATCATGAAATTTTCAATTTCGGTAAAAAGGGACTGGATTTACTCGTCGGCATCCGAAAACATGCGAAAAATTGTTTAAAGCTCATTCGGACGTCCAGGAGGCCAGCAGTGGTCGAAGAAGGATCTTAGGCTAAGAACCCGAATTCCGCATACCCGGATATTGCGTGCCGCATACCTCGAAAATCATGAAATTTTCAATTTCGGTAAAAAGTGACTGGATGTACTCGTCGGCATCCGAAAACATGCGAAAAATTGTTTAAAGTTCATTCGGACGTCCAGGAGGCCAGCAGTGGTCGAAGAAGGATCTTAAGCTAAAAACCCAAATTCCGCATACCCGGGTATTGCGTGCCGCATACCTCGGAAATCATGAAATTTTCAATTTCGGTAAAAAGTGACTGGATGTACTCGTCGGCATCCGAAAACATGCGAAAAATTGTTTTAAGTTCATTCGGACGTCCAGGAGGCCAACAGTGGTCGAAGAAGGATCTAAGGCTAAGACCCCAAATTCCGCATACCCGGGTATTGCGTGCCGCATACCTCGAAAATCATGAAATTTTCAATTTCGGTAAAAAGTGACTGGATGTACTCGTCGGCATCCGAAAACATGCGAAAAATAGTTTAAGGTTCATTCGGACGTCCAGGAGGCCAACAGTGGTCGAAGAAGGATCTAAGGCTAAGACCCCAAATTCCGCATACCCGGGTATTGCGTGCCGCATACCTCGAAAATCATGAAATTTTCAATTTCGGTAAAAAGTGACTGGATGTACTCGTCGGCATCCGAAAACATGCGAAAAATTGTTTAAAGTTCATTCGGACGTCCAGGAGGCCACCAGTGGTCGAAGAAGAATTTTAGGCTTAAAACCAAAATTCCGCATACCCGGGTATTGCGTGCCGCATACCTCGAAAATCATGAAATTTTCAATTTCGGTAAAAAGTGACTGGATGTACTCGTCGGCATCCGAAAACATGCGAAAAATTGTTTAAAGTTCATTCGGACGTCCAGGAGGCCACCAGTGGTCGAAGAAGAATTTTAGGCTTAAAACCAAAATTCCGCATACCCGGGTATTGCGTGCCGCATACCTCGAAAATCATGAAATTTTCAATTTCGGTAAAAAGTGACTGGATGTACTCGTCGGCATCCGAAAACATGCGAAAAACTGTTTAAAGTTCATTCGGACGTCCAGGAGGCCAGCAGTGGTCGAAGAAGGATCTTAGGCTAAGAACCCAAATTCCGCATACCGGGGTATTGCGTGCCGCATACCTCGAAAATCATGAAATTTCCAATTTCGGTAAAAAGTGACTGGATGTACTCGTCGGCATCCGAAAACATGCGAAAAACTGTTTAAAGTTCATTCGGACGTCAAGGAGGCCAGCAGTGATCGAAGAAGGATCTTAGGCTAAGAACCCAAATTCCGCATACCCGGGTATTGCGTGCCGCATACCTCGAAAATCATGAAATTTTCAATTTCGGTAAAAAGTGACTGGATGTACTCGTCGGCATCCGAAAACATGCGAAAAATTGTTTAAAGTTCATTCGGACGTCCAGGAGGCCAGCAGTGGTTGAAGAAGGATCTTAGGCTAAGAACCCAAATTCCGCATACCGGGGTATTGCGTGCCGCATACCTCGAAAATCATGAAATTTTCAATTTCGGTAAAAAGTGACTGGATGTACTCGTCGGCATCCGAAAACATGCGAAAAATTGTTTAAAGTTCATTCGGACGTCCAGGAGGCCAGCTGTGGTCGAAGAAGGATCTTAGGCTAAAAACCCGAATTCCGCATACCCGGGTATTGCGTGCCGCATACCTCGAAAATCATGAACTTTGCAATTTCGGTAAAAAGTGACTGGATGTACTCGTCGGCATCCGAAAACATGCGAAAAATTGTTTAAAGTTCATTCGGACGTTTAGGAGGCCACCAGTGGTCGAAGAAGAACTGTAGGCTTAAAACACAAACTCCGCATACCCGGGTATTGCGTGCCGCATACCTCGAAAATCATGAAATTTTCAATTTCGGTAAAAAATGACTGGATGTACTCGTCGGCATCCGAAAACATGCGAAAAATAGTTTAAAGTTCATTCGGACGTCCAGGAGGCCAGCAGTGGTCGAAGAAGGATCTTAGGCTAAAAACCCAAATTCCGCATACCCGGGTATTGCGTGCCGCATACCTCGAAAATCATGAAATTTTCAATTTCGGTAAAAAGTGACTGGATGTACTCGTCGGCATCCGAAAACATGCGAAAAATTGTTTAAAGTTCATTCGGACGTCTAGGAGGCCAACAGTGGTCGAAGAAGGATCTAAGGCTAAGACCCCAAATTCCGCATACCCGGGTATTGCGTGCCGCATACCTCGAAAATCATGAAATTTTCAATTTCGGTAAAAAGTGACTGGATGTACTCGTCGGCATCCGAAAACATGCGAAAAATTGTTTAAACTTCATTCGGACGTCCAGGAGGCCAACAGTGGTCGAAGAAGGATCTAAGGCTAAGACCCCAAATTCCGCATACCCGGGTATTGCGTGCCGCATACCTCGAAAATCATGAAATTTTCAATTTCGGTAAAAAGTGACTGGATGTACTCGTCGGCATCCGAAAACATGCGAAAAATTGTTTAAAGTTCATTCGGACGTCCAGGAGGCCACCAGTGGTCGAAGAAGAATTGTAGGCTTCAAACATAAATTCCGGATACCCGGGTATTGCGTGCCGCATACCTCGAAAATCATGAAATTTTCAATTTCGGTAAAAAGTGACTGGATGTACTCGTCGGCATCCGAAAACATGCGAAAAATTGTTTAAAGTTCATTCGGACGTCCAGGAGGCCAACAGTGGTCGAAGAAGGATCTAAGGCTAAGACCCCAAATTCCGCATACCCGGGTATTGCGTGCCGCATACCTCGAAAATCATGAAATTTTAAATTTCGGTAAAAAGTGACTGGATGTACTCGTCGGCATCCGAAAACATGCGAAAAATTGTTTAAAGTTCATTCGGACGTCCAGGAGGCCACCAGTGGTCGAAGAAGAATTTTAGGCTTAAAACCCAAATTCCGCATACCCGGGTATTGCGTGCCGCATACCTCGAAAATCATGAAATTTTCAATTTCGGTAAAAAGTGACTGGATGTACTCGTCGGCATCCGAAAACATGCGAAAAATTGTTTAAAGTTCATTCGGACGTCAAGGAGGCCACCAGTGGTCGAAGAAGGATCTAAGGCTAAGACCCCAAATTCCGCATACCCGGGTATTGCGTGCCGCATACCTCGAAAATCATGAAATTTTCAATTTCGGTAAAAAGTGACTGGATGTACTCGTCGGCATCCGAAAATATGCGAAAAATTGTTTAAAGTTCATTCGGACGTCCAGGAGGCCAGCAGTGGTCGAAGAAGGATCTTGGGCTAAAAATCCAAATTCCGCATACCCGGGTATTGCGTGCCTCATACCTCGAAAATCATGAACTTTGCAATTTCGGTAAAAAGTGACTGGATGTACTCGTCGGCATCCGAAAGCATGCGAAAAATTGTTTAGAGTTCATTCGGACGTCCAGGAGGCCAAGAGTGGTCGAAGAAGAATATAAGGCTTAAAACACAAATTCCGCATACCCGGGTATTGCGTGCCGCATACCTCGAAAATCATGAAATTTTCAATTTCGGTAAAAAGGGACTGGATTTACTCGTCGGCATCCGAAAACATGCGAAAAATTGTTTAAAGCTCATTCGGACGTCCAGGAGGCCAGCAGTGGTCGAAGAAGGATCTTAGGCTAAGAACCCGAATTCCGCATACCCGGATATTGCGTGCCGCATACCTCGAAAATCATGAAATTTTCAATTTCGGTAAAAAGTGACTGGATGTACTCGTCGGCATCCGAAAACATGCGAAAAATTGTTTAAAGTTCATTCGGACGTCCAGGAGGCCAGCAGTGGTCGAAGAAGGATCTTAAGCTAAAAACCCAAATTCCGCATACCCGGGTATTGCGTGCCGCATACCTCGGAAATCATGAAATTTTCAATTTCGGTAAAAAGTGACTGGATGTACTCGTCGGCATCCGAAAACATGCGAAAAATTGTTTTAAGTTCATTCGGACGTCCAGGAGGCCAACAGTGGTCGAAGAAGGATCTAAGGCTAAGACCCCAAATTCCGCATACCCGGGTATTGCGTGCCGCATACCTCGAAAATCATGAAATTTTCAATTTCGGTAAAAAGTGACTGGATGTACTCGTCGGCATCCGAAAACATGCGAAAAATAGTTTAAGGTTCATTCGGACGTCCAGGAGGCCAACAGTGGTCGAAGAAGGATCTAAGGCTAAGACTCCAAATTCCGCATACCCGGGTATTGCGTGCCGCATACCTCGAAAATCATGAAATTTTCAATTTCGGTAAAAAGTGACTGGATGTACTCGTCGGCATCCGAAAACATGCGAAAAATTGTTTAAAGTTCATTCGGACGTCCAGGAGGCCACCAGTGGTCGAAGAAGAATTTTAGGCTTAAAACCAAAATTCCGCATACCCGGGTATTGCGTGCCGCATACCTCGAAAATCATGAAATTTTCAATTTCGGTAAAAAGTGACTGGATGTACTCGTCGGCATCCGAAAACATGCGAAAAATTGTTTAAAGTTCATTCGGACGTCCAGGAGGCCACCAGTGGTCGAAGAAGAATTTTAGGCTTAAAACCAAAATTCCGCATACCCGGGTATTGCGTGCCGCATACCTCGAAAATCATGAAATTTTCAATTTCGGTAAAAAGTGACTGGATGTACTCGTCGGCATCCGAAAACATGCGAAAAACTGTTTAAAGTTCATTCGGACGTCCAGGAGGCCAGCAGTGGTCGAAGAAGGATCTTAGGCTAAGAACCCAAATTCCGCATACCCGGGTATTGCGTGCCGCATACCTCGAAAATCATGAAATTTCCAATTTCGGTAAAAAGTGACTGGATGTACTCGTCGGCATCCGAAAACATGCGAAAAACTGTTTAAAGTTCATTCGGACGTCCAGGAGGCCAGCAGTGGTCGAAGAAGGATCTTAGGCTAAGAACCCAAATTCCGCATACCGGGGTATTGCGTGCCGCATACCTCGAAAATCATGAAATTTCCAATTTCGGTAAAAAGTGACTGGATGTACTCGTCGGCATCCGAAAACATGCGAAAAACTGTTTAAAGTTCATTCGGACGTCAAGGAGGCCAGCAGTGATCGAAGAAGGATCTTAGGCTAAGAACCCAAATTCCGCATACCCGGGTATTGCGTGCCGCATACCTCGAAAATCATGAAATTTTCAATTTCGGTAAAAAGTGACTGGATGTACTCGTCGGCATCCGAAAACATGCGAAAAATTGTTTAAAGTTCATTCGGACGTCCAGGAGGCCAGCAGTGGTCGAAGAAGGATCTTAGGCTAAGAACCCAAATTCCGCATACCGGGGTATTGCGTGCCGCATACCTCGAAAATCATGAAATTTTCAATTTCGGTAAAAAGTGACTGGATGTACTCGTCGGCATCCGAAAACATGCGAAAAATTGTTTAAAGTTCATTCGGACGTCCAGGAGGCCAGCAGTGGTCGAAGAAGGATCTTAGGCTAAAAACCCGAATTCCGCATACCCGGCTATTGCGTGCCGCATACCTCGAAAATCATGAACTTTGCAATTTCGGTAAAAAGTGACTGGATGTACTCGTCGGCATCCGAAAACATGCGAAAAATTGTTTAAAGTTCATTCGGACGTTTAGGAGGCCACCAGTGGTCGAAGAAGAACTGTAGGCTTAAAACACAAATTCCGCATACCCGGGTATTGCGTGCCGCATACCTCGAAAATCATGAAATTTTCAATTTCGGTAAAAAATGACTGGATGTACTCGTCGGCATCCGAAAACATGCGAAAAATAGTTTAAAGTTCATTCGGACGTCCAGGAGGCCAGCAGTGGTCGAAGAAGGATCTTAGGCTAAAAACCCAAATTCCGCATACCCGGGTATTGCGTGCCGCATACCTCGAAAATCATGAAATTTTCAATTTCGGTAAAAAGTGACTGGATGTACTCGTCGGCATCCGAAAACATGCGAAAAATTGTTTAAAGTTCATTCGGACGTCTAGGAGGCCAACAGTGGTCGAAGAAGGATCTAAGGCTAAGACCCCAAATTCCGCATACCCGGGTATTGCGTGCCGCATACCTCGAAAATCATGAAATTTTCAATTTCGGTAAAAAGTGACTGGATGTACTCGTCGGCATCCGAAAACATGCGAAAAATTGTTTAAACTTCATTCGGACGTCCAGGAGGCCAACAGTGGTCGAAGAAGGATCTAAGGCTAAGAACCCAAATTCCGCATACCCGGGTATTGCGTGCCGCATACCTCGAAAATCATGAAATTTTCAATTTCGGTAAAAAGTGACTGGATGTACTCGTCGGCATCCGAAAACATGCGAAAAATTGCTTAAAGTTCATTCGGACGTCCAGGAGGCCACCAGTGGTCGAAGAAGAATTGTAGGCTTCAAACATAAATTCCGGATACCCGGGTATTGCGTGCCGCATACCTCGAAAATCATGAAATTTTCAATTTCGGTAAAAAGTGACTGGATGTACTCGTCGGCATCCGAAAACATGCGAAAAATTGTTTAAAGTTCATTCGGACGTCCAGGAGGCCAACAGTGGTCGAAGAAGGATCTAAGGCTAAGACCCCAAATTCCGCATACCCGGGTATTGCGTGCCGCATACCTCGAAAATCATGAAATTTTAAATTTCGGTAAAAAGTGACTGGATGTACTCGTCGGCATCCGAAAACATGCGAAAAATTGTTTAAAGTTCATTCGGACGTCCAGGAGGCCACCAGTGGTCGAAGAAGAATTTTAGGCTTAAAACCCAAATTCCGCATACCCGGGTATTGCGTGCCGCATACCTCGAAAATCATGAAATTTTCAATTTCGGTAAAAAGTGACTGGATGTACTCGTCGGCATCCGAAAACATGCGAAAAATTGTTTAAAGTTCATTCGGACGTCAAGGAGGCCACCAGTGGTCGAAGAAGGATCTAAGGCTAAGACCCCAAATTCCGCATACCCGGGTATTGCGTGCCGCATACCTCGAAAATCATGAAATTTTCAATTTCGGTAAAAAGTGACTGGATGTACTCGTCGGCATCCGAAAACATGCGAAAAATTGTTTAAAGTTCATTCGGACGTCCAGGAGGCCACCAGTGGTCGAAGAAGAATTTTAGGCTTAAAATCCAAATTCCGCATACCCGGGTATTGCGTGCCGCATACCTCGAAAATCATAAAATTTTCAGTTTCGGTAAAAAGTGACTGGATGTACTCGTCGGCATCCGAAAACATGCGAAAAATTGTTTAAAGTTCATTCGGACGTCCAGGAGGCCACCAGTGGTCGAAGAAGAATTTTAGGCTTAAAACCCAAATTCCGCATACCCGGGTATTGCGTGCCGCATACGTCGAAAATCATGAAATTTTCAATTTCGGTAAAAAGTGACTGGATGTACTCGTCGGCATCCGAAAACATGCGAAAAATTGTTTAAAGTTCATTCGGACGTCTAGGAGGCCAACAGTGGTCGAAGAAGGATCTAAGGCTAAGACCCCAAATTCCGCATACCCGGGTATTGCGTGCCGCATACCTCGAAAATCATGAAATTTTCAATTTCGGTAAAAAGTGACTGGATGTACTCGTCGGCATCCGAAAACATGCGAAAAATTGTTTAAAGTTCATTCGGACTTCCAGGAGGCCAACAGTGGTCGAAGAAGGATCTAAGGCTAAGACCCCAAATTCCGCATACCCGGGTATTGCGTGCCGCATACCTCGAAAATCATGAAATTTTCAATTTCGGTAAAAAGTGACTGGATGTACTCGTCGGCATCCGAAAACATGCGAAAAATTGTTTAAAGTTCATTCGGACGTCCAGGAGGCCAACAGTGGTCGAAGAAGGATCTAAGGCTAAGACCCCGAATTCCGCAAACCCGGGTATTGCGTGCCGCATACCTCGAAAATCATGAAATTTTCAATTTCGGTAAAAAGTGACTGGATGTACTCGTCGGCATCCGAAAACATGCGAAAAATTGTTTAAAGTTCATTCGGACGTCCAGGAGGCCAACAGTGGTCGAAGAAGGATCTAAGGCTAAGACCCCAAATTCCGCATACCCGGGTATTGCGTGCCGCATACCTCGAAAATCATGAAATTTTCAATTTCGGTAAAAAGTGACTGGATGTACTCGTCGGCATCCGAAAACATGCGAAAAATTGTTTAAAGTTCATTCGGAAGTCCAGGAGGCCACCAGTGGTCGAAGAAGGATCTTAGGCTAAAAACCCAAATTCCGCATACCCGGGTATTGCGTGCCGCATACCTCGAAAATCATGAAATTTTCAATTTCGGTAAAAAGTGACTGGATGTACTCGTCGGCATCCGAAAACATGCGAAAAATTGTTTAAACTTCATTCGGACGTCCAGGAGGCCAGCAGTGGTCGTAGAAGGATCTTAGGCTAAGAACCCAAATTCCGCATACCCGGGTATTGCGTGCCGCATACCTCGAAAATCATGAAATTTTCAATTTCGGTAAAAAGTGACTGGATGTACTCGTCGGCATCCGAAAACATGCGAAAAATTGTTTAAAGTTCATTCGGAAGTCCAGGAGGCCACCAGTGGTCGAAGAAGGATCTTAGGCTAAAAACCCAAATTCCGCATACCCGGGTATTGCGTGCCGCATACCTCGAAAATCATGAAATTTTCAATTTCGGTAAAAAGTGACTGGATGTACTCGTCGGCATCCGAAAACATGCGAAAAATTGTTTAAAGTTCATTCGGACGTATAGGAGGCCACCAGTGGTCGAAGAAGAACTGTAGGCTTCAAACACAAATTCCGCATACCCGGGTATTGCGTGCCGCATACCTCGAAAATCATGAAATTTTCAATTTCGGTAAAAAGTGACTGGATGTACTCGTCGGCATCCGAAAACATGCGAAAAATTGTTTAAAGTTCATTCGGACGTACAGGAGGCCAACAGTGGTCGAAGAAGGATCTAAGGCTAAGACCCCAAATTCCGCATACCCGGGTATTGCGTGCCGCATACCTCGAAAATCATGAAATTTTCAATTTCGGTAAAAAGTGACTGGATGTACTCGTCGGCATCCGAAAACATGCGAAAAATTGTTTAAAGTTCATTCGGACGTACAGGAGGCCAACAGTGGTCGAAGAAGGATCTAAGGCTAAGACCCCAAATTCCGCATACCCGGGTATTGCGTGCCGCATACCTCGAAAATCATGAAATTTTCAATTTCGGTAAAAAGTGACTGGATGTACTCGTCGGCATCCGAAAACATGCGAAAAATTGTTTAAAGTTCATTCGGACGTCCAGGAGGCCACCAGTGGTCGAAGAAGGATCTAAGGCTAAGACCCCAAATTCCGCATACCCGGGTATTGCGTGCCGCATACCTCGAAAATCATGAAATTTTCAATTTCGGTAAAAAGTGACTGGATGTACTCGTCGGCATCCGAAAACATGAGAAAAATTGTTTAAAGTTCATTCGGACGTCCAGGAGGCCAACAGTGGTCGAAGAAGGATCTAAGGCTAAGACCCCAAATTCCGCATACCCGGGTATTGCGTGCCGCATACCTCGAAAATCATGAAATTTTCAATTTCGGTAAAAAGTGACTGGATGTACTCGTCGGCATCCGAAAACATGCGAAAAATTGTTTAAAGTTCATTCGGACGTCCAGGAGGCCACCAGTGGTCGAAGAAGAATTGTAGGCTTCAAACATAAATTCCGCATACCCGGGTATTGCGTGCCGCATACCTCGAAAATCATGAAATTTTCAATTTCGGTAAAAAGTGACTGGATGTACTCGTCGGCATCCGAAAACATGAGAAAAATTGTTTAAAGTTCATTCGGACGTCCAGGAGGCCAACAGTGGTCGAAGAAGGATCTAAGGCTAAGACCCCAAATTCCGCATACCCGGGTATTGCGTGCCGCATACCTCGAAAATCATGAAATTTTCAATTTCGGTAAAAAGTGACTGGATGTACTCGTCGTCATCCGAAAACATGCGAAAAATTGTTTAAAGTTCATTCGGACGTCCAGGAGGCCACCAGTGGTCGAAGAAGAATTGTAGGCTTCAAACATAAATTCCGCATACCCGGGTATTGCATGCCGCATACCTCGAAAATTATGAAATTTTCAATTTCGGTAGAAAGTGACTGGATGTACTCGTCGGCATCCGAAAACATGCGAAAAATTGTTTAAAGTTCATTTGGACGTCCAGGAGGCCAACAGTGGTCGAAGAAGAATTTTAGGCTTAAAACCCAAATTCCGCATACCCGGGTATTGCGTGCCGCATACCTCGAAAATCATGAAATTTTCAATTTCGGTAAAAAGTGACTGGATGTACTCGTCGGCATCCGAAAACATGCGAAAAATTGTTTAAAGTTCATTCGGACGTCCAGGAGGCCACCAGTAGTCGAAGAAGAATTTTAGGCTTAAAACCCAAATTCCGCATACCCGGGTATTGCGTGCCGCATACCTCGAAAATCATGAAATTTTCAATTTCGGTAAAAAGTGACTGGATGTACTCGTCGGCATCCGAAAACATGCGAAAAATTGTTTAAAGTTCATTCGGACGTCCAGGAGGCCACCAGTAGTCGAAGAAGAATTTTAGGCTTAAAACCCAAATTCCGCATACCCGGGTATTGCGTGCCGCATACCTCGAAAATCATGAAATTTTCAATTTCGGTAAAAAGTGACTGGATGTACTCGTCGGCATCCGAAAACATGCGAAAAATTGTTTAAAGTTCATTCGGACGTCCAGGAGGCCAACAGTGGTCGAAGAAGGATCTAAGGCTAAGACCCCGAATTCCGCATACCCGGGTATTGCGTGCCGCATACCTCGAAAATCATGAAATTTTCAATTTCGGTAAAAAGTGACTGGATGTACTCGTCGGCATTCGAAAACATGCGAAAAATTGTTTAAAGTTCATTCGGACGTCCAGGAGGCCACCAATGGTCGAAGAAGAATTTTAGGCTTAAAACCCAAATTCCGCATACCCGGGTATTGCGTGCCGCATACCTCGAAAATCATGAAATTTTCAATTTCGGTAAAAAGTGACTGGATGTACTCGTCGGCATCCGAAAACATGCGAAAAATTGTTTAAAGTTCATTCGGACGTCCAGGAGGCCAACAGTGATCGAAGAAGGATCTAAGGCTAGGACCCCAAATTCCGCATACCCGGGTATTGCGTGCCGCATACCTCGAAAATCATGAAATTTTCAATTTCGGTAAAAAGTGACTGGATGTACTCGTCGGCATCCGAAAACATGCGAAAAATTGTTTAAAGTTCATTCGGACGTCCAGGAGGCCACCAGTAGTCGAAGAAGAATTTTAGGCTTAAAACTCAAATTCCGCATACCCGGGTATTGCGTGCCGCATACCTCGAAAATCATGAAATTTTCAATTTCGGTAAAAAGTGACTGGATGTACTCGTCGGCATCCGAAAACATGCGAAAAATTGTTTAAAGTTCATTCGGACGTCCAGGAGGCCAACAGTGGTCGAAGAAGGATCTAAGGCTAAGACCCCAAATTCCGCATACCCGGGTATTGCGTGCCGCATACCTCGAAAATCATGAAATTTTCAATTTCGGTAAAAAGTGACTGGATGTACTCGTCGGCATCCGAAAACATGCGAAAAATTGTTTAAAGTTCATTCGGACGTCCAGGAGGCCAACAGTGGTCGAAGAAGGATCTAAGGCTTAGACCCCAAATTCCGCATACCCGGGTATTGCGTGCCGCATACCTCGAAAATCATGAAATTTTCAATTTCGGTAAAAAGTGACTGGATGTACTCGTCGGCATCCGAAAACATGCGAAAAATTGTTTAAAGTTCATTCGGACGTCCAGGAGGCCAACAGTGGTCGAAGAAGGATCTAAGGCTAAGACCCCAAATTCCGCATACCCGGGTATTGCGTGCCGCATACCTCGAAAATCATGAAATTTTCAATTTCGGTAAAAAGTGACTGGATGTACTCGTCGGCATCCGAAAACATGCGAAAAATTGTTTAAAGTTCATTCGGACGTCCAGGAGGCCAACAGTGGTCGAAGAAGGATCTAAGGCTAAGACCCCAAATTCCGCATACCCGGGTATTGCGTGCCGCATACCTCGAAAATCATGAAATTTTCAATTTCGGTAAAAAGTGACTGGATGTACTCGTCGGCATCCGAAAACATGCGAAAAATTGTTTAAAGTTCATTCGGACGTCCAGGAGGCCAACAGTGGTCGAAGAAGGATCTAAGGCTAAGACCCCAAATTCCGCATACCCGGGTATTGCGTGCCGCATACCTCGAAAATCATGAAATTTTCAATTTCGGTAAAAAGTGACTGGATGTACTCGTCGGCATCCGAAAACATGCGAAAAATTGTTTAAAGTTCATTCGGACGTCCAGGAGGCCACCAGTGGTCGAAGAAGAATTTTAGGTTTAAAACCCAAATTCCGCATACCCGGGTATTGCGTGCCGCATACCTCGAAAATCATGAAATTTTCAATTTCGGTAAAAAGTGACTGGATGTACTCGTCGGCATCCGAAAACATGCGAAAAATTGTTTAAAGTTCATTCGGACGTCCAGGAGGCCACCAGTGGTCGAAGAAGAATTTTAGGCTTAAAACCCAAATTCCGCATACCCGGGTATTGCGTGCCGCATACCTCGAAAATCATGAAATTTTCAATTTCGGTAAAAAGTGACTGGATGTACTCGTCGGCATCCGAAAACATGCGAAAAATTGTTTAAAGTTCATTCGGACGTCCAGGAGGCCAACAGTAGTCGAAGAAGGATCTAAGGCTAAGACCCCAAATTCCGCATACCCGGGTATTGCGTGCCGCATACCTCGAAAATCATGAAATTTTCAATTTCGGTAAAAAGTGACTGGATGTACTCGTCGGCATCCGAAAACATGCGAAAAATTGTTTAAAGTTCATTCGGACGTCCAGGAGGCCACCAGTGGTCGAAGAAGAATTTTAGGCTTACAACACAAATTCCGCATACCCGGGTATTGCGTGCCGCATACCTCGAAAATCATGAAATTTTCAATTTCGGTAAAAAGTGACTGGATGTACTCGTCGGCATCCGAAAACATGCGAAAAATTGTTTAAAGTTCATTCGGACGTCCAGGAGGCCAACAGTGGTCGAAGAAGGATCTAAGGCTAAGACCCCAAATTCCGCATACCCGGGTATTGCGTGCCGCATACCTCGAAAATCATGAAATTTTCAATTTCGGTAAAAAGTGACTGGATGTACTCGTCGGCATCCGAAAACATGCGAAAAATTGTTTAAAGTTCATTCGGACGTCCAGGAGGCCACCAGTGGTCGAAGAAGAATTTTAGGTTTAAAACCCAAATTCCGCATACCCGGGTATTGCGTGCCGCATACCTCGAAAATCATGAAATTTTCAATTTCGGTAAAAAGTGACTGGATGTACTCGTCGGCATCCGAAAACATGCGAAAAATTGTTTAAAGTTCATTCGGACGTCCAGGAGGCCAACAGTGGTCGAAGAAGGATCTAAGGCTAAGACCCCAAATTCCGCATACCCGGGTATTGCGTGCCGCATACCTCGAAAATCATGAAATATTCAATTTCGGTAAAAAGTGACTGGATGTACTCGTCGGCATCCGAAAACATGCGAAAAATTGTTTAAAGTTCATTCGGACGTCCAGGAGGCCACCAGTGGAAGAAGAAGAATTTTAGGTTTAAGACCCAAATTCCGCATACCCGGTTATTGCGTGCCGCATACCTCGAAAATCATGAAATTTTCAATTTCGGTAAAAAGTGACTGGATGTACTCGTCGGCATCCGAAAACATGCGAAAAATTGTTTAAAGTTCATTCGGACGTCCAGGAGGCCACCAGTGGTCGAAGAAGAATTTTAGGCTTAAAACCCAAATTCCGCATACCCGGGTATTGCGTGCCGCATACCTCGAAAATCATGAAATTTTCAATTTAAAAGTGACTGGATGTACTCGTCGGCATCCGAAAACATGCGAAAAATTGTTTAAAGTTCATTCGGACGTCCAGGAGGCCAACAGTGGTCGAAGAAGGATCTAAGGCTAAGACCCCAAATTCCGCATACCCGGGTATTGCGTGCCGCATACCTCGAAAATTATGAAATTTTCAATTTCGGTAAAAAGTGACTGGATGTACTCGTCGGCATCCGAAAACATGCGAAAAATTGTTTAAAGTTCATTCGGACGTCCAGGAGGCCACCAGTGGTCGAAGAAGAATTTAAGGCTTAAAACACAAGTTCCGCATACCCGGGTATTGCGTGCCGCATACCTCGAAAATCACGAAAATTTCAATTTCGGTAAAAAGTGACTGGATGTACTCGTCGGCATCCGAAAACATGCGAAAAATTGTTTAAAGTTCATTCGGACGTCCAGGAGGCCAACAGTGGTCGAAGAAGGATCTAAGGCTAAGACCCCAAATTCCGCATACCCGGGTATTGCGTGCCGCATACCTCGAAAATCATGAAATTTTCAGTTTCGGTAAAAAGCGACTGGATGTACTTGTCGGCATCCGAAAACATGCGAAAAATTGTTTAAAGTTCATTCGGACGTCCAGGAGGCCAGCAGTGGTCAAAGAAGGATCTTAGGCTAAGAACCCAAATTCCGCATACCCGGGTATTGCGTGCCGCATACCTCAAAAATCATGAAATTTTCAATTTCGGTAAAAAGTGACTGGATGTACTCGTCGGCATCCGAAAACATGCGAAAAATTGTTTAAAGTTCATTCGGACGTCCAGGAGGCCAGCAGTGGTCGAAGAAGGATCTTAGGCTAAGAACCCAAATTCCGCATACCCGGGTATTGCGTGCCGCATACCTCAAAAATCATGAAATTTTCAATTTCGGTAAAAAGTGACTGGATGTACTCGTCGGCATCCGAAAACATGCGAAAAATTGTTTAAAGTTCATTCGGACGTCCAGGAGGCCAGCAGTGGTCGAAGAAGGATCTTAGGCTAAGAACCCAAATTCCGCATACCCGGGTATTGCCTGCCGCATACCTCAAAAATCATGAAATTTTCAATTTCGGTAAAAAGTGACTGGATGTACTCGTCGGCATCCGAAAACATGCGAAAAATTGTTTAAAGTTCATTCGGACATCCAGGAGGCCACCAGTGGTCGAAGAAGAATTTTAGGCTTAAAACCCAAATTCCGCATACCCGGGTATTGCGTGCCGCATACCTCGAAAATCATGAAATTTTCAATTTCGGTAAAAAGTGACTGGATGTACTCGTCGGCATCCGAAAACATGCGAAAAATTGTTTAAAGTTCATTCGGACGTCCAGGAGGCCACCAGTGGTCGAAGAAGAATTGTAGGCTTAAAACACAAATTCCGCATACCCGGGTATTGCGTGCCGCATACCTCGAAAATCATGAAATTTTCAATTTCGGTAAAAAGGTGACTGGATGTACTCGTCGGCATCCGAAAACATGGGAAAAATTGTTTAAAGTTCATTCGGACGTCCAGGAGGCCAGCAGTGGTCGAAGAAGGATCTTAGGCTAAAAAGCCACATTCCGCATACCCGGGTATTGCGTGCCGCATACCTCGAAAATCATGAAATTTTAAATTTCGGTAAAAAGTGACTGGATGTACTCGTCGGCATCCGAAAACATGCGAAAAATTGTTTAGAGTTCATTCGGACGTCCAGGAGGCCAAGAGTGGTCGAAGAAAAATTTAAGGCTTAAAACACAAATTCCGCATACCCGGGTATTGCGTGCCGCATACCTCGAAAATCATGAAATTTTCAATTTCGGTAAAAAGTGACTGGATGTACTCGTCGGCATCCGAAAACATGCGAAAAATTGTTTAAAGTTCATTCGGACGTCCAGGAGGCCACCAGTGGTCGAAGAAGGATCTTAGGCTTAGAACCCAAATTCCGCATACCCGGGTATTGCGTGCCGCATACCTCGAAAATCATGAAATTTTCAATTTCGGTAAAAAGTGACTGGATGTACTCGTCGGCATCCGAAAACATGCGAAAAATTGTTTAAAGTTCATTCGGACGTCCAGGAGGCCAGCAGTGGTCGAAGAAGGATCTTAGGCTAAGAACCCAAATTCCGCATACCCGGGTATTGCGTGCCGCATACCTCGAAAATCATGAAATTTTCAATTTCGGTAAAAAGTGACTGGATGTACTCGTCGGCATCCGAAAACATGCGAAAAATTGTTTAAAGTTCATTCGGACGTCTAGGAGGCCAGCAATGGTCGAAGAAGGATCTTAGGCTAAGAACCCAAATTCCGTATTGCGTGCCGCATACCTCGAAAATCATGAAATTTTCAATTTCGGTAAAAAGTGACTGGATGTACTCGTCGGCATCCGAAAACATGCGAAAAATTGTTTAAAGTTCATTCGGACGTCCAGGAGGCCACCAGTGGTCGAAGAAGGATCTTAGGCTTAGAACCCAAATTCCGCATACCCGGGTATTGCGTGCCGCATACCTCGAAAATCATGAAATTTTCAATTTCGGTAAAAAGTGACTGGATGTACTCGTCGGCATCCGAAAACATGCGAAAAATTGTTTAAAGTTCATTCGGACGTCCAGGAGGCCAGCAGTGGTCGAAGAAGGATCTTAGGCTAAGAACCCAAATTCCGCATACCCGGGTATTGCGTGCCGCATACCTCGAAAATCATGAAATTTTCAATTTCGGTAAAAAGTGACTGGATGTACTCGTCGGCATCCGAAAACATGCGAAAAATTGTTTAAAGTTCATTCGGACGTCCAGGAGGCCAGCAGTGGTCGAAGAAGGATCTTAGGCTAAGAACCCAAATTCCGCATACCCGGGTATTGCGTGCCGCATACCTCGAAAATCATGAAATTTTCAATTTCGGTAAAAAGTGACTGGATGTACTCGTCGGCATCCGAAAACATGCGAAAAATTGTTTAAAGTTCATTCGGACGTCCAGGAGGCCAGCAGTGGTCGAAGAAGGATCTTAGGCTAAGAACCCAAATTCCGTATTGCGTGCCGCATACCTCGAAAATCATGAAATTTCCAATTTCGGTAAAAAGTGACTGGATGTACTCGTCGGCATCCGAAAACATGCGAAAAATTGTTTAGAGTTCATTCGGACGTCCAGGAGGCCAGCAGTGGTCGAAGAAGGATCTTTGGCTAAGAACCCGAATTCCGCATACCCGGATATTGCGTGCCGCATACCTCGAAAATCATGAAATTTTCAATTTCGGTAAAAAGTGACTGGATGTACTCGTCGGCATCCGAAAACATGCGAAAAATTATTTAAAGCTCATTCGGACGTCCAGGAGGCCAGCAGTGGTCGAAGAAGGATCTTTGGCTAAGAACCCGAATTCCGCATACCCGGATATTGCGTGCCGCATACCTCGAAAATCATGAAATTTTCAATTTCGGTAAAAAGTGACTGGATGTACTCGTCGGCATCCGAAAACATGCGAAAAACTGTTTAAAGTTCATTCGGACGTCCAGGAGGCCAGCAGTGGTCGAAGAAGGATCTTAGGCTAAGACCCCAAATTCCGCATACCCGGGTATTGCGTGCCGCATACCTCGAAAATCATGAAATTTTCAATTTCGGTAAAAAGTGACTGGATGTACTCGTCGGCATCCGAAAACATGCGAAAAACTGTTTAAAGTTCATTCGGACGTCCAGGAGGCCAGCAGTGGTCGAAGAAGGATCTTAGGCTAAAAACCCAAATTCCGCATACCCCGGTATTGCGTGCCTCATACCTCGAAAATCATGAAATTTTTAATTTCGGTAAAAAGTGACTGGATGTACTCGTCGGCATCCGAAAACATGCGAAAAATTGTTTAAAGTTCATTCGGACGTCCAGGAGGCCAGCAGTGGTCGAAGAAGGATCTTAGGCTAAAAACCCACATTCCGCATACCCGGGTATTGCGTGCCGCATACCTCGAAAATCATGAAATTTTCAATTTCGGTAAAAAGTGACTGGATGTACTCGTCGGCATCCGAAAACATGCGAAAAACTGTTTAAAGTTCATTCGGACGTCCAGGAGGCCAGCAGTGGTCGAAGAAGGATCTTAGGCTAAAAACCCACATTCCGCATACCCGGGTATTGCGTGCCGCATACCTCGAAAATCATGAAATTTTCAATTTCGGTAAAAAGTGACTGGATGTACTCGTCGGCATCCGAAAACATGCGAAAAATTGTTTAAAGTTCATTCGGACGTCCAGGAGGCCACCAGTGGTCGAAGAAGAATTTTAGGCTTAAAACCCAAATTCCGCATACCCGGGTATTGCGTGCCGCATACCTCGAAAATCATGAAATTTTCAATTTCGGTAAAAAATGACTGGATGTACTCGTCGGCATCCGAAAACATGCGAAAAATAGTTTAAAGTTCATTCGGACGTCCAGGAGGCCAGCAGTGGTCGAAGAAGGATCTTAGGCTAAAAACCCAAATTCCGCATACCCGGGTATTGCGTGCCGCATACCTCGAAAATCATGAAATTTTCAATTTCGGTAAAAAGTGACTGGATGTACTCGTCGGCATCCGAAAACATGCGAAAAATTGTTTAAAGTTCATTCGGACGTCCAGGAGGCCAGCAGTGGTCGAAGAAGGATCTTAGGCTAAGAACCCGAATTCCGCATACCCGGGTATTGCGTGCCGCATACCTCGAAAATCATGAAATTTTCAATTTCGGTAAAAAGTGACTGGATGTACTCGTCGGCATCCGAAAACATGCGAAAAACTGTTTAAAGTTCATTCGGACGTCCAGGAGGCCAGCAGTGGTCGAAGAAGGATCTTAGGCTAAGAACCCAAATTCCGCATACCCGGGTATTGCGTGCCGCATACCTCGAAAATCATGAAATTTCCAATTTCGGTAAAAAGTGACTGGATGTACTCGTCGGCATCCGAAAACATGCGAAAAACTGTTTAAAGTTCATTCGGACGTCAAGGAGGCCAGCAGTGATCGAAGAAGGATCTTAGGCTAAGAACCCAAATTCCGCATACCCGGGTATTGCGTGCCGCATACCTCGAAAATCATGAAATTTTCAATTTCGGTAAAAAGTGACTGGATGTACTCGTCGGCATCCGAAAACATGCGAAAAATTGTTTAAAGTTCATTCGGACGTCCAGGAGGCCAGCAATGGTCGAAGAAGGATCTTAGGCTAAGAACCCAAATTCCGCATACCCGGGTATTGCGTGCCGCATACCTCGAAAATCATGAAATTTTCAATTTCGGTAAAAAGTGACTGGATGTACTCGTCGGCATCCGAAAATATGCGAAAAATTGTTTAAAGTTCATTCGGACGTCCAGGAGGCCAGCAGTGGTCGAAGAAGGATCTTGGGCTAAAAATCCAAATTCCGCATACCCGGGTATTGCGTGCCTCATACCTCGAAAATCATGAACTTTGCAATTTCGGTAAAAAGTGACTGGATGTACTCGTCGGCATCCGAAAGCATGCGAAAAATTGTTTAGAGTTCATTCGGACGTCCAGGAGGCCAAGAGTGGTCGAAGAAGAATTTAAGGCTTAAAACACAAATTCCGCATACCCGGGTATTGCGTGCCGCATACCTCGAAAATCATGAAATTTTCAATTTCGGTAAAAAGGGACTGGATGTACTCGTCGGCATCCGAAAACATGCGAAAAATTGTTTAAAGCTCATTCGGACGTCCAGGAGGCCAGCAGTGGTCGAAGAAGGATCTTAGGCTAAGAACCCGAATTCCGCATACCCGGATATTGCGTGCCGCATACCTCGAAAATCATGAAATTTTCAATTTCGGTAAAAAGTGACTGGATGTACTCGTCGGCATCCGAAAACATGCGAAAAATTGTTTAAAGTTCATTCGGACGTCCAGGAGGCCAGCAGTGGTCGAAGAAGGATCTTAGGCGAAGAACCCATATTCCGCATACCCGGGTATTGCGTGCCGCATACCTCGAAAATCATGAAATTTTCAATTTCGGTAAAAAGTGACTGGATGTACTCGTCGGCATCCGAAAACATGCGAAAAGCTGTTTAAAGTTCATTCGGACGTCCAGGAGGCCAGCAGTGGTCGAAGAAGGATCTTAGGCTAAGAACCCAAATTCCGCATACCCGGGTATTGCGTGCCGCATACCTCGAAAATCATGAAATTTTCAATTTCGGTAAAAAGTGACTGGATGTACTCGTCGGCATCCGAAAACATGCGAAAAATTGTTTAAAGTTCATTCGGACGTCCAGGAGGCCAGCAGTGGTCGAAGAAGGATCTTAGGCTAAAAACCCACATTCCGCATACCCGGGTATTGCGTGCCGCATACCTCGAAAATCATGAAATTTTCAATTTCGGTAAAAAGTGACTGGATGTACTCGTCGGCATCCGAAAACATGCGAAAAATTGTTTAAAGTTCATTCGGACGCCCAGGAGGCCACCAGTGGTCGAAGAAGAATTTTAGGCTTAAAACCCAAATTCCGCATACCCGGGTATTGCGTGCCGCATACCTCGAAAATCATGAAATTTCCAATTTCGGTAAAAAGTGACTGGATGTACTCGTCGGCATCCGAAAACATGCGAAAAACTGTTTAAAGTTCATTCGGACGTCCAGGAGGCCAGCAGTGGTCGAAGAAGGATCTTAGGCTAAGAACCCAAATTCCGCATACCGGGGTATTGCGTGCCGCATACCTCGAAAATCATGAACTTTGCAATTTCGGTAAAAAGTGACTGGATGTACTCGTCGGCATCCGAAAACATGCGAAAAATTGTTTAAAGTTCATTCGGACGTCCAGGAGGCCAGCAGTGGTCGAAGAAGGATCTTAGGCTAAAAACCCAAATTCCGCATACCCGGGTATTGCGTGCCGCATACCTCGAAAATCATGAAATTTTCAATTTCGGTAAAAAGTGACTGGATGTACTCGTCGGCATCCGAAAACATGCGAAAAATTGCTTAAAGTTCATTCGGACGTCCAGGAGGCCAGCAGTGGTCGAAGAAGGATCTTAGGCTAAAAACCCAAATTCCGCATACCCGGGTATTGCGTGCCGCATACCTCGAAAATCATGAAATTTTCAATTTCGGTAAAAAGTGACTGGATGTACTCGTCGGCATCCGAAAACATGCGAAAAATTGTTTAAAGTTCATTCGGACGTCCAGGAGGCCAGCAGTGGTCGAAGAAGGATCTTAGGCTAAAAACCCATATTCCGCATACCCGGGTATTGCGTGCCGCATACCTCGAAAATCATGAACTTTGCAATTTCGGTAAAAAGTGACTGGATGTACTCGTCGGCATCCGAAAACATGCGAAAAATTGTTTAAAGTTCATTCGGACGTCCAGGAGGCCAGCAGTGGTCGAAGAAGGATCTTAGGCTAAAAACCCGAATTCCGCATACCCGGGTATTGCGTGCCGCATACCTCGAAAATCATGAACTTTGCAATTTCGGTAAAAAGTGACTGGATGTACTCGTCGGCATCCGAAAACATGCGAAAAATTGTTTAAAGTTCATTCGGACGTTTAGGAGGCCACCAGTGGTCGAAGAAGAACTATAGGCTTAAAACACAAATTCCGCATACTAGGGTATTGCGTGCCGCATACCTCGAAAATCATGAACTTTGCAATTTCGGTAAAAAGTGACTGGATGTACTCGTCGGCATCCGAAAACATGCGAAAAATTGTTTAAAGTTCATTCGGACGTTTAGGAGGCCACCAGTGGTCGAAGAAGAATTGTAGGCTTAAAACACAAATTCCGCATACCCGGGTATTGCGTGCCGCATACCTCGAAAATCATGAAATTTTCAATTTCGGTAAAAAGTGACTGGATGTACTCGTCGGCATCCGAAAATATGCGAAAAATTGTTTAAAGTTCATTCGGACGTCCAGGAGGCCAGCAGTGGTCGAAGAAGGATCTTGGGCTAAAAATCCAAATTCCGCATACCCGGGTATTGCGTGCCTCATACCTCGAAAATCATGAACTTTGCAATTTCGGTAAAAAGTGACTGGATGTACTCGTCGGCATCCGAAAACATGCGAAAAATTGTTTTAAGTACATTCGGACGTCCAGGAGGCCAACAGTGGTCGAAGAAGGATCTAAGGCTAAGACCCCAAATTCCGCATACCCGGGTATTGCGTGCCGCATACCTCGAAAATCATGAAATTTTCAATTTCGGTAAAAAGTGACTGGATGTACTCGTCGGCATCCGAAAACATGCGAAAAATAGTTTAAGGTTCATTCGGACGTCCAGGAGGCCAACAGTGGTCGAAGAAGGATCTAAGGCTAAGACCCCAAATTCCGCATACCCGGGTATTGCGTGCCGCATACCTCGAAAATCATGAAATTTTCAATTTCGGTAAAAAGTGACTGGATGTACTCGTCGGCATCCGAAAATATGCGAAAAATTGTTTAAAGTTCATTCGGACGTCCAGGAGGCCAGCAGTGGTCGAAGAAGGATCTTAGGCTAAAAACCCAAATTCCGCATACCCGGGTATTGCGTGCCGCATACCTCGAAAATCATGAAATTTTCAATTTCGGTAAAAAGTGACTGGATGTACTCGTCGGCATCCGAAAATATGCGAAAAATTGTTTAAAGTTCATTCGGACGTCCAGGAGGCCAGCAGTGGTCGAAGAAGGATCTTGGGCTAAAAATCCAAATTCCGCATACCCGGGTATTGCGTGCCTCATACCTCGAAAATCATGAACTTTGCAATTTCGGTAAAAAGTGACTGGATGTACTCGTCGGCATCCGAAAACATGCGAAAAATTGTTTTAAGTTCATTCGGACGTCCAGGAGGCCAACAGTGGTCGAAGAAGGATCTAAGGGTAAGACCCCAAATTCCGCATACCCGGGTATTGCGTGCCGCATACCTCGAAAATCATGAAATTTTCAATTTCGGTAAAAAGTGACTGGATGTACTCGTCGGCATCCGAAAACATGCGAAAAATAGTTTAAGGTTCATTCGGACGTCCAGGAGGCCAACAGTGGTCGAAGAAGGATCTAAGGCTAAGACCCCAAATTCCGCATACCCGGGTATTGCGTGCCGCATACCTCGAAAATCATGAAATTTTCAATTTCGGTAAAAAGTGACTGGATGTACTCGTCGGCATCCGAAAACATGCGAAAAATTGTTTAAAGTTCATTCGGACGTCCAGGAGGCCACCAGTGGTCGAAGAAGAATTTTAGGCTTAAAACCAAAATTCCGCATACCCGGGTATTGCGTGCCGCATACCTCGAAAATCATGAAATTTTCAATTTCGGTAAAAAGTGACTGGATGTACTCGTCGGCATCCGAAAACATGCGAAAAATTGTTTAAAGTTCATTCGGACGTCCAGGAGGCCACCAGTGGTCGAAGAAGAATTTTAGGCTTAAAACCAAAATTCCGCATACCCGGGTATTGCGTGCGGCATACCTCGAAAATCATGAAATTTTCAATTTCGGTAAAAAGTGACTGGATGTACTCGTCGGCATCCGAAAACATGCGAAAAACTGTTTAAAGTTCATTCGGACGTCCAGGAGGCCAGCAGTGGTCGAAGAAGGATCTTAGGCTAAGAACCCAAATTCCGCATACCCGGGTATTGCGTGCCGCATACCTCGAAAATCATGAAATTTCCAATTTCGGTAAAAAGTGACTGGATGTACTCGTCGGCATCCGAAAACATGCGAAAAACTGTTTAAAGTTCATTCGGACGTCCAGGAGGCCAGCAGTGGTCGAAGAAGGATCTTAGGCTAAGAACCCAAATTCCGCATACCGGGGTATTGCGTGCCGCATACCTCGAAAATCATGAAATTTCCAATTTCGGTAAAAAGTGACTGGATGTACTCGTCGGCATCCGAAAACATGCGAAAAACTGTTTAAAGTTCATTCGGACGTCAAGGAGGCCAGCAGTGATCGAAGAAGGATCTTAGGCTAAGAACCCAAATTCCGCATACCCGGGTATTGCGTGCCGCATACCTCGAAAATCATGAAATTTTCAATTTCGGTAAAAAGTGACTGGATGTACTCGTCGGCATCCGAAAACATGCGAAAAATTGTTTAAAGTTCATTCGGACGTCCAGGAGGCCAGCAGTGGTCGAAGAAGGATCTTAGGCTAAGAACCCAAATTCCGCATACCGGGGTATTGCGTGCCGCATACCTCGAAAATCATGAAATTTTCAATTTCGGTAAAAAGTGACTGGATGTACTCGTCGGCATCCGAAAACATGCGAAAAATTGTTTAAAGTTCATTCGGACGTCCAGGAGGCCAGCAGTGGTCGAAGAAGGATCTTAGGCTAAAAACCCGAATTCCGCATACCCGGGTATTGCGTGCCGCATACCTCGAAAATCATGAACTTTGCAATTTCGGTAAAAAGTGACTGGATGTACTCGTCGGCATCCGAAAACATGCGAAAAATTGTTTAAAGTTCATTCGGACGTTTAGGAGGCCACCAGTGGTCGAAGAAGAACTGTAGGCTTAAAACACAAATTCCGCATACCCGGGTATTGCGTGCCGCATACCTCGAAAATCATGAAATTTTCAATTTCGGTAAAAAATGACTGGATGTACTCGTCGGCATCCGAAAACATGCGAAAAATAGTTTAAAGTTCATTCGGACGTCCAGGAGGCCAGCAGTGGTCGAAGAAGGATCTTAGGCTAAAAACCCAAATTCCGCATACCCGGGTATTGCGTGCCGCATACCTCGAAAATCATGAAATTTTCAATTTCGGTAAAAAGTGACTGGATGTACTCGTCGGCATCCGAAAACATGCGAAAAATTGTTTAAAGTTCATTCGGACGTCCAGGAGGCCAGCAGTGGTCGAAGAAGGATCTTAGGCTAAGAACCCGAATTCCGCATACCCGGGTATTGCGTGCCGCATACCTCGAAAATCATGAAATTTTCAATTTCGGTAAAAAGTGACTGGATGTACTCGTCGGCATCCGAAAACATGCGAAAAACTGTTTAAAGTTCATTCGGACGTCCAGGAGGCCAGCAGTGGTCGAAGAAGGATCTTAGGCTAAGAACCCAAATTCCGCATACCCGGGTATTGCGTGCCGCATACCTCGAAAATCATGAAATTTCCAATTTCGGTAAAAAGTGACTGGATGTACTCGTCGGCATCCGAAAACATGCGAAAAATTGTTTAAAGTTCATTCGGACGTCCAGGAGGCCAGCAGTGGTCGAAGAAGGATCTTAGGCGAAGAACCCATATTCCGCATACCCGGGTATTGCGTGCCGCATACCTCGAAAATCATGAAATTTTCAATTTCGGTAAAAAGTGACTGGATGTACTCGTCGGCATCCGAAAACATGCGAAAAGCTGTTTAAAGTTCATTCGGACGTCCAGGAGGCCAGCAGTGGTCGAAGAAGGATCTTAGGCTAAGAACCCAAATTCCGCATACCCGGGTATTGCGTGCCGCATACCTCGAAAATCATGAAATTTTCAATTTCGGTAAAAAGTGACTGGATGTACTCGTCGGCATCCGAAAACATGCGAAAAATTGTTTAAAGTTCATTCGGACGTCCAGGAGGCCAGCAGTGGTCGAAGAAGGATCTTAGGCTAAAAACCCACATTCCGCATACCCGGGTATTGCGTGCCGCATACCTCGAAAATCATGAAATTTTCAATTTCGGTAAAAAGTGACTGGATGTACTCGTCGGCATCCGAAAACATGCGAAAAATTGTTTAAAGTTCATTCGGACGCCCAGGGGGCCACCAGTGGTCGAAGAAGAATTTTAGGCTTAAAACCCAAATTCCGCATACCCGGGTATTGCGTGCCGCATACCTCGAAAATCATGAAATTTCCAATTTCGGTAAAAAGTGACTGGATGTACTCGTCGGCATCCGAAAACATGCGAAAAACTGTTTAAAGTTCATTCGGACGTCCAGGAGGCCAGCAGTGGTCGAAGAAGGATCTTAGGCTAAGAACCCAAATTCCGCATACCCGGGTATTGCGTGCCGCATACCTCGAAAATCATGAAATTTCCAATTTCGGTAAAAAAGTGACTGGATGTACTCGTCGGCATCCGAAAACATGCGAAAAACTGTTTAAAGTTCATTCGGACGTCCAGGAGGCCAGCAGTGGTCGAAGAAGGATCTTAGGCTAAGAACCCAAATTCCGCATACCGGGGTATTGCGTGCCGCATACCTCGAAAATCATGAAATTTCCAATTTCGGTAAAAAGTGACTGGATGTACTCGTCGGCATCCGAAAACATGCGAAAAACTGTTTAAAGTTCATTCGGACGTCAAGGAGGCCAGCAGTGATCGAAGAAGGATCTTAGGCTAAGAACCCAAATTCCGCATACCCGGGTATTGCGTGCCGCATACCTCGAAAATCATGAAATTTTCAATTTCGGTAAAAAGTGACTGGATGTACTCGTCGGCATCCGAAAACATGCGAAAAATTGCTTAAAGTTCATTCGGACGTCCAGGAGGCCAGCAGTGGTCGAAGAAGGATCTTAGGCTAAAAACCCAAATTCCGCATACCCGGGTATTGCGTGCCGCATACCTCGAAAATCATGAAATTTTCAATTTCGGTAAAAAGTGACTGGATGTACTCGTCGGCATCCGAAAACATGCGAAAAATTGTTTAAAGTTCATTCGGACGTCCAGGAGGCCAGCAGTGGTCGAAGAAGGATCTTAGGCTAAAAACCCATATTCCGCATACCCGGGTATTGCGTGCCGCATACCTCGAAAATCATGAAATTTCCAATTTCGGTAAAAAGTGACTGGATTTACTCGTCGGCATCCGAAAACATGCGAAAAATTGTTTAAAGTTCATTCGGACGTCAAGGAGGCCAGCAGTGATCGAAGAAGGATCTTAGGCTAAGAACCCAAATTCCGCATACCCGGGTATTGCGTGCCGCATACCTCGAAAATCATGAAATTTTCAATTTCGGTAAAAAGTGACTGGATGTACTCGTCGGCATCCGAAAACATGCGAAAAATTGTTTAAAGTTCATTCGGACGTCCAGGAGGCCAGCAGTGGTCGAAGAAGGATCTTAGGCTAAAAACCCGAATTCCGCATACCCGGGTATTGCGTGCCGCATACCTCGAAAATCATGAACTTTGCAATTTCGGTAAAAAGTGACTGGATGTACTCGTCGGCATCCGAAAACATGCGAAAAATTGTTTAAAGTTCATTCGGACGTTTAGGAGGCCACCAGTGGTCGAAGAAGAATTGTAGGCTTAAAACACAAATTCCGCATACCCGGGTATTGCGTGCCGCATACCTCGAAAATCATGAAATTTTCAATTTCGGTAAAAAGTGACTGGATGTACTCGTCGGCATCCGAAAATATGCGAAAAATTGTTTAAAGTTCATTCGGACGTCCAGGAGGCCAGCAGTGGTCGAAGAAGGATCTTAGGCTAAAAACCCAAATTCCGCATACCCGGGTATTGCGTGCCGCATACCTCGAAAATCATGAACTTTGCAATTTCGGTAAAAAGTGACTGGATGTACTCGTCGGCATCCGAAAACATGCGAAAAATTGTTTAAAGTTCATTCGGACGTCCAGGAGGCCAGCAGTGGTCGAAGAAGGATCTTAGGCTAAAAACCCGAATTCCGCATACCCGGGTATTGCGTGCCGCATACCTCGAAAATCATGAACTTTGCAATTTCGGTAAAAAGTGACTGGATGTACTCGTCGGCATCCGAAAACATGCGAAAAATTGTTTAAAGTTCATTCGGACGTTTAGGAGGCCACCAGTGGTCGAAGAAGAATTGTAGGCTTAAAACACAAATTCCGCATACCCGGGTATTGCGTGCCGCATACCTCGAAAATCATGAAATTTTCAATTTCGGTAAAAAGTGACTGGATGTACTCGTCGGCATCCGAAAATATGCGAAAAATTGTTTAAAGTTCATTCGGACGTCCAGGAGGCCAGCAGTGGTCGAAGAAGGATCTTAGGCTAAAAACCCAAATTCCGCATACCCGGGTATTGCGTGCCGCATACCTCGAAAATCATGAAATTTTCAATTTCGGTAAAAAGTGACTGGATGTACTCGTCGGCATCCGAAAATATGCGAAAAATTGTTTAAAGCTCATTCGGACGTCCAGGAGGCCAGCAGTGGTCGAAGAAGGATCTTAGGCTAAGAACCCGAATTCCGCATACCCGGATATTGCGTGCCGCATACCTCGAAAATCATGAAATTTTCAATTTCGGTAAAAAGTGACTGGATGTACTCGTCGGCATCCGAAAACATGCGAAAAATTGTTTAAAGTTCATTCGGACGTCCAGGAGGCCAGCAGTGGTCGAAGAAGGATCTTAAGCTAAAAACCCAAATTCCGCATACCCGGGTATTGCGTGCCGCATACCTCGAAAATCATGAAATTTTCAATTTCGGTAAAAAGTGACTGGATGTACTCGTCGGCATCCGAAAACATGCGAAAAATTGTTTAAAGTTCATTCGGACGTCCAGGAGGCCAGCAGTGGTCGAAGAAGGATCTTAGGCGAAGAACCCATATTCCGCATACCCGGGTATTGCGTGCCGCATACCTCGGAAATCATGAAATTTTCAATTTCGGTAAAAAGTGACTGGATGTACTCGTCGGCATCCGAAAACATGCGAAAAGCTGTTTAAAGTTCATTCGGACGTCCAGGAGGCCAGCAGTGGTCGAAGAAGGATCTTAGGCTAAGAACCCAAATTCCGCATACCCGGGTATTGCGTGCCGCATACCTCGAAAATCATGAAATTTTCAATTTCGGTAAAAAGTGACTGGATGTACTCGTCGGCATCCGAAAACATGCGAAAAATAGTTTAAGGTTCATTCGGACGTCCAGGAGGCCAACAGTGGTCGAAGAAGGATCTAAGGCTAAGACCCCAAATTCCGCATACCCGGGTATTGCGTGCCGCATACCTCGAAAATCATGAAATTTTCAATTTCGGTAAAAAGTGACTGGATGTACTCGTCGGCATCCGAAAACATGCGAAAAATTGTTTAAAGTTCATTCGGACGTCCAGGAGGCCACCAGTGGTCGAAGAAGAATTTTAGGCTTAAAACCAAAATTCCGCATACCCGGGTATTGCGTGCGGCATACCTCGAAAATCATGAAATTTTCAATTTCGGTAAAAAGTGACTGGATGTACTCGTCGGCATCCGAAAACATGCGAAAAACTGTTTAAAGTTCATTCGGACGTCAAGGAGGCCAGCAGTGATCGAAGAAGGATCTTAGGCTAAGAACCCAAATTCCGCATACCCGGGTATTGCGTGCCGCATACCTCGAAAATCATGAAATTTTCAATTTCGGTAAAAAGTGACTGGATGTACTCGTCGGCATCCGAAAACATGCGAAAAATAGTTTAAGGTTCATTCGGACGTCCAGGAGGCCAACAGTGGTCGAAGAAGGATCTAAGGCTAAGACCCCAAATTCCGCATACCCGGGTATTGCGTGCCGCATACCTCGAAAATCATGAAATTTTCAATTTCGGTAAAAAGTGACTGGATGTACTCGTCGGCATCCGAAAACATGCGAAAAATTGTTTAAAGTTCATTCGGACGTCCAGGAGGCCACCAGTGGTCGAAGAAGAATTTTAGGCTTAAAACCAAAATTCCGCATACCCGGGTATTGCGTGCCGCATACCTCGAAAATCATGAAATTTTCAATTTCGGTAAAAAGTGACTGGATGTACTCGTCGGCATCCGAAAACATGCGAAAAGCTGTTTAAAGTTCATTCGGACGTCCAGGAGGCCAGCAGTGGTCGAAGAAGGATCTTAGGCTAAGAACCCAAATTCCGCATACCCGGGTATTGCGTGCCGCATACCTCGAAAATCATGAAATTTTCAATTTCGGTAAAAAGTGACTGGATGTACTCGTCGGCATCCGAAAACATGCGAAAAATAGTTTAAGGTTCATTCGGACGTCCAGGAGGCCAACAGTGGTCGAAGAAGGATCTAAGGCTAAGACCCCAAATTCCGCATACCCGGGTATTGCGTGCCGCATACCTCGAAAATCATGAAATTTTCAATTTCGGTAAAAAGTGACTGGATGTACTCGTCGGCATCCGAAAACATGCGAAAAATAGTTTAAGGTTCATTCGGACGTCCAGGAGGCCAACAGTGGTCGAAGAAGGATCTAAGGCTAAGACCCCAAATTCCGCATACCCGGGTATTGCGTGCCGCATACCTCGAAAATCATGAAATTTTCAATTTCGGTAAAAAGTGACTGGATGTACTCGTCGGCATCCGAAAACATGCGAAAAATTGTTTAAAGTTCATTCGGACGTCCAGGAGGCCACCAGTGGTCGAAGAAGAATTTTAGGCTTAAAACCCAAATTCCGCATACCCGGGTATTGCGTGCCGCATACCTCGAAAATCATGAAATTTTCAATTTCGGTAAAAAGTGACTGGATGTACTCGTCGGCATCCGAAAACATGCGAAAAATTGTTTAAAGTTCATTCGGACGTCCAGGAGGCCACCAGTGGTCGAAGAAGAATTTTAGGCTTAAAACCAAAATTCCGCATACCCGGGTATTGCGTGCGGCATACCTCGAAAATCATGAAATTTTCAATTTCGGTAAAAAGTGACTGGATGTACTCGTCGGCATCCGAAAACATGCGAAAAACTGTTTAAAGTTCATTCGGACGTCCAGGAGGCCAGCAGTGGTCGAAGAAGGATCTTAGGCTAAGAACCCAAATTCCGCATACCCGGGTATTGCGTGCCGCATACCTCGAAAATCATGAAATTTCCAATTTCGGTAAAAAGTGACTGGATGTACTCGTCGGCATCCGAAAACATGCGAAAAACTGTTTAAAGTTCATTCGGACGTCAAGGAGGCCAGCAGTGATCGAAGAAGGATCTTAGGCTAAGAACCCAAATTCCGCATACCCGGGTATTGCGTGCCGCATACCTCGAAAATCATGAACTTTGCAATTTCGGTAAAAAGTGACTGGATGTACTCGTCGGCATCCGAAAACATGCGAAAAATTGTTTAAAGTTCATTCGGACGTCCAGGAGGCCAGCAGTGGTCGAAGAAGGATCTTAGGCTAAAAACCCGAATTCCGCATACCCGGGTATTGCGTGCCGCATACCTCGAAAATCATGAACTTTGCAATTTCGGTAAAAAGTGACTGGATGTACTCGTCGGCATCCGAAAACATGCGAAAAATTGTTTAAAGTTCATTCGGACGTTTAGGAGGCCACCAGTGGTCGAAGAAGAACTGTAGGCTTAAAACACAAATTCCGCATACCCGGGTATTGCGTGCCGCATACCTCGAAAATCATGAACTTTGCAATTTCGGTAAAAAGTGACTGGATGTACTCGTCGGCATCCGAAAACATGCGAAAAATTGTTTAAAGTTCATTCGGACGTCCAGGAGGCCAGCAGTGGTCGAAGAAGGATCTTAGGCTAAAAACCCGAATTCCGCATACCCGGGTATTGCGTGCCGCATACCTCGAAAATCATGAACTTTGCAATTTCGGTAAAAAGTGACTGGATGTACTCGTCGGCATCCGAAAACATGCGAAAAATTGTTTAAAGTTCATTCGGACGTTTAGGAGGCCACCAGTGGTCGAAGAAGAATTGTAGGCTTAAAACACAAATTCCGCATACCCGGGTATTGCGTGCCGCATACCTCGAAAATTATGAAATTTTCAATTTCGGTAAAAAGTGACTGGATGTACTCGTCGGCATCCGAAAACATGCGAAAAATTGTTTAAAGTTTATTCGGACGTCCAAGAGGCCAGCAGTGGTCGAAGAAGGATCTTAGGCTAAAAACCCAAATTCTGCATACCCGGGTATTGCGTGCCGCATACCTCGAAAATCATGAAATTTTCAATTTCGGTAAAAAGTGACTGGATGTACTCGTCGGCATCCGAAAACATGCGAAAAATTGCTTAAAGTTCATTCGGACGTCCAGGAGGCCAGCAGTGGTCGAAGAAGGATCTTAGGCTTAAAACACAAATTCCGCATACCCGGGTATTGCGTGCCGCATACCTCGAAAATCATGAACTTTGCAATTTCGGTAAAAAGTGACTGGATGTACTCGTCGGCATCCGAAAACATGCGAAAAATTGTTTAAAGTTCATTCGGACGTCCAGGAGGCCAGCAGTGGTCGAAGAAGGATCTTAGGCTAAAAACCCAAATTCCGCATACCCGGGTATTGCGTGCCGCATACCTCGAAAATCATGAAATTTTCAATTTCGGTAAAAAGTGACTGGATGTACTCGTCGGCATCCGAAAACATGCGAAAAATTGTTTAAAGTTCATTCGGACGTCCAGGAGGCCAGCAGTGGTCGAAGAAGGATCTTAGGCTAAAAACCCAAATTCCGCATACCCGGGTATTGCGTGCCGCATACCTCGAAAATCATGAAATTTTCAATTTCGGTAAAAAGTGACTGGATGTACTCGTCGGCATCCGAAAACATGCGAAAAATTGTTTAAAGTTCATTCGGACGTCCAGGAGGCCAGCAGTGGTCGAAGAAGGATCTTAGGCTAAAAACCCAAATTCCGCATACCCGGGTATTGCGTGCCGCATACCTCGAAAATCATGAAATTTTCAATTTCGGTAAAAAGTGACTGGATGTACTCGTCGGCATCCGAAAACATGCGAAAAATTGTTTAAAGTTCATTCGGACGTTTAGGAGGCCATCAGTGGTCGAAGAAGGATCTTAGGCTTAAAACCCAAATTCCGCATACCCGGGTATTGCGTGCCGCATACCTCGAAAATCATGAAATTTTCAATTTCGGTAAAAAGTGACTGGATGTACTCGTCGGCATCCGAAAACATGCGAAAAATTGTTTAAAGTACATTCGGACGTTTAGGAGGCCATCAGTGGTCGAAGAAGGATCTTAGGCTTAAAACCCAAATTCCGCATACCCGGGTATTGCGTGCCGCATACCTCGAAAATCATGAAATTTTCAATTTCGGTAAAAAGTAACTGGATGTACTCGTCGGCATTCAAAAACATTAGATGAATATTTCCCATCGACTCAAAAGCTTAATGTGATGGAAAAAGTACCACGCTGTGACCGAAAATTTACACTTCCGCGGAGAATGCATTTAAGAAGAGGGATCGCCTGATATTTAGACTAGAGAATAAAGAAGGACATGGGCCTTAAGTAATGGCTGCGACAAGAATTAGAAAATTGTTTTGGAAATATATTTAGCAATACTTAACTCAACTAAATGCGTTTTCAATGTGTTTTCATGCGTGGAGGTCCTCCACGCGACTTCAATGCATATTCAACGCGTCATCAACATGTTTTCAACGCGTCCTCTACGCATCTTTAACGTGTCCTCAACATGTCCCTCACACGTCCTCATTGCGTTCTAAACGCATCCTCAACGCGTACACAACGCATTATTTATGCGAGTTCAACGCATTTTCAATGACTCCTCAACGCTACCTTAACGCTTACTCTACGACCTCGACGCGTTCTCAACGTCCTGTTGAAGTTGGTGCCGTCTTGTTTACGACTATGTCAGTTGTAAAACAATATGTGGCATCCCCAGCAAAAACTAAAACAAAGAGGGTAAGATCCGCGTTAAATTTAGGTCCACTAGAGGAAAGTTGTCTGCTTCAATTGCCACAAGTAACTTCAAAACTTAGTTCAAAAAGGCGCAGAGGTCAGTAAGCACGTCTTTCCGGAACAGCCCAGACACTCTTCAAGTCTAAGAAATGCGAAAATATGTGAAAATCGGCCAAAAATAGCGAACAAAATCAAAAAATTCGAATGGAAAAAACCCAAAATAAAAAATATTAAAAAAAATAAATTTATCGGAGCGGGCTCTCCGTGGGTATATAAGGAGGGCTAGGCGTGGGAGCGAGTTTAGTCTGGTGCCGGTCGTCGTGGGGTGCACGTCGCGAGTTTTTGGCGTTGTCTACGGATTCTCGATGTCTCTCTCGGGTACACCTGCACTCAGAGTATGTGGTGCTCACCAGGCAATCTCTATCCCACCCATGTAGTATGCAGATGCTCTTGCTGGTTGCTGATACTCTTGCTGGTTGCTGATACTCTTGCTGGTTGCTGATACTCTTGCTGGTTGCTGATACTCTTGCTGGTTGCTGATACTCTTGCTGGTTGCTGATACTCTTGCTGGTTGCTGATACTCTTGCTGGTTGCTGATACTCTTGCTGGTTGCTGATACTCTTGCTGGTTGCTGATACTCTTGCTGGTTGCTGATACTCTTGCTGGTTGCTGATACTCTTGCTGGTTGCTGATACTCTTGGTGGTTGCTGGTTGCTGATGTTGGATCTTTGTCTGAGTTGCTGATGCTGGGTGCTGTTGCTGGGTGTTGATGCTGGATGGGGATGCTAGATTCTATGATGCATATATATGCTGCAGCATGGCACATATTGGGGTTGTTTGATGATAGGGGTTGGCTGGATGATGGTGGTTGCATATGTTGCTGCAGGTTCTCGCTTCCGATCGAACCGGCCGTTCGTCGTCGCGTCCTACTGCACCCTCTATATAGTTTTTTTTTGATTTTTTTTTTTCGAAATTTTTCAAGCCTCCTATCCCCATCCAACGATCGCATTTCCTTTTGTTTGTTTGATGTTCTTGGTATGCATGGATGAGAATGGTCGTTATCTTAAAATCATGTCACGGTTTTAGGCATACGGTACGGTGCATGCATACTCACGTGGGCTTCCGTTGAAGTCATTTCCCCCATTTACATTTACAGCCCTCCACTGCCTTTTGGATAACGGGCGGGTCGGTTCGGTACTACTAACTAGCCACAAGCGGCCCATCAAAGGGCGAGTCGCTCCGCGAATATTAACAATCCTTTTAGATAGTAAAATAGTTTTGAGGAAATCTTGTGGCACTTAGCTTCTAGCTTCTTTACGCATTGAGCTTCTCGTGTTGTTCGACGATTCTCGGAAATACTTGATTTCCTCTTTTAGTTTCTGTGATCCTTTAATTATCTGTCAGCGACTCGCTCTTTACGGAGTTTTGTTTTTTTTTTTTCTTTTTTTGTGGGTAATGGTAGTTTGTTGAAGTCAGATGTCGTCTCTTTCAAACTTGCCTAAGTATTCAGGCCTTCGCCTGAGGTTACAATTCAGCGAAGTTGCCTGGACAGCTGGACGAGCTAGAGTTGATGGCTATGACTTCTACGTAGCGTTTGATTAGAAAGTAGTTAGCGAACCTCAAACTTTGATCATATAGGGATAATATATTTTTTAATAACATTAATCATTTAGCAGCAATTATTTTTTTGTAATAATAACATTATTCATTTTTCAAGTCAATTCAATTCATTCTATTTACATTAATAATGGGTAATAGTTTGAAGCCATAGAGGCTTTTCTGCGGAATTATATTTTTTTAATAATAACATCAATCATTTAGGAACAATAATATTTTTTTAATAATAACATTATTCATTTAGCAACAATTATATTTTTTTAATTATAACATTAGTCATTTAGGAACAGTTATATATTTTTAATAATAACAACAATCATTTAGAAGCAATTACATTTTTTTTTAACAATAACATTATTCATTTAGGAACAATAATATTTTTTAAACAATAACTTCAATCATTTAGGAACAATAATTTATTTTTAATAATGACATTAGCATTTAGCAACAATTATATTTTTTAGTAATAACATCAATAACTTAGGAAAAATATTTTTTTTTTATAATAACATTAATCAATTAGGGATATGAATAATCATATAGGAACAATTTGGTGCAGTTAGGTGGAGTGAGATGTAAGGTGCACTTTTTTAGGCCAAGCAATAGTTGAAGGAGTTGGGTGAAGGAGTTGGGTGAAGAACTGAAGTTGGTAGCAAGCGGCACATTTAAAAGGTGATAGTTTTCTTAAATTTTAATTTATTTGATTTTCATATTTTCTTTAAAAAAAAAACCCACATTTATATAGGCACAGCTAGGGTTTAGTTTTAAAAATGAATTACCACCATCTAATTAATCGTTTGCTGCGTCTGTCTTCCTACAAAGGCTTAATTCAAAATGAAGGTATGCATGCACGGGTTTTTTTCTCTCCTAAGTTTAATTAGCGCGATTTGGAATTAGGTGGTTGAATAGGATAGAAAGGATGGTTAGGTTAGATAGGTTAGATAGGGAAGCTTGGTTAATTCAATACCGTGTTTCGACGCGATTAAATCTTTGGGCAGCCAAAGACTTAGGCATAGATAGGGACATCTTTAGATAGGGAAATAGATATTTGTGTAGGAAACTAGAGAATAGGCATAAAAGATAGTTAGGCAGGGACTTTTTTTTTAACAAATCGCTTCACTAACTTTCAGTTTCAATATCTTTGCACCACTTTTCATAGTACCGCGAATCATGTTAGTTTAGACAGCTAAGAGTGTGGGAGTCAGCTAGGAAGATAATTTCGACACGAAATTTCCGAAACTTCCCACTTTCGCGAACTTTCAAATTTTCTTGGTGCAAAGATCTAGGGCTTAGAAATCGCAGACTTAGTCATGCAGAAAGCTTCCACTGTCGCCGGGGAATCAGTCCAGCGTCCGGTTTTGAGGACTGATCGCCATTTTTCAGAGGAGTGAAGAGAAGTGAAGTGAAGTGCGCGTTTTTGGGCGGGGGTGGAATGCTTTTTGCGCGACGAAGTCTGTGCAGAATTAGTTCGCGATTTGTTGTAGGACTTCGGGAACCAAACAGGTCTCCCAGAAGTTAGGTAGGGAACCGCTCGGGGGCCCGAACAGGTGTCCCCGAGGATAGGCAGGGTTCTAATTACTTCTTTTCTGTTTCAGAACTAGGTTGTTCGTTGTTCCTGACCAGCATATCTAGCATCCCCATCCAGCTCCTGTTTCCTGTAAGCAGCCTACAAATTCAATCAGTAAGTAATTTTTCATTTTTATTACTTACCACAAGCTTTTCCAAAGAAAGAAACACTAAAATAATTCCGCGTTACGCTTAAAATGAAGCATGCATACAAAAGTGGGCATTTTTCGAAAATTTATTAAATTTCTATTAACCCCCTCGAGGCAGCAAACAGCTGACTCAGAGGCTAGGTAGGGGACCCCTCAGGACCCAAACAGGCGTCCTGAGGCTAGGTAGGGGACCCCTCAGGACTCGAACAGATGTCCGGAGGCTAGGTAGGCTTCTGCTCTTCTTTTTTCAGGTTTTATTCTTTCATTTCAGAGCGGGCGCGTCACGATCGAGCGCGACCATTTCGGTGATGACTTATTTGAACAATTTGTATTTATTTCAACAACAACTTGCCATTTTAAGAAAAATTAATTATAAGCTTTTCAAGAATAATAAAACTTTGGATTACTTCTAGCACCATTCCAAATTTGCCTAATCTTCATTTTTAGACACATTTGCTAGGTTCTGAATTTTTAAACAGATCTGATATAAATTTTTTCTTTTCACCAGAACCGTCGGAATCGTCAGAACCATCGGAATCGTCAGAATCGTCAAAATCGTTAGAATCGTCAGAATTGTTAGAATTGTTAGAATTGTTAGAATTGTCAGAATCGTTAGAATCGTCAGAATCGTCAGAATCGTCAGAATCGTCAGAATCGTTAGAATCGTCGGAATCGTTAGAATCGTCGGAATCGTTAGAATCGTCGGAATCGTCAGAATTGTTAGAATTATCAGAATCGTCAGAATTGTCAGAATTATCAGAATCGTTCGAATCGTTAGAATCGTTTGAATCGTTAGAATCGTTAGAATCGTCAAAATCGTTAGAATCGTCAGAATTGTTAGAATTGTTGGAATTGTCAGAATTGTCAGAATTGTCAGAATTGTCAGAATTGTCAGAATCGTCAGAATCGTTAGAATCGTTAGAATCGTCAGAAACGTGCAAACGCGCGTCGGAATATGCTCTTCCTTGGGCATAAACTGCAACCAAAGCAGGACATTAACATTGCAATTCTCGGATTCTACTTATGCTTCTTCAACATAAGTGGAAAAACGAATTGCAGACAGAAGCTGCTTCCAATGACTGTTCTGACTTACACTGAACAGCACGGGAGAAGCCCCGATAGCTGGGGAAGACCTAGAGTGAGCTGGAGTGAGCTGGAGTGAGCTGAACCTAACTGCAAGAAACTGCACGATATGGAGTATCACCACCACGTCTAACTCAAACATCGATAAAAACAAAAATTTTGTGTGCCGTGTACCTCAAAAATCACGAAATTTTCAATGTCCATAACAAGTGACTGGATGTACTCATCGGCATTCGAATACATGCGGAAAAGTGTCTAAAGTTCATTCTGACGTCCAGGAGGCCACCAGTATTGGAAGCAGGCATTCAGGCTAAGAACGGCCATTCTTCCTTATGCCGGCATCGTCTGCCGAAAACCCCGAAAATCATGAAATGTTCAATTACGATAAAAAAGTTACTGGATGTACTCCGCGTCATCGGAAAACATGCTAAATAACGTTTAAAGTTCATTCGGGTGCCCAGGAGGCTATCAAAGCTCGCGGGAAGACTTCAGGAAAATAGTCAAAGTCAAACATTCTCTTAGCTGATTTAGTTTTTATATACTCGGTGATCCTCTTTAATCTTATATTACTCTTTCAACTGCAGTGTTTTGACTTGCTTAACCTGCAATGTAAGGAAAAGCGTCTCGAGATTCCCAACTTCAGCGGACGGTTATTTGATTTAGCTGATTAAGTCCTGTTCCTTTGGGGATATATAAATATATACTGAACTGCTTGTTTTTCTCTTCTGCACTTCGACTACTAAGCTTTAAGATCGTGATTTGAAATTTTGAATAAAACATCCCATATGCAAAGTCTACAGTTAATTAAAATAAAACAACATTTTGTAATTTTTGTCAAAAAAAGTTTCTTGTTAGCATATGCAAGGTATAATTCTATAATATGATACATTTCAAACATAGTCGTAGCTTATTGGTTTATAATTTATTTATGATTATCGTTTATACATCTACATATCTTTTTTTCTTTTTAGTACCTAGTAGTTCATGCATCCATTGTTTGTTCTAATGTTTTTTTTTATTTTATAAATGCTTGTCTAAATTTAATGTTTCGATTTGTTTTAGAAGTGTGCTGCAAAAGAATGTTATCAGTTGATTAAATTAAAGTATAAAAGTGAGGCTTAACATCTGTAAACAACGAGGGTTTCTTGTCAAGTTAGGTGTGGGTAAATTGCTGCTGTTTTTTGGTCGTTTGAAAACGTAAGGAACTTAAGTAAGTGAACCAGTTTTCAAAGAAGGATTGCAGACTAAAAACCGAGATTTTCCTTACCCTGGTATCGCGTGAGGGCAAAACTAAGTACATGCTGTCATCAAGGAAGGACACACAACATCGCCGTCTCGGACGGAGCGTCACACTAGGCAGCAGAAACTTCGAGGTAGTCAAGGACTTCGTCTATCTCGGCTCCGCGGTAAATAGGGACAACAACACAAGTACCAAAATCAAACGCAGAATCACTCTTGCCAATCGCTGTCTCTTTGGGCTCAAGAGGCGATTGAGTAATAAAGCCCTCTCTCGAAGGACTAAGCTCGCTTTATATAACAGCTTGATCATCCCCGTCCTACTATATGGCGCGGAATCTTGAACGTTAGCAAAGGCGGATGAGGAAGCCCTCAGTCTTTTCGAGAGAAAAGTTTTTCGTGCGATTTTTAATCCTTTTTGCGTTGATGGCATCTGGAGGAGAAGATTTAATGACGAACTCTATGGGCTGTACAGCGACATGCGCCTGGTCAAGCGTCTACGGATACAACGCTTAAGATGGCTAGGCCATGTAGAGCGTGTAGACACCACTGCTCCGGCCCGGAAAGTCTTCGAATCCATGCCAAAGTGACGCACACAAGTGGAGAAGGACCTCAACCAACTTGAAGTGCGCAACTGGAGGCAGCTGGCGAAAGATCGTGCTGGCTGGAGAGGCATGTTGGTTGAGGCTCAGGTCCACCCCGGACTATAGCGCCACAAGAAGAAGAAGAAGGGTATCGCGTGCGACGTACTTCGAAAATCACGAAATTCTCAATTTAGATAAAAAGTGACTGAATGTACCCGTCAGCAACCGAAAACATGCACAAAAAAAGTTTAAACTATTCTGACGTACAGAGGGCCACCAGTCGTTGAAGTAATTCAACTTCAGTCGAATTAAATGATGGTCAATGTGGACACTACTTAGAAGAATGTCGATAAGATGCAATCAAATTTAAATGGAGAAATGATACAGTTTGAAAAAATGTATTAACCAAAAAATCACGATAGTCGAAGCATAGCCGTCGTCCTATTAAGTAGAAAAGACTTTTCGTGTACAGGAAGATTATGAAAAAATAAATTTAAGATTTTCGGAAACACAACTTCTCATAAACAACGTTCGCCTGACCTGAATGAACCGTAAAACAACCCAAGGTATGAGGAAAACAAAGTGTGTATGATAGATTCCGATTGTCATCACGTCGAAAACAAATCGTACACCAGTGCATCACTCTTTTAAATTCTTTGTACAATGTGTAAATATTTCTATAGGTGATGGACTCATTTTAATCCCGTTTATGTTCAAGTTCTAAAAATGGCCAGTTTTAAAAGCAATCATAAACACATTGTTTTCTTTTCATCCAAACACTTTACATCAAGCTATTGTCCTAATTTGAACTGTATATGAGCACACAAATCATAATCCAAAATTTTTCTGGAATTTTCATCGCAACAGAAAGTCTAACTGAATATCGCGACAAGCACAAACGTCCAATGAAACTGTACTGTTTTACCAATGCTGCTCAATAAACATAAAAACAATTATTTTCCTTCCTGAGATCTAATAAAGAATAAAGAGCATTTCAAATCCTACTTATTTATTTATTGGCAGTAGATATTATAAGTAAAGGTAAGCTCTGAAAGAATTTGATCTAAGGTCAGAGGAGGTTAAAAAAGGAATTGCGAAGCTTCAAAGTTTTTACAGCTAATTTCGCAGATTATGTTCTGTCCATTCACGGATTATGAAATGAGGAATCAGACATTCAAGAGGTAGATAGAAAGTTCATCGAACACAATCCAATTTTCGTTCGTGCTTGTGAAAAAAATCAAGAACATTTTCGAAATTAATAATAATAATTGTATAGCGCGACATTCCACAGAGGACGAGGTCCTAGCTTGCTTATCAACTACTCTTGTTGTGCGCGATACTATTCTCTGACAAGTAGAAGGGACCTACAGTTTTTTGCTGACTCCGAACGGCGAAGTTTAAGAAGCTTTCTTAGACAGTTATTACCCTTTGAGTGTTGTCAGCAGCTCGAAAGAGGTGGTGCCGTGAATAATTCGAGATGTTCAGCCGGGAATCGAACCTAGACCTTCTGTGTGTGAGCGTCGCACTCTACCCACTACGCCAACCTAAACCGAGTGACATTTACTACAATCTAAATATGCAAAACCAACGAAATGGGATAGAATTGTTCTTTAAAATTCGATTTGCCTCAATTTCGTGAATTGTCAAAACTCGAAAAAAAAAACAATTTTTGTAAAATATAGATTATGTGCTGTTCTTGCTGTTCTGTTTTCGTACAATATACGGAGACAAACCGGATATAGTGAAACGTACACCTCTTTGAGAAACAAGGCATCAACACAGCGATATGAAAAATTCACTATATTTCACGTCGTTCAGAATGCAAGCAATCCTTCTTGTTAGACACCAAGTTCCCGTAAAAAACTAATTTGCATTTTAATGTTCGTTTCCAGAAAACAAAATCATTATAGACCCCTTGTCATTCTTTCAGACATATTTGTCTACTGACGTCTGTTTGAAAGAGTAGAAGGAAAGTTGTCACCTACTCGCGTTAAAATATCGTTCAATCAATCTGCAACACAATCCACTGAGTGCGTCATTGTCGCACTTTCTCATCGCTACACAAAGCAATGAAGTGACCTTTTAGATGGAAGTGACATAAGAACTAGATATAATTATTTATGTCTCTGTCCGGAAAGAGGGGTATTAATAGGAAGTTCTATAACAAGCTATATAGAGATGAATTTCTATGAGGGAGTTTATGCATGTGTCTACCACCCCATATTCACGTCGACTTTCAAAAAGGCAACTTGCTGAATTTCTTCAACTGTACCGTCATGATACAAAATTAAAAAATTTAAAAACATTTCATCTGCTATTGTCCACAAATTAAGCCCCCAATTTGGAGAGAAAGTTTTGATTTCTTTTTATAATTTCTAAGTTTAAAGGAAAAAATAATTGAACTCCAGTTTACTGTTACCTTCCTGACCAAACTCTATTCAAATATTCCATGTAAAAATAAATAACTTAGATGAAAGTGCTTCTTGTACGGCTACACTTTTCAGACAAAGATAAAAACGCAAACGGCGTGCACTCATTTCACTCGCTGACAATCCAATATTGATGACATTCACTTGCAAGCACAAAATAAAACAAAAACTATCTTAAAAAGCGCTAATTGATATCTCTCTACACACAGTCGTGACAGCACACACATTCTTTCATGTGCGTGAATTTATTTTTCGTAAGTTAATGTTTTCGTGTCTCTTATTTGAATTTACATCGAACAGGAATCAAGGTTCTAGAGCAATGTATGCAACCGCAGACATCCTCAGAGAGAGATTCAAAGTTTCGAGATTTAGATTCATTTCTTATCTAACAGTTCTTTGGTACAATATATACAAACAAAATTCCCTTCATCCGCGTTTCTCCTCTGAAATATCATACCTTTTGTTTAATTACACAATTTACAATCTTATAGCCTATGTAAAGTATTGATACTGCTTAAGTATGCAATTGGGGTTATTTACAGTCACACGAAATTCAGCTAATTAGCTATTGCGGCAATTCGTCCGGGGATGGGGTGCTGGTACGTGGAGATCAGGTTCCAGTTAGCCGGATGCGACGCCAGCATGGTCAGTTCTTTTGCACTTGTCGCTTAATTAGTCATTTTTTCGGGAAAAACTCATCCTGTTACGGGTGGCTTGCCTTTTGCGGAGTTTTCGAACTTCTGCTGCAGTGAGGCTACAGTTGATGTCTTACCGGCTAGAGGACGCACCGAGCCGTTTAGTGCGGGTTTAGCTGTCGTCGTCGTAGTCGATGTGTTGGAGCTGATAGGCTTCTTGGCAGCCGATGTCGTCCGAGTGATTGTAGGTTTAGCGCCAGCGCTTGTGATGGATGGCTTTGTGAGAGGTTTTGGTTTGGCAGCACCTGAAGGCAGTGGTTTCTTTGCAGCAGACTCTCCTGAAGTTTTCGCCTCTGTTCCAGTTTGTTGCGTGGAGGGCCCGGACTTTGTCAGAGGACTAGGAGATTTATTAAAAGATTTAGCTCGCGCAGCGACAGCTGAGGGCTTGGTGCTAACTGGGGGAGTTGTAGATTTTCCAGTACGACCTGCTTGGTTGGCCGTGGAAGCACTCTCTGCCTTTGGCTTGAAGCTGGAGAACGCATTCGATGTGGAGGAATCAGAACGCGTTGGGGCCACGCGGGCGACGGGAGCGCTCACAGGTGCGGGTCGAATGTAGCCGCCGGAAGCAGTGCTGCTGTTAGACTTAATGTAATCTGGTTCTGGTGGAACATCCTCTTCGGGGACGTTTTCATAAGGCGAAATGGGCTTCACACCGTCTGTGCTGCTCGAGCTTTTCATTGTGGACGCCGAGTAAATCGAGTCAACGTTTCGCTTCTCGATTTCATTGACGATCTCCCCGAGGAGACCCATGGTGTCCTGGGTCACGGAACTAGAAGTGGGCGGTTCATCGATAACAGAGTAAATGTTATCAGAGTTTGATGGAGATGGAGACTCTTTGATGTCTGACAGTGGGAGTTCGACTGCTTCACAGTCATCATAAGTGTGATCCGCTATACCAGCAAGCGGAAGCTGGTAACCCGACGAGGTCGTTGAAGGTGTCTTCCGTATAGCTCCACCAGGACCAGGGGGTCGTGGTGGTGGACTTTTGGGTCTAGCCGAGCCTATTACGCTTTTCGGTCTACTGACTCCGGAGGGGTTTCGCATTGAGCCGAATGACTGCACAGTCGTCTGCTTCTTAGTCGGACTGCGCATGCTCTGTGCTCGTTTGACTAGATTCTTTGTTTCGTCCTGCTGTTCGGAGTCCGAATTGGACGTGTCTACTTGCGGGATTGGAGCTGAAATCTCGATGTTCTTTAACTTTTCCTTATCAATGACAGGCTTAACCTTTGGGGGATACTTGTCCTCCTTCTTTAGGAACGATGCAATTCGCTTGATGGTCCCTTGATCCTTAGTCCTTGTGTTCAGCTTTGGATCAGTGTGCAAGGGAACTGGTGGCGCAGGTGGGACTGCAGGCCACTGCGGTGGAGTTGTAGGAGCCGGTCTGGAGGGAGTAATTTCGCCTGGTTTGCCTGGAGCACTGATCTCTCTACAAGTGGATGTCTCCAAAACGGGGTTCGATATGATCGGACGTGGATGCGAACCAGGATTCGGTGGAGGCAGCGCTGGAGCTGTTCCGTCAGTGTATCTTCCCAAGGTGCTGGCTTTTTTTGTATTTTCAAAGGAAGCGTTTGACTTCGAAACATCGTAACCAAGTGTTGCATGCTTTGGAACCGGTGGCGGAGGTGCGGCTCTAGCTGGAACGCCCTCGTTGCTTGCCTCTGGCAAAATTGATTTGCTGACAGGTTGAACGTAAGCCACATTTCGCCCTGCAACTGGTGTGGGCGTTGCAGAATCTGAAAGGGGCTTTAGGGTGAATCCCTTGAATTTGCCAAACATGTCATTGTTCATCGTTGATGCATCCGAGTCCGACGGTGACTTCAAAAGCGCTGAGTTCATGTCATCGGTACTGCTAGGTGTTGATTTAGGAAGTCCGCCATTAGGAGCCGATGGTGGTGGGCGCGGAGCAGGACCCTTCGTGGTGCTCTTCATACTGAAACAAAGTTTTCCAAGACTGATGTTAAGTTATTATTAATTTAATGGAGATCACAAAGTTTGTTAACGATAAGGAATGTAAAAAAACCAAACCATGCGCAGCGGGCAAACAAAAGACACCACATAGGCATTACATGAAATAAAACAAAAAAAGAAAGAGAACCACTACAAAAAGATTTACATATTTTATTTGTTTTAGAGTTTTTAAATGTATTCTACATTTTCTATGACTTACAGTTATGAAAGTATTGTGAACGCAATGTATAAAAAAGAAAAACAAAAGAAAACTAAGATTAACAACACAGATAGCGATTAAGTTTGGTACTTTGCACAGCAGAGGTGATGCTTACAGTTCTTAGACATTTTTTACAGTTCTGATTGGCTCTTACGTATGTATGCATGTTTGATGGGTGAACACAGTTGTGATGTATATGTAAAAATTTTGACATTCAAATTTATGCATGAGAGGATTGAGAATTTTTAAGTTTTAAGTAGTTTTGCAAGTCGGAGGAAGGACCGAATTGGCTTTACAGTACATATTGCTTATTTTACAGTGCAAAGACGTGAGTGAACCACATAGAAAGCGGATGAACCCCATTTGCTCGAGAGGAAGGTATCTAAGTAATAATTTTCCGTCATGTTCATAATTGGTATACGGGGAGGAAAATAAAATCAAGTGGCATATGGCATTGAAAGCACACTGAACCTTTACCATAATTGAAATAACGAAAGACGCTCCCTTTTCGACTACAACTCTACTTGAAAATAGAATTCAAATAGAGTCATGGGCACAAATCAAACGAGTTTTTGTTTTGCCATGATTCTACTTTTCAACTAAAATTTCTGTTCTCACAATTTGATATGACCTGCATTTGAGAAGTCTCTTCATTAACAATTGAAATAAGCACAGCTATTTCCAATAACTCAAAAAACTCGAAAGTGCCGTAAAAAATAAAAAAAAAATCAGTTCAGAGCTGAAGCGTAAACCTCTTGCGTCAAAATGACGAACTTATAAATAATTCTGCGGCTGGACTATCCAATCAACAAGAAAATGTTCATACGCTTACGGATTGCGCATGTGCTCGTTGCTAAACAACAACCTGTTCATTAACTGTGAGATTGGCTAACTAGCCACGCCCGCCACTCTAACCTTACTATGAATGACATGTTTTACCCAACGCGAAAGAATACGGATGGTTGGTAACTAATTGTAGCTTTGTTTTCATGCGACGATTATTATTTTCATTGCTGTACATATTTGTGCTACACATTGTACCTATGCTGAGGCCATGTAATCTATTTTGATGGGACAGTATGTGTGATTTTATACACACTTCGGATTATTTGATCTCTGCCACACATGTGTGTAACATAAAAGTCCGCAAATATTTTCGCTACAAGAACTAAAATGTGAGACATAGAGAAGTTAAAATAATTTGCCTTAATTAATAAGAAAAGTTTCACGGCATGGTTTACCTGAAACTTGAAAACATCTTCACAGTCAAAAAGGGCATTTATAGAAAAGGTTTTAAAGTGTAGGTTTACCAGCTGGTACCGATAAATTGAACAATACAACTTAAAAAAAGTCACTGCGCCGGAAGGACGAGCAACAAAATGCTCCGGGATACATCTCGCTTCTGAAATTAATTGAAACCAGAAAAACTGAACAGATTTCGAAAATAGAAACACATTACAAACAACTTCCTTCGATTTTCTACCGTTTTGGAAACAATTCTCTGGCCAAGCTGTAGAATAATACATAAAAATAATAATTGAGTGGCGCTACAGTTTACAGGGGGGCCAAGGCCTAGCTTGCTCATCAACTACTTGTGTTGTGCGCGATATTGTTTATTCACGAGTAGAAGGGACCTACAGTTCTTTTGCCGACTCTGAACGGTGAAATTTGAAAAGCTTTTCCTTAGACAGTTATTACGCTTCTTGTGTTGCAGCTCGAAAGAAGTAGTGCCGTGAAAATTAGATTTGTTCAGCAGGGATTCGAAACTGGACCTTCGGTGTGTGAGTGTCGCACTCTACCGACTACGCCACGCCGTCCACAAGTAATAGCGTATATGCAGTAGTTTTCCAAATTTGTCTAATTATGTTTTTAACTAATCACACAACCTGCAGTTTCTTACACAAGAATTCATACTATTGCAGCGCTGGTGTAATAGCTGAGTTCGTAGACAAGTTTAAATTCCGAATGAGATCATATTCTATCTGTTCACAGCTCCGCACTTAGGAAGTTGGTAGAAATACCCAGAGTACTAATTCTCTAGAACAAGCTTAAACTAATTCTCTAGAACAATTAGACACTTAGAGCTTAGGCTTAGAGTTGTAGGATGAAGCTAGCTATTTCCTCGGACATTTGAATAAAAAAGGGATCATTCCCCCCAGCTGCTGGGGAATATTGTCTGTGCTTAATGCAATTTTCAGTATGGGGAGAGAATCTTTGCTTTGTTAAATATAAGAAATCCAGTCACATTTTGTAATGTTACGTTAACTTGGCGTCTATTATGTAGCTAAGTCAGTATAATTTTGTACAAAGTGGCACTTGAGACATTACGGTGGGCAAACATTTTGTTTTTAGTTGAAAGTGTCTCTTTTCCTCTTTTTATTCTAAACTCTTTGCTTGTAAGGTAAGTTAAAATGATTCACAAAGAATCGTGGGCTCCAACAAAGTCCCCCTTCTGAGCCAAGGGGGCATATCGAATTAAGTTAAGTCATCACTGTGCATTTCTCTTGCGTAATCAAGCCCTTATTCAACCTTGCTCCTAGAGTACACTTGGGACACTCCATGGTAGGATGTGTTAGATTCAAATGGCACATTCAAAATTTGTAGTACTTAAGTTTGCAGATATGAAGGTAGATGGGTAACAAGTCGCCTCAACCCACTGCGGAGTATATAACCGAAACAGAAAAAGGCGAAGGGCGCTGAACAATTATTTAAATTCAAAAAAAAATCCATTTAACATTTCAATACGCCACAACATGACTTACAAAAGAAAACCCATAGCACCGCAATGAAACATACATAAGCCCACAAAGAACAATGCAAACAATACTAAAACAAAAACAAAAAACTTACAGTCTACATGAATATGAGGTCAATTAAAACTACATTCACTAACAAAAATGCAATCAGTGCAAGTACAATCCAATCAACACGCCAATACGAGATACAATACAGAGATCAATGCAACTTCAAGTCAACTGATAGACACACCCATTTTTCTGATCTAATTTAAAGTCAGTGCCATTGCAAAGTGCGTGCGGATTAGTAGTTGAACACAGTTTTACGTGAGTTATATGCAGTTTAGTTTTGCTTGTGTTATTGTTATTGTTTATTGTTGCAGAAGGCTTGGAAATGGTGGTAGTATCGGAAGTTGTGTTTTCAGAAGAAGGTGTAGAAGAGTTACTACGTGGTGATGGTACATACATATTGCCGAATAGTTTACGCTTCACGCACAGTTGATCTCGATAGCGGAATGCGAAAAGCGCTATAATCGTCAGAGGTATAATGCCGAGGAACACAATGAACAAGATTGTTGTGAAGATGTGTTGAACTGAAAGGGAGAAAAATCGATTAGAAATAATTTATAATGCATGGAAACAATGTCACTTACCACTAAGATCCTTTGCAGGTCCACTGTCAATAGATCCACCCGATCCAGGTTTGTCACAGTAAGGTGGGGCAAAACCTTCGTCACAGTGACAGTGACCTTTGCTGTTGCACTGGCCGTGCCCGTTGCAATTGTCGGGACACTCCTTCCCAAGCCCACTCGCTCGCAGGCTCTCAATGCTTCTGCACTTTCTGTTGACACACATTTTCTCATCTCCGCATTTAGCACCACTCGGCGTTAAGCCTGGATCCGTTGACTCGAGACCCAGATCTACAATCGCCGTCCGACACGGTATAATATTGCCCTCGTGATTTAGAAAACTGTGCGACAACACAGCCACAGATTCCATGCCGAACTCCAGCCGTTCATTCAGATGTCTGCAATGCAACATCCCACAAAATATGTCCTCGGTCTTGCATTGTTCATATTTATTGTTAATGCGGTCAAAGCCGCAGTTGCCGTGCCGACTTCCGTTAAGATTCTTCCAATAACAGTGCTCCGAGCTCTCCCCAGATGGTCCCCATAGGATGCGACACTGGTTGTTTCTGGAGCGACAGTTGCCTTGAAAGCAGTACGCATTCTCGTTGTCACAACTCTCAGTGTCCCGCTTGAACACATTCGGAGGACAATACTCAGATGCTCCGGTGCAGAACTCTGGCAAGTCGCATTCGTTCTCGGCTTGCCTGCAATTGGTTCCCGCTGGCTTCGGCAAACACTTGTTGAAATCACAGCACTCGCCGGTTGCACAAGAAGCATTCGACCTTAGCATGCATGTGTAAGGATCACAGCAGGTGTTCTTACAGTACTGCGGCAATCCGCAATCACACTGCTCTCCCGGCTCGACGAATCCATTTCCACATTGCGGTGATTCGAACAGTTTTGTAGGCTTGTTTCGCAAGCAGTAGTTCATGCCGCGAGAGAAGGCAACGTTCAGTTGATCGATGCTGCAGTCGCTCCAAAAGTGCGGCACAACAGATGTACTCGACGCGGACATTATGCATTTCTCTTCTGGGCATCGACATTCCGGCGTGTCGTGCTCCATGCCAAAGTTGTGGCCCATTTCGTGAGCCATTGTTGCTGCCACAACGGCGACTATTTGACTATGTTCCATGGCTACGCCACCAGAAAACTCATAAGTACAGATTGGTCCTTTAAGTGCTTTGCCTAAATGAAAAGGTTTTGTGGTTAGTTAGAACTGAACTGAAAGAAGGTACTTAATATTTATGTGATTTTAAAAATAGAGCGAACGGTAAAAATATGGACATTAACTGTACGTTTTAGAGACTGCTTTGGAGGTTGTTGATTATTCTTACAAAGGGCGTGAGGAAGATTATCTAACGCATCTTCAAGTCTTTTTTTTTTATAAATGGGACTATGTCACTGTATTTAGGAGTAGTAGGGCGCATATACTTTACATGCTATATTGAAAGTATTAGCGAGGCATATCTTAATCTTTCTTTTTTTCACATTGCAACATATTGTGTTTGATTGTGTGGATTGTGTGCATTATACATGGATGTCAAAGAAAAACACACGATGCAAGAAAAATTGCGAGCGAACGTCTCAAATATATTTTTTAAGTGTGCGTGATTTTTATTTCACACAATCATCATTCCATGTTTAAACTAACTAACTTTTCGGAACTATCGGACATGTTTAGTAAGAATATGTGGAACGATCGGAATTAGTTTCGATTGTGGAACTAGATCCAGGAACTATGTTGGCCCGGGAGTACTCAACAGTAAGGTACAGTAAGGTAAGGTGTCGTCCATGGTGTATTGTCATGTCATTAGACGACATACATACACTGAAAAATTGTAAATAAACAAACTAACAGTCACTGACGTTTAAAGTTTGGTAAAAACTCAAAAATTGGAGCTGAACGAGAAATTAATAACAATAAGAAAATAAGAATAAGCTAAAACGATGAATCAAAATTCCAGATTGTGTGTTCATGAGGAGTGTCGTCAGCTCTTATTTCAATAATAAAAAATGAATAATCTTTTATGAACTTGGCCCAAAAGTTCATGAAACAAAGTAAAGTTTTCATAATTTATGAAAGATCGATAAGAAGGACAAATAATAAAATAAATCTGTCCAGTTTGGCACTCCGCCTTCTTTCAGAAAATACAACCAAACATTGACTGATTTTAGCGATTATGAGAGGGTAAAGCAGATAATCTGCATTGTGAAGCAAAATCACCGTCCGCTTGAAAAACCTTAAATATACACTTTTGAAAGCAAACATCAGATTTTAAACTGCAAAAAATGCAACACTCAACTTGCTAATGTGCTTAACTTTTGTTTAAATTTGTACTTTGACTTATATTTCTTTATGAAGAACATACATAAGAAAGCAAGACTCTAAAGCCATGCATTCTGAAAATTCATTTCTAAATTACATCCAAAATCTATGGAGAAAACCGGCACAAGAATGTGACATCCCCGGCGGGGTCATAAGGATAAAGGTAAACCCTACTCTGAAATCGGTGTTCAATTTGATCCATCACAGGTTATTGTCCTTCAATTGATGACCTTTAGGGTACAAGTTAAGGCTTTTTTGTGATTAAAATTTAAATATAGAGGTTTGACCATATACAGGAAACAACAGATGTTGCGAAGTGCACTAGATTGACAATTCTCTTGGGAGTATCGGTAGACATTGTTTATGCTCTTACGATTCCTATGGGGACTAAGGTGCAAATCAAAACAGTGGCTTGTCTTTGTAGTCTTGGAATGCCTTTTATCAATTTTATGATAACATACTCGTATATTAACGTGTGTCCTCTTCAGGTTTTTTTTCTTTCATTAATATTTCTAAGACTTTGTTCCAAATGCACTTATAAACATATTGTATAAGCCAATGTCAAGTGAACTAGTGTTTAAAACAAGCAAATTACAAATATATATTGCTTATTATATCTTAGCTTTCAAAACGTCAAATTTGTTAAAAGCAATTTCTATTCAAAAGTCTCTGATTGCGAACAATAATTCGTACAATGATGTGATAACGCGCGACTGTTGCATTTTCAGTTACACAATGATTCTGCATATATTCCATTTCAAATATTTAAAACTGATGCATTGTTATAATTTGGGTAAAATGTGTATCAGTGGCCGCGCGTTTTGTAGTGGGTAGAATGCGACTCTCACACGCCGAAGGGTTCGATTCCCGGCTGAACACCTCGAATTTTTCATGGCACCACATCTTTCGAGCTACTGACAACACTCAAAGAGTAATACTTGTCTAAGAAAGCTTCTCAAACGTCGCCGTTCGAAGTCGGCATAAAACTGTATGTACCTTCTACACGTGAGAGCACACACAACACCAGTAGTTGATGAGCAAGCTGGGCCCTGGTCCCCCTGTGGACTGTCGCGCCAAGAATTATTATTACTATAACATGTGTAGCATGTCATCGGCATAAAATTCTAAAGAAAGTTACCCACAAGTTAGGGTTGGTTAGCCCTGGTCCCACATAAACTAACCATGTCCACATCTTAAAAAATGTTAATAACTTAATAAACCCCAAGAATGATGTAAAGACAGAGACACGGAATTGAAAATTTCATCGTCGTTAACGCCTCTGTTTTGTTCTGTACAACAGAAAACAAAACTTGCAAGATATGTGGTCATAAGTTTCACTTGCCATACAGTTAGAAAATCAAAAATGGTTTTCTGTTATCAAAAAAAATTTGGTTTTGATTTCAAATCAAATCAAATTTGGTTTTCTATTAAACAGTAATATGCACAATAATAATGCTTAATGCAATAATAATAATAATTGTATGGCGCGACTTTCCATAAGGGGACCAGGGCCTAGTTTATTCATTAACTACACGTGTTGTGCGCGCTACTATTCTTGCCATGAAAAATGCGAGGTGTTCGGCCAGGGATCGAACCTGGACCTTTAGCGCGTGAGCGTCGCACTCTACCCACTACGCCACGGCGGCCATTTATTCATTCTTAAATGAGTGAATAGTTTTCAGGTCGTTCACCAAATCGGATGATCGAATATAGGCAAACAAATGATTGAAGCAAATAACTGACTGGAACAGAAAAAGTAGTGATGCACAAAATGGCCTCTCCCGAATTTCTTTACTGATTGTTACTTGCTTGAATTAAGGCGTCAAGATTAAAGAATTTTTTGGTTAATTCATGATATCCATGCGACCAGGAGCTCAGACCAAATTTTGTCTGCATAGATCTTGTAGCCATAATTCGAAATGTTTTCCATTTCCTACTTTGAAGATTCTTAGGTGATGCTTGACTGGTAACATGAAATTTGTATACTGAGTAGGTTTAGTCCAAATTTTGGAGTCATTAGCGTGATTTTTTTTGCAGTTTTGGGGTTAAAAACAAAGCTCTAGGCACTATTAATGTAAATTAAGTGAATTCCTATCTTTTTTGATCTTTTTCAAATCGAAAGTTGAAAAACTTATTGATTCTCGACTCCCGGTTTTTGTTTTCTCCTAATTGTCTTTCCTAGGCCAACTGTGTGAAATAGGTGTACAGTTCTGTTGAAGTAATTTCTCTCTGACAGCAAAACAAATCAAGCGAATACAACTTACCCACAACACCGCCATTGAATGGTTCCTTGGTCAGCAGCTGAGCATTATCGTTTGGATGATTCGTGGCCAATTTCGTGCGGCGATAATACAAAAAATTCTTCAGTGTCTTGTCGCCATCTTCAGAGAATTCAATCTCATTCGACTCGTTCCACACAACAACGCCGACCAATGCGATAAAAATGTTCAACGGCTCATATAACTGCAAAACAAACCAAGACTCATTAACAAGGTCATGTGACAGTCAGACTCCAAGTCACTTACAGCATTCACAATATTCGCCAAGTCCTTGCAGTGATTGTGAACCTTTTTCATCTTCTCCCCCAGAAACTTATAGACTTTGTTATCAACGACGATAACCAGTTCGACGAACGACGAATGCTTGTTGGCATTGAACGGCCCTCGGATGATGTTATCAGTGCTGGACCGCTTGTACTAAAATGAAAAGAGACATTTTATTAAATTTGTTTTGACTTTCTTGTCTTGTCTTAAACTTACTCGTAGGATGCGATTGAACTCGGAGCCATCGATTCGATTTTGAACAGAGTCCCACTCGCTCGGTGTTTCGTTCGTCTCGTGTATGTGATTCGATTCACTGTTGTATCCACATGTTGCATTGGCTACCAAGTCAGCATGTCTGCAAATAAACGGACGGGAGACATGCTTTCATTTCGAATTAGGCAAGTTACACTTTCCGGTTTTCCGTCACTTGCATGCTCAACCAATGAGGGAAAATATGTCAATATTTATGTGCGTGTAGCGGCCGGAAGCTACCTGTCGGCCTGTGTTTGGAATGTTCTGCGTTCACTGTAGATGACAAATATTTACACGGCGCTAAGGGTACACCAGAAACGGGACGTACACTGTTGAATTGTTTGGGTTACATCATTTGGGTAAACAATGGAACTCTGCACGTTAATATTTGTCAAACAGCATACTAGAACAAATTAAGAAGAGCGCAGACGGAGAGAGGTGTGAAGGTGAGAATGCAGACTGGTGTCGTTTCTCAGACATGCGGGTGCCGAAAGTCGAGACCATGATTAACTGAGCTTAACAATATGCGGGGAATTAGAAGAAATTGAAGTTTGTTTACTTTTAGATGACGCACAAAAGTATAATGAACAAGCCTTCATATGAAATGTTGACATCTCATTTAATTTCTTCAGCGAACAATTTATCAGTAGATGGCCAAATAAACATTAATTTTGCGAAAGCTATTTTTTGTCCGTTAAGAAAACTGCGTCAATCAGAAACACTTTTCGATGCCGAATTGTTAGATAAATGGAGTGTTGTATTGGGAACAGCTAGAGTCGATAGGAAATCGATTCAGGTATTTAACACCACGCCCTTTTAGGAACCTTCACACATCGACACGAACAAATTGAGAATTTATTGGGGAGTGGTCTCTTGACCATTTTTTGGGTTATTGCAAGAGAGTTCGTGACGGCTTTTGATTCAGTTGGCGCTGATGGTTATTTAAGCATCTTAAAGGCGGAGGCCATAATCCGTTTGCGCGATTTGATTTTTTTTTTTAACATTAAGTTTTTCAGATTCTCAAAATATTTTTTTGATTATGTTTGGGATTCAGTTACATATTTTAGAACCGTAGGCTAATACAGTGAGCTGATATGTGCTTGTAAGGTGTAGGAATGCCATGGGAGATTAAATTAAGCTTGCGATCTTGTGACGACGACAATTAAATTTGGTAAAGGTAAGTTTAAGGGAGCAGTTAATGGAAAACGCAAGTGTTTAATTAATGTACATTGCGGTGGTTGTGACGGAAGATGTTTCTCAGGTCCTCTTGAAACCTTAAGACTATTCCCTTCTTTGCGAACTCAACAAACTAGAAATCTTCTGGTTCGAGCCAAACACAGATCAACTGCCCTGTGGGCTGTCGTGCCAAACAATTATTAATACACCTCGAATACTAAACGTGTTAAAGAAGACTTAAAGGTATGATGAACAACATTTCAATAAATGCTTTAATTGTTGATGAAGCTTATAATAATGATTGTGCGGCAATTCAGACATGTCCAGAGTTCATCTCCTCCAAGCAACAACCCATGTACTCTTTTAAAGATAGAGTAGACGGAATTCCGATATCGAAACAGCAGAATTTAAGAAGCGTCTTCATAGAATAAACGAGGTCTGTTCAAAAAATAAGATTGATTTTCGAATTTCACGGGCTACGGTTATCAATTTTTTTATTTTTTATGTCGGTACAGTTGTCTCGAACATTGCGAAGTTCGTTCCGAAATTGCTCAATTTTTACCAAAAAATGTCACATGAGCATCGCTCAGGAATTGTTGAAAGAGTCATCACTGACGACGAATCATGGGTATATGGTTATGGCATCGAAACCGAAATCTAATCATTCCGATGGAAGAGCCCAGAAGAGCATAGGCCAAAATCACCGAACACGCAAAACACGTCTAACTTTAATGCCTATTAAAGAAAATAAAGATGCGATATAGTTAAAACTGTAAACACATGTTCGAGACGAGAGTGAGAAGAGTGTACCGACATAGCAAAATAAAGAAATTGATAACCGAAGGTACGTAGCCCGCGGAATTTGAATCTCACCTTATTTCTTTGAACAGACCTCGTAAAAAACTGTTGAGCGTTGTCACGAACTCGAAAGAGGTGATGTATTGAATAAATGTGAGAAGAACGTTTAATCCAGAATTCGAATGCAGGATCTGCGGCGGACTATCTGTGGTGCTTACAATCTAGGACCAAAAGGGGGGAATGTGAGTGAGATCATTATCAACATTTCAGCAAAAAAGAAGTTTGAGTAGGTGGGTTTAAAGTAACATACAGGAATGATTAATAAAAGTGAAGAAAAATATCAGAGAAACTGCAGAACAATTGGAGAACACTAGGATTAATTTGAAGCCTGCATTGTAATCATGCACTTTTCGCAGGAATATGTCTAATATCTTGAAGGCATGAATTAAGCATAACTATCTCCTCCTCTATTATGAGGAAATTGAACAAGTGGATCTTCTGTTGGTCATTAACTCGACATTATTTTATAATCTGGTGGTTTATAAGCATTTTCTTAAACTCAGAAAAAAGGATGTCTGGATTGGTACAAACTGAATGGTGAAGATGTCTTCCTTTCGGTTGTGGAAGGGAGAAATATTGCTCTTCCCCACTTCGAGTAGAGCCCAGAAAATATGTCAAAGCTTACTTTCACGTGAATTTCAAGACCGTAAAAGTTTCTAGTAACAGGAGAAGTGTATTAATCTCAATAAACACAAAACAATCAGACAGGGCTTTACCATTTGCAGAATACATAGCAATCCGGTTTTTTTCTGTTGATTCGGAACAAAAGAAAAATAAGAGTAGGGAAGACAGCCCAGGCTGAGTACCCGTAATATAAATGACTCACCGCTCTTACTACTCTTTCCTTATTGAGTCGCTTAAACTTAATCTAGTTTTTTGTTTTCAGAAGTCAAAGAGCTAATGCACCTCGAATAATGTTACATTAGTTTTAGTAATGTTTTTAAATAATTGTCACGATATTAACTGCAGACGATTCGCTGTGCGATATGCATTAAATAGTTGTCCATGTGACTATGTTCTCTAACTGGGACTGGGACTTACGGCAATATATTTTAATTCGGGTAATACCTGTTTAACTTAACTTCTGTAACTTCTGTTTTTTTTTTTTTAAACAAATTTTCAGCCATAACTGTCTTGATATACTGGTGGCATTCATTTAAATTAATTTTCAGGGCATACCTAAATAAAAAGTGATCATCATGGATCTGTCCATCTTCGTCCGAGTGTATAAAATACGTGTGATCATAGTCACGCACCATTCCGTTGACTCCTCCATTGCAAGTTGACACAGCCACCCGTGAGTTTGGTTTCCCTCTTATGATGCCCTGAAATTAGAACCAACATCATTAGTTCCGCCGATAGAGACAGCTTCCACTCCTGTCACTCACCTGATAGTGACAAAGGTCGACATCAGTTTTTGTGAAGTTCTGAACAATGTGCTCTCCGCTCCTTGCGGGATCCTGATATCGCACAAAATGTCTCTCAGGGATGAGGTGCTCGTTCAAATGAAGGTCAGCAACTACCCTTTCGCCCTTATAATAGTAGGACAGTGTGATATGCGATTCGTGTAGTCTACTCTGAAAGCGAAAAGCAAACAAGAAAGTCCATTAGTTCTTCGAGGGGATTATGTGGTTGGTCGGTTTTTTCGCCTATTCGTGTCCTAGGAAGTGACGGGCCAACTGTGAAATTTGATTGGATCACTAACGCGACATAAACATGCGATGTTGGTGCAGATGACACGATACCGCCGTTTGGGCGAGTGTGCGGCTTGGCAGAATAAGCACATCCTGTACCTTGTCGTTGGCAGCGGTACGAGTGCGGGAGATTTATAGCACGATGTGCGCAGTGTTCACAGCCAGACCAGTGACATGATATCACGGTGTTTATCGAAACTGCACACATTGTTTGTGTTTTACTGGATGCGATGAGATAGAGGGGCCCAATTTAGGTGGCGGCTATCAAAAAACACACACTCGATGCCATGGTGTTGATGAGGCTTAATTAAGGCAGCGTTTTAATTGTTCATCACTGTGGATGACGTGGAGTCGTTGAGCTCTCTTTTTTAATTACGGAACGTGTTAGTGTCGTAAGAGGAATTTTAAGGTCGCCCCGACAATATGCGAAATTTAATAGCCTAATGGCGGTTATGAAAGGATTGGAACCCGGGGAGTGCTTTTGAAATGGTGAGTCATTAATCACGTGGGAGTGTTTTGCGCTCATGTAAATTATGGCTTCAAACGCAAATCATTTTGTGTCGTACTTGACACTTTTTAAGAGGGGGCAGACACACAGGAACTTTATAGGACACTCTCACTTTCATTGAGGCGGGTTCAGGGCTTGGTTTGCACAGGACTTGATGAGGCAATGATTAAGTGAGAGAAATGTGCTGCAGATAATTCAGCATGACAAGACATCGAATGGTGCTACGAGGTGTTTTCAGGGTTGTCCTTTCCAATTGATTATTCCTTATTCGTACGCAAAATTGGGGAAAAGATCTAAATTCTTTTCGGTTTTGCTCTGCAGATGAGAAAAGAATTTGATTCTTCTTGATTTCTTATTTAGGACAAAGAGGAGCGAGAAAAAAAAATAGAAAAAAATGAAAAATGGCATGGAGAATGGGAGGCAAAGAAATTAGAAGACAATAGAATTCAAATGAGGATTGAGGTTGAGTTTGAATTGGTTTCGTGCGTTTTAAGAAACAATTTCTTCACCAAAATCGAAGTATACTTAAGGTCGTTATTATTGTCGATGATGAATTGCTCTTCTAAGCCTGCTAGTGCTTTGGTGCCTGCTGGCTTTAAGGATGTTCAAATGATCAAATCGATCCACTTCTTACTGGCCGCAGATGCTGCCTTACAACCCGTTATCATTTCATTTCCTCCGCAACTTCGCATTTACCTTTCTCCAAACGTTACCACCTCCGTTCAGACCAAAGATATTAAACTTGTTTTTGTTTTTCAAAATAACAGGATTCCAAAGAGCGAAATTATCCTTTAAATGTTTTTTGGTGAACTAGAGTCTATTGGTTTATCTCTGGAATAGCTCGGTCATGGAGACCAGCAATGTGCAGAGCATGGCAAAGAACTGAAGATTACATCCCTTACGAGTTTCTTTTAACATATCTTGTTGAATTAGCGGAAGACTTTAATTTTGAGTCGTTTTTAATTTTTCGGCAATTGATATGGGTCTTTTTATTTGTGAGCTTACGTGGTTGTCCACTTCTAGCCAAATTATTCGTTTCGCCTTTTGCGCAATTATTTTATAATTTTTTTGACAGTAAACGGATTTCCTTCTTCTTCCCAATTTCCCACACGCTTCTATTTTCTTTCTAAACTGAACAATTCAGTTCTAAGAGTCCTTCGACAATACTTTGCCTTGTTGTTCCATTGCGAAGAATTTGTTACTTTCAAAGAGACTTGGCTTTCTACGGTTTCCCTTTTCATGTAGCAAACATGAGGGAAAAAATGTCCCACTTTGGTGTACTGGCCTTCGCTCGTCAAAGGTTGGCTTTAGAAGGACGTGCGTGTGTGTACTTACATTTGTGGTGTGAATTTTGTCTAATACTTGACAGTGCTAATACTTGTTGTCCGATCGGTATAGCGTTTGTTTTGGGAAGCTATGGAGGAATTTCTGAATGGGATTGACATTACCCGTTTTTTTTTACGAAATCCTTCCTTTTGCAATTAATACAAAGCGCAATTCATGCATCGTACTTTCTTTTGCGACTGCTTGTACCAAAAATTATGTGTGCCAGCCATTGCATAAAGGATAACTGCGAAACTCACAGCCAAAGCCACAGTTTACATCCCTGGACTGAAAACTTCGCAGTGCTTGTGGCGTCACTTCTTATTCACTCAGAGGGCACAGTTTGCCAATTCGCCTTTCGTCTTGTTCGTTCTAAGTTGGGAAGCATTTGAGATCCAATTAAAAATCGTGGTAGAACAATATCATGTAAAACATGAGTACTTGCTGAAGGAGCTAAGTCCTCACTACCTTGTGGACTGGTGCTACATCCTATACATACCACAAAAATGATTGCCAACAGCATGTACTGTATTTTATATTCCTCAATTTACAATTTGGACTAAAAATTACATTTTTTTCCTTATTTATACCAAGGGATGCGTCGTTTAACGTCGGCCATGCATTTGCGGGATTAAGAAGATGATCTTCGCTTCTCAAAACGAAAAACTGGAATTAGCAAATATGGTGTTACTTATAGCTTCTGTATTTCCTGGAGTTACACGAATCACTTGGGTGCTTCAAAAGTCGTTTGCCCCTAGGCCAGCAACGACCGCACTGAAGGATTACTGTTTCCGATCAATTGCGTTAAGCGTGTAAACCAGCACTTGAGAAGACCATAGGAATGCCACTAGTTTGCATACATTTTTGAATCCTCAGTAATTCACAGAAAGCAGTAAAGGAAATTTAATATTCACCTTTAAGGCATTTTCAATAAACTTTCAATGAAGTAAAACTCGCTTCCACTTTTCAAGCCGATTATGAGGGTCAAACAAATAAGGACAGCATCCCAACTTAATTAAAAGAGTGCACTAAGCCTTCCACATTTTTATGAGTTGTCAACCAAGCTTTGATCCCAACTTTGTATCGAATGCAAAGTTCTTTGGCAGAATATTCACTTCATTGATTTTCATTCAAATGAAGTTCAAATAAGAGCGGAAACATTAAAGAATAATCAATCTCTTTCGATTCAATGAGTTTTTACTCGCGCCCACAACAAAGGGTTAGCACATTAGAAAATTAAAAAGACTGCTGTGGACATGCTCCTTCACTTTCTATTAATAAATGAATTTATACGAGCACTTCGAAGAATGACAAAAGAATACAGCAAATAAAGTGGATTCCAAAATAAAGAAATAGAGATATATTTTTTTCGAATTCCTGATCATTAATGACGACCATAAACTTAACCTATAGCGAATTTCAAACAGCATCGGGGGGAAATAAGAGTTCGTTCTACAGACTTAAAGAACTTTAAGAAAAATAGAAAAATAAGATGAGGTTGGGTACATCTGACCCTACACAGAAGCATTTTGTTGCTACTCTTAACGCGTTTTTAACGGGTTCCACAATTAGGGAATGTATTTCTAAAGTGCGAAACTGGAGGCAGCTGGCTGGAGAGGTATGTTGATATAGGCCAGGGTCCAATCCGGACTGTAGCGCCACAGGAAGAAGAAGAAGAAGAAGAAGAAGAAAAAGAAGAAGAAGAAGAAGAAGAAGAAGAAAAAGAAGAAGAAGAAAAAGAAGAAAAAGAAGAAGTATTTATAATGTCATGCATACCGTTTGTAGGGCATTATCAAAATGTACAAAGTATGCCAGTGCTTGATAGGTACAATAATTGTTGGCGCTACCGTCCAAAAGGGGACCAGGGCCTAGCTTGCTCATCAACTGCTCGTGTTGTGCGCGCTACTGTTCTCTCATGAGTAGAAGGGACCTACAGTTTTTCGCCGACTAGGAATTAACTCAACAACAGTGCATCGACGAACTTAACTAAATTTTTTTTTGGCGATAAAGCTCCATCAAGGACCAGTGTTTATCGATGGTATCAACCAAGGTCGTAGTTCACTTCAAGACGAATTTCATGAAGGTCGTCCAAAATCAGTTGTTGTTCCGGAAACCATTGATGCTGTGCGCTAACTGTCGTGAGATTGAGACAACCTAAGGCATTAGTGGGACCAGCATACATTCAATATTGCATGAACATTTGACCGTCAAAAAAATTTGTTCGCGTTGGATCCCACACAATTTGTCAATCACTCAAAAACAGGCTCGTGTCGATTGGTCGAAAGAAATGCTCCGAAAATACGATCGCGGTGCTTCGAAACAGGTCTATGACATCGTGATTGGTGATGAATCGTGGATTTACGAACATGAGCCCGAAAGTAAACAGCAGTCGACTGTATGGGTGTGTCAAATTGAATCAAATCCAACAACAGTTGTTCGCGCACGAAGCACTTCCAAGCAAATGGTCGCCTGTTTTTCGGAAAAATTGGATATGTCGCAACTGTACAACTAGAACAACGCAGAACAGTCAATTCTGAGTGGTGCACAACCATTTGTTTGCCAGTTGCCTTTCACAAATCAGGAAAACCAACCGCCGAAGACGAATCACTATTCACCACGACAATGCGAGATCTCACACATCAGCCCAAACAAATGCATTTTGGAGCCCTCAAAACATCGATTTGATGAGTCATCAGCCGTATAATCCTGACTTGGCACCGATTGACTTCGTTTTATTCCCGTACGTAAAAAATAAAATGAGAGGTCAACGTTTTTCGACACCTGAAGAAGCGGTTGATGCGTTCAGAATGCATGTTTTGGAGATACCTCAATCAGAGTGGCACGAGTGCTTCGACAATTGGTTCAAACGCATGCAAAAGTGTATAGATCTTAATGGGGAATATTTTGAAAAACAATAAAGCTATGTTCGATGATTAATATTTGTTTTTGTTCTCTAATCCCAAAATATAAAAGGAAACCCTCGTATACAAAAATATATATGTATATTCCGTATTATTGAGTTATTTGCGTAACAAATTGACTGCTAAGTAAAAATTCAAGTAACGTCTTGTTCTACAAGCCCCTAAGTACTTTGATGTAGGAATAACTTTCAATGAATAACTTTAAATCAGGGACAACAACCACTCAAGTAATTGTCTTCAACGTAAATTCTGACGCACTGTAAACCGGCTCTTTCGTCCAGCCACTATGATTCCATTCAAAATTGTTGTTAGTCACCACTTTTTTGTCCTCTAGTCAACATTTGCTTTACGATTTTGTTCAATATTTGCCTGATTTTCAATGTCGATAAGCAAATATATCCATTATCCAAATTTCTATCAGAAAGAGATAGCTTTTCTTAAGCTGAGGAGCATGTACAACTAATGCTGATCCTTAAAATTAACTCACCCATTACAGAAAATTTAGGGATTTATTCTAAAAGGACGGCCCTCTGGCCTGTACTACACCCACTTCAATTCCCCCACATCATACAGAGTATAGTTTCCAAAATAATCGATCATTCATCGATTTCATCCTCAAAGTGTTCACTTCAGAGAAGAACTCAAAGTCGTCCTTTGATGCAGTTGCAGCATCAGTTATGCAAATTGATTTCAACCATCCCTCAGACCCGTTTCATATATCTCTTGTCAGCAACTCTACTAAACAGAGTTCGAAACGCTGTCAGCACAAACGAGTTACACAACAAGGCAGCTCCCATTTGGAATATTAAACATCGGTCTCATCCACACAGGGCAAACATCAAACTTGGCACCCTTCCCCTGAACCCCATGACCCAGATACTTGCCGGGGAAAACTTTCTCACACCCCCCTAATTAGAAATTGAACTTTACAGGAGGACCTCTCGCCAGAAAAGTGAAGCAAATTCGAAGAAAATATGGCGCGCGGCAACAAGGAAACCCCATTAGAGAGGTGATATGTGCACATAACTTACTCGTGTCCCACACAAGACTCGGGCAATCATGTTCATTTCAAGGGAAAGTCGAGAAAGTCAAAAAGTAAATGATTGATTGGGGGTGACAGACACACTTACCTCTGTGTTTAGTGTATTGTTTAAAGCTATCTTGTGTATTCCGTGGTATATTTTGGGTTGTATCACTTCGTGTGTGGTGAACTCGTTAACTGAATGGCGGAAACTTCGTCCTGCAATGAAAAGAAATTCGAATTTAGAAGCATCTTCAATATGATTTGATCGATTTTCTTCAAGTATTTGAAGTTAATATTTACATACTTTTAAAATGTTTGAATTTTCCCGTCCCAACTTATTAAAATAACAAATATGCCATCATCTTAATTTAACAAACTCATAAAATTTTGCCATAAAGTAGGACTGGAATGATCAAGCTGTTATATAAAGCAAGCTTAGACCATAGAAATATCGCTTTGTAACTCAACCGAATCTTGAGCCCGAAGGAACATCAATTGGCAAGAGTGCTTCTGCATTTGATGTCAGTATTGATGATGTCCCTATTTACCGCAGAGCCGAGATAGACGTAATCCTTTCCTACCTCGAACTTTTTACCGACTGTTGTGATTCTCTGTCGACATCAATGTTGTATGTCCTCCCTTGACGACAGCATGTAATTCGTTTTGTCCTCGTTAACCGTATGGCCCATTTACTCGTAAGTAGTTTTCACTTAAATGCCAGTATACGCTTCATTGACAGCTCGGTGTATTCGTCTAATCACGAACACTTAAGTTGACTAGGACATGAATCACTGATCCGGGCTGAAAAGTCTTCAAATCTGAACCATTGGGACAACGCAACAGAGGACGGCCTAGGCTGAGTTGGTGCACATAGGTGGAGAAGGACCTCAACCAATTTGGAGTTCGCGACTGGAGGCGAACAAGTCGTAAGTAGTTATCACTTAAAAGCCAGCAAACGCCTCATTGACAGCTAAGTGTATTCGGCTAATCACGAACGCTTAAGTTGACTAGGACATGTTGAACGTATGGCTATCACTGCTCTGGGCCAAAAAGTCTTCCAATCTGAACCATTGGGACAACGCAACAGAGGACGGCCTAGGCTGAGTTGGTGCACACAGGTGGAGATGGACCTCAACCAATTTGGAGTTCGCGACTGGAGGCAGATGGCGAGAGATCATGCTGGCTGGAGAAGCATGTTGTTTGATGCCCTGGTCCACCCCGGACTATAGCGCCACACGAAGAAGAAGAAAACGTTGTCAGTTCAGATTGGTTGCAGTGAGATCGCTGGATTGGGTGTTCAGGAAGAATAGCCAGAAAATATTCTACCCTCAGTCTGGGTAGATGTAGAAACACTCAACACCGAATAGAGATCACGGATGTTCTGAATGGAAAAGAATATAATTTTTCCTTCCTCCTGAGACTTCGGTAGTGACTACATACTGCTGTCAGCATGGAAATGTAAGATCCACTATTGTAAGAGGTGGACACTGCGCGGTAACGTGTTCTTCGGCGCCGATATTTGGTTTGATATTCTTCAGCTTTTGCCGGCTTATTAGGCGCCGTTTGGTTGTCTGCCGCTTTACTCTCATTTCGAGACGCGTTTCGCTGCCTCTGACAACATTAACGTCCTATACGTGGGATTACTGAAAATATTTTGATCTGCTTATAGCTTATCATGCTTATAGCTATCCATGTCCGTACTGCAAATTGGTGCACTATTGTAAAATAAAAAAAAAAAAACAAATTGAAACAAAAATGCATGCGTGGGTTTTTGTTTCAGATCAATCCTTGGAGCAAGGCTTTTCCTACACTTCCGCTGTTCTGTGGGTCACAGGAACTCCACATCGAATTGAAACTAAATTCCCATATCCATGTGGCCTTGTCCGACCCAGCTGACTGAAGCGAATTAGATCAGATATCATGGAGGATTACTCCTAACTCTCCCCGCGATATGAGTGTAAACCACACCCAATACGACACTCCTACTAGGGGGCTAACCACACGTTCAGGCTGGAACTACTTTAAAGTCCTGTGGCATTCCCGTGGTACCAGAATATAGATTCTGATTGAACTTAGCAACTAGGTTGCTTTCTTTAGGATTCCATAGCGTCTGGGACCGATAACCATGCACCCCACATTCTATTTACCTTTGCGCTACCGAAAGGATGACAAGTGACACTCTCGTCGTCTGCATAACGCATCCCTAGCAAAGCTCCTGATTGTGCAAGATATTTTCATAGCTCTAAGGTCCCGAATACCATCATACAAACGACGTACGCAAAACACGTCCAACCAATCTTTGGAGCTATAGCTGTAAATGCAAGCCTCTGAGTGGCTTTGGGGCAGCTTGAACAACAAGAACTTCAAGGAACCGTGCCTGGTGAACAAGTGGCTTAAAGACATACGGAAATTTAGGCTGCTAACGGACTTCAGTGGCCGCCGTGGCGTAGTGGGTGGAGTGCGACGCTAACACGTTGAAGAGTCTAGGTTCGGCTGAACACCCCGAATTTTTCACGGCACCATTTCTTTCGAGCTGCTGACAACACTCAAAAAGTAATAACTGTCTAAGAAAGCTTCTCAAATTTCGCCGTTCGGAGTCGGCGGAAAAACTGTAGGTCCCTTCTACTCGTGAGAGAACAGTAGCGCGCACAACACGAGTAACTGATGAGCAAGCTATGCCCTGGTCCCCTTGTGGACTGTAGCGCCAAAAATTATTAGTATTATTATAAATGGACTTCACAAGTCACACGCCGCCAAGGAAGCTGTATATCCCTCTGCCATTTATTTTCATCTATCCTGGCATTCGTCTCAGCTGCAGAACGGACAATAACGTACACTTGGTCAACTCCTGTCACTCTTAAAAGCCTAAGCCAAGTGAAATGACACTTAAACTTAACAGAAACAACGCCGTAAGTACTTAAGTGCCAGTCGACCAACAAAAGCGAGGTGAGAGCTGATAAACGACGAATTGTAGACAACAACGACACCGTTTGTCGAATCTCTTTTAATAACATCGTCAATTACTTTGGCGACTGCTTTATCTTCGTGCTGAACAGCAAAGACCATCCTCACATTAAATTTGTCGATGGATGATACCGAATTGTGTTTTGCTATTCAATGTAAAGGGCTAGGAGTCCTCCTCAGAAATACAAGTTTGATATGACAGCAGTAAGAATTCGACAGCTTCGCGTTGTCCTAGGGACAGGTTAATTAGGTTGTTTCATAAGCAATTGCGGATTTTTCATATAAACGGTTTTGATAATTGTTTTGAATGAATTTTTACAAAGTTTAAAATAAAATTCGCTCTATGATTATTTTTGAAGCAGAGGTTGCTAAAAAGTGGTGTGATGTGTGTGAGGAAGCATAACAGAAAGAAAGAGTTAAAAATGGTTTGGCAAATTCCGGAATTCAGATGATCTTTCACTCAGGAATGAGCCAAATTCAGGCCGGCCAAGAGAAGTTAACGAAGATCTAATCCACGCATAAATCGGGGCGGATTTTCATACGAGTAAGAAGGTTGACTTTTATATTTCGGGATTGGGCAGCCCTAGTGTTGCACTCTGGCAACTGACAGCTCTATCGTAAAGTTTGACATTTTTGAGATTATACGTACTCAGAACGTTTTGACATACGAGCGCTATTAGTGTTGTTCACAGTAACTTAAAAGATTCATCCCACCCAAAAAATGGAATTAAATCGTGAAAATGTTCGTGCGATTACTTTTTACAACTTTCGACGTGGATTAACACAACAACAGTGCATCGATGAACTTAATTCAATTTTTGGCTATGAAGCCCCATGAATGACCAGTGTTTTTCGATGGTATGGTGAATTCAACGGAGGTCGTAGTTCATTCCAAGACGAATTTCGTGAAGGGCGTCCAAAATCAGTTGTTGTTCCAGAAACCATTGATGCTGTGCCCCAACTGATATTGCAAGATCGTCATGTGACCTATCTTGAGATTGAGACAACCTTAGGCATTAGTGGAACCAGCATACATTCAATATTGCATGAACATTCGACCGTCAAAAAAATTTGTTCCCGTTGGATCCCACACAATTTGTCAATCGCTCAAAAACAGGCTCGTGTCGATTAGTCGAATGAAATTCTCCAAAAATACGATCGTGGTGCTTCGAAATACGTTTATAACATCATGACAATTGATGAATCGTGGATTTCGATTCGATTTCGACTGTATGGGTGTTTCAACTTGAGCCAAATCCAACTACAGTTGCTCGCGCACTTCCAAGCAAATGGTCGAATGTTTTTCGGAAAAACTGGACATGTCGCAACCGTGCACTAGAACAACGCAGAACAGTCAATTCTGAGTGGAACACAAGCATTTGTTTGACAGTTGTCTTCCAAGAAATCAGGAAAACCGAAAGCCGAAGACGGATTACACTTCACCACGACATTGCGAGTCCTCACACATCGGCTCAAACAACTGCATTTTTGAGCACTCAAAACATCTATTTGATGAGTCATTCGCAGTATAGTCATGACTTGGCACTTGGCAATGACTTAGACCTAGACCAGGGCCTAGTTTGCTCATCAACTGCTCGTTTTGTGCGCGCTACTGTTCTCTCACGTGTAGAAGGGACCTACAGTTTTTTGCCGACTCCGAACGGCGAAATTTAAGAAGCTTTCTTAGAAAGTTATTACTCTTTGAGTGTTGTCAGCAGCTCGAAAAAGGTGGAGCCGTGAAAAATTCGAAAAATTGGTGTTGAGCTGGGAATCGAACCTACAACCTTCGGCGTGTTAGCGTCGCACTCTACCCACTACGCCACGGCGGCCACTGGTTCTCTAATCCCGAAATATAAAAGGCAACCCTCCTATACGTTGAATTAAAGAAAGGGTCAACTAAACAAAAGTAACAGCAAGTTTTCATACAAAGCGTCTGGGGCTCATAAAAATCTTCACGTTTGGGTTTTTTTTATAATTGGCTCGAGCTAAAGGGACTGTTAGGCACCCTTAATTGACCAGGATTAAGTCAAAGAAGGAGTCTAAGATATAGAGAAAGAGAAAGAAAGGGGTACCGGTGAGCATTCCATATGTGTGTTGTGCGGCTGAAGAACGAGTCTCTAAACCGGAACTGGACTTATGGGTAAACGCGTGGGCATTCCTAGCGAGGCGAGCATTGTAGGCAAATTATTGAAGGGAAGGAAGGCAGCTGGTCAATTGACAAGAATTGTTGAAATACTCCACCTACGTTATTAGGTGGAGGAGCTGCAGACCAGGTAGGAGCGCTATACCCGAGCTTTGGGCGGATATACAGGTAGCATATTGTAGCCAGATCAAAAGGGGTAACATTTTTACTTCCTTAGCTTCAAGAAACCTAGATCGCTACATTGTAGGCGATCTAAAATATGTGATCGTTCCAACTAAGTATTGATTTGATACACATATCGAAGATGGAAAGTTGTTCGGTTACAGAAACGCAAGAGCCATTCATATTTCCTTTGAGCGCACTTGAGTGACAGTTATGGGTATTTGGTTTTACGTGATTACCTGCATTAACGGCTTATATCACGGGGTCTATTTACCCAAGAGTCGTTGATATCGCAAGACTAAACGCCTTAGTTACCCAAGTACCTAATTGACATTATGCTTGAGGGACAATAAATCCACCTTGGTTTGATGCGAGGCCTTTCTAAAACCTTTTGCCGCTCTCTGGTTTCGTTGAGAATGCAGCTCCACACTGAGCCAGGATAGTCGCTTAACCGCCTTGCCTAGCCCAGGGTGAAGAAAAACTAGACAGGGCAGCAGAATACACTAAACTGGACTCCACCCGCGCTGTTAGTTGGTAAACCACGATACTCCCACAAGGGGGTCTACCGCTCGGTCAGGTTGGAACTGAATATAGCCTCCGTGCCACCAGAATATTGCCTCTGGTCAAGCTGTCCCTACCAGACAGGCTCCCTGGGTCTGGTAGCCGCCATCCATCAACAAGATGGTTTTTTCTTTATCATTGTTACCGTTGACGCTATAAATAGTGTTTCGGATGCGATTTTTGAATGATGTGATTTATAAAATCCAGTTACATCATCCGGAGTGCACTTAAGTGACAGCAGACAGCACTGTGTTTCGGATGCATAAAATTCCACTCTATTCATTAAATGAGCTTAACATACGCTGCAGTTACAATTCTACGACCGAAGAAAAGAGTCGAGAGCCAAGGGCTGAGCATGGAAAGCTGAAGGTACTGTCATCAGCAATGGAGTGAATTGGATTATAAGTGACAGAAGTACCACATGAATTGAAAGAAATTAATTTGACAAACACCATCAATGCATTTGCTTTTTAAACGCTAGAAATTTGATTTTTTTGTTTTTGATATCGACTGTCAACTACTGAAGAAAATAAATTCAGCGATGAACTAAAAACGCACAGTGTCACATTCCATCAAGACAACGCTTATCCTTATATAAAAATATTTCCCTTCCGCTTTTTGCTCTTCATTCAATGCATCATAAAATGTGTTACAGTGATCGGATTTAGTTCAAATATGTGCCGTTTTGTTCGATAATCTGTTTTCATCTGGACGACGACTTCATAATACCCCCCTCGTAGAAGCCCCCCTCCTTATTTGCGAAGAGCTCGGGCAGACACTTTTCACAAGCCTCTTTTTAGTTCAACTTCACACAACCAAGGGTGTTTGCCAAGGACAGGAAAAGGTGGTAATCAATTGGCGCTATGTTCGGGCTATATAGTGAATGCGATAAGACCTCCCATCCGAGCTCCCGTAGATCCTGACGAGGCATCAACGAAGTGTGTGGTCTGGCGTTGTCCTGGTGGCACAGTACACCCTTCCTGTTGGACAATTCTGAACGCTTCTGGTCGATCCCCTGCTTCAAACGGTCCAGTTGTTCGCAGTAGATGGTAGAATTAAGCGTCTGGTCATATGGGAGCAGCTCATAGTGGATGATTCCCTTTCAATTCCACCAAACACACAGCAAAACCTTCCTGGCCGTCAATCCCGGCTTGGCAACTGTGTGGGACGATTCATCGGCCTTCAACCACGACCGTTCTCGCTTGATATTGTCGTATGTGATCCATTCTTCGTCGCCAGTTACCATTCGCTTAAAAAATGGATCGAGTTTGTTCCGTTTCAGCAGCATATCGCAGCCGTTGATTCGGTCCAGAAGGTTGTTTTGCGTCAAATCATGCGGCACCCAAACATATATCCAGCCTCCTGCAGATGGTTTAAAATCGTTTGGTGACTAACTCCCATCTCCTGGACGATGTCACGAGATGCCACAAGCCGGTCTAACTCGATGATATCCTTGATTTGATCGGTATTCGTCGTCACAAGTCTTCCGCCGGCTGGCTTATCAATGGTGTCGTTTTCACCAGCTCTGAATCGTCGAAACCATTCCTCCGCGGTTTGAAGTGATAGAAGACCATCCTCAAAGCCACCATCAATCACACGGAACGTTTCTCTAGTGGATTTGCCTTTAACGAAGGAAAACTTTTCGGCGTTATTGAACTCCATGCTTACACGACTATAGCTGTTGAATGCAATATCCAATCCAAACATTTTGAAGGTTATGTCAAGACCTTTCAAATGATGTGTAGTATTGCCAAATACAAGCTCTGTAGCGCTTTGTACATAGCCGGAAAATTCAAAAGACAACAATATCATTGGTCACTCAAAAAACTGAAAAAGCTTGGCTGGGAACTTTTGATGCTTTCATCATGTACATAGCTCTAACCTTGCACCATCAGACTACCATTTCTTTGTTTGTAAGTAGGCCAAGTAATCCGTATAAACAAAATAGCTTTGGTTTAAAGAGAACAATCCATTCCCATTGGCACTCCCTTTTTTAAACTGGTATACACCTTTGAGGCACGATGGTTAAGGCCTACAGTCCGCGAAAAAAATATAGCACAACATGTAATTTCACTATTAGTTTTAATAGGATAATGGTTAATGACCTATGTCCTTTTTTTCTTATACCTCTCTGCGCCCCAGTGAAGACACAGTGGTATTGTACTGGGTGCCTAAAAAAGGTTTTAGAAAATCCTTAATTATGGTATACGAAAAAACTGCAGACATCCCGAAAAAAAGATAGCACATTTTCACAAAAAAGGAATTTTAGTCGCGCTTTGATATTTTGCGTAAACAACTGTGAAAGAAATCAAAGACAAACGCCCATTCTGTGATTTTTCTTTTAGTGTGTCAAAAGTTGTAAAATGGATAGAGGAAAAAAAATTAACTAGTGCCGAAATAAAGTTTATTACAAAACTGCACCAAGAAAAATTTTAAAATTGCGTATATAGAAGAAACACTGGAAAGTGATTTCAAATTTCCTCAAAGACCCTGAAAATTACGGAAAGAAAAGTAGCACAGGGCGTCCAAGGGCTAACAGTGACAGAGATAGGCACGGAATTCTAAGAGGTGCATCGAATTTGGGCTTAACGGCTCTCAAAATACTGAACAACCAGGTGTCACGACAATGTAAGAAACGTCCAAATACTATTGAAGGAGTCTTCAGTTATTCAGCGCAAAAAAATTAAGAAGAAACCACCACTTACGGCGAAATACAAGGATGACAGGGTAAAATTCGCCATGGAGCATATTCACTGGAAAAAACGATGGCGCCTGGTATTATTCACGGACGAGAAGAAGTTTAATCTCGACGGTCCCGATGGCCTGGCATATTACTATCACGACTTAAGGAAAGAGGAGACAATATTAAGTCGTCGGCAACATGGTGGAGGAACTGTTATGATATCGGCTGGAACGGGATACCATGGTAAAACTGATATAAAGTTCGTGCCACAAAGAATGGACAGCAAAAGGTACCTGGATTTGATTGTTTGTGAAACAACAGAATCAACTGGAGACATTATAGACTTGCCGCTTATTTTTCAGCAATACAATGCTGCGGTGCATACAGCGAAAATTGTTTAAAAATATTTTTCAGATAAGAACGTTTATGTTTTACATTGGTCAGCACGATCGCCAGATATAAATATTATTGAAAACTGTTGGGGTCTTCTTGCCAGGGATGTTTATGCTGAAAACAGGCAATACGAAAGTGTTAATGAACAAAGCATTGTATCAAATTTCCGCAAATTACCACGAAAAAACTTAAAAATTTGTTTAAATCTTTACCAAACAGAATTGCAGAAATAATAAAAAAAAAGTGGAGGAACTACTCATTATTATGAGTTGAAAGAAAATGAAATAGTAGTACGTATGATATTTTTTTTTAAACTAAATGCTGCAAATGTTCTATTTTTTTCGCACCAAAATTTGGTATTTTTTTATTTCCTCTGTAAGTAATGCAATAACCTTATTAAAAATAAAACTATACATGAATAAAAAGTATTCCACTTTGTATTCAAAAATAAATTCACTGGGTCTGTTTTGTGTACAAAAACAAAAAAAAAAAAATTTAAAAAACTAATTGTGCTATATTTTATTCGCTCACCGTAGATGCATCCTAGATTGTAAAGTCAAGAAAAGTAAGTTAAGGATGCGATGCTTCTGTTACTTAACGAACGGCACCGAAAAGTATACAGCAAGACCGTTCGTTCCGATAGCGGGCCAGCATAACTTGTGTGCAGATCAAGCCCTATTTACAAAATGTCTGTCGTTCGTAAGAGTCGGTGTCTTTAAGTCATACACAACAAACATCAGCAAAAACAACATCTTCTGCTAGTAGTATAGACTGATTTGTTAGAGCATACGATTCGAGAAATAAATAAAATTAAAAATATGTAGTCGCTTGTTTAAATAGCCTTTACGGTGAAAGTCTGAAGCGTTACCTCTTTTAATGGTTTTTCTAATGCACGGCGCTTACAAAATCCCTTTTAAAAAGGAGGTAACCTCCTCCACTCCCTTCTCTTTAAATTCCTTTTGTGCGGCTTTAATGGTTTGGAAGTCGGTGCAGATAAAAAAGAGGAGCACGTATTCCAAAAGTGAAAATAAAAAGTCTACGCACATAACTCGCTTTCAAGTGCGAGCATGCATTCACTGGAGAATTCACATAAAAACGAACATCTTCAAAGGTCAAGGTTGAATGTGGTTGGATACCAAACCCCATCCCTTTCAGCAATTTGATGTTTTCACTGCTCTTTACATTTATTTCGCAAATCTTTGTTGCAAGTACACACAATATACGTACGCATTCCACAATTCTCTCCCTCATTGATCCTCATAAAATTCATGCATTGCTTTACATTCCTCACCGACTCGCACGTCAGCTGATATCCGCATTTTAACCGCAAAACAATCAATTCCGGCACAAACATTCTGTGCACTCATGCACATCTCAAAAATCAATAAAAGCCAATTGAGTTCAATGCCGAAACGTGCAGTCGTCATCCAGCAACCCTCTTCAGAGGTCACGGCCTCTCACCGTCTTCGAGGCGGAGAAAAAAAAGTCAACAAACGACTTCCTCCCTTTTTTTACGCCATAGACTTCAAAAAGCTCCACTCCACTCGCTCTGACATAAAATTCCCAGACAGTATCATGAACTCGTAGTCTTTTCTTCGTTCGCGTCTCCCGGGGATACGCGCACGTACACGCTGAATCTGAGAAAATGCTCCGAAAACAAACTTAAAATTAATCATCGCACGTCCAGAAGGGGACGCGACGGTCGTATATCTCTTCTGCCAGATCCCAGATGCACTTTGGATACGTTCCTCGGGCGAGCTTCGAATATTTATTTTCGTAACGAAAATCTGCACATTTTTAGATCAACAATCGTTCGGTGCGTACGGCGTATGTACGCAAGTTTACCCGCCCGGCACTCTTCTCACGGCTCAACGCTCTCTGAGATACTTTCACGCTTGGATGCACCTGACAAACAGAACAGCGTCTATTTACACAAAAACTCCCAAGGCTGTTAAGGAAGTGTAAACGAAAGGCAAATGGGTAAAGCGTGTGCGGCGATGGGCCGAGGAATGCAGACCTGCCCTGGGGATGACGAGGATGCTCCGTAAATAGCCAACGGTACATGACCCATTCGGTGGTGCTCAGTGTTTGGTATGGATGGCGGGCATCAATTGATTTCTGTCTTGTGCAGCCATCGAGGTGCGAGACGTGTTTCCTCTTCATTTGCTGCGACAATGTGTTTTTCATGTTTCGCATTTGGAGTGCGCATCACTTTGGGGCCGATAGCTGTGGGCCACCTTCAACGCTTCTGAATTCCATTTGCCATCCAGACACAGGCACCGGGTGACTTTGTTTAGTATTCTATGAGACAAGTGCAATATCTGTGGAAACGAAAAAGGGTGTGAACCTATGAGGAAGACGGAGAGACGACTCATTCAACGACGGCAAACGCCAATAAGGCGCCTTAGAGCGGCGGCATAGGCATTTGAAAGTGGATGATGTCACTTGTGAGTTGAGGCTGGCAAGTGATGTGATGAGGAGTTTTAGTGTTGGGTTGAGACTTGCTTTCTTTTTCCTCTGACTTATTTGATATTGAAGCAATATTGTGAACAAAGAAAAAATGATTTAGGGTGAGGGTTAACTTTTTGGAAATCCCAAAAATAATAATCGAACGCCCAAAATTCCGAGAAGTCAGAGACACAAGATGTGGACACCAACATTTAAAAAAATGCCCAAAATTCAGAAAAAGGACTTTTAATTCTCCAGAAATCCTTATAAAGTATTCTGGAAGCGTAACATCCTCAAATGCTACGGTTGTCAAAGAGCTTAATTGTTTGGATTGTGTTTGGATTTTTTTATTTTCTATAATACTGGCTTTTTGAAAATTTTGGTTTTCTGGCATTCAGATAATTTGGAATATTCGACATAGTTGAAAGGATCGTGAAGAAAGAGAATTATCTTGACATTCTTTAAACTAGTTTACTAGTATTTGTTGAAAGGAGTGCATACCCGGAAGAAGAGGTCGTTTTCCAACAAGACGGTGATCCAAAACACACCGCCAAAATCGTTCAGAATTGGTTCTCTGGAGAACGCTTTCAAGTATTGAAGTGGCCTGCGCAAAGCCCAGATTTGAACCCAATAGAAAATCTGTGGGCTTTGCTCAAAAAAAGGCTGGCAGCCACCAAAGAATTTAAACGAGCTTTGGAAAAGGGAGGAATAGGAATGGGAAAATATCCCGAACCACTTAATCGAAAAGCTAGTCGAGAGCATGCCAAAACGCATTAAAAGCGTCATCAAAAACAAAGGGCTTTGGACGATATATTGAAAATAAGTAACGTTTTTTTAACGTGCAAAAGTGTTCGAATACTGTGGAATCCTATTTTATAATTTTATTTATTTTCTTTTGTTTTTTTATGACCTATGTAGTATACGAAATTATAAACAAATATATGAAGTATAAAAAACAAAAAAAATGGTTGCATTTCAGTTGGAAATAAAGATCTTGTGGACAGATAGGTACGAAAAAAGTGAACATTCGAACATTTATGCTCGCCACTGTAGCTTGCTCATCAACTACTCGTGTTGTGCGCGCTTATGAAGTTTTTGGCGACTCGGAACAGCGAAGTTTTCTTAGACAGTTAATACTCTATGAGTGTTTTCAGAAGCTCGAAGAACTCGATGGAGGTGGTGCCTTGAAAAATTCGAGGTGTTCTGCCGGGAATCGAAAATGTACCTTCCGGCGTGTGAGTGTCGCACTCTATCCACTATGCCACGGCGGCCATAATAGAATTATACGTTTGTTATTTACAAATCACTGCTTTAAAATAACGCTTCTACAATGTTCAATACTTTGTATTTGGCTTTCTATTTCTGTTAAGAAAAATGTATTTTGTTTCAAAAAATATGTAAATCAGCACCTTTCACCGTGGGCGTTGTGTTTCGGCAAGGGTGCGTGTTGTCAGCTCTCCTTTTTAATATGTACATAGACTGGAGGTTGCAGCGCAGCCGAGACTAGGAATGTTTCATATTGGTCTTAAAGTCACCTATTTTCGTAGATGAATTAGTTGACCGAACATCCTCTCAGATGAAATTCCAGCGCGCTCTGGATAAGTTTGTGGCCGCATGTACAGATGTGAGAATGGAGGTGAACATGGACTAATCCGAAGTTATGGTAATTTCCAAAACGCAATGCACTCTCATTTTAGTGGAGTCCCATTGAAACAGGTGGAGAAGATTAAGTATCGAGTGATGGAGGGAGCAACACTCAGCTTTCTTGTAAAATCGGCCAGGCTGAATCAATTTTGAAGCAGATTAAACACTAATAAGGAAGACCGAACTTAGTGTCATCACTAAGTTATCGGTTTTTAACTCAGTGTTTGTTTCAACTCTCACGTATGAAAAAGAAGGGCTTTATTTCGTTGGTTTGGGCACGTGATCCGGATATAATCTTAATCACGACTTTCTAAGAGTGCATTCGATGCAATTCCATCAGGTAGGCGACCGCTCGGCACAGCTAGGACCAAGTGTTTGAATCAAATCCAAAAACTTGTCTGTTTTGCGCTTCCGAATTGCTCCTGATAAGTTAGAGTCAATGACGGAGGAACGAGCGGTCTTAAAGGCTCTGGTGTATGCATTACCCCCGCGATCCCTTTAGTGGGACATTCCGATTAAAGGAGATGATGATGACGACCAAATTAAGCAGAATATACTGTGAACACATAGAACGAAATATTTGCATTCCAATTTTCTCAGAAATTTGCTTTAAAGGTTTTTATTTTGTTTTTTTTTTTTTGTTTTTTTTTTGTTTTTATAATTGACGCGTGCAAAAGGGGTTGAGAGTACCTTTAAGTGACCGGATCAAGTCACTGCACGGGCCGAAGGTATAGAGGAAGAGAGGGACAGGAAGTACCGATGCACATTGGTTTTAAATGCCTGTGGATTGTAATGAGGAGGAAAAATCGAGCTGGGAAGAGCATTCCAGATTCGTGTAGTGCGGCTGAAGAACGAGTCTCTGAATTTGACTGTACGTCCGAAAGAGGGCTTGAGGGTGAATTGGTGGGCATTCCTAGCGAGGCGTGTATTGCGGGTGAATTCTTGAAGGGGAGGAATGCAACTGGCTAATTCATCTGAGCATTTCTTGTTAAAATAGCGATAAAAGAGTGACAACGACGCGACATTACGTCGGTGTTCTAACTAGTCAATTGACTTCGCAATTTTACTGTCACCTTAAAGTTTTATCGCTCGCTTTTGAATTCTATCCAGCAGGTGCAGGGAGGTCTTAGAAGCACCTGACCAAATAGGAGCGTTACACTCAAGTTTTGGGCGTATGTATGCCTTGTATATTGTAGCCAGATCAGAGGGGGTTACGTACTTCTTGCATCGTTTAAAGAAGCCTAGACATTTCGCAGCATTTTTGGCGACCTCAAATATGTGACCGTTCCAACTAATTTTTGGGTTGATACACATACCGAGGATGGAAAGTCCTTCGGTTTCAACAACACAAGTGCCGTTCATGGATAACAGCTGATTATTTTGTGATCGCTTCAACGACAGTAGACAGCACTGGGTTGTGGAAGCATTAAATTCCACTCTATTCTTATTTCCCCAATCGATTATGCTGTCAAGGTCGGATTTTAATGTGCTTAACATGCGCTGCCGTTCCGAGTCTATGGCCGAAATGGAGAGACGTGAGCCAAGGAACGAATATGAAAAGCTGAGGGTACTGTCATCAGCGAAGGAATGAATAGGATTAGAAGTAGCAGACAAGAGATCATTTATAAAAATGAGGAAAAGTGTCGGAGACAAAACAGAGCCCTGGGGAACACCAGCATTAATATGGTGAATATCAGACTTGAATCCATCCAAAACGACTTGTATTGAACGATTCGAAAGGTAATTTCTAATCCATTAGAGAAGAGACTCATCGATCCCAAAAGCACGCATTTTCGACAAGAGAGCCTGGTGCCAGACCCTGTCAAATGCCTTTGAAATATCAAGCGCAACAATCTTGCTTTCTCCTACATTGTGCAAAGATTGGTTCCACTTTTCAGTGAGATATGCCATCAGATCACCAGTGGAATGGTTGCTTCGGAAGCCGTACTGCCGGTCATTAAGAAGCTTCCGGGACTCAAGATATTTCATAAGCTGACGGTTTATCAGCGTTTCCATGACCTTGGAGAGAAGGGACGTTAGTGCTATGGGTCGGTAGGAGGCGGGTGACTAACATTCGCCCTTTTTAGGGACGGGCTGGAAAAATGCAGTTTTCCGCTTACTCGGAAAGAGCCCTGAAGAGTAGGACAGATGGAAAATCTTACGCAGTGGTTTTGCCAGCGTAGAAGAACACCTCTTCAGAAGAACAGGTGGTATACCATCCGGGCCACCGGATTTGTGTATGTTTAGATCTTTAAGTATTTTTTGTGATTTTAAGTCAAAGGAGTTTGAATTTCGAACATTTTTTTTTTTTTGTTACTGTATACTCGGTCAACTAGCGGTTTTCTTAACAAAAACTACAAAACGATGATTTTTTTTACAATAAAACTTTTCTTGATTTCTTTTGAAAACAAAAATGTGCTTCTTAATCATTTCTCGGCTCCACTGTCCATAAAAGACAGCCAGTCATACGCTTCCCGTAGTCACCTGCCTTTCTCGTCACCGCAATGATGAAAAATGCGACGTGCTCATCTCTGTACGTCGTCACTTGAATTACTCATTCCTCTGGTGCCATGGATAAGGACCAAAAATGAGACAAATCGTGTTCTGCTTTCAAGTGTTTGTGTGTTACAAAAAAACAGTCTCAAGTGTTGTTCTGTCAGCCACATCCCCTCACTCCATGGGCCCTTCAATCAACGTGATGCATTCGACGGATTGTTTATGACGCTGCAAATGGATCTTAAAAGGATATTCGTGATTCAAGGAGCGCAGCAAAAAACACAATCCTTGTTTTATGGTCTTCCTTCCACACACAATGTTTGCATTAACTCGATGGTCTTGAAAGTGATTAGAAACTGGAGCAGCACATGGTAGTGGTTTGTGACAGTTTTATAAATACACATTAAACATTTGTCGGATCACTCCCCAGGGAGTACGCTAGCGATTGTATGGAAGAGTGCTCGTTACTTTGGCGCCAGAGGATGTTAACTGGGGCGACGGCGTGAAGATTGCAACATAAATGGAATTACTGAACTGAAATCAATTCGCAGAATGTGACAGAAGTTGACAGCTGTCAGCGGGAAATATTTTAATTGCCGACAAAAATCTGTCTTCGATCGTCTAGCTGACAAATTTCTACTCCAAACAACATTCTCTCAAACAAACAAAAGTCATCTGTCACCAGCATACAGAATTTTTGAAATGTATTCCTGTCAACCGGGGCACAATGTAAACAAGGCAAAACGAAACCCTTCATCTCGGTCCCTAATCCATTTTGACATATTAAATGTCATGTGTGATTTGGAAAACAGAAAAAAAATCCTCTTTTCTCTTTAATTCCACACGAGTTTTGGGTGAAGTCGAGTTGATTTCACATGAAAAAAACACCCAATCGTAGGTAATCCGTTTTTAATTTTCTTTTATTCTCTTCCCACCCTTTTTGTGTGATCTGTCACTGCGAACGAACGGAGCTGGTTTATATCGGGACTTGTCAAATGATTGAATAACACCACAAATGGAGAGTATAGAAATAACATCCATACACGTTTTTTGTGTTTTTCGTTTTTTTCTTTTCTGTTTTCCGGAAAGCTTCATTCTACCACCGTTGATGCAGACGCTCGTGAATGCTCGTATTTCGTTTGTTTCATTCGGTCGCCTTCGGATTCATGACAGATTCGCCCGTATAAAGTGACAACATAAAAAAAGGAGAATGACATTGGTGCGCGATTTACGAGATTGGCTTTGGCTGGAGCAAAATGGAAAATATCAGATGGTGACACTTACAAGCTTCACGAATGTCATTAATTATGGGAAATAGCAACGAGACATAACGGTGTAATTTTAGAATTCATTCTGTCGTGATGTTATGATATATTTTTAGAGTAATGCAATAAAATTTGATAATAAGTCAACGCAGCGCAAAGGAACGACAGATGTTTTGAGAGAGAGTGAAAGAGAAAGGAGACGTTGAGACACAATGACGGGGAGTAAATTATGGGATTTTGTTTTGTCTCACATTGGCCTTGAATCTTGGAGTTTATGATTTTGTGCTGCTTTGCAGGAGTTTGGTTGATGAAATACCTAAGTGCACGTCGCGTTGCGAGTGGATCCTAGGTTAGATTGTGTGCTTTGAGGTCACGGCTACATACTGTTCCCTATTTGGAACATTTTCCTGAAATCCGCAATAACTTTGACAGCTGACAGCTAAATTGCACTGAGATTGGCATGTTGTTTCGCCATAAAGGAGCGTTGCGTGAGAAATATGCCTGCAATTCGCGGAATACTGGCCTCGTCAGGTTTGGGTTGCTTCGCTAAATGATGAACATTAAATAGGAGTAACTTACTCGTCCATTGGAACAATTTCTTTGTAATCATTTAAATCGGGTTGAATCACGCCTAATCTGATTGGTATGATGGGGAGAGAGAGGAGATGGCATAAAGAGTTGCAGGTGCCTCGGGTAAATGACCTTTCATATGATGCGTAAGGATGGTTAGAATTTATGAGACATCTTCCCCAGCAGTTGCGATTTAAGATAACATTTGTGTCGTATGCCTGTCGTCGGTAAATGACTTTAGGAGAAGTTATGTGACTGAATCATGGGATTTTTCAGAATTTAAGTGGACGATCACTGGCTGTCATAGTTAAGGCTGAGGTCATGTAATGAGTGACAAGCAACCACACAACAATTGGGTAATAATTCAGAGGGTGACGACTGACCTCTAAATGGGTGACGAGATGTGTTAATGCCTGTGGAATTTGTTGCTGTTTGTCGGTTTATAGTCAGACTGTTCTAAGCAACTTTGTTGTTATTTCACAACTTTGTTGTTAATTTGAGACTGCATATTTCAAAGAAAGATGCATCGAGTCCAATTAAATAAAACAGGACAGACTAAAAAAATAAGACTCCGTACAGGTGGTTTGTGACGACTTTTGCGTTTGCTTCAATTGCAAATCGAGGATTTCTGCATATTCTTAATCAAACACTTCCAAATAAATTTTAAGTTTTGCCTGATTGTTTTATATGAGCCTACTAATGTTAATTTGGCTTCAGATCTTGATATTAAGGAAAATATGGATAATGAATAACCTCAGTGACTGTGCCACAACCAATGCTTAGAGTCTTTGTAACAGCCAAAGCAAAACTTTTTACTTTCACTTTCATGTGAAATTTGTTGGCGAAGTGTTGTAAATTGTCTTTTAAATTCCAAAGGTATTTTTCAAAAATGCAAAACAAAGAATTGAACACTCTGCTAGCCATAACATTACCACTGCTAAACGCGACAGTGTGGTTGATGTCGCTACTCTTAAGTTCTGTTTCACTCCTGCTCCAAATAAAACGTCGAACATCGGATTCAAAAATATTAAATCTGAGATGTTAACTTTTCGAAATTGAGGAAGCTCGTCGATAGGCTTTCCATTGTCTCGTTACATTTGATGAATATTTCGCTTAGTAAAATACAAGTTTACAGTGAGGTTTACAGGCTTTTAATTAAGTAAACATTGCAATTTTTTTGTTTTTTCTGAAAAGTTTTGTTTCTAGAAGCTAACGACTTTAAAATTAAATAAATTAAAGATAATATTTCCAAATCACTCTGAAATTGACTCTGAATTCGAAGGAATTTTCTGAGAATGTAACTGATATATGATCTTTATCATCAAATCACAACGCTTTGCTCTAGAGGTCAAATTTTCGGTGACTTTTTTCAAAATCTACGGTTGCAAATTGGCAATTACACAGCGAGTTGTTCTCCTTCGAATGCCCAACTTTTTCCGGCTTTTCACTGTATGTACATATATCTAGGTGATCTTGTGACGTTTATGATAAAACATCAAAGCAGAATAAAAATAATCAAATAACTAAATGGCCACAAGTGTAGCCAACCTATACGCCTAAAACAATAGTTTTTAGATCGTCACTGAAGTGAATTTTGTGGCACTGGTTTTGGGATTTTTTCTTTTGTTCTAGAAAATATTTTGGGAACGTTATCTCTTTGTAAGTAAAGTTAGATTGTTAGAATCCACTGCCGGGATTCTTTTCGACAAAACCCGGAATTTAATTATTGTTTACCTTATGCTGGTGGTCGCCGTGGCGTAGTGGGTAGAGTGCGACGCTCACACGCCGAAGGGTCTAGGTTCGACTCCCAGTTCAACACCAATTTTTCTAATATTTCACGGCACCACCTCTTTCGAGCTGCTGACAACACTCAAAGAGTAATAACTGTCTAAGAAAGCTTCTCAAATTTCGCCGTTCGGAGTCGGCAAAAAACTGTAGGTCCCTTCTACTCGTGAGAGAACAATAGCGCGCACAACACGAGTAGTTGATGAGCAAGCTAGGCCCTGGTCCCCCTTTGGACTGTAGCGCCAACAATTATTATTTTTATTATTACTTTATACTGAAATGACGAATGAGGCTTTTTGATCATATTTGTTTTGCAGGTAAATTGCTCCTGTTCTGTTCAATTTATAATTTATTCTTTGATACATATGTATGTCTAAAAAAGTGTTTGTTGACTTTATTTATCACGGGACGCATTAATAAATAGCTATCAGAAGAAACGTAGACTTTTATTTGTCTTAAAGCAGTTTTAATCTCTTTTGTAGAATGAGCGGAGGAGTGCTTGTAAGATGCCACCGCTAATGGTGATTGCGTTAAAAGTTATATTCATGCTATTATAAGCATCCCTCCAATGTATTCTCTATGTCTATTTTGTCCGGAGACTATCGCATACGTAAGTCAGTATAAATTTGGGTGGTTTTGACTATGTTGGCTTTGAAGGTTGTTGTGGCATGTTGCTTATTCGCTAGTACAGCACTTTGACTAAACAAAAAGTTTCAAAACGGGTTCGCATGTGAGGGTGGCAACACATTTTCACTTGTATTGGCTGGCCAAATGTGCATAATACGAAACCCTTGTTCAAAAATTGTTTAATTTTGGGCCAAATCATGGGGCGTCGGTGATGGATTCACATCACAACTTCGGGTTTTGATATTTTTCAATCGCTAGAGATTCATGGGTATATTTGTATTTTATGTCCTCGATACATCTCAAGTTTAACTAAGGCAGAAGAAAGTTGATGAGTTGACGTTACAAAATTGAGCCCTTTATGCACAAAAATAAAAAACCACTCGACGGAATGATTTTCCAGAATACCTTAAATGTTCATTCTTAAATCCATAGTCTTATTTGATGACGCACCCATCCATTGGGAAATGGGTCTTATCATTGAAGTGATGACCCAAAATAGCAATAAAGGATCTAAAATTAATTGTTTTCTTTTTTCCTGAAGCGGTGATGCTTTTGACAGAATTTACATTTGGCTGACTTAGGATACAGATGGACCGCCATTGAGTTCGTTACGCTGAAATTCATAAATTGAGGACTGCCAGCTCTATCACTCTTTTACTTGTGTTTCAAATTCTGTTCATCTATAAGTGGAGAAGATCCCGAATCTTTCGATGACGTCGAATAACAAAGTTTAAGGAACTTTTCAAATTAAAATTATAACTCGTAAGTCGAAACTGGTGGTTGCCGTGGCGTAGTGGGTAGAGTGCAACACTCACACGCAGAATGTCTAGGTTCGATTCCCGGCTGAACACCTCGAATATTTTACGGCACCACCTCTTTCCAGCTGCTGACAACACTCAAATAGTAATAACTGTCTAAAAATGTTTCTCAAAGTTCGCCCTTCTACTGGTGTTGATGAGCAAGCTAGGCCCTGGTCCCCTTTGAACTGTCGCGACATACAATTATTAAATGCCAATGGGGTCTATAGGAAGATTCGATTAAATTGTTTTTGTTTTTTTTTTTTTTGCTACGGCGGTTCTTAGTTATTTGCGTTTAGTTACAAAGTAGGTTGCTTTAAAAGTCAAACGTACTTACTGCACCGAGAAATGTTATAGCTCGTATAAAATGCGACATCTTAAGCTTGGTTTTGTCGAACGACGTTGTTGAGGGAGCACTTTTTATCAAAAGCTATTCTCATTGAGCCATTTTTTTAACAAATACAGTCAGTGTTTTCAACTTTTTAGAATTCTATATTTTGCTTCTTCTTCGGATAAATTTGATTGTGCGAAGCCAACAATTTTGGAAAATACATCAATTTTTAAATTGTATCAGTAGCTTTGAACTATTTGCGCAAATAATTGGCTTGAGGTGGCTGAAAAAAACAAACTGCGCTGCACGCTGGCTCTGCGGTGTATTAACCCATTTTCGTCTAAGTTATTGTTTAAGGTGTCCGAACTTGAACTATCACCTACCGTCGCCCTCAAAATATACCAAATAGAGAAGCCGAAGAGCTGTAATTCCGAAAATCTGAAATCCATTGTGTTTTTAACCAGTTGTGGTTGATGCGAGTATGGTGAGTGTGAAACATTGTTTTTCAGCCAGTTTCATGGTATACGATCGCAATAACTTCGACGTCTTCTTCTTGTAGCGCTACAGTCCGGAGTGGACCTGGTCCTCAACCAACATGCCTCTCCAGCTAGCATGATCATTCGCTAGATGCCTCCAATTTTGCACTCTAAGTTGGTTGATTTCCTTCTCCACTTCTCTGCGCCACCTTAGCCTATACCGTCCTCTGTTGCGTTGTTCCAATGGCTCGGATTCGAAGACTTTTCGGCCCTGGGCAGTGGTGCCCATACGCCTCGCCATCTTAAGCGTTGTATCCGAAGACGATTGACCAGGCGCATGTCGCTGTACAGCTCATAGAGTTTTTCGGGCCGGAGCATCGGTGTCCATACGCTCTACATGTCCCAGCCATCTTAAGCGTTGTATCCGTAGACGCTTGACCAGGCGCATATCTCTGTACAGCCCATAGAGTTCGTCATTATATCTTCTCCTCCAAACGCAAACAGGACCAAAAATCGCACGCAAAACTTTTCTCTCGAAAAGACTAAAGGCTTGCTCATCCGCTTTTAGTAACGTCCAGGTTTTCGCGGCGAACAGTAAGACTGGGACGATCAAGCTGTTATATAAAGCAAGCTTAGACCTTAGAGCGAGGGCTTTATTACTCAATTATCTCTTGAGCCCAATGAAACAGCGATTGGCAAGAGCGATTTTGCATTTGATTTCGGTACTGATGTTGTTGTCCCTATTTACAGCGGAGCCGAGGTAGACGAAGTCTTTGACTACCTCGAAGTTTCTGCTGCCTAGTGTGATGCTCTGTCCGAGACGTCGATTTTGTGTGTCCCTTCTTAATGACAGCACGTACTTTGTTTTGCCCTCATTAGCCACCAGACCCATTTTAGTTGTTTCCGCCTCAATGCCGGCACACGCCACATTGACGGCTCGCTGTGTTCTTCCAATCACTTCAATATCATCAACGTAAGCTAGCAATTGAACTGAGTTTTGCCTCTGGTGTTGAAATGTGAGTTACGCACGATCTTCTCGAGGATGATATTAAGGAAGACACATGGCGTATTTGACGTCATGGTCCAAAAATACCAGTGGAGAGTGACCATTGGTGATTATGGCGGCCCAAACTTCACCATCGGATTTGTCTGTTTCTGGAGGCCGTGTACATTTTCGAAGCACCTCTCTGTCAAGTAATATCGGTTCTTTTGTTTGTTGACATACTGCTCGATGACAAATGACAACTAAACGAAAAAAAATCATATCCATTAAGTCACCACTTTCGCAAAAGTGTACCAATGCTCATATCTGTTGTGGTGTAAGATGATAAGTTTTTTTGGAACTTGGAGTTTGAGCTCAATTTCGTTGTTCAGAATGTTTTCCATTCGTTGAACTCACGTCCCTCCTCGTCGTGAATTTCGCTCATTTCGAACCTTCACTTTCCGAATCATATCTGTCGTCTTTTTTGTATTTTATTGAACACCTCCATGGCACGTTACAACACGGCAAGTATCACGCTAACGAGCTATGGTTCGAAACACAAGCGATTTATTCAGAGATAGCTGCTGGATGGTTCTAAAGACAGCTAGTTGTGGGTATCCAGGCAAATGTTAAGCAAGAATTTCATCCCGGATAAAAATTACCCGTCATCTGTCAAAAATTTTAGCTTACTCCCGGTTTGGAAATTAAAGCAGTCTGATGTTGGGTGCAATCGGGGTTTATGTACGCACGTCCATTATTTGAATAACAAACGTCTTTACTTTACTCTATGAAACAAAAAAAAATGTCTATCTGAAGACAAGAAATCTCGTTATACCTGGGATATAAGATCAAAAGCCACGAAAGCAATCAATCGTCCACTTTACACAGAAAAACAGTTCATCTCTTTCATCCCCCAAAATAAATCAATCTCGAATCTTCCTGAATACTTCAGAGTTCGCATCGTGCAATTTATATACCCAAGCAATTGACTGAAGTAGGCTCTCTTTGAAAAAAAAAAAAAGGAAAAATAACAAATTCATAGGCTGTAGTGGTTCCAGTTAAGGATTTCCAATTTTCATCAACGAATTCCTTATTTACACACTCGATTTGAAGACCTACAGAATTGTTTTTGTGTTTATGGATCCACTGACCCAAAGTTGAAGTCTTTGATTATTCGCCTCAGCACCTGCCACTTTCACCACGCGCTGCAGGAGATCTTCACAATTGAAATGAGCGCTCTTCATAGTGCTCAAGTGAAACGAATCAGAGAAGGACTTCGCCGTCACCGTCAAGGACATTTGCGTGTGAAATCAATTGTTATGGACTCACGCTGTTACTCAGAATCGATTTCCAATATATGAACAAAGGAACCCGCACAGATGGTGCCGCCTTTACCTGGGAATGGAACGATAAAAGTTTATTAAGTTGCAGTTGAATTGATGAAAAGGCAGCGAGCAGGTGCAACAGTCAAGTGCCATCGTTGCACAACTCTGCGGGATATCCCGTCAAAGAGAGCTAATTATCTTTCTTCTCAACCTTTAACATTTGTATGCGAAACGCCCGACTGTGGAGTCTATAATTGGGTTTCACGGAGCTGTGTTGTGCCTGCAAGCAATTTCCCCATCGAACAGAACTATTTAAGAGCCAGAGTTGAAGCGAGATTTGTAGCGATTCCACTGGGGATTGACAGGGCAAATGGGGTCAGTGATGATCGACTTTTAAAGTGCCTCAGAATTTATCGCCTGTCACTCGCCTGACACACTTGACACCTCATGTGGGCTGTGTGTTGTCAAATCATAAAATCAAACGATCTTGCACCGGCCAGATAACCGGTACACTTTGTTGTTTCTGTGCTAAGCACACGCAGGCATTCAGTCGGCGACACGTAAAGCCAACCATAAACCTCCATTCAAACCAAATATTAGCACTTAGCGTCAGATATCTAAACGCCGCGTCGTGGCGGTTTGTGGAGATGCCTGTTCGTGCCCGTAAACGCCATTGTGTGAGGTGACGAATTCCGTCTGCCGCATCACATACCCCATTGTTCTCATTGAAATGCTGCGCTAGCGGTGTCATGAATATCCGTGCAGTAAATTGAATACAAGCCGCGATCGTGTCTGCTCAAGGCGCCAGCGGTGGCAGACTCGGCATACATTTAAATCATGTATTCAATTCGCCGCCGCATTCTCTTTGACACTAAATCTGAGACATATTGCAAACAGGTCGCATCATCATCATCGCCATCATCATCTGCCAGAATGGACGCGCTATCGGCGGCGGCTGATTTTGTAACACGACACCGAACTCTTGCGGCTCACCTTTGCAACAAAACGAGTGCACACATAACGCGCGAAGCACAAGGTACTTAGTACGCGCAATGTAATTGACATTAACCGCGTTAAGATATTAGATCATGTTCCAGGGGGCTGTGTGTCGCAACGTTGCACCTGAGCTCCCTGAATGCTGTCTCTAGACGGTGTGCCACGCTTGAATGAAGGTCGTCAAGAGTGCAGCGTGGGTGTGGAAGTGGAGATAGTATGTATATGTGGAGGTGGTGTTCTCGTTTCGCTTGGGTGTCAATGCCTTTAGGTGGTCGGAGAATATTATGCAAAGTGGTGGCCTAAATTGAACTGAACAAGGAAATGAAAACCGCGAGAGGAATGAAACTTTTCAGAAATTTGGTTGTGTGGCACATCCTTGTTGACCTTTAGATACGCACTTTTACTTTGTGTGTCAATGAGGGTGTTTTAAGACTAAGAAGTTAGGAATTGGAAAACAATTGTTGAGGAAATCTGAGCAATGTCACTCTAATATTCATCTTTAAGATCCTTTTGAAAGCCTCTTAAGCTGATCAGATGTCCTACATTTTATATATTGTCTTGGACTTTCGGAGGAATATCTAAAAGCGCTTCTGTAATCAAGAGTCTTGGATTTCAGTTCCAACTACATTAGCACAAAACACCTGATCCGAGCACAGGGGAAGTGCTCTGCAGTGTCTTTACCGTATCTTCAGGCATCGAAGGGGGTTTCATCCAAGCCCAAGCACACTTTAGTGCGAATGTTAAGTGTACGCTAAAAAGTCGTGTTTTCTGTCTAAAGAAAGCAGAAATGCCGCGGATTTCTTGCTGACTATTGGGAACATGCACATGGTCTGTATGCATTCCTGAGAGCCATGACATCTCCCTTTGTGCTATCGAAAGAATCAACAGTCGATGTAAGTCCTGTCCAACGACGCAGTCTGTCCCAAGACAGGTTTGAGCTCAATCAGCCGGTTTTGATACTTGTCTAGCAAGTTCATCGGCAATCTCATGCACCCGTGGTGTGCCGGGTCACGTTCAAAATGAATTTAGTTTGCCAACCAAATTGAGGGAAGACTTGCATTCGTGAAATAACTTGGGAGTGGCTCGAGGGTTAAGCAAGGCTTTTAGTATAACTTAGATAACATCACAGCTTTCTTCAGAATATAGTTCGTGGGGTTTGGGATTGCGAAAGATTTCATTTGAAGTATAATGGCCGTTTTCAATGAAGGCCCTAACTAAAACACTGATCTCTCCATCGCTTCGGAGCCGTCCGTAAAAATCCGAGTACATTAGCTTCCTGGCTCAGTTTCTGGTTAGAGCCAATCCTGGACACAAGGAAAGTCGAATATGTGTATGTGTCGCAGCTGGATAGTTGTTTCCGAGCAAAAAATAAAATTTTCGTGAAACTAATACCACCACAGAAATGCAGCGAACGAGATCATTGAAGCTCCACCGCAAGTTGTAGTCACAAGATTGTCTTGATTGTGCATCTCATGATGTGGGATATCATATCAGTACATCAAAAGCAGAGACCGGCGTGCTAGGAAAAGCTCCTGTGCAACCAAGATCGGTTTTCGACGCTTGGTAAGAGCAGAACAGACACAGACAAGTCTTAATGAATTAAGTCTGCCGACAAAATTGTGGGAAGACTTACATTCTTGTACTCATTGGGAAGATCTTACAGTTGGGTTGATTTTCCTTCTCGTCTCTTTGGTTTTTGGTCCATTTTTCCCTTCCTTGTAATTTCGTTTTCTAAAAATGCCAATAAACGTACCCCTTGACAGGCTGTTGTAAAGATCTTAAGATCATACCAACGTTGCTGTTGGGTAATTTGCTAAACAAATATGTGATAATAAACAAGAACATTTAATCGACAAGTGTGTTGAAGTAATCAAACACCACACAATTTGTGTTGTCAACAAGTGTTTAAAGCTTTTCCTCACTGTGGCAAGATATGAAATGGGAATGATAACACAACTGACTTGTCGAATCTAAAAAAGGCTCGAAGTGAGTCAATACTAGACATGGGCGGGATTCACATCGAAATTCTTATCAACAATAGCAGCGAGTGTCTTCTGAAAATTGATTGGTAAATGACTCAGTTTAACGTAGGAACAGCAGTCATATAACTTCTGCGGCGCAAAAAACGAAAGCAAACTGCTGTTGTTCAAATAAGACTATACTCGAATTTAATACATCAGGTGTGGTATGATCTTACCCATACTTACCACGCTTATGCTCAACACCTACTAACAATTTGCACCAATCCCAAGTCTGCGTTAAAACAAGACAGGGTGAAGAGGAGTGGTACTAAAATCTTTCTTTTCAGACAAGTTGCCAAAAGAAACCAAATGGTATGTTTTTTTTATAATTGGCGCGCACTAAAGAGATTGTTTATACCATTAAGCGACTGGAATTAAGTCATAGCACGGGCCGAAGGTTGAGTCTCCTGAACATCGCATACAAGATCCTCTCTGCCGTATTGTGTGAGCGTCTGAAACCGTTTGTCCATGACCTGATAGGTCCCTATCAGTGTGGTTTCAGACCAGGGAAGTCCACAATAGACCAAATCTTCACATTACGGCAGATCCTGGGAAAGTCCCAAGAAATGCAAATTGACACTCACCACCTATTCGTCGATTTTAAGGCTGCATATGACAGTGTGCATAGAGGCGAGCTATACAGTGCCATGTCTAGTTTTGGCATTCCTACCAAACTCGTTAGATTGTGTAGGATGACGATGTAGAACTCTGGCTGCTCCGTCAAGGTCGGCAACGAACTCACCGAGGCCTTCAATGTCAAAAAAAGTTTAAGACAAGGCGACGCACTGTCATGTGACTTCTTTAACATCATTCTCGAGAATATCGTGTGAAACTCACAAGTCAACACCAGAGGCACGATCTTCCAGAAGTCAGTTGAATTGCCAGCTTACGCTGACGACCTTGACGTAATTGGTCGAACACAGTGAGCCGTCAATTAGGCGTTTGCTGGCATTAAAACGGAAGCGGCTAAAATGGGTCATGCGGTAAATGAGGACTAAACTAAGTACATGCTATCATCGAAATTGGACACACAACATCAACATCTCGGCCGGAGCGTCACACTAGGCAGCAGAAACTTCGAGGTAGTCAAGGACTTTGTCCACCTCGGCTCCGCGGTGAACAGCGGCAACAACATCAGTACCGAAATCAAACGCAAAATCACTCTTGCTAATCGCTGTTTCTTTGGGCTCAAGAGGCAATTGAGTAATAAAGTCCTCTTTCGAAGGACTAAGCTCGCTTTATGTAACAGCTTGATCGTCCCCGTCCTACTTTATGGCGCGGAATCTTGGACGTTAGCAAAGGTGGATGAGGATGCCCTTAGTCTCTTCGAGAGAAAAGTTTTGCTTACGATTTTTGGTCTTGTTTGCATTGATGGCATCTGGAGGAGAAGATTTAATGACGAACTCTATGGGCTGTACAGCGACATGCGCCTGGTTGGGCTTGGAAGAGCATTTCATATTTTTGTGGTGCCGCTGCAGAACGAACGCCTCTAATCTTAACTGTACGTCCGAAGGTGTGCTTAAGATTGAGCATTCCTAGGGAGGCGGGTATTGCTGGGGGAATTCCTAAAGGGGAGAAATTAAGCTGGCTAACTCATTAGGGCATATTTTGTTGAAATAGCGATAAAATGGTGATAGAGACGCAACATTTAGTCGATGTTGTAGCGATTCGATTGCCTTCCCAGCATTATTATAACCAACTTGTTTAATCGCACGATGTTGGATTCTATACAGTAGGTGTAGAGAGGTCTTAGGTGCACCAGACCAGATAGGACCGTTATATTCAAGCTCTGAGCGGATGTACGCCTTATAAAGGATGTCCCAACAAGAACGTAAAATTTAAATTTAAAAAAAAACGCAGATATTTAAAAAAAATCGTAAATTCTTTATTATATCGTAAAGTAGACAGGATGAGGTTATGTGTGGAATAACACATCGGGCAGATGGCCGCCGCGGCTTTGCTGGCACATACGCGATCTTTTAATGAAATTTTCAATGACCGTTTTGAATAAATGCTGCGGTATTTAATTAATTCAGCGTCCTAATTCTTCTTCTAGGGCTTGAGTCGCCGTCGGCTTATTCGCATAAACCATTGACTTCAAAAAACCCCAAAGAAAAAGTCTAATGGTGTTAAATCGCAAGATTTAGGCGGCCAATTCTGGTCTCCAAAACGCGAAATAACACGACCGGGAGATAACAAATGCAGCAATTGAATTGTGTCTCTGGCTGTATGAGATGTGGCGTCGTCTTGTTGAAACCACTTTCCCTCCACATTAATTTCTTCAATTCTAGGCACGAAAAAATTGGTTATCGTTTCAGGATACCGAACACCATTGACTGTTTGCGCTTGACCTGACTCATTTTCATAGAAATAAGGTCCAATAATTCCTCCAGTCCAAAATCCACACCACACAGTGACACGTTGAGGATGCATTTGCTTTTCGTGAATCACTCGAGGATTTTCCTGGCCCTAAATGCGACAATTCTGCCTATTGACTAAGCCATCAAGATGGTAATGGGCCTCGTCACTAAAGATAATTTTATCCACAAAATCAGCATTTTCGTGTTGTCTCTAAATAATAATAATAATAATTGTTGGCGCTACAGTCCAAAGGGGGACCAGGGCCTAGCTTGCTCATCAACTACTCGTGTTGTGCGCGCTACTGTTCTCATGTTGTCTATGCAATACCCAATTAACGAACTCCCTTCGCTGTGCATTGTCAGCTGGCTTCAGTTCCTGAGTCAATTGAACTTTGTATGCATAAAGATGCAAATCTTTCGTCAAAATTCGCTGCATAGTGGATTTGTAAACACAAATTTGCTTAGCTCGGTGTCGAATTGAGGTGGATGGAGTTTGAGCGACATCATCACGTACTGCTGCGATATTTTCGGTCGATCGACCTGGTCGAAGGCGCGTTGTTGTCTTTACATCAGTAACAGACCCAGTTTCAGCTATTTTTTCCATTAATCGCTTTACAGTTGACTCTTTTAGAGCATTATTGTAACCCCAAATTAATCACAATTTGCGAACAGTAGCCGCAAAACTTTCACCATTTTAGTAAAATAATTTCACAATGAGAATGCGTTGCTTATTAGTGTAGAGCTTCATTTTTATCAACCTTACACCTTCTACTAAAAAAGAATAATCATTGTTCAAAATTAAATCTTGCGTTCTTGTTGGGTTACCCTTCATATTGTTGCCTTGTAAAATGGGGTGAAATATTTCTTGTATCGCTTTCAGAAGCCTAGATATTTCGCTGCATTTTTGGCTATCTCGAATATGTGAGTTTTAGTAGCATTAAATTTCACTCTATACTTTTTACCCCAATCTATTCAGCTGTCAATATCGGAATTTAATAAGCTTAACATACACTTACGTTCCAAGTCCATGACCGACGAGGAGGGTCGAGAGCCGAGGAACGAATATGAAAAGCTGGGGGTACTTTCATCAGCGAAGGAGTGAATTGGATTAGAAGCGACAGACAGGAGGCCATTTATAAAAATGAGGAAGAGTTTCGGAGACAAAACGGAGCCCTGAGGAACGCCAGCGTTAATATCGTGTATATTAGACTTGAACACATCCAATACAACTTGTATTGGACGCTTCGAAAGGTAATTTCTAATCCATTGAAGAGATTCATCGACACCAAAAGCATGCATTTTCTACAAGAGTATAACAATTTGGGGCCACTTACCAATCATTAATTACCGGGCCTTTTTGTGGTACCCGATGAGATTCGTATCACCCTTCGAGACTAAGTTGAGTATCCAGAACTAACCCGCTGAAGGCTTATTACATGCAGGCTCACTTAGTTCCTTTCATGTTCATAATTTCGGCTTTTCATTTCTTCTGAAAATTTGTCTCGATTCTATTTTGTTCATCAGATACAGAAAGTTATTATGAATTACAGGTGGTTGCCAAAATGAGCCTTTGACATAGATCTTTTGTCATACATCCTCTTCAAATCAAACAAACGTTTAAGAAATGCTCGTGGATTGGAAATTTTACAATAATGCGTTCTATAGAATGAAAAAAATATCCTTGATTGTCAAAAGAGTTCAATGTCTCGCAGTCAGGTTCTACGAGTCTAAGAAAGAAAATTGAAATTCGTACCAAGAATTCACAACAAAGAAGAACGAAGAAAATCACTAACTAGAATGAGAGAAGTTTGATGAGGCTTATGTCTCTGTTACAAGATATTTATCAGCAAAGTTACAACAGACAGAACGGAAAGGAAATAAGTCTGTGGACGATCAAAAAGAAACCGCGGAAGCACGACGTGACGCCTTTCGAAAAGAAAAGAATCCAACTCTTCCAAAGAACATTATGGCAAGACTAAGTTTCACCAAAAACTGTCAATTGATCTAAGAATCATTGGTGCAAGAATCATTGGTGCAAGAATCATTGGTGTAAGGTAATACCTTCCGACCGTGGCGTAGTTGGTAGAGTTCAAAACTCATACGCCGAAGGGTTAGAGTGCGCAACACACAAGCCGAAGGCCTCGATTCCCGGCTTAAGGCCTTGGATTATTTACACCACTACCCCTTTCAAGCTGCTAACAACACTCAAAGAGATATATCTGTCCAAAAAAATCTGTTTAAACTTTGCCGTTCTAAGTCTTCAAAGATCTGTAGATCCACGCACGACACAAATAGTTACTGAGCAACCTAGACCCTGGCTCCAATGGTTTGACGACACGAAAATCAACCTTTACTGTACTGGCGAAGGATCATGGACTTGGAAAAAAATCTGTAGGTCCACGCTTGACACGAGTAGTTACTAAGCAAGCTCGACCCTGGCTCCAATGGTCTGACGACACAAAAATCAACCTTAACTGTACAGACGAAAGATCATGGGCTTGGAAAAGACAAGGCCAATCGTTGAAAACACATCACTTTAAACAAACAATGAAGTAGGGAGGGGAGTTGAGTCGAAAATGTTGTGAGACTGCATGTGTTCTTTTTTTAATTGGGAACTTGTACTTCACTGAATGTAGAATGAACCAACACATGTACTTTCTTAGGTCAAAATTCACATAAGCACTGCGTTACATGTGTAACCATCCTCCCTGTTCTTTTCTAACATTATAGGGATCCGAAGCATTATGACTTCAAATACAGCCATTTGATGTGTTTGATTGGCCAGCCTAACGCCCAGTTCGTAGCCCAATTGAATATCTTTGGGACTATCTCAAAACTGGTCTTCCCAAGGTCTACAACACTCCATTATCATCCTTTACTGTGCTTTGGGAAAGAATTAAGATGCACAGCGAACTATTGTACTCAACTGTCGAACAAAGAGTCTCAATCATTTAAAATCAAAAAAAAAAGTGTGTGGACACAGTGCCAGTAACTATATTTCAACTTGGTGTGAACCATTGCACTTTAAGTAATATAGTAAATAAATGAATCGTTGTTTTAGCGAAATTTCCTTGAGGAGTTTTACAAGAAAGTATAAAATATTTTTGTACAATTTTTTCTGATTTTTGACTGTTTGCTTTCAACTGTACATAAAGCCGAATAAGGGCAAAGGGGTTAACGGAATAATAATAACAGTCCGCATGATTTGGCCGGGGATAAAGTTTTTCAGCATCTACTCATATGCTGTTTGTTCTTCTTCTTCTTTGTGTGACGCAACAGTAGGGGTTGAATGGAACCTCAGCCAACACGCCTCTTCAACGAACACGAACCCTCGTAAGGCTATCTTTAATATCGCACTCCAAAGTGGTTGATGTTCTTCACCACAGGTGTCTGCCATCTTACCCTAGTACGTCTTCTATTGCGTTGTCCGAAGTGGCTCGGATTAGAACGATTTTCGGGCCGAAGTAGTTATGTCCATACGCGTTGAATCTGAAGACAAGTGTCCAGGGTCACGCCGCCGTACAGCCCATAGAGTTCGCCATGAAACTCAAAATGCTGTTTACACAAACAGAACCGAAAATCGCAAAACTTTCATCGCGGGAAGACTAAGGGTTACCTCAACCGCTTTAAGTAGCTTGTTTGCTGTCACGAACGAACCGGACCTACAGTTAATTCCCAACTTCGAACAGAGAAATTTCAGAAACTTTGAATGGGTTCTCCCCCGCCAAGGTAGCCGGGCAAAAAAAAACAACAAATCATCGTCCCTTAAAACTAAGAATATGCCTACCTGCCTATCTCTATGTATCGCATTAGGCAAACAACAAAGTCGGTTGTATATAGGGAGCATTAAACCACAACCAAAACATTGAGTCGATAATCGATTGTAGCACTCCCTCATTGGCTTGTTGGCAACGTAATTTAATACAAACTGGACGAAATTAAAGATGGAAAGAACCATCATGACAAAAACGCACAGCACATTTTATAGGGAAACTGTGGCTATTAATCTGGCGATTCAAAACTCCCGATGCTTCGTGGAAGGTCGAAAATTCGCACTGTCTACCGATAACAAACCGTTAACATTCCTCTTCCACAATGCACCATCACCCACTAAAAAACAGATCGACTTAAACTACACTTGGATTTCATAGTACAGTTCTCGACAGATATTCGACATGTTGACGGTAACGACAAAGCAGCCGACGACGCTCTATAACTCATAACAGATATCTATACTCACTCCCCAGAACTTAACTACGAAGTCATCAGAAAGGAGCAAAGTACAGACCCACAGACACGCATAATTTAAGCAGGAAACAAAATACTTATTTTTAGACTTGTTACTCTAGACGCAAATACACAGTAACCTGCAAAACATCTTCGGGTCATGTTGGTCCATACCTTACCGTCATTTCAACAGAAAGCGTTCCAGTTTCTGCTTAAACTCAATGTTTCCTACGGCAGAGAGCTTTGAATATGTACCCATCGATACTGTGGGACCGCTAACACCATGTTCAGGCCACAGCTACATGTTGACATGCATATATCGAGCTACGCGTTGGCTGGAAGCAAATGTAGTCTCCGAAGCATTTTTTTATAATTTGCGTTCCAGATTTGGTTGTTCCGCTCGGCTTACTACGAATAAAGGCCATCAGTTCGAGGCCGCCTTATTTAAAGGATTCTTTAAGTTTATCGAGTGCAATCGCATCCACATTACCGCATACCGCTCGCAAGTATATGGCATCGAGGAACGGTGGCATAGAGCACTTTAGACATCCCTCTTCACCCTTCTGCCCAGGAATTGGGCGCTACCGACAGTTCCCCTTGGGAATCGGATGCCCCCCCATCTCAATTAGTTTATGATGCTGAATTTCGACTCCCAGCTAGTTGAACGTAGCAACAAACTTCTGCGGGAGCCTGTAAAAAACTGAGCACGCTGGCATCGAGCACTTTAGACATCCCTCTTCTCTCATCTACCCAGGAACTTGCTACAGGCGCTACCGACAGTTCCCCTTGGGCACCGAATGCCTCTCCATCTCAACTAGTTTCTGATGCTGAATTTCAAGTCGCAGGTAGCTGAACGCAACTAGCAACAAACTCCTGCAGAAGCCTCTAGCATTTCTTCAAAAACTGAGGAAGACTCCTCAGATGGCATCGTCAACACCAAGCGAAACCTGTATTCACTCCAAAGAACCTGGACACCGCTTCGCGCATGTATTTCTTCATCGATAGTACACAACCATCGTTAAACCCATTGCTCTGACTCATATGCAGTTTTGGTCAGCCGCACGCCTACAAACTTTCCATGTCGTCATGTCCTCTCCACCACGTGCATGTGTCGGTTTGAAACTGTCCTACAGCCTCGGCAATGCAAAATTTCAGCTTCCCTAATAAGCTGTAGCTGATTTCAGGAGAAGAGATCACCGATCAGCAAAACATCAGATTGTGCCTTATCTAACCTTAGTGGTGTCGTGTGGTACAGCACGCCACTTCTAGCTAGCTTCCAACAAGGTAAGGACCTAAGTCATGTCCGTCAACGCACGGCAACCACTCTCCAAGATGTTACCACATAATTGCAATTTGCATACTTAGGCGTTTATGCTAAGGGCGGTTTACTTGGGTCCCATAACAGTTGTCTGTCCACAGCGCTTTCCTCCTTTTCCTTCGAAGGAGAAAAAATGTCTCGCCAGCGGTTCGCATTACGGCCAAACTGCACCCGTTTCCTGTTCGCTAAAGGAAACGGGAGCAGTTTGGCTGCTTGTCTTCTGTCAAATCAACAGCCGAAAAGCTCTATAATTTACATTGATGGATATTGCTGTTTCTCAACCCAATGGGGTCTTTAATGCAATCACAACACACATCAGAGTGCATTCTCCTGCCATAAAATTTCAATCACTTCACAGTACATTTATGGCCGATTTCTCAAACCGTGTTGTTACCATTTTGTTAGCTCTTAAAACTGACCTAATTTAAAAAGTAAAACTCCCCACTTAAGCGATTAACCTAATCCATGTCCATTCACGAACGGAAACAAGCGCCCGCAACTTCAAAGACCGCCCGACAGGAAGATGCCACTTCATCAGCTCGACACACTACAGCTGCAGTCTCTCCGTTTAATATTCACTTTAATGTCCCTCAATAAAAGCACACACTCACGGCCCCGTGAGATGGCTCTAATCCAGCGCGCACCACCGCTTCCTGCACCAACATCCAATTAGAGCGTCCTGATCCGCACGCCAAGCATCGAGCACCAAACAAATGTAATTAAGTCCGCTGCCCATTCTCCGTGGGTAATTTGTTAATCAACTTAAAACTTACTTCATTGGGCTTCCTAGTAGCAGAGCGTCGTTGTCGTCTTCAGCGTCGGTGATGCTGGGGAGGGGCTGCGTGCTCCAAATAAATCAGTAATTGGTCATAAAAATAAGTTTAGTATTCAGGCGTGCACCACCACTTGATGTGTGTCGATACATAATGCATCGGTGCCGTGAAACACAAAAGCCTCGACTCTTAAGCCGAGTGCACGCAACTAATTTGCCTTCCAGATCATGCATACGAATCAATCAGCCGCCTTGATGTGGAATGAGGTTCTCCGGGATGGCTTGGTTCTATTTATGTGAAGAACACCGCACGCATCTGAATATGCTCCCTCTATCTTCGAATCCCAATTCGAAATGTATCGAAACCAGGGGAAAGAGCGACATAAGCTCACGTTCTGAATGAATAATTCCGGTGCGCTCAACGGGCATTTTTCTCCACGGCTGCGTGACTTCTGTGTTGGTCTGGTCTTTGTTCAAGGAAATCGCTGGTGCATTCGTCATCGTTGCTTTTTTGCAGTGGTTCAACGATCATATCGAGAGATATGCCGATCTTATTTCCGGTTCCGGCGAAATGTTGGGATTTCTGATTTTGTTATTTTGCGGGGTGAACTTGAATCGATATGAAATTGAAGCGACGAAAGGCATTTCCTGAGGATGATGAATGAGTTCTTTTATGAAACTCATTCGACGGGGTGCTCTTCAGTCGGGGCACGTAGATTTGGGCCTGTGACATAAGCGAGACTCGATTTGAATTGATTAATGGGAAAATATTGCTGAATTCTTCGGATGTTCTTTGGCAGGGCAGGTTGCGAGCAAATTTCGTATTCAAATGCGCAACCGTTTGCGGATATGGAAACGTCTGTTAAATGACAAACTTCAGGGGAAGACTTGATTAGAAATTTTTTGGCATTCGATTTGAGTAAATACTTTTCGAATGTGTGGCTTATTGTTCGATGTTTCTAATGACGTTGTACACGCTGTCAATGACGACATGTGCCTCGTAATTTTTTTAAAACAGAAGATCAAGACAGGACAATAAAGTTTCGAAAATTCTGTTCAAGAAAAAATGCAATTTGAATAATGTCTTCCAACGAAATTAAGCTTATTATTGAAGCATAGATTTATTTGGTCCATTTTTCAAATACGGCGTCACCTGCGAATTAGTTGTGACTAGTCTTAGAAGCAATTACCAAATTCATTAGAAAGGCATTTGTGATTTAACAGCAGTTGTAGGTATGCATCAGCGTCTGTTTTTTGCATCAATATTGTTCTTTTTTTGCTTCTTCGAAAATGTCCGTATGTGTCTTAAATAAACAACAATTTTGAAAAGTTTCGAACTCGTGTTGGAGTTTATGATGAATCTTTTCAGACCGATAAATCATGCAGAGAGTGGTATCAACGCTTTAAAAGTGGTGAATTAAGCGTCGAGGACCGAGAGAGTTTTGGCCAGCCCAAAGTGTTTAAAAATTAGGAATTTAAGCCAGACGCAAAGTGAGCCCGTAGATGCGTTGTATGCAACTCATCAAACTATATTTCTGATCGACAAAAAAAATTCGGATTTATTCAAAACCAGGAAAATTGGGTGCCGCACTAGTTGATATCGAAAGGTGGTTTTCAACTCGGAACTGCTTTTTGAAAGACAACAAAGTTAAGGATTTGTGCATTGAATAGAAACTACCGGTATACTTCCCCATTAATAAAACACTAATTATTAATGGAAAAGTAAAAAAAAATCATTCAAAGTATTGGCCATTATTTTCTACACATTTTGGCCACCTTTCTGGCAATTTGTGAATACCACGCCAGTAAAATTGTTCGTCTCTTAAAGCAAACTAATCAGACGCCCAATTTTCGACCTCCTCGTAGGAATCAAAGTGCTGCTCAGCCAATACGTGTCCCATCGATGAAGACAAATGGTAGTCGGAAGGAGCCAAGTCTGGTGAAAATGTCCCAGCCAAGTGTTTTGATTGTATCTTGAACCGGTTTTGCTTTGTGTGCAGGTGCCGTGTCTTCTGGCCCATTCTGGTCGTTTATCGATCGATGCATGGTTCAAATTGATCATTTGTTGTAGCGATCAGTATTAACGGTTTCACCAGGTTTTAGGAGCTCGTGGTACAGCACACCTTTTTGGTCCCACCAAACACACAGCATTGTCTTCTTGCCGAATCGATCTGGTTTTGCAGTCGATGTTGATGGTTGTCCCAGATTCCGTTTAGGATTCTTAAATTAAATCCATTTTTCATCACCAGTAACGATCCGATGCAAAACCGATTTTCTTTCGTGTCTTTGAAGCAAAATTTCACTAGTGTTTTTTCGGTTTTCCATCTGTCTTTCATTCAGTTCATATGGCACCCATTTTCCTCATTTTTGGATCTTTCCCATAGCTTTTAAACGGTCAGAAATTGTTTGTTGTGCAACATTTAACATTGCTGCCATTTGCTTTTGACTCAGTGTCATCTCCATCCAAAATCGTTGGCAATTCGGCGTCTTCAAACTTTTTTGGTGGGCTTCCACGTTTTTCATTTCTCACATCAAATTCATTATTTCTGAACCGTTGAAACCATCTTTTGCATGTTGCTTCTGATAGATCATGATCACCATATGCCTCGACAAGCATTCGATGCGACTCTGCAGCACTTTTCTTCAAATGAAGACAAAAAATTAATGCTTTCCGCAAATCATCACTTTCTGGTACAAAATTCGACATTTTTAACACAATGAAAAAATATGAGGTTGTCTGTTCAATGACTTGATGTATACTAAATATTTTTCATAGACGTCATAGCAAACAAACAAAAAAAAATAAGGGCTCGTTCACAACAAATGTTCCCTATCGTACCTTGTCGCTCATACCGGTATACCATTCTACGATACCTCCAAGAAGAAAAATACCATGCTTGGTGAACTCGTTTCCACATCATCTGCATCGACACCAAAGAAAACCATGCTCGGTTCAAAAGTCATGATCATGCAACCTGACGGGTGTGGTGTAGTGATGGGCATAATCGAATGATTTGAAGAATCGAGACTTTAGTAATCAAGATATTTTAATAATCGAATGATCACTTGAATGACTACAAACCACTCGAGTGACTACTAATAATTTCATCATCATTTTTATCAATGACTTGTCGATTTGATCGTACTCGTTTTGAGTTAACTCCTTGCTCTTTCCTGTATGCAGCCGCATTTGTTTTATCTTTTTTAGACTTACCGATCCGTCTTCTGCATTTGCAGCAACTCTTTTAGAACAACTCGGTGTGCATCTACTTCTGTTGCAGTTGGAGGTTCATCTTGATGCACTTCTTCAGTTCTATCGCTAGATCTTACTATTAGCACAGGCTGGACTCGCTCAAAATAACTCTTCAAATTCGTAGTATTACCATAAAATTTCAGTGTTCTTTTCCAGATCTTGCAATTCACAGATTTTGCATCTGTGTTCATCTGGAAAAAATCCATACTATTGATTTTTTGCCCCTTGGTTTCATTTTGAAATTCCGTGAAATGAACCTATCATACATATGAAGTTTATGTAGTAATAATGCAGTGTTCGATGTAAATGTACTAGGCCCCGGATAATAGCACATGAACATGGGTATCTAGTACCGTTGAATTGGCTACACACAAAGATACAAATTGCAAAGCAAAAAAATTCGATGTGGAGTAATATTTGAGTTCTTCTCTTTTGCGTTTTTCTGTCATTCTCTTCATGTTCCTGATCAGTAGCTCTCGACAAGAATTTTTGTTACTCGTTCTCGCGCTGCTGATACATTAATCGAGTTCTCTTGTGTTTGTAGTTGGAAGCCATACGAGTGGTTAGTAGTCATTTGAGTGAGTAGTAGTCATTCGAGTGATTAGTAGTCATTCGAGCGACTAGTAGTCATTCGAGTGATTAGTAGTCACTCGAGCGATTAGTAGTCATTCGTGTGATTACTATCAAATCGAGTGATTAGTTATCATTCGAGTGATTAATAGTCATTCGAGTGATTAGTAGTCATACGAGTGGTTAGTAGTCATTCGACTGATTAGTAGTCATTCGAGTGGTTAGTAGTCATTCGAGTGAGTAGTAGTCATTCGAGTGATTAGTAGTCATTCGAGCGACTAGTAGTCATTCGAGTGATTAGTAGTCACTCGAGCGATTAGTAGTCATTCGTGTGATTACTATCAAATCGAGTGATTAGTTATCATTCGAGTGATTAATAGTCATTCGAGTGATTAGTAGTCATACGAGTGGTTAGTAGTCATTCGACTGATTAGTAGTCATTCGAGTGGTTAGTAGTCATTCGAGTGAGTAGTAGTCATTCGAGTGATTAGTAGTCATTCGAGCGACTAGTAGTCATTCGAGTGATTAGTAGTCACTCGAGCGATTAGTTGTCATTTGAGTGATTAGTATTTACTCGAGAAATTAGTAGTCATTCGTGTGATTACTATCAAATCGAGTGATTAGTTATCATTCGAGTGATTAATAGTCATTCGAGTGATTAGTATTCACTCGAGTGATTAGTATTCACTCGAGAGATTAGTAGTCATTCGTGTGATTACTATCGAATCGAGTGAGTAGTAGTCATTCGAGTGATTAGTAGTCATTCGAGCGACTAGTAGTCATTCGAGTGATTAGTAGTCACTCGAGCGATTAGTTGTCATTTGAGTGATTAGTATTTACTCGAGAAATTAGTAGTCATTCGTGTGATTACTATCAAATCGAGTGATTAGTTATCATTCGAGTGATTAATAGTCTTTCGAGTGATTAGTATTCACTCGAGAGATAAGTAGTCATTCGTGTGATTACTATCAAATCGAGTGATTAGTTATCATTCGAGTGATTAATAGTCATTCGAGTGATTAGTAGTCATTCGAGTTATTAATAGTCACACGAGAGATTAGTAGTGATTGATTGAGAATCGAGATGTTCTCGAGATGTTGTTATAATCGATTATCACTCGAGATATCATTCGAATGCGTCCATCACTAGTGTGGTGTACTATGAGCTTCTAAAACCAGGCGAAATCATTGATGGGAAATGTTATCGACTACAACCTATGCGTTTCCGGCGGACTACTTGCTTTTCCGACGATTGCGAAACTATTTGGAGGGCTACAGGTTCGTGCCTTTGGAATAAAATCGAAAAATGGCTTAATGTAAGAATCGATGCCAAAGAGGACTATGTCACCTTTTGGTATTTCTCCAGCCTACCCGGCCAATCTCATTCCTATAGTCCGAAAAAGTAATGATCCGAACACAATGCGTAATACTCGCCACGTACTAATTAGTTGAACTTAAGGTTCTCGTGACCGTCGGCTTAAATCACGTTCGATTGGAATTCAATTGACCATTCCAAGCACGTGCTTATTTACCTTTTTCCTGTATTGCTGTCATAGAATGTACTGAGAGTTCGTCAATTGTTGGGCGTTGACCGTCATTGGTATGCCATTTCGCTCCCTCACTCTCCTATTACCAAGCAGGCTGAAGCGATAACTCATTCCGTCACAGTCAATAAGCACACTGATTCTTGGAAGTCCACGAGCAAGTCGAAATTGTCTGCAGGTAACAGTTGAACATTTTTTTTAGTCAAGAAAGAAGGCTTCTTTGCACACATTGCCAGCCTCAGCAGGAACATACATCCCTCCTCTTTAATCCCCTTTGACCAAACCATCCACAAAGTTTATGCTGAGCTTAGACTAATTGAAAATGATCCCACATAACCTTGTGTCACCACAAAATGCATCAGAGCTATTTTCCTCTTAAATTAGAAGAATCAGGCAACACACACCAGTAACACAACCACATGAAACAGCCAGTCACCAGCCGAAACTACCTCTAACACAGCTTCACCACGAAGCGCCAGACGGGAGTTCCCTTATGAAACCATCAGTACACATTAAGCTCGGCTGCCTCGGATGTCGTGTGTGAGTTAAGCAGGTTCACCTGCGAATAAGCCACATGAAATCCCCGTACACACGCAAAACCGAACCCGACCGTCAACCACCACTGGGCAGCCCCCTTCGCTCTCCCCACAAGCAGTCCCAAATGAATGCAACTGTTGGAGGTTAGTTTGTCTAACCCACTTTGCGTGGAGCCTGCGACTGCTGGCGACTGCATGCAGCCACATGCACGGCAGCCATGGCTTACTCGTGATTAAATTCTCCGTCAGGAGTGGTCCTTTCTATTAATGTCAATCGTTGGGCCCATGCATGCGATGGGTATCGCCAGCATCCTCTTGCACATTGGAAGGTGGATAACCTCGAATGGTTATGAATATGCAATGAGATGTGATGCCAGGAGCGAGATTAAATTACGGAAAAAAAACCGAAACGAGACGAGGGGCAACTCGAGGACCTAATCAGGACAAAACGCGATTAGCCTTGTGTGTGAGTGTTGAAAGAGAGCGTAGAAAGGGTGAAAGGGAACAGATTAACCCAGATAGAGCGCTGCTTGTAGGGAAATGAGACACTGACTGATAAGACGCTTTCGTATAGTGTGCTTAGACGAGGACGAAGAATTCCTTGCGTTCTCCTGAGCGGTTCACAGTCTGCTGTGTTGTTACATGTTCATGCTAAAGATGTAGTTAAGATACTGCTAGAAGCTGAGTTTCGCGAAAATTAATTTGAAGAATGTGGCTATAGATTCACGCATCTCAAGAGGAACGTGCGCGAGTTCAAGTTTGTTGATGTTGTGCGAAAGTGAAACGAGCCGGAGACTATAGGGAAAGGAAATGTCCGGTGGGTGTTATTTTTGTTTGGTCAGCACTACACAAGGTTATATCAATTGAATAAGTACGAGTTATACTCGCGCAAAGAAGGTTTCGTTTACGCTTTTAATGAGTGTTAATGAATTCCGATCTTATCATCATAGGACCTTCTTTGGAAATAAATATGAAAAAAAAAACTAAGGACCGCCATGTTTTCTGTCTCGTTACAACGATGTAATGATTCCGGACTGAACACCTTGAATTTTTCACAGCACCACCTCTCTTGAGCCGCTGACAACACCCAAAGAGAAATAACTGTCTAAGAAAGCTTCTCAAACTTTGCCGTTCGGAGACGGCAAAAACTGTAGGTCCCTTCTACTCGTGTTGATGAGCAAGCTAGGCGCTGGTCCCTTGTGCACTGTTTCGCCATACCATTATTATTATTGGTGATACAAATTACACAAATTAAAAGGTTGTTAAATATCAATCAATTCCGTCTTTTTGTCTTTTAGATTTTCCGGCTATGTACAACGCGCTACAGAGCTTATATATACATCATTTGAAAGGTTTTGACATAACCTACAAAACGATGCTACGCATGATATTGCGGATATTGCGTTCAACAGTTATAGACGTGTAAACATGGAGTTCACTAACGCCGAAATTCGCGCTATTTTAAAGTTTTCCTTCGTTAAAGGCGAATCCGCTAGAGAAACGTTCCGTGAGATGAATTATGTTTTGGGGGATGGTACTCTATTATTTCGAACTGCGGAGGAATGGTTTCGACGATTCAGAGCCGGTGAAAACGACACCATGGATAAGCCAGCCGGCGGAAGACCTGTGACGACGAATACCGATCGAATCATGGAATTCATCGAGTTAGACCGGGATGTGACATTGCCCAAGAGATGGGAGTTAGTCATCAAACCATTTTTAACCATCTGCAGAAGGCTGGATACAAAAAACGCTTGAGGTTTGGGTGCAGCATGATTTGACGCAATAAAACCTTCTGCTGCTGAAACGGGACCAACTCGACCCTTTTTTGAAGCGGATGGTGACTGGCGAGGCAAAATGGATCTCACACGACAATATCAAGCGAAAACGGTCGTGGTTGAAGGCCGGTGCATCGTCCTAATCGGCCAAGTCGGGATTGACGGTTTGCTGTGTGTTTGGTGGAATTGAAAGGGAATCATCCACTATGAGCTGCTCCCATATGGCCAGACGCTTAATTCTACCATCTACTGCGAACAACTGGACCGCTTGAAGCAGGCGATCGACCAGAAGCGTCCAGAATTGGCCAACAGCAATGGTGTAGTTTTTCACCAGGACAACACCCGAACACACACTTCGTTGATGACTCGTCAGAAGCTACGGGAGCTCGGATGGAAGGTTTTATCGCATCCACCATATAGCCCGGACATAGCGCCAAGTGATTACCACCTGTTCCTGTCCATGGCAAACGCCCTTGGTGGTGTGAAGTTGAACTCAAAAGACGCTTGTGAAAAGTGGCTGTCCAAGTTCTTCGCAAATAAGGAGGGGGGCTTCTACGAGGGGGGTTGCCGTCTAAATTGAAACAGATTATTGAACAAAACGGCGTGAACTAAATTTGATCAGTGTTACACTTTTTATGAAGCATTGAATTAAGAGCAAAAAAGCAGAAGATATTTGGCAACCGTATTCAAAAGATGGCGCTGCCTAGAAGTTGTGGCTGATCTTGGAAGGTATGACATTTGTCAAAAATAATTAATGTGAATCAGCGCCTCATTTAAACAACATTTTTTTATCTCTTCGAAAATTCCGGACTTTAAGACAAATAAACAGTTTCCCCAGGAAGTTATGTTTTTTTTTTTAATTAAAAAACGTGCAGTTGAAACTCTCAGAAGGTATGTAGAATTTTATGATGAAACTGCTCCCGCCGATAAATCATGCTAAGAGTGGTTTCGACGCTTCAAAAGTGGTTATTTAACGTCGATGAAAAAGAGTGTCTTGACTAGCCTAAACAGTTTGAATATGAGGAATCGGAGGCTTAACTGGGTTAAGATCCATAACAAATGCAAAACGAACAAGCAGACTCGTTGGGACTGACTCATGAAATCATTTCCGATTGGTTGTTCTGAATTTATTCAAAAACAAGGAAATTGGTTGGGATCGATTGGGATCAATTGGGATCGATTGGTTGAAGAAATTTGGAAAGGAAATTGGATTGAATTGAAGATAATTGGAATTGGAGTTGGAATTGGAATTGGAAGGAAATTTTGTACCGATCGAGTTGAAACCGAGAGACGTCGAAAGGCGATTTTTTTTAGCCTCGGAACGGCTTTTTTAAAGATGTCAGAGGAAGGTATATTTCCCCCGGATCGTGACTGAAGCTGACAAATGGATATACGCCGACTACCCCTAAAGAAATAATATGCAATACCTAATAGGCCCCTTTCATCATCGTCTACATCGGCTTCAAGCAAAAAAATTCTACGGTGATGCTCTGCATATGATCGCACCAGATGAGTGTGGTGTACTATGAGCTGCTAGAACCAGACAAAACCATTTATGGGAAATGTTGTCGACGCCAACTAATGCGCTTGAGACAGGTATTGCACGAAAATCGCCCAGAAACGACATGAGGTGCTTTCACAAAATGATAATGGTCAGGTCCTCGTGGCTGTAACACACAAAATTAACATGGAAACGCAGAAACGGGAATCCCGCTGTATTCTCTAGACCTTGTTTCCTACAGCTATTGACTTTGAACGGTTTGGGGGGTCATCGGTTCGGGTCTGTTGGCTCAGTGATTGGATCGATGCCAGAAAGGATATTTTATTCGAAAATTACGATGATGAGTGATACATTTTTCTAATGTTCCTTCGGTAAAAACAAAAAAAAAAAAAACATTTTTTGAACACAACAAAGCCGACCGAATATACCAATATAATTTGAAATGTAATCTAAAAATGTTTTCTTGAACATAAGCCATTCATAAATCTCGAGACTTTCTATTGAGACTTACGTTTATCACTGTTTCCTATTACGAGTGAGTTGTGAACTATAGCTCAATTCAATTTAAAACCCAAAAAGGCAAAAATACCACTTATGTGTAATCAATTTAAGAAATGATAATTACACAGATCTCAATATCTCTTATTCTCCGTCGAATGCCTCTCTTCCAAACCTAAAAATCACTTCTCATCATCACAGCTAACAAATTGCAAGTCAAAGATAAGATGTTTGGCTTTTAAACTGTACCACTCGTCCCTTCTTGCAAATGCTTAAGCCAGCACTCCCCGATGCTTGAATAAATCACAAAAATCCACTTCCATCTCAATGGCTCTGATCCGCCACTTCACCGTTCCCAAATCTCCCCCTCAAAGTAATTCCAGCAAAATTTAATAAAGCATACCTCGATTAGCTCACAGCTTCCACAGGTGGTTGCAGTCAAGCAGCTCCAGAGGTGAAAAATTTATTGAATTCAATTTAAATACATTAACCCTCCCGCGCCCACCAAAACAGCCCCTTTTCGGCTTAAGACCAGAAAAAAATAACAACTGCAGAGAAAAAGCTGACTTTTTCCCGGTCAGTGGTTTGCACTCATCATCCGAGTGTGCTCGTTCGTTCATTCGCCTACCTCGTCCCACAAACACCAAGCCGTCTCACACTCCAACGCCTTTGTCACCGCTCTTGAGTGACATAAAAATTATTTACGCGGTCATTCCACTGTTTTGTTAAAAGTTCGCCGTTGAATTTAACGTTCACTGTGTCCTGTTGGATTTCCTTCCCATCGTGGAGGAGGAATCCTCATCCATATCCCGACAGGCTACACTGCTATTGTTTTGTCCTGGTTCGGTGCCACAAGAATTTATGAAGGCAAGAAGTTGGATGGCGGTGTTGGGGAAGACAAGTTAGACGTTGGGATGGGCGGAATTCATTGTTTTGGAGTAATTATTTTTTTTTTTGTGAGAAAATTGCTTCAAAATGAATTTAAGGATCCTTGAAAGTATCCGGTGTTTTTCGAGTTCCTTCGCAGTCTCGAGCGGCGGCATCGGTAGCAGCGGGAACCGATGGGCTGAGAAAGATGATTGCCCGTTTAGAGTTTTGCTTGTTGTTATGATGTTGTTATAATTTATTTCACTTGGTTATGGGCTTGTTGCGAATTTGAAAAATTGTCTTGGAAACGGGAGGATGATTGGAATTGAGACAAATTGGAGAGAAAAAGTACCCTGTGACAAATTATTACGTATTCTCTTTCGGATGTGATGGATGCTTGCAGGTTTTTCCAAATTGGGATATCGTGTTCGGGGGCTTTGTTATTAAATTATAATTGGTGTTTAATTTAAGACAAAACGATATCAGTTATAAAATTTGAAATCAATATTTGGCCATTTCTTTGGGAAAGGAAAGAAGTGTAAGTCACAAAGGAAAAGTGATACAAGAGCAGGAAGTGTATTCATGGCTTTCCTTTAATAAGGGTTAACTAGAAACTTAAAAACTGATCCAAACAGCCCGCTTCCTGAGGTTGACTTTTGGCTATGTGTTCCCTAGTGGAGTTCAACTACCATCACATGGTCAAGGCATTGCGAAGAGTTTTTATATATTGGTCAAGTCAATTTGTTTCTGATACAACTCTTCAACGTAGAAACAAGATCACTAATTATAATGCCATTCAAACTTTGTGAAGTCCGTAAGGTTTTTATTCATAACGCTCAGTACAGTAGGCAAGAAGTTCGAGCCAAGATCTTGCGAGACCTTAACACTTCTGCAGAGACTTCAACCACACCCTTGTTAGTGAGGAATGCGTCACGATGCGTGCGAATTACCACGTCAGCTACGGAAGCACTACGACCGTCATTCGTTTTTTCTGAAAGCTTGTACCCAAAAGTGTCATTTTAGCTTGAGGAAAATTCAACAGATCCCGGGAAAAACGTCAGCTACGAAAGCACTGCAACCGTCTTGTCATCATCCGTTTTGTCCGAACGGCTTGCAACTTAAAGTGTGATCCAGCTTAGAGAAAATACAACAGAACACGAAGAAGACCAAGTAGCACAGATCGGAACCCCCTGCTTATTCGTCGCATAGGGCAACATATGCTATAAAAACAGCTTTTCAATATCTTGTTTGTGTAGGGTGTCGTTTTAAGAGGTATTGAACTTTAAAATTGAAAAACACAACAATGCGTTTTTAAAGTAGACCTGACATTCACTCTATGCGAAAGACAGTCTTCTGGCATTATAACTTGAATCATGATTCCTGACATAGACAGCACTGTGCGAAATAATAGCACTGTGTTCGACTTTGTCACTAGTATCCTAATTATTTTTTCCTATGGACAGGTAGGAGCCTCATATTTATTGCACAACATTTCTATTATATCAGTCATAAAACCCATAGACAAGATAATAAAAAAATGCATATTGTCATTCAAAAAGGTCTCGTTACCGGAAATGCAGCCGAATTTAGACGTGCAAAATAATAGCACCACCTCAATCTGAGGATCGTTTTCGAAGTGTACACCAGTCTTTTGATCTTTTTGGTTATAAATGAATTCTACACATATTATTGTAATTATTAAAAGATAATATTTCAAAGTGCAACATTGTTAGCAAAGTTAAATGGATCTTGGTGTGCATTGCAATCCCGATAAACTGGCTTTAATAAAAAAATGCTTTCTGAGGGTAAGACTTACAAATTGTTGGGTGTTCGAATCAAATGATTGCAAATACCGAAAAAATAAGTTCAAAAGGAAGAAAAAGAGGAAGACAACTGAAACTAACTCTCGCCGATGAACGATAAGGAGTAAGAATAGTCAAACGTAGCCTATTTATGAACGCTAGGAAAGAAAAAAAAGGAGTTAAATTTACCCGTGGCGACATCAGGAATAAGAAAAAGGCTGGTTAAGAAGAATTTGCCTACCAGAAGTCTCAGAAAAGTACAACTACTGTCAAAATTCAACCTACTAAAACGAACCAAATTTACAAAAGAACACCTGAACTGAAGACCTTTTAAATGACGCAATACATTATGGATGGACGAATCAAAATAGTTTTATTTAGTACTCCTGGAATCAGGACATGTATATTCGAAGGCGAAAATATCCAAGAATTTGAACCGAAGTGTATATCAGGAGTGTAAAGCACGGCAGAGCAAACATTAACATATTGGAATGCTTTTTCTATTATGTTACTGGTCGCCTGTTTTGCACAAAACGGATGCTGACCGGCGAAGATCATGTCAGAAGTATGAGAAATCCATGCTACCTTACGCAGAGTGGAATATGCCGCTTAGATGGATTCTACAGCAAGACAATAACCAAAAAAATTTACGAGCAAACTGGCCAAAGAATTTTCCCGAAGCAATGAAGTTCAAGTTACGAAGTGGCTGCCTCAGTCTCCGGGCCTGAATCCCATTGAAAACCTTTGGACAGATGTAAGGAAAGCTGTATATGAAGCAAAACACAAAAATACAAAACATCAATGGGATATTGTGCAGGTTGCGTGGAGGAATATCTCTGTTTAGCGATGTCAGGCCTTAACCGACTCCGTGCTATGATGTTTTTACGTTGTGATTAAAAATAACGGTTATACAACCATCAAATAACCCAATCAAAAAAATAAAAAACTTTACTATTCTATTGACTTTTGCTTCAAATTAATGAATTTTTGATCTTGGTGCTTTTATTTTGCACACGCCGAAATTCGGTGTTATTCCCGATAACGGACCTTTTCTAAGTTCGAAATGCACTTTTCTCTTAACTTGTCTGTAGGTTTTACTACTGATGGAATAATTATGCTGTGCAGTATATATGATGTGTTTGCATGACAGCAGGAAAAAGTTATTAACAAAATAGTGACAAAATTGTGACAAGATTGTCCATGGTGCTTTTATTTTGCACAGTGCTGTAACTACCACATCTGGTTCAAAAGAAATTTAATCTAGAGGTGCACATTTCGGCGACTTATTCCGACATTTATGGCCATATATCGGTAAGAACGCGAATGGTGTTCTCTAAGTGGTCGATTATTTGAAGCTTATAGGTGTAGAGACGAGAGACTTAACACGTTCTCACAGAAAAAAAGTCCGCCAAGTGTCCGCTACCAGACGCTTTCTTCATCAAATCAATTGCGACACGAGCTCAATGACATATTGCGCGTTCTTTTAAAAGCCACAGGTCCTGCACATAAGCTTTGTTCAATTGATTAACAAAAATGTTTATTTTCATGTCTGTATAGTGATCACCATTGACTGGGACGTTGTGGCCTACATCGCTTATAAACAATTCCGAGCTATATATTCCACCAACTCATAAAGCAAACCAAACAGTCTGTCTTGACATCAACTTATAAAATTGTGTATGAAAACTACAATAGACGGCGATGTTGTTTTAAGCCAATTTACCGAATCTATGCCTTCTAGGTGATTCAATGGCTTTCACGTTGAAATGCCGAACCAATTTACGAATTATTCCATTGATGTCTGACGAAATCGTCGGCAGTTGAAATTATGGTGGTAACTAAAAGCTCCACAACTCTTCAACAAACAGTTTTAATTTAGCATTCCAATTAGACTGGAGCACTTTGGACCTGGATCGCCGTGGCGTAGTGGGTAAAATGCGACGCTCATACGCCGAAGGGTCTAGGTTCGACTCCCAGCTCAACACCAATTTTTCGAATTTTTCACGGCACCACCTCTTTCGAGCTGCTGACAACACTCAAAGAGTAAAAACTGTCTAAGAAAGTTTCTCAAATTTCGCCTTTCGGAGTCGGCAAAAAACTGTAGGTCCCTTCTACTCGTGAGAGAACAGCAGCACAACACGAGTAGTTGATGAGCAAGCTAGGCCCTGGTCCCCCTTTGGACGTTAGCGCCAACAATTATTATTATTACTTTGGTCCTTGATTGAGCAGCGAGATTGTCAAAGTGTATTCGTAAAATGAACTCGTCAAGGTCTGCAACACTCACTTGCTGGCTGAGCCCTTTGAAAAACTCACTCATGCAAAAAGAAAGTTTTAAACAGAGCAAGGCGCCGCAATTTGACTTCGTCGAAACTGTTCTTAAGAAGGTCGTTGAAACAGGGTGTAAGGCACGTTATTTCAAAATTCCCTGACTGATGATTTATTGTATCAATATGAAGGGAAAAGTATCGGACACAAAATTGAACCCTGAGGAACAGCAGCATTACAGCTTGATAAACGCAAAACATCGACATCTCAAACACATCGCGTCGACTCCACCTCCTGTTATCACTGAAATCTTTTTCGCTAAATGCTGCGTGTTTCGTACCAAATGGAGTTAAATTAAATAGCCCTCTCTCAGAGGACCAAACTAAAGCATTACACGTTTTTCGCGGCTGTACTGCTCAATAGTGTACGAGTTTCAGGAATGAGCTGTTGTAGGATCACAGCAAAACATCTGTGGAAGCATGATTTAAGAGTGGACCGCTTCTTCCCAGTTTGAGACATTGAAAAGGGCATGATCCCTATTCATCTCAATCACCATTCTAATCAAGATAATTCAAATCTTCCCACCATATCATAAACAATTATCGCTTCAACCTTGCCCTCATCTCATTTTCCGGCGCCACAACGACCCCGTTTCCCAAGAAGGGCATCATGGAATATCAATTAGAAGAAGGGCCATCCGATAAAGATCCAAAATCAGATCTGGTTTCCTGGCGATTTACACTGATCCACTTTCAAAACTTTCAAAGACCTGCTTTCGAAACCCAATTTAAGTGATTACTAGCCAGCATATCTTGTTCCTTTTTCTTCTCCAAATTATCCTGAATATCTTTTTGACCCCCAGCTATCGGCCATTCATTTCCATGAACCAATTAGTGCCCTCTCTCCCTACCGGGTCCCTTATTTCATTTAACCTATCAACAGATTCATCTCATTCGGAGTTCCTTAGTTGGTTCCCATTCCTGTTTGCGTTATCAACCGCAGCACAGCATTTAATTTCAGAGTCCTCGTGATTCCCTATAACAACACACCGAAGGCAACAACGACAACGTTGACGGCAACCCTTCGTACAATTAAATTGAAGATTCATAATTTAATCCCTGCGGCTTCTGATTCAAAGGGTCCACACACCATCCATAAAGTATGAGGAGGCAAATGAAAAAATGGAAATATCCATCCCAGCCGGCACTTGGCTATGAATAACTTACTCCCGCACTGGCCACAGAATCCGCCGGTGAAACCAGAACACCAAGGGAACTCAGGAACACGTGTGCAGGGTGGAAAAGGGGCTGTCTGCCGGGAGGGAAGTGCTACGTGATTATTGTTTCAAATTCAATCTCCTGAAATTGTTCCACTGGTTGGTTGGTGTCACTCTGAGAGTGGAGTTCAACCGCACCTCGCTCTTTCCCTCTTTGTCTATTCTTCCCCCTTAAACAGTGTTCGTTGGCGTCATAGTCAAGAGGGAAATTGCAAAAAAACGAGGTAAACTTCGCAGGACGAGTTAAGCTTACTTCCACGAAGAAATCCGATTTAAAATGTAAACAGAAGATGCCTGTGTGAGGGTGTTCGCAGGAGTGTGACGATAATCGACGCCATGAAGTCATTACCAGGACTTTTAGCCTTCCAGCTTCTGCTAGCTTTCAACGTAAAATGTTTGCCTTACGCTTCAGGGTGAAATAGAATTATTGTGCATTGGACTGTAGCAAATTCGGAAGAGATGACAAATTGAAAGGATTTCATTTCTTTACATTTGGATTGAACGTTTCTTTGCATGAAGTTGGACTTGAAACAAGCGAGTGAATTGGAAGTGAAGTGGTTTCCGTTTTCAAAAGTTTCCTGATGAGTTGTGTGGTCAATTCAGAGTGAACTTTGTCCTGCAAGGATGTATGGCTAGAATTATGGACAGAACCATACAATATTTCAACTATTCAAATATTCAGAAACTTGGAGGAGTTTGAATGGATGAGAAATGAGCACATTTTGGGGCTTTGTGACCAAATGTGGCTTGAGGGTGGGCAAGGTGTTGCTGTTAGGGTGATTTCTGATGCTCTCTTAGCTGATAAAAAATTCAGACTGTGTACGTGCACTAATTAATGGCGCCAAGGTTAAAACTTAAAACTTGAGGGTGACTCTGCTCTCGTTTCGGTAAATTAAACAGATCGTCGGAAGTGTTTGCTGAGTCGGTAATTTGATACTCCATGAATTGATCCTTAACTATTCTCTCATAGCGCGTTTAGTGTTAGGGCACTTAAAAAGGCATCATTGCATTCATGGAAATCCTTCCATTCAACGGACCCACATCACTTCGTCATCGCAGAATAGGCCCGATAAGACATCGTCTCCGGAGTATCTCATTCTTTCAAGTGGAGAGTTTAAGTGACCCGCATCATATGAGATAATCAGGCACGCATTCTCGGTTGGCCCAAAAAGTTTCCAAGAATTCCGATACGAGTGTGCAACGGCAGCTGGACACCGTCCACTTCTTCTGAATTTCCTTTTTTCCTCTATTCAAGTGCACACAACTTATCGCTGTTACATAAACAAATGCTTGAAGAAATATTGGAATGTCGTTTTCATTTGGGAATTCATTGTGGAGTTACGATATCAATGGTCGAACTGAAGTGAACACTTCTAGTCAATCGTACGATTTCCACGATACAACTTGTGCCCCTGAACCAATTTGATTATGTTCGTCGTAAAATTGATAAACTTATCTATTGTGCTGTTTTTAAAGCGACTAACCGATTAGAACTAAAAAATTAGATTAGATTATCAATTGCGTGCAGTCCCATGCACGCTAAAAATCACCAGTTCTGTTCTGTGGCATATAGACAGTAAAGGAGACATCTCAGTTCTTTCTGCTTTATAATAATTAACGAAATTGAACAATGCAGTTGAAGAAAATCAGAAAGCAGAAAAGCAGGCCACAAACATCTTTGGTCACTCGGGAAAAAATTATTGGAGCTTGGTTTGGATGTTGTGCCACATTTACATTATAGTGCAGAAATTGCACCATCTGATTACCTCTTATTTCAATCTTTGCAAAACTCCTTGAATGATTTAAATTTGAATAATGAAGATTTCAAATCGTACCTGGTTCAGTTTTTTGCTGATAAAAAGCAGAAGTTTTATGAATGTGGAATTATAATGCTGCCTGAAAGGTGGCAAACATTCATAGCTCAAAATGGGCAATACGTTACAGACAAAACTTATTTCGTTCTAAAAAAAATATTCGTTATTGTTTAATTACCAATCCAATAGTTCACTTTTACTTTTGAAAATCCTATGTGCCACCATGGCGTACTGGTTAGAGTGCGAAGCCGACATGCTGAAGGGCTGAACATCTCGCATTTTAGACTGCACCACCAAGTTGCTGATGACACTCAAAGAGTCGTCTGCCTACAAGCTTGGTTGAATTTAATATTGAACAGTTAGATGTCGGACAAAACAAACCAAAGCCACCATTATAAAATTTTTCGGATATAACTCCGAATTTGACAAATGAGAAAGCGAGCCATTCATTTTCTTTTTCTTCTGCGATTAACCACGAGAGTGTAAGGTCTTGCAGACAATAATAAAGCTTGAATTGTTTCTTTGTAGACTTTGAACGGGGCCCCGGTCCTGCTTTGAAGATTTCAAAAAAGCTTCACAAACTTCGCTATTCGACAACTGCAAAAAAAATGTTGGATCCCTTCTACTCGTTGGAGAACAGTAGCGCGCATAACCCAGACAACGTTTCTTTGTATGTCGGGTGTGCATATGTTTTTGAGCAGACAGAAATATGTGCGTACTTTTGATTTCTAAAAACATATTCTTTTGAAAACTATCAATGCATTTAGTTTTAAAGTAAAATCAATACAGACTAAGAAAAAATAACTCCCTAAGTTCAACATCGTTGTTTTGGCTTCAAAAACTGGAATTGAATTTTGCGGCTGTGGTTTTTACTTTGCATAAAAGTGTATTTTAAGATTGGAAGGCGCAACAAAACGAGGACCAGGGCCTCGCTTCCTTTACAGCTACTCCTGTATTGCGTTGGTTATTGTTCTTTCATGAGTTGAATGACCTCAGTTTTTGTCGACTCCAAATGGCGAAAATGGACAAGACAGTTAGTATTCATTGAGTGTGCTCAGCAGCTCAAGATGGTGGTGACGTGAAAAATAACGAGGTATTCAGTCCTGGAATCGAACTTGGGACCTTCGACGGGTGAGTGTCTCACCTAATTTCTGCACAGAGGCCACTTACCGCGACACGGAGGCCACTCACCGCGACACGTAGACCACGATTTTCTATGCAACCACAAAAATTCGTGGAATGCCTATTGTTTTATTTGATAATAATAATTAATAATAATTGTTGGTGCGATAGTCCACAGAGGAACTAGGGCCCAGCTTGCTCATCAACTACTCGTGTTGTGCGCGCTACTGTTCTTACATGAGTAGAAGGGACCTACAGTTTTTTGCCGACTCCGAACGGCGAGATATGAGAAGCCTTCTTAGACAGTTATTACTCTTTGAGTGTTATCAGCAGCTCGAAAGAGGTGGTCCCGTGAAAAATTCGAGGTGTTCAGCCGGGAATCGAACGTAGACCCTTCGGCGTGTGAGCGTCGCACTCTACCCACTACGCCACGGCGGACACAAATGTTTTATTTGATAGTAAAACATTTGTGGGATCATTCCATTCGTTTCCCTTGGGATTAGGTCCTCAATGGAAGCTGATGAAGGTAACTGTTCTCAAAGAGAAGGATTTAATTCGGTTTTACGAATTCTCCTTTTATATTTCGGGATTAGGCGATAGTGTTGCAATATGGCAACTGCCAGCTCTATCGTAAAGTTTGACATTTTTGATGTTATACGTACTCCGAACGTTTTTACATACGAGCGCTATTTGTGTTTTTTACAGTAACTTAAAAGATTCATCCCGCCCAAAAAATGAATTTAAACCGTGAAAATTTTCGTGCGATTATTTTTTACACTTTTCGACGTGGATTAACTCAACAACAATGCATCGATGAACTTCATTTAATTTTTGGCGATGAAGCTTCCTCAGGGACCAGTGTTTATCGATGGTATGGTGAATTCAACCGAGGTCGTAGTTCACTCCATGACGAATTTCGTGAAGGTCGTACAAAATCAGTTGTTGTTCCGAAAACCATTGATGCTGTGCCCCAACTGATATTGCAAGATCGTCATGTGACCTACCGTGAGATTGAGACAACTTTAGGCATTAGTGGGCCCAACATACATTCAATATTGCATGAACATTTGACTGTAAAAAAAAATTTGTTCGCGTTGGATTCCACACAATTTGTCAATCGCTCAAAAAAAAATCTGCTGTCGATTGGTCGAAAGAAATGCTCCAAAAATACGATCGCGGTGCTTCGAAACATGTCTTTGACATCGTGACAGGTGGTGAGTCGTGGATTTACGAACATGAGCCCGAAAGTAAACAGCAGTCGATTGTATGGGTGTTTCAAATTGAACCAAATCCAAAAAACGTTGCACGCGCACGAAGCACTTCCAAGCAAATGGTCGCCTGTTTTTTTCGGAAAAACTGAACATGTCGCAACCGTACCCCTAGAACAACGCAGAACAGTCAATTCTGAGTGGCACACAACCATTTCTTTGCCAGTCGTTTTCCAAGAAATCAGAAAAACCAACCGCTGAAAACGAATCACTCTTCACCACGACAATGCGAGCTCTCACACATCGGCTCAAACAACTGCATTTTTGAGCACTCAAAACATCGATTTGATGAGTCATCCGCCGCACACTCCTGACTTGGCACAGAATGACTTCTTTTCATTCCCGTACGTAAAAAATAAAATGAGAGGTGAACGTTTTTCGACATGTAAAGAAGCGGTTGATGCGCATGTTTTGGAGATACCTCAATCAGAGTGGCAAAATTGCTTCCACAATTGGTTCAAATGCATGCAGAAGTGTATAGATCTTAATGGGGAATATTTTGAAAAACAATAAAGCTATTTTCGATGATTAAAATTTGTTTTTGTTCCCTAATCCCGAAATATTAAAGGCAACCCTCGTATTACTGCATTAGGCAATGTGAGGCATATATGAGCGACATCCGTGATGTGAATAGTCTTTTTTAGAACCAACTGGTATCCAGTTTGATAGAACATCATTGAACTCCAATGCAAAGAATTCAGTCTTTCAAATTTTGTTGGATCATCCGGTTGCACCAAGCTCTCACTTTGATTTTTTTTTAACAGAGGTTTATGCAAAAGCCCTGAATATTAAAGTAAACAAAGAGACTTATAAGTTCATGGACAAAGCTAAGAATACAAGGAAAACTAGATGAAAATAATGCGTTTGCGGTGTATCACGCAGTGTCCTTATTTACGAACTTCGCAGCCATAACACAGAAAAAAAAAATTAAAAAACAACCATTCTGGGATCAGTTGTGAGGTCTCCATATTTCCCCGACAATTTCAAACCTGGTGCTGAAGTGCCTTCTTGAGGTCATTTTCAAAAAGTTCCAAAAACTAATTCTACGTTCAAATATGTGACGAATTTTTGCGGTGCTAGATTACAAAGAAATAAAATAGAAATAAGCTTAAATAAAGAGTCGAAAGAATATGAGAACCTGTTTGACATTTAAGGAGGTGACAATCTAAAGGGACTTGATGACAATGTACAAGGACTTTTAATAGTTTAAGGAATGGTTTTTCAGATCAAACATATTTTCAGTCGACTTGCAAGAGGAGAGTAGCAACACAACGGTCTTGACATAAGCAACGACGCTATGCAAGATTACTTTGGATATTGCGTTCAACAGTTATAGACGTGTGAACATGGAATTCACTAACGACGAAATTCGCGCTATTTTAAACTTTTCCTTCGTTAAAGGAAAATCCGCTAGAGAAACGTTCCGTGAGATTAATGGTGTTTCGAGGGATAGTACTTTATCACTTCGAAACACGGAGGAATGGTTTCGACGGTTCTGAGCCGGTGAAAACGACACCATGGATAAGCCAGCCGGCGGAAGACCTGTGACGACGAATACCGATCGAATATTGGAAAATCATCGAGTTAGACCGGCATGTGGCATCTCATGACATCGTCCAGGAGATGGGAGTTAGTTACCAAACCATTGTAAACCATCTGCAGGAGGCTGGATACATGTTTGGGTGCGGCATGATTTGACGCAAAACACCTTCTGGACCGAATCAACGCCTGCGATATGCTGCTGAAACGGAGCAAACTCGACCCACTTTTGAAGCAGATGGTGTCTGGCGACGAAAAATGGGTCACATACAACAATATCAAGCGAAAATGGTCGTGGTTAAAGGCCGGTGAATCGTCCGACACAGTGGCCAAGCTGGGATTGACGGCCAGGAAGGTTTTGATGTGTGTTTGGTGTGTGGGATTGGAAGGGAATTATCCACTATGAGCTTTTCCCATATGTCCAGACGCTTAATTCTACCATCTACTGCGAACAACTAGGCCGCTTGAAGCAAGCGATCGACCAGAAGCGTTCAGAATTGGCCAACAGGAAGGGTGTAGGGTTCCACCAGGACAACGCTAGACCACACACTTCGTTGATGACTCGTCAGAAGCTACGGGAGCTCGGATGGGAGGTTTTATCGCACCCACCATATAGCCCGGACATAGCACCAAGTGATTACCACCTGTTCCTGTCCATGGCGAACGCCCTTGGTGGTGTGAAGTTGAACTCAAAAGAGGCTTGTGAAAAGTGGCTGTCCAAGTTCTTCGCAAATAAGGAGGGGGGCCTCTACGAGGGGGGTATTATGAAGTTGCCGTCTAGATGGAAACAGACTATCGAACAAAACGAAGCATAATTGAACTGAATCCGATCACTGTAACACTTTTTATGAAGCATTAAATGAAGAGCCAAAAAGCGGAAGGGATATTTGACAATTTATAATAAAAATATACAATTCTATTACATGAATTCCTACTACCAACTCAGATGACACAGCAAACCAGAATGTCTCAAATGCAATAATCCTCATTAACAAGTAGATCCTCTCTCAATGTCACAAAAATTCCCCACCGTAAGCCATCATCATGCAAACGACACAAAAAAAAATATAAACACGCCTGCAAAAATTTTAATTCCACAAATTCCCTCAAGGAAAAATGACGATCAGACAAATCCAAGGAAGACACACACATTTGTCTTCCGGTTGCATCATTCCTCTCCGACGTAAATCTCACAAATCCCATGGTCACACTAAATTCAAGGACTCCCGTTCCCGCAAACGACCACTTGCAATCAATTAAATTAGCCTTAAAGTCACAAGGCCCCCCCAGGCGGGTAGTGGATAACGCGCGAAAATCCACCACCGCTCCCACCTCATCACACAGCAGCCAACACCCGCCCACAAGCGCCTGTTTACAGAACAGACCACGCAGTCCTTTTGTTTGAAGGAATTTATACTCCCAAATGGAAAATGAAAATGCCATTGTCTTGTGAATGCGAACCAACGAGGGTGTGTGTCGATGTTTTGTTCGCTCTCATTTCACCGTGTTCTTTTCGCTTTTCTGGTTGAAACAATATTCCTGCTTTGTTGTTGTTTTCAATTTAATTCTGATTTGAGGCAGAAGATGAATAGCTCTAGCATGCAGAATTATTGCAAAACAAACGACGTAGTACATTTGGGGATTGTGTGCTTTTAAGAGATTCTGAGAAGCCGTGTACAGCTGCCAGGAATCCTTTCAGCAGTTACAATGCTTTGATGGACAACGCCAGTACACACAATGAATGGATGTGCAAGTGTTCAAACCGGGGAAGTGTTCAAACTGAAGGGGGAATGAGTGATTTTTTCATAAAAGCGAGGACTTTCAAGAAACCAGATGCGAAAGAGATTTATTCAAGCAAATGGAAGGCTGGTGGGGAAATTTGTCCTCAGGAGGAGGAGGGAATTGTAGTTCAAGAAAAAATTGTGCCAAGTAAAATATACCACTGACTGCTTATTTTTCTTGGGGTGTAAACTGACGAGGAGAACCTCTGTGGGGACACTCTGAAGTGGAGTAAGCATTCATCTGCAGACCTTGACGTACTTTAAAACTAAGAAACGTAGACAGTGCCCACTAAATAACAATTTTTCGCTTGTGTAACTTTCCCATTTGCAAACAATTTGAAAAAACAACAACCACTTTCAATAATTGGAGCTGAAGTGCTTGTCAAGTAAGAGATGACAAAAAAGAAAGTTTTGCGAATATTTCAAAATGATGGATAATTAAAATAACAAACCCCATTCTTTGGATTAAAATCTTAGACTTTTTCTTCTCTCTTAAACAAACCCTAAACAGCTGTCCGTTTTGTCCTGTCGTTATAAGAAGCAATTTAAGTTGACTAACTCACTACATTATTTTCATTGATAGTGAGGTGGCCATTAGGACAATATAAAAGTTTCAGATAACGTTGCACGCTGAAGACTAAAGGCTCTTAGGTAACAGCTGCTGGGTACCTGCATAACGAGCAGCAATGGACAGCTGATGTTATAAGGAGTTAATCAGATCAAGCTGATCTCTAGCTGATAAATATGTAAATGAAGGCTGCCATGAAGAGGAAATGGCGCCTCCTTACCCTCTACGATATTGTCTGAATTGTGTCGACCTATGAATGAAACTAGCATGCTCCTTTTATGTGCGCAAATGAGGCCTGTTACCTAAACGCGGTAAAACCAAAAATCAAATATATCGTAAAACGAGAAAAACTCTTTCAAATTATGAATTTCCATTTCTATTTCTTAAGCTTTTGACCAAGTTAACAGTCACACCCAGCTCTTACATTTATTCCATTATTGCCCATGCACATGTGTTTCAACCTTTCGTAGATGTCTAAACTATTGCCAAGCCTCCAAAGAGATTTATTTTCTTTTCATCGCCATGGATTATTTATGAACACGAAATATATGTGTTGATTGGTGTCCATTTGTTCTCGCGGTTCGACACCGCCGCATGTACGCGTTAAAATTGGGTAATTTCAACCACAACATCTCTGGCTAACAAAAGCAATCTAATAAAGGTATTTTCACACCAAACTAATCCGTTTACGACGCGGTGCTAAAAACCACTTCATCGGATTGTTGATCTTAAGAACATGTTCGATGAATTGAGTTAATTGCATTCGTGCTGCGATGTGCGGCGATCTTACGTCTGTCCCTCAGCATTTTAAGGTTTTTTGTGGAATTGGTTATGTCTAATTGACACTGAAGATAACTTACGTATTTTTATATGAACATCGTTTCAGACTGCCGTCAATTTACCTGAAAGAGAAAAAGGAAAGGAAATCATTTAATACGCGGTTTGGGATAATTGCTGTGTGAGAAGATGGTGCTTAAGAGCTTTAAGGAACGACTGTCATTAGGAGAGTACGAGTTCAGTCAGTAACTGCCGCAGCGTTGTTACAATTTATTTTTTTCGGAGTGGATTGGATGCTGTTGGATTGATATTCAAAACAGTGCCCTCCATCTGGCCCGAATTTAAAGGCTTAGGACACAGGAGACAGTCTACAACTGAAAGGAAGCCTTATAGCAATTCGAATACTATACCGGTATAAAATGAGCGTTTTCAACAAACATTTTACTCAAAGAATTGGCCATTGTTTTCTACACATTTTGACCACCTTTCTGACAATTTGTAAATACCACGCCAAAAAAAGTGTTCTTCTTTTAAAGCAAACCAATCAGACACCCAATTTTCGACCTCCTCGTAGGAATCAAAGTGCTGCTCAGCCAATGCGTGTCCCATCGATGAAAACAAATGGTAGTCGGAAGGAGCCAAGTCTGGTGAAAATGTCCCAGCCAAGTGTTTTGATTGTATCCTGAACCGGTTTTGCTTTGTGTGCAGGTGCATTGTCATGGAGCAAAATTACCTTGCCGTGTCTTCTCGCCCATTCTGGTCGTCTCTCGATAAATGCATGGTTCAAATTGATCATTTGTTGTCTGTAGCGATCAGTATTAAGGGTTTCACCAGGTTTTAGGAGCTCGTGGTACAGCACACCTTTCTGGTCCCACCAAACACACAGCATTGTCTTCTTGCCGAATCGATCTGGTTTTGCAGCCGATGTTGATGGTTGTCCCAGATTAACCCATGATTTTTTCCGTTTAAGATTCTTAAAAAAAATCCATTTTTCATCGCCAGTAACAATCCGATGCAAAACCGATTTTCTTTCGTGTCTTTGAAAAAATTTTACAAGTGTTTTTTCGGTTTTCCATCTGTCTTTCATTCGATTCATGTGGCACTCATTTTCCTCATTTTTGGAACTTTCCCATAGCTTCTAAACGGTCAGAAATTATTTGTTGTGCAACATTTAACATTGCTGCCATTTGCTTTTGACTCAAAGTGTCATCTCCATCCAATATCGTTGGCGATTCGGCGTCTTCAAACTTTTTTGGTGGTCTTCCACGTTCTTCATTTCTCAAATCAAAATCATTACTTCTGAACAATTGAAACCATCTTTTGCATGTTGCTTCTGATAGAGCATGATCACCATATGCCTCGACAAGCATTCGATGCGACTCTGCAGCACTTTTCTTCAAATGAAAACAAAAAATTATTGCTTTCCGCAAATCATCACTTTCTGGTACAAAATTCGACATTTTTAACACGATGAAAAAATATGATGTTGTCTGTTCAATGACTTGATGTATACTAAACATTTTTCGCAAACAAGCAAAAAAAAAATAAAGGCTCGTTCACAACAAATGCTCCCTAGGGAGACATTTGTATCTTGACGCTCGCAATGCTAAACAACACAAATAGCGCTCTTAGGTCAAAACGTTCTGAGTACGTATAACCTCAAAAATGTCAAACTTAACGATAGAGATGGCAGTTACCAGATTGCAACACTAGGGTTGCCCAATCCCGAAATATAAAACGCAACCTTCGTATTAGAATAACTCTCGTTAAATAAAGGCGAGTTGGCGCCACCTACAAATTGGAACTGATTTTGGAAGCGACTACCTACTTCATTGGATGGTGTGATTTTTGTCAGCTAAGTGCATCTATTTTAGACAACAACATTTGTTTTCCCTCCTTTAAAATGTTCGCATTTGTCTTAATTGTTCTGCCTCTTCAAAAATGTTCGCATTTGTCTTTATTACTTTGTTTCTTTTAAAATGGTCGAAATTGTCTTAATTTAACAGTAGTTGCGAAAAATTTTAATTTTGTTTTTAAATTTAAAAAAAAAGAATGCAGCTGAAACCCATCGCAGCTAACAGATCACTCAATAAGAAAAAATATTGAATTAATATTTTTTTTTCGTTAGTGGCGCCCCCTGCATTTTATTGGATTTATTGAGTGATGTGTTATGTTGAATCTTTTCCGAACAAAGCATGCAGAAATTGATTGCGACGCTTTAAAAGTGATGATTTTAATGTCGAAGACAAAGAGCGCCTTGGCAACTAAGTTTGAAGATGACGATTTGGAGGTTTTACTGGGTTAAGATCCATTCCATGCGCAAAGTGAAATCGCAGAATCATTGGAACTGACTCAGAAAATACTTTCCGTTGGATTAATGAAGTTTTGATTTATTCAAAAGGAAGGAAATTGAATGGTGTACGAGTTGAAACCGGGAGTTGCCGGAAAGGGACTGCTCTTGAAAGATATAAAAATAGTGATTTTTTAAAGGTTCTTGTTTGAGGATGAAAAGTAAATCACTACGATAAGCTCAAGGACAAAAAATGTTGGGCAAACCTCAGCGAATCCGTTCCATCATCGTAAATAATGGGCATATGGCATAACCAGGCAACACCAACTAAACTAAAATTCAACTCTTGGGTTCGAGCTTGGAATTGCATGATGAATGAATCGACCGAAAGACATGGCATGGTGACTTTACAACAGGATTACGCTGGGCCCCACGTGGCTGTAGCGGACAAAATCTACCTGCAAACACTGAAATGGAAGATCTCATCCCATCCATCATATTCTCCAGACTTTGCTCCTTTAGACTACATCTGGAAAAGCAAATCTATCAGTGGTCACCCCGGTTCATGTCTTTTGCAGAATCCGAAGAACGGTTTAATGATTGAATCAATCCCAGAAAGGAATCATTTTTAGGGAAGGTATTCGAAAAATACCAGAAAGATGGGATAAAGTAGTCGTTCCCATCAGACAAAATTTTGAGTGATGAATTATTTACGCTACTTCCAAAAAAAAAATCGAACACAAAAACGGACAAACACATATTTTACTCTCGCTGAAACCTGATACTTCCTTACTTACCAAGTATTTCGCTTCTAGCATTGCATTTTTTAACCATCTGCAAACAAAATCTTCCCCAGCATTTTTTTTTTAGTTTTGGCAAATTCTAAAACACATAACTGAATGTAATAAGTTTTTTCAGTGCGCACTGTGCTGGGCATATTTTTTACCAAATTTATTCTCTTCCAACAATCTGATATGAGCCACAAAAGCCTTTGAGTCAAATTTATGCTTTCAACAGCTCCACGCGCAAAACTTCAAACATTTCACACCATTTGATTGTCAAGGGAATTCTGTACAGCTCTCCGGCCATTAAATCGTCGCTCTGCAACACCTGCAAAACAAATTTCCACCATGATTGTGATGTCCGCCTAAATACCAATTATTTAGATAATCTGCACACGAGGGCCGTTTTCACATGGCCCTCTGGGTTGCTGCGAGCATTCACTCCCAGCCAACAGTTTGCCTACAATTGAAAACAAACACTCATCACATGGTCTGTTGCACACTCGTGTGCGATGTGTGTCATCACCCCAATAATCCAAACAATTAAACGCATTCACAAAGCCTGATCAATTTATCCCGGACAACATCCTCATCCTACCAGATGCAATCTCGCACAAACACTCGTCCGTTTATCATTAGCCGCTCACGCACTCAGAAGAGGTATCCTCCCGCTATCGAGTTACATAAACATTTCTGCTACAAATATTTGTAGATAATCTATTGTACAAGAGCAGCTGCCGAGTGGTCCATTGTGATTCTGCTCGGGCCTAACCTTTGTTCCTGGTCTCAAGGACCGGCCATCAGCAGATTTCTTGGGTCAGGTCACTTCCAGCACCACCAAGGTGACGGGCAGCAGAAAACAAAATAATCAATAAACTCGCACACTCGCGATAAACGCCTCAAGGCCAAGCAACATGTGTATGTTCACAGCGAACAGCGAAATATTTTGACAACTCATGGGGATCCGGCGGCGGTTCGTGAAATCCTTCGCACATGGCGCGAATGGACACCCTAAACCCACAATTCATCATTAGCAACATTAGCATCATCTGGTCGCTCTCTGTGGCGGCTGAACGGAAACGAATGCCATTTCATGCGGCCCGAGCTATGCTGGAATTTCACTTCCAGCATATCAAGTGGAGAATCTCACCGAGGGGCGTGTACCACCAATTAAAGAACTCTCCCTCTCACTCCCGGTCTCTGTGCCCGGACTAGGTACGTGAACGCTGCTGCTTCGAATGGTGGCTGTTGCTGGTGGTGGTAATGTGATATGCATTCTAAATTATTTGAAACGAGCACTGGCGGTTATAAATACTGCCCGACCGTCCCCCGGGTAGTCTCAATCCCCATACCCTTAGGCGGCAATGTGTAAGTGCTGAGCGTGCCATACATTTTCATTTTTCAAAATCGATATTTTAATTGAATATGAGGCTGTTTGGCGTGCCTTTGCCAAGGGGATTCTAGAGTGCGACTGATTATATAGTGTGGTGGGCAAGTAGTGGGTAACTTATTTTTTAACTTGATGTCTCTGTAAAAATCAATTGAAACTCAAATTGAACGCTGAAACACTTAATTCTTTTTGAATGTTGAAAACATAAGTAACAAAAGTTACCTCCCTTTCTTGTCAACCACACTGTCCCAAGCACAAAAAAAAACTCTTAATGCATGCACGAACAAATTACTCGCAAACTTGACTTTGAAGAGCATCCCGGAGCAGTGACACCACCACCATTGAGCACCAAGAACAACCGGCACATGACAGTGCAGACACACACCCGCTTCACCCTCTCATGAAGAAAGTTTTAATTATTTTACGACCATTCCGACACATTTTTCATAATCCCTCAACCAGAAGAGAGTCGCAATTGAATTCAATTTGTCTAATCTCGTCACGTCATCCGTTCATTTTCTGGGATCTTAAATTGATTTCGTTTTGAAAACGCAGTCAGCCAGATGGCCGCTTGACGTATCGATTCATGAATCTCTTTTCCACTTATCCCGACACAAGCACACACAAAAAGGACACGGGGATCGACATGTCATTCTGATTAAGTGAGCTGTCATTCGATGCTTCACCTTGAATTATCCCCCTTTAGCCGATGTTTTCATGGCCATCCGGCGGAAGGGCGTGCCCCGTCCCGGGAGTACACTTAAAAGACTGAAAAAGGAAGGCGATAACAATGATTGTGTCCTTTGTGAGCATCGTCTATCTCTGACTTGTCATATTAAAGCCAAAATTTCATCGATTTATGCCATCGTCGCAGCCGTCTCTCTTTGTACCTGAACGGACAAATGAATTATATTTGTCAATAGGGGTTCGACTTTTGTTCGGGGATAATGTATTCAGTGCACGGTGCCGCCTGTACCTGTGTTTGTCGGGCGAAGGATGCTTTGTGCCCTTTCTGAATGGCGAAGAAAATTTTGTCATCCGGTCAAACCATGACTGCCTGGCTTGGCTCTGGAGCTGGGTCATGATGTTGCGGTAAAATTAACAACGATTCGCATTTGAGGAAAAGAAAGACTTTGAATGGCACTCAAGTGTGTCATCTCATTGTCAGTGCCAGGTGGCCCGGAGGCTGTAAGAGTCCCCAGGATATTAGGGATAACCGTTTTTACTTCCTACGGTATAAAGCATTTATTTCAATGACTTTGCGACATGTGAGGCTTTATTCTGTTAGTTGGGAAGAGGGAAGCTAACTTATGATGAGTTTGTTTACAAATTGTTTTAGAGGTCCGGGGAATTATATTATAATTATTTGACTAGGTGGATGCAATTTTCGATTAAAGTCTTAAAACACAAAAAAAATGTTTCTTTTAATCCTGTGTTCAATGCCAAGCAAGATCCAAGCTCACAGAAAAAACAGAGTTTTAAAAATTTCAATCGGAAATCTGAAAATAAGAAAAATAAAAAACTCCCCAAAGACCAAGGAATTGGTAGCTCGTCTCTTTGTATAACGAGAATAAGCTTCTTTCCGTGATCTTGCAAAGGCAAATTAAAAGCCACGGTAAAGACCTTAACTTAACACAATGGTGCGTTTCATCGAGCAGTACACAGAAGGAGCAGATGGAAGGATGTATGGAGGCCTACTGAGTCCAGTACTGTTTTACAGGAGTGGATACTTTAGTAAAGACTGGACTGATTGCCTCTGCCAGAAGTTGTCGAATGGTCTCAAGTAGAACAAGGTTTACTCTTGGGAGGGTGAATTTCGAATCAAATCAAACATGTGCTGTGAACGTATGCCGGGAACAAGCGTACGATTGAGAAAACCATTTTAAATTATGTAAGCTTATATAAGAAAAACTATAAAAAGTTTTTTAAAGTAACAATCATTTATAAGCCAGACATACCTAATAAAGTCGGCCTCATCAAAACACTGTAATCAAAACTCAACTTGTGAATTTTAGTCTAAATAAAGAAATGAAACGTATGAGCGTATGGGCACCACTGCTCCGGCCCGAAAAGTCTTTGAATCCGAGCCATTGGGACGACGCAACAGAGGACGACCTAGACTTAAGTGGTGCACACAAGTGGAGAAGGACCTCAACCAACTTGAAGTGCTCAACTGTAGACAGCTGGTGAAAGATCGTGCTGGCTGGAGAGGCATGTTGGTTGAGGCCCAGGTCCACCCCGGACCTGTAGACAGCTGGTGAAAGATCGTGCTGGCTGGAGAGGCATGTTGGTTGAGGCCCAGGTCCACCCCGGACTGTAGCGTCACAAGAAGAAGAAGAAGAAAGACATGAAACGGTATGAAATGAAATCAAACATGTGCTCATTGAGGAAAAACATGCGTATGACCGCATGCTTTAGGAACTTAACCCTAATTATGAATCCATGGTATAGAGCATGTCACTTGCCGAACTAAGTAAGGAATGTCCCGAGACTAAAAATTTAGCTCCATATGCCCCATCCCAAAAAAGAGGTATAATAATAATAATTGTTTGGCGCGACAGTCCACTGGGAAACCAGGGCCTAGCTTGCTCATCAACTACTCGTGTTGTGCGCGCTACTGTTCTCTAACTAGTAGAAGGGACCTACAGTTTTCTGCCGACTCCGAACGGCGAAATTCGAGAAGCTTTTTCTTAGACAGTAATTACTCTTTGAGTGTTGTCAGAAGCTCCAAAGAAGTGGTGCCGTGAAAAATTCAAAAAATTCGTGTTGAGCTAGGAATTGAACCTAGACCTGCTGCGTGTGAGCGTCGCACTCCACCCACTTTACCACGGCAATCACAACTGTGAAGTTGTCAGCGTTAAAAATCAACATTGTCTGGAGGAGGAGGCTATTTCGCCCATATAAATCTTGAGTTGCGGGAAAGTAATAGTGTACTCCCAAATTCATGGAAGTCTAAGCCAATTATCTATTTATTGACTTTATAGACGACATTTATTTATTGACTTTGACAGACGATGTGTTGGCGTCAACGGAGAATGTTTTTGCTCCGTCAAAATCAGCAAATATTGTACCAAAACCTTTGATTTTCCTTGTGGACTTTGAACATTTTTCTTTGATTAGTGCTACAATCCGGGATTGACCTGCACTTCAACCAATATACTTCTCCAGCCGACACGAACTCTATCCAACTGCCTCCAACTGCGCACTCCACTCTTAGCTGAGGTCACTTTGAAATCTCATTCTAGCTCGTCCTTTGTTGCGTTAACCCAATGGATAAGATTCGAAGATTTTTCGAGCAAAAGCAGTGGTATCCATAGACACTACCTGGCCTAGCCTAGCTTTGTACCCGAAGATGCTTGACTAAGCAAATGCCGCCACCATAAAGTTCGTCATTAAATCTTCTCCTCCTCTAGATACCGTCATCGGAAACAGGGCCAGCAGAACCCTTAGAAAAGACTAAGAGCTTCTTCTTTCACTTTAAATACGGCCCACGTTTCCGCACCATAAAACAGGACTGGGATGACCAAGGTGTTTTGTAAAGCAAGCTTAGTCCTTCCAACGAGAGTTCAATTACTCAATCGCTTCTTGAGGCCAAAGAAACCATGATTATCAAGTAATTCTTCGTTTGATTTCGGTACTGATGCTGTTGTGCCTCTTTACCGTGGAGCCGAAGTAGATGAACTCGTTTACTACTAATTTTTGCTGCTTTGTGTTTCTGCTCTGTCCGAGACGTCGATGATGTGTGTCCTTTCTTGATGACAGCATGTTCTTCGCTTTGCTCTCATTTACCGCCAGAACCATATCAGCTGCTTCCGCTTTAATGTCAGCGAACGCATTTTGAAAATTTTCAAAAAAAAAATATATGGTCTCAATTTGGCCGCGAATACCATCGACATTTTTGAATAAGTTTTGCTCGGTGTTTGCAACTTTTGAGAGCCACAATTTGCCCCGTTTCCTTCAAGGAAAACGCAAATGGTCCTAGTCTCCTTCTCCTTTTCAAATTCAAAAACGTCATGAGTCCCTAAGAATTCCAGAGCAGTCTGCTTGTCATTAAATTCACTATCCTTTCAATGGACAACATGAAAAGAGGCCAAAACTGAAACAAAGTCAAAGTTGACAAACAACAAACAAACCGCCTTTCAACTTGCTCTCGTTGACCCAAAACAAATCTCATTTCACATCAAAGGCATCGGATATGAGTTTCACAATCCGCCCGATCATATAAACAAGTCCAAATTAAAAACCATTTCATTCTGAGAGACTCGCCTATCAATAGGAAGCTGGCGAATGCTTCATTCAAACATTGGGTTGTTTACATGTGCGAGACTTCCTTGTCAGAAGGCTTACAGTCTTGGCGACATTCCTCCTTCCAACCAGCAAATAAATGCATAGACTTCTACTTGTCCTGAATCCAGCAGCAATAGCCCACTCTTCCCAGGCACAGACAACATACCTGCCGGCGAACATACGACACTCCCATCAGCGCCAACTGCTCCACATGTGCCGTATCCCGATTTAGGCCACAATGCACAGACGGTTGGAGAGCTCCGCTACGATGCGCGCAAAGTAAACGACATAATGAATAACAAATGCCATGTGAATGGCCTCCCCATTCAGTCGGCGAATCGGTACGGAGCCACACATGTCTCTGCGCGGTGTGAACGGGTGGATGATTTTCGATGCGTAACGGAAGCGAATGAATGCGAAATCGATGTTGAAAAAATGCAAAAACCCAGAGTCGAATGAGGCCCATCACATGTTTAATTCGAATTCAGGCGGCAAAATGGATTCGAATCGACAGATGGGTTGAGTGGGTGAGGCGAGCAAATATGAGCGTCTGTTCGCCTTACGATTGCATGTCATGCGGAAATTGGCGGCGGGATAGGCAATTTTAATCAAAGCGAACGTCGTGCTGGTCGTATAGCGATCGAATGGGTCTATTGACCCGATTTCCGGTGATTTGCTTTGAATAGAAACGATGAATCAATTAAATGATAGTCAGCTGTGATAGGTCTGCCCTAAAAATATTGAAAATGACTCGCCACAAGGAGCAGGATGTAGTTCCGTGGAGCGACGTTCGAAACACGCTTTGAGTTTAATGGTGATGACTTCACTTTGTTTGAAGAACTCGCCTGTTACTTTGTTCGATTCCTTAGAACTTACAGCAAGGAAGTGATGCCTTTCGATGCAAATGAAATAGCAAAGTATGGCATTCGAGGGTGCTTCTCAGTCTTTATGTTAAGTGGCGCTTCTGGATCTCTGTTAAGCAGACACTTCATTTCTTCAGAGGTAATTATCGGCAGCTACGAAGATAGCCGATAATTTCCTTTGAAGAAGGAATCAGAACAGAAATGGGAATACTAGAGTGCAACAGGCAACGGAAAGGGCATAGAAATTAAGAAGAGAATAAAACAAGGGCGTGGAACGCTAAATTCAAGATTGACTTCTTTTTTTCACACTTCACTGTAAAGGTGAACTCTTTAGCCGATCGCTACTGTCAGGGATTCAAGAAAAGCTATATTTATTTACAGAACAAGTCCGGTTAAATGCCTGGTGAGAGCACGCAACTTCAAATGCACCTATTGTGCAGAAGCGACCGCAGCTAATGGGAGATCACCCGCTTGTTTGGGGGTTTGAGGGTTTGAGGGTCCCTCATTCGCACTCACTACATCAGAGTCTTGGGTTCAACTGCAACATTCCGTCCGACCAAAAACCGTACACAAAATATAACAAGTAGAAAAGAAGCACGAATTGCCCCTCAGACAGAGATGGCTCAACTTTTATTGCAGTCTCAAGGTAATACCTGGAAGTTAAATAGCTATGTCTGTCGACTATTTAAAAATTTCACCAACTACGTGGTTCTTGCTGTAAAGTGTTTTTTATGTACTAAAAACCTGCTTCAGTTTAACTATCTAGTGAAAAAACAGAAAGCTAGTTTCTATACCGGGAACGACTTGAAATGTAATACGTTGTAAGCTTGGTTGTAGGTATATGTAGGTGAAGCTTTATGAGAAAAACCTGGGGCTGCTTAGCCAGTTTAAAGCTTTGGGTGGGTAAAGTGCAACACTCATACGCAGATAGTTCGGATTCGATTCCCGGCTGAACATCTCGAATTTTTCACGGCACCACCTTTTTCGAGCTTCTGACAACACGTAAAGATAGAGATAATAACTGTCTAAGAAAAAGCTTCTCAAAAACTCGACAATTTGGAGTCGGCAAAAAACTGTAGGTCCCTTCTACTCGTGAAAGAACAGTAGCGCGCACAACACGTGTATTTGATGAGCAAGCCAGGCCTTGGTCCCCTTGTGGACTGTACCGCCATACAATTATTATTATTTATTTAAAACTCTTTCAGTGTTTTTAGAAGGTCGAAAGAGGCGGTGCCGTGAAAAAAAGAGGTATTCAGCCCAGGAGTGTCATACTCAACCTACTCCGGCACGGTAGTCACATGAATCCCCACTTCATCCCCATAACAAACTTTTTAATGTGGTCTGCATGTTGCCGGCGTTTTGGCCAAAATTTGTTCGTCGAAGATAATAATCGTCATGTTACTGTGAATGGCCAACGTTATGGCGAAATGATTCCCGATGATTAGTGTCCCGAATTCAATATTGGCTTGGACGATACTTAGTTTGGTGCAAAAGCCACATACCACAGGTAATAACCATTGAGTGTGTTATCTCTAGAAATGATGGATTGACCGTGTTACCTCAAGAAATGAGTTAATTGGCCGCCTCGTTTGTGCGATATATGAAGATTGTGATTGATGTGTATGGGGCTACGTTAATTTATTAGCTTAAGCCAACAAGTGAACGTCATTTGAAGAGCTTAGCACCAACATTGAACATGAAAAAGCGGCCGTCTCAGCCAAATGTGCGGCCAAGTGGTTTAGAAATGGGTCCAACGGATCGAACACTGCAAAGGTATGCGCGGTGGCCATATGGAGTTCTATTCTTAAATCTTTCAGTTGGAGTTCACTTCATGAATGTCCTGATTGTACTTCAAAATGTACTTGTACTTTTCAAAATTAAATGGTTTGCGTTTAATTTAAAAAAAAAAGTTATCAAGTCTCCAATCTTTGTATTAATTAATCAACTAATTAAAATATATTTACGTTGCTTGAATTTAGCATTATTTTATGTGATTTAACATAAATCCAAATTATGTTGAAGACAAAATAGTGGACTTTGTGCGACATACTACGTAGGTTGCATTTTATATTTCGGAATTGAGCAACCCTAGTGTTGCAATCTGGCAACTGCCAGGTCTATCTTAAAGTTTCACATTTTTGAGGTTATACGTGCTCAGAGCGTTTTGACATACGAAAGCTATTTGTGTTGTTTACAGCAACTTAAAGGATTCATCTCGTCCAAAAAATCTAATTAAATCGTAAAAATTTTCGTGCGGTTATTTTTTGCAACTTTCGACGTGGATTAACTCAACAAAATAGCATCGATGAACTTAATTCAATTTTTGGCGATGAGGCTACATCAAGGGCCAGTATTTATCGATGGTTTGGTGAGTTCAACCGAAGTCGTAGTTCCCTCCAACACGAATTTCGTGAAGGTTGTCCAAAATCAGTTGTTGTTCCGGAAACCACTGATGCTTTGCGCCAACTGATATTACAAGATCGTCATGTGACCTATCAAGAGATTGAGACAACCTTAGGCATTAGTGGGACCAGCATACATTCAATATTGCGTGAACATTTAACCGTCAAAAAATTTGTTCGCGTTGGATTCCACACAATTTGCCAATCGCTTAAAACAAGGCTCGTGTCGAATGGTCGAAAGAATTGATCCAAAAACACGATCGCGGTGCTTCGAAACAGGTCTATTACATCGTGATAGGTGATGAATCGTAGATTTACGCGTATTAGCCCGAAAGTAAACTGCAGTCGACAGTATGGGTCTTTCAAATTGAGCCAAAACCAACAAAAGTTGCTCGAGCACGAAGCACTTCCAAGGAAATGGTCGCCTGTTTTTTGGGAAAAACTGGACATGTCGCAACCGTACCACTAGAACATGTATGTATGCCAGTTGTCGTCCAAGAAATCAGAAAAACCAACCGCCGAAGACGGATCACTCTTCACCACCAATGCGAGCTCTCACACATCGGCTCAATCAACTGCATTTTTGAGCACTCAAGACATCGATTTGATGAGTCACCCGCCGTATAGTCCTGACTTGGCACCGAATGACTTCTTTTCATTCCCGTACGTAAAAAATAAAATGAGAGTTGAACGTTGGATGCGTTCAGAATGCATGTTTTGGAAACACCTCAATCAGAGTGGCAAAAGTGCTTCGACAATTGGTTCAAGCGCATGCAAAAGTGTATAGATATAATGGGGAATATTTTGAAAAACAATAAAGCTATTTTCGATTTTTAATATTTGTTTTGTTCTCTAATCCCGAAATATAAAATGCGAACCTCGTACTGAATTCGTACCAAAAGCAAAGTTGTTCCAATTAATTAGACAGAGCAGTGGGAAAAGCGTTTTTAAAATAAACACAAGGTGTCGTTCTAAGGTTATCTGCCACTGCATAACTTTCAGTTCAATAAGTTTTGTATGTATAAGTATGTGATTTTTCAATTGGGAAACTTGGCACGCTCTTTGACCACCTAACAGTTGCTCTTCATAATTGTTCTTCCGAAAAAATTAATCAACCGATGCCCAGATCCCACTTTCCCTCACTGTACTCGCGTGCGTTGAAGTATTTCGGTTCCAAGGAAGTGGTTATGTTTCTACGGGAGTTTTGGAATGAGAGAACTGAATCTAGTACATTCGGTGTGGGAGAGGCGCAAGTTCGAACCTTGAAAATAGTTAAACACTTGCTGCTGCACCCCGGTTCTCTATATTCCAAAATAATTCTTTTGCCTTAACCATAAGAACCATAAACAAATTCCACAGTGACATGAAATATTGAACTGCACCACACCGAGATGACCAACAATTTAATCACTTCCCCTGCTGGCAAGCAGCGTCCCGTATCCACAGTCACTGCCCGCCTGACCAGATTTCAGATTGGAAGCAAACAGAATACATGTGTGGACTGACCACATCTTCTTCGATCTCACTCTGCGGTAGGTCCTCGCATTCACAGCACATCGCCACAAAATCCCGATCCCACTACGAACAACGCAGTGTTGGCTTAATTTCGAAAAGTTGAATTTATGTGTGCTCGCGCGCTGTCCCCACCACGGAGGGATGCAAAGAAAAACCGTTTCAGCGATTTGTTCCAAAGTGTTGAGCGTTATTAATGACCATTAAGAGTCCCCAGTCAGCGCAGGGGCTTATTTGGTGCTGGACTCTGCGCGTGGGTGGGAGGGAGTATGTGACTGCATCTCTGCAGCACGTAGTCCCCCTCTTCCGAAGCCAAAAACCAACATTTCGCCTCGAGTAACTCACGTAAACACAAGGTCTTCCGTTCCATTTGTGTAATCATGGTGGCAGCGTTGCTGCTGCCGATGCTGCTCCTCCGCATTTCGCCTCCAGCGGTCGCCCCCGAAAGTGCAGGAGCTTGTTTTCCAGTTTTCCTTATAGAAGAACCATTTTCTGCTTCAATTATGTGGTTCTTTGAACTCCGCACCACACGTTGTTGTCGTCGTTCGTTCGCCTCGATCGATTTATGGTCCATAATTCAACTTCACAAATATGGTCAGAGACGGATGGGTGCAACTTTTGTTCTCCGCGGTCGCTGCCACTGCCGCTGCTGCTGCTGCTGCTGCTGCATAGATTCACGAGTTCCCATGGGTATCTAAACGATTCCTAAACGTCTTTGCTATTGTGTGGCTTTTTCTGGCACAAAGAGTAAACACACGCACACACAGGGAATCGGAAGGGAAACGATTCAGCCCCGGACTTGGGGCGTGGCTGTGCACACAATTATCGAAGGAAGGCGATGCGCTTCCGTTTCGAAGGAGTTATCCTTCTTTGTGGTTGAGATGTTGAGTGAAACTATTTGTCGATGGGTCGTGGAGTTCAATGTGACAATTGACATGGGAAGACATGGAGCCGCAGCTGCTGCGAATCCAAGGGTGGGAACCCAGTCACAATGAAGTGTCGTGTATTTCATAATTTCTTTTTGGCATGTGATGGGGGAGTTTCATGGGCGGGCGGCGACGGCGACAACTCACGACACGAGTCTGTTTTCCATCCAACAAATAGTGACATCATTGGCCGCCAAGATGATGGCGTTATGAAAGAATTTCTTGTTGTTTTAATCTGCTTTTTTGATGCAGCCATAAAAATAAAATGCTCGTCAATCTGCAGACGAGCTTTTCAACACTTGACTCACTGCGTTTCTGGGCAGCACTGTGACTATTTGGAGAACGGCTGAGGCTACGATGGAATTTCCATTTGCAGTGAAAAACTCATATGCTCTGCCGATAGCTAAGACTAGGGTGGTGCGTCGGAGAAAAACACCTCAACTGGGTATTTTTTTCGTGTTCACTGCCAGTTTTTGCGATTACGAGTAGCCTTAAGTGGTTGAAATCGAGTCACAGCACAGTCACTGTCAAGAGAGAGAAAGGCGCTTTCGATGTGCAATCTTCTTCAAACGACAGCGAATTTCAATGGGACGTGGGCGTCACAGACAATTCTGTGACGCCCACATCATGTGCGTAGTGGCTAGAGAACAAGTTTCTAAAATTTGCCGTAAACACGAAAGTAAGCTTTGGGGTGAAATGAGGAGCATAGCAGGGAAGTCTTTTCATAGAGCCTTGAAGCTGAGCCTCCTAGAATATGTATGCTCGCTTTTGGATTCTATCGCTGAACGTTTTTGAAGCACTGAGTCAAACCAGGCGTTTGCCTTAGTTCTTCGAGCCCACTTGACGCAACAAAGCCAACCGCACTTTAAGTTTAAGTTGGAGGCAATCAGGCGCATCTCTGTTGGCAGGTTGATTACACTCTATTTCCAGATCGTGAAGAAACCCTCAACTGACTTTGTCTTGGATGACAAAGTCAATTGAGCCACGATTCCGACGATCTCTATTGGATTAGGAGATTGTAGAAATGGTGACTATGCTCCTTCCTGTGCCAAGTTTAAGGTTTTATTCTAAAATGCAGAGGCGGCGATTCATCTGCCATATTACAAATGTTTATAGCTACCAGCGAAAGGCTGTCTGCATAATGCAACTCACGAAATCCGAAGTTTCCAGTTAAATTTAATCATAGGTGGAGACTGTTATTTCGACTTAGAGGTAATTTCTTCCTCAATGGTGGACTTATGTAATCCGTTCAGTCCTGGGAACAGCTCCTGCGTGTTAAAGCATAGTGATGCTAACAATCTCAAGCAGGGTGACTTCGAATTAACCATAAGTCCCGGGACTGACGCCACAAACAAAAAATCCATATTATTTCTAGGAAGTGTTAACATTCAAAGTTCCATGACAATCTGATTATAAGATTACAAGTTGTAGTGCTTCAAGTGTCGGTATTTTTAATAACAATAATTGTTGGCGCTACAAAGGGGGACCAGGGCCAAGCTTGCTCATCAACTGCTCGTGTTGTGCGCGCTACAGTTCTCTCAGAAGGGCCCTACAGTTTTCTGCCGACTCCGAACGGCGAGATTTGAGAAGCTTTCTTAGACAGTTATTACTCTTTGAGTGTTGTCAGCAGCTCGAAAGAGGTGGTGCCGTGAAAAATTCGAAAAATTTGTGTTGAGCTGGGATTCGAACCTACACCCTTCGGCGTGTGAGCGTCGTACTCTACCCACTACGCCACGGCGACCACTTTTACAATTACGTCGCTACTTTTACAATTTTTAAAACAATGGGAAAAGCAGACTTGTATGTGTTGATTAAAAACTGATTTTTAACGGGAAAATATACCGTGCAAGCTCAGCAATGGCTTGAAAAGTGTTACAGGGACTCTGTTACATCAAAAACACCTATTTGTCGGTGGTATGCTGACTTTAAACGTGGCCGTACAGGCACCAACGATGCTGAAAGCTCTGAAAGGACAATCGAGGTGATTGCACCTTAAAACGTCGAAAAAGCACACAAAATCGTTTTGGAAAACCGTAAAGTAAAATTGTGCGAGAAAGCTGACATCACAAGGCAGTGTGTACACTATTTTGCATGAACATTTGTCCATCCAGCTGTTTTCGAAATGAGTGACGCGTTTGCTCACGATGGACCAAAAACAAAAACGTATCGATGATTCTGAGAGCTGTTTGGAGCTATTTAGCCAGCATAAACAGGACTTCCTGCGTCGGTATATCACAATGGATGAAACATGAATCCATCACTGCGCTCCAATTTCAAATCGGCAGACAGCGGAGTGTACAGCAGCAGGTGAACCACGCCCAAAGCATCCGAAAACGCAAAGTTCGACTGGCATGGTTATGGCATCCGTACTTTGGGATGCGCACTGAATTTCATTCATCGACTATCTTGAGGTCACGGTGGCGTAGTGGGTAGAGAGCGACTCTCACACGTCAAAGGGACAGGTTCGAATCCCGGCTGAACACCTCGAATTTTTCACGGCACCACCTCTATCGAGCTGCTGACAACATTCAAGGAGTTATAACTGTCTAAGAAAGCTTCTCAAACTTCGCTGTTTGGAGTGGGCAAAAACCTACAGGTCTCTTCTACTCGTGAGAGAACAGTAGCGCGCACAGCACGAGTAGTTGATGAGCAAGCTAGGCTTTGGTGGACTGTCGCGCCACCCAAAAGACAAAAAGAAGGGCAAAAGGATCAGCAGCGAACATTACATGGCATTATTGGTGCAGTTAAGGGAAGAACTTTCAAAAGAACCGCCCCATATGAAGAAGAAAAAAAGTCTCTTCTACCAAGGCAATGCACCGTGTCACAAGTCGTTGACTACCATGGCCAAGTTGCACGAATCGGGCCTTGGATTGCTTCCACAATCCACCGTAGTTTCCAGATTTGGCCTCTAGCGACTTCTACCTCTATTAATACATAAAAAAGATGTTCGAAGGAAAAAAATATGGGTCGAATGAGGAAGTGACTACCGAACCTATTTTGGGGCCAAAGATAAATCATTCTACACAAAATTTATCGAAATGTTACAGCGGTGTTGGGCTGATTGTACCACTCTTGAAGAAAACTAGGTTGATGGCAGGAAGTACAATTTTGTCTAGGAAATGTGTTTTTATTGGTTTGTCTCGAGACTAATTGGGTGATGTGTGAATCATTCCTTTTTTGGATGACTGGAAATTGAAAATAAATTTCCAGGAGTCGGAAACTATTCCGTTAAGATCGCCAATGTCGAGTAGTGTTGTGTAGTTCCGGACCTACATAGTTCCTGGACCTAGTTACACCGACGGAACTAGTTCCAATAGTTCCACATATTCCACCTAAACATGTCCAATAGTAACGACATGTTCGATAGCTCAAACATTACAGATACATCGTGAATGTGTGAATTGAGACATCACGCAACTCAAAAAATATATTTCAGACACATTTATCAGTCGCAAATTTTATTGTTTCTTGTGTATTTCTTTGACTTCTTTGTATGATGTACACCATCAACTTTACGTCAAACACTGTATATTGCGGTGCGAAAAGCAGAGAGAGAATAGAAAATACTTTCAACATATTCCTTCTTCTCCTTACATTATTGTTCCTGAGACTAATACGTGTTTGAGCCTGAACATGCTAATGGAAATATTAGTGCATAGTTCCATGAACATGCGACCAATGCTGAGTAGTTCCCTAACTATGTACGGAACTATATCGGTTCTGGAACTACTATGAGCGTCAAAAGTGAGTAAACAAATATCTGATTACTGTATACAGATGTAAATTGGGTCAAAACAACAATAAAACTCAGATTCCATTGATACACAAAAGCAGCTTTATTCAATGTGATCAATTATTCAAAAAATAAAGTACGGTAAAAACAAAAACAAATACATTTTTTTAATGAAAATTATAACTACTTCATATATTACGAGTCAAAAGTGAGTAAACAGTATACATTTCTATCAACAAAGGTACTTATTTATTGCTTGAAAAATTAAATTTAGTACTTTGTTGATTCTCCATTAGACTTCATTACTTCCTTGAGTCTACGTGGCATACACATTACCAGTTTATTGGTAACATCAGGGGAAGTTGTTGACCATTCTTCTGTTATAGATTTTTTCAGGTCTGCCTTGTAGTTAACATGTTCCCTGCCAAGCTGTTTTTCACTAGGTGTCATTTCTACGCCGCGTGTACCGAAAATAGTACACGGTAAGCGCTTTAATAATTTTGTATAAATTCTTATTGCTTTGCTATGCTTTGCTATCATGACTAATCACCACGCCGCGTGTACCGTTATCAGTACACGATGCAAAAACTCCTCTAAACATCACTAAATAATATAAAACAATCATAACGAGAATTAAAATTTAGAAAAATAAATTTTAATTTCAAAAAAACACGTTGGCGTAGAAATGAAGCTAAGCGTGTACTGTTTTCGGTACACGCGGCGGTGAACGTGTTAATAGTACTCTGTTGAATTCTTCTATCCAAATGCTCCCATAAGTGTTCTATTGGGTTAAGGTCCGGTGATTGCGGGAGATGATCAAGCTGTTTTGGGGTCCTATAAAGCAACGATTCCTTAACAAGACGTGAGGTATGCTTAGGATCATTGTCTTGCTGAAAGATCCAATTCCTAGCTAAACCTAATTTGTCTACGCTCGGTTGCAAGTTGGTCCACAGAATATTTAGATAATTTTCCTTCCTCATTAACCCTTCCTCATTCCTCATTGTGTATCAATGAAGACAAGATTATCGACCCCAGTTGCTGCTACACATTCCCACACTATCACTGAACCTCCCCCATGTTTCACGACCGGCCTAATATTTTATTCAGTACATTCTTAATTTTTTGTTGTCTGTATGTCATTGTCTATATATTTTTTTGCAAATTTTAAACGTTTTTGTTTATTAATTTTTGAAAGCATTGGCTTCTTTCTTGCACCTCTGCCATGTAAGCCTGCTTTATTTAATACGCGACGAACGGTACTCGCTCCTACACTTTTTCGAGAGAAATGTTTTCTGCAATTTTGACGGCGCTTGAACTTAGATTATTTTTTTTACTTCATTCACAATTTGTCTTGTTTCTCTTGGTGTTAATTATTTTGGTCTCCATTTCCGTAGAAACTTTTCCAATGTTTAAATTTTAATTTTTTTTTTAACTTGTCAAATTTGTCAATAATTTTTTTAACAAGACGCGTAATGCCTGTTCAAAATTTCTCCAATTTCCCGTTTTTCCTTTTTTTCTCAAATCCACGATAATTTGCCTAGTTTCCAAAGAAATTTCACTTCGCATGTTAAAATAATTATATTTTTGGACTTTAACACGTTTGTATTTAATTAGCGTCCTCTCTGAACAAAGGCAAATGCCAAGATTTGTCATCGTAAAAATATTACTCACAAATTTTAGCGGTAAAAATAACTGATTCACAAGAAAGGAAAAATTATTGCATGTTGTTTACTCACTTTTAACTCGTAATATATGAAGTAGTTATAATTTTCATTAAAAAAATGTATTTGTGTTTGTTTTTACCGTACCTTCTTTTTTAAATAATTGATCACAAATAAAGCTGTTTTTGTGTATCAATGGAATTTGAGTTTTGTTGTTGTTTTGATCCAATTTTCATCTTGATCAGATATTTGTTTACTCACTTTTGACGCTCACAGTATATCTACTGCGGTAGTTCTGAATGTTGTTTCAGCTAACATGTTGCCCTCTTTGTTTTGTTGACATTTCATGAAACATTTCAGATTTGTTTTGATTTCATTTTTTTGTTGCTAGACAAATGCTCAAATCTTGCTCGGGTATATAAACGTTCTTTGAAATTTAAAACATATTGTTTCAATTGTAACAGGTCGAGGAAAATTGGTGAACATGAATATAACATTTATGTAGTAGTAGAAGTAGTTTATGGAGATTTAATTTTAGAACATTTACAAAGTGTTCACTTTCTTATGAGCCCGAAACATTTGTTTAACTAGGCAGTGTCGAAGAACTAAATCTAACTTGGTCCTCGGAACTTAACAGGTCCTGGGAACTAAATAGGTCCTCGGAACTAAATAGGTCCTCGGAACTAAATAGTTCCTCGGGAGTAGTTCCTGGAACTAGTTCCTTTCCACAAAGGAACCGTTCCATGTTCGGTCCGGCAAAGGAACTGTTTTGCGCAACTCTAATATCGAGGACCTCGGCATATTCATAACATATTCATTAAGCTTTGCTTATGACTAGTAAGCGAAATAATTAACAATTGTCGTAACATCTAGGTTAAGCATTTTGTATAATCTATAAGCTTATTAAATTTGTCAAAATATTTTTTTTTTTAACATAAAACTAAGCTCATATAAGAACAATTATTGTTGAATTTGTAAGTGAATTATTTAAATTTCTCTTACCGATATTTTACTTTCAAGAACGAGTTTTTCCAACCAGACAGTCATCACATTACAATTATTTCAAAAGAAATGATACATGGCGCCAGCCAGTTACCCACCGTATCCTTTGCGTGGAAACATCTTAAAGCAGTCATAACTGACTCCTTGTCTTCACTACTTTTATAAGTCATGCCACGCCTTCTGCAAAAGACAAATGTCCAAATTTGCCTTCATCTACAGCTGTTAACAATTTGCAAAGTCCTTAGTTATTGTAGAAGAAGCCTCCCCTGACCCCAAGACAACAGGGTGACGACATAAGTAATACATTCCCCATCCAAGCCCTTCCCTAAGGAATAGTTTTCTAACAAAGCGTTCGACCTGCATTAGGTTCTAGTCGGGAATCCTTAATCGGCCCTTCCAATGATATCATGCAAACCGATCACGGGCATGTCCTAAATACCGCAGCAATTGCACAAAATAAACAAATGAATCTTGCAAATTCCACAATCCATTCACCAATCAAGACGATGCCACCTATCAAAGCTATCTACGATCTCGGCTCTTGCTCAGCCCCCATCGGCATTGTCTCAACTGTTCTCCGCACACGGATGCAATAAAAAAAAAATCAATGCCATTGACTGAATGCTGCGACGTCATGTGAATACGAATCTCGACTCTCTGTCGATTCCAGTTTGTCAGTGACACACATCCCAAGACATGAGCTGGACTTTAATTGTCATTTCTTTCCGCATCCTAGTGTCCAAAGCATGACGAATTCCACTCACGAGCATCTCTTACCTGAAACGAAAGAAAACAAAGAGCGCTTATTAGAATCTTGAAGGAGATCAATCAGACTTTTAAGGTGTTTTATTTCCTATCCCTCGCATCGCAGTGTTGGCGCTTGGAATGATTCACAAGTTCAGTCACGTACTTCTTTGCGGGGTATAGTCGGCGTTGACCTCCTTCGCAAATTAACGTAAATTTGGCACTTTTCACCGTTGAATGCATTTGTGATCAGTACCGCTATAGTCACCATCATTTAGTTCATTTTTCAAGAAGACAAGTCCCAATTTGGAGACCGTCAGGTTTGTGGAGTCTTGACTTTGACAAGCGAGGGAACACTTTTGAATCCGATTGACCTGCGGGTCAACCTGTCGTGTGGCGCCTGCATGCGACAACTACAAGTGCGCCCATGTAAGCCCACCGGCAGATGGCATGCAAGTCAAACGGACTAGGGACGTGTAAGTTGATTAAGTTATCATAAGAAAAATAAAAAAAAAAAACAACAAGAAGAGTTTAAGGTTATCGTTGTGAGACTTGGCGCATAGCGCATGGGGTCGCGCACTGTTTGCCCAACGACTCGTGGGGAATTCAATGTCATCGCGATGCGGGGCATAATGATGTTTGCCTAGAGATTATTGATGACAGATAATTTACTGTTTGTACTTTGGCTGGATTCGTGAAGGGGGTAAGTCATGTTGTCAGCATGTTGATTCATTGCCATCCAAGCAATGAACCGATTTTGATATAAAAATGAAAAACGACTTGGACTTGAGATTTCTGTGATAATGTGAACAGAGGGAATTCTGGAGTGGGACAATTGTCAACAACAAACAACTAACACTTCAAATTGACAATTCTTATCAAAGTTCATTGCTACAAACAGACTTTATTTGAGACAATGGGTAGAACTAAAAAGTCAAGAAAAAACAATCAAGTTGGGGCTATTTCAAGTTCGTTGTTTTACAGTCAATCACTGAAAGGGACAGCTGTGGAATTAGGTCAAGAACTCGAGCATACCAAATGGAATTTTGACAGTTGACTTTGTTGAAGTGACATCAATCAAATCGATTTTTATTAAGCCTGTTCGTTTTGACAGAAATTAGTGGATAGATAGAACAATTTCGAGAATGCTGCCCGTCATATAGTAGATAAGTACGTCGATGTCGAAAGACCTAGGTATTATTTCAAAATTTCTTCGAATTAGGGAAAAACATTTGCAACCATAAACTTCAAAGTTAGCTAAAATTATTGGAGAAACTAGATAAATCATTGTCAAAAGATGGCGCCACCTGCAATTTGTGGTTGATCTTGGCAGCGATTACTTACTGCATTGGAAAGGTGTGACATTGGCTAATCTGCTTCAGCGTGTTTTTAGACAACAAACGTTACTGTTTACAAAATGTCCAGGTTTGTCTTAAATAAACAGCATTTGAAGGAAGTTTTCCTTTTCCATTTTAATTGGAAGAAAAGTGCAGCTTAAGCTCAACGAATGCTTGTAATTTATGTTGGCTTTGCTCAGAGACTGGCTTCGACGCCTCAAATTAGAGGTATTAGCTTATCAGCTAGTTCAAAAAGTTTAAAGATGAGGAAGTGGAGGCTTTCGTGGATCAAGATCCGTGCCAAGCTCGAAGCGAACATGCAGAATGGGTGGAAGTGACTCAGCAGTTAAAGAAATTTGGATTTATTCAGAGACAAGAAAACCGGGTGCCGAACGAGTTGAAATCGAGAAATGTCGAAAGGGGATTACCTTAAAATGCTTCTTGAAATACATCAAAGGAATGAATTTTGTCGACAGACCATAAGTGGAGATAAAAATTGAAAATACAACGATAGGTAGGTTAAGGTGGCTGATGAATGCACTTAGTCCCATACAGGAGCATTGTGCTGCCACATCATGTGGGAAGAACTTAAAACCAACTAGGGCCGATAATAAAGCCTAAAATGTCGGCGGGAAGGGTTTTATTGAAGTCATGTAGGCCATTGGGGAAGTAGCTTCCAAAGTGTTTGTATCTGAGGCGCGAGAGCGCCGGGCATGTGCATAACAGGTGTAGGAGAGATTCTGATTCTTCCTCATCCCTGCAGATTCTGCAAAAGTGGTATGAGGGAGCCGCTAGCCTGCTAGCATGCTCACGAAGGTTGGCTTTTATATTTCGGGATAGGGCAGACCTAGTGTAACAATCTGGCAACTGCTAGCTCTATCGTAAAGTTTCACATTATTGAGGTTATACGTGCTCAGAACGTTTTGACATAAGAGCGCTATTTGTGATGTTTACAGTAACTTAAAAGATTCATCTCACCAAAAAAATGAAATTAAATCGTGAAAATTCTCGTGCGATTACATTTTACAACTTTCGACGTGGATTAACTCAACAACAGTGCATCGATGAACTTAATTCAATTTTTGGCGATGAAGCTCCATCAAGGACCAGTGTTTATCGATGGTATGGTGAATTCAACCGAAGTCGTTGTTCACTCAAAGACGAATTTCGTGAAGGTCGTACAAAATCAGTTGCTGTTCCGGACACCATTGATGCTGTGCTCCAACTGATATTGCAAGATCGGCATGTGACCTACAGTGAGATGAGACAACCGTAGGCATTAGTGGGACCAGCATACATTCAACATTGCATGAACATTTGACCATCATGAAAAATTGTTAGCGTTGGATCCCACACAATTTGTTAATCGCTGAAAAAAAGTCTCCGATCGATTGGTCGAAAGAAATGTTCCAAATATACGATCGCGGTGCTTCGAAACACGTCTATGATATCGTGACAGGTGATGAATCGTGGATTTTCGCGTATGACCCTGAAAGTAAACAGCAGTCGACTGTATGGGTGTTTCAAATTGAGCCAAATCCAATAAAAGTTGCTCGCGCACGAAGCACTTCCAAGCATGATCGCCTGTTTTTTTGGAAAAACTGGACATGTCGCAACCGTACAACTATAACCATTCAATCAGAATGGCAAAAAAGCTTCGACAATTGGTTCAAAGGCATGCAAAAGTGTATAGATCTTAATGGGGAATATTCTGAAAAACAATAAAGCTATTTTCAATGTTTCAAATTTGTTTTGTTCTCTAATCCCGAAATATAAAAGGCAACCCTCGTACTGGTAAGACCACAGTCCTGTATAGCAGCACATCGATGTGATGCTGGCTTACAGGATAAAGGAGAATATCTCGTATGCAGTAAGCACCTATCTTACTACCGATGTACGGACTTTCTTAACATTCATGCGAACCAGTTCTTTTCATTAAGAGGAAGACACCGACGAGATTTTGATGTGTGCTTAACTTTCATAGATGACTGCAAAACTAACAGATTTCCACTCAAACCAAAAATTACTCCTCGCCCCGAGTAGAACAACCTTCAGTCCACTCAGGATAGAAGCAATAAACGAGAAAATAGCAGCACATGTCCAGCTCGTCCAGTCACGTACGCAAAAATTCAAGCAAATCGAACTCGCCGCAATCCGTGCTCGACTCTATCGCATAAATCATTCATTCCGCACCGACAAGAATCGTGCGCCACCCCGCCCGCATTGAGCCACGAATGCATCTCTTAGTCTTCGGCTTGTAATAGGCAATAACTTATTTACGTGCCAAGTTGAAGACATCCGAACGGTCCACCACATTGACCCACATTCGACCAATCCACACTCCCTCCCCCCACCAGCTATCCACATCATCAACAGCGTCGACTCCCAGTCGTCATGTGAACAGAATCGATAAGCACCGAGTCGGACGCCTGGTGTGCACCCCGAATGGCGAACAGATGAAGCACTCTTCTCGGCTGGCTTTTTGGGTTAATCATTTGACATTTAACACAACAGTTAGCACCAGACTGATCCGATATGTGTTACAGCCTGCAGAGGCGGAGGTAATAAATTTGAGAGACTCTCTCATGAGCCAAAGCCATTCCTTCGATTACAGGCGGGAGTCGCTACGCACGTCTGGTATGGGCGAAAAGGTTTGAAATGGGGTTGACACAGTTTACACACTTCCCGCTTCGCCAGATACATCCCCCCAAATTGAGGCCTCTGACAGAGTGGAGTTTGTCTGGCTTCAATCGATTTAAGGAGGAACTGAGCGCAGGAAGGGAGCAATTTATTTTGCCGAAGGTAGTGTGTCCTTGAATTGGAATTCGTGCCCCAGTTGTGCGGCACGGACATGTGCAGCGAAACTTTTGTGTGCTTGCTTAAGTGATGTCCTCCGCTGTTTTGTTTTCGTTTGATGGATTGCTGGTTTACGAGTGGGAACAGGAGGAGGCGTTTTTATTTGCTCTGCTCTTGGCCTTGGAGTCTATTTGTGCCCGCCGTGTATAAAATAGCCAAACAACTGTTTTATTCATGCCCCAGACATTTGTCGTTGGACTGACAACGAACCGAACCTTGAAACCTTTCGCCGGTCAAGTTTGTCTGACAAGCGTGGAAAGGAGATAATTTATTTGGTGCGAATTGACGCATAATCTGCAAAAGGGGTGTGATTTTCTGAGTCTTTTCTGGAGCCTTCCGTTGGTTTTGTGAGGAATTTGTAAGGAATTTGTTAGGAATTTCTTGGGCTGAATAGAGGAAGAGAGCGAAAGGAAGTGCACATTGGTTTTTAATGAATATGGGTTGAGGTGGAAAGGGCATTCCATATTCGTGTGGTACGGCTGAAGATTGAATCTCTAAATTTAAATGTACGTCCGAAAGAGGGCGTTAGTGCGAACGGGTGGGCATTCCTAGCGAGGCGAGTATTGCGGTAAAATCCTTGGAGGGAAGGAGTGCAGCTGATTAACCCATCAGAGCATTTTTTGCTGAAATAGCGATAATATACTGATGAGGACGCAACATTTCGCGGATGTTCTAGTGAGTCAATTGACTTCAATTGCATTTAAGTTACCAGTACGTTTTATGCTCGCTGTTGAATTAAATATTCGGAGCTCTCGGGCATGTAGGAGCGTTATACCCAAACTATGCGGGATATACACCTCAGATTTTGTAGCCAAATTAAAAGGGGTGAAATATTTCCTACGTCGCTTTAAGAAACCTAAACGTTTCGCTGCATTTTTGGCGATCTCAATATATGATCATTCCAACGTTGTGTTGAGTTGAAACACATACCGTGGATGGAAAATCGTTCGTTTTCAACAGTTCACGAGTCGTTCATCAATAGTGGCTCGTTATTTTGGTTTCGCTTGAGTGACAGTACACAGCATTGGGTTTTGGAAACATAAAATGTCACTCGATTCTGTTTACCCCAATCAAGATCAAATTTAATGAGATTAACAAACGCTGCCGTTCCAATTTTACTGCCGGAGAGGAGAGACGAGAGTGAAAAAACGAACATGAAAACGTGAGGGGACTGTCGACAGCGAAGGAGTGAATTGGAATAGAAGTGACAAACAGGACACCATCAATACGAGGGTTGCCTTTTATATTTCGGAATTAGAGAACAAAAACAAATATCAATCATCGAAAATAGCTTTATTGTTTTTCAAAATATTCCCCATGAAGATCTATACACTTTTGCATGCGTTTGAACTAATTGTCGAAGCACTTTTGACACTCTGATTGAGGTATCTCCAAAACATGCATTCTGAACGCATCAACCGCTTCTTCAGGTGTCGAAAAACGTTGACCTCTCATTTTATTTTTCACGTACGGGAATAAAAAGAAGTCATTCGGTGCCAAGTTAGGACTATACGGCGGATGACTCATCAAATCGATGTTTTGAGTGCTCAAAAATGCAGTTGTTTGAGCCGGTGTGTGAGAGCTCGCATTGTCGTGGTGAAGAGTGATCCGTTTTCAGCGGTTGGTTTTCCTGATTTCTTGGAAAACAACTGGCAAACAAATGGTTGTGTACCACTCAGAATTGACTGTTCTGCGTTGTTCTAGTGGTACGGTTGCGACGTGTCCAGTTTTTCAGGCGACCATTTGCTTGGAAGTGCTTCGTGCGCGAGCAACTTTTGTTGGATTTGGCTCAATTTGAAACACAAATACAGTCAACTGCTGTTTACTTTCGGGCTCATACGCGTAAATCCACGATTCATCACCTGTCACGATGTCATAGACGTGTTTCGAAGCACCGCGATTTCACGGTAGGTCACATGACGATCTTGCAATATCTTTTGGCGCATAGCATCAATGGTTTCCGGAACAACAACTGAATTTGGACGACCTTCACGAAATTCGTCTTGGAGTGAACTACGATCTCAGTTTAATTCACCCTACCATCGATAAACACTGGTCCTTGATGGAGCTTCATCGCCAAAAATTAAATAAAGTTCATCGAAGCACTGTTGTGGAGTTAATCCATGTCGAAAGTTGTACAAAGTAATCGCACGAAAATTTTCACGATTTAAATCCAATTTTTTTGGTGAGATGAATCTTTTAAGTTACTGTAAACAACACAAATTGCGCTCGTATGTCAAAAGGTTTTGAGTATGTATAACCTCAAAAATGTCAAACTTTACGATAGAACCAGAGTTGCCAGATTGCAACACTAGGGTTGCCTACTCCCGAAATATAAAAGGCAACCTTCGTAAACGTGAGGAAGAGTTTCGGAGACAAAACTGAGCCTTGGGGAATACCAGCATCAATATGGTGAATATTAGACTTAGTCCAGTCCAATACAATTCGCATTGAACGGTTTAAAATGTGGTTTCAAATCCATTGAAGAGATTCATCGACACCAAAAGCACGCAGAGTGTTATGCCAGACTCTATCAAATCGTTTAGATTGTCAAGCGCAACGATCTTGCTTTCTCCTACATTGTGCAAAGATTGGTTGCATTTCTCGATGAGATATGCCATATGACTACGGAAGCCATACTGTCGGTCATTAAGAAGGTTGCGGGTTTCAAAATATTTCATAAGCTGTAGATTTATGAGCGTAAGTGGTATGGGCCGGTAGGATGTGGGTAATGACGATTCGGCCGTTTTAGGAACCGGCTGGACAAATACTTTTTTTCCACTTAGTCGGGGAGAGCCCTAAGAGTAGGACAAATATAAAAACTAAGGCAATGGTTTAGCCACCGCAGGAGAAAAATTCTTCAGAAGAACACGGGGAATGCCATCCGGACCAGCGGATTTGTGCAGGTTTATATCTTTATAAACTCTGGAGAAAGTGGACTCGTCCCATGGAGAAACTTTCGCTTTCAACTACAGACGGAGACAAAGCACAATTTGAGATATGTGCAGGTAGCAAATTTGCTTTGTCCAATGAACTAACAGCTGGAATGTCATTCTAAGAGTAGGCCGAATTCTTGGCAGAGGAAGTGGTCTGTAGTGTATTTACTTCTCCGTCCATCACTAAGCCCAAATGCTTACTGAAGGTGAAATCCCGTTTGAATGCCAACAAGTCGTCTGCAGTCTTTCCTATTTAAAAATATTTTACTTACGTTTGGGAGCATGCACATGGTCAACCTGCATGCTGGAGAATCATGTCATCTGTGTCATCTCTCTTCGCAAAGGTCGACGGAAGTCCTAATCAAGGACGCGGGCAGTCCCAAGGTGGGTTTGGGCCTCTTTAAATTCTTGCCTGGCAAGTTCATCGACAATCTCATTTCCGATCCGGTAATGTCCCGGGAACCAGACAAGTCTTAGTTCATTTAGAGGAATACTACTATGGTGGAAGTGGTTAGAAGGTTGAGTAAGGCCGAAAGCACAGTTGCACTGTAGTATTGGTATTGTCCGTAAGACCCTTCCAACTCCTTCACAGAGGCCGTATGGGGCAGACTTTCAGACCTGCATGGCTCAAATGGACCTGCACGAAAAGCCTCGATTTCCAAAGTACTAATAAATCTTAAAATGTGCGAAGAAATATCCAGGATTAAGCATCTGAACAAGTTTTTCGATTATGCAGGGAATCTTGCAGAATTAAAAATAAAATTGAATGATATTTGCAATTATTTTGATTTCAGGTTTACCAAAAAGCTTCGAAGATTTAATAGCAGTCATCAAATCAAGGAAAAGTTTACCAAGCACAATTAATCAAAGAAGAAGAACGGAGATAAAAGTAAAAATAAATATGACGATGTATTTCACGAGACGGCAACGTGTTTTACGTGTCTTTTACCACACGCTGACAATGATTGAATTAAAAGGCAAAAAGATTTGAATATGAAAAACATACCAAACGGTTAGTGCTACAAGTTCCATAAGAGAGGATATTATGCTGCTTCATGTCGAAATGATGGTGGATGGTGGTCGCCGTGGCGTAGTGGGTAGAGTGCGACGCTCACACGCCGAAGGGTCTAGGTTCGACTCCCAGTTCAACACCAATTTTTCTAATAGTTCACGGCACCACCTCTTTCGAGCTGCTGACAACACTCAAAGAGTAATAACTGTCTAAGAAAGCTTCTCAAATTTCGCCGTTCGGAGTCGGAAAAACACTGTAGGTCCCTTCTACTCGTGAGAGAACAGTAGCGCGCACAACACGAGTAGTTGATGAGCAAGCTAGGCCCTGGTCCCCCTTTGGACTGTAGCGCCAACAATTATTATTATGTCGAAATGATAATAATTCGAACCAGAACTTCTTCAAGGAAAGTAATTACTGCATAGTGGTTCTACCTGTCACAAGTGTTGTGACAAATCTCTTTTCGCGCACTTGAAAGTGCAGTATTGGCGGGAATCAAATACATTTCTTCTGATGGCATCGGTCTGGTGGTTTAAATGTCAATCAAGAGTTATGTGGAGAAGGCAAGGTTTACGGAATGAAAACCAAGAAAATGAAACGATGTGTTCTACCCTTTCCCAAGAAAGAGAAATCGAGCAACAGAAGTTTAAATAGTACATAGCTCATTCTGCCGGTCAGTGGGGCAAGATTATTGGTCATATTTGTAAACGATTTTAGCCGAAAAATGTAAGGCTTTACAAATTTTAAGGCAGCGGCTGAATTAAAAACTGGTAAAAAGATGAAGATGTTGCGATCAGATGGTAGTGAGGATTTTAACAAAAAATTCCTTGAGCAACAGGGCGACCGAAGACAACTTATTGTTCCGTATACAGCAAACTGGGATCGCTGAGAGTGTTAATCTGACATTGGTCTCTGGTTACTGAATTTCCCCAAGGCGCTAAATAGTGTTGTATTCCTGTGAAACTGTTTAAATCGAAAAATTTCGAGTCACCTAGCCACTTCTATGCTTGAACATATCTTTCACTTCAAGCCCATGGAACGTTAAATTTGACCATTGAGCTCAGAAGCGACTGTTGTTGTGGGAAGTTATTCGCCTTCACGCAACAATCAAACTATTGTAGCTTTAAAAGATTACAGAAATGTTCTTAAAAATGGCGCCCGGTGCTAGACCATTGAGAATTATGTTATGTCCAACCTATATCCTGACTTATTGAAGTTACTTTTTATTTTGATTTTCTGTGTGCCCTCGTATAGTGTCACACAGTGTCCATTCAATGCTATCTAGACCAGTTCACACGGACGCATTATTTCCTCTGCTCCCTGCCTGTCCTATATGAAGTCCTGCTAACTAGAAAACTGTCTCTTTTGTTCAATGTGTCACAAAAGCAACCCCTGTAGGCTGGTTCGAAAGCCATTTCCACCTCCCAGTTGTTTATGACGCAAAGCGCAAAAATTCAATACACAATTCTAATTTGCTTTCTCTTTGTTTCGTCGACACAGGCATTTTTTACACTGCTTATTGCATCCATAAAGGAGGTTTATATGCGCGCGCTCTGATATCTGCAAGACCTTTATGCGTGTATTCGTTAATGTGTAAAAAGTTTATTTATGGCATGAGGCAAGACACCACATATACACACGAAAGAGTGTCACCAGTGCTTTGGGTACTTCTGGAAATCTCGCCTTTTGAGGCAGAATGAAAGTGGAAACTTGCGTTGCGTGGGCGGCCAGAGAATTTATTGGGAAAATGAAAGGTTGATCAAATTTCCCAGTAATTTCTGTCATAACTTGTTTCGGAGATCTAGGGAAACGAAACAATCCCTTGAGGGATTTAGGAACTTTTTTCTAGACGTTCTGAACTTCTGAGTTTTCATCTGCGAATGGAACGTGATTTAATTTTGAATTCGTGAAAGCATGAGAAAATCAGTTTTTAAATATAAGGTTGTCGAATATCCGCCTTTTTGTTTTTTTTAAATTTTCCGGCTTTCCAAACGCTACAGAGTTCGTATCTGGCAATATTATACATCATTTGAAAGCTCTAGAGATAACCTACATAACCGACGCAATGCGTGATCAGTTTGGATATTGCGTTCAACAGACGTGTAAACATGGAGTTCACTAACGCCGAAATTCGCGTTATTTTAAAATTTTCCTTCGTTAAAGGCAAATCCGCTGGAGAAACGTTCTGTGAGATTAATGTTGTTTTGGGGGATGGTACTCTATCACTTCGAACCGCGGAGGAATGGTTTCTACGATTCAGAGACGGTGAAAACGACACCATGGATAAGTCAGCCGGCGGAAGACATGTGACGACGAATACCGATCGAATCAGAGAAATCATCGAGTTGGACCGGCATGTGGCATCTCGTGACATCGGCCAAGAGATGGAAGTTAGTCACCAAACCATTTGAAACCACCTGCAGAATGCTGGATACAAAAAAAAGCTTGAGGTTTGTCTGCGGCATGATTTGACGCAAAAAAACCTTCTGGACCGAATCAACGCCTGCGATTGCTGCTGAAACGGAACGAACTCGGCCCATTTTTGAAGCGGATTGTGACTGGCGACGAAATATGGATCACATACGACAATATCAAGCGAAAACGGTTGCGGTTGAAGGCCGGAGAATCGTCCCAAACAGTGGCCAAGCCGAGATTTACGACCGGAAAGGTTATGCTGTGTGTTTGGTGGGATTAGAAGGGAATCATCCACTATGAGCTGCTCCCATATGGCCAAACGCTTAATTCTACCATCTACTGCGAACAACTGGACCGCTTGAAGCAGGCGATCGACCAGAAGCGTCCAGAATTTGCGACGGGAAGGGTGTAATATTCCACCAGGACAACGCTAAACCACACACCTCGTTGATGACTCGTCAGAAGTTACGGGAGCTCGGATGGAAGGTTTTATCGCATCCACCATATAGCCTGGACATAGCACCAAGTGATTACCACCTGTTCCTGTCCATGGCAAAAGCCCTTGGTGGTGTGATGTTGAACTCAAAGGGGACTTGTGAAAAGTGGCTGCCCAAGTTCTTCGCAAATAAGGAGGGGGGCTTCTACGAGGGGGGTATTATGAAGTTGCCACCTAGATGGAAATGGATTATCGAGAAAAACGGCGCATATTTAAACTAAATCCGATTAATGTAACACTTTTTATGAAACATTGAATGAAGAGCAAAAAAGCGGAAGAGAGATATAAACCAACCTTATATGTCTCAAAAAAGGTCGAGAAGATGTAATGAAGACACTCGTTCTGGACGCCCCAGTACATCAACAACCGATGAAAGTGTTGCGAAAGTGAAACAAATTGTTGTTGAGAATCGTCGAGTAACTATTAGAGAAAATGCTGAAGATACCGGCATATCAGTTGACTGATGCTAAGCCTATTTTTCCGAAATTTTGGATATAAAACGTGTGGCAGCGAAGTCTATTTTAAATTGCTGAAATTTGAACAAAAAATGTAGCAAGAGCATTGCGCAGGAATTGTTGAATGACGTTAACGGCGGTCCAAATTTGTTTAAAAGAGTCATAGCTAGTGACGAATCATGGGTAGATGGTTACGATGTCGAAACCAAACCGAATCGCTCAAATGGAAGAGCCCAGAAAAAGGTCAGAAAAAGCACACCATCAAAGCACATTCCATCAAATGCGAAGGTTTTGCTGACAATTACTTTCGATTATCTTAGCGTATTGCATCAGAAATTTTCACCGCATTGTCGTACAGTCAATAAGGAGTATTCGGTTGAAGTCATGCGCTAGCATGAGGCATGAGCTATACGAAGAAAAGTTTCCTAGTTGCGGAAAAACAATTTATTGCTTTTGCATCACCATAATGCTTCTGCTCACTCGTTATTGCTTGTTTATAATTTTCTGGCCACAAATAACACCGTCACCATGCCTCAGCCACAGTATTCATCATTCATTTGGCCCCCCGCCACTGTTTCCTGTTCCCAAGATTAAAGAGACCCATAAAAAGACCGCGTATTGCGACCATTGAGAAGATACAAACCGAACCGCTGAGAGAGCTCAGGGGCATTCCAAAAAGCACAAGAAAACTGTAGAGGAGTCCCTCGAAATTTTACAAAAAAGACGTCTAACTCAACCCAATCTTTTCAAAAAAAAACCTTTTCTCATCCTTTAGCACAAACCATAACATCAGATTCCCTCTCACGTTAAAGTGATCTAAGGATGTCTGCACTTTATCACCAACAACTCGTCCACCAAACACCATCCATTCATGGCAGAAAATCCAAATTAATTGCTCCTCATTTCTGCAACTAAGTATGCCATTGGACCCGTGAGTACCTCAGGGACTGGTGCCAAACTCCTTCACTGCAATTTCCCTTATCATAACACTCATCGCAACTCAGTGAAGCACTTAAGTAACAATGGTGTTCAACAACGTCCACGATATCCTACAGTCACATAATTCTAGTTCAACAAGCATTGTGTCTGTGCCATTATTTGTGCGGCATACAGTCCCAAAAAGCAGTAAGTATCTCCGTGTCAATGACCCTTGACCACATAATTGGTTTCCAAGCGACTGTGCATGTGTGGCAACTATCCCACAACAATCCAAAGTCCATTTGACTCGCCTGCTACACATGACTCACGAATTAGAAGCCACCACCGCCACTCCGGAATTCATAAAAATGAATAATCCCCCAAAATTCGAGACCATTTCACCCCAATTATGTCACCAGGCACGGGGAAAAAAAACACGCTTGCAAAAAACAAGCAAAATGAAAACATCATTGTTCATCATGTGCCCTCATTGCCGGGCCAACCCAACCCGGCATCGTTTCGGTCGTCTTGATCCTCTCCGGATTTACCTTCCCCCGGCAGCAGTTGTCTCCATCCATTATGTCATTATGTCGACAACAAAGCGGAACAAAAAAAAGTGCACCACCCTCCCCCGGAGCAAGTCAATCTTGTGAGCACACGAGCACACGAGCAGGGGTGGCTTACACGAGTCTGTCATTCATCCCCTTTCATTGCAAAGGGGTGAAGTTAATCGACTCGCTTGGATTCGAAAATATGTGGGAAACGAGGAACGACGATGTCTCTGGGACCCAGAGAATTTTAGCTCCTCGACGGCAGGTCAATGGGTGACATTCTGACCGATTTCTTGTGAACAACACCTCGGAACATTTACTCCTACATCCGATTCCAATTGAATCTGTGATGAAAACCTAATTATCACTTCCCGGCAGCCATCTTCGTTTCGCTTATTGATTGATGATGGCGGGGGGAACGGCAGACAGTGAGAAATTGGACATTGGCGGAATTAGCGCGTAGCTGGAGGCGCTACACATGAGGACTTAGTCATCTAATTTGACCGTGTGATTGATAGTCGGCTTTGATGACCGAATTTCGATTGGCAAGAGCCTTCGCGTACGGCACTTATTGGCTTTCCATCATCAGTCAATTGAATTTCGGGTGAATGTAGTGAAGTCACGCGCAGTGTGTCTTCTTCATTGCGTGGGAGGTTTGTATTCTGATTGATGTGAACTCACGTCGCTTTGCCCCACATAGCGAGTTTTTTCTAAATTTCCTCGATTTCGAATAGCCTTGAGCACGAGTTGGACTCATTTTAAGGCGATCCAGAAAGATGAAATGATCCGATGGTGAACCCCAGGAATGAAAGAACTATTTCCACTGTTCACTGGTACCAGCAATAGGCCAAAGGGAAGATGAATGGTACAGAAGAAACCGTCCGTTACCGTTACATCGCTTGACACGTTTCTAGAAGCTAGACAAAGTGCTTTAAAGAAGGCAACAAATAGGGCAGAAGGGGAAGGGTTCTTAGGAATATAACTTAAATTGAACTTATGCTGTTTTTATAGAACAAAGAAAGTCAAAGAAAGGCAAGGCGAAATTGTTATTTGTTTGACGTGCACTGAGAATTTTAATCGTACACTTCAACTATCCTCACTGCTGCTCCAAACTCAAGTGGCCAACTTACAGACTCAACTTTCAACTTGATCTAAACTACAATGATGTGAGAACCAGAAAATATAATAAAACGCTTACAAAGAGTCTCTGAATCCGAGCCATTGGGACAACGCAACAGAGGACAACCTAGACTAAAGTGGCGCATACAAGAAGGACCTCAACCAACTTGGAGTGTGCAACTGGAGACAGCTGGCGAAAGATCGTGCTGGCTGGAGAGGCATGTTGGTTGAGGCCCAGGTCCACCCCGAACTGTAGCGCCACAACAAGAAGAGGAATAAGCTGTGCTGTGGTATAGTTTCTGCTATGCAGCAACTACTTGTGTGTTCTACTGGACGAGAGAAGTGAGCCTACGGTTAAATTTGTACCTTACAAGGCAAGTTTAAGGGTTAAGTTGTTAAGACATTTATTTGCGCCTCAGATGCAGGAGCACAGCAGTTTAAATTTAGAGGAAAACTTATATTCTAGGAAGTAAGTTCAGCTAGAAGACGAATTCGAGGAAAAGCAATAATCCACGAAGACAAACTTTCTGACTGTACACGGTTATAGTGAGAAATGCTCTCACAGCATTGTAGTTATAAAAATAATTGCGATCACAAAAGTTCTCAAGGGGAAAAGAGCCTATGTTTCTTAAGGATAAATTTGTGTTACGCGTGTAGCCGCCGTAGCGTAGAGGGTAAAGTGCTACACTTAGACGCGGAAAGTCTAGGTTCGATTCCCGACAGAACACCTCGAATTTTTCACGGCACCGCCTTTTTCGAGATGCTGACAACACTCAAAGAGTATTTATTGTCTAAGGAAAAGCTTCTCAAACTTTGCCGTTCGGAGTTGGTAAAAAACTGCTGATTCCTTCTATTCGTGGGAGAACAATAGAGCGCACAACACGAGTAGTTGATGAGCATGCTAGGAATTGGGCCCCTGTAGACTCTCGCGCCGTACAATTATTAGTTATTATTGTCTTACGTGTTCTGTTGTTCATTTATATGTTGAAGGGATCTTCAGATTTTTTTCCCGACTTGAGAAATTTGTTCATAGACAAGTAGTAGCCTTTGATTGTTGTCAGCAACTCGAAAGAAATGGTGCCGTAAGGAAGTCGAGGAATCGAACATGAGATCTTCGCCGTGTGAATGTCATCAATTAAATTATCACAAGCTTTGTCAACTATTTTAACTTCAACTTATTAGACTGCCACTTGATGTATTTCTGTATATTCCAAGCTATTCGGTCATTCCAAATGAGGAATGGAAATGATCCTCTTTTTTAATCTGAAAGATTTGAACAAAGTGACGCCAGGTAAACCCAAATTAGAGCATTATTATCCCCTGAGGAGAATATAATTCAGTACAAAATAATAAATCTACCAGTCTATGTGCAATTACACGTCTAACAAACGTCGGATCGAACAGTTTTAAAGGAATCATGCTCATAAGGTGGTGCTGCCTGCTTACTGTCTTTGAACCCAAAAAGAAAAAAATCTCTGAAGATAAGTAATGGGAGACTCAGGCAATACTAAGTGTTCCCTCTTTTTTTTACAGAGTTTGGCTGCGAAAGAAACAATGAATAGTTTGGAAAAAGGACTCGGATGATTTGACTTTGGTGGAAGAGACAATTCTCAAAATAAAATCTATTCGCCATCGTCTAGAGGAAGAGAAATTTAAGTTGGCAACACTATTTAACTGCCGGCCATTGTGTCAGCTCTCCAATGATTTATTTTCAGTTTAGTTCCACATTTGAAAATAAGAAGACTGAAGGAAGGAGTGAATTCGGTGAATGATAGCCTTTGATAATAAATTTCGTTTCGCAGAAAAAACTGCTAAATTACCTCAAGTGTATGATAGACGCCGTTCAACGATAAACATTAACAATTTGGAGTACTTTATAAATTAGTGGAATAATTGGTACGTACTGTAGCAGCGAAAAATAAGGATTCAATTCAATTCAATTCAATTTATTATTATTAGTATAAAGGTACAATAAGACATGAGTCTTTTATAGTACTAAGTTGTGAAAAATTCAGAAAGTTATACAATTTTTCATATTACTTAAAACTAATAGTATAAAAAACAAAATAAAAGGTTCTAGGAAGGGGACTCAAGGAAGGGAAGAGAAGTGTAGGAAAATGGCATGTTTAAAACGCTTGGCTTTAGAAATTGTTCTTATGTGATTTGGTAGAGAGTTCCAAAGTTTAATAGCATGAATGTAAAAAAGTCGCTATGAATTGAAATAACGGTGATGAGATGGTATAAGAGTAAGGGTCTGTGTTCTGATATATTGACCAAAATTAAGTTTGTTATAAAGATACGATGGAGACTTGTTGACAGTTATTTGATGCAGAAATATCAAATTTCTCATTTCCATGATATGATCTAGGGAAATTCCAAGTAAGTATTTACTATACTGAGATACATGATCGAATCTTCGTAGTCCATATACATATCTGACCGCATCATTAAATGCCACCTGTAGTTTTCGTTGAGACAGTGAATGAACTTTACTGTATACTACTTCAGCATAAGTTATTAAAGGAAGAATGAGGGTTTGGACCAGTTTTTTTCGTGTATCAAGTGGAGTGTAGTAAGAGTTCAATTATAACTTGCGTAGACAACCATTTACTCTTCTAATAACGAAATTTGTGTGGTCGTATCCAGACAGCTTTGAATTGACAATAAAACCTAAACTGGTAACAGTATTAACTACTTTGAGTGTATCACCATCCAGTACTATACTCGGCAAATTATCGAAGGACACAGTCGAATTGGAAACAGGAATTATCTGCGACTTCTTCGGATTCAAATGCAATCCATTTTTTTGAGACCAGCTGTGGATATTGAAAAGCTCTTTATTAATTAAAACTATCAATTCACCTACGTTGTCAGGACATTTTGCTAAATAAAATTGCACATCATCAGCATACAAATGGACAGTGGAATAATTACATACAGACGGAAGATCGTTGATAAACATGGAGAAAAGAATAGGTCCCAGAATTGAACCCTGGGGTACACCTACTTTAACTGGCAAGAGAACAGAAAAATTAAGGGGGTCGATAACAACTCTTTGGAACCTATCGGATAGGAAGCTAGAAATAAGACTGTATCACTAAATGCAAAGAAATTTTTCAATTTCCAGCAAAGTAGCTTGTGATTAACTTTATCAAAAGCCTTAAAGAAATCAAGTAAGCAGAGAAGTGTAATCTGTTTTTTGTCATAGTTTCGCCGTATATCTTCTACGATGTTAACCATGGCAGTAGAAGTACTGTGATTAGCTCTAAAACCAGATTGTGCTTCATACAGTAGGCTATTACGAGATAGATATTCAATCAGCTGCTTTGCTATGAGTTTCTCTAAAACTTTTGATAAGCAAGGTAGAATGCTGATGGGTCTAAAGTCTGAAGGAGAGGATGGATTTAGTCGTTTAGCAAAGAGAAAATAAATAATAAGAAGAATAATGTAAAAGGAAGGGCTACCGGAGGGAAGATAGGGAATTATTTAGCATTAAGTGAGTAACAGTGGAAGTAAACGGGCGCGAGAAAGATTAAATAAGAAATAAAAGTAAAATTTAACTGTTTTTTATTGTAAAGGTTTATCATTCGTTCAGTTTGTTGCTTGAAGTACATCTTTCAAACAGATGCAGCCTAAAACTTTGCAATCAATGGTAACCGCTACAGAGTCAGGATTACTGAATTCTTCACTTCAGTTGAACAACCGTGATGTGCAGAAGTTGTGGTTCCATCACGACGGCGCAACATACACATAGCTTGTGCTACAATTGATTTGTTGGAGGAATTGTTTACTTACCGGATAGTTTCAAGGTATCAACCCGAGCATTGATCTTTAAGATTAAGCAAATTAACGCCACTCTACTATTTTCTTTGCGGATGTGAGAAATCGCTAGTCTACTCCGAAAAATCAAAACGATTGACTTTTTAGTGTACAACATTATTGACGATGTTCGGCGCAGATATTAGAAGGAGTTATCGAGAAATGCAGCTAAAGATTAGACGACGTAAAAGCCAGACGTGGCGGTCAAAAGGGAAAAGTCATATTTAAATATTAATGCCATTAAATCATCTTTTGAAGAGTGTAAATTTAATATCAATATAAAAATATCGGTTTTGTTTCACGGCATTTCAAATTATATGACTCGAAAATAAACGCATGATTTCCTTGAATTACAGTTTGTAAAATGAACAACTACCAGGTATACCGGTATAAGGTGAGCGTCAAACTACAAATGTCTCGATAGGGCACATTTGTTGTGAACGAGCCCTTATTTTTTTTTTTTTTTTTTTTTTTTTGTTTGCTATGACATCTGTGAAAAATATTTAGTATACATAGTCATTTATCAGACAACATCATATTTTTTCATCCTGTTAAAAATGTCGAAGTTTGTACCAGAAAGTGATGATTTGCGGAAAGCATTAATTATTTGTTTTCATTTGAAGAAAAGTGCTGCAGAGTCGCATCGAATGCTTGTCGAGGCATATGGTGATCATGCTCTATCAGAAGCAACATGCAAAAGATAGTTTCAACGGTTAAGAAATAATGATTTTGTTGTGAGAAATGAAGAACGTGGAAGACCACAAACAAAGTTTGAAGACGCCGAATTGCAAACAAAATTGGATTGAGATGACACTTTGAGTCAAAAGCAAATGGCAGCAATGTTAAATGTTGCACAACATACAATTTCTGACCGTTTAAAAGCTATGGAAAAGATCCAAGTGTTTAGAAAATGGGTGCCACATGAGTTGAATGAAAGACAGATTCGGCAAAAAGACAATGCTGTTTGTTGGGTGGGACCAGAAGGTGTGCTGGTCCCACCCAACACAGGTGTCACGAGCTCCTAAAACCTGGTGAAACTGTTAATACTGATCGCTACCGACATGATCGACCGGTTCATGATCAATTTGAACCATGCATTGATCGAGAAACAACCAGAATGGGCCAGAAGACACGGCAAGGTAATTTTGCTCCATGACAATGCACCTGCACACAAAGCAAAACCGGTTCAGGATACACTCAAAACACTTGGCTGGAGCTACCCCACCCGCTGTATTCACCAGACTTGGCTACTTCCGACTACCATTTGTTTTTATCGATGGGACACGCATTGCCTGAGCAGCACCTTGATTCCTACGAGGAGGTCGAAAATTGGGTGTCTGGTTTGCTTTAAAAGACGAACAATTTTATTGGCGTGGTATCCACAAATTGCCAGAAATGTGGCCAAAATGTGTAGAAAACAATGGCCAATACTTTGAACAAAATGTTTTTACTTTACCATTAATAATTAGTGTTTTATTTTCAAAAAAAAAAGTCATCTGGTTCTTCATCTGGTCACCACTAGGTCCTTCTACTATATCCTAGCACTGCTTTCATGTCGGATCTGATGACGGAAATTGTAAAAGCCTGTCTAGAAGCTCTCTTGTTCATGTGCTTGATGCTTGGTCGAGTTAGTGCAGTCCATAAACTTTCGCTCACCCAAATTCTGTAAGATGATCCTCTGCGGGCACCCGAGTGCTGTCGCCGACTTTGTTTAGATCTTTTGGTAAACCCGAAGATATTGGTTTGTTTTGAACAGCTGTCCTTACTTTATTTTTCAAGCGCTTAGTCAACTGGAGGCGGAATTATTTTTAACTAGACACTGGTTATAATGTCCGCCAATAAGTTCGTAGAAGTGCCGCTAAACACAATTGCAACTTCAAATAGGTCGGGTGACTTTCAAATAGCCCTTTGTAAGGCTCTGAACAAGACTTTTCTATCATTTCTATTTATCTCGTGACCTACCGATTTTTTTGAGCTGAGAGACACTGTTGGTTCTTCTTTCAAAAAATTCTGACTTCCGTCTCCCGTCTAGTTGTATTGATACCTTTTTTTGTTTAATTCACAGTTTAAAATATATTTAGCCAGTTCTCCAATCTTTCTTTCTTTCGTTCTCTCACACAAGCTTCTGTTTAAGTTAAAGAAGGTAGGAGACAATTAAGACGTATGTTGCTGGTGCGTTTGACGTTTGAAGACAACGAATTCCTTTTAAACAGTCACCTCCAGCCTGTGTACTTAAAGAAATTTTAAATCATCGCATGCACACCGCAGAACCTTTGTTCCACTTAGTTTTGCGCAATCTTTTAAGAGGTGATTCTTTGAAACGTGTCTTCACCGCACACATCTGCCCACCTTTAAGGTCGCTGATTCATCGAAACTCAGAAGTACATACTTTCAATTCAAGCACTTCTACGAACTCCTAACAGTAGGTCGACCTTGTGTCGTCTTAAACAGTTGCACCACAACTGTCCGACCGACACTCAAGTGACCGCTTCAGTCTCAGCAACCGGGCCACTCAGCCGCTCACCGATCGTGACTCAGCCTTCACAAGCGGCAAAAGAAACAAAAAAGTGTAATCGTTACTGTTAGGCACTTAAATTGGATTTCTTTCACAATCCAGCAGCGGCGGCTGGCAGAACGGGCAACGGAAAAAGTGCAAAGAAGGAACGCAACTCTCTTTCGGGTCAAGAGTGCTGACGGCCAATAGTCCCCGAGTGGCCCACATGTGTGTCACCTCACCCGCTGGGCGGTGGCGGCGCCGTGTTGCCACCCACAATACCGAAAGCATTTTAACTGCTAAACGACTTAAGCATGCTAATTTGGGTCAGAAGTCTTACACTCGTCGCTGCAAGGTCTTTTGTTCTCTGCTTCAGGTATGTAATTCCTGCACCTACTTTCAGCGCATCTTCATGGACTGCCGAGTGCTGAGTCAATGAATCTTTCCATTCGTCATCCGGCGAGACAGAGAAGAAGATCTGCTCTGCCGAAGGTGATTCACTTCCACAACGAGAAGCGACAGTCACTGGTTTACACAGAAAAACCGGTCAACTTAGCTAGAAATCCATTCTCGCGGCCATTAGGAGCGGGGACGATGCCGCACATGAGGAGATTTTCCACTAAGCGCCTCTAAGTCGCTGGAGATGGTGGCTGAAGGCTATTTTTAGAACCACTTGTGGGCATAGTGAGCGGCACACTCTGCAAGTTTGACCAGAAGATAAAATAGAAAGTGCCAGCACGTGAAAGTGGCCTTTATGGGCCTTTTGTTTGAGCGAACAATTAGCTTTGATTGCGGTGCATAATGACCAGAGAAACTGACCGCATTCAGCGATGAACTGCAACAAAGGCAAACGATTTTTCGTCTGATTTTGCACGCTGTTGGTGATCTTTGTTTGCGAATTCAATGCAATTAGAAGTGTGTTTATGTAACAATGCGCTAATCAAATGTTTCCCCTGCTCAACCGAGACAAATGGTTGCAGAATGGGCGATTAGCACATCGCTGTGTCGAATTTCGAATCGAATGCTGATGAGAGAGGAGACGGAGTAATTGTACAGAGCTTACAGCGAGCTCCGCCAACGATTTGCTGTGTGAAATGATGAATAATTCGACATGGTCGGTCACTGACCAAGTTATATGGTCATATGCAACGATTTAGCGTGCATTCAGGGAGCAAATGTGTTAACGAATGTTAACTCAGTCCATTTGCGATCACTTTCAGGTGAGACCATTGGAAGAAATTTAGTACAAAACCAAATTTGGAACAAATCGTTTGAAAGTTTAGACCAACCACAAAGTTCGAAAATGTAACATTTATGAGAATACATAGGAAAACTAGATTCTGATTTCATCAAGAATTTCGGCCAAAATTTGGTCCAAATATTAAGACTTGCCCGATATTAAAGTGTCCGCAAACACGCCGGTCATTTGCACTGAACGACTCTGGCTAGTCACGCACTCAAAATGTAATTTGCTGTTCCCGCCGTACTTTGACCTCTGAACATATCCAGCAACAATTATCGTAATCACTGCCAGCCCTCAGTCACCAGGAACTTGCACTTGGACCCAGAACACGTTTCTGCAGATAAGAATGCGTCGAGCAATCACAATTAACGAGAAAAAGCACAGTCATTCATCGGCAGCGATGCAGACGATAGGCAAACCGTTCGCACAACACGATCAAACCGACTATAAAGTGCAACCATTTCCGCTGCAAAAAGCAAAACAAGAAAGCTGTCTAACAAAGGTAAGCCCCTCTCCTTCAACCCCTCTCAATTTAATTACTCTTCGACATCCGCAATTGAATGACCAGTGAATCACTCACCTGTCGCGCTGTCTAGAGATCCACACATAGTGTCTGAGCTCGCTACAAATTACCATTTGATGTTTCATTCGCTGTTGTTCCCCGCACTTTCATTCATGGATGTGTATCGTGAAGCGAGAATGTGCGTCCTCATTCTTCGCTTCGTCTTATCGCCCGGAGTGCACTTCCCGGAAATCGAGTGACAAAAATATGAACAGAGCGGAATTTTCATTCAGAAGCTTTTCCCCGCACAAAGGTTCATTAGACTCAAGCTCCCCACTAAAAATTAACAACAATTAGCATTTTAATTGCATTTTGGAACACAAAGTGGTCGTGTGTGGCAAGCATCACGCCGCTCACCAGAGTTTGCTGCGTTAGCATAATTGAGTTCAAATTTGCATGTGAGGAGTTGACTCTTGTTCTGCAATCTGTTGGACAAGAAATGTTCCAGGGGATTTATAAAATGAAGTCTTTGTTGAACAATATTTTACACAACGGTAAATACCGTTATTTTTAAGAAATAAAAAAATTCCCCTAATCTCTCGGAGAACTTTCACTTGTCGCACAAACTGTCAAACATGAAATCAGCTACATCTCGTAACGACAACATTGAACGTCTATTCATCATTTTCACTGAAGCGACAACAGAAACAGTGCGCGTCCATTGTACAGCCACAGTGCACTGCACTTCGCTGGACAACATTTAATTAACTTGGCTAATGTTCAAGTTTGGTGTACAATAAAAGAGCCGCAAACGCAAACAGAACTCCCCATCAGAGCGTGTCTGCTGTTGTGTGCAAAAACTCACTCTGTGCGCACACACTCCACCACGCGTTCGCCTCCGACGTGAAGGATGTACGATACAATGAAGTGACACCACTATGTGCTTACTGTTGTTGCCCGGGTATGTTCACCCTTCAAAGGGAGACACTCACAAGCGGATACAGATTCTCGGTTTTGTTTTTTATTTTCCACTTTTTGAATATATTTTTCAATTGTGACGGGATAAAATTTTTTACACGTGTGGCGGATGGGTGGCGCCTCCATCTTCCATGTGAGCGCATATCTTTGGCAGATAAGTAAAATAAGGCTGTGTCACCCTTTAATTCAATAGCTGCAGTCGTTACAGAGAGTCAAATGACAAATGACTGACGATAGGCGACAGCTGACAGTTCAATGAGACGATGGAGGATTATAAAAACGGAAAACCCTTCGAACAAAGCCATGGACAACTTCTCGTTCATTCATTTTTTACCTCGTTGTCTAGACTAAAGTCTAGCTTGTCACTTGGTTCTCCTCTCTCTTTCTCCCATCTCCCATAACGACGTCCACACGAATGTGACCTCAAAATAAACAAAAAACAAAACAAAACGAACAATACTTTTGCAGGAAATGCGTGTGGACGTGTGCGTGCGTGTGCCGGATTGTTGATTGTCACAGAATGTGGTCCCCCACTTTCCATTACATTTCATTTTAAGACATTCATCATATTCATCACATCCGTTAGCCGTTCATAATCACGAATTAAGATTCAATTCTTTTCGTTTTTTGTTTTGTTTTGCTGTCTCGATAGTGAAATGAAAGAAAATTATGATTTTACTGCTTCTGTCAAGTGGTTTAATTGTTCGAACGGTGCTGCTGCGGGTTTTGAGATCGGCTTTATCGATTTTTAAGTGCCTGTGTGCGCCCACAACTTTGTCCCTGTCATCGTTGTGGTCGTTGCCGGCGTGCATTCAATCAAATTTTGAAATGAAATTGTATATAAAACTGATATAAACCGTAATTAGTGTGTTAATTGTCAATTAGGACTTGGAATATTTTACTGTTGGCTGGAAATGTATTGTAAAACTTTATTTATTGTGGTGGCGCAGTGAATGCGACTGCTGATGATGATGTTGCTGTTGCGTACAGGCTCCAAATTCGAATGTTAATTTAATTAACTTTGTTTTTTTCAGACTTGATGTGTGTGTTTGCGTGTGTGGGTTGTGTGATTCATTATTCAATTAAAGTCAGTGACTGCTGCTGTGTGTGGACTGAAGGCATTTTTTAATTCTTTTTGATGCATGAAATCTATGAGAGATAGCAAGAAAACTTGTTTGTATAGGTTGTCTAGCAACGGGCAGCCGTTGAAGCATTTACTTGCTGGGTCCATTTCGCATTCGCAGTCGAAAATACTGAAACGAAAGTATTTCCCAATGAGTTGTGCGAACTGATCCGATTCGTGACTAATGCAGAAAACGGCACAAAAACGAGCACAGAGTGGAGCATTGACTGCGTTTTCAAACGATTTTTTAAGTTTATAAATGAGCCGAGAACGACATTTTGCTGAAATTACAGAATCTTGACCCTCGTTGAACCCTCTAAACACACAGAATTTTGTCAATGAATGAATAGATGTAAGACAGTATGCATTCACCAGATCCTCTGTTTGATGTAGTCCGAAGACAGTAAAAGCGACAAGTGAAATTTTTCTTTGTGCAGAAAAAGGAGACCTTTTCCACGAGTGATAGGTCTCCTTAGCATCGCACACGAGAGATTATCCTTACGAATATTCATAAACTAATAGTTTCTCGGAGCAGTGTCAGGCAGTGGTAAAAATAAACTTATATCGATAGTTTATTTTCCCCAATTTTTCAAGATCCAATTTGTAAAATAAGAACTGGCTCCTTCAATTAAAAATCACCTTTCTTCCATTTTCACATCTGTGTACGAAGGAGCGAAGGAGCCATAGGAACCATAGGTTCAATTAGCACATGCTTCAAGTCAGTCAACTCATAGTCGCCGCTCTTGTCCCAATTTGTACACAACCTCGTTTTTCTGAAAGCACATGGATGTGTCTGTGAATGGTACACCTGGGTCTTTTCATGACTTATTATAAAGAAATCCATATCCTCTGCAACTATCTAAAGCAAGTACTAAATACAACAAAATTTACCCAGGGCATACAAATGACCTGACGCCACAAAGACTTTTTTTCTTTATTCCATTGGACTAACAAAACTATGGCAGAAAAAATTGCCCTTTAGAATCTTTAGAATCTTTTATTTAGTTTGGCGTCTTTTGGTTTCCAAAGCATTCGTCTATAACTCATGACGCTGTCACTCTACAGAAAATCTTGAAAACGACACAAATAAAAATTAGCAGTCTACTCGACAACTGCGTCCAGTTTCGACTCTTCAAACACATCGTCTTCTTGTGGCGCTACAGGTCGGGGTGGACCTGGACCCCAACCAACATGCCTCTTCAGCCAGCACGATCTTTCGCTAGCTGCCTCCAGTTGACCCATCCAGGTTGGGTGATGTCCTTCTCCATTTGTGCGTAGCCTAGGCAGTTTTCTGTGGCGTTGTCGCAATGACCCAGATTCGAAAAGATTTCAGGCCGGATCAGTGGTGTCCATATGGTGTACATTGCCTAGCCATCTTAAGCGTTGCATCCGAAGACGCTTGACCACGCGCATGTCGCTGTACAGCCCATAGAGTTCGTCATTTTATCTTCTCCTTCAGATGCCATCAATGCAAACAGGAACAAAAATCGCACACAAAACTTTTCTCTCGGAAAAATTAAGGGCTTCCTCATCCGCTTTTAGTAACGTCCAGGTTTCTGCACCATTAATTAGAACTGGGATGATCAAGCTGTTATATAAAGCGAGCGTAGCCCTTCGAGAGAGGGCTTTATTACTCAATTGCCTCTTGAGCCCAAAGAAACAGCGGTTGGCAAGAGTGATTCAGCGTTTGATTTTGGTACTGATGTTGTTGTCCCTATTTACCGCGGAGCCTAGGAAGACGAAAACCTTAACTATCTCGAAGTTTCTGCTGCCTAGTGTGATGCTCCGGCCGAGACGTCGACGTTGTGTGTCCTTCCTTGATGACAGCATGTACTTAGTTTAGTCCTCATTTACCGCCAGACCCATTTTAGCCGCTTCCGCTTCAATGCCAGCAAACGCCTCATTGACGGCTCGCTGTGTTCGTCCAATCACGTCAATGTCATCAGCGTATGCTAGCAATTGAACTGACTTCTGGAAGATCGTGCCTCTGGTGTTGACTTGTGAGTTACGCACGATCTTCTCGAGGATGATGTTAAAGAAGTCACATGACAGCGCGTCGCCTTGTCTAAAACCTTTTTTGACATTGAAGGTCTCGATGAGTTCATTCTTAGCCTTGACGGAGCAGCGAGAGTTCTCCATCGTCATCCTACACAATCTGACCAATTTGGTACGAGTGCCAAAACTAGACATAGCACCGTATAGCTCGTCTCTATGCACACTGTCATATGCGGCCTTGAAATCGACGCATAGGTGGTGAGTGTCGATTTGCACTTCTTGGGTCTTTTCCAGGATCTGCCGTAATGTGAAGATCTGGTCTATTGTGGACTTCCCTGGCCTGAAACCACACTGATAGGGACCTACCAGGTCATGGACAAACGGTTTCAGACGCTCACACAATACGGCAGAGAGGATCTTGTATGCGATGTTCAGGAGACTAATCCCTCGGTAGTTCGCGCAGTCAAAGGGGTCTTCTTTCTTGTGAACCGGCCAAACGACGCTGAGGAGGCGCCACTAACAAAACAAAAAATAAAACAAAAGTAATAATTTTCGTAAATGGCGCCCCCTTATACATGTGTAATAATAATAACAATTTTTGGCGCTCCAGTCCGCAGGGGGACCAGGGCCCAGCTTGCTCATCAACTGCTGCTGTGCGCGCTACTTTTATCTCACGAGTAGAAGGGACTTACAGTTTTTTGCCGACTCCGAACGGCAAAATTTGAGAAGCTTTCTTGGACTAGTTTGGGTATATCAACAAGATAGTGACTCAAAACATACGTCAAAACGGGCAATATCTTGGTTTGATGAAAAAAGAATAACCGTTATAGAGTGGCCAGCACAATCCCCTGACCTAAACCCCATTGAAAACTTGTGGGGCGATTTTAAAGATTCTGTCCATGAGGCCAAACCAAAGAACGCCAAGGAATCGGAGGAGGTAGTGCGAGACTCATGGGAAGCTATACCAGTTGAGAGATGTCGGAGTCTGGTGGACTCAATGCCATGAAGATACAGCGCAGTGATAAAAAACAAAGGCTTTGCTGCAAAGTACTAATGGTAAGCTGTAAATAATATTGATTTCATATTGTTTCATTGATTTCTGTTGTCAAGGCACAGCATAATTCTGAACACTGCTAGTTTTATGAACAACTGCAAAATATTAGTACAACCAACAAAAATAGTTAAAAGTTATAAACAACGTTTATTTTGTGATATACCGGTAAAGACTGAAATACTTTACTTTTGTCTACGTTTTTTGAAAAATAACAAAACAATTTAAATTAATAGAACATTATTTGTCTTTTCTGAGGAGCACTGCTATTTTTATGAGCACAACTATTTGTTACAATGCTAGAATTTTATCTTTCAAACAAAGTAAATTACACGACAATTGAAAAAAACTATTTTTGCTTTATTCCATTTTAATATTCTATACCTCGAAAAAAAACAGCCATGAAGTAATACGATATACTGCACGAAACACACTGCATTCTGAAATTTATCACCTGTTACCAGGCACAGAGAAAAAAATTGTCATTGAAATTTGTTTCTTATTTGAGTCATCACTCCCGATTTGAATATGATTGCTTCAAGCAGCGAGGAACACTCATCACGATAGTCAGATCAAAACACAAAAACTTGCGATATTTCTTTAAGGTTAATAAATACCCGACGTGAGTTGACTTCCCTTTGAAAAATTAAAATCAATTACAACTGTATCCATTCAATGCGCGACCAAGCTTTTTTATCGAAAGACTGACGGCAGACATAAAGAATTCCATTAATCCAAAAGTCTTAACGAAAAAAAAACTCGATAAAGACACTACTCAATTTTTTTTTTAAAGGATTGTGGCAATGAATAAAAAAATTGTATTCCCGGAAAGTAGTGTACTATTCGACATTTTCCATTTTTCATTCAATTTCAATAAAAGGTCATGGCACAGAAAAATGAACAAAAAAGAGAACACAAGAGCTTCCTAGAATCCCCAACCAATCCCATTAGAGGCAATCTCTTAACCGTTTGAAGTGAAACAAATCGTGCATTCGATAAGAAGTCGCCCATCGCAACAAAGAGCGTGCAGCACCATTCACCGCCCGTCTGTTAAACGATGCAAAACGGAACAAAGCCCTCGTCCCTCCTTGAGGCAGAAACACCAACGCCCGCCACAGCCCATCAAAAGTGCTTAATCGCGATTTTTCACTCGAAGGAGTCACAACAAATTGATTCTAGCACACCCCGAATCCGGAGACAAAGCACCTACTGCAGGCCGCCACCTTCGCACCCCAAGCACGCCCCCATTGTGTTTCTCACCGTCCTCACTGCACGACTGCACCCAAAAGAGACACTGAATATTCATCAAAATTTAAATAATCACCGTCTCCACTGCTTGGCGGCGTATCGTATCGCTTCCCGTTGGATTGGATCCTAAGTACCGAAGTCGATACCAAACCCTTTTCCCCACAGTCAATCAGAAGAAGAAGACTGGAAAGGAGAACTACAGAAACGAGAAATTTTCGTGCCCACTCATGTGCATCTCGCTCGCACATCTTGTCCGCCGAACGCATTTAAGTGGAACCCCGGTTCGCTTCGACATCGAGTTCGGTTCGAGTTTAATGCTTCAGATGTTTATCTCTCCGCATTTTGGGCTGAAGAGCTTGCCAATTTCAATTTAGACGCTGAATCATCGTGCAAGCTGCGTCCATGTGTTGCGCGCTGCTGGAAGGTTTCTTGATTAATTGAAATTTACAATTGGCGGCGATGGGAGGCTCCTTTGTTTCGACTTTCTGGAGTCCTCCGGAAGTTGAATTCGTTTCACAGATGCAGCTGCAACGACTATGTATGCGAGGGAGCGGGACTTAGAAGAGCAAGTTTCCTGGATTGCTGTTTGATTGGCATAATAAATTGGTTCTTCAGTACAGGATGCAATTACACCTTCCCTCTTGGAGCGAGCACTGAATGGGTACTTATTGACGCGGGCAAAGTGCGCCTACTTAACGAGGTCGAGAGAGTGAGAGGTGGCTGCGAGGCAATCGCAGGTGGTTGCGAAGAGTGGAAGCGGACTGATGCTTGATGGCTGGAGAAGACACGTGGCTGTGATTTTATATCGGTTGATGGTCTTTATGGCTTTGGCAACTGTTCTTTGTTTATTATGGCCTGTCGATCTGCTGTAGCAGATAAAATCGGAACGAAATTTGCGGACAGTAAAGCACTTCCAGATTGAAAGAGACTCCAATTGCTTTGAATGAACTGGCTTAACGAGTGTTCTTTTTATTTCGTTTGTTTTTACAACCAGAGTCTGTTCAAGAAGCGTGCCCAAGACGCACATTCATCTTGAGTTTCCTAATTTCTGAGTTTATATAAGGCGGATTGGGATTCCCCAACTTTGTATCAGGAAGACGCAGAAGAAGTGAATGAGATGTGTTTCTTTTGAGAAGGGCATATACTTTGGACGAAAAATTGTCGGCATTCCAAGAGGAGCCTCTTTATTCTGGTCGCAATTCAGGACATTTTACAAACGTTTGGAAGTTCCTAAACAAGAAATGAACGTCTGGTATTCGTTGTATTTGGGAAGTTGGAAGAGACTGACAGGCTACAACGCAAACTGACAGACAAACGCAATTTCAAGAGGACGGGTCTTGTCACCTTGCACTCAGACCTCCTGTCCCGTGGTGGAATGCGCAAGTGCAGGGAATTCACAAGGAAACCAAAAAACTTCTAAATAGGTCACTCAAGATTAATCTGAAGGAGGACTGGAGACCTAAACAAAACGAAAATAACGGACTGATTCGGGTTTCGAATAAAGACTTTGTGGAAAGATCGAAACACTGGGTGAAACCAGTAGATTGGTGTAAGTCATTTTAAAAGACAAAGCAGCCAAGCTGGACAAACTCAGGGAATCCGACAATACCTATACTTAGTCGAAAGCTGGAACCCTCCGGCTCATGCTTGGGGCTCACTTCCCAGAAATTCTGATTACAACTGGCCCAAAATCAGAACCAACCACAGAAACTGAGTATCCTCGCGTGTGGTAACAGATGAAGCTATCAAGTACGCCGCCGAGTCTTTTGATGGTTTCAAGTTGCATGGTACCGATGGCATGAACGCAGCTCTGCTGCAAAGGAGAATAAAGCTACTACTACCGGCTCTGAAAAAAATTTATACTGCCAGACTTGAGGTGTTTTCGAATCCGAACCACAGGGACAACGCAACAGAGGACGTCCTAGACTGAGATGGCGCACACAAGTGGAAACGGACCTAAACCAACTTGGAGTGCGCAATTGGAGGCAGCTGGCAAGAGATCGTGCTAGCTGGAAAGGCATGTTGGTTGAGGCCCAGGTCCACCCCGGACTGTATCGCAATCCGAAGAAGAAAAAGACTTGAGCTGGCGTACATTCCAAACTCCTGACGCACAGTTACGGTAACCTTCTTACCGAAAATCGGTAAAGGAGTTTACTTTCTCGCCAAAAACTTTAGATCTATTAGCCTTAGTTCCTTTATTCGGATATCCTTGGAGAGGCTGTGCAAAATCCTTTGCAAATACACCCTCTACCTCAGATGCAACTTGCTAATCAGCTCAGAAAACCTTTCGAGACTGCGCTTCAAAATCTCTTTGGCAGAATTGAAAGTGCACTTGACAGGAAATAATATGCTCTGAGAATTTTCGTTGACATAGAGGATGCTTTTGACAAGCAACTTTTGATGGCAAGTGCAACGCGGCCGGGGAACACGGCGTAGAAGAATCATTGGTGTTATGGATTAAAGCAATGTTTTTTTTTGTTGAAGGTTTGAGGTTACCCAAGCAATGCCTACAAAACAGAACTATAATCGCGGAGGCGAACTGCGACCAGTACGTAATGCAGGCGGTAAACAGGGGATGCCCGCAAAGTGGCGTCCTGTCTCCTCTGCTATGGTGCATATGTTGGTTGACTCTCTTCTTTCTGCCTTGAATAGGTCTAATAGTTCCGCCCAGGCTTATGTGAATGATGTAGGCGCCCTTGTCACCGGACCATGTCATGCGGCTTCTGCGGAAGTGGGCAGGCGGCTCTAGGAATAATAGATGACTGGCGTATTAAGAATGGGCGTTCAGTTAATCCTCTTAAAAGGAGGTTGTTCCCTTCACGAGGAGGACGGATCTGACTGATCTAAAAGTTGTCATCATTCCTCTTCCGATTAAGCTAAATATCTAGGTGCTAGCCTGGATAAAAAAACTTCCAAGTCAAAAAAAAACTGTCAGTCTTCTGGCTTTGTAAGGGACTATGATAAAACGTGGGACCTATCACCAAAAAGATTTGTACGGATCGACACGGCAATAATGAAACCTCTTCTTTCCAATGCAACAGTCGCTTGATGGAGCAATATACTTTTGCTCAAGTACGTGACTTCTGCTTTCACCTTGTTTCGAAGAAGAGTCTGGTTGCACAGGGGTTTTCCCTAGCACACCCCACTCTGCTCTTTTCCTTCCCTTGAAATCCACATCATGGGATGCACAATCAAGACCATATCCCGACATGGTTCCATCCGCACTGGAGCTTCGATGACCTCTGACACCGCATCTCCGATCCGATGTCCGATGCGAAAACACCAACAATCCAGTTGCGTCGTTCACACAAAGTCGACTTTCGCTGTGTCCAAGAATGACTCTGTACAAAAACTAAACTGGTAAGGGAATGTAGTTGGATTTTCAAGAAAGGCTCGAAGACTGTTTAGGAATCTGGAGCTGGGGCCTTAGTGGAAAACGACAACGTTAATGGTCACGAACTATTTTATGAACTTATGAAGAATAGATGAAAGGCTAGGCTGTGCTTAAGGCCTTACTCAGCCCTCTAACCACCCCCAAGATAGTACTAGAATACAAGTAAATTGTCCAGGTCCCGGGACACCACGGGATCATGGGGAATGAGATTGCCACTGAACTTGCTGGCCAAGGATCAAAACACGCATGATCTTCGTTTTAGCCTTGTTTAGACTTTCTGATGAAATCCTATGCGACGCCTATAGAGAAGGTGAAGACACTACAGAGCAAAGGAAATGCCCGGGAAGTCAATGTCCCGCCTTGGCTAAGATCAGGTGGCGGCTGCTTGGCACTGTAGTGGAAGCCGAAGGCTATTTCACACAGCTTACTGAGTTTCTTCCGGAAGGACAAGAAATTGTACTAAATGTAGGTTAACTGCGTGCCAGTGTAATGGACTGGAGGTTAGAGGTCTCAAGTCTGAGCGTTCCAGTACAATACTTTCCAACCTCCAACAAAAACAAATCTCATACTGCTCGGTGATTTGAACACAAGAGAGATAAGTGACTTCAACCTTAATTAAAATGTTTACCAAGACCGTGTGACTTGGCTTCGGTAAAGTTTTCTGTGGGATTTTCTGATTTGACTTTGCTAGACGGGATAGTAGCCGCACTCATAAGCCTGTTCATGGGCATATTGTGTCTAATTTATAGATAACCCATCATTTTGTGTGTATACTATTCAGAGAAGCAGCAGCGACGGACTTTTGAACAGTCTATATTTCATAGACAACCCAATCTCTGCACCTTTCAAATTAATAAAAGATTTCCCTTTTATCTTTAACACATTTTGTTTTATTCAAATTTGTGGATAAGGACCACCGGACGAAAGTGCTCATGTTTTAAAACGTGTAAAACTTTAAAAGGTGGTCACCGTGGCGCAGTGGGTAGAGTGCGATGCTCACACGCAAAAGGTTTAGGTTCGATTCTCAGCTTAACACCAATTTTTCGAATTTTTCACGGCACCACCTCTTTCGAGCTGCTGACAACACTCAAAGCGTAAAAACTGTCTAAGAAAAATTTTCTTACATTTCGCCGTTCGGAGTCGGCAGAAAACTGTAGGTCCCTTCTACTCGTGAGAGAACAGTAGTGCACACAGCACGAGTAGTTGATGAGCAAACTAGGCCCTGGTATTCCTTTGGACTGTAGCGCCCACAATTATTATTATTATTATTAAAACTTTATAAGTTGTACGAAACTCTAACGTCTTAGAAAAAGACTCTGTTAAAACAAAATTTTCCCAAATATCTTATCAAAATTAGCCTGGCGGTAAAAACAACATCCTCAAAGTAAGATTCGTTTGAACAACAACCCAACCGATAAAACCAAACTCATAAACACCACGACGCCTCACTATCAAACACATTACACATCACAAAGTCTCGCCCAAAGTTACGCGAGAGTCGACCTTTACCCATTTCGGTGTGTCGTCGGCAAGTCTCAACAGCCTCAGCATGCTTGCGGACAGTTCCAAGTTCATCAGCGGCATGGGCAAACAAAAGAATTGTTTTGCAAAACCTGTCACATACCATATCTTAGCCCCCTCCCCGTCGCCGCAACCACCACCACCCACCAGTTCATTGTTTGTTTCGCTTTTATTGTGTCGTTCGTTCGGCGATAAAATACTTCCACGTAAAGTTTACAAAATTAATCGTCACTCCAAAAAAAAGAATAAGACAATTCATTCTTGAATGGTGCATTCGATTGACGACCGACACGGCGCCGACAGAGGTTTTCGGGCATAATGGCCTCCCGGGTTCGTGAGATGCCGTGGAAAATTCATGGTTCTTTGTCCTCATCGAGAAAGAGGACAGGGAACGAAACTCAATTGACAGACCTGTAGATGCGTATGGGAAGCGTGTAATGCATTTCGTTGGGAAAGTCAATGCGTGCTAGATAATGCGAAACACACATCACATGCGATACACAACCTTAAGGTTGTTGACCCAAACTGCTGATAATGCGGCGGGGGAGAAGAACAGGCGAAAATGTTTACAAAAGATTTGTGGAAATAACACACCGAAAGCGTTTTGTGTTCAAACAAACGGAGATACGGTTGAATAGTAAGTGGCTGTCGTAGGTGGCCCTTTTCCGAGAAATAGGCGTGCTCCGCTGCAGTACATGGGCTCTGAAAGCGTGCACTCACCTGAAAAGAAAAAGAAAAGATAAAATTGATTAACAGCTTTCAGTAGGTGGGAATGGAAATGGGGGCATTTAAAAGAAATGGGTTATGAGACGGATATTTGAGTGGTAGCGCTTTAAATCGATTTTTATAGCGATGTGCTTCTGTGGCGCTTGACTTTTCAATATCGAGGAGCGAAATTCAAGGCAAGGTCACAGTGTTGAAGAGAGGTTGCTATTTTTCGGCTTCTGGCTCATTTTTTTTGCTAGTTGTGAAGAGGATTGAATTGCTCCAAGGGGTGTAAGGGTCCGAGTCTAATTTTCAATGTCACCTAAACATGAATCTAAGAAAGCATAAGCTCTCGAAACTTATTCGGAACAGATTTAGGGCATGAAGCCAAGGTATAATTTGTAGGAAAATATAAAGACAGAATGCTCAGAAATTTCCGCAGCACTATAATTCAACATGAAAGCGATTAAAAGTTTTGCAAATCATTGCCTCCTCTTCCACGCATCAACTTCAGGGAGTAGCAGAAGAAATCCAGATTTTACTTTTCTTACAGTGTTGCATTACGTAATTACATTAAGAGACGTTGAAAAAAAATAGTTTTTATTAATTCTAAAAATTCTAGAAAGAAGGCAATCTTATTTTCTACATTGCGTTGATGCGACACTGGTCGCAGTTTATGTGCTAAGGAATGAATGGGAATATAAATTAATTCGTTTTCAAAAGATGGCGCCACCTGCAAGTTGTTGTGGAAGAAATTAATTTCTTCATTGGAAACATTGGAAAGGTGTAATATTTGTCAGCAGTAATTAGCGTCCATCAGTGTCTGTTTCAGTCAGCAAATATTAACTCTTCAAAATGCACGGATGGTCTGACATAAACTGAATTTGACAGAAGTTTTTAAATGTGAAGCTAAAACCTATTGAATTTGTTTAGCCTTTTGATTCAAATCTGCACTGACTGGTAAATCATACAAAGATTGCCTTTTATATTTCGGGATTGGGTAATCCTTGTGACACAATTTGACAATTGTCAGCTTTATCGTAGAGTTTGATACTCTTGAGGTTATACGTACTCAGACCGTTTTGACATACGAGCGCTATTTGTGTTGTTTACAGTAACTTAAAAGATTCATCTCGCCAAAAAAATTAAATTAAATCGTGAAAATTTTCGTGCGATTGTTTTTTACAACTTTCGATGTAAACACAACAGTGCATCGATGATCTTAATTCAATTTTTGGCGATGAAGCTCAATCAAGGACCAGTGTTTATCGATGGTACGGTGAATTCAACCGAAGTCGTAGTTCACTGCAAGACGAATTTCGTGAAGGTCGTCCAAAATCAGTTGTTGTTCCGGAAACCATTGAGGCTGGGCGCCAACTGATATTGCACGATCGTCACGTGACCTATCGCGAGATTGAGACAACCTTAGACATTGGTGGGCCCAGCATACATTCAATATTGCATGAACATTTGACCGTCAAAAAAAATTGTTCGCGTTGGATACCACACAATTTGTCAATCGCTCAAAAAAAGGTCAAAAGAAATGCTAAAAAAATACGATCGCGGTGCTTCGAGACACGTCTATGACATCGTGATGGGTAATGAATCGTGGATTTACGCGTATGAGTCCGAAAGTAAACAGCAGTCGACAGTATGGGTGTTTCAAGTTGAGCCAAATCCAACAAAAGTTGCTCCCGCACGAAGCACTTCCAAGCAAATGATCGCCTGTTTTTTTCGGAAAAACTGGACATGTCGCAACCGTACCACTAGAACAACGCAGAACAGTCAATTCTGAGTGGTACACAAATATTTGTTTGCCAGTTGTCTTCCAAGAAATCAGGAAAACCAACCGCCGAAGACGGATCACTCTTAACCACGACAATGCGAGCTCTCACACTTCGGCTCAAGCAACTGCATTTTTGAGTACTCAAAACTTCGATTTGATGAGTCATCAGCCGTATAATCCTGACTTGGCACCGAATGACTTCTTTTTATTCCCGTACGTAAAAAATAAAATGAAAGGTCAACGTTTTTCGACATCTGAAGAAGCGGTTAATGCGTTCAGAATGCATGTTTTGGAGATACCTTAATCAGAGTGGTAAAAGTGCTTCGACAATTGGTTCAAACGCATGCAAAAGTGTATAGATCTTAATGGGGAATATTTTGAAAAACAATAAAGCTATTTTCGATGATTAATATTTGTTTTTGTTCTCTAATCCCGTAATATAAAAGGCAACCGTCATAGAAGACTTAAAGGCAGTTTGAGAGTGAAAACAGTTAATTCATGAAATTCGATATAAATATGGCCTCATTACTATTCCCTTTGTCACATTTAGTTTTACAAACGAAAGCAGTAGGAATATAAGTTCCAGACATTAGAAATCCACGTTGCATGAAAGAAATATTGATTCGAAGAGTTTAGAAAAAAAAACATGGCTGAAGTCAATTATAGTAGGCAATTATTTTTTTTTTTAACTTTTTACATAAAACACTTTTCCAGTGTTTTTTACAAGTTTCGAAATGATAGAAGAGGACATAAAGTAAGAAATAGTCAAGCGAAAGCATTTACACACATTTTAAAGGGAAAGGAAATGATACTGTTTGTTATCTGAAAGAAAGTTATTTTGGGATGTGTTGGAATGTCGCCAGAAAAGCTTAGGTATCGTTCCATTGTGAGAAGATATTTCATTTTCAATCTTGCAAGATTTAGAAAAACGAGTTAGATGTCCTTAAGTAGCAGGGATAGTTAAAAGTTGGATCCTTCTCAAAGGTATACATAAACGATAATGTTAAGTCACACAGTAATCAGTATACTGCCACAATTTAACTTACGGAAAACGCTGGATATGTTTGAACGGTGAAACAATTGCGGCCGCTGATAGTGTTCAAAATCTTAGCAATAAGAAGAAGTAAGGATAAGGCAGCTTAATTGTAATACGAATTATACGCTCATGTTGGTGTTGTTTTTGTTCATTAGATAACGACTTCTAGGAGAGGAACATACCGTAAAAGAACTTGTCAATTATTCCCCGTCAATGTAATTCTTAATAATAACAACGATTGTAAGGCGTGCCAGTCCACAGGGGACCAGGGCCTAGCTTGCTCATCAACTACTCGTGTTGTGCACACTACTGTTCTCTCGAGTAGAATGGACCTAAAGTTTTTTGCCGACTCCGAACGGCAAAATTTGAGAAGGCTTTCTTAGACATTTATTACTCTTTGAGTGTTGTCAGCAGATCGAAAGACGTGGTGCCGTGAAAAATTCGAGATGTTCAGCCGGGAAGCGAACCCAGACCTTTTGACGTGTGAGTGTCGCACTCTACCCACTACTCCACGGCGGCCACCGATGTACCAGGTATACCAGTATGAAATGAAATTTGTTTTTGAAAATAAAACACTAATTATTAATGTGAAAGTAAAAAGAATTTTATTCAAAGTAGTGGCCATGTAAATAAATATTTTTCACAGATGTCATAGCAAACAAACCAAAAAAAATAAAGGATCACAACAAATGTTCTCTATCGAGACATTTGTATCTTGACGCTGGCAGTTCCTGGGGAGAGAATATTTTCATGACGGATTATATTCTCTCCTGCTCCATCAAGGGTGGTAACAAACTCTCCGAGACCCTCAATATCAAAAAAGGTTTCAGAGAAGGCGACGCATTTTCGTGTGACCTCTAAAACATTATTCTTGAGAAGATGGAGCGTAACTAACAAATTAACACCAGAGACACAATTTTTCAAAAGTGAGCCCAACTGCTGGCTTACGCTGACGACATTCGACGAACACAGGGAGTCGTCAATGAGGCGCTTGCTGGCATTAAAGTGGAAACGGCTAAAATGTGTCTGAAATGAAAGAAATGAGGTCAAAACAAAGTACATCCTGCGGTCAAAATGCACACACCATCGATGTCTCGGAGAGATCGCCACACTGGGCAGCAGACATATTGAGGTACGCAAGGACTTCGTCTACATCGGCGCCACGGTAAAAAGGGACAACAACATCAGTACCGAAATCAAACGCAGAATTGATAGTTCTTATCGCGGTTTTTTTGGGCTTAAGAGAGAATTGAGTAATAAAGGCCTCTCTCGAAGGTGTAAGCTCGCTTTATATAACAGCTTGATCAGCCCAATCCTACTCCGCAAAAACCTGGACGCTACTCAAAACGGATGATATAGGATTTTTTATTTTCGAGAGAAAAATTCAGCGTGCGATTTTTGGTCCTGTTTGCGTTGATGATATCTGGAGGAGATGATATAATGACGAACTCTATGAGCTCTACAGCGGCATTCGCCTGGTCAAGCGTTTTGGATAAACCTCATAAGATGGCTAGGCTATGTAGATGACATCATTGCTCTGGCCCAAAAAGTCTTCGAATCCAAGCTTTTTGGACAAGTCGAAAGAGGACGGCCTAGGATAAATTGGCGCGCACAAGTTGAGAAAGACCTCAACCAACTTGAAGTGCGCAATTGGAGGCAGCTGGCAAAAAATAGTGCTGGGTGGAAAGACATATTGGTTGAGGTCTATATCCACCCCGGATTGCGACCCCTACACAAAGAAGAAGAAGAACTATTGGATAATATAACTTTGCAGAAGCTCACCGTCGTCGATGCTTAACTTTCCCCCCTCTCGTTCCGAAATTCTTGGACATCATGTTCTTGTTCATCATGGATAAAAATCCGATTAGCAAAATTGTGTCATTTGCAATGCCTTTAATAATAATTGTTGGCGCTACAGTCCAAAGGGGGACCAGGGCCTGGCTTGCTCATCAACTACTCGTGTTGTGCAAGCTACAGTTCTCTCACGAGTAGAAGGGACCAACAGTTTTCTGCCGACTCCGAACGGCAAAATTTGAGAAGGCTTTCTTAGACATTTATTACTCTTTGAGTGTTGTCAGCAGCTCGAAAGAGGTGGTGCCGTGGAAAATTCGAAAAATTGATGTTGAGCTGGGAATTGAACCTAGACCCTTCGGCGTGTGAGCATCGCACTCTACCCACTACGCCACGGCGACCACCAATGCAATGCCTTTAAGGCGACTAAAATCAACTTCCTCAGATTCTTTCGCATAGTTTTTTTCCACACAGCCGCAATGTACTTTATCGACGTTAAGGTGTTAGGTACATACGGACTTGAGTTTGTTCACTGCACTGCGGCTATTAAAAATGTAATTGTCCCCTGCTGTGACTAACATCTTTAGTCACCAAGTTAGAACGTTGACGCTAATTCACATTTAAATACAATTAGTCAACTAATTTCTAGGAATTTATCCACGATTGCAAGGTAATACAAGATCAACCGTTCATTGATTGCTACGATGATTCACTCAACCAGCGGATACCTTAATGATCCCTTCACTGAACACTTCCCACGTCAATTTCAACCGCATTTGAAGGGAAACGTCCCACGGATGCCAACTAGAAGACTCGTGAACGTTAAAATCCCATTAGAGAGACTGCCTCACGTCAGGTGTACACTCCTCCTCCCAACCTTCATCCGGCATTCGACTGGCAATCAATTCCACTTATCTAGACTACCGCGTGTGTCAGTGAAATTCGCCAACAAATATCACTCATAAGTGGATAATTGCCGGGAGATTGCTTCGAATTTTGCGCACAAATTGCAAGCAGCAGCTGTTGCCTCCTCTCCGATTCAGTCGTTAGCCGTCTAGCTCTGCTGGTTGATTATAATTAACAGCAAACAATAGACGTGCTCATTAGAAATCGATTAATTTTAACTTTCACGCACACGAGACACTTTAAGATCACATTTCCTTCCAAAAAACAAACAAAATTGGGATTGCAACAATCGCGACGAGGACAGATCTCCGCGCTCATGTTGCTCTGGCAGAGAAAACGAAAATTCATCAAATTTTATCTGAGTTTATTTTCACTGTAACCCAATGATGCTGAAACGACGGCAATCGATGCGAACAGGGGGCAGGGGGCAGGCAGTTGCTAATATTCGAGCGAATGTTCGTATCTCTCTAGTGGAGATAACGAGTTTACTTGTCCGTGATTTTTGGCGTTTCTTTTCGAGAAGTCGTCGCCGTCGCCACTATCGTCCGTTGCTACGAACCGGTTGCATTTAAACAAGTTGAATAATTTTGTTTTTGTTTTGCTCTTCGGTTTTTGTGTTAATCTCTCAGATATGCGGGGCTGGCACGACGACTGGTTGCTCCGTGCGTTCGGGAGCGTGTTGTTTACATCAATTTTTAAAGACTTCATAATGTGTAGTATCTTTTGCTGGTGCTGTGCGTTGCGCGATAATGGCGCTGTTATGCTGAAATATTTGTGCTTGAAAGCGCTTTTTTTCGACGGATGGACAAAGGTTTAGGAAACCGGGGGATTAGATATTTTTGAATTGTTTTATTCGCAGGTGTTGCAGCTAGCGGGTGATCGATTAGAATACTTGAGAGGTTTAGGGGAAGTGGAGATGCTAATCCTCGGAGAAGGTGGGAATGTTTAATTGTTAAGTGTCTGAAAATCTGCAATCGGCGTTTTTAACGCCTGAGAGTCAATCCTTGCGGCACTGGATGTAAACGCCATTTTTGAGATTAAGATCATGACAGTCTATTTTGGTATGTTCTTAAACGCTCGTTAAAATACAATTGAAAAACATCATTAACGCATTAAAGCAATTGGAATGAGAAATTGGCATGGATCGCAGTTTTGAGTAAAGAGTAAAAAAGTTTCACTTGTACTTTAACAGCATTGTGTAATTAAAGGAAGACGTCTTTTTCTATGTCGAGGCCCAGGTCCACCCCGGACTGTAGAGTCACAAGAAGTACTTTGATGTCCTGATAACAGTTTATAAAAACATCAGAAAGTGTCCCATCGATACTACGTACTTCAATTGTGTGTGAATGTCAGCCAGCGGGGTGGCCAACTTTTCAAACAATTGACACTCCCTCCTGTCAATGAGTTTCAAATAAATTAGCCGTCAAACTGATTTATTTTGAAAAACAGAAGACAGAAATAAACTATATCCGCGTCCATTTGCCTTCTGACATTTTGTATTCGGAAAGTGTATAAAAAACACGTTCTTTGAGGTATTTTAAAAACGAGGAGGTTCGCTTTGGGGATTATATGTGAATGCGAACTGAGCACACAGAGTTGTCTTATAAGCTTTAGGCAGGTGATTCTTCATTTATTCACCGAATAGTACGACACTTAGAACGCTGGTCGCAACTAGACACTGTAGAATTTGATGCCTTTTGGTTTCAAGAAACGTAAAGTTGGTTCCTTATTCCTTTTTCATGAGGTACACACCGTCATAGAGCAGACTACGTCCATTAAGATGCTTCACAGATCGAGCATTCCTCGTCCCCTTAAAAAAAAACAAACAAAATTCCCTGAATAGGGTGATGCTTGTTATGAAGGAGACCAAGTGATGACAGTAATGTGCGCTAGACAAGCAGATCAGGCTATTGCAGGTTACTGACAGTGGCGGAAGCCAACAGTGCACTATCACTCACAAATATGGATTCAGGAAAGGTCGATCAGCGGTGGATGATTAGCAGCAGTGGTAAACACGGCCAGGGACGCTATCCAAGGAAAGAGATGGAGAGGGGAAGCAAAGAAGGGGAAGTAATTACACTAGATGTTAAAAATGCTTTCAACTCAGCTAGCTTGTTGTACATACGTACGTCTCTTTTCGCCAAGGGCACACCCGCTTGTCTGACGAAGATAGTCACGGACTACTTTATGAACTGGAAACTTATCTTTAACACCGACGATGGCGTAAAATCCGACAACATAACGGCATGAGTTCCACAGGAATCAGTCCTCGGACCTCTACTGTGGAATATAATGAGTAATGGCGTTCTACGACAATCGCTTCAATATGGAGTAAAATATTCGGCTTTGCTGACGACATTGCTATCGTCACTGTGGCAAAGCACATAGAGGGCGTGGGAGCTGCTACGAATACAGCAATCTTAAATGTAAAAGAGTGGCTCGAAAATGCCGGTCTTGGACTTTCGGCAAACAAAACGGAGGCGGTGCTAATCACTAGATGCAAGAAGATGGAATATGCCAACTTTATGGTTGGAGACCAGACACTTAGGTCCAGAAAGTGCGTGAAATGCGTGAAGTGGCTAAGAGTTATGTTGGACAACAGGCTCTCCTTCAGGGAACACCTAAATTACGCCAGTAAGAAGGCAACACTTGCACAAGGAGCACTCTCTTGAATCCTTCAAATTATTGGTGAACCCGTGTAAGCACGCAGAATCCTACTCTCACGAGTAATCAGTTCAGTTCTCCTGTGTGCAGCTCCGATTTGGGATAGAGCACACACTTCAGGGCGACTGAAACGAATGACAACGTCAGCATATAGACTCTGCGTAATACGAACTATCTGCGGTTTCAGGACCATTTCTGATGGGGCGGCGTTCGTAATAGCAGGAATGCTACCCATAGAAACTTTTGCAGATCAGCTTATGAGAGTGTACCACCGAAAAACCCGAACAGGCATCAAGCCAAAATTATAAAAAAAAAGAAGAACGAGCAGCATCCATAGCAATGTGGCAAGCTAGATGGGGTGCCTCCACAAAAGGTAGGTGTTCGCATGTGCTCCTTCCCGTCATCGAGACCTGGATATCAAAATCCGCAGAGGAGTGCAAACACCAACTCTCAAAGTTCCCTTTGGGACATAGTGGCTACCAAAAATATCTACACAGGTTTAGGCACGGCAACTAGCCGCAGTGCCCACAATGCCCAAACTTCGAAGAGGACACAGACACCGATTTTTTCACTGCAGCCGCTTTGCGCAGGAGAGACAGTTGGTAAACCTACCAAGCCCCGATAATATGATCCCTTACATCTGTAGAGCACTGAAATGAGGTATGCTCATTCATTGTGAAAGTTCATTCAAAACTTAGACAGGTTGAAGCATCAAGGGCTTCCCTCCAGAGCAGAGCGTGAGTCGCTAACCATCCCCGCGAAGTAATGTCTAACGGCAGTGCCGCGGGGAGAGTGGTTGAAGAGTGCAGTGTGTGGATTAGTACGAAAACGCCTTCCCGTAATCGATTGTCCCGGGTTGCGAATCGTGCATGCTGACAGCTTGGGCTCAGCTCAAAAAGGTACTCGGGGGACGCTAAGGTTGTCAAATATCGTCCGCCTTTTTGTCTTTTGAATTTTCCGGCTATGTACAAGGCGCTACAGAGCTCGTATCTGGCAATATATAGTATTGATCATAGTGGATCATAATGGTGGCTTGGGGGATGGTACTCTATCACTTCGAACCGCGGAGGAATAGTTTCGACGATTCAGAGCCAGTGAAAACGACACCATGGATAAGCCAACCGGCGGAAGACCTGTGACGACAAATACCTATCGAATCATGGAAATCATCGAGTTAGACCGGCATGTGGCGTCTCGTGACATTGCCCAAGAGATGGGAGTTAGTCACCAAACCATTTTAAACCATCTGCAGAAGCCTGGATACAAGAAAAAAGCTTGAGGTTTGGGTGCGGCATGATTTGACGTCAAAAAACCTTCTGGACTGAATCAACGCCTGCGATATGCTGCGGAACGAACTCGACCCATTTTTGAAGCGGATGGTGACTGGCGAGGAAAAATGGATCTCACACGACAATATCATGTGAAAACGGTCGTGGTTGAAGGCCGGTGAATCGTCCTAAACAGTGGCCAAGTCGGGATTGACGGCCAAGAAAGTTTTGCTGTGTGTTTGGTGGGATTGGAAGAGAATCATCCACTATGAGCTGCTCGCATATGGCCAGACGCTTAATTCTACCATCTACTGCGAACAACTGGACCTCTTGAAGCAGGCGATCGACCAGAAGCATTCAGAATTTGCCAACAGGAAGGGTGTAGTGTGCCACCAGGACAACGCCAGGCCACACACTTCGTTGATGACTCGTCAGAAGCTACGAGAGCTCGGATGGAAGGTTTTATCGCATCCTCCATAAAGCCTGGACATAGCGCCAAGTGATTACCACCTGTTCCTGTCCATGGCGAACGCCCCCGGTGGTGTGAAGTTGAACTCAAAAGAATCTTGTGAAAAATGGCTGTCCGAGTTCTTCGCAAATAAGGAGGGGGGCTTCTACAACGGAGGTATTATGAAGTAGCCGTCTATATGGAAACAGATTATCGAACAAAGGGGAGCATATTTGAATTAAATCCGATCACTGTAACACTTTATATGAAGCATTGAATGAAAAGCAAAAACAGCGGAAGGGAGATAGTTGACAACCTTATATATTTAAGATGTTTTTTGTGTCATCATTGCTTCAGTCTAAGAAACTTTACAATGCATTGCATCCATCCATTGATTTGATGTCAATTTCTTGATCCATCTGTGCACAGACGCACCCGACAGTGAATTCCAATACCCGTCGCTTGTTGAGCGAGTGCCAGAACGGCGTCCAACTAGGGAAAGTTTGATTAGAGTGTCTAAGATCTTGCAAGGCTTTAGCCATCTTAAAACCATCCCGTGCAGAACGGATTTATAACATTTCTCAGACCCAGGCTGTATTTGAATCCGAGTTATTGGGGCAACGCAATAGAGGACGATCTCATTTGAGATTTCGCACACAAATGGACAAGGAGTCGAACTTAGAATGCAATGTTAAGAAGGTAAGAAACCTTGCTAGCTGGAGGGGAATGTTAGCTTAGACTCAAGTCCAGCATGAACAGACGGGCTCAAGTGACAAGCAAAGTAACTGAAGCAAGCCGGTACCTGCTTGCCAAGGTAACCAGAAGAAACAGCCGAAAATGACTTATTATCTAAATATTTCGCGTACTACAAGTCAAATTTTTGCACACCCTACTGTGATACGGCTTAATATCCGCAAAGTGCCGCTCATCTGCATTAATTATTTTTTTTTCTGCCCTCCAATATTTTCAGTCAGGCAAATCTTTGGACATGGTTGATGTTATCGTAGTTTTCAGATTTGTTTGTATCTGACCACTATACAGAGACCATAAAGAAAAGCTTTAAAATCCAGCAGGCAGCACGAAGTTGAAGAGCCTTTTAGCATGCAGTAACTTCCTTGAATTATGAATGTTGGTTACCAAGAAAGTTTTCAGTAAATGACGAGACCAATCAAATTTGTGATGTTGCTGTGACAAAAAACCACACATTGAAGGTAAGGTTAGGTCCAATCAGTGAATCTCTTATTTCCTAGAACAGACTTCAAATTACTTAATTAGAGAGTTCAAATCTAGAATTTGATAAACACTGCCGTTGAAAGACGGTCAGCATCGGCATTAACTTTTCAATTAACAATTCATTGACAGCTATGTTCCCTGCAAGTGGAGACAGCACACCATGTTGTGGCACGACAATGCAGACTGCTCTTCAAATCCTGGTTTCTCTTAATCTGCAGTATTCCGCTTGCGGATCTCCACTGGCGATGAAACCAATTTTTGCAAGATCTTGGAAACTGTCAAAACAAGCTAAAATGGCAGCAAGGAGGAAATCAAGAAACATTGTGTATGTGGTATATTCAGATCGAAGCCTTCAACCAACGTCGCCTTGCTGCAAGTGATGGATCCCTTGCAGAAGCAAGCATAAGCATAACTAACTTTGGGCCTTCCGACATGCCTTGCGTTCCTCTATACCCTACACACCCCCTTCCTGATGGTGGCCACAAGAAATTTCCAGCGCCGTAAAAAACGACTCCCTTTGACTCGCTCCAGTGATCTGCTTTAAAGTCAAATTTCACTTAAGTCAAGGCACTCAAAACAAATTTCGAGCAACGTCATTTACAACTTTCAATAAATCATTACTCACTCCCCGTGGACGTTTTCTTTTTCTTCGACCCATGAGAACACAGCGCACCACTTCAGTGCTCCCCCCAATCGCACTAAGCGTCTAACCCCATGTACACTACGGATGCCTTCATCACATGAACGCCTTTTAGCGTAATCCTCTTTGAAATTTTAACGACCACAACGACGTTTTTGCAAGCCCGCATTCTCCCCAACCCACTCCCACTGCCACCCACGCACTCATGTACTCATGCGAGCATAATTACAATTTGCGAGAGAACATCGTCTCCGTGTAGCGTGTGCACCCATCGACCACAGGGTGACCTAAAGAAATTGAATGAGTCGCCTCCATTTCGCCAACTCGCGACTGGTCATCTTTGTTTCGAAAATCTGTTACTCAAACGCGGGGTTAATTTGCCTGGGACCCCTTAATTGTGATCGACTGGCTGGTAGTGTTTGTGGACAAGATGAGTTAGATTTGGCAGTCAGAGCTGTGAGACATGTATGTCGTGGAGGTGACCCTGTATCGTAGCGCAGTTCAGAAGCGAAGGTTACATTCGCGTAACGTGACTGGCAAGTGCGCTCCGATGAGTTGGTCTAGGGTCGAGGAGGGCACTCCGGGCGAAGCGGTTTGCTGACTAATTGGAGCGGAATTGACTCTTTGCGAGCAGGGAGGCAAAGAAGGGGAAGTCTACGATGTTTACTTTGCAATAAGACTTTTTTTACCATTTTGGTGAGGTATAGGGTTGGGGGTTTACGGTTCAGTGTCTAGGAAAATTGTGCGCATTTGGCGCTGTGAAATTTCTGCCAGAGTGGCAGTGGAGATGGTGACTTTTTGAAGAGGATGTGAAGAGCTTTGTAACTAGGGAAAGCTAAGAACAAAAAGAAAAACAAAAAGGTGGAGACAAATAACCCCGTCGCCTTGACAGTTGTCTGAAATTTGTTGTCAATGTCATGGCCCACAGACGTAATAAGAGATAAGGGGAAATTCATTATGTCACTCATTGGGAGGAAAGTGTTTCTCAAAAATTTCGAAGATATCTGGTGGTGCTATATGTCGACGGTTTTTGATTAAAACGCTGAAGGCAGAACAGGTCTGGAATAATAATATAATACTATAATACTGCATTTTGAGAACTAACATGGGGAGCAAGTTACAATGTAAAGGGTTGAGGGAATCTATTAGTAATCTGTAATGAAGTATAAAGCCTTGTTAAATTGATTTTAAAACTTTTACTTGAACATATTATTATAGGAACTTAATGTCAAATTGATTGCCAATTATTCAGCCTTCTTTGCCAGTCTCTTTGCAAAGCAGACTTGAGTGAAGGGCGAGCAATGGCTTTCTTGTCGGCTTTAAATCACATTTTAGCTTATATGACCAGGATAGGGATAATCCATGTGACAAATTCAACTTGGTGTCTCGAGAGAAAACTTGCTTATTAAATTCTTCTTCTTTTTCTTCCTATGGCGCTACAGTCCGGGGTTGACCTGGGCCTCAACCAACATGCCTCTCCAGCCAGCACGGTCTTTCGCTAGCTGCCTCCAATTGCGCACTCCAAGTTGGTTGAGATCCCCCTGGATCCTCTTGGTCTCAGAAATTGTTGCTTAGAGTATAAAAAATATTTGTATATTCTTGTTTTTGTATATGTTGTCTTTCATTAACATACTTTAAAGTTAGAAATATGCGTCAATCAAAACATTGTACAGAAGATATGCGAAATTTTATCAAAAAATTGCGGTCGGAGGGAAAAACATATGCTTCAATCCAGGAAATCATAGGATGTTCAGCAAAAATGGTCAGCAAAGCACTAAACTGGAAAGCTAGGCCCGAAACACGCGGTCCAAAGAGAGTGACGACTAAGCGAACTGACCGAAAAATTATCAATATGGCAAAGGAGAACGCTTCCATAAGCTCCGGACAGATAAGGGATGAACTTCAACTTCCGGTGAGTGCTGTGACGGTTAGAAGACGTCTTCTAGAGGCTAAACTACCAGCTCGAAGCCCGCGAAAAGTACCGCTTTTGACAAAAAAGCATGTGCAAAAAAGAGATTGGCATTCGCAAAGTTTCACAAAGTTTGGCCTAACGAGAAATGGAGGAATAAGCTGTGGAGCGATGAAAGCAAAATAGTCTTATTTGGGCCCAAGGGTCGTCGGCAATATGTAAGAAGACCAAAGAATGAAGAAAATAATCCCCGTTATACAGTTTAAACTGTTAAACACGGAGCCGCAAAACTAATGATTTGGGCCTGTTTCTCATATAATGGGGTTGTGCCTATACGAAGGTTGCGTTTTATATTTCGGGATTGGGCAATCCTAATGTTGCAATCTGGCAACTGCCAGCTCTATCGTAAAATTTGACATTTTTGAGGTTATACGTACTCAGAACGTATTGACATACGAGCGATATTTGTGTTGTTTACAGTAACTTCAAAGATCTTTCTCGCCCAAAATAGGGAATTAATTCGTAAAAATTGTCTTGCGATTATTTTTTACAACGTTCGACGTCGATTAACTCTCTTAATTAAATTTTTGGCGATTAAGCTTCGTCAAATACCAGTGTTTGTATTTCCGCCGTATAGTCCTGACTTGGCACCGAATGACTTCTTTTTATTCCCGTACATAAAAAATAAAATAAGAGGTCAAAGTGACACCTGAAGAAGCGGTTGATGCGTTCAGAATCCATGTTTTGGAGACACCTCAATCAGAGTGGCAAAAGTGCTTCGACAATTGGTTTAAACGCATGCAAGAGTGTATAGATCTTAATGGGGAATATTTTGAAAAAAAAAATAAAGCTATTTTCGATGATTAACATTTGTTTTTGTTCTCTAATCCCGAAATATAAAAGGCAACCCTCGTATATCCTCTCAAGGGTATAATGGACGGATGCTGATTTTAGAAGAGGTTATGCTGCCATATGCCGCGAAGGAAATGCCACTAGTTTGGGTAACAAGATAATGACCCAAAACATACACAATCTTGGTTTGATGAAAATAGAGTAACCGTTATGGAGTGGCTAGCGCAATCCCCTGACCTAACCCCATTTGAAACTTGTGGAGCGATGTTTAAAATTCTGTCCATGAGGCGAAACCAAATAACGCCAAGGAATTGGAGGAGGTAGTGCGAGACTCATGGGAAGCTATACCAGTTGAGAGATGTCGGAGTCTGGTGGACTCAATGCCACAAAGATGCAGCGCAGTGATAAAAAACAAAGGCTTTGCTACAAACTTCTAATGGTAAGCTGTAAATTATAATGATTTCATATTTGATTTCTGTTGCCTAGGCACAGCATTTCTTCATTTTTATCGGACCCATCCCAGCACAAGAAATTCTATCCTAGCGAGCTTCTGCTAAATGCATTAAAACTCACCAGGAAAAATAATTTTATTGTTAAATTGATACGAAGACACAATAACATCAACCAATAGTCTGATCTTTGGGACGTACTACCCCGACGTATTGAACTATGAAAGTATACGTCTTTCCGACTGAAACTATTCCCGAACGACTTATTCAGAACTGTAACAGCTGCTCATGATGCACGCTAAACAGAAGAAGTGCAATATGAGCCGAACACCTCTGCAGGCATAAGAAACACCTCCAATTCAGAAAATCTACTTCCGCCAGCGCCTGATCAGTTTCTGATAAGAAACGGCTTTTCAATTGTTGGTTACAACAGCACCAGACTTTGAGGCATCTTAGTTAAGTCTTCACTGCCACCTCAAATAGGCTTAAGAAGTTTGAAGGTTGAGGTATTACTTCTTAACAAGAGTCATTCAATGAATTGGATCTATTCAGGATCGCTGTGTATTCTCTGTTCTCTCACGTGGGGTGATTTTACATTTACTGCCGATTCTAAACCGCGAATCATAGCTTTAAAGTGTTGTAAGCAGCTTGTTGTGAAAAGATGCATTGCGAATAGTAAATGATGAAAAGCCAAAGATCCGATTTGAAGTTATCGCACTGTTCAGCTGCGACATGGGCTTTGACTTAAATTAAACGAAACTATCTCCAGAAATGCCATATTTACCATAAGTCCCACATTTTTCCTCTATCCTCCGTACCTTTTTAACAGCCCACCTAAACAATCTTGTTGATTGTAATTTACTGCAAATCTCCCCGACGTACAAAGATCTGTTGATTTTGCTGTTGCTATTTTTCCACATGATTTCGAATCTCCTTGAAAATTTGTAATCAACGCACTCCTTTCCATGCCCACAAGTGCTCATGTTTCATTGTCAGTTTGTAAGCTGGGATGGAATTCAAAGCAAGCACTTCATCGAATGTGTGTCGCAATGCCTCCAGCACTGTTTCCTCAAACTTCATAAATCACTAACCGAAAGATAAACACTATCAGAGAGCAGATACAGCACACATGCACCCAGAAATTGCATCACACACTAAGTGTAACACTGCTCATATCTGAAGAGCACACAAACAAATGTGTGCATAGAGTGACAGAGAGACAGAGAGGAACAAGAATCGCTCTGTGTACATTTATTTGTATCTCTTGGGGTTCAATGAACCTCGAACGCAATGCTCTGTTTGTTCTCGTTACGTTTTTCGCAATCGAATTCAATTTACACACTTGACGAGTTTTACGACCTTGATCCGATGGATCCCGCCCAAAAGCCCGTTAAGATGCACGATAGTGCGAACGGTCAAGCTGACGACCACGACGGCCGTGGCAGTCGACAGCAGCAGCAGCGGCGTCGCCTTTATCTCAGTTCATTTGCTTGAGGAAAAATCAATGAATGCCACTTTATGGCGAAAGACATGGACAGCGAGTGATTCAGGAAAAAATGCATGACTCATGGGGGATAACGCATAAAACTGACTGAAGTAAGGAAGGAAGGAAATGAATTCGAGGAGCGGGCATGGGGGATAGAGAAAAATGAATAAATGAGGCGACAGTAAGTACTTGCTTGCCATTTCGTTTGGAAATACCGGGGTCGGAGAGGCGCAGGACACAGTCGTCTGTTGCTGATTTACGATGTCGCGGACACATGTGCGGGTGGATGAAACAAAAATTAACAGGTTGTGACCGTGTGGTCAGCACACTTTTTGTTTCGTTTTAATGATGTGACTGTGGTTGGTTCACCCTTAACATAGAGATGGGCTCGACACTTGTGTTTTCTTTTAACTACGCCGTCATTAAAGAGAGACATAAGTTTGATTATGTTCCAGGTTTTGCAACAAACGTTTTCGATAATCCAGTCGGTTAATAGGATATTCTGTAGAACATCTGTGGGAGTCGTGGCGTAGTGGGTAGAGTGCGACGCTTACTCGCCGAAGGGTCTAGGATCGATTCCCGGCTGAACACCTCAAATTTTTCGCGGCACCACCTCTTTCGAGCTGCTGACAACACACAAAGAGTAACAACTGTCTAAGAAAGCTTCTTAAAGTTCGCCTTTCTGAGTCGGCAAGAAACTGTAGGTCCCTTTTACTCATGAGAGAACAGTAGCGCGCACAACACTAGTAGATGATGAGCAAGCTAGGCCCTGGTTCCCCTGTGGACTGTCGCGCCAAGAATTATTATTAATAGGATATTCTGCTGTGAGGCAAGAATCTTCTCAAATACAGAATACCTTCTGATTCAAATTAACTCGCGATGAATATTCCCTGTGCATTTTTTTGTACTTCTTTGTCGTGGGTAAGAAAGTCCTTTTCAATGAAGCTTCAGGCGGGAGGTGTTCCCGAAGTGTAGAAGTTTAACACTAGGCTTAAAAAGCATATCTGTCGATTTGGATGCTGAACAGTGATCAAAGAAAGGAGCTATGCAGACATTCCTGGTTTGATATTTCCACCAGTCAGACATGAGAAATGGAAAGCCTTTCTGTTGATTTGAGGTGCTTTTGGAAGCTTTAATGCGAAACAAGACACCAAGCAGGTTGACAAACTATAATGTGACCTTTTCAACATCGTTTTTATTCAAACATCAAAAGACAGCAGCAGATGGACGATCATTTAAAAATCGGATCAACTGCCTTGCGGATAACATGCACATGCTTTCAGCTGAACACAGCTAGTCAGCTTATTTAGCGCTTGCTTAGGGGGCTGAACAGGGTTTTTCTCAGGACATCGTGAATACGCATCTCAAAAAAGAGAAAACATGTTAAGTTTCCGGATATATGTACCTTTGTATGCTATTTTCTCTAGTAACTGCTTTGCTTGGCAGAGATATGTACCTTTGTATGCTATTTTCTCTAGTAACTGCCGAGCAAGGCAGCATAGCATACAAAAGTAACATATCTCGAAATCCCTTTTCAATGGTTTTTTGGGCACGAGGTTGCATTGAGTAATGGAAGGCAACGTCCCTACTCCTCAATTCTTCTAGAAGCGTGGATGCGAAACAGAATTTATGTTCTGTTTCTGTCTGTTCAAAAAATAAGCTGGATTTTCAGATTTCTGAGATTCATGCATTTTATATTGTATTTTTTTTTTTTTTTTTTTTTTTTGTTATGTTGGTATACTCGTCTCGAATATGTGCTTACAGTTTCAGCTACATATATAGCATATATATTTCGTTAGCGGAATGCATGAAAGGAAGACGTGTTTCGCTTGTTCGGTCATTTCCTGCTGTCCAAAAAATCGGTCAAAGAATTTGCATTCAATTTTTTGTGAGCAATGGAACTAAGTCCTCAAATACATTTGAAATGGTGACGGCGGCAAATGGTGAGTGAACTCTGAGTTACAAAAATGTTTACAAGTGGTACAAACTTTTCAAAAAAGTTTGAGAAGATGTGAATGGCGACGCTCGTCCTGGATGCCCCAGCACACCAACAACCGATGAAAATGTTGAGAAAGTGAAGACAGTTGTTATTGAGAATCGTTAAATTATTATTAGAGAAGTTGCTGAAGATGTTGGTATTTTGGTTGGCTCATGGCCTTAAACTTTTTTTGAAAATTCGGGGCATAAACCGTGTGGCAGCCATGTTCGCTTCCAAATTACTAAATTTTGACCAACAAAAAAAATGACGCATGAGCATCGCTCAAAAATTCTTGAATAACGTCACCGGCGATCTAGATTTACTTAAAGTGGGCATAACCGATGACGAATATAAGAAAAAAAAAAGCCTAGCTTCCTCATCAATTACTCGTGCTGTTTGTGCTACTACCCTCACACGAGCAGAAGTGACCTACAGGCTTTTGCCGACTTCGACTGGCGAAGTTTGTGAAGCGTTTTCACAGACAGTTGGGTGTTGGCCACAACTCGAAAGTCTGGAAATCGAACTTCGGACCTTCGGCGTGTGAGTGTCGCACTTTTCCCACCCGCACCACGGTGGCCGAAGAATTATTTGACTCATTTAAAATCTTTATTAAATGTTTAGATTTCGGGAATCGTAAAAGGGGCACTCTGTATTAACTTTCCAGGAAAGCAGAGACTTTGGGTCTGTGTGTCAACTGAAAGAAAAGACGACAAAAAAATGTGTACAGACGGAACAGCGGCATATGTAGATCTGGTCAAGCGTTCACTGAGAAACGCATAGGGATTTTTAGCGCAAGACTTCTGTGCCATTGAATTCGACCTTTAAGAACAACTCACAAGGGAAGACAATCAATTGAGATAACAAGTTCAAATGAGAAATGAAATTGATTTGCAATTAACTGGAGCTAGCTAGGAAAAGGAGGTAGCTAGGAAGACCCCAGACCCATATTGGTTGGCAAGCGCTACTCTATGGGACCTTTTTTGGACGAACGATGATACCTATGAAAGTTTCAGAAAAACAGACAGACAGTACGGGTTGCATACAACTTATTGCCGCTTACAAGCATTTATAAATAAGACCTTAGATTGCCTTACAACCGCCTGTACTTTACGTGCTAACTTGTGCGACTCCCAGTGCAAATTTGAAAAGCAATGAACGAAAGCAATGCTGCTGACCTATCCCTGAAGCGCAAAGACAGCAGCTACCAATTGATTCTTGTTCACCACTCGCTCCGTTCCAGAAATTATGCATTAGCTCAACGTGCAAGCGATCAGCTTCCATCAACGATTTTTCTGGAATTTGAATGTTTACAGAACGGATCGTCGACATGCCACTCACCAAAGCAATGGGCTGTTTGGAGCGATAAGGGAGAGTAGATTTCTGTCGTCAGAGTAGTCAGAATTTTAAAAAGCAATGCTGTCATCGTTTTCGCTGTAAACTGGAACTTAGAACTCGGTAGCTTTCAAATCATCATATCAAATTGGCGACTATGCGTCTAGAAATCAGCCATAAGTGACGAAACGGAGTGAAGCCTTTGCACAATGAAAACATATTGCTTCTTCGTGAAAGAAAAGACACACGTGCTTCGGTGTTTCGCAAAACAACGTGAACACACATCTGGCTCCTCTTCTTTCCTTGAGACAAGTTCATCCCTGGACAACTGCAACAAAGGCCAATGACACATTGGAAACATCTTCCGTTCCTGTTTGCTCACAACGACATTTGTTCGTTCTGTTATCGCGCCACTGGCTTCTTCTTGTTTTCTGTCATCTGTCACCTGTGTATCTTGTTTGCCATCCATCCCTCCGAGATGTTGTTCAGCAAAATTTACTTAGTCCGCTCTTGTCTAATATTTGCTGATAGCCCCTGATCTCGCAAGGAGCCAGAGGGACTGTAACAAAGAGGGAAAGAGAGAGGGAGATAAAGAAACATAAAAACAAAAAACTTTCTGTTGGCGACCAGTTCCCGGCGGAAATCATCGCTGTGCCACGTTCCCCGGCCGTGATGACGGTTGTGGTGCCCGAAGGCATCCAGGTGGTTTCTTGTTTGCCATTTGGCATTCCACGTTCCCTACAAAACCAGCAGCAGGAGCAGCCGACCCGCTGAAAGGAATCCATATCCATAAGATGATTCATGTTTTGCCTTACATCCATTGTGTGGCTCGCTCCTCATTCAATTCGAAGTAAAAATAACCGCAAAGGTATGCTGCTTGATGGTTTCCATCTTAATTGGGTGCCTCCTTCTTGTGTGTTTTGTTATTGCTGATTATTGGTTGGCCTGGCTTCATTTTCGGCAGAAGTTTGTCGTTTCTGGAGGCACATGTGGGATTTTATGTTACATTGTTTGAAATGGGATACCATTGTGCTGTGTCTGTGTATGGAAACTCACGTAGTCGTCTTGGCTTTAATGGACTGGTCATAAATTTATAACAGCAGAAGTCGGATCAATTGTAATGAGAGTCGTAAATGAAAAATTAGCTTGCGTTGAGCTTTCCTTAGGCTTTGGACCGTGTATGCGGGACTTAAGAATCAAAGCCGAGCCAAGAAGTTAAAAAATAGGAATGGGTGGCAGCAGAAACCCAAAAATTGAACCACAGAATGCAAACGCCTCTGAAAAGTGCCAGAATATCGCCAAACTTCACCATCTTTTCCACTATCCTACGTCGCGCATTATCCGAATGCTGTGTTCGTGCTCTCCATCGCGCCGTTCAATTTGTGCACATTGTCGTATCATCTAGAGACACTTATCCCCAACAACGCCCTGCACTTGTCCTTCCCCCTCGACCAAAACGAAAAAATCAATTTCATATTATTTCATTGGTCATTCCTGGCGCCGACAATGCCGCCACCAGAGACGGACATAAAAAGACAAGCAGAGAAAAATCGATTCCAATCCAACAACGTTGTCTGCACGAAGGACTCCATTCGACCGAAAACAATCTTGAAGCACCACAACGTCTCGGCACCTCCGCAGGAAGCAAGTGCCATCGAAGAAGCTCTCAATCCAAGCAGCATCGATGAGCGAGAACTCTTCGTCAGATAAATGGGAATAAGTACCACCGACAGGATTCGCAGCTGGGTTACAGGTATGCGTATGCGGTGTGGTCCCTTCCAACCCAACCCCCGCAGTGGTTGAGTGTCAGTGCTCGAACACACCCTCGTTATTGTTGTTTGTTTTGATTATACGTATATCTCTATTATCTGACTTCGCTACCGTCTACCTGCAGTGGCAAGTGACCCCGGGGAGTTTGTACAATGCAACAATTGCAGGGTTTGAAGTGGTGTGAAATGTGTGGGATGAGAGACTGTGAAAATCTTATTAAGGCAATAAACGAATGTCAGGTGCATTCTGGCACGACCTTGAGGAACACAAACGGTTGCTCAATCTTGATCGTCGAGATTCTAAAAATAAATCAAAAGACATACTGTCTCCAGTCCTCATTAGCATTCCACACTTAACGCCGGCTGAGTTGTGGCTATCCAGCTATCTTTCTGTAATCATATCAGCGCCTATTGCAACACGAGCTGAATTTCAACGATCCCTCTCACGGACAAAAGAAATGTGGAATGAAACACTTTGCGACACAGACTAGAACTGCACTCACCTTTAATGATATTTGGTCCACTATTTGTACTCGCAGCAGTAACATCCATCAACAGGAACAGAGCCAGCACGCATAAGACTAGGTTAAGTCTCTTGAAATCCTTATTAGCATCCGCTCGCATTGTGGACAGACTAAAAGCATCTACTTCTAGCAAATCTTTAAATTTCCTTAAGTAAACTTCCATATTCCGATACCATGCTCCCGGGTGCAAACGCCACCGATTTCCAATGTTATTCAATGCATTCACTGAACCCACTTCACACTCACTCATACTCATCCCCGCGTAAGATTTTCAAAACAAGAAACCAAAAACCGTTTCAATAATCGAATGAATTAAAGCATAAGTAAATGCGAAACAAACTTATACCATATGCACACAACACCAGCACACCACACGCTCTATCCGGAACAACTTTGAAGACCACACATTGAATGTTATTCGATGAAGGTGATTTTGGGAATCGTATATGACGATACAACAGCTGGTCTTCGCCTGGGTCTTGGTAAACAAAAACGTGCTAAAAATTAACTTTCAGAGCGGTTGTTAACTAAAATAAGGGAAAATTCACAAGGAAAATATTAAAGTGCAATGTACGCAGAGGGACCGCGAGGAGGGCTTGGATCGAATTTTCATTCGTTATTCTTTTTGTTCGGGTATTGTGCGTGGTTGTATTTCTTTCTTATTGTCGATTCCTTTTTGTTTTGCTTTGAAGGCGAATTGAACGAACGAACTCCCGAAAGACAATCACCAACAGAAACAATTTCCGAACACGAACTGAATTCGAGTTGAGTTTTTCGATGTCACTTTACCTCGACTGGATGTATGACAGTTGCTTGACAGTCACTGTCAATAACGTGCGATAGGTGTATGGATGAAGAAAAGAGTGCATCTTTGATGTGTAGATGGCAGTGCGAACGAATGAGAGATTTTTTGATAGAAATATTTCATGAAGGAATTTGTTTCAGATTTTAATTGAATTTTTGAATTCAAATTTAAAGAATAAGAGAGTGTTATAAAAAGTCTGTTCCTGTATCCGAAAAACAAACACAAAGCAACACAAACCAACACAACATGCGTTCCCGTATTCCAAAAAATGGGTTTTACGTCAAATGAGCGCTCTCTAGAATGAGTAAAATATTTTCCCACCCTTCCCATTTTAACACAAGGAACTTTTTTGCTTGTAAAATTAATGCGAAAAAGCAAAAACCAAATTTTAAAGCCTTAGGTATAAAGAGTTCTAGTTCAGTTTTTAATACATTAGTCTATTATCCATTGAAGTCACCCTAAGGAAGAGCACATTGGTCCATTGAGAAGACTCTGACTGAAGGTTTATATTAAACGGTGATTTTTTAAAAGCTATTGGAAGTTTTTCAAACAAAAAAAAAAATAAAATTCAGAAAAATGCATGAAATCTTTTTTTGAATCGATAGTAAATAATAATAATTGTTGGCGCTACAGTCCAAAGGAGGCCAGGGCCTAGCTTGCTCATCAACTACTCGAGTTGTGCGCGCTACTGTTCTCTCATGAGTTGAAGGGGACCTACAGTTTTTTGCCGACTCCGAACGGCGAAATTTGAGATGCTTTCTTGGACATTTATTATTCTTTGAGTGTTGTCAGCAGCTTGAAAGAGGTGGTGCCGTGAAAAATTCGAAAAATTGGTGTTGAGCTCGGAGTCGAACCTAGACACTTCGGCGTGTGAGCGTCGCACTCTACCCACTACGCCACGGCGACCATCGATAGTACGGTCCATATAATTTAATGTTTGAAGATTATTTCATGCAAATGTTGACCTTAACTGCGCCTTAAATGGTCCATCCGCTTAGTCCAATTTTGGCATACTCTTTCCAACATTTCGGCCGGTATCTCACGAATAAGTGCTTCAATGTTGTCTTCCAATGCGTCAATTGAAGCGGGCTTGTCTGTATGGACATGAGCTTTAACATAGCCCCACAAAAAATAGTCTAATGTCTTTAAATCGCAAGATCTAGGCGGCCAATTGACCGGTCCCGAACGTGAAATAAAATGTTCACCGAACTCGCCTCTCAATAAGTCCATTGTTGCGCGTGCTGTGTGGCATGTGGCACCGTCTTGTTGAAACCAAATGTCATGCAAGTCAAGCTCTTGCATTTTGATAAAAAAAAGTTGGATTTCATCTCACGGTAGCGCTCACTATTCATAGTTACGTTACGATCCGTATCATCTTTGAAGAAGTACGGTCCAATGATGCCGTACTTTTCTGATGTGGTACTATTCTGGGACTTCTGGCAGGTAAATTCTTCTTTTCCAGCAGTTGATGGCGACACCAACAATAAGAAGAAGGCTGATAAACAGGCAACGTTTGACTAATCTTACTATTTATCTTTCATTGGCGGTGACTAGTTTCGTGTCTTCTTTTCATTTTCATTTTATTTGAACACCCAACAATTTCATTTACTACAAATTTATAAAGTTTTACCCTCAGAAAGCAAATTTTTGATTAAGGCACTGTTCTTGGGAAACGTTTTCACGGGCGTGGCGCAGTGGGTGGAGTGTGGCGCTCACACGCCGAAGGGTCTAGGTTCGACTCCCGGCTGAACACCTTGAATTTTTTACGGCACCACCTCTTCCGAGCTGCTGACAACACTCAAAGAGTAATAACTCTCTAAGAAGGCTACTTAAACTTCGGCGTTCGGAGTCGGCAAAAAACTGTAGGTCCTTTCTACGTTAGAAATCAGTAGCGCGCACAACATGGGTAGTTGATGGTCTACATGGTCCCCCTGTAGACTGTCGAGCCAACAATCATTCTTATTACGTTTCTCGGGAGTATAATGCACACCAAGAGCCATTTTACTTTGCTAACAACGCTGCACTTTTTAAATATTATCTTTAAGTAACTACATACAGACCCTCACAAAAGTATTCGGAATTATGATATCTTCCATAATTTCAGTAACTAAAAATGAACTAATGAAATTTAGATTTCCCTATTCGTAACCAATTTTACAAAATATAACATAATTCTTCAATAAAACATCAAAAACAAACAACGCAAACAAAACAACTCCAAATTTTATATCACAAAAATATTCGGAAAATAGTTTAATCATTCATAAAACATGACAATAATAAATTAAAATTAAAAATTAGTAGCGTGTAGCAAACCCTTTTGTTTAATAACTTCTTTAAGCCTATTTGGCATCGACTTCACAAGTTTTTTTTTTGTTGTTTCAGGTCCTATTTTCTTTCATTATCGTGAAATAGTCTCCTTCAGCGATGATTTGCTTGTTATCGGATGCTTGCGAATTTTGTTCTGTATGACAGCCCATAAATGCTCTATAGGGTTAAGGTCTGAAGACTGGGGTGGAGTTTTTAACTGTCTTTGAGTGTTATACAAGACCCATAGCTTGGTATTGTGTGCCGTATGCTTTGAATCGTTATCATGTTGGAATATATAACGACCCAAAAGCAAAAACTTTTCAGCACTGGCATTCACATTCGTTTTTAGTATGTATATATATTAATCATGGTTCATCGTGTCTTCAATAAATTGCATATTTCCAACTCGCACTCAACCCCAATGCATCATGTTACCACCTCCACGCTTTACAGTTGGCATTGCGTTGTTTCAGGCACATGCAGACCCTATGTCCTCCATCCACTTCAATTAATTTTGGTTTCATCACTAAAACCCATTATATTGGTGTTGAGATGGGAGTCGAACCTAGACCCTTCGGCGTATGAGCGTCGCTCTCTACCCACTACGCCACGGCGATGCTGCAATCAAAATTCCACCTGAACACTAGATTACCAAGTACGACAGCATTCACTTCCAATGGGTGCTTCGCAAATCATCAAGGGAAAGACAAGTTCTTAATCTCGCCTGAAGGTGGCCATGGTCAAACACATAGGGATGATTTGATAGCTCAAATCCCTTTATAACCATAGCTATTTTCCCGCATCTTAAAGATTGCCACTATTTTTGTCAATTGTGACAAAGCATGTTTACTGTTTACTGAGAGCCAGAGGTTCGGTCGAAGAATTCAGTAATTATCGGCCTATTTCTTTTTTGCCTACAATATCAAAAGTCTTCAGAAAAACTCATGAAAAACAGAATGATTAGTTTTCTGAGCAAGATGCATTTTATCAGTTCATCCCAGTTTGGATTCATGAAAGGTAAATCTACAGAACAAGCACTTCTACGTTTTTGCTCACAAGTGTTCCATAATCTCGATAGGAAGAAAAATACAGAAGGATTATTCATGGATATAACCAAAGCATTTGATATAATAATAATAATTGTTGGCGCGACAGTCCACAGGAGGCCGAGGGCATAGCTTGCTCATCAACTACTCGTGTTGTGCGCGCTACTGTACGATCCCTTATTTTTTTTTTGTTTGTTTGCTATGACATCTGTGAAAAATATTTTGTATACATCAAGTCATTGAACAGACAACCTCATATTTTTTCATCGTGTTCAAAGTGTCGAATTTTGTACCAGAAAGTGATGATTTGCGGAGAGCATTAATTTGTTGTTTTTATTTGAAGAAAAGTGCTGCAGAGTCGCATCGAATGCTTGTCGAGGTATATGGTGATCATGCTCTATCAGAAGCAACATGCAACATGGTTTCAACGGTTCAGAAATAATGATTTTGTTGTGAGAAATGAAGAACGTGGAAGACCACCAAAAAAGTTTGAAGACGCCGAATTGCAAACGATATTGGACGGAGATGACACTTTGAGTCAAAAGCAAATGGCAGCAATGTTAAATGTTGCACAACAAACAATTTCTGACCGTTTATCCAAAAGTGTAAAAATTGTTGCCACATGAATTGATTGAAAGACAGATGGAAAACAGAAAAAACACTTGTGAAATTTTGCTTCAAAGACACGAAAGAAAATCGGTTTTGCATCGGATTGTTACTGGCGATGAAAAATGGATTTATTTTAAGAATCCTAAATGGAAAAAATTATCGGTTAATCTGGGGTAACCATCAACATCGACTGCAAAACCAGATCGATTTGGCAAGAAGACAATGCTGTGTGTTTGGTGGGACCAGAAAGGTGTGCTGTACCACGAGCTCCTAAAACCTGGTGAAACCGTTTATACTGATCGCTACCGACAACAAATGATCAATTTGAACCATGTATTGATCAAAAAACAACCAGAATGGGCCAGAAGACATGGCAAGGTAACCGGTTCAGAATACAACCAAAAAAATTGGCTGGGAGTAGCTACCCCAACCGCCGTATTCACCAGACTTGGCTCCTTCCGACTACATCGATGGGACACGCATTGGCTGAGCAGCACTTTGATTCCTACGAAAAGGTCGAAAATTGGGTGTCGGATTGGTTTGCTTTTTGGCATTGGCAGATCTTGGAAAAGCCCCAAGAAATGCAAATTGACACTCACCACCTATTCGTCGATTTCAAGGCTGCATATGACAGTGTGCATAGAGACGAGCTATACAGTGCCATGTATAGTTTTGGCATTCCTACCAAACTCGTCAGATTGTGTAAGATGACCATGGAGAACTCTCGCTGCTCCTTCACGGTCGGTACCGAACTCACCGAGACCTTCAATGTCAAAAAAGATTTTAGACAAGGCGACGCACTGTGCCGTGACTTCTTTAACATCATCCTCGAGAAGATTATGCGTAACTCACACGTCAACACCAGAAGCACGATCTTCCAGAAGTCAGTTCAATTGCTAGCTTACGTTTCATGACATTGACGTGATTGGACGAACACAGTGAGCCGTCAATGAGGCCTTTGCTGGCATTGAAGCGGAAGCAACTAAAATGGGTCTGTTGGTTAATGAGGGTAAAACAGAGTACGTGCCGTCGTCAAGAAAGGACACACAACATCGACGTCTCGGACAGAGCGTCACACTAGGCAGCAGAATTTTCGAGGCAAGTACTTTATCTGCATCGACTCCGCAGTAAATAGGGACAACAACATCAGTACCAAAATTAAACGAAGAATCACTCTGGTCATTCGCGGTTTCTTGGGCTCAAGAGGCAATTGAGCAGTAAAGTCTTCTCTCGAAGGCTTGCTCATCCCAGTCCTTCTCTATGGCGCGGAAACCTGGGCATTGCTAAAAGCGGATAAGGAAACCCTTTGTCTTTTCGAGAGAAAAGTTTTTCGTGCGATTTTTGGTTATGTTTAAGTAGATGGCATGTGGAGAAAAAGATATAATGACGAACTCTATGGGCTGTACAGCGACATGTGCGTGGTCAAGCGTCTAAGGATATAACACTAGAATTGGCTAGGCCATGTAGAGCGTATAGACACCACTGCTCCGGCCCGAAAAGTCTTTGAATCCGAGCCGTTGGGACAACGCAACAGAGGACGACCTAGACTAAAGTGGCGCAGAGAAGTGAAGAAGGACCTCAACCAACTTGGAGTGCGCAACTGGAGACAGCCGGCGAAAGATCGTGCTGGCTGAAGAGGCATGTTGGTTGAGGCCCAGGTCCACCCCGGACAGTAGCGCCACAAGAAGAAGAAGAAGAAGATTGGTTTACCTTAAAAGACAAACAATTTTATTGGCGTTGTATTCACAAATTGCCAGAAAGGTGGTCAAAATGTGTAGAAAATAATGGCCAATACTTTGAATAAAATATTTTTACTTTCCCATTAATAATTAGTGTTTTATTTAAAAAAAAAAACTCATTTCATACCGGTATACTTGGTAATATGAAACATAAAGAGCTATTTTAGGTGTATTGTAGACTAAACTATAAATAATATAAACTTGTATACTATAAATACTAATTGCTAAATATTGTCTTTTAATTTGTTATTGTTAAATTGAGTTAAGTTCAAATTATATACTTCAAATTATAAATTTGCCTTGAAGTGGCATTAGCACTATATTTTTTTTGTAAAAATATTAATGTTACCTTAAACTTAATAAATAAATAAAATAAATATAAATAAAGCCAACACAACCCACTGCGCCATGGAAGTATATGCCTTCAAATTTGGCATAACTCACAATGACTACTGCAAAGGCCTTAGGAACGTGGATCAACTTAATTCAGTTTCCCAGTCAATTCCTAGGCGAACTCTGCGTCATTATTGTGGAAACCTTCAATGCCTACAAAGCTAGCATCATTGAAGATAATACATTCGCAAGCTTTCGCCAATGGACCAAATGGGGCTTAAGAGTCTTTGCTTTTGGACCACAACACGCTCAAAACTATACGTCTTATGTAAAAAATGATGTATCCGAGTTTTTCCTTTGGCCTCTTTCCTTCGAAATGTTATCAATATTTTTTTGAAAGAAGCCTTCTCGGAACGTGTTCAACTTGACGGCGAATAGCGACATGGAACGTTTTACAGTAGCACCCTAAAACAAGTTCAAAGCCTGAACGTCATTCCTGATTTTCTATAAACTTTTGTAAACAGACACAGTTATTATTTATAAATCCATCAATATATTTCTTTACACATTCGACAACATTGCAATGTTAAACCAAAAGAGTTATACTACTTGTGTAATTTTTCGTGAATCAACTGTACACTAAGACCTTTAGTCTCGATCACAATGAAGATGACGAAAAGCAACGCTAGGATGCAGCACGACCCGAAAATCCAAAATGAATAATACGACCCCAGAGCGTTCAGGTCTGGGAACCAGCGTGTCACCAAGAAACCCGAAATCCAAGCCACAGCAGATGCAATAGACATGGCGATCGGCTTGACATTCGATGGAAACATTTCTCCAAGCAGTGCATATGGAATGGGCCCAAATCCAAAGGAGTACGAGATGTTAAAAATGACAAGGGCCGGGATTGGAATCCACAATATGGCAGAGGCGTCACTAAAGGTTTGTATGTAAAAGAAAGTTCCAAGAGCAAACAACGAAAGGCACATGCCGACACTGGAGACGATCAGAATAATCTTCCTTCCAGACCTGTCTACGACGAAAGGAGTCGCGAAATTGGCAGTGAATTGAACCAGAGCCAGAGTTATTGTGGCGATGGCTGGGTCCAGTGTTGATTTGGCGCCGGCAAAAATTGATTGGCCGTTGAAGGTGACCACTGTGGTGCCGGAGAGCTGCTGCAACAGGAGCAACGAACAAGTCATAAAGAGTGCCTTTCGGTATCCGCGGTTTCGAAAAATGTCAAGGAATGTTCCCCTGTTCGACATTGACTCCTCAACTGCTGTTTGAATCTGGGAGAGTTCATGTTCGACTCCATCAGCACTCTGACCACGAAAGAACTGCAGTGATTTTTTGGCATCCTCTCTGCGTTTCTTAATGATATAGAAATGAGGTGTATCGGGGATGAAGAAGAACGTGAAGAGGAAGACCAGCGGAAGAGCTAGGCAGCACCACTGTAGGGTCATGTAGCTCACGAATGGACCGATGCTGTACGAGTAGATGATTCCCACTGAAAGAATTGTGAAGATGGCTAAGAGCTGCTCATTACTGGGTTAGCGAACTCACCAATCATGAGGAGGGTGAAAAGGGAGCCCGCTCCCCCACGACAGTCATCTGTGGCAACTTCTCCAATAAACATCGGCACTGCTGCGAGAAGGAATCCTCCGGCTAAGCCCTGGAAGAATACTTTAGTTGAAACAATTGATGTATGAAAGTTAGGGCGATGCACCACCTCAAGCAGACGAGCCGCCAAAATGGTCCACACGGAGTGAGCAACCAGTAAAAGAATGTATGAGAAAGCAATGATCGCTGCACTCATAAGAACTGTCCATTTTCGACCGATCCGATTTGCCATATGACCGGATATAAGAGCAGCTGTGGAAGAGAAGAATTTACATCAGTTTTTACATCTTCATTGTGTCCCTTAACTTTAGTCTTTCGAGAAAAGGGAAACAAAGCCAAAACACTCAGCAACTTTCCACATGGCATCAGCTGATTACACAGCAGCATTTAAGGAGCTCTGAAAAAGCAGAAAAGTATATGCTCCCAAAAGTATGCAACGAATACTTCATTTATTCTGAAACTGATTAACATTATTGACTTATTTTTGTGAGGATTGCTTTGAAGCAGTCAGACTCTAAATGCAGGACTATTTGATGACTTATAATTGACTTTCTCGGGAGGTACCGGTAGGCATTAAAGAACAAGAAACTCATCATTAGATCGAAGCGAAAAATCTGCCGCCTGAACCAAACAGAGGCAAAGCATGGCTGAGGAGTTGTCTACACCAACCACACACCGGAGAAACAGATCCTAACAGGCCCTCAGCTGTCACTAAGGTCCTTACTTGTTTGCCTTTTCGACCTGTTCTCAAAGATGCAGATCGTAGCCATGAGGCTCCTGTAGGTTTCCACTTTGAAAACCAATCCAAACCCTTGGGAATAGAGAGCGTTGTCTTTGGCCGTCAACGCTAGACAGAATGCTCCTTCTTTTAAAATTAAACCGCAACCCTTTCCTGGCTCAGATTCTTGTCAAAGTCGGTAGTGCATAGGACGGCATTCTTCCGTGGTGGCCAAAGCTCTCTAGAGAATAACGCTGCCTCTTTCTCTGAGCGCCTAGTTCTGAAAACCATCGAGCGACAAGTGACAAGTGGTTCTTAGTAAATGGGAGTCGATTTACTTCGTGCAAGGGAGTAATAATAATAATTGTTGGCGCTACAGTCCAAAGTGGGACCAGGGCCTAGCTTGCTCATCAACTACTCGTGTTGTGCGCGCTACTGTTCTCTCACGAGTAGAAGGGACCTACGGAAAATTTGAGAAGCTTTCTTAGACAGTTATTACTCTTTGAGTGTTGTCAGCAGCTCGAAAGAGGTGGTGCCGTGAAATATTAGAAAAATTGGTGTTGAACTGGGAGTCGAACCTAGACCCTTCGGCGTGTGAGCGTCGCACTCTACCCACTACGCCACGGCGACCACCGTGCAAGGGAATGCTGTTTTTTTTTTTTTTATCAAAATTCGCCAAAATTTTTTTTTGAAAGGCTAATGAAAAATAGAATTATGATTTTTTTTAGAAAAAAATAGTTTCTTTAATAAGAGCGCAGTATTGTTTTTTAAAAGGAAAATCGACAGAAGATGCTCTCTTGAAGTTTTGCACTCAACTCATGTCATACATTGATTGTAAAAAATGTACTGCTGGATTATTTATATAAAGCATTTGACATGGTAAACCACAATATTCTTTTGAGAAAACTAGAAAAAGCAGGATTTCGTGGCATTGTTCTAGAATGGTTAACTTTCTATCTAATAAACAGATCCCAAAGAGTTAAGTTAGATGATATAAGAAGTGAAATTGGATACTATAACGTAGGTGTCCCTCAAGGTTCGGTGCTAGGGCCAATTTTATTCCTGATTTATATCAATTCTCGTTTTGTTCTACCTTTTAAGGGTGCACCGACTGCTTTTGCTAATCACATTGGCTTTATATGGCCTGAATAATCCTTTAGACTTGGTATGTGACATAAATTGGGACCTTTATCTATTGCGACTATGGTTTCCCGAACACAATTTAATAATAAGCTCTAAGACAAAAGTAATGTTCTTCAGTCTATCATCCTCATCTCATCTGTCTGATGTTAATTTTTATTTCCAATCCCCTGACTGTATCAAATACAAACTAATTCAGAACTGCATTTGTTCACCTCGATCCTTGTCTCCCTCCAATGTCATAATCAAGTCTGTAGTGTTAAATGTTTTTTATTTGAGAGTATTTCTGAATTTAAATATTTGGGTATAATAATTGACTCTAAACTCAGTTTTACAAATCGCATTAATATGTTGAAAACTTATTTCCCTTGTACCCTTCGCCGTTTTTATTATCTGAGTAAAATTTGTTCCACCAAACTTTTAAAGAAATTTTATTATGGCATTTTTCAATCTAAGTTACAATATTGGATTGCCTGTTGGGAAGGTGTGTATCGGAATAGAACTCAACCGCTGAAGATTATACAAAAGTATGTCAAACGAAAGATATGTCGTAAATCTTATAGACATCCGAGTTATCCATTATTTTGTTTATTGAAAATTCTTCCTGTTCGTCATTTGTATTGCTTCAAGTTGTTAAAATTGTTCTTTTTAATGTTCGGAAGAAGTACGGTTATCTCGTCTAATTTCACGTTAAAACTTTCGTAGTGACCATTTAATATCATGACAGTACCAACTTTCCGCACCACTGCTTACCGAAATTTGTATTCTGTTTTATTCTGTTTATCACATCGTTTATTTAATGTATTATCGCAGTCTAGGTAGGTAGGTTAAGGTGACTGATGAATACACTTAGTCCCATACAGGACCATTGTGCTACCACACCATGTGGGAAGAACCTAAAACGAGCTGGAGCCGCTGATAAATTTTAAAATGTCGGCGGGAGGGGTTTTATTGAGGTCATGTAGGCCGTTGAGGAAATAGCTTCCAAAGTGTTTGTGTCTGAGGCGCGAGAGCGCCGGGCATGTGCATAACAGGTGTAGGGGAGTGTCTGGTTCTTCCTCATCCCTGCAGCTTCTACAAAAATCGTTTGAGGGAGCCCCTAGTCTGCTAGCATGCTCGCCGATTAGACAGTGCCCGGTTATGGCTCCCATAACCAGGCTTATGTCTGATCTTTTGAGCGATAGTCGCAGTCTATACGATCATTAACATTATCTGGAGTATTTATCAAAAGCGTTAATTTGTAGCTCTTCGCCCTTGATACTGATAGTCTCGAATATCTTCTTTATAACATTCTGGTTTAGCTTGCTCTATATCCACTTAGTTAACAACATTTTTGTTCTTTCTTTCCTTTCTTGAAATGTTATCGCTTATTAATTTACACTAGTTCTTAAAGTTTGATTTTTAGTTGAATTGTACTCCCCACCCCTTCATTTTTTTTTATTAGTTTATTAACTAATTGAAGTGTCACTCGACTCTATTTATATTCATTCTTAAATACAGAGTGTCTACAATATTTTCATATATTATAATTTATGTAATTGTTATGTAAATAGTTTTGATCTTTATCTATAAGAAAATATTTAATAATTCTGAAAAATTCAAAATTCAACATGAAACCGGCTTTTGACAGACATTCGCTTTTTAAAGCCCAAAACTTGCAGTTCGTGAAATAACCAAAACTACTTGTCAGTTTAAATAGTGACAGCGTGATCCTAAGTTAAAGTTTAGGGCAGATGGAAGTTTGTGTTGATAAAGAAAAATGGAAAAAATTAAAAAATGTCACTTGCTCTTAACACAAAACATGTCAGATGTGTTCCAGTACATTTTGTACCGAATTCTGAATTCTGTATTTTGTTATGGAGCGGGAGTAAATCTCTCTCAGAAAGACGCAAAGTATGGGAACGCATCTAAACCAAATCTGTAATGTATGTCATTAAGAAATGTCAAATTCACTTTTTCGCTATAGAAAACAAAAACAGCAACAAAATTTGAGAAACATACACAGAGATGGGCCAATGCTCACTTGGTAATTAATTTTACAGAAAACCAACAACCTACCCACAAAATCTTCTTTTGCTTAAATGGGCAGGGTGGGGAAATGTTTTACTCTCTCTCGAGAGCGCTCATTTAACGTAAAATCCATTTGCTCGGTATACGGGAGCGAACATTGTGTTGGTTTGTGCTGTTTTGTACTGTTTTGTGTTGTTTGTTCGAGTACGGGAACACGCCAATCGTGTCTTCTGCAAACTATAACTTGTCATTATTTCTTGAAAACTACCAAGAGCACGGTAAAAACAACATTCTTAGCGACTTCGTCTACTTTGCCAGGTACCCTAGCTCTTATGCTTCCACTGAAGCTGGAAAGAAAGAACATTTCCCGACCCTCACATCGCAAAAACCTAAAAAACGGAAAGGCAGAAAGGCAATCAGACAAAACCAACTCTTTATGGTAATGTTTGCGCCACATTACGCTCTCACGACCCACTCGCCGAGGCTTGCCTTCAAACTAAATTCCAGTAACGGTTCTTCGAGCACTGTGCATCTGTGTGTTCACTGAACCAATAATTATGACCCACATTGACTGTTGCAAGAAGAGTTCATCTTGTATGTAGTTTCCTGATGAATTATTGACGCCCACCTTAAAGACGTCATATCTACGAGAAACGAGTCAAAAAATCCATGCAAAATGTAATAAAGCTCCAGCGAGAGTCTCCTAAAACACGACTTCCTTTTCGGCAGAAGGTAGCTTGAGTGTGCGTATTGTTAACATATTGTGTTGGTTTGATTTTGACTTACAGGCAATTGCGCTGAGCGTAATAGAAGAAGAAATCCATCCGTCCTCTTGTATGGTGATTGGGCGGCTGAGAGGGCTGTCATCGGTGTGCTCTCTGAGTTTGGGCAGCATTGGAGATGTCCAGCCCACACATGTTCCAAAACTCAGGGTAACCATGCAGACTGAAAGAAAACTCTTGAAAGGAGGATCACATCTGGAAATCTTATTTTGTTACTATGAAGTGAGAAGAGGTAGACTCGATACTTCTTGGCTGGTTCCATTTTGTAGGCTCTGTTGTGGGATTTGTTCTGAAATGCACAAACTTAAAATAACTTTGGGTTACAACTTCGTTAAATACTAGCTTTGGTTGAGTAATAATTTGATAGGAATATTTTAGAAACGAAGGAAACCAAAGAGCAATGGGGGAGTTGGGAAACACTGGAGCGGGCAGAATAGAAAACTAGTACATTGTACTACGAGGCAGTTAAATAATTAATAATTGAATGGCTCGACAGTCCACAGAGGGACCAGGGCCTAGCTTGCTCATCAACTACTCGTGTTGTGCGCGCTACTGATCTTTCAAGAGTAGAAGGAAACTTCATTTCTTTCGCCGACCTTCATGTTGCCTACATATATTTTCTTGGCCTTTTGGGGGAATACCACTTTGATAAAGAGCCGTAGCCTACCATATCACCGTCAAACAGACACCAATTGATCCGAGCAAAGGCGGGACATTGCCAGGTGAAGTGCTCTGCAGTGTCTTTACCTTCTTTACAGGCGTTACATACTCGTATGGTACAGTCTTCTTTGCATGCGTATGGTACATACTCGTATGGTACAGCCCAAGCACGTTGAAGTGTTTAGCGAATGTGAAGTCTCATGTTAGTACGCCACCAAACAGTCCGAAGTCGCTTCTGTCTAAAGATAGAAAAAATGTCACGTATTTTATTTGTTACTGTCGTTCTTACTGCAGACTGTCAGCATGCATGCTAGATACCCATGCCATCTCTGGTTGTGCTGTCGGGAGACACAACTCTCGACGGAAGCCCTATCCAAGGACGCGTCATTTCAAAGTTGGGTTGGGACTTAATAAGTGCCTCTTTTGATCATTGTTCATCGGCAATCTCGTCTTCCATGATCCCGTGGTGTGCCGGGAAGCAGGTAAATAATAATAATAATTAGATGGCGCTATAGTCCACAGAGGGACTAGCTTGCTCATCAACTACTCGTGTTGTGTGCGCTTCTGTTCTCTCATGAGTAGAAGGGACCTACAGTTTTTTACCGACTCCAAACTGCGAAGCTTGAGAAGTTTTTTTTTTAAGAAAAACGACAGGAGGACACAGTCTTTGCGAATTTTGTCTGCCGATAAAATTGAAGGAAGACTTGGTTTCCTGAACTAACTTGAAAGTGGTTATAGGGTTGAGTAAGGCCTTGAGTACAGTTTGGATGTCGCTGGAAATGCAAATACTTTGCCACTTCCACTTATTCTTTACAATATAGTTCGTAGCTGACATATGTGATCCTCAGTTTTCCGCCTGGAAAACCGACGTGAAATTACGTAAAATGGTGTGTAGTCGAATGCTATCGTTTTGCAACAATGCCTAAGCTAAGGTTAGTAAGATAAAACAAAACTCATATTTCAGGCTCAGCAAATAAGCGATGTAAATTGATTCGGGCATGAAAGTGATACAGGACATCTTTTTTAAATTATGCATATTTCCTCTATCCAAATGAAGTTTTCAAACATTGATTTCAACCTTTAAACAACAAAAAATAAATTCATCTACATTCGCTACAGTCCAAAATAAAGAGGGCCTAGCTTTTGTGTGTGTTACTATTTTTTCACAAAAAGAAAGAAGCAACTATGAACACTGAATTTTGAAGAAACTTTTTCGACATACAATAAATATGTTTAAAATCCTTTTTAGAAAGGGGTGGTGCTGTGGAAACATGCGAGATGTTCTGCCTTATAATTGAAACTTGGATCTTCGGCGTAATAGTCTTCACTACGCAACAGTATTGTTCAGGAAACACTCAACATGTTCAAATTTAATGTTGGAGGAATGCTCGTGAATTATGTGATGCGAGAGATAAGGAAATTTATAAAAAAAATGCTTGATTAATATTCCTGCATAGTCCGGTGGCCGCCGTGGGTAGTTTGCGGCGCTCACACGCCGAAAGTTCGATTCCTTGCTGAACACTTGGCATTTTTCATGGCACCACCTATTTCGAGCTACTGCCAACACTCAAAGAGTAATACTATTTAAGAAAAAGCTTCTTAAACTCTTCGGTGTCGGCCAAAAGAACGTAGGTCCCTTCTACTCGTGAAAGAACAATAGCGGGCACAACACGAGTAGTTGATGAGCAAGCTAGGCTCTGTTCCCCCTGTGAACTGTAGCGGCACATAATAATTATTATTATTATTAAAATAAATTTGCAAAGAAATTGGACTCTTCGTAAAGACAGGATATAATGGTTTAGAAATGCACAAGTGCTATTTTGTACAGGACGCAATTCAAACGTAAGAAAATCAAAAAACTAATTTGAATTGAATTGACTTAATCAGCTTGTTATGTATTGGCGATATGAAGGTTGCCTTTTATATTTCGGGATTCGGCACCCCTAGTGTTGCAATTTGGCAACTGCCAGCTCTATCGTACAGTTTGACATTTTTGAGGTTATACGTACTCAGAATGTTTTGACATACGAGCGCTATTTGTGTTGTTTACAGTAACTTAAAAGATTCATCTCACCAAAAAAGGAATTAAATCGTGAAAATTTTCGTGCGATTATTTTTTACAACTTTCGACGTGGATTAACTCAACAACAGTGCATCGACATACTTAATTCAATTTTTGGCGATGAAGCTCCATCAAGGACCAGTGTTTATCGATGGTATGGTGAATTCAACCGAAGTCGTAGTTCACTCCAAGACGAATTTTGTAAAGGTCGTCCAAACTCAGTTGTTGTTCCGGAAACCATTGATGCTGTGCGCCAACTGATATTGCAAGATCGTCAAGTGACCTATCGTGAGATTGAGACAACCACAGGCATTAGTGGGAATAGCCTATATTCAATATTGCATGAAAATTTGACCGTTGGATCCCACACAATTTGTCAATCTTTCAAAAAAAGGTTCGTGTCAATTGGTCGAAAGAAATGCTCCAAAAATACGATCGAAACACATCTATGACATCGTGACAGGTGATGAATCGTGGATTTTCGCGTATGACCCCGAAAGTAAACAGCAGTCGACTGTATGGGTGTTTCAAATTGAACCAAATCCAACAAAACTTGCTCGCGCACGAAGCACTTCCAAGAAAATTGTCGCCTGTTTTTTCGGAAAAACTGGACATGTAGCAACCGTACCATTAGAACAACGCAGAACAGTCAATTCTAAGTCGTGAACAACCGTTTGTTTGCCAGTTGTCTTCTAAGAAATCAGAAAAATCAACCGCCGAAGACGGATCACTCTTCACCACGATAATGCGAGCTCTCACACATCGATTAAAACAACTGCATTTTTGAGCACTCAAAACATCGATTTGATGAGTCATCCGCCGTATAGTCCTGACTTGGCACCGAATGACTTCTCGTTATTTCCGTACGTAGAAAATAAAATAAGAGGTCAACGTTTTTCGACACCTGAAGGAGCAGTTGATGCCTTCAGAATGCAGAATGTGCTTCGACAATTGGTTTAAACGCTTGCAAAAGTGTATAGATCTTAAAGGGGAATATCCTGAAAAACAATAAAACTATTTTCGATGATTAATATTTGTTTTTGTTTTCTAATCCCGAAATATAAAATCAGTTTTGGCTCAAGACAAATCATATACGGCCCCTTTAACATAATTTGCAAGATGGTCGTACCTGTCATATACTTCGTTAGGTTTCTGGCCAGAGCCAGATGTCGATACTGTGAAAGTTGAATTTTTATGAGTGTGACGGAGATTGGTGTCGTAGGAGATGCTGCGCGCGAGTTTATAAAAGTTCCAATGCGAGCTGAACCAAAGACCATTCCTTTTAAGTTGGAAGATGGCCTTGATTATGCATCCCACGATGTGGATGTCAAGGAGAGGGAGATTTAGCAGTGAGCAGAGCCGGGCGAGCAGAGAAAGCCACTGTGCCGGCAAAATAGATCGTTCTTTCAAACTAGGTGAAAGCAGCATTCACGTACTTGAGCGAAAGCTTATTCCAGCAAATAACTAATGGATATGAGAGATCATAGCCGCATGCCCAAATTATAGTGCAAGAAAACTGAGTGCGCTTTTTTTAACGGAAAAATATTTTTTGGGATGAGATTGAAATTTCGATAATTTATAGGTTACCTAGAGGTCGAAAAAAAACTACTTTATGAAGATTTATTGGAGTACATGATGCCATGAGATCAAGGGGCAGGACGTATTTTGAAAGCGGCGAAAAATATCCTTTTGGCAGTAAAAATGATAACTTCAGGTGGCTCCAGATTTTGCTGGATGGTCTTTTAAAGTAGATTCTTTTTAATTAGATGCATCAAAAGTGGGCTTAAGGCTGAACGAAGGCAAAATGAAGTAAATGCTGTCATTAAAAAACAACGCAAGAATTCTCGGGCTCGGACAATATGCCACCACATGCAGTTTTAAATTTTAAGAAGTTAAGGAACAAGGCTCTTTTCAAAGAATAACTTTTGCCAATGGTTGTTTTATTGGACAGAGAATGCTACTAAGTAGTAAGGCTGCCATTCGAAGGATGCAGAAGCGCCATAGCATATGGAAAAGTCCTTAGACTTAGAAAGCGTTCTGCTTTCAATCTCCGGCTTTTCGGCGTAAAAGATTTCTAGAGAAAAATACTCAAAAATGAGCTCTACGGGGTGATCAGCAAAATGAGCCTAGACAAGCTTGTACGGTTTCTTTGTCAAGTAGTATGCAAGGACAACACCGCCGCAGCCCGAGCCCACACGAGTTTGACAAAATGTTGAGTTGAAACACAATTGAATGAAGAAATTGAAGACAGTGGATTTTCCAATTTTTCCACGATGGACACCATCTATACATTACAGCAGATCCTGGAAAAGACTCAAGAAGTGCAAATCGACACTCGCCACCTATTCGTCGATTTCAAGGCCGGATATGACAGTGTGCATAGGAGCGAGGTATACAGTGTCATTTCTAGTTTTGGCATTCCTAACAAACTCGTCAAATTGTGCAGGGTGACGATGGAGATCTCTCGCTGCTCCGTCAAAGTTGGTAACAAACTCACCGAGACCTTCAATGTCAAAGGTTCTAGACAAGGCGACGCACTGTCATATGACTTCTTTAACATCATTCTCGAGAAGATCGTGTGTAAGACACAAGTCAACACCAGAGGCACGATCTTCCAAAAGTCAGTTCAATTGATATCTTACGCTGATGACATTGACATGATTGGACGAACACAGCGTGCTGGCATTGAAGGGGAAGCACCTAAAATGGGTCCGGTTGTTAATATGGGCAAAACAAAATACTTGCTATCATCAACAAAGGACACACAACATCTACGTCTCGGACAAAGCATCGCACTAGGCAGCAGAAACTTCGAGGTAGTCAAGGACTTCGTCTACCTCGGCTCCGCGGTAAATAGGGACAAAACATCTGTAACGCAATCAAACGCAGAATCACTCTTGCCAATCGCTGTTTCTTTGGGCTCAAGAGGCAAATTGAGTCCCTCTCTCGAAGGACGCTTCATATAACAGCTTGATCATCCCAGTCCTACTCTATGGTGCGGAATCTCGGACGTTACCAAAGGCGGATGAGGAAGCCCTTAGTCTTTTCGAGACAAAAGTTTAATGTGCGATTTTCGGTCCTGTTTTGCGTTGATGGCATTTGAAGGAGAAGATTTAACGACGAACTCTATGGGCTGTACAGCGACATGTGCGTGGTCAAGCGTCTAAGAATATAACACTAGAATTGGCTAGGCCATGTAGAGCGTATAGACACCACTGCTCCGGATCGAAAAGTCTTCGAATCTGAGCCATTGGGACAACGCATCAGAGGACGACCTAGGCTAAGATGGCGCACACAATTGGAGAAAAATCTCGACCAACTTAGTGCGCAACAGCAGGCACGTGGCAAAAGATCGTGCTGGCTGGAGAGACATGTTGGTTGACGCCCAGGTCCACCCCGGACTGTAGCGCCACAAGATGAAGAAGAAGGATTTTTCATTTTGCATTACTTCCAAAATGAGTCTTGGTGAAAATCAAAACAAAGTTTATCTCTGAATTTCTGGCTTATTGCGTTCTACACTTGTGCACTAATAATACTTAAAAAAAGAAAAGAATCAATTCACAATTCAAACACAATTCAACACACGACCATCGGTTAATGCACTCACGTTTGGATCTGAATTAAGACAACCTTCTGCTCTGAGGAACGCAGCGCTGGGGTATCACACGGTCCTCCTCGAAAGTTGATAGACTGCAATTGTGACACAGAAACTATACTGAAATCCTCGGAGAGCCTACAAACAGATATCCAGTTTTTCGGTCGCACGGCGAACAACTACCGAAATGATACACGAATTCATTGCAGCACAGTACAGATATTTCTAAATGCTTATGCGTTTGTTATCAGGAGTAAGTGCATTAAATAGATAAAAACTTTTCTGAATCCAATTGAATAAAAACTAATAATTGGATTTCAAGTTGAAACTCGATTGAAGATCGGTCGAGTGTTTGAGAGAATGATAACGTCTCAAGGCATTTTTGTATTTTCCTTTTTGCTAAAAGAAACATAATTTTGTAAGTAATGCTTGTACGTCACACCTGTCCATCTTGCGAAGGGCGTTCAATATATTCTCGGTATCTATATGAAGAAAAATACGAATTCAATTTTAATTGTTTTTATTATTAATCTCCCCTAACAAGAATGCATTTGTTACATCTTGAGATAAGCTTTTTTTAAACCCTCGAAAAAATAAATTTCCTCTTTCTCTACAAAATACCCATATATTGTCGACTTGAGTTCATCCGAAAATCTTTTTCCACGAAGACATTTTTTCAAATCAGGAAACAGGAAAAATCAGTAGGTACAAAGTCTGTACTATAGGCTGGGTATTGGATTTCTTCGAAACCACAATCTCGCGCAGCAACCTTGGAAACTCGCGCCGCGTGAACAGGAGCGTTGTCATGAAGAAGCAACACACACGCTGCGAGTTTACCCCGTCTTTTCTTTTTAATTTCCTCCCGCAAATTATGAAAAGTGGAAGCGTAGGATGTGGCGTTGATGATTTTAGTTTTTTTTTTTGTACTCAATGAGCAAGATTCCCTTTGAGTCTCAAAAAACAGTGGCCATGAGCTTCCCGGCAGACGGAGTGACTTTGAGCTTCTTCGGGGGTCTGTTTCTTTTCTATGTCACTACATGGACTCTTGTTTGCTTTCAGGGTCATAGTGGTGAACCCATTTTTCGTCCCCGGTAACAATTCGATCCATAACACCGTCCGCGTTCTCACTACACGTCTCCAAAAGTTCCCCACAGCATGCTGTGAGCATACATGGCACTCACCTTGCACTGACCTTAGAAAGGTTAAGATGGTCGCGAAGAATGGTGTGAATGGTAGCAGTTGAAAGCTTGGTGATCTCTGCCGTCATTTTCACCTTTATAAGGGCATCCTCAAGATCAAGTTTTTCAACTTCTTTGATGCTTTCTCCCGTACAAGCAGTAGCTGGGGCGCCGGAGCGGGGGTCGTTTTCAATACTCTCTCTGCCTCTCTTGAACTCACTTGACCATTTACGCACAGATAATAATGAAGGTGCGGAAACCTGGTAAACAGCCACCATCTCTTCATGAATAGTTTTTTGACTTTTTCCTTGCTTAGTGAGAAATTTAACTACAGCGCGATTCTGAGTTTTCACCATCATCATCCCAGTTGTCATTATGATTCTGTTTGACAGGTATACCAGTATGAAGTGAGCGTCAGGATACAAATGTCTCGATAGGGAACATTTGTTGTGAACGATCCCTTATTTTTTTTTTTTTGTTTGTTTGCTATGACATCTGTGAAAAATATTTAGTATACATCAAGTCATTGAACAGACAGCATCATATTTTTTCATCGTGTTCAAAATGTCGAATTTGTACCAGAAAGTGATGATTTGCGGAAAGCATTCATTTTTTGTTTTCATTTGAAGAAAAGTGCTCCAGAGTCGCATCGAATGCTTGTCGAGGCATATGGTGATCATGCTCTATCAGAAGCAACATGCAAAAGATGGTTTCAACGGTTCAGAAATAATGATTTTGATGTGAGAAATGAAGAACGTGGAAGACCACCAAAAAAGTTTGAAGACGCCGAATTGCAAACGATATTGGATGGAGATGACACTTTGAGTCAAAAGCAAATGGCAGCAATGTTAAATGTTGCACAACAAACAATTTCTGACCGTTTAAAAGCTATGGGAAAGATCCAAAAGTGTGGAAAATGGGTGCCACATGAATTGAATGAAATGACACACTTATGAAATTTTGCTTCAAAGATACGAAAGAAAATCGGTTTTGCATCGGATTGTTACTGGCGATCAAAAATGGATTTATTTTAAGAATCCTAAATGAAAAAAATTATCGGTTAATCTGGGGTAACCATCAACATCGACTGCAAAACCAGATCTATTTGGCAAGAAGACAATGCTGTGTGTTTGGTGGGACCAGAAAGGTGTGCTGTACCACGAGCTCCTAAAACCTGGTGAAACCGTTAATACTGATCGCTACCGACAACAAATGATCAATTTGAACCATGCATTGATCGAGAGACGACTAGAATGGGTCAAAAGACACAGCAAGGTAATTTTGCTCCATGACAATGCACCTTCACACAAAGCAAAACAGGTTCAGGATACAATCAAAACACTTGGCTGGGAGCAGCTACCCTACCCGCCGTATTCACCAGACTTGACTCCTTCCGACTACCATTTGTTTTCATCGATGGGAGACGCATCAGCTGAGCAGATCTTCGATTCCTACGAGGAGGTCGAAAATTGGGTGTCTGATTGGTTTGCTTTAAAAGACGAGCAATTTTATTGGCGTGGTATTCACAAATTGCCAGAAAGGCATTTTGCTGGCTCTAAACCGGAAATTTATTACGTGGTGAAGAAACACCATAACCCTCACACATAACCCACTGACTGATAGGCCAGGCTCATTATTTAACCCTCGGATAGAAGGGTTTGGCTGCAAACATTGGTTCATCACACAACTGGTGTTGTAATGGCTATCTAGGAAGCACCGTGAGGAGGCTGTATGTCAACTTGACCTGTGCACTAGCGAGGACAGAGTTGGCAGCTCTCCTTGTTGAGCGCGATCAACAACGTCCCATGCCTCCCATAACTTGTGATCTTTATTACAAAATTATTCAAATCGTTGTGTTGCAGCCAAAATTGGCTGAGCTGGATGATAACTCGCAATGTAAATTTCCAGACTTAATGAAAATGAATGGTTTCTCAATTAAATTTCTTTTCGGCGGGGACCGTAATTTGTGTGTGTGTAAATGCATTGAGTGAAGAAAATATGGATGCAGCCAGTGCTTGCATTTAAAACGCTTCAGATCAATCATTTACAAGACGTTTTCAACATTTGGGCATATCTGTTTCGTCATTCATGACGAATTTTGTAAGATTATCTTGCCCTCCATCGAGGCACAGGAGCTGAAGCGGGACCATTTTAAGTGTAAGCAATTCTTAAATTGAGCTTAAGTTCAGTTTAAAATTAGTGCTGTCTTTTTAGCCTTCAGTGATAAGGCTCATTTCTAATTGAATAAGCAGAATATGCACTACTTGGCAGGCAGGAGTCTAAATGTGCTTCACAAGGCACCATTGCATTCCGAAAAAAATCACTGTTTGCTGTGGATAACCCGTCGGAACTGTCATCTGTCAATGATCACTACGTTACTCTGAAAAAAAAACAGCTTTTGCACCATGACGAGTGCTTTTTTTTACCACAATTCCAAACTATAGACTTGGCCAATATGAGCAGGACTGAACAATAAGAACATATGTTACAAACGACAGACTAAGTTTGACGACCGCCTTAGTTCTAGATATGAGCTTGTAGCATGGTCGTCTTTTTCAGTGATTAAATGTCTTTAGGATATTTTCTTCGGTGCTGCTGGATGTCATTGTTCTGTGTGAACAAACCGGGAACGATAGATGAGATCAGAGCCAACATTAAGCGTTAAATTGCTGAAATTAGGACGAATCTGGTTGAAAACTGGTTTGAACGACTGGATGTGGTAGAGAACTGCACCATAACAAACGGAGGGGATGCGAACACCCCAGAGAAGAAACTGAAAGCTTTCGTATTCCTCTTCGAGAGCGGCTTAAAGCCCAAATCTTCGGAAGACTAGAACTTCATCGCAGGAGGGAGAGACTACGTTCAGCACGATTAGAGACTCATTTACATCAATAGACAACCCAGCTGATAACCTGACGGCCAACTTTAAGCTTGTCAAATGTCAAAAGAAATCGAGGGGATCAGGAAAGGAAAGGAACAGATGTCTCACTTTGTTCTGGAGCGGATGCCGCACATCGTGATGATACTTCTGACTATCATCATCAACAATAGCATTTCTGTTTCCCATATGGATGGCGAGGATTGTTGAAAATTCCCAAGAAAGGGGACATTGACTACGTTGCAGGATACATTCCCACAATATGAGAAAAATAATGAAAAGGTTGTCAGTGCAAAAGAAAATACAAGACGGAATCAAATATAATCCCAGACATGCAATTGGGATTCCGGAAAAAACATTCGAATCTGCACCCATCACGATGTTGTGGTGGGCTTGAACACCAAGGCACCTAAGCCTTTTTCGTGGATATCGAAAAGGCCGTCGATACGGTTTAGAACTCGAATTGATAAGTTTTCTGTCTAGCCTCGCCCCCATCATCTATAGCTTTCTTTACGAAGGGAGATCTTATGTAGAGAAAGATGGAAGCAGATCAAGAATCAGGAACACTCAAGACTGTGTTGCACAGTGATCGCAAGCGGAAACTTTTCTTATCAACATATACACCGCAGTTAAGCCGCCATCATCTCAATCTGTTAACTGTTGCTTGTTCGCGGATGAATCGTTGATATACTTAACATCGCCGTCACCATAAATAGCGCTTCAGAATCGAACAACAAATGGAGAAGATCTTCTTCAACTGCAAGTAGTCGGGCTTTCTGATCAGCATACAATCAGTCCTTATATACCTACGGAGAACTGCAAGTAGTGTGGCTTTCTGAACAGCATAAACCAATCAGTCCTCATGTACCTACGGAGACCAAATCGACGAAGCTCCCAGACAGTCGGAAAATGCCGGAGTTTCAAGGTAGTGCTAACAATGGTGACACCAGTAACGACAGCGGACAAGACGTAGTATGTTGAAGCGGACTTATTTTAAGCCTTTTTTATCTTTTTCTCGATCATGGACCATAGACGGCGCCATAATGAATAAATCTATTTCAAATTGCTTGAAGCTGAAATCCTTTTTTGAGGCTAAGCAATGTTTCCTTGCTTTCAATTTGAGGCATCAGTCATTAAAACACTTCCTGTTCCTTTTCATTCCAGTTAGAAATCACAACTAATTCCGAAATCACATTTATTCAACAACTGAACGACTTACACTTCAAGCAGCCTAAAACTAACAATACTTTGACGACTTAACTTAGGAACGAAATTAAAGATAAATATATCCACCTTCGATCACCCTATCAGGCAGCACTTCATTTGTTGTTGAGCTTATCCTGGATCTGTTGCAAGCTCAAGCCCTTGGTCTCCATGACGATGAAGAGCACAAAGAAGAAGGCAACACCGCAGAATATGCCGAACAACCAGAACGCGTAGTACGCTCCCAGTTCGTCGAGGGCGGGGTAGAAGCGGGTCACGAAGAAACCCAGCACCCAGCACGTGGAAGCGACAATCGAGGACGCCACCGACTTGACATTCGATGGGAACATTTCGCCCAGCACAGCCCAAGGCAACGGACCAAATCCGACGCAGTAGACGATGTTAAAGATAATCAAGGCCGGCACTGGGAGCCAAAGGATGCCCGCCGGATCGCCGGTGGCTTGGACATAGAAGAACGCACCCAGTGCGAACAGCGCGAGGCACATCACACTGGCAGAGACGAGGAGAATTATTTTGCGGCCAAGTCGATCAGCAATGAGTGGTGTGAGTCCACTGGACGCGACCTGTACGATTCCGACAATGATGGTTGCCACGGCAGGGTCCAGCCCTGTGTTGGCGTTGATGAAGATCGTCTGACTGTTGAAGAGCACAACGTTGATGCCGGACAGTTGCTGGAAGGCTATCAGACCAGCGGAAATCATCAGAGCCTTGCGGTTGCCAACGGTCTTTACGATGTCTGTGAAAGTTCCCTTGTTGGCCATGGACTCCTCCACCACCGCCTGGATGTTATTCATCTCGTCCTGCACGCCCTCGCTGCTCTGGCCGCGGAGAAATTGCAGCGCCTTAGAGGCCTGAGTTTTTTTTCCCTTCCCAGCAAAGTAGTAAGGGCTCTCAGGCAGGAAAAAGAAGATGCCGGCGAACACGATGGGAACGGCAATGCAGCATGCCTGCAGTGCCATGTAGGTCACGTAGGGACCAATCGCGTAGTCGTACAGAATTCCAGCTGCAAGTAAAGAAAAATGCTGTAGGTGTGGATATGAAAGGAGGCCGGGCGAATCTCACAAACGATGAACAGCTGCATAAGGGACCCCGTGGCGCCACGATTTGCATCCGTGGCGATCTCACCTACGTACATAGGCTGGGCGGTCATCACAAAGCCTACTCCGAAACCCTATATAAAGTGGAAATTGGATTATCGATACGCAATGTGATTTCCGTATGAGACCTACCTGAATCAATCGAGCGGCATAAATAATGCCTACGCTTCCACCGATCATCAGGAGGATATAGGCGAGCACGAAAAAAATTGAACTTGAGAGCAGCGTCCACTTTCTACCAATCCAATCGGCCAGTGGTCCGGCAACAAAGGGAGCTGTGCAAAGAGACGAAATAAATGATCAGCCGACGGCTACCTGGCAGCACAGCGTTCGTCAATTACCAATTAAAGCACCAATTGCAATCAATGATGAAATCCAAGCCTCTTCTTCCTTGTTGATTTTCATACTCAGCGGACTATCCGCTGTGGCGTCTTTTAGTTTTGGCATGATGGGTGATGTCCATCCTAGGCATGTTCCCACCGCGAAACTGGATAAATTGGCTAGAAAAGAAAACATTCACTCAACCACTGGAATTGAGGTTGCGGTCAAAGTGAAACTTACCACAAATAGCTGCCAAAAAAATTCGGGAATTTTTTACAGGCTCCATTCTTCCTCGCCGTCCGTTATCAATCTCAAAAGGACTTACTTCTGCTAGTTGGGATGAGCTTTTCGATGAACTCATTTAGTTTTAATCCTATGGCTTTCCTTTTGAATGGCTGCAATAGAGATTTGCATTATTTTAGTGGGGGATTCTAATCATTGGAGGGAAGGGCACAGTTTTTAATTCCGAGATGATCGACGAATCGTTGATTCCGAATCGTTCTGCTTGAGACTGAGACGAAGGTGTAGGGTTACAGTGGAAGTTTACAATTTTCGTTTCAATGTTGGTAGGTTTTATTTTTCAAGCAGGCTTGTAGAGTTTTGGCCAAGTTTTCGTTTTAACAAACGCAGACGAGTTTGACTTTCACTCACTAAGTATTTCTTTTCAAAAACGGAGTCGTGGGAGGTGCGGATTAGGGGACTTTCTTTGATAAAATATACCTGCTTGAAATAATTAGGATGGAGAAGGCACTTTAAATCGAACTGGACTCCAATTCACTTTAGAATATTCTTTTTAAGATTGTCTTCTAAGAATGATCTATCGTCGCCTGGGGTTATCCACTTTTAACCGGCTTGCCTTAAAGGAGTACTTATCCATAGTTTCTGCTTACATTCCCGGAGCAAAATCAAAGAATTGGAAAAAGAACTTCTTAATAGAGATCGCTTTGGAGGTAGAGGAAATGGAATGTAATGGTCTTGCTTTGGGGACTGCGGAGGCTAGGATGCTTTCCATCTCCCAAGGCATACAACACGCATAGACAGCAGTTCCAATTGAACGACTTGGAAGAATGCGCCGAAAGGAAGAATGCGCCGAAAACAGAAGGGAGCCTTTAAAAAGGCGTTTAGTAGGGATCCTGAAGCAGGCGATAGTCTGTTATTCTTTTTTTTCTAACTTCGAATTCCTTCTTCGTCTTTTAAACAATATTATAATCAGTCCTGTTACAAAACAAAATTCAAAAAGTAGATTTTAATCATTGCAGTTTTTCTCAATTTATAAAAAAGCAACTTATAGCAGACAAGTTTTTGGAAACGAAACGTAACCCTCTGCAAGTGGGGCAGTTGCCTTTCTTATGAACAGGGCAAAGGGTTATAATCCATTTATTCTCGTCTGTTAGAAAAAGTTAAAGGATGAGTGACGTTTGTGGGACATCTTCGCCTGCGTCAATGAATTAGAGACCAGACTTTTCTACATTACGTGAAAGACCCTCAGTGAGGAATTGTTAGAACTATTAAAAACTTTTTTAAATAAACTAATTGGTTCACAGGCACAGATCACACATTCTTCGATTATAGTGCAACAAATATCAGTCTTCGACACGACGAAGTCTGAAGTGCCATGAACTACCAAATTTGCCGTATTATGTACGGATCTCGCTGCAGTACTTATTTGTGTGGCTAACTATAAGAGTTTCTTTCTATCCCCTGGGCTTTAATAATCTTATAATCGAGTGCACGATTGTGCATATTTCTCTTTGAAGTAGAGGATTTAATACACAATATGAAAACGGTTACTTTCATTATGTACTTAGACATTCTGTTATATCTTTGAAATCACACATCTGTTCCAGAAATGAGGGCTCGAAAGAGCAAGATTTAAAAGAATTTTCACACAATTTAGCGGTGTCAGTAAAGAGGTGATAGCTAACATAAATGCGTGGAGCGTTAGGCTGGCGCATCAACTACTGGTGTTTTGCGGGCTACTGTTCTCTCACGAGTAGAAGGGACATCCAGTTTTTTGCCGACTTTGAACGGCGAAGAAGCTCATTGAGTGTTGTCAGCAGTTCGAGGAAAAATTCGAGGTGTTCAGCGGGGAATGGAACCTATACCTTTGGCATGTGAGCGTCACGCTCTACCCCCTACGCCAAGGCGACCAACAAAGAGTGAGTGGTGAAAAAGAAATAATTGAGATGGAAGTACACTCAAAAATTCACCTCGCCATGACTGCTGCAAATACTGTTTCTTTAAAAGTAAAAATACTTCCTTTTGAAAATAGATTTCGCAACTTTCGCAATTTGTCTAAGAAACTTTCATCCATCTTGCATTTAGACGGTTTTGACTGCAATGGTGTTGTAATTTAATCACCGTGATTCAAACGTCAGTTCGACAACCAGTAGTTTGAAAATAAAATTGACGATCTATCGCAGTGAATTGCAATTGACCACAAACTCACTGTTTATTGTCAAAATCCAATTGAAAAAAAAAAAAATTTTGCCCTCAGCAAAAATATAAGCTGTGGTCTTGTTTCTTATATTATTAAATTTCGCAGTTATTCATTCTTCAAGCAATGGAAGTAAAAAAATCGCTCGGTTAGAAGCAAAACAATGAACTATTGTAACACGGTAACGCATTCGACAAAAGTTGACAACTAATTTTGCTTGTAGAACATAAAGTTTTAAAAGTCATATGAAAAGGATGGAAGAATTAAGAAATGCATGATCAAAATAGTTTCGGATTTAAGAGTGACGTTTTTATATTCATCATCATTCATCAAAAACAGAATTTTACATTAATGTTGAAATTTGTTTTAATTGAGGTCAAAACAGCAACAAACTGTTGACAGAAATTTCCTATTAATAATAATAATAATAATTGTTGGCGCTATAGTCCAAAGGGGGACCAGGGCCTAGCTTGCTCATCAACTACTTGTGTTGTGACCGCTACTGATCCCTCACGAGTAGAAGAGACCTACAGTTTTTTGCCGACTCCGAACGGCGAAATATGAGAAGCTTTCTTATACAGTTATTACTCTTTGAGTGTTGTCAGCAGCTTAAAAGAGGTGGTGCCGCGAAAAATTCGAAAAATTGGTGTTGAGCTGGGAATCGAACCTACACCCTTCGACGTGTGAGCGTTGCACTCTACCCACTACGCCATGGCGGCGTAAGATAGAAATTTCCTATTATAAAATACATATTTACTGTTCCTCTTCCAACTGCTCTTTTCAAATTAAGTCTCGTTTCTTATACACGAGGGAAAGATTTCGAAAATGTTCGTTAATTTGCATTACCATGCGTTTTTTTTTTGTCAAAAAAAAAAACAAGTTGCAAGGATGCAACGCGCTTTATAGCAATCGCAATATTCGCACTACTGATTACCAACAATTTGAATAATTCTGTTTCATATGATTTCGCAAATTCTGATCGTCCTTTGAAATCACGGGAAGTAAAAGCTAACAGTTACGATGACCCACCAACAAGTGCTAATATTAATCCGAAAAAGTTAAAGAAATTATGCAATAGCTTTAATTCATATAATACCAAATAATTCTGACAGAGTGACAAAAAAACACATTTTTATAGGGAAAGGAAATTCATTATCGACCAACTTAGTTCATGTGCATATTTTCAAAACACAGGGGCTTAGCAGAGTAGCATAAAATTCATATCGCATACTCAGCAAATAAACATAAGAACAGCGTAAATTGATTCGGGCGTGAAAGAGAAAAAGGATAACATTATTAAAATATATAAATTCCTGTTAGGACTTTAGCGGTAACGTGAATCCAAATTTCAAACTCTACATAACAAATAAATTGATCAGCGCTACATCCGCAATAAAGAGGGCCTAGCTTCTTTAGCAACTATACTTTATGTGACTGTTATTGTTTTTTTTGTCAAAGAGAAGAGACCAACAGTGAAATTTGAACGAGCAATCTTAAAATGAATCGGTACCCTTTATGCGTTTTTACACTTTAAAATGGGTGGTGCTGTATTCTGTTACAGTTTTGAAAGTGGGATCTTTGGCGTGATAGTGTTACACTTCCCCACTACGCAACAGTGCCTTTAAGACAAAACATAACACGTTTAAATTTTACATTAGATTGCTCCATCCTGCAGTGGAGTAGTGGGTAGAGTGCGACGCTCACACGCCGAAGATCCAGGTTCGATTCCTGGTTAAACACCTCGAATTTTTCATGGCACCATCTCTTTGGAGCTGCTGACATCACTCAACGAGTATTAACTGTCTAAGAACGGTTCTCGAACTTCGCCGTTCGAAGTCGGCAAAAAACTGTAGGTCCCTTCTACTCGTGAGAAAACAGTAGCGCGCAAAACACCATTATTTGATGAGCAAGCCTGTCGCACCACACATTTAACACAAGTAGTTGATGAGCAAACTAGGCCCATGGTCCCCCTGTGGACTATCGCGCATTCTAATTAATTATTATTTTTAAAAGACTCTTTAAACGTTTTCACAGTTTAAAATGGGTGGTGCTTTAGTCTGTCATAGTTTTGAAAATGGGATCTTCAGCGTGATTTTTTTGAACTTCCCCACTTCCCCACTTCGCAACAGCGCCCTTAAGGCAAAACTTAACAGGTTTAAATTTACCATAAGATTGCTCGATCGATATTATTTGAAGCAACAAACAACAAACTTATTTTATTCCTCCGTAAGAAAATAGTCTTGCAAAGAAATTCGGCTCAGTACAGTAGGGCAGGACAGTATTTAGTTGGCTTAGACACGCACAGGTAAATAGTTTCAAGTCGGCATATCATAAGTTGCTAACAACTCTCAATGTATACCAAATGCCAATATTTTTTTACATTTATCGAGAAGAAAATGACCGTTTAACAAAACGACTGCTTGAGGATAAGTTAAGCAAGATCGGCAATTTAATTTGATTCTATAAAATCGTACGTTGTGCAGCTTCAAGTACATTAGCAAATTTGTTGAAATCTATCAATCAAATTCTTCTGCTGCTGCGCTTTTTACGAACGCCTTTCAAATATAAAAAAAATAAAAAAAAACTCTTTTTCATGGTTGTTTTCTTGGTTCTTGGACGACTTAAAGCAGTTTGTTATGCATTTGTGACACACGAGTAAGTTCACACAACATTCGTCCACCGAATATTAATCTTTCTAATCAGGTTTTAAAATGACTCTACTGAGGCTTCCAGATGATGTGACTGGATTTATGAATCACATGATTCAAAATCACATCCGTATCACTATTTATAGTGTCAACGGAATCACTGATGGAGAAAAAAGCATCTACGGATGGCGGCTAACAGACCCAGGCTTTGAGGGAACCTGACTGGTAGTGACAGCTTGACCAGAGGCTATATTCTGGTGCCACGGGAGGCCAGGGGCCCCTGGAACTTCGGTTCCAGCCTGACCGTGCGGTAGGCCCCCTTGTGGGAGTATCATGGTGGCTGTGGTTTACCACCTAACATCGCGGGTGGAGTCGAGGATAGTGTACCGTGCTGACTTGTCTAGTTCATTATTTAAGCACAACTAGGCAAGACGGTTAGGGGACTATCCCTTCTCAGTGTGGAGTTGCATTCTCAACCGGGCGCTGCGACCCAGAGAGCGGAAGAGGTTTTAGAAAGGCTTCGCATCAAACCAAGGTGGGGTGATTGCCTCTCAAGCATAATCTCAGTTTGGTACTTGGGTAACTAAGGCGTCTAGTCTTGCGTTACTTACGACTCTTGGGAAAAAGGTTCCCTGTGATATAAGCCGTTAAGGCCGGTGGTCACGTAAGCCCAAATCCCACATCTACTGAGGCTTTAAGTTCCGTTTTGGTTTATGATAAATCTCCGCCATCAGCTGTCACATAATTTTGAAGGAAGACGCATATTCAATATTTTAAATTTAAGATAAGAAATTTTACTTTTGTTTACATCTTCTTTATAAACTTTCTTCAAACACGGAAGTGTTGTATTTTTTTTGTCTCTCTCTTTATGGTAGATAGAGGAATATACGTTCGAGAAAAGAGCCACAGCACAATACACATCCACAGTATGGCTTTCTGGTGCTAGCGATATTATTGGTAGATAAACATTCAACACAATGTCAGGCTGCTATAGATGTGAAATCTAGCGATCTTAAACAGATTGATCATCCCGTATGCCCTCTAGTCGGTTTAGTTTAAAGAATTTAGTCGCACACTTAATCGCAGGAGGAGTTAAAACGAACTGTACCATGAGTAAATTATTTTTCCAAATCTTGTCTCAGACCATATGGGACTTAAAGATTTCACTGACGACTCATTGAGGATTTTCACTTGAAAGGAGTACAGTAAAAGAAGGCCTTTTCCCTTACCATAGAGGATTATCCCTTATGATATCAACTCATTTGGGTAGTTTTAGACACATAAGTCTTGACTTGAATTGTGAAGAAAGTGGAGAATAATACTTGATGACACCTTTCTCAAAGTGTGACGAATTTATTCCTCTAAGCTTCAAGCTATTTGCAAACTATAGCGGAATACGACTTTTCCCTCCAAACCACATTCCTTTCGGCATTGAATTGTTTCATGACATTCTGACGAAGTGGTGGCATGTCCCTTCATAATAATGAGTTAGAAAAAAAGCTTCTGAAGAATTAGTTTACATATACCTCACACATCTTACTTATTGGCTTCAATCGAAGCCAAAACAAGTAAAAAACGCAACTCTTCATCAAAACTTTATATAAGGAGAATTGCGTTGGAAGTGCAAGAGTTTCAATAAAGCCTCTTAAGTGCTAAGAAAAGCAACAGTGTCAGTCTTTTATTGACGCCATACAACTGCTTAACATTAAAACCAACACTTGATCTTTAGATGCACATTTGCCAAGGAGTAAACAATAAAATGCTCAACAGTGTTATTCCCCTGAACCTACGCTGCATCCGGTTTGCACCTGCACGGTGATTTTTTTTCACCCATCAAGCGATCACTTTTATCCACTTCAAAGACCATTAATCGATGACGGAAATCAGATGGAACCCAACCCAGCACCATTAGATCATACGAGCTCTTCGCAAATGATTTTTGACATCCATTAGTACTGCAAGCACACATCACACATCACAGAGAGAGAGAGAGATCAGTCAAAGATCAGTCAGAGATCAGTCACTTGAGCAGGGGAACTTAACGCAACTAATCTGTGGGCACTTAGTTTCTGCATTATTCACTCAATTTAATTGTGCCTCGGCTTTTGAAAGTCACTTAAGCGTACACAATACACTTGTGACTTCGACTTAAATCCATTCAGCAGCAACGTCTCACAACAGATCAAATCACACCTCGGCAGAGATAAATAACAAATTCAAACTATTCACTGCATCCTAGACTTACACAAAAACGTCTAGCTAGTTGTCCGCGAAAGCCTATTCGGTTGGGCGACTCTTTCGATTCGAGAACTCGACTTAAATTACTTCAGCGGCCATCGTTGGGGTGAATTTAAAGATTTTTTCGATTCGAATAAAACATGAAAATTTGCACAGTTCCATGGCGATTGTGACTGTTGCGGGGAGGGACGAGGTCACTCTCAAAAGTGCTTATCGCGTCAGCAGCGAAGTGCTTTTCGTAGGAAGAATCAATGCAATTGGTAGCAGATAGCGCAGAGATAGCAGATACGCTTTGAGCGACAAGTTCGCTGCTTGCCCTCGGTTGCTAGTAATAACTAATCACTGAGAGTAGTTGGCGTTTCAAGAGCATGGACAATATTTGTTTTTGTGGCCAATTGACGGCACCAAGTTTGATCTGCCGCCCTCTAACTGCACGGTTGTCGTGTAAAGACATTTTAATGAAATTTCAGTAAAGCCGCTCTGGCAAAAAGAGTGATTTTGCTATAAACTGAACGTTGCTTCTGGTTATTCAGCATTAAAGAGTGATAGTGGTTGGTTCATCGACATACCAACAGAAAACGGAAATGGAGCTATTGAAGCTTTCAAACTACGAATTTATATCCAATCGGCGATCAGAAAATTTTGAATCAATGAACATGATCTGTAACATAAGCGTGATGACTCTCTTTCTTTTTTTAAAATTGTATGCCCCATACCGAGGGTACTCTTTAAAAAAAATTGTCTCAGATGAGAGTAGAGAGGCCCAATTAAGCATTTAATTAGAAATCAAAGACTGTTTTCATTTTCGTTTTAACCTGCGAAAAGTAAAGAAGGATCCGAAAAAAAGTGTCCCAAAACTACAATCAGAGATTTCTGAAGAAACGGGAAAGCAATGCAATCCACAATCAATAATTTCTGGGATAAAGTAACATTTACAGACGAAAGTTAATTTAATGTTTAAGGTTCAGATGGGCGCATCAAAGTATGGAGAACATCGAATTTGGAGTTAAGCCCGGAAAATATGGCTGGCACCGTTAAGCATGGTGGTGATTCCATTATGGTTTGGGTGTGAATGGCGGCATCTGGCGTCAGTAATTTGTTTGTGGAAGGAAATATGAATCGCTTTGATTATTTAAACATCCTAAAAAATAATCTTCGTCAAAGTGCATATATGGTATATTAAAGAATATTGACAACCGTTTGTGGGATACAGTTGAGCAAAAAATAAAAACAATACTCAGCAAATTCAAATAAACGACTACAATATATAATGCCAAGTGATTTAGACTATATATTTGTGCTGGAACGCTGTAAAGGGAATCATTGATGCAGGGTGAGTGACTCGAACTTTAAATTTCAAAATTGCTATATTTTTTTTATATTTTTTAAAAAATTGTATTGGGTCCAGACGAGTGGAATCCCAGCATCATTTGCCCGTTCCACAAGAAAGGAGACCCCTTTGACTGCGCCAACTACCGAGGGATCAGTCTCCTTAACATCGCATGTAAGATTTTCTCTGCCGTATTGTGTGAGCGCCTGAAACCGTTCGTCAACAACCTGATAGGTCTCTATCAGTGTGGTTTCAGGCTAGGGAAGTCCACAATCGACCAGATCTTCACACTGCGGCTGATCCTGGAGAAGTCCCAAGAAGTACAAGTCGACACCCACCATCTATTCGTCGATTTCAAGGCCGCGTATGAAAGCGTGCATAGAGACGAGCTATACAGTGCCATGTCTAGTTTTGGCATCCCTACCAAACTCGTCAGATTGTGTAGGATTACGATGGAGAACTCTCGCTGCTCCGTCAAGGTCGGTAGCGATCTCACCGAGACCTTCGATGTCAAAAAAGGATTTAGACAAGGCGACGCGCTGTCATGCGACTTCTTTAACATCATTCTTGAGGGGATCGTGCGTAACTCACACGTCAACATCAGACGCACGATCTTCCACAAGTCCGTTCAACTGCTAGCTTATGCCGATGACATTGAAGTGATCGGCCGAACTCAGCGAGTCGTCAATGAGGCGTCTGCTAGCATCGAAGCGGAAGTGGCTAAAGTGGGACTGGTGGTAAATGAGGGCAAAACGAAGTGTATGCTGTCATCGAAGAAGGACGCAGAACATCGACGTCTCGGACAGAGCGCCACTATGGGCAGCAGAAGCTTCGAGGTAGTCAAGGACTTCGTCTATCTCGGCTTCGCGGTGAATAGGGACAACAACATCAGTACCGAAATCAAGCGCAGAATCACTCTTGCCAATCTCTGTTTCTTTGGGCTTAAGAGGCAATTGAGTAATAAAGCCCTCTCCCGAACGACCAAAGTGACTTTGTACAACATCTTGATCATCCCAGTCCTGCTTTACGGCGCAGAAACCTGGACGCTACTAAAAGCGGATGAAGAAGCCCTTGGTCTCTTCGAGGGAAAAGTTCTGCGTGCGATTTTGCGTTGATGGCATCTCGAGGAGAAGATTCAACCACGAACTGTATGGGCTGTACTGCGGCATGAGCCTAGTCAAGAGTCTACGGATACAACGCTTAAGGTGGCTAGGCCATGTAGAGCGTATGGACAGCACTGCTCCGGCCCGAAGAGTCTTCGAATCCGAACCACAGGGGCAACGCAACAGAGAACGTCCTAGACTGAGATGGCGCACACTAGTGGAAAAGGCTCTCAACCAACTTGGAGTGCGCAATTGGAGGCAGCTGGCAAGAATCGTGCTAGCTGAAAAGGCATGTTGGTTGAGGCCCAGGTCCACCCCGGACTGTAGCGCCATCCGAAGAAGAAGATAACAGACAAAATATGGAAAGCACTGAATTTTGCAAATTGCGTCGGTAGCTTTCTATCTGTCCACCTTTGGCGCCAATAACAGTCTTAAGGCGACCGGTGCATAGAAGTGGCTCTGCGGTATTTTGGCCCGCTTCCTGCGAAATGATTGTTTGAGGTAGTTAAATCTTTGGTATATTTTAGGCGAAGGGTTTGAAAATACTCGAGGTAGAGGAATCCAAGGGATTTGCATCCGGAGAATCCACTGTGTAGAAGAAATTAAGTGTTTCGTAGACGACCGCTTTCCGTCAAAAATGTTTGTTGGCCAAAGGCTTCAATACTGCCTCTAAGACAGTTCTACCTTGTTCAGTAGCATTTACTTTGACGCCATAGTCCAAAATTACAAACGAAGATCATCGGCGTTTATAGCGGCCTAAACCTTCCCCCTCGGTGCTGCCTGCTTTCTGGTGGCTGTCTGAAGGTGTAAATCTTCAAATCACCTCTCTGGCAAGTAAACTCGGCCACTTCGTTATTGGACATATTGCTTTATAACAAATGGGGACTAATGGGGAAACAAATATTCAACATCCTTCACTGTACCGTCTCTAACTTTTTTCTTTTTTAGTGTGTGGAATTTCAATGGTTTGAGCTGAAGCTCATTTTTCAGTATGTGTTGCATCCGTTTCAACAATATGTTGAGTCCACGAGCTATTTCTCTTTCACTTCGCTTTTTGAATCATATATGCCGATGTCGCTGACTTTTATGGCAACCACCAAGCAAGCTACGTCCGATAAAGATTGATTTATTTGTGCTAAACTGATGAGGCTGAACGAAAGCTGCTTGTGGTTTTTCAGCCAAACATAAATTAGTTACACTACGTCTGAACTCCATCGTGGATAAATTTTCGTTTTCAATATAATTGAGACGCAAGTCGTTTCAAATTTGAGGCCCAGGTCCAACCCCGGACTGTAGCGCCACAAGAAGAAGAAATCGTTTTAAATAATCTGTAATGTGTCGAATTCGTGGCCGCCGTGGCGTAGTGGGTAGAGTGCAACGCTCACACGCCGAAGGGTGTAGGTTCGACTCCCAGCTCAACACCAATTTTTCGAATTTTTCACGGCACCACCTCTTTCGAGATGCTGACAACACTCAAAGAGTAATAACTGTCTAAGGAAGCTTCTCAAATTTCGCCGTTCGGAGTCGGCAAAAAACTGCGGGTCCCTACTACTCGAGAGAGAACAGTAGCGTGCCCAACACGAGTAGTTGATGAGCAAGCTAGGCCCTGGTCCCCCTTTGGACTGTAGCGCCAACAATTATTAATGTGTCGAATTTAAGTTTCCTTTCGTAAACGGTTTTGAAATGATACCAATATTAAGTTGGTTGCTGTTCAGTTAGTCAGTCGAAGTGACTAGTGATTCAAAGTGAGCGATGATTTACGATATTATAAAACATATAACATCATAGGATTGTGGCCGCCATAGCGTAGTGGGTACAGACGCTCACACGCTGGAGGCCCAGGTTCGATTCCCGACTGAACACCTCGAATTTTACACAGCACCACCTCTTTCGAGCTGCTAACAACACCCAAAGAAAGAGCTTCTCAAATTTCGCCGTTTGGGGTCGGCAAAAAACTGCGGGTCCCTACTACTCGAGAGAGAACAGTAGCGCGCCCAACACGAGTAGTTGATGAGCAAGCTAGACCCTGGCCCCCTGTGGACTGTCGCGCCATATTATTATTATTAACATCATAAAGATGACAAGCCATGGAACGACGTCGACAACTGCTTTGTATACAAAACTTGTATTTTCATATTTCAAAGAATTAGAGGTGACCAATTTTTGGCCAATAAAATTAAACTATTTAAGCCAGAAAAGCGAAGCAAGTTTGAGGCTCAGATCAAATTCAACTTTCACATACATTTCAAATTTCATGGTACATCAGTGTAGGGCTATAACTTTCATCTTAACATAGCTATTTTAAAGGCGTAGCGAGCACTATTCGATCTGATAGTTTGGATGTTATTTTGACTTTGGCGTACTAGAAGTCGTAAGAAAGACCGACACTTAAGCAACGTGGGACCTGAAAGTTCTTGTAAACATTTTCAAGTACACTACAAATACACTGGAGCTAGGGAGTATGACAAAAAGCACGTTTCCTCTTGCTTATGTGCAGTAGCAACATTCCGAGGAGATCCTATACTGTTTACCCATTTAACTATCCGTATTATTAGTTCTCCTGTAAGAAGTTGAAGTGTCTTGAGATGTCTCTCATGACTGGGAATTTTTGCTTGTAACATCAAAGTTCAATGATTTTTCGTAAATCTCTATCATTAAGTATTTTTCAGTGGGGGGATTTTAAATTCCCTGCAATTACGATTTATGTCATTAATCACAATTAATTACAATCTAATCACTTAAGAAATCGTCTAGTTTTTGTTTTTGAATTGTTTGTTGTCCGAAGCCAATAAAAGTCAAGACATTTGATGGTCTAAACGGAAAACAAATTAAAAATAAATTAATTATCTCTTTACTAAGTTGCGAAAACATTCACAATTGATGAGTGCATGAATGTGCTCGTTAATGGTGCTACCGAATAATGTACACACGCTGGAGTTAACGTGCCTATTCGTTCTTCTGAGGGGCATGGGCCTGTCTACACGAGGTAATGTTGTTGATCACACTCTCACAAGGCGAGGTGCCAACATTATCTTCGTTGTTGCACAGGTCAAGTTGACAAAGAGCCTCCTCGCTGCGCCCCTTGGATAGCCATCACAACAACAGTTGTGTGGTTAACAAATGTATGCAGCAAACCCCTTTGCCCGAAGGTTAAATAATGGATCTGGCCTACCAGTCTGTGGGTTTTGCGTGAGGTTGACTTCAACACCGCTTAAAAAAGAAATTAGTTCAGAGACAACGACATGCCTTGGAGAAGGATAGTTCCTACCATATGGCGTGGAAACCTTAACTTTACTAAACGGATAAGGAAGCCCTTAGTCTTTTCGAGACAAAAGCTCTACGAAAAATTATTGGTCCTGTTTGCGCTGATGGCATCTTGAGAAGATGATTTAACGACTATGGGCTCTACAGCGACATGCGCCTGGTCAAGCGTCTTCGTATACACCGCTTAAGATGGCTAGGCCATGTAGAGCATATGGACATCACTGCTCCGGCCCGAAAAGTCTTCGAATCAGAGCCATTGGGACAACGCAACAGAGGACAGCCTAGACTAAGGTGGAGCACACAAGTGGAGAAGAACCTCAACCAACTCGAAGTTCAGAACTGGGGGCAGCTGGTGTAAGATCGTGCTAGCTGGTATGTTAGTTGAGGCCCAGGCCCTCCATGGACTGTAGTGCCCAAGAAGAAGAAGAAAAAGTTCTTCTTGTTTCTTTTAAAATTTACACATTTGTGGCTATGTTAGATACATATTTGCTTTAGCAAAATATTAAAGAGGGTAATACCTCTGTGGTCGCCGTGGCGTAGTGGGTAGAGTGCGAGGCTCACACACCGAAGGGTCTAGGTTCGACTCCCAGCTCAACACTAATTTTTGGAATTTTTCTATCGAACTGCTGACAACACTCAAAGAGTAATAACTGTCTAAGAAAGCTTATCAAATTTTGCCTTTCGGAGTCGGCGAAAAATTGTAGGTCCTTTCTACTCGTGAGAGAACAGAAGCGCGCACAACACGAGAAGTTGATGAGCAAGCTAGGCCCTGGTCACCCTTTGGGCTATAGCTCCAACAATTATTATAATACCTCTGCGGCTTTCCCCTTGTACAAATATTTCAGTCAACGATATGTTTTCATCGTAAGTTTTTTGAAATCAAAACCAGATAACCCTGGTTTTACAACTCACTGTACCAGTGATGACCTTCAGGCGAATAATGTAATCGCCGATGATGGAAACAATTCTTTTTCTTACTCCGAACTCAAAAAGCAGTCAGTGAGAATCAATGGGATGCCAAATATTATTATTGTACTGTATACAAAATTTAGCCTCTGGGCGGCGAACAACACCATTCATGCCGCATCTGAATTGGTGTCGGACATTTAATGAAAAGAAACAAGAGACCATGTACGGGGGCCTGCTTGATTGACACGAAAAAGGTGTGTGGTTAGAAATTATCTTTTAATTGGCGAGTCTTGACGTTGATGAAACATTGCTGGATATGATCTATGACATGGTAACAGGTGGGAAGTTCGTTGTGAAAAATGGCAATAAAATTTCCACTTCTGTATCCCATATATAAAATAGTTTCAACAAGGGGAAGTTGGTTCGCTGATTTTTTTCACTTTATTCACAAGCGGTCTTATAGGTTCTTCGCCTAACTTAATAGCGTTTGCAGATGATCTAATCACTCACATCAGATCATCAGATCAGGTCCGAATGAAGAAGAACAAACGGCTTGTTACAAAGCGACTACGATACCATTTAACGATTTTGCGACGGCTGGAAGCTGAATATCAACTACCAGAAGTAGAACCCCGCTGTTCAGAACCTCAAGGGACACAAGAAATGAACTGTCGGAAGCTGGGTATATTTGACCCACTGGGACGACCGTTGACAGTGAAATATCTAGGCGATATATCTAGGCATCTTTTTGGATCGGTATGTATATGATGGTATCCACATAGATGCAACCCTGCCGAGGGATAATAACACCCTCTCACCGGCAAGAGAGCTTTTTTACAGCAGTTAGCTTGACACCAAAGTGGAGGTGATCTGGTTCATGGGCCTCATCCTCCTTATCATATGTCTATGTCATTTGTTGTCTATTATATTTTAGGATTGAGCAGCCCTAGTGTTGCAATTTGACAACTGCCAGCTCTATCGTACAGTTTGACATTTTTGAGGATATACGTACTGATAACCTTTTGACATACGAGCAATATTTACCGTAACTTAAAAGATTCATCTCGCCCAAAAAATGGAAATAAATCGTGATGATTTTCGTGCGAATATTTTTTACAACTTTCGACGTGGATTAAAACTCAACAACAGTGAATCGATGAACTTAATTTAATTTTTGGCGACGAAGCTCCATCGAGGACCAGTGTTTATAATAGTATGGTGAATTCAACTGAGGCCGTAGTTCCCTCCAAGACGATTTCGTGAAGGTCGTCCAAAATCGGTTGTTTTTCCGGAAACCATAGATGCTGTGCGCCAACTAATATTAAAGGATCATCATGTGACCTATCCTGAGATTGAGACAACCTTAGGCATTAGTGGGACCAGCATACATTCAATATTGCATGAACATTTGACCGTCAAACAAATTTTTTCGCGTTGGATCCCACACAATTTGTCTATCGCTCAAAAAAAGGCTCGTGTCGATTAGTCGAAAGAAATGAATGAAAAATACGATCGCGGTGCTTCGCACGCCTATGACATCGTGACAAGTGATTTACGCGTATGAGCCCGAAAGTAAACAGCAGTCGACTGTAGGGGTGTTTCAAATTGAGCCAAATCCAACAAAAGTTGCTCGCGCACCAAGCACTTCCAAGCAAATGGTCGCCTATTTTTTCGGAAAACCTGGACACGTCGCAACCGTACCACTAGAACAACGCAGAACAGTCAAGTCTGAGTGGTGCACAACCATTTATTTGCCAATTGTCTTCAGGAATCCAACTGCCGAAGACGGATCAATCTTCACCTCGACAATGCGAGCTCTCACACATCGGCTCAAACAACTGAATTTTTGAGCACTCAAAACATCGATTTGATGAGTCATCCACCCTATAGTCCTGACTTGCCACCTAATGACTTCTTTTTATTCCCGTACGTAGAAAATAGAATGAAAGGTTAACGTTTTTCGACACCTGAAGAAGAGGGTTGATGCGTTCAGAATGCATGTTTTGGAGACACCTCAATCAGAGTGGTTCGACAATTGGTTCAAACGCATGCAAAAAAGTATAGATTTTAGTGATAATTAATTAAGATAGTTAATTATTAATATTTGTTTTCGTTCTCTAATTCCGAAATATAAAAGAGCAACTCTCGTATGGTTCTTCTTGTGGCGCTACAACCCGTACAGTTCAGGGTAGACATGGGCCTTGTGATATATGGTTGTCCTGTGTAATTCATAATACAGTGATTTCGAGCCTGTATTCGCTCACAGTACAAGAAATTCTACCCCCGCGAGGTGCTGTACAAATAGAGGCAAATTTTATAAGGACAGTTAATTTCATTATTAGGTTTATTCCTTATCGCACTATGACTTCAAAGAATAATCTGATCGTGGGGGCTTACTAGCCTAATGAAAGAGACCGTCTTAACGTCAAGGTAGACGGATACAACTGACGGAAGGCTGTCCTGGATATGATGTGATCTATGTCGCACGCCCAACATTAGAAAGGAAACTCTAATACGAGCCTGATGTCGCTCGCAGCTTGCTAACTCTATTTAAGTAAAAAAACCTTACAGTCCACGGTTTTACAGCTTTCTTAAGTGAAATATAAAATTTAAAACGAACGAAAAAGACAATAAAAGAAAATGAAAACCAAAAAGAAAATGTTATCCTGAGTCAGCTAAGCTTACTGATAATTTGTTAAGAATCAGTAAATTAGAAATGATATTACTAAGCTAGTTTTAAGTGTTTTTTGTCTAGTATATAAGAGAAGATCCTCTCTTACATGCTAGACAAACATGACATACATGTTTAGCATGTATAACATTCGAAGGAAACACTCTGCTTCCCACATTAAAACGCGACATTAACTTAAAGTGGAAAACAGAGAAAAATGGCCGCCGTCGTGTAATGGGTAGAATGTGACAGTCATACGAAGGTCTTTTTATTTTATTTGTTTTTTTATAATTGGCGAGCGCCAAAGGGATTGTTTATATCCTTAAAAGACCGGTGTTAAGTCACAGCACGGTCCGAAGGTATAGAGGAATAGAGGGAAAGGATGTGCCGATGCACATTGGTTTTAAGTGCTTGTGGATTGTAATAAGGGGAAAAGTTGGGCTGGGAAGAGCAATACATATTCATGTGGTGCGGGTGAAGAACGAGTCTCTAAATTTGGGATTAATAGTGAAAGGGTGAGCATTCCTAGCAAGGCAGTTATTGCGGGTATTGACGCAAGGCGGGTATTGCGGGTAAGTTCTTGAAAAGCAGGAATGCAGCTGGCTAACTCATTAGAGCATTTTTTGTTGAAATAGCGATAAAATAGTGATAGAGACGCGACATTTCGTCGATGTTCTAATGAGTCGGTTGGCTTCGCAGCATTGATATTACCAATGAGTTTTATCACGCTGTTGGATTCTATTTAGTAAGGGCAGAGAGGTATTAGGAGCCCGAGACCAAATAGGAGCGTTTTACTCAAGCTTTGGCCGGATGTACGTCTTATATATTGTTGCCAGGTCAAAAGGAGTGAAACATTTCTTGCATCGCTTAAGAAACTTAGATATTTCGCTGCTTTTTGGCGATCACCAATATATTATCGTTCCAACTTAATGCTGAGTTCACACATATACCGAGGATGGAAAGTCGTTCAGTTTCAACAACGCATGAAACATTCATAGATGTTGGCTGGTTATTTTGAGATCGCTTGACTAACAGTAGACAGCACTGAGTTTTTGAAGCATTAAATTCTACTCTATTCTTTTCACCCCTATCAATTATGCTGTCAAAATCAGAATTTAATGAGCTGAACATACGCTGCTGTCTATGGCCGAAGGGGAGGGTCGAGAGCCGAGGAACGAATATGAACAGCTGAGGGTACTGTCATCAGTGAAGGAGTGAATCGGACTAGAAGTGACATATAGGAGATCATCTATTTAATTGTATGGTGCGACAGTCAACAAAGGGACCAGGGCCTAGCTTGCTCATCAACTACGAGTGTTGTGTGCGCTACTGTTCTCTCATGAGTAGAAGGAACCTACAGTTTTATGCCGACTCCCAACGGCGAAGTTTGAGAAGCTTTCTTAGACAGATATTGCTCTTTGAGTGTTGTCAGCAGCTCGAAAGAGGTGGTGCCAAAAAATCGATATATTCAGCCTGGAATCGAACCTGGAACTTCAGCGTGTGAGCGTCGCACTCTACCCACTACGCCACGGCGGCCAGTGATTATCTAAGATCAATAAAAATGAGGAAGAGTGTCAGAGACAGAACGGAGCTCTGTGGAACACCAGCGTTAATATGATGAATATCAGACTTGAACCCATCCAACACAAGTTGTATTGAACGGTTCGAAAGGTAATTTCTAATCCATTGAAGAAAAGACTCATCGACGCCAAAAGCACGCATTTTCCACAAAACAGCCTGATTCCAGACTCTGTTAAATGCTTTTGAAATATCAAGCGTAACGATCTTTCTTTCTCCTAGACTGTGCAAAGATTTCCATTTTTCGGTGAGATAAGATATCAATTCACCAGGGGACCTGTTGTTGCGGAAGCCGTGTTGCCAGTCATTAAGAAGCTTCTGGGTTTCTTAGTTTGATCACCGGCTAAGCACCTCGAATTTTATGCGGCAGCATCTCTCTCGGGTTGCTGACCGCTCTCTAAAAGTAATAATTGTCTAAGAAATATATTCTCAAACTTCGCCGTTCGGAGTCAGCAAAAAACTGTAGGTGGGAGAACAGTAGGGCGCACAACACGAGTAGTCGATAGGCGAGCTAGGCCCTGATCCTCTCCGTGGACTGTCAAACCATCCAATTTATATACAAATGGAAAAAAATATAAACGTCACTTATTTAAAATTGAAGAAACAAATGAATGCTTTGGAGATTTTATTTAATTTCTTTCATTTTACAACTTGAAAGAATTAACGACTATTAAAATGTTTGGGCATATTAGATGGTTTGTGGGTTCTCAAGTGTCGGTTAAAAATAGATCTAGACCATTTTTTTATTTTCCCAGCTGCATTTCCCTTGATTTACAAACAACATCTAGACACCACCATTTCAAACAATTTTTCAGGACTTTTAAGTTGACGCCGGTATTTAAATGCGAGTCGTCTTCTATTGTAAGAGATAAATGGGAAACACAGTCAGCGTCGGTGCTAAGCCCTCATCTATCCCTCTAGACTGTAACACGAACTTATCAATTTTATGGAAAATCAAAATTAGGGACCAACATACTCAAATGAGAAAGAATGTTGTTAATTTGATATGCTTGTGTCCAGCGCGATTTCAAATATTATGTTACTTGTTTATGTTTCAAATTGTTTTTGTTATGTGATTTGTTTTGTTTTCATAATTCTCTACGATAATAAAATATTTGCATAGTCTCGGTTTTTGTGTTTTCGATACAAAATTATGTAAGCCATATATGAAAACCTTTTTGTCAGTCGTTGTTGCCTCAGCATTAGCGATGGAACCAATTTGAATTAATTCTGAAACACTAGGCACCGCAGTACGGCAGAAAATCATACTAAGATGGATTTGTTTTCAAAAATTCTAATATGAGATTTAAGCGAATCTAGCCTTAACACCCCAAAGTTGCTTTCTATCTGAGTATCGGACAATGATACAGTGTCTTATACCCACAGCAGTTGCAAGAGATAGCACAGTTTGTGTGTTCCTCAAAACTCCGTTAAATTTTGAAACCAACTGACGATTTTTTAGAAATTAATGAAGAATAAAATTTCAACACATGAACAAGGAGTAACGAAAATCGGGTAAGACCATGTTGCACAAAGTCGAACTTTTTGTTGTTGTTTTGGCATATTTTATTAAATATCTAATATTATCTTATTTTAATTCTAGAAAAATACTTTAAACTAGCTTACATTTTTCTTAACAGTAGTTCCTAAATTTAACTTATTGACCATTAGCAGGTGCTCTAAGCTATTCTTGATGTAAATTCAAAATTGCCTTTGGGCATAGTTTGTTAAGAAAATTTTGTTTATAATAATTTATTTTTTGTTTTTCCCCAACAAAAGTTATAAAACTTGGGACTGAGCCTAAGCCTAAGCCTAACCTAACCTATCTTAAATTTAAACTTAATAAAAACCTAATTAAACTATGTCCATATCAAAATACGGACGCGTGTACCATGGCGTATGTAGAATTTATAAGCTTGACATATATAGCGAATGCGCCATAGTGCACCTTGTTTTGTTTTTTTTTATATTTTTTTTTGTTTTTTTATTATTTTATGACTTTACGCACTAGCTTAAAAACAATGTCAGTTTCCCACAATGAGAACTTTAAATTTAATAAAGTCTACTTTCGCGCGTTGGGGGGAGCTGGTTTTGGTGCAACCACCAGTAGAAGTGTCGTTTTCTGGCTGACTGCGCCCTATCTCGGGCGGATATCGCCCTACTGAACCGAAGAAGTTCCTCGTGCCTACGAGCGACGTACGGTTCGTATTGGAGCCGCCTATCCACTGTTCGGCGTACGACATGGAAGATGATAGGACATCCTTCCGTGTTTTGAATCAGCCCTTTCGAGTCTAAGTAGAGAAACGCTTCGGAGGTATGAATCCGTTCAGGCGCACCTTTTCATGGTACATGAAGTTGGGGTAATACGCCCCAAAGATCAGACTGTTGAAGGAAGTCATCGCTCCTGCAATCTGCCCTCGAGTCAGCTTAATAATAAAATTATCTATCCTAATTAGATTTGCCTCGTTATACAAAACCTCGTTGGGATAGAATTTCTTGTAATCGGATTTAGGTGTTCGATACAACCGAACTTTTTAAAGGCTCTGTTTTGTGCAGCTGACTAAGTCCTGCTTTGGCAAATATTCATTTAAGAATCGAATCTACTAACTTCAAGAGCTATCCGATAAGTTGTACAATGCGTCTTTTTCAGCCGAATCGGAATCATAGTTTAAGTTCTTGGAATAATTTTATTCGATGAAAAAACTTCATTTTTTACATACTAGACCAAAATACTTAAAACTAGCAAGTGTGCTGGCCATTAAAGAAGAAATAAAAACGTACAAATATTCAGTAGCGATTTTTAAAAATGGCCTTTTATGTAGCTTTATTTAATTCACCAGCATTATGAAGAACCTGATAAGAACTTATAATAAAAAAATAGCATGTGATAGGTGAGATAGTCGGCACCGCAAAAGAGAGACTGCTTCAAAACCTGCCTGAAATGCTGAGCAGTGGGAATCGGTTGCAACGAAAGTAATTCAGTTCTTAATGCGTAACGTGACATGAGTCCACTGGAGTAACTCAATTAGTGGATGCCACTTCAACAGTTCGTATTCTCAAGAATTAGAAAACTTTCCCATCGGCCGGAAAGGAAATGGTCTTAGCTTTCATGAGCTCACAAGGTTTAATTTACGTTGACACACAATGCCAAATGAAGAAAAAAGAGTTCCTCTGGAAACCCAAAATAAGTGATCTGTGCTGCGGCACTGTGTCTCTTTTTTATGATTTTACCTTGAAAATTTTGCCCGCCACCGACAGGAGTTTGAGTCGAATGTGGTTCATAGCGCTGCCACAGAGGAAAACTTTGCTGACCCCAACGACCCTATTTCACAGACGCCTTTTCAAATCTGAAACGTTGATGTGTATCAATAAAGGAAGGCTGTTTTCGGAAGTAAATCCCCAACTTTCTAAAAATTGGTGTCCAACGCTTGATGAAAAAAGAAAGAAGTCAAAGCTAGGACAGGATAATTGCCTGATTTTGATTAGTAAAAGAAGCTGCTCTGCTAAATGAAATCACACTCATGTTATCCCACCTAGATTTGCCTTGTTTTCGTTCCTGTTTCATATTTCTTGGGCTTAGTCAACTCGAAGTTATATAGTAAATCGACGCCAACCTTTCGAAAACTGGTACATTGTCCGTTGTTATACTCCCTATAAACACAAATACGACAGAGAAACATCTTCTTATCACCATTTAAACGCGCACTGAAGGAGAACCGCATGAACTAACAGAGACAAAGAAATTTAATTTTGCAGTCGAACTCAAAATAGGTCAAGTGTTCCCCTGTATCCTTCAATCTCAATTTTAATAAAATCGACACTCCCCACACTTACCCATGCATCTGAGCAGTCCTTGTCGAGGCAAGTCACAATATTGCGCAAAGATTTCCTTCCGTCTCCGAATTCAAACCAATTTTAAAGGCACTCTCACTAATTGCTGAAAAATACACTTGTCTCACGAGCAATTATTGCTGCACTTAATTAACACTTCTGCTTGCTTGCACACAGAAACCCAACGTCCGCACTTGATTCTGATTCCTTTACATTTCCAGCGCCAGCTGGTATCCGCCTTCGAGTGCTGCTAGTGAAATGAGTCCGTCGCTGATACTAAACTAAGTGACTTGATAGCTAGACTGTTTAGCATAAGCCCCTTGAAAGCAAAATACAAAAAAGAGAACAAAAAAAATGCCGAATCGAAATGATTCCCGCAGTACTGAATACAAAAAAAAAAACAACACAAATGAGATAAAAGCTCTACGCAAGGCGCAACAGCGCGAACAGAGATACTTCCACTCAACACAGTCGCAGATGAACTTGCAGCTTGAGGTACAGATTACGGCGAGTGACGACACACGCGGTTCCAATGCACAGACACGTTAAAGGACAATCGAGTGGTCGGGTCGGGGCGATAAGTAGCGCCACACCAGAAGCCACACGGTGACGCGATGTTTTGACCCAAAGCGGGGATGCGAGAGATTATTCCGAATTTGACTGATAAGCCGCGCAATTTAAAAATTGAAAACAAAGATTTATTTTCAATTGAGCTCGACTGTTGTGTTTTTCTTATCTCTGGTTTTTTTGGGGGTTGTTGCACAACCTCAACTCAGAACCGGATTCAGGTGGAATCCATGCCGGATTTAGAATTGAAATTGAATAGATCAGACTTGTATACAGATCATTACTGATCTGTGACGGGAAGATGGGAACAGGCGACATTCGAGTATTGTGCAGTGATTACTTATCAACACGTGACCAGTTTTGTGTCTTTCGTTATATGTTTTTTTAGGTTTTCCATTCCAAGGCCTTCCAAGCCTCACATGAACAGCAATTTGTGATTTTGCGAGGCTATGAATGTCATAAACTTTCAAACAGAAAATTCGACCCATGTGGAAATCTGGCAGTGTGTACACTATTTTGCATGAACAATTGTCCATGAGACGAATGTTTTCGAAATGGGTGCCGCGTTTGCTCACAATGGACCAAAAACAACAACCAATCGATGATTCTGAGAGCTGTTTGGTGCTGTTTCGCCAAAATAAACAGGACTTTTTGCATCGGTGTGTCGCGATGGATGAAACATGGATCCACCATTGTACTCCAGAGTCAAACCGGCAGTCAGCGGAGTGGATAGCAGTCGGTGAACGACGCCCAAAGCGTCCAAAAATACAAAGGTTGGCTGACAAGGTACTCGTAATGGCATCCGTATTTTGGGATGCGCACGGAATCTCATGCATCGACTTTCTTGGAAAAGGCAAATGGATCAAGAGCAAATACTGCATGGCATTATTGGTGCATTTGGAGGAAGAAATTTAAAAGAAACGGTCCCATATGAAAAAGAAAAAAATGTTTTTCCACCAAGACAATGCACCGTGTCACAATTCGTTGGCTTCTTCTTCTTCTTGTGGCGCTACAGTCCGGGGTGGACCTGGGCCTCAACCAACATGCCTCTCCAGCCAGCACTTTTCCAATTTCAAGAGTATACATTTTTTTGTTCTTTCCCATGCCAAGAAACACATCCTACATTAGTTCCTTTGATGACATTATGATGCACAGACAGAGATAAAAAAGTTTGCTTTTTTCAATGTAATCTGCGGAAGCAAATTTTCAATAGTACACTCGCACTTTTTTCGTATTAGTTATCGACCTCTATCTGAAACTATTAACTATTAACACTTCCCGAATGACCTGTAACATATCGCCACTAACAACAATTTTATATTTTGTTTAGGAAGTACAAGCATTTAAATGATACCTGTCAAATTTGTATGACAATCTCACATTTCGATACCACAGAACGAATTATTTTTGGCCTCAAAATAGGCTTCAGTTTCTGCTATCGCCTCCTCATTCCAGCCATATATTTTCCGCGGAGCATCTTTTTGGTCTAAAAAGAGGAAGTAGCCGCTGAGGGCCAGATCTGAGGAATACAGTGAGCGCAAAAGCAATTCAAATTCCAATTTGTGCAATTTGGCCATGGTAGCCAACGACTTGTGACACGGTGCATTGTCTTGGTGGAAGGACATTTTTTTCTTTTTCATATGGGACCGTTTTTTTTTACAATTTCTTCCTCCAAATGCACCAATAATGCCATGCAGTATTTGCTCTTGATTCATTTGCCTTTTCCAAGAAAGTCGATGCATGAGATTCCGTGCGAATCCCAAAATACGGATGCCATAACGAGTACCTTGTCAGCCAACCTTTGTGTTTTTTGACGCTTTGGGTGTCGTTCACCGGCTGCTATCCACTGGATTCTTTGGGTTGCGTTCACTGGCTGCTATCCACTCCTCTGACTGCCTTTTTGACTCTAGAGTGCAGTGGTGGATCCATGTTTCAGCCATTGCGACATACCGATGCAAAAAGTGGTGTTTATTTTGGCGAAACAGCAGCAAACAGCTCCCAGAATCATCGATACGTTGTTGTTTTTGGTCCATTATGAGCAAACGCGGCACCCATTTCGAAAACAGCTTTCTCATAGATAAATGTTTCTGAAAAATAGTGTACACACTACCTTCTAATATCTTTGAGTTGTCAGCTTTCTCACAGAATTTCGCTTTGCAGTTTTCCAAAACAATTTTGTGAACTTTTTTGACGTTTTCAGGTGTAACCACCTCAATTGTTCTTCCAGAGCGTTCAGCATAATTGGTGTCTGTACGGCCACGTTTAAAGTCAGCATACCACCGACAAATAGTTGCTTTTTATGGAGCAGAGTCCCTGTAACACTTTTCAAACCATTACTGAGCTTTCATTGTATTTTTCCCATCAAAAAGCAGTGTTTAATCAACACACGAAATTTTTTTTCCATTGTATTAAGAATCGAATAGCAGCGTCACTTGAATCATTGCAACTTGTAAACTAAAAGTCAGATTCTCATGATGACTTGACAGATATCATTTGAATGTTTGTACTTCCTAAAAAAATGTGGCACTCCCAGTATGTCAATCCCGGGACTTATTGAGTGATGTTTTAGATTTGCAAAGAAAAAGCACAGGACCATTCATTTCGTGGTTTTAAGCTGACAGCGCTGGAATTTAATATTTGCCAAATGTAGCTGTCATTTTAGGTACGAGAATTTTAGATAAATACCTGCCGTTTACAACAATCAACAGTTTATTAATAACACTTTGAGTTTTAATTGTAAAAACCTACGATATATATTCTCGGTACCGATATGAAGTAAAATGTGAATTCAATTCAAATTGTTTTTATTTTGCAATTTAATCTCAACTAACATCTTTTCCGTTCTCACCACACGTCTCCAAAAGCTCTCTACAGCATGCTATTCTCACTTTTTTCTGAGGCGCTGTGAGCATTCGTGGCACGCTCCTTGCACTGACCTGTGAAAGGTTAAGATGGTCGTAAAGAATGGTGTGAATAGTATGAGTTGAAAGCTTGGTGATCTCTGTCATCATTTTCACCTTTATTCGGGCATCCTCAAGATCAAGTTTTTCCGCTTTTTTGATGCTTTTTTCCGTACAAGCAGTAGCTGCTCTCTCTGCCTCTCCTGAACTCACTTGACCACTTTTGCACAGTTGATAATGAAGGTGCGGAACCCTGGTAAACAGTCACCATCTCTTCATCAATAGTTCTTTAACTTTTTCCTTGCTTAGTGAGAAATTTAATTACAGCGCGATGCTCAATTTTCACGATCAACGTCTCAATTGGCGTTATGATTCTGTTTAATAATAATAATTGTTGGCGCTACAGTCCAAAGGGGGACCAGGGCCTAGCTTGCTCATCAACTACTCGTGTTGTGCGCGCTATTGTTCTCTCACGAGTAGAAGGGACCTACAGTTTTTTTGCCGACTCCGAACGGCGAAGTTTGAGAAGTGAAATTTACTAAAGAATATTTATTGAAAACTTATGATTTCTAAAACATGGTAAATCATTTATTAAAAATTTTAAAAACATTTCCAACCCTTACTTTTTTTAAATTTAAAGGTTCTTTTCACTGATGAAAGCAAATTTAATTCGCATGGATCAGATGGCAGATGGTATGTCTGACGGCCACCGAATGACAAGTTTTTGTACAATTATACCAAAGCTACCGTCAAACATGGACGAGGTTCTGTAACGGTTTGGGATAGGCGATTTGCAGTTTATATATTGAAAAATAACAGTTTTTTTTACAGTTTTTTGCCGACTCCGAACGGCGAAGTTTGAGAAGCTTTGTTTGATGTCTCTTTGACTGATGTCAGCAGCTCGAAAGAGGTGGTGCCGTGAAAAATTCGAGTTGTTCAGCCAGGAATCGAACCTAGACCCTTTGGCGTGTGAGCGTCGCACTCTACCCACTACGCCACGGCGGCCACTTTCATTGTAAGAACCTTCTTTAAAATAGACGTTGCCATATTCTTCGCATTAAGAGGTATTTATGGTCGTCATAATCGACTGAAAAAAAACATTCATAAAATTGTGAAAATATTTGAACACAGTGGGAGCCATACTGTTGTTTTCAGACTTCTTATGTTGTTGTCAGACTTCAAACATATTGCTGCTGTAAATTGAAGAGATGTTATTAATTCCTCAAAGCTTGTACCTATTGAATACATTTATTGGATTTTCTTCTGCGTCCCCATAGGCACTCAGGAATGAATGCCTGCTGACCATATGCAACATGCAATCGTTTGATTTTTAAAGAACATTTTTCAGACATGAGAGATTTCCAGGTAAATCTACAAACAAACAAAATGAGTTAGTTCTCAGAGAAACCACAAAATGTCAGAGATCGTTGCACCCCGAAAAAGTGACTGTTTGGTGTCGATCGGAACGATTTTAAGTTATCAATGATCCGTACTTTCTCGGGGTCGCCATTGGGTGGACAGTTACTTTCGATTCAGAATGATATGGTCCATCGACAACCGATTGTTTGGTTTTTGACTTAGATTAACGATGATATGTGATGTGGGGCAACAAATAACAAGCCGTACAACACAACCAAGTGTGACTTTTGGAATGATAGGTTCCTTGGACTTATTTTTTTTTTTTATAAGAAACCAACATCAGAAATTTAAAAAAAAGTGGTGAATTGTACCAACGAAATCCATGAAATCGCTTCCAAATGGCAGTGACTATTTAAATAAAGTCAAACGGTTCAAGTCTTAAGGCGTATTACAACTTTTTGACAAAATGTTGTGTGTATTTTTTAAAGCGTTACTTTCGAAACCGGATGGTATAAGTTTTGTTTTGCCGCCGTTGCGTAGTGGGTACAGTGCGACACTTACATGCCCAAGGTGCTAGGTTCGATTCCCAGACCAAAGACCACCACCTCTTTCTATTGTCTCTGCAAAGCCTCGCAAATTTTGAAGTTCGGAATCGGTAAAAAACTGTAGCATGCCTAACGCTCAGTTGCTGAGGAAGCTAGACCCTGATCGCACTATCCAATGTATATACAGTTGCTCCAACGAATTATCCGACAAGGGTTCTGATTACTTTTTAAGTAAAACAACTAAGAAACATGTTGAGACGACCATTCGTTTTTTCATATGTTTATTGTTTCATACATTTTCTTTAGTAACAAAAACAAATATTTAAAGAAAATCTCAATATAGCGGTTAAAAACACGACAATAGGAACAAAACTCATTTTATACTGCGCAACAAATAATCGGGTGGCCGCCGTGGCGTAGTGGGTAGAGTGCGACGCTCACACGCCGAAGGGTGTAGGTTCGATTCCCAGCTCAACACCAATTTTTCGAATATTTCACGGCACCACCTCTTTCGAGCTGCTGACAACACTCAAAGCGTAATAACTGTCTAAGAAAGCTTCTCAAATTTCGCCGTTCAGAGTCGGCAAAAAACTGTAGATCCCTTCTACTCGTGAGAGAACAGTAGCGCGCACAACACTAGTAGTTGATGAGCAAGCTAGGCCCTGGTCCCCTTTGGACTGTCGCGCCAACAATTATTATTATTATTATAACAAATAAATAATGAAAATATTGTACAAATTACCGTTATCGTTCACATTATGTACCTCTTGGTGAAATTTGTTTCACATTCATTTCATATTAAACATTGATACTAAGCTTCCGTAATTTAAACTCCTTTTTTCGAAAATGTCTTCCCGTGGTAAGCACGCATCTTTTAAAGTTAGACAATTGATTGTGAGATTAAATAGCGAAGGAAAAGCTGTAAGAGAAATTGCTGCACGAGTCGGAAAAAGTAAATCTATTGTCCACGACGTAATGAATAGGTACAATAAAGAGTTCAGATTGTCTGATAAAAGAAGAGTGAGACTAGGCAAGTAAGTGGAAAACTGCATTTGTCCAGCCTGTCCCTAAAAAAGCCGAATCTTCGTCATCCACATCCTACCGACCCATAGCACTAACGTCCCTTCTCTCCAAGGTCATGGAAACGCTGATAAACCGTCAGCTTATGAAATATCTTGAGTCCCGGAAGCTTCTTAATGACCGGCAGTATGGTTTCCGAAGCAACCGTTCCACTGGTGATCTGATGGCATATCTCACTGAAAAGTGGAACCAATCTTTGCACAATTTAGGAGAAAGCAAGATTGTTTCGCTTGTTATTTCAAAGACATTTGACAGGGTCTGGCATCAGGCTCTTTTGTCGAAAATGCGTGCTTTTCCGATCGATGAGTCTCTTCTTCAATGGATTAGAAATTACCTTTCGAATCGTTTAATACAAGTAGTTTTGAATGGATTCAAGTCTGATATTCACCATATTAATGCTGGTGTTCCCCAGGGCTCTGTTTTGTCTTTGACACTCTTCCTCATTTTTATAAATGATCTCTTGTCTGCGACCTCTAGTCCTATTCATTCCTTCGCTGATGACAGTACCCTCAGCTTCTCATATTCGTTCCTTGGCTCACGTCCCTCCACTTCGGCTATAGACTCGGAACGGCAGCGCATGTTAAGCACATTAAATTCCGACCTTGACAGCATAATCGATTGGGGAAACAAGAATAGAGTGGAATATAATGCTTCCAAAACCCAGTGCTGTCTACTGTCGTTAAAGTGATCACAAAACAATCAGCCGTTATCCATGAACGGCACTTGCGTTGTTGAAACCGAAAGACTTTCCATCCTCGGTATGTGTATCAACCCAACAATTAGTTGGAACGATCACATATTTGAGGTCGCCAAAAATGCTGCGAAATGTCTAGGCTTCCTTAAACGATGCAAGAAGTACTTTAGCCCCTCTGATCTGGCAACAATATAGAAAGCATACATTCGCCCAAAACTAGAGTATAACGCTCCTATTTGGTCAGGTGCTTCTAAGACCTCCCTGCACCTGCTGGATAGAATTCAAAAGCGAGCGATAAAACTTATAGGTGACAGTAACATTGCGAAGTCTATTGACTCGTTAGAACACCGACGTAATGTCGGGTCGTTGTCACTCTTTTATCGCTATTTTTACAAAAAATGCTCAGATGAATTAGCCAGTTGCATTCCTCCCCTTCAAGAATTCACCCGCAATACATGCCTCGCTAGGAATGCCCACCAATTCACCCTTAAGCCCTCTTTCGGTACAGTCAAATTCAGAGACTCGTTCTTTAGCCGCACCACACGAATCTGGAATGCTTTTCCCTGCTCGATTTTTCCTCCTCATTACAATCCACAGGCATTTAAAACCAATGTGCATCGGTACCTCCTCTCCCTCTCTTCCTCTATACCTTCGGCCCGTGCTGTGACTTGATCCGGTCACTTAAGGGTGCTCGCAACCTTAAGTACAAAAATATATATTTAAAACAGCTAATTTAAAAAAAGGAGTGGAAAGGATGTTTGCTGCAATACCGTTCGAAATACCCTACATAAATCTAATTACTATAGAAGAGTGGCACTGAAAAAACCCTTTATAAGGCAGAGAAACAAAAGTGCAAGAGCGAAATTTGCTAAAGAAAATTTATTGAAAACTTATGATTTCTAGAACATGGTAAATCATTTATTAAAAATTTTAAAAACATTTCCAACCCTTACTTTTTTTAAATTTAAAGGTTCTTTTCACTGATGAAAGCAAATTTAATTCGCATGGATCAGATTGGGACAACGCAACAGAGGACGGCCTAGACTGAAGTGGCGCACACAAGTGGAGAAGGACCTCAACCAACTTGGAGTGCGCAACTGGAGACAGCTGGCGAAAGATTGTGCTGGCTGGAGAGGCATGTTGGTTGAGGCCCAGGTCCACCCCGGACTGTAGCGCCACAAGAAGAAGAAGAAGGATCAGATGGCAGATGGTATGTCTGACGGCGACCGAATGACAAGTTTTTGTACAATTATACCAAAGATACCGTCAAACATGGACGAGGTTCTGTACTGGTTTGGGATAGGCGATTTGCAGTTTATATATTGTAAAATAACAAATTTACTTACCTAATTTACTTACCTCAACATATTGAAGGAAAACGTGAAGTAAAGTGCAGAAATGTTGGGTATTTAAGTGACTTTGCGATTTACCAATGATCCCAAACTCACTTCACAAGTATCAAAACTCTGGTTGATCCACAACTTCCCCGAATTGTTATAAAACACTACACAGGGTCCAGACCTCAATGTTGTTTAGCATCTTTTGGAAGAACTTGATAGACGAGCATACGAAACAAAGTTCAACTCATTGGCAGAGTTAAAAAACGGTTTGGTAAGAGCATGGAATTCTCTTCAGCCCGAAATATGCAAAAAATTGGTAGATACAATACCAACAATGATATACAACTTAACATTAATATCTGATTTTTAGTTATTTTTCGGTCTTTGTACGATTATATGTTGCGCAGTATAAAATGAGTTTTCTTCCTATTGTCATGTTTTTTTAAATTTGAATGTTTGTTTTTGTTACTGAAGAAGATGTATCGAAAAATAAATATATGGAAAAAAGTTTTGTTTTATTTGAAAAGTAATCGGAACCCTTCTCAGATTATTCATTGGAGCCACTGTGTATGCTATTTAGAAATGTTTAAAATCCACTTATAATGCCGACATTTGTGTCATACGAACGTTGCCTTTTATATTTTGGGATTGGACAACCCTATTATTGCAATCTGTCAACTGCCAGCTCTATCGTAAAGTTTGACATTTTTGAGGTTATACGTACTCAGAACGTTTTGACGTAAGACCGCTATTTGTGTTGTTCAAAGATTCATCTCGCCCAAAAAATGGAATTAAATCGTGAACATTTTCGTGCGATTATTTTTTATAACTTTCTAAGTGGATTAACTCAACAACGGTGCATCGACGAACTTAATTTAATTTTTGGCGATGAAGCTCCATCGAGGACCAGTGTTTACCAATGGTGTGGTAAATTCAACCGAGTTCGTAGTTCACTCCAAGACGAATTTCGTGAAGGTCGTCCGAGACCAGTTGTTGTTCCGAAAACCATTTATGCTGTGCGCCAAGTAATATTACAAGATCGTCATGTGACCTATCGTGAGATTGAGACAACCTTTGTCATTACTGGGACCAGCATACATTCAATACTGCATGCACATTTGACCGTCAAAAAATTTGTTCGCGTTGGACCCCACACAATTTGTCTATCGCTCAAAATAAGGCTCGTGTCGATTGGTTGAAAAAAATGCTCCAAAAATACGATCGCGGTGCTTTGAAACACGTCTATGACATCGTGGCAGGTGATGAATCGTGGATATACGCGTATGAGCCCGAAAGTAAACAGCAGTCGACTGTATGGGTGTTTCAAATTGAGCCAAATCCAACAAAAGTTGCTCGCGCACGAAGCACTTCCTATCAAATGGTCGCCTGTTTATTCGGAAAAACTTGACACGTCGCAACCGTACCACTAGAACATCGCAGAGCAGTCAATTCTGAGTGGTACACACCCATTTGTTTGCAAGTTGTCTTCCAAGAAATCAGGAAAACCAACCGCCGAAGACGGATCACTCTTCCCCACGACAATGCGAGCTCTCACACATCGGCTCAAACAACTGCATTTTTGAGCACTCAAAACATCGATTTGATGAGTCATCCGCCATTTAGTTGTGACTTGGCACCGAAAGACTTCTTTTTAGTCCCGTTGGTAAAAAATAAAATGAGAGGTCAACGTTTTTCGACACCTGAAGAAGCGGTTGATGCGTTCAGAATGCATGTTTTGGAGATACCTCAATCAGAGTGGCCAAAGTGCTTCGACAATTGGTTCAAGCGCATGCAAAAGTGTATAGATCTTAATGGGGAATATTCTGAAAAACAATAAAGTCATTTTCGATGATTGATATTTGTTTTTGTTCTCTAATCCCGAAATATAAAAGGCAACCCTCGTATTCGCGATCTTATTCTTTCGGTCATTATTTCATATTGTATGGAAATAGATATGAGCGAAGTTGAAAACCGATAACTTAGCTTTGACACCAAGCTTGTTCTTTCCTTATAGAGCAAAGCTGTTTTAAAATTTTCCTAGCTTGACCAATCCTGGCTCCCCCATCACTATTGAAAAGACTTAAAGTTTTTCACGTGCTTGAATTGGGCTCCACTAACATGTAGAGTGCATTTGATAGGTACTTTGAAAATGACCAAAATTTGTCCCCATTCATTCCAGCATCGGTAAATATGGCTACAAACCTATAAGAATTCAAGAACAACTAATCATCAATAAAAAGAATATGGCTGACCCTCAAATATGAAATGTTCCCCATCTCGGCTGCAGAGCGTCATCTAGTCCAAACATTTAATAAAAGGAAGAAGTGACAAGACGCACTCTTGAGGACACTGCTGCTGCCGTTGGTGAAAGGAGATTGAATGGTACTTAAAAGGGGACCGTCAATCCCACACTCCAGACATCACCTCAAAGGTCGTATGCCTCTTCGAAGTCTACGAAACAACTGAAGATCGGTTAAGCATACTTTCAGGCCTTTCCAAGCACCATTCTTCGAGTGGAAAGCTGGTCGGTTGTTCTTCTAATGGGACGAAAGCCGCACTGTTCATCCCCCAACTTTGACTTATCCTTGGATCTAGAATAGGCCTCTTTTACCTTACCAGGGAGACTTAAAAAAGAAGACTCAGGTGCAGACGAACGAAATGTCAGTCAATCGTTCACTTACTTGCTTCGCCACTTTTGCAAAGTATCCCCTCATTCAACCATACCCGGGTAAGACCCCGTAAATTGAATATCCCATTAGATGTATATTAACAACTGCTGATAAGATAGAGTAGGGTGAGATGGAGGAATGTATCAACAAAGAATGAATTGTAGATGAAGATCGATGAGGGGAACATTTGAGGTGTATGTACCTACTACTCTCAAAAGGAGTGTCTTATTTAATCTTCACGGAAAGTGACTTGGATTAGGATATTTGGAAACCACCTGAAGTTCTGCCTCACTGGTCTTCACTATTTCGGTAGTGGAGTGAAATCCGATATAAAATGAGAAAAGGTTATGCAAAGCAGGATTCACGCTTTGGAACTGAAAAACGCACTCATGTCGTCCAGAGAAAAAAGTCGGCTTCAGTACGAGCATCCGTTTGTTGCTACCTCAATCAATAATTTCTAGAATCGAACGAGGTGCAAGCAAGTTCTCTTGGTTAAGGTTATTGCGTTGTACTTTTCCCACAAGCACTAACAGAACCCAGCTCTCAACCCTCATCGCGACTGCAATCAAACAGAAGCGCTCCTGAGTGGATCATTGCACAAGAATGTCAAGAGACACTATGTTAGCCTTGAAAACTTTATCAACCTCCTGTGTGATTCGGTTATCAAAGCAAACAGTCGCCAGTTTAGACTCGAATAGCACTCATGAGAACAGTATTGCGGAGGCACTTAGGAAAATTTTCCACTTTTCTTTCCGCACGTGAAGACGACTCTCATTCATTCACGTTTTTTTTTTTTTTTTTCATTAAATTCAATGTCAAAGGCAGAAAAATATCAATCGATCAGAAATTCATTTCAGGTCCACATCAAGTTTCAGTCAAGTTTCCTAACGCCACACGTCCTCAAGTTACATCATTATTGCCCGCAAGACACTAACCTCACCTTGGGAGTAGGAGGCCATATATCGTCTGATTCGGAGATTAATATTCTACAAGTCTTGGCCTGCAATCGCCCCGAGATGGCTGATAAGGCATCGTACGTGGCGCTGCCCCCAGATCAAAATTAATTGCGCTTGAGTTGCAAGTCTCGCCGATACGAGCTGTGCTTGAGGGGTGGAACAAAACCAGCCAGCCGATTGACGCCCCTCGATCAGGGAGAAGCCCTTATCGGGGTTTTGCATTTTTTTTCGGTTCAAGTCTGATAAGTAAGTTGGTGCAAGTCGCTGTGACATATGGTGCGAGTCGAAGTAGATGGCGGTCACCTGCTGATGTTAAGCCCTCGCTGATAGCCGCTGGGTCGCAGTATGTACGCTGATTGGTATCATTTGATAGTTCATCGGTTCAATTAAATAGTATTTTTTTTTTATTCCCTGATTGCTTAAAATGCAATTAATGTTTTTTTCGTTTTATCGTTTAGTGAGAATTTGATTTTTTTTGTGGGTGTGTTCAGCCAATTCGCATGTGTTCGTAAATACTTAACGTACGCAAAAGTTTTTTAAACGAATATCTCATATACCTAGTTAGTCTTCGTTTGATAAAAATTTGACGAGATTCTGGTCTCATGATTGTTGACAAATTATTCTAAATGGTATGTCTTACCAAAAAGCATTTATGATTCAGCAGTTTGTAAGCCTTTCGGAATTTAAGTCGACATGATGAGAATTCGTGGTCGCCGTGGCGTAGTGGGTAGAGTGCGACGCTCACACGCCGAAGGGTCTAGGTTCGATTCCCAGCTCAACACCAATTTTTTGAATTTTTCTCGGCACCACCTCTTTCGAGCTGCTGACAACACTCAAAGAGAAATAACTGTCTAAGAAAGTTTCTCAAATTTCGCCGTTCGGAGTCGGCATAAAACTGTAGGTCCCTTCTACTCGTGAGAGAACAGTAGCGCGCACAACACGAGAAGTTGATGAGCAAGCTAGGCCATGGTCCCCCTTTGGACTGTAGCGCCAACAATTATTATTATTATGATGAGAATTCAGAGTAAGTTTTTGGCACGATCTGAGGTCTATTCACAAGAAGAGCCGTCCTGATCTACGGTGAATAAACCCATTCCCTTGCCAGCTGTCTGGTGGAACAAGCTCTGGCGCAAATACGTGACAGCTGCTTCCACCAAGTTTCTGTCTTAGCTGTACAGCGGCTTTCCCCAGCACACCTGGCTTTGCACTTTAAGTATTGCTGAATCGCTCCCTTATTGATATCTGTATCATCGAATGCACAATCAAGCACATCTTTCGACTGAAAAGAAGTGCCTCAAGCTTTGATTGCCTCGAGCACAGTTTCTTCTATAAGATCAGCCTCGAAGATACGTCGGCTGTTGCGAGGACACCAATAATCCAGCTGCGTCGCATTAACAAAGTCGACTTTCCATGTGTTCAGGAGTGGCTCTGACCAGAAAATGAGCCATGGCTTCACGGCAATTTAGGGATCTGGAGCTAATGCCATCGTGGAAAGCGACAACATTAGACTTCACACCTCTTTGGTGGAAACCCTCGTTATGATGAAAGGGGCAAAGTACTTGTTTATTTGTGCCCAAGGCTCTCTTCAACCCTTTTTAAGTTCATTCAAGAATGGAAGTCTTTTCTAAATTCGGTCGGTAGACTAAATTCGATAAGTCTCCTCCCAGGGCACCAGGACAGATTGTCAAGGAACTTGCAAGGCAAGATCCAAAGCAGTCCATAGGCTCGATCCCACCTTGGGACTGCCCGTGTCTTTGGTCAGGGGTTCCATTGACAGTTAAGTCACTCGACAGTACAACCAGATCAAAGATGGCACGACTGCAGGCTGCGGACTGACCAAGCGCATGCTTCCAAACGTCAGAAAGAAATCCGCGTCATTCCTACTATCTCAAGACAGTAAAGACTTTGATTTTCTCGAGTTTCTTTTAAGGCAAACGATTGTAGTGAACGACGTCGTCAAAAGTTTACTTCGTGTATTAAAACAATCGCACGGCTTCATCGCGTCGTTTATCATTCTAATAAAAGGCAGCTTGGAAAACAGTTTGAGAGCTATATCTTCTTTTTCTTCTTGTGGCGCTACAGTCCGGGGTGGACCTGGGCCTCAACCAATATGCCTCACGAGCCAGCACGATATTTCGCCAACTGTCTCCAGTTGTGCACTCCAAGTTGGTTGAGGTCCTTTTCCACTTGTGTGCGCCACCTTAGTCTAGGTCGTCCTTTGTTACTTTGTCCCTATGAGAGCTACTAAACACGTCAAATGTCATACAGAATATGGAACTTATGCTTTCACTGTTGTATTCAAATCAATATTTGAAAATATGTATGTATGTGTAAATACTAATTAACATTTAATCACAGCATAAGCTTTTCCATTTGTCCTACTCTTTAGGGCTCTTTCCGAGTAAGTGAAAAACAGCATTTATCCAGCCCGTCCCTTAAAAGAGACCCACCTGCTACCGACCCATAGCACTTACCCACCTCCTACCGACCCATACGAGTATTACTTACTTACTTTCCAATGTCATTGAAACGCTGATAAATCGTTAGCTTGTGAAATATCTTGAAACCCGGAAGCTTCTCAATGACCGGCAATACGGCTTCCGCAGCAACAGGTCCACTGTTGAATTGATAACTTGTCTCACCGAAAAATGGAACCAATCTTTGCACAGTGTAGGAGGAAGGAAGATCGTTGCCCTTGATATTTCACTGACATTTAACAGAGTCTGGCATCATGCTGTCTTGTCTTCTTCAATGGATTAGAAGTTCCCTTTCGAACCGTTCACTACAAGTTGTGTTGGATGGGTGCAAGTCTGATATTCATCATATTAACGCTGGTATTCCGCAGGGCTCCCTTTTGTCTGTGGTACTCTTCCTCATTTTTGTTAATGATCTCCTATCTGTCACCTCTAGTTCGATTCCCTCCTTCACTGATGACGGTATCCTCAGCTTTTTATATTTGTTCCTCGGATCTCGACCCTCCTCTTCGGTCATAGGCTTAAGCTCATTAAACTCCGATCTTGACGGCATAATTGATTGGGGTAAAAATAATAGAGTGAAATTTAATGCTTCAATAACTCAGTGCTGTCTACTGTCACTCAAGCGATCTCAAAATAACCAGCCGTAATCTATGACTGGCTCCTGCGTTGTTGAAACTGAACGACTGTCCATCCTCGGTACAAGGGGCGTTTAATATATTTTCGGTATCGGGCTGAAGCTGTGGATATACATATATATAAATTTACATATTTATCAAGTAATTATATTACTTTAGTTAGTGGTCGCCGTGACTTTGTGGGTAGAGTGCGATGCTCACACGCCAAAGGGTCTGGATTCGATTCCCAGCTCAACACCAATTTTTCCATTTTTTCACGGCACCACCTCTTTCGAGCTGCTGACAACACTCAAAGAGTAACAACTGTCTAAGAAAGCATCTCCAATTTCGCCGTTCGGAGTCTGCAAAACACTGTAGGTCTCTTCTACTCGTGAGAGAACAGTAGCGCGCACAGCACGAGTAGTTGATGAGTAAGCTAGGCCGTGGTCCCCATTTCGACTGTAGCGCCAACACTTATTATTATTATTTTATTGCATTCATGTCAAATTTCATAAAAATGCGATTATTAATTCGCGTTTCATCTGTAGTTAAACAGAATGGGGTGCATGGGACAGTCCGCACGAGGTAACGTTGTTGATCGCGCTCAACAAGGAGAGCTACCAACTCTGTCCTCGCTAGTGCACAGGTCAGATCGACATACATCCTCCTCACGGCGCTTCCTACATAGCCATCACAACACCAGTTGTGTGATGAACCAATGTTTGCAGCCAAACCCGTCTATCCCAGGATTGAACTATGGGCCTGGCCTATCAGTCAGTGGGTTATGTGTGAGGGTTATGGTGTTTCCTCACCACGTAATAAATTTCCGGCTTAGAGCCGACAAGATGCTTCGGATAAGGAAGGTTCAACTGTTGACGACACAGGTAAACGTTTAAAGGCCAACGATTTTCGGTTTTGCTGGTAAAATGTGAGGTCCCTTAACAGACCACGTGCAGCCGATGAACTTGCGGAGGCCCTGGACTGCTACAAAGCAGACATCACCGCCATCCAGGAAGTGCGATGAAGTGGCCCCGGCAAAAAACGATGACAAACTGCAATATCTATCAGAGCGATAAATTTTAGCATCTGCATCTTTCAAAAAACAATTTTATTCATTAGAATCGATGTTATATCATTTGAAGTGACCGCCGTGGCGAAGTGGGTAGAATGCGACACTCACACGCCTAAGGTCCAGTTTTGATTCCCGCCTGAACACCTGGAGTCGTTCGGAGTCGGTAAAAAACTGTAAGTCCCTTCTACTCGTGAGAGCACAGTATCACGCACAACACGAGTAGTTGATCAGCAAGCTAGACCCTGGTCCCCCTTTGGACTGTGGCGCCAACAATTATTATTCTTTACAATTAAAACTCAAAGTTATATTACTAAACGGTTAATTGTCGCATACGGCAGATATTAACCTAAAATGTTCGTACCTAAAATGACAGCGCCACGCCCCGCGCTGCAAAATCCAACCATATACGAGGGTCGTTCGATATATTTTCGGTATCTCAGTGAAGCTGTGGTGGTATATATAAATTTACTTATTTATCAAGTAATACTGTTATTTTATAGCATTCATGTAAATTATTAATTCGCGTTTTATCTCTGGTTAAACAGAATCATAATGACAACTGAATCGATGAAGCTGACAATTGAACATCGCGCTGTAATTAAATTTCTCACTAAGCAAGGAAAAAGTCAGGGTTCCGCACCTTCATAATCAAAAGTGGTCAAGTGAGTTCAAGCGAGTCAGAGAGAGCATTGAAGACTCCCCTCCGGCACCCCGGCTACTGCATGTACCGGAGAAAGCATCAAAGAAGTCGAAAAACTTGTTCTTGAGGATGCCCGAATAGAGGTGAAAATGATGGCAGAGATAACCAAGCTTTCAACTGGTACCATTCACACCATTCTTCATGACCATCTTATCCTTTCAAATGCCAGTGCAAGGTGGGTGCCACGAATGCTCATAGCGCCTCAGAAAAAAGTGAGAATCGCATGCTGTGGAGAGCTTTTGGAAACGTGTAGTGAGAACGCGGACGGTGTTGTGGATCGAATTGTTGCAGGGCACGAAACATGGGTTCACCACTATGGCTCTGAAAGCAAACAAGAGTCCATGCAGTAGCATAAAAAAGAAACAGACCCCCCGAAGAAGTTCAAAGTCACTCCGTCTGCTGGAAAGCTCATGGCCACCGATTTTCGAGACTCAAAGGGAATCTTGCTCATTGAGTACAAAAAAAAGTGGAACCATTACAGCCACATCCTACGCTTCCACTTTGCATAATTTGCGGAAGGAAATTAAAACGAAAAGACGGGGTAAACTTGCAGCGGGTGTGTTGCTTCTTCATGACAATGCTCCTGTTCACGAGGCGCGAGTTTCCAAGGCTGCTGCGCGAAATTGTGGTTTCGAAGAAATCCAACACCCACCCTATCGTCCAGACCTTGTCCCAAGTGATTATATCCTGTTTCCTGATTTGAAAAAATGTCTTCGTGGAAAAAGATTTTCGGATGATGAAGAACCCAAGTCGGTAATAAATGGGCATTTTGCAGACGAAGAGGAAATTTATTGTTTCGAGGGTTTAAAAAAGCTTATCTCAAGATGTAACAAATGCATTGATGTTAGGGGAGATTATATTGAAAAATAAAAACAATTTAAATTTAATTCGCATTTTCCTTCATATCGATACCGAGAATATATTGAACGCCCCTTGTATGTGTATCAACTCAACACTAAGTTGAAATGATCACATATATGAGGTTGCCAAAAATACAGCAAAATGTCTAGGTTTTCTAGACATTGATAAGAAATCTTTGCCCCCTCTGATCTGGAAACAATATATAAGGCGTATATTCGCCCAAAGCTCTGGTCTGGAGCTCCTATTACCTATCTGCACCTACTAGATAGAATCCAACAGCGAGCGATAAAACTTATTGATGATAATAATGCTGCAAAGTCAATCGACTCACTAGAACATCGATGAAATGTTGCGTCTCTATCACTATTTTATCGTTTAAAAAAAAATGCTCTAGTGAGTTAGCCCTTTAAGAATTGACCCGTAATACTCGCCTCGCTAGGAATGCTCACCCGTTCACCCTTACACCAACCTTCGGAAGTACAGTTAAGTTTAGAGACTCCTTCAGCCGCACCACACGAATATGGAATACTCTTCCCAGCGCACCTTTAGCCCCCTATTACTATCCACAAGCACTTAGTACATCGGTAACTCCTTTCCCTTTCTTCCTTTATACCTTCGACCCGTGCTATGACTTAATTGCAGTCACTTAAGGGTATACACAATCTCTTTAGTGCGCGCCAATTATAAAAAAAGTCAACTTTTTAATTTAATATTAATTAACACACTAGGCTAACAACGCCAAGGCGAATGGAATGCTTGACCAATTTCTTGGACGAGGATCCTAAAATGACAAACAATTATATGCCAAAAACCACACTAGACAGGCAGCCAAAAACAAGCTGTGGGCAGGCGTGGCTGACAAACATAATTCCAGTCTTGGATAGAAAATCTTAAATAAAACAATTGTATAATCGGGTTTTACCGCTTTTAAAAGAAGACATAAAATCATAGCGTTTAAGCTGTGTTCTCCTTTTCTATTGAAGAAAATATCCTCATTTTCTGGCGGTCGTTGTAGATATAGGTGAGTACCATATACACATTTGATAACGATGGAAATTTTACCATTAGTACAATTCGAAGAATAGAAAATATGGATATTTACTTACTTTCTGGCATTGCATATTTTTAATAGGACCACTGCTTTGTATCTTCTTTTCTTATTTCTTTGCCCACATCCCATGTAATCCAGATTAAACACAGCTTTAGCTCTAACGCTTCAACTGTCTCGCAAACTATCTCTGAAAGGGTACTCTGGCCAAAAGAAATTTCAGAGTCAACTATTGGTAGCCATCTCCAGCTAGGATCTCCAAGATGGCACAGAGTCTTTCAATTGGCGGAATATATGTTGACCGCGAACCGCTGCTTGGGTTGACGGTTTCCAGCACTAGTACAAACGCCTCTTTTGCTAATCGAAAGCGTTGAATAAAACTTCAACGCAAAACCGAATTTTGCATGCTTATTGTTTAAAAATTGATTATAATTTTTACTTTTTCGTGGGAAACGAAAGAGGATTCGATGCATCTCTAAGCACCCTTCACATTTGTAATAGTCGGAAGACGCACGCAAAACTGAAGAAGCTTCTTCATCCGCTTTCGGTACCTTCAGATTTCCTTCGCCTTAAAGTAGAAGTGGGATGATCAAACTGTTATATAGATCAAGCTATGTTCGTTGAGACGCTTACACACAGCGGATCTTGGCTCGGTTCCCGGTTCAGCAGAAAATTTCACGGCACCACCTCTCCGTACTGCTGACAACACTTAAAGAGTAATAACTGTCCAAGAAAAAAACTTCTCAAACTTTGCCGTTCGGAGTCTGCAAAAAACTGTAGGTCCCTCCTACTCGTGAGAGAACACTAGCGCGCACAACACGAGTAATTGATGAGCAAGCTAGGCCCTGGTCCCTTGTGGACTGTCGCATCATCCAATGCCCTTTAAGAGAGGGATCTTTTACAATAACCAGAGAAACATCGATTGGCAAGAGTGGTTCTGCGTTTGATTTGGGTACTGATGTTTTGTCCCTATTTACCGCGGAGCCGAGATAGATGAAGTTTCCTATCTCGAAGTTTCTGCTGCCTAATGTGACGAGACGTCGATGTTGTATGTCCTTTCTTGATGACAGCATGTACTTTGTTTTGTCTCGTTAACGACCAAACCCATTTTAGCCTCTTCCGCTTCAAAACCGGCAAACGCCCCATTATTGACTTCTTCGTTCAATTACATCAATGTTCTCCACAATAGCTTACAGTTGAGCGGACTTTAGGCAGATCATTCCTCTGGTGGGGACTTGTGAGTTGAACACGATCTTCTCGAGAATGAAAAAGACACACAATAGTGCGTCGCCTTGCCTAAGCTCTTTTTTGACATTTAAGGTCTCGGTGAGTTCGTTACCGACCTTGATGGGGCAACGAGCGTTCTCTATCGTCATCCTACACAATCTGACGAGTTTGGCACGAATGCCAAAACTAGACATGTCACTGTATAGCTCGTCTCTATGCACACTGTCATATGTGGCCTTAAAATCGACGAATAGGTTGTGAGTGTTGATTTGCACTTCTTGAGCCTTTACGAGGACCTGCCGTAATGCGAGGAACTGGTCTCTCGTGAACTTCCCTGGTCTGAAATCATACTGATAGGGTACTATCAGATTATGGACAAACTCTTTCATGCGCTCACACAATACGGCAGAGAGGACCTTGTAGGCGATGTCAAGAAGGCTGATCTCCCGATCAGTGCAGTCAAGGGAGTCTTCTTTCGTGTGGACCGGGCAGACAACGCTGACATTCCACCCATCGGTCATGCCTTCCCTCTGACAGATGAGCTAGTGCATGCGCCCAACCAGGTCATCTCCAGTTGCTTTAAATAGTTCGGCTGTCAGACCATCTGATCTAGCAGCATTGCTCGACTTCAGCATCGATATTGCTTTCTTCACCTCGTGTAAGTCGGGGGGACAGAATTATTGTCTATCATCGTCCAAATTGAGTGGGACATTCTGTCTAACAACGCAATTTTCGCCGTCATCGCCATTAAAGAGTCTACAAAAATGGTCCTTCCAAATCCTCTGCACAGACTGCGACTCGAATACAAGTTGTCCATTTTGGTCTCGGCAGGCTTCGGTCCGAACTTTGTATCCTTCGGTAAAGACTTCCGGATTTCATTACTGCCATAACACCTTTCTATTTCCTCGACAGCGCGCTTCTCATGCTCCTTCTTTTTTCTTTTGAGAAGCCGGTGCTCTCCCCCTCTTCTCTGTTCGTAGAGCTCAAGAACAGCTTTTGTAGTTCCATGCAGCGTTGCCTTATAGGCGTCATGTTTGCCTGCATGCGCTCGCCTACAGTCATCTTCAAGCCATGGGTTCCTTTTAGGTGGTGGCATGAAACCCATAAGTGGCAGTTTGTTTGATGGTTTCTTGACAACGTTTCAAGTCTTCTTCTACAGTTAGTGCAGGCAGCGTCGAACGACTCAGAATCCGAGACATTATAAAGAGTGGATGTGGAAGCCTTGACTTAAAATTTCCTCATTTGACATTTATACTTCATTGATGTCAATCCCAGGAGACAATTTCTACAGGCTGCATAGCGTTGTGTCTCTTTCCGAGCGTCTGTGAATACAAAGCTTGCGAGCGAGCTTACAAAGCGCGTTCAGTTTCACAAGAAACCAGCTAAGTGCCGGTTACGAGAGATATGTTCCTTGAGGCCAAGGTACAATCAAGATTGTAGCGCCAAGTGTCTGTGAATAGTGCCAGAAGTGGCCCGCGCAGCATAACACTAATTAAAACACGATTACTACATTTTTACACATTTAATAAGTTTATTAATAAAATAACATTCCCTTTGGTACAGTATTTTACAATATGATACAGAGCTGTTTCTAAAAAATATCCTTAAGCATAATGAAGTGAACGATCTTTACTGTTGGTTTTCTCTCACTACTTTCAAACTAAAAATCTATCAACCTAGACTAGCGACGATGACGAAAATGTATCACGAAGATGATCTATCCTTTACTGTTTTCAAAACAATCAAAAAAAGAGAAATGAAATGTAAAAGAAAACAAAAAAGTAAAAATTAAATAATTGAATCCCTTCGTTATCAGTCTATGAAACATGCATCTCATGAATGTGTACACATAAGTATTTCTACAAATATTTTATTGAATAGACAGGACTGTGTTAAGCTTACAATACTACAGGATGCTACTGTACTGTGGCGCCCAGGTTCGATGTAAGGCACGGCGATCGCTGTCATTTGACACCCGAAAGCCCTAGCGGCGAAGGCACAACACAACACTTTGTGTTTTCAAACAGAAAAAAAAACAAATTTCTAAAATAAAGTGAACAGAAATTAAAATCTCAAAAGAAAATCTCCCTCCGGGCAGGGGGGAATAGACTTTATTTGTCCCCGCCGAGGAGCATCTGAATTTGGGCGGAGCTCTTGCCCTTTGTCTCGAAGACCATGAACCAGACGTACAGGGTGGCGACGAACATGCAGAACGCGAAGAACCAAAAGGTAAAGTCCGAGCCCCAAGCCTCGATCATTTGCCCAAAGCACTTGGTCACCATGAAGACACTGAACCAATTCGACATGACCGTCAACGCGACGGCAGTGGCCTTGACGTCAGGTAGGAAAAGTTCGCCCATCATCAGCCATGGGATAGGACCGTAACCGAGTGAGAAAGTGATCATGAACATGACCACGCAGAGCAATGGCAACCATCCGATATTGCTGACGTCCTTGCCGTCATCCTTCATGTCAAAGTAGACGCCCAAGATTGCCAGGCACACCGTTTGGCAGACACTACTGAAGATGAGGAGAACCTTGCGTCCTGCGCGCTCAATCAGCAGCGACGAGGTGAGTGTCATGACCACTTGGACGAAGCCGACGATGATACTGCAGGCGGACGGGTCGAGCGTGCTGCCAGCTGACTTGAAGATAGGAACCGTGTAGAAGATGACCGCGTTGATGCCTGAGAACTGCTGGAAGAACATCAGAAGCATGGAGATGACAAGACCATTAAAGGCAGCTTTGTTCCTGAAGAGGTCCATGAAAGAGGCGTTTCCACCCACGGAGTCCAGGTCAGTCTGGATTATCTGGATGGCCGAGCGAGAGTCACAGTACCGGCCCCACAGCCACTTCAGCGAGAGTGCTGCATCACCACGTCGACCCTTAACACAGAAACGAGAGTCAGTTCTTATGTTCCAAAAAACAAAAATGTCAACGTACCTTCTTCAGGAGATAGGTGGGCGTCTCGGGAAGGAAAATCATTCCGATGAAGAGAGCAACAGGAACTATGAAGCAGAGCACGCTCAGTGTAACCCAGGAGACCACAGCGCCGATGAGGTAGACCAGAAGAATACCGAACGTCAGGGACAGCTGGAAGAGAGTGCCCAGGGTGCCGCGAATTGAGGTCTCGGCGATTTCCGAGATGTACATAGGAGCCACGACGCAAAAGCTTCCGGTGGAGATTCCTAAGAAATCAGAAGAATTAAAAAAGAAAACCTCTTTGTGTGGAGAATGATGTCACATACCGATCATGAAGCGTCCAAAGTAAAGCATTCCAGCGGATTTGGCGAAAATAATGGTAAGCCATGCGACGATGAATGGAAGGTCCATGATGAGGGCTGTGTACCGGCGGCCGATGGCGTCAGCTATATACCCCGTGGGTAGGGCTCCAAGGAAGGCACCAATGGCAAGAAGGGAACTCACCCATGTTTCTGGAAAAAAGAAACAAAGTTTTGGTTCAATCGGGAATAGGGAAAAAATCGTTTTTGAAGTGAAAGAAGCTTCTCTGTTACTTTAATCCGGCAAAGAGATCAAAAAGTGACATTTAAAGTTTTGACCTAGACCTATTCTTACAGAGTGAGAAATGTTTACTTTTCGCCTTCCACTCACATTGCACCATAATCAAGCCCTCAGAAGTTTTCCATAAATCTTCACTCATTACCTTCATACATTTCCAAATAATGAACTACCGTCAAGACAACCGCTTCATCCTTTTCAGGCAGCGGTTTTTCTCGCAACAGGGGGCGGAACTGTTTGCCTTGCAATTACCAGTCACAACGACGACGGCGGATAATTTATCATCCAAACCATCCGCACATCGATGGGATTTGCACTGAAAACCCAGCCATTCGTAGGCACTATTACTTAGATTAGAGTCTGATGTCGGTTCGCGGCTGCACCCAGGTTGTCCTTCGAGGAGTTGATTTAATGAATGCAGTGTCTTGTTGAGGCAGCGTTTGCTGTTTGAATAGAGAGGCTTGGTTGCAGCAGGGAAGGGTATTGTTTGTGCTTGATGGGAGCACGACGTCATGATTTCAATGAGTTCACAGAAGACCCTGTTTGTGTCTCATGGTGTGTACATTAAGACTTATCCATTCGTTATGTTTCCTTGTAATGCTTTGTGGAATTAAAAAAGTGGACGGCACGGTGAATATAAGACTGCCATCCCAATGAATGCTTTTTTAAAATTTTAAATCGCATTGAATGTTTGGTTGTGGAAGACATTTAAGATGCACAGCAGCATGAAAACAAGTAACTGAAGGAAATCGTGAAGGCCTTAAATCAGAGCCACAATGTATTTCGGGTGCGAAGCAGAGTGCCACTTCCTAAGGGAAATCTTGAAGAAACAGTTTCTTTGCTGACAAGGTCCTCAAACTTTTGACAGTAACCTCAGAATGGGGAGACAATGGAGGGCACTAAATGATTTTTCATCGGCACAGTAACCCCTTTAGCATATTTGTATTTTATATTTTGTATTTAATTTGTCTCATATTCTCATATTACAAATCTTACAAGTTCATTACAATATAGGGCGAATTCAATCGAGAATAGGATAGTGCCGTTAAGTATTAAAAAAACAAAAATAGTATTAAATGACACATCATTATTTACAAATTCATGCTACCGGGTCTAAAAGATTTTCTATCTGTACATGATCAAATTGAAATAGCCAAGATTTTATATTTTTCAGAAAAAGATACTTAGGGATCGCACAGACTTCAAGGAGGTAGGAAGTTTGTTGAATAATCTGTATGACAGTATAAAATAGGAATTACGAAACAATGTGGTGCGAAATAAAGGAGTATTGACGACATAACTTAGGTTTGTTCTTAGACCATATCTATTTGACATTCTGCTATTGAGATAGCCACATCTCAGAAAAAAGGCTTTCGGAACCTTGAAATAAAACAGGTGTCTCAAGGAGAGACCATTGAATTGTTTAAACAAGGGCATAGAACGGTGTAAGCTGTTTTTGCACACTTTTCTTATAACACGTTTTTGGAGAATAAGTTATTTTCAAATTTTGTACTGGGAGGCCCCACCCCAACAGCAGATTGCATACTGCAATTTCGATTGAAAAATCCCGTAATAGATCATTTTTAAGATATGCTTCGAGCACGTAGTTTTTAAATAGTAAAAGATACGTGGGGTTAATAGAAAATATTTTTTCAGTGTATTTATATGTTCTGCCCAGTTCATATTATTATCTATAATGACGCCAAGATACTTAAATTGTTAAACAACTTCAATTATGAAGCAATCGCCAGCACAAGACAAACTTTCATTGTGCCAATCATACGTTACCTATCCCATCCTCAAGGTAAGAAACATAAGCTAGGGTTAGGATTCATTTATTCACTTCAAATGTTGCTAACAAGGTTGAGTATAATTACACGAGGTCGTAGATCTGGCACCTATTCATATTCTTTGGAAAATTTTCTAAAACGCTTAAGCACATCGAATCATTGCTAATGGTGTATACGTGGGTTATCGCAAATGATTTGCAACTAAATTTTCTACTAAAGAAATTCTTATCAAAATAGCTAAGCAATCTCAAGCTCCTCAGTGGGATTGTTCATCAAATTAAAAAATAAAAGAAAATACATTTTGAATAAGTATTGTACAAAATGTAGACAAATATGTATTGTGGCAGCTCGTGTTAGTTCATCAAAGACGAAGTTTTACTGTCTCAAAGGAATGGGGAGTGTGAATTTAATATAAGTCATTTTTCTGTAAAGATATACCGTAACCTGAACGTAAAACCCATTGCAAAGTTTTGATTTCAAACATTTTTAGAATTCAACTAATAGCGTCGAATAACTCCATCTTTGTGGTTGAGTCGCAGTCTGTAATGAGAATCTAGAAGTATCATTTGTGTAGACTCCTTAACGGCGATGACGACCCAAATGTTCCACTCCATGTTCCACTCCATTTGGACGATGATAGGCAAGAATTCCGTTCTCCCGACTTGAACGAGGTGATTTGTTGAGACGTCGAAAGAAATAGCGTTCAGTTTAGGTTAGCTTAGAGTGCCCAAAAAGGGCCAGTAAGTTGAAAATGAATTGTTTGAATAAACTAGTTTTAAGCGTTTTTGTCTAGTTCATAAAATATTGTGATAGCTTGTAATAAAAATCCAATTAAAAAACAAAAAGGTGAAGAGGTGAAGATAGCAATATCGACACTGAAGTCGAACACAGCTACTAGAGCGGACGGGCTGACCGCAGAACTATTTAAAGCAATTGGAGATGACCTGGTTGGGCGCATGCACTAGCTCATCTGTAAGACAAAGTCGGAGAAAAGCATGCCCGATGAGTGGAATCTCAGCGTTGTTTGCCCGGTCCAGAAGAAAGGAGACCTCCTTGACTGCGCCAATTATCGAGAGATTATCCTTCTTAACATCGCCTACAAGATCCCCTCTGCCGTATTGTGTGGGCGTCTGAAACCGTTTGTCCATGACCTGATAGGTCCATATTAGTGTGGTTTCAGACCAGGGAGGTCCACAAAAGATCAAACCTCCAAATTACGGTAGATCCTGAAAAAGACCCAAGAAGTACAAATCGACACTCGCCACCTATTCGTCGATTTCAAGGCTGCATATGACAGTGTGCATAGGAACGAGCTATACAGTGCCATGTATAGTTTTGGCATTCCTACCAAACTCGTCAGATTGTGTAGGATGACGATGGAGAACTCTCGCTGCTCCGTCAAGGTCGGTAACGAACTCACCGAGACCTTAAATGTCAAAGGTTCAAGACAAGCCGACGCACTGTCATGTGACTACTTCAACATCATCCTCGAGCAGATTGTGCGTAATGCACAAGTCAACACCAGAGGCACGATCTTCCAGAAGTCAGTTCAATTGCTAGCTTACGTTTCATGACACTGACGTGATTGGACGAACACAGGAAGCCGTCAATGAGGCCTTTGCTGGCATTGAAGCGGAAGCAACTAAAATGGGTCTGTTGGTTAATGAGGGTAAAACAGAGTACGTGCCGTCGTCAAGAAAGTACACACAACATCGACGTCTCGGACAGAGCGTCACACTAGGCAGCAGAATTTTCGAGGCAAGTACTTTATCTGCATCGACTCCGCAGTAAATAGGGACAACAACATCAGTGCCAAAATTAAACGAAGAATCACTCTGGTCATTCGCGGTTTCTTGGGCTCAAGAGACAATTGAGCAGTAAAGCCTTCTCTCGAAGGCTTGCTCATCCCAGTCCTTCTCTATGGCGCGGAAACCTGGACATTGCTAAAAGCGGATAAGGAAACCCTTTGTCTTTTCGAGAGAAAAGTTTTTCGTGCGATTTTTGGTTATGTTTAAGTAGATGGCATGTGGAGAAAAAGATATAATGACGAACTCTATGGGCTGTACATCGACATGCGCCTATTCAAACGTGTTCAGATACAACGCTTAAGATGGCTAGGCCATTTAGAGCAAATGGACAGCACTGCTCAGGCCCGAAAAGTCTTCGAATCTGAGTCATTGGGACAACGCAACAGAGGAAGACCTAGGCTAAAATGACGAACGCAACTGGAGAAGGACCTCAACCAACTTGGAGTGCGCTACTAGAGGCAGCTGACGAAAGATCGTGCTGACTGGAGAGGCATATTGGTTGAGGCCCAGGTCCAGCCCGGACTGAAGGACCACAAAAAGAGAAAACAGAAAAATATATCCGGCCTTCAGAAAATAAACCAAAGTCACAAAAATAACAAAATAATTTTTTTCAAAAAACCCATACAACGTGACCGTCGGGGTCTACATTTATTTCCAAGATTGAACATCAGGAATTTAATTACAAAAAGTTTTCTTACGAGTTGATCACCACATCCAAAAGGTACTGAATGGTTACAGAAAGTTTCTTAACCCTCGGAGCTGGCAATAAACTCCAGGTTTTTCGTAATCGAGAGAATGAAAGCAATCTAAAAACAATAATGTTGCAGATGCCAAGCCCTGCGTGTTTAAGCAATCACTCTATGAACAAAATATTGTCTTGTTACTGACCTGCGCTTGGAAATAGCATTATTTAAAAAGCATACTTTAAAAGATTGTATTTTTACATTATTTGTGACATTGGAGGTTTTTTTTGCGCATTTTCCTCCAAAAGAAAAAAAATTATTCATTTCCATTAAACAGAATTTTGCACAGTTAATTGTTAAATGTTATACAGGATAATTCGGGATTGGGCAACCCTAGTATTGCAATCTGCCAACTGCCAGCTCTATCGTAAAGTTTGACATTTTTGAGATTATACGCACTCAGAACGTTTTGTCAAACGGGCGCTATTTGTGTTGTTTACAGTAACTTAAAAGATTCGTCTCGATCAAAAAAAGGAAATAAATCGTGAACATTTTCGTGCGATTATGTTTTATAACTTTCGAAGTGGATTAACTCAACAACGGTGCATCGATGAACTTAATTCAATTTTTGGCGATGAAGCTCCATCAAGGACCAGTGTTTATCGATGGTATGGTGAATTCAACCGAGGTCGTAGTTCACTCCAAGCCGAATTTCGTGAAGGTCGTCCAAAATCAGTTGTTGTTCCGGAAACCATTGATGCTGTGCGCCAACTGATATTGCAAGATCGTCATGTGACATAGCATGAGATTGAGACAATCTTAGGCATTAGTGGGACCAGCATACATTCAATATTGCATGAACATTTGACCGTCAAAAAATTTGTTCGCGATGGAACCCACACAATTTCTCAATCGCTCAAAAAAAGCCTCGTGTCGATTGCTCGTGCAAATGCTCCCAAAATACGATCGCGGTACTTCGAAGCACGTCTATGACATCGTGACAGGTGATGAATCGTGGCTTTACGCGTACGAGCCCGAAAGTAAACAGCAGTCGACTGTATGGGTGTTTCAAATTGAGCCAAATCCAACAAAAGTTGCTCGCGCACGAAGCACTTCCAAGCAAATGGTCGCCTGATTCCTCCGAAAAACTTGACATGTCGCAACCGTACCATCAGAACAACGCAGAACAGTCAATTCTGAGTGGTACACAACCATTTGCTTGCCTGTTGTCTTCCAAGAAATCAGGAAAACCAACCGCCGAAGACGGATCAATCTTCACCACGACAATACGAGCTCTTACACATTGGCTCAAACATCTGCATTTTTGAGCACTCAAAACATCGATTTGATGAGTCATCCGCCGTATAGTCCTGACTTAGCACTGAAGGACTTCTTTTTATTCCCGTACGTAAAAACTTAAATGAGAGGTCAACGTTTTTCGACACCTGAAGGAGCAGTTGATGCGTTCAGAATGCATGTTTTGGAGATACCTCAATCGGAGTGGCAAAGGTGCTTAGACAATTGGTTCAAACGCATGCAAAAGTGTATAGACCTGAATGGGTAATATTGTGAAAAACAAAAAAGCTATTTTCGATGATTATTATTTGTTTTTGTTCTCTAATCCCGAAATATGAAAGGCAATCCTCGTACTCGCCACTGTATATTGGCTGTCGGCTTTGAATCGAAAACGTTGAATCATGTCTTAATTTTTGCTGTAAATTCTTCACTTGTACACGCTATCCTTGAACTTCATTGCAGTTGGATAATAAATGTTGTAGAGTCACCAAATCTTGTGCTTTTGGCGGCCAAACGTCTCCCCAATCCACAACGAGCATGGAGCCTTAGGGAATGGCCACATGTCACTAGGAATCTTGCAGGCAGTACATGACATCTTTGACATCTTTCATCCTGCAGGCAGTACATGTCATTTTTGAACATGTCATCTTTGCAGTTGGATAGTTAATGATGCAGAGTCACCAAATCTTGTGCTTTTGGCGGCTTGATTGTATGCTTTAGGTGGTCTTGATTGTAAGAAAGGAAGGAATTCTGAAATTAGCACCCAACAAATAAATTTTCACTTTTCTTAGAAGCCATACTGAGTTTGATTCAACTGATTTCCACGATTAGCAGAAATATCTCCCCTATACGAAACAGTCAACCTCGTACTACTTGCGGAAGTGTTTCCCTGCTTTGTAAGCACAATATCTTCTTGGCGCCCAATGCTCACCGATGACGCAGCCTACATGTATCGCAGGAGTCACCTGCAATTGCTCTTAACGCTGTCTATCGTTTGCAAACTTGTATAACACGTCGCCTTACCCTGCAAACAAACGCTTATCAATTGTCAACAAAAGATTTCCACGATTTTATTGCCTTGTCGAGATGTCGGTTTCATCCTCCATCGATTGGTCATTTCAAATGTTGAATTGAGTAAACAATTTGAAGTGCACGACAAACATCGCCTTCTGAACGCCGAACAATTTTCATCACACCGTACACTTGACGTGAATGAATCAAAATTAAATCACAGCGTTCAATGAGTTTATGAGCCAATAAAACCATCGAGTGCTGGACTTTATAATTGCGATAGAATAAAACGCGGTCAAGTGTGTGCGAAAAGATGTTTGATTGTCGATCATTGGGGCAGGTGATCAAATTGTATAACTGAGTGTTGGGTAAGGAGTCAGGAATGGTCCTTTGAAGCCAAGAATTTTGAGGATCAAATAATAATTAATAATTGTACGGCGCGACAGTCCACAGAGGGACCAGGGCCTAGCTTGCTCATCAACTACTCGTGTTTTGCGCGCTACTGTTCTCTCACGAGTAGAAGGGACCTACAGTTTTTTGCCGACTCTGACCGGCGAAGTTTGAGAAGCTTTGTTTGATGTCTCTTTGACTGATGTCAGCAGCTCGAAATAGGTGGTGCCGTTCAAAAGTTGAGGTGTTCAGCCGGAAATCGAACCTAGACCCTTCGGTGTGTGAGCGTCGCACTCTATCCACTACGCCACGACGGATACTTGAGGATAAAATGAAGATTGGAAAAACTGTGTTTTCAGGTGGGTGTACATATGCTGATAAAGTCCTCTGAATGAGAAGTTCCAAAGCGAATATGATCTCCAAAATACCGTTAAGAGGGCCTTAATGTTTCCTAAGTAGAGAAGATAGCTTATATTTGGAATGGTGCTGTTAAGGAACATGAGAGATGTTGACCAGATCGCAGCTCTTTTCGGGCCATACAACTCCAATGCAACTAAGAACCCCAATCCACAACGAATGTGAAGCCTTGGGGAATGGCCACATGTCACTAGGAATCTTGCAGGCAGAGCAGTCCAGTTTAAATTCCATTCGACCTTACCATGTCGATCACATACCAGAATGCATAAGTCCATCGAATGTCGTGTGAATATTTCATTAATTTAAAGATCTATGTCTATAGTAGAAGAAGGGTGATGTCTAAAGTATACCCATTATCACCAAGGTAATCACCCTGAGTTCCATAATCTAGTTAAGAGGTTCTTACTGGCTCAGCAGGCTTGAATGAACAAATTAACTTATTAGGGCTGTTATGGATATTGAAGGCCAGCTCATTGACGATTCTTTCCTTCAGGTTGTAACGCCATACAAGGAAAAAGAAAGAAGTGAGTGTCTTTCATTTTGTTCTCCTTCTCGTAAAAGTTAAAAGCAATCTGTTGATAAGAACGATGATTAACATAATATTTTTAAGATCTGTTTTTGTTGCTTTTGCTCATATTTGGTTTGCATATCATAAAGGAGCAGTAAAAGAAGCAACAAGTACAAGCGAAGTACAACAAATTCGTTTCGCTTTTTGGCTAATTATGTCAGTTAACAAGCGAAATATGCATCATTAGGTAAATAAAATTTTCACTTGCATCACGAGACATCATTACATCCCGAAAGAATCACTGTTTGGTGTTTCGAAAGGATAAAATCCGTCGACTACACTTGCTCGGCAACATGGAATGAATGAACAAAAACGCTCCAGCTAAGAAGGTCATCGAATCCCAGCCTCCGGGTTCAAGAAGAACAGGAAGGCCGAACTTCCTTAGTCTTTACAACTGGAAGCAGGGGCATACCCGGGGCCGTCAAGGATGGAAGGCAGCTATAGCTCAGGCTCAGACCCTTCATTGATCGCAGGCCTGATAAGTCAGTAGGTAAGAATGTACTTGTGGAGGTGTCATTTGTTTATGATGCAAATTATTACCTTAATGTGAATGAAAATCACTCTCGCACATAGGTAGGTTATTATTTTAGATTTGTTTTACAAAGTATAGACTTGGCGAGTACAGGACTGAGTCACAAGCCTCACAGCATATGTTACAATAGATTTCCTGGTTTGGCAAGAACGTCATTGAAAGTAAAGTACTCTTCGCATGGCCGCCTCGTTCATGGAGTCTTACACCCTTCCTTCTTCGTCTTACACCCTTCCCTCTTCGTCTTACACCCTTCCTTCTTCGTCTTACACCCTTCCTTCTTCGTCTTACACCCTTCCCTCTTCGTCTTACACCCTTCCTTCTTCGTCTTACACCCTTCCTTCTTTGTCTTACACCCTTCCTTCTTCGTCTTACACCCTTCCTTCTTCGTCTTACACCCTTCCCTCTTCGTCTTACACCCTTCCTTCTTCGTCTTACACCCTTCCTTCTTCGTCTTACATCCTTCCTTCCTTCCTTCTTCCAGTATTGCATGTAAAACAGGTAAAAACTCGGCCAGTGGTCAACGTGAAGTTCTATGAAGAAGTTAACAAACGCACCGTGATATGATAATCGTTTATATTGGGTCTATAACTAATTTTTACCACTCGTGCGGTTTGCTAAGGGAAGGCGTGATTTGTATTATTCCATTGTTATTATTCCATTGCAACATGTGTTCGAAAGCTACTGTCATTGTACGTCATTTCAAAAATTGTCATTCATTTGAAGCGTATACAACAATAATTTTTTTTTTTTCATTCAAATGTGTCGAACTTTGGGAAAAAGTATTTCTGCGGAAAGTTCTACTTCATTACTTTAATATGAAGAAAAACAGCTGCCGAAAGTCGTCGTATTTTGTTGGAAGTTAATGGTGAACACGCGCTAGCTGAGCGAACGTGGCAATATGGTTTACAAGATTTAAGAGTGGTGATTTTGGCTTCGAAGACTATGAACGTCCTGGGCTGCCAAAAAAGTTTGAAAATGAAGAACTGGAAGCATTGCTCTATGCAGATTGTAGCCAAACAAAAGAAGAGCTTGCAGAATCTTTGGTCTTTACCCAAGCAGCCATTTCAAAGCGTTTAAAACCAGTTGGGTAAAATCAGAAGCAAGGAAATTGGGTTCCACCTGGATTACAGCCGAGAAAAGTTGAAAGGCGGTTTTCTTCTTCCTCTTCTTGTGGCACTACAGTCCGGAGTGGAACTGGGTCTCAACCAACATGCTTCTATAGCCAGCCTGATCTTTCGCCACCACCTAACAGTTGCGCACCACAATTTGGTTGAGGTCCTTCTCCGCTTGTATGCGCTACACTGACGGGCAATTTTGCCTGTCCGAAATGTTGCTAGAACGCCACAAAAGGAAGTCATTTTTGCATCGGATTGTTACTGGTGATGAAAAATAGATCCATTACGACTTCCGCTTTTGCAAAACAATCATATGTGAAACCCAGCCAAACAGTCAAATCAACGGCAAAGCCGAATATCCATGGTTCTGTATTTGGCCGAATCAGAAGGGTGTGCCTTGATATGAGCTGCTAAAACCAGGTGAAGCCATCAATGAACAACGCTACAACACAAGCAGTAGCCGAAAACGCAAGGATATGCAATCAGACAGGCAAAAATTTTCCACCATGACAACGCTCAGCGAAGTCTATGGCTGCACCCGGTCAAGCGTCTTCGGATACAACGTTTAAGATGACAAGAGCGTATGGACATCATGACTCCGGTCCGAAAAGTCTTCGAATCTGAGGCATTGGGTAAACCCAACAAAGGATGGCCTAGGCTAAGGTGACGCACACAAGTGGGAAAGGACTTCAACCAACTTGGAGTGCGGAACTGGAGGCAGCTAGTAAAAGATCGTGCTGGCTGGAGAAGCATGTTAGTTGAGGCCCAGGTCTACCCCGGGCTGTAGCAACAAGAAGAAGTTGAAGAAGAAGAAGAAGAAGACGAAGAAGAAGAAGAAGACGAAGAAGAAGAAGAAGACGAAGAAGAAGAAGAAGATGAAGAAGAAAAAGATGAAGAAGAAGAAGAAGAAAAAGAAAGAGAAGAAGAAAAAGAAGAAGAAGAAGAAGAAGAAGAAGAAGAAGAAGAAGAAGAGGAAGACGAAGAAGAAGAAGAAGAAAAAGGAGAAGAAAAAGAAAAAGAAAAAAAAGAAGAAAAAGAAAAAGAAGAAGAAGACAACGTTCTGCCTCACGTTGCTATTCCGGATAAGAAATATTTAGAAAACTTTGGAAAGGGGAGTTCTACCTCACCTGCCTTTTAGCCCAGACATTGCCCCTTCCGACTAACATTTGTTCCGGGCGATGCGCGCCCTCACTGAATACGGTTCTCTCAGAGCAGAATATCAAAAGTTGGCTTAATTCATTCTTGGCTGCCAAGCCTGGTAGTTCTTTTGGGATGGGATCCACAAACTACTAGAAATATGGGAAAAGGTCATAGCTTTAGATGGGCAATAATTTAAAAAAGACAATCTTATCCTAAGATTTTGGCAAGTTTTCTGGCAAGAGTATCCAGTTCCCCAACATTGTCATTTATTCCATATCCAGAAAGTAGGAACGTGGTCGTTTACAAGTGTATTAATAAATGCTTTTTCTATGTAATTCCTTAAAACTATTATTCATTTCAGGTTAATTCAGAATTATGTGCAAAATGTTCTCTAGCTATGCGTTTAGAAAAGGCATCACTACCTAAGGCACATTTCCTCACTGCATGGTATGCTGGATGCCAAACTTTTTTGCGTGTTTATACATTACGGGCTTAGTTCGCGATGATAAAAAGGATGACTCAGCCCTTCCGGCAGAGCCAAGACCTTGAATTTGTGTTGAAACTTAACGGGAATGTGTGCGTGGTTACGCTTCAAACACCCTCTCAGTTCGTACTCTGTTTCAACAACTTTAAACTTTTTCAGAACTGAATACGCTGGAAGAACTAATTTTTCATTGGAATTCAAGTGAAAGGTGAATAGGTAGGTGATCGATAGCTAGAAAACAAGGACTTCACCCTGTGCGTTATCCCTTTATATTGATTGCCGCAAAATGTTTCGATGTTAAATAAAGTCGCGTAATGGGAGAATTTCTCGAGCAGGGTTGAAGAACCTCATGACGGTATTAACTGCCTTCCGCCTTTTTGGTCTTCATTAAATGCTTCATAAAAAGTGTTACAGAGATTGAATTTACTTCAAATATACGCCGTTTTGTTCGATAATCTGTTTCCATCTAGACGGCAACTTCATAATACCTCCCTCGTAGAAGCCCCCCTCCTTATTTGTGAAGAACTCAGACGGCCACTTTTCACATCCCTCTTTTGAGTTCAACTTCACACCACCAAGGGCGTTCGCCATGGACAGGAACAGATGGTAATCACTTGGCGCTATGTCCGGGCTATGCCGGGCCGGGATGCGATAAAACCTCCCATCTGAGCCCCCGTAGCTTCTGATGAGTCATCAACGAAGTGTGTGGCCTGGCGTTGTCCTGGTGGAACACTACACCCTTCCTGTTGGCCAATTCTGGACGCTTCTGTTCGATCGCCTGCTTCAATCGGTCCAGTTGTTTGCAGTAGATGGTAGAACTAAGCGTCTGGCCATATAGGAGCAGCTCATAGTGGATGATTCCCTTCCATTCCCACCAAACAAACAGCAAAACCTTCCTGGCCGTCAATCTCGGCTTCGCCACTGTTTGGGACGATTCACCGGCCTTCAACCACGACCATTTTCGCTTGATATTGTCGTATGTGATCCATCGTTCGTCACCAGTTACCATCTGCTTCAAAAATGGGTCGAGTTCGTTTCATTCACAGGCGTCGATTCGGTTCAGAAGGTTTTTTTTGCGTCAAATCATGCGGCACCCAAACATCAAGCTTTTTTTTGTATCCAGCCTTCTGCAGAAGGTTTTAAATGGTTTGGTGACTAACTTCCATCTCCTGGCCGATGTCACGAGATGCCACATGCCGGTCCAACTCGATGATTTCCATGATTCGATCGGTATTCGTCGTCACAGGTCTTCCGCCAGCTGGCTTATCCATGGTGTCGTTTTCATCGGCTCTGAATCGTCGAAACCATTCCTCGGTAGTTCGAAGTGATAGAGTACCATCTCCCAAAACACCATTAATCTCACGGAACGTTTCTTTAGCGAATTTGTCTTTAACGAAGGAAAACTTTAAAATAGCGCGAATTTCGGCGTTAGTGAACTCCATGTTTACACGTCTATAACTGTTGAACGCAATATCCAAACTAATCATGCTTAGCGTCGCAGGTAGTTGTAGGTTATATCAAGACCTTTCAAATGATATATAGTATTGCCAAATACGAGCTCTGTATCGCTTTGTACATAACCGGAAAATTCAAATGACAAAAAGGCGGAAGGGAGATGTTTGACAAACGAGTATTCCATTCAAAGTTTGTCAAGAAAAGTCAAACTGTTGATGAGTACAAACACGATCTAATCATATTTAAGGGACTTCATTACTGTTTTAAAGAGCCATCATTTAATATTATGTTCCCATTGATTGATTGAAACATCAAACCGGTTTTTCATTTAAGTATTTTAAATCATTTAGTATTGTAAGGTTTCACTCGCAACTGATCACTCACGAAAGCGTCGAATACAAATTCGAACACAAGTTTGGCGCCCTGCTTTCTAAGATCACATTACAGTTGACTTTGTTATAGAACACTTACAGTGTCAACATTTATCAGCCTTTTTCAAAAAACCCTTCAATATTTAAAGTACTTCTGCAAGACACTCAACTCAAGCGACAGGAACACGTTAACAAAAAACGTGACTTGCATAAGGCAAGGTACTGGGAAATATTATTAGAACCTGAATTGCTTTCCAAACATTTGAAGCGAACCAATCACAAGTAAATGGGCACCAAATCATGAACTTTTGAAGGGATGTTGGCGCCATTTACTAATCAGGGGACTCGTTTCCATGCGATTCTTTACTTTGCTTGTCTCACGCTAATATTTAAGCACTGTTCAATTTTCCTACGATTTGTTTCTTCATTCTACCTTTTGGACTGAGGAGCAATTCCTGTAAAACTTCGTGTGTCACTTAATTTGGATTTTGTCACACTTTTCATCAATCCATTTTCTTCTACAGCACAATCTAAGTGTCACCCTTTACTGGACGAATTCATTTCAGTTTCTCGCACACCGCCCCTGAACTTCCCACAGAAGTACTCTTAACATGTATTCGTGTAGAAGTTCCACCTCAAAGCACGTGGTGTTGCGTTTCACTGAAAGAGACGTCATAACAACCGCAATTGTGATAAAAAAAAATCACTGCTGGTGTTTTTATTGCACAACCAGCTTCAGCCAGTTACACAAACGTAATGAAACACCAAAGCAAACAAATCAGAAAATTAATCCCCTCTTGAGCTGAACTTCAATTGCTGGCATATGGAGTACACCTGCACGTGGTGCTGGCCTGCTAGATGTTGCGAATACTTACGTTGTTCCATGGTCAGTTGCAACGTATCGCTGGGCATTGAAGAGTTGGTGATGTTTGCCGTTGGATCAACACTAATTTGCGGGAGTACAGGTGACGTCCATGCTAACGCGGTACCAGCTGAGACTGCTCCGAGGCACACTGTAAAAGAAATTGAGTATGGTTTAATTTGAAGACAAAGCAAAAGTTGTGAGTATGACGTGGTTCTTATCTACTTGTGCAAGGAGGTATTTTCTATATAAGCGATTTGATTCTTCAAGATCGTAGTTTCCTAGTGCTCCTAGTAGCTGTCAAACTAAGCTGTCATATGGAGTGTATAAGCTGAGAGCTCATCTTTACAAAAATCTATTGCCTAGCTCTCAAGTTATTCAATCTTATTACTTAAGTAATAAATTGTCACTTTTTGGGTTATAATCGATGAATTGTGCAAAAATATGAGTCGAACCATAAAAACAAATTTAAGTAGAGTGAATATTGCTCATATTGCAAGGAATGAAAGACTTTTGATGCTTATCTCCAACTGCCGACGTTTTCGTGGATGAAATCAGTAAGAGTTTAATTCAATTGGGGCGCTGTTGGTACGGCGTATAAAGGACACAAGACGCATTTCTGACAAGACACTATCGAATTCATCGAGACCTTAACAATTTAAAAAGGCGAGGCGCTGTCATGTGACCTCCTTAACATCATTCTTGAGAAGATCGTGCGCAACTCACAAGTCAACACCAGCGGCACGATCGTTCAAAAGTCCGCGCAACTGCTAGCTTAGTGATGTCACACTCTGCGACGTCTGTGGAGAAGGTGAAGACACTTCAGAGCACTTTTCCTGTCAGCGTCCTGTTTTCGCACGTATCAGGTGGCGGTTATTTGGCGCTTATGTGGTGGGAACTGAAAATCTAAGTTCTATATCTCAGAAGCGCATCTTGGTGTTTCTTTGGAAAACCAGGAGGAGGAGTTTATCGATGGTATGGTGAATTCAACCGAGGTCGTAGTTCCCTTCAAGACGAATTTCGTGAAGGTCGTCCAAAATCAGTTGCTCTTTCGGACACCATTGATGCTGTGCCCCAACTGATACTGCAAGATCGTCATGTGACCTATCGTGAGATTGAGACAACCTTAGGCATTAGTGGGACCAGCATACATTCTATATTGCATGAACATTTGACCGTTGGATCCCACACAATTTTTCAATTGCTCAAAAAAAGGCTCGTGTCGATTGGTCGAAAGAAATGCTCCAAAAATACGATCGCGTTGCTTCGAAACACGTCTATGACATCGTGACAGGTGATGAATCGTGAATTTAAGCGTATGAGCCCGAAAGTAAACAACAGTCGGCTGAGCCAAATCCTACAAAAGTTGCTCGCGCACGATGTACTTCCAAGCAAACGGTCGGCTGTTTTTTCGGAAAAACTGGACATGTCGCAACCGTACCACTAGAACAACGCAGAACAGTCGATTCTGAGTGGTACACAACCATTTGTTTGCCAGTTGTCTTCCAAGAAATTAGAAAAACCAACCGCCGAAGACGGATCACTCTTCACCACGACAATGCGAGTTCTCATACATCGGCTCAAACAACTGCATTTTTGAGCACTCAAAACATCGATTTGATGTGTCATCCGCCTTATAGTCCTAACTTAGCTCCGAATGACTTCTTTTCATTCGCGTACGTAAAAAATAATATGAAAGGTCAACGTTTTTCGACACCTGAAGACGCGGTTGATGCGTTCAGAATGCATGTTTTGGAGATACCTCAATCAGAGTGGCCAAAGTACTTCGACAATTGGTTCAAACGCATGCAAAAAAAAAAAAAATAAAGCTATTTTCAATTGATAATATTTGTTCATGTACACACTAACTTCTGATGTCTTTATGGTGTCAGCTATATCACGCATTTCACTTTATGGTTTTACGAAATGCTTTTGTGTGTCCTTCCAGAGTGTTCAATATCATTGGTTTCCATACTGCCACGTTTAAAATCAGCACACCACCCACAAATAGTTGTTTTTGATGGAGCAGAGTGCCTGTAACACTCAAGCCATTGCTGAGCTTGCACTGTATTTTTTGCCATCAAAAAGTAGTGTTTAATCAAGACACGCAATTTATAATTTAAAAATAATGGAAAAACTATTTTAAAAATCGCAAAAGTAGCATTACTTGAAGCACTGTAACTTGTAACCTAATTATCAGATTGTCATAAGAATTTCGACATGCATCATTTGAATGTTTGTTCTGCCTAAAAATTATATGGATTTTTCGTTAGTGGTGTCCAGTCACGGGACTTGTTAAGTGATGTGTTACCTGTTTGCCTATATATATTTTCTAATCACTTTTTCCATGCTTCGTGCGAAGTTAGGAAACGATTTGATTGGAATTTCAAGATTGAAGACATTTCAATAAACGCACCAAAGTTTAGAGATCATTTGAAACTGGAAATGAAGTTCTAATTTAAACTAAATCTAAAATGGGACAGATCAAATAGAATATTGATTCCATGACCAATTCTCCACTTTCATAGAAGCATGAGATATCCATTCCTTAAGTTTCAACACCGAAATATTTACAAATTAAAGCAGGATTTTTTTCTTTTTTTTTTCATTTGCAGTTAACGTGCAGTGAAGGCATCAGAGCTGGGCACTAACCATCGTAATAAGAAACTGATGGCCAGATTGAGATTTACGGATTTCAAAAATGGAACGAAAACTTTTTTTTTACAAAATAAGCTCATACTAGCGAATTTTTTGTTTTTGATTCTGACAGTTTAAATTCTGTTTACTATTGAAATAAAAAGATGTATTTTAATTTCAAAAATGGAACGGAATCTTCTATGCTCAAAAGTAACTAGTACCTATCATTTTTCCTGAATTTTAATTTAACGCATTTTAAAAATTGAACGAAACCTTCTATGCGCGAAAGAAGCCTGCATTTGTAATTTTTTTCTTTCGACAGTTATCTGAGTTTTATATGTTTTTATATGTTCTGAAATTCAAAATTTTCAAATTGTATAAATTGTAGTTTTTACGTCATAATAAAAGAAATGTTAATGTTAATATGTTTTCATTGAGCTCGAACAACTGGGTTTTTAGCTTCCTTGATATTTCATAGCAATAACGCATAAACGGCCATTCTCTCTGTAACAGAGACAGTTCCCCTCGAATACAACCTTCACTGATTTTCCTTTTCAGATGTTCAGACTCCTTCGGCGTAGAAGCTAGTGCGGGAGAGAGATAGTAATTTTTCAATTTTGAAGTTAGGGCATTCATTACAAAAGCCTGTTAAACAAACTAAAAGCTTATTTTTTATTGGTCTATGTGGACCACTATTTGAGAGGCTCTCAATGATGTCCATAACTCTTATCCATACAGACTTGCTACAGAAATCATAAATTCAGGAGACGTGATGAAGGTGACACACAGAATATATTTCCGAAAACAATGTTGAAACTTATGCAGTCTATTCTTTGCAGCTAAATTTTATAACCACTCATCATACTCATAGTTTCACTGCTGTCAACCTCTCATCATATTGAATCTTTATCGCATATGAAAACGCCTTAGAAGCAGAACGAAGACCCTCAAAGCAATCCAATCCACAAGACCTCTTATCACCTTCCGTTGAAAAGCATGCACCACCAACTCGACTTGATACTCACCAACAAGTGCCGCAAAGTATTGCATAGTTTTCGATGTTTTAACCGCTCCCTCAGTGAGGGGGTCGTAGAGCATTGGATTCGTTGCATTCTGATCGGTGTCCTCCTGACTGACAGTCTAAAAAGAAACGAAAAGAGAAACACCAATTAACAATAAAATTTCAAGCACTTCAGCAAAAAAAAATCTTTTTGTTTTAGATTCCCGATGACAGTTCGGCACATGACTATACCCAACACAACCCCCCATCCACGAATACACTTGCAAACGTTTCGATTCACAATCACTTCCTGTTAAAGAACCGTGTAGCGAAGACAGGGGCTGGCGGTGGGACTCTGTTTTGATACTTGCCGCGCCTTCGATTTGCACCAGCAACAACTATCAATTAATGTGACAGATTAGAGAATACTTAAAAATAGAAACTCTCAATTTAAACCAACACACGTGCTTACGGACAATGTCACCGCTGAAAGAACGCCACATAGCCGCATAGCGAGGCGAAAACCAACCGAGCACAAAATGGCGCCATTTAATTTTAGTACCGCGATCGGAAAACCACCAAAGAATGGTGTAACAAGTCCCAACATTTACTCAGACCAATAACGTCATTCTCAGAATTTTATTTGAAATTAATTGAAGCGAAAGATTATTTGTGTCCTCATTTTGCTGCCCCTGCGTTGGCTAAAAAATTCTAGAAATAACAAAAAGCGCTGCTTTCATATAAATTTTAGCGCGAACATGTGATTGGAATTGTCTGTGAACTTCTGCGAGATGATGGAGATATTTCAACACGAGCGAAAAAAATAACAGACAAATATTCACGAGGCAGTTCTAAAAATACTGATACCAACGAAACCACGTTCTGCTAACCTTGGCTTCATTTAATCATGGGATTGCGGGGGAGGTTTATCACAAAATACAAGAGGTCACCTGCTAGAGACATTCCCACACCGTCAACAATGTTACAGAATGTGCTGAAGGCCAAGAATTCCTTGACCAGTTTCCAAGGGAAAATGAATGCTTGGGAGTCTTGGAAAAAGTGTCAAAAGCATCGCAGTCGCCTGACAAATATGTAAAACATTATCCTGCCGATTTCCGTCGTTTGAGGATGAAATTTCTCTTGAGAAAAATTTTTTCAATTTTTGCCGATTGGAAATGTAATGGCTGTCCATAAAGTTGTAAGGAATTTAACAAATATAGATAAACAAGTAAGAACCTAAGATCTGTTTCATCTGTGGTTTCAATACGAATGCTGCAAGACCTTATAGAACAGGTCCAGTACTCGGCATTTGGAGTTTTTCGCATTTCGGACGGTTTGTCAGTTAAACGCATCTCTACGCAATCAGGTGGAACATTTTTAGGCGTCGGATTTTGTATTTAATTAAACATACATCACATGAAAGATCGTCGGAAAATCTGATCAAGAGAATCCAAGAACAATCGAAGAACTGATCAAGAGAACAGACCACAAATTGATCTTCGAAATGTGCTTTGAACCTTTTACATTCTAGAGCTAAATATAAACAACGAATGTTCAAAAATCGTCTTTTGTTATTGAACTCATTTCATTTATATTCATTTTGAATATGTTTTGTTGAGTTTGCGTGCATTCTGATCTATCAGTGCCCTGCAACGACATTAGTCCCTGACAACAAGCACTATACCAGCTATATTGAACACCATAAAAGTAAGAGTCCGATGGTGGTTAGTGGAAGCATGGTGAATAAGGCTTAAGTGGCAATGGACAAGGGGAATTAAAGAGCAAAGTTACCTCACATGCAACAGATGTGAACTGGCCGGCGAAGTTGCAGCACGATTTGATACTTTCCAACTAAGTCACGCACAATATTGATGTTCTTTGAATCATATACGATAATCTGGTTTAATGGAGACAGGAGTTTAAGCTGGGTAGGATTTATGCACCTACAATGCGCACAAGACGAAGTCACCGAAGGTACTACTACTACTTTATTTAAGGGAATCAGCGGATGACGCAGCAAATCACAAAAGGAACAAACAGTTGCCTGATAATTTGCGCACAGAATGAACTTTGCCATCTCTGAACGAGAAAATTTGAAATGCTTTTTTATGACCAGTAAGCACTGTATAAGCGTTTTCAGAAAATCGAAGAGGGTGAATCCCTAAACAAAACGCATGATATTCAGACAAGCAGCTGACCCTGGAGACGCCGGTGTATGACGCCAAAAAAGCAATTTATTCTTTAAAAAAAAATGAGTAAACTTCTTAGATTGACAAGAACAGATGTGGGACTTGGTTTTACGTGATCACCTGCATTTACGGCTTATATCATGGGGTCCATTTTAACAAGAGTCACAAATAACGCAAGACTTAACGCTTTAGTTACGAAAGTACCAAACTAAGATCATGTTTGAGGGACAATCACCCCACCTTGGTTTGATGTGAGGCCTTCCTAAAACCTCTTCCGCTCTCTGGTTCGAAGCGCCCGGTTGAGGATGCAACTTCACACTAAGCCGGGATAGTCCCCCAACCGCGTTGCCTAGAGTATGGGTAAACAATCAGCTAGACAAGTCAGCACCGTACACTGACCTCGACTCTATCCGCGATGCTAGGGGGTAAACCACAGCCACCACGATGCTCCCACAAGGGGGCCTACCGCACGATCAGGCTGGAACCGAAGTTCCAGGTGTTTCTGACCTCCCGTGGCACCAGAATATAGCCTCTGGTCAAGCTGTCACTACCAGTCAGGTTCCCTCAAAGCATGGGTCTGTTAGCCGCCATCCCACCACAGATGGTCTTTTCTCCATCAGTGCTTCCGTTGTCACTATAAATAGCGATACGGATGTGATATTTGAATTACGTGATTCATAAAATCCAGTCACATGACCTGGATTCGATTGGGACAAATGTTTTACCCTTCTACTTGACAGCACTGAAATCTGTGGCAAATTTGATATCAAAATATTACTTTTTGTTTGATGCAAGCCGTCATCTGTAAATTGATCATTTGAAAAACTCCCGAGGACAACAAATAAGAAAACAGAGCCACTGTCTGAAAACATACCTCTGTATGACTTACTTACTTAATCAAAAAACGTTCCATGCATTTCCATAAAAGATCTGCAAACTCTCGCTCAATGGATACTTTAATTGCTGCACTCTTGAACTCAATGGCAACAAAAGAAGGTTGCAGGCAACAATGCATGATGTGATTTCTTCATCACCCTACTCGAGAAAACAGTGCCAAACAGTCTGGCTACCAAGAAGGCACACAAACGTTTGATCAATTGGTGGAATAAACTCATCCGTGATTTTGCTTGTCATGAACAGATCTTCAGAAAGAGTAAAGATGAGGAGGAACAAGCCCCAAACTTGTTGTTGGACTTTTTCATTGTGATCGTTTGTTCAATATTCATTTGAAGTGTCCCAACATCTTGAGAACAACATTTGGCATTGAATTAATCTCACAAATCGACGCCTCAAGTGCTGAAAAACAGCATTAAGCAAAACAGACCGTAATCGACTGATCGACTGACTCATCACACATCACTTGAAAATGTTTTTAATGAAAAATTAAAGTTAATTGAATTTCAGTGGAAATCTGTGTTTTTCCTTCAATTCAATTTATAAATCAGACATCACATCGTCAATCTATTCCGGTAAACAACAAAAGCACTTACAAAAGAAGATTAATCCCGTGGTCACAAACTCATTTTCAACGAAAAGTATAAGTGACTGAGAGCAGTTTTCTTTCCTTATTCCTCTCTTTCAATTTCTAGACTCTAAGAGGGATGCATGCCTTCTGCTCAGTAACGTGGGACGACCCCAAATTAGAAACATTCGTTTTGACTGTGTTGTATACTGCTTTGACTAAGTTAGACAATGAACAGCCATAAAAAAAAGTTCGTTCGCTTAGCAATTCGATGCTTTGAAGCGTTGTAAATGAAAAAATGTCGTTACTTGAGTTCTATAAATTATCCAAGTTCTGACACTTCTCGTTTCACCGAAATTTTCTCATTGACACACCAAACTCCTGATTTATCTCATTACCATAACACTAGTTACAGCAATCAACAGCTGAAAAGGGTTTGGCCTAATTGGCGTTCAGGCCATTACTGTGATCAACGAGTTTGAGCATTTTTCAATTCCGTCTCGGCAAAGGGGCTCTCTCAGAGGACTCCCCAAGAGAGATAGGAAAGGCTATTGTCAACTGTGACACGGGGGGTGTTGCGCGGACAACTTCTGGCACTCTTGAGTTCTTAACGAACCTAAACTAAATGACACTCGAAGGGTGTTGCTTCGTAGTAGGGCGAAGCAAGGTAGTAATCGGTTAAAGTAGGCGTAGAGAAGTTTTAGTTTTAAGATCATTAGGCTAGCTTAGGCTTATGATAGTTTCGTTAAATTTGTTCGTCGAGCAACCTTCCGTCCTTGTTGGCACCCTTCCTTTCGTTTTCCCGCTCCTTTTTCTTTTTCCACCGTAGCGTTCGCAGTCTGGTTAAAATTGCATGCTTTTTTTCTTTTATTATCTTCCTTCCCCTACCTGTATACTTCTCTAAGCAAGCTTAGACACGATTTTTTTTTTGACGCAAAGGCAGATGTGCGAGTGAGGGGCATAAAAACCATTTTATCCGACGAGCTATGCCGAGCCGCAGGCCTCGAGCTTCTCATCGAAGAAGTCCCTGTGGGTAACCCAACATGCAATAAATTGGGCGGGCGAAATAGACACATTTTTGCGGTGGCGCACTGCAGCGATGAATCATTTGATTACGGTAGGATATTTCTGCCTGGAATTATGGCGGTAGGGTTATCTCGGACTCCTTGTTACTGTTCTTGTTAATTCCAGATGATGTGACTGGATTTAGGAATCACTTAATTCAAAATCACATCTGTAACACTATTGTCAGTGTTAACGGAAAAGAATATAAAAATAAAGACCCGTTGGTGCAATGGCGGCTTCCAGACAAGGTTGTTCAGGGAACCGGACAGGTAGTAACAGCTTAACCAGAGACTATATTCCGGTGGCACCGGCGGGCAGAAGCCGATGGACGCTTAGTTTCAGCCTGAAAGTGTGGACGGCCCCCTTGTGGAACTATAGTAGTGGCTGTGTCGATATTAGGGGCCGCCGCGGTGTACTGAGTAGAGTGCTACACTCACACGCCGAAGATCCCAACTTCGATTCCCGGGCTGAACACCTCGCATTTTTTCATTGCACTACCCGTTTCAAGCTGAAAAAGCTTCTCAAACTTCAGAGCCGGTAAACAACTGTAGGTACCTTCAGCACGTGAGAAAACAGTAGTGCGCACAAAACGAGATGTAAATAGTCCTCCTATGGACTGTCGCGCCATCAACTATGGCGGATAAAGTCGAGGATAGCCTACTGTGGTCTAATCTAGTGAAGCTTATTGTGTACCCGGAAAAACGTCAGGGAGTAAGAGGACTTGCCGGCGCAGTGTAAGGTTGCGATCTGCAATGGGTGCTGTGACCCAAAGAGCGGCAGAGGTTCTAGAGAGGCCAAAAGTGTGGTGATTGCCCTTGAGCATGATCTCAATTAGCTACTCAGACGTCTAATCTTGCGTAATCTACGACTCTTGACAAAATATACCCCGTGATACATGTTAGCTGACGTGATTACGTTTATTCCAAATACTTTATTTCTCCCTATTGGAGTTCAAAGAAAAAGAAAACAATTGAATTCTGTTTTTGGAGTTCAAAGAAAAAGAAAACAATTGAATTCTGTTTTTGCCGAGTAAAGGTTTGAAAAATGGATAATGATGCTGAAGTTTTCTCTCACATCCACAACCCTCGACTAAGGTAAATATGTAATATAAATATAAATATGTAAGGTTCGGGTCACCACTTAAGCAAAATTTCAGAAGCCCAGTTAGTCCAGTGGTGGTAAAGTTGTGATGGCTCATAACCGCGTATTTGTCAGATCCTATTAATAAGATTATATATATGGTTATACTGACTTTGGGCATTAGTTAGAACAATTTGTTCTACATTGAGATCATTACCCGGTCGTTATCTTCTGAATTAGGAAGGAAGAAGGCAAGGAAATCATGCTTTACACATAATCCTTGTCTACGCAACTGTATGGGCGTCCAGCTTTCTTGCAAGGTTTCCTGACACACAGTGTTCAAACAGTATGCCAATAATGAGATATTTGTAACATTTGTCTGGCTCCTGGAGAAAACCCAGAAGCAACAAATCGATACCCACCACCTTTTGATCGAATTGAAAGCCGCGTATGATAGCATCTATAGAGACGAGCTATAAAGAGCAATGTATAGTTTTAGCATCCCTACTAAACTCTTCCGTTTGTGGAAAATGGCGATGTAGAATGCACGCTGCTCCATCAAGGTCCTATCCTTGAGGCTGCACCTAACCGAGACCTTTAATGTCAAAAAAGAATTCAGGCAAGGCGACGCGACTTTGAGGTAGTCTACCTAGGCACCACTATCACTTCAGACAATGACACCAGCACTGAAATCAAACGAAGAATAACTCTTACCAATCGCTGCTTCTTTGGGCTAAGAAAGCAATTGGTAAACAAAGCCCTCTCTCGAGCACCCAAGGTAACATTTTATAAGACCTTAATCGTCCCAGTCCTACTATATGGCCCAGAGGCATGAACTTTGTCAAAAGTGGATGAAGCTGCTCGAGGTTGCTTCGAGAGGAAAATTCTCATAGATGGTGAGTGGAGGAGGAGATGCAATGACGAACTATGCGGGCTGTTCAGCGACATCGACTTAGCCAGAAAAATGAAGATCCAACGAAATGAAAATCAATGCTCCAGCCTGGAAAGTCTTCGAATCCATCCCCGAGGGATAGTGCAGTAGAGAAAGATCGCGACTCGGATGGCAGACGCAAGTGGAAAGGGACCCCACCCAACTTTGCGTGCGAAACGGGAGATAGCTAGCTAAAGATCGAGCGGCTGGAGACGCTTGTTGTATAAGGCCCAGGTCCACCCTGGACTGTAGCGCCACCTTAAGTAAGTAAATAAGTCTGATCTTTTAACTAGAACTTTCTTGATACACTGCACGCATCTAAGTTCATCTACAGTTGTCACATTACATGGCTTCCTTAAGCTATATTGTTTGTGATTAGAGTTGGTTTGAAAAGACATATCATGCGATAGAGGACTTGTATATGCTACAGTGTACGTCTCCATTGGGAAAACGTGACTGAAATACAAACAGCTACTTAATATGTTCAATTCACCTCAATATGTTAGATAGAGAGATATACATAGTGTAACAATATTTTAACAAAGGTTGCTCTAGCTTGCACAGAGATACGATTTTATAGAAAACTTACTACTAAAAAGACAATTTTTTTTACAAGTAAGATATGCAGTTCGGCAGACCTTAATATGTTCTGTTCATCCAGAAGTTACATAGAATGGTGAGGATAGTTAAAGTTGTTTCCTCAGTCATTCAAAGGCGATTCCAACTCAGTCTTTATGTTTTCTATCAAAAGAAAATCCAATCTGTTTAAGACGACTAGCAGCTCCGGTTCAATCTGAAGACATATTTAGTTTGTTTTCAAAAAGTTCAGTAAGAACTATCAATCGACCCTCAATCTCTCTTCTTTTCCTTAAAGGATCACTCTCTAATGTAAACAATTCCAATTTCTTGACTAAAACCTTAAAAAAAATCATCAGACTTCCAAACTACTTACATGCAACATCAGCACCCTTTGGAAAAACCTCTTTATCATTGACTTCTCCTCATTTGGCTCATCTATCGAGTGCATGGTATCGGTGAGGTGAAGCATGCTTAACAAATATCTTCTCTAACACACTACACACTACTTTCTCGCACTAACTACTTCTTCGTCTTCTTGTGGCGCTACAGTCCGGGGTGAACCTGGGCCTCGCACTAACAGCCTCGATAAAAACTTAAAATAAACACGGAGGATGTTGCGGTCAAACTTTCCACAATACAGATCTTATCTTTGAGCGAACGACGACTGATTTGTTTTTGTTCGGCAACATGTCCAGGAATATAATCCACCCCAACCGGCGAATTGGCTGAAATGAGATTATTGGCCAAGTGCCTGCAAAAAATAAGGCCGATCCCCATTCACACCCACAATTCAGTCTATGAATTGTGTTTTATCAACAAGATTTTTGCAATTTATTAGAAACGAACATTTGTGTGAGTTTTTTTGAATTTGCTAAGCCCACCAGAACGCACAGCATCAAAATATGACGAGTGTTTGCCTCCTCGCAACAACACACACACTCGCATCGTACTCTGATCGGATGTGGGCCCGAATAAAATTGGCACTGTCTCAAACTAATTTATCATACGTTCACAAATAACAAGCGAAACATTATCAATGTCAAACCCTAAAAACGATGCATTCAAATGAGTTTCGTGACGTCGTCGTTGTGCGGTCGTTGAAGTGTGTGACAGCATTTGCTGACCAATTGTCTACACATTTCATTTCAATTAGAGCTCAAAATGTTGTGTCGGTTAGCCTTTCTGTTCGGGTTATAAGTGTAAGCGAAGAGGGCGGGAGCGTTATAATTTAAGCTAGTAGTCACGAGGAATTAATGCTGAGGGAACCAGAAATTTATGAGTTCACTGAGCCATAAAAGTTTAACACTTCTCTTTCGAAGTGTTCAGAAGCTTAATTTTTCGACAGATATTTCGCTTTGTATTTTATTTGTTTTTTTGTTTTACTGAATGGTTGGTCATGGACGCAATTGTATTGAATTGTGGTTTCAATGATCGAAGTGAGATGGAGGTTGAGCTTCTGATTTTCAAAATTACTGCATTTTTGACTTTTAAACCTAATGCCTGGTCTCTTTTAAAATTAAACTGATTCGTTGAGTTCAATGCATTGGAAGGGATGACTGACTGTTATGTATGACACTTTGGGCCGCCATGAGTCATACTTGGGAATATTGCTGAGTGTTCAACACTGGCTAAGCATCGGATCGGATTGTTTCTATTTCCTGTACCGATATGGCAAATTTCTAATCGACTGCAAAAAATATACTCTGCTGTATTATTTGACGCATTTAATTCAAAATTTGAACTTGTTTAAATTTAGAAATTTTGAAATAACTCCAAATGAGAAAGATCAAATTTACATGTGTTCCCAACCTAGCTGGCACGTACTTGCTGCCCTTGTGTTCCTGACTCTGTAGTTTAAGAGTATTTAATGTTAACGTTTAAGTCAACGATTCCGAAATATGATGTTCTCTAACGTATGCGTACTCTTTCATAGATCAAATGCACAAATGTCTTCGCTTTCATTAGCATTTTTTTAAGTGTGAATGCTTTTTCGAATACCCGTATGAAGTGAGCGTTAAGATACAAATGTCTCGATAGGGAACATTTGTTGTGAACGAGCCTGTGAAAAATATTTAATATACATCAAGTCATTCAACAGACAACATCATATTTTTTTCATCGTGTTGAAAATGTCGAATTTTGTACCAGAAAGTGATGATTTGCGGAAAGCGTTAATTTTTTGTTTTCATTTGAAGAAAAGTGTCGCTTCGAATGCTTGTCGAGGCATATGGTGATCATGCTCTATCAGAAGCAACATGCAAAAGATGGTTTCAATGGTTCAGAAATAATGATTTTGATGTGAGAAATGAAGACCGTGGAAGACCACTAAAAGAGTTTGAAGACACCGAATTGCAAACGATATTGGATGGATATGACACTTTGAGTCAAAAGCAAATGGCAGCAATGGTTAAATGTTGCACAACAAACAATTTCTGACCGTTTTAAAGCTGTGGGAAAGATCCAAAAGTGTGGAATATGCGTGCCACATGAATTGAATGAAAGACAGATGGAAAACCGAAAAAACACGTGTGAAATTTTGCTTCACAAACACCAAAGAAAATCAGTTTTGCATCGGAATGTTACTGGCGATGAAAAATAGATTTATTTTAAGAAACCTCAACGGAAAAAATTCCGAGTTAATCTGGGACAACCATCAACATCGACTGCAAACCCAGATCGATTCGACAAGAAGACACTGCTGTGTGTTTGGTGGGACCAGCAAGGTGTGCTGTACCACGAGCTCCTAAAACCTGTTGAAACCGTTAATACAGATCGCTTCTGACAACAAATGATCAATTTGAACCATGCATTGATCGAGAAACGACCAGCATTTGCCAGAAGACACGGCAAGGTAATTTTGCTCCATGACAATGCACCTGCACACAAAGCAAAACCGGTTCAGGAAACAATCAAAACACTTGGCTGGGAGCAGCTACCCCACCCGCCGTATTCACCAGACTGGGCTCCTTCCGATTACCATTTGTTTTCATCGATGGGACACGCATTGGCTGAGCAGCACTTTGATTCCTACGAGAAGGTCGAAAATCGGGTGTCTGCTTGGTTTGCTTTAAAGGACGAACAATTTTATTGGCGTTGTATTCGCAAATTGCCAGAAAGGTGGTCAAAATGTGTAGAGAACAATGGCTAATACTTTGAATAAAATCTTTTTACTTTCCTATTAATAATTAGTGTTTTATTTTCAAAAAATTCATTTCATACCGGTATACCTGGTACATTTAGTTAATCACTGCAGAATTCACCTAAACTCTAAGATCACTGGTAAATCCTTTTTGCAACGAAATCTTGTCTCCTTTCTTCTATTTCTTGAGTATTAATTGTAGTTATTCGAAAAAAATATTCAATCGATATCCAAGCTTGCTCACTCAGTCTTCTTCTCGTGTGGTGCTTCCTGTTCTTTTTCGAGTGGGCTGGAAGGAACTGTGCCTCAGCCAACATGCCTCTCCGGCCAGCACGACTTCTCGCCAGCTGCCTTAAGTCGAGCCGTTCAAGTTAGTTGTGGTCTTAACTTAATTTGTTTGCTCCACCTCAGCCTAGGCCTTCCTCAGTTGCGTTGTTTCTATAGTTTTGGTTCGAAGGTTTTTCGAGCTGAAGCAATGAGGACTACATATTTTACATGGCGCATGCCGCCGTTCTGCAAATAAAGTATATTCCTCCAAATGCCACCAACGCAAACAGGAGTAAAATTCGCATGCAGAACTTTTCCCTCAAAAAAGACTAAGGACTTCCTCAACCGTTTTCAACAGCGTCCAGCATATTGAAAAATTCAATTTGAATCTCTTCATTTAGTGTCAATTTTCTACCGCGATTAGGCATTAATGCACGATGTGCTGTAGAGATGAGTTAATGGGCCGCAGAGTGAAGACAACGGCTGTATGTTGATTCCTGCTATTAATAATAATAATAATTGTTGGCGCTACAGTCCAAAGCGGGACCAGGGCCTAGCTTACTCATCAACTACTCGTGTTGTGCGCACTACTGTTCTCTCACGAGTAGAAGGGACATACAGTTTTTTGCCAACTCCGAACGGCGAAGTTTCAGAAGCTTTTTTTTAGACAGTTATTACTCTTTGAGTGTTGTCAGCAGCTCGAAAGACGTGGTGCCGTGAAAAATTCGAAAAATTGGTATTGAGCTGGGAGTCGAACCTAGACCCTTCGGCGTGTGAGCGTCGCACTCTACCCAATACGCCACGGCGACTATTCCTGCTATTATAATAATTGTTGGCGCTACAGTCCAAAGGGGGACCAGGGCCTAGCTTGCTCATCAACTACTCGTGTTGTGTTCTCTCACGAGTAGAAGGGACCTACAGCCATTTTCCGACCATAAAAAAGTGACTTTTGGTTTATTTATTTATATTTATTATTTATAACGCACCGCGGTTCCTATGATACCAGTCTCACGAATAAGATGTCTAATGCGAAGACACCTATTATCCAACGGCGACGCTTATACAAAGTCGTCTTTCCTAGCCCTTGAACTAGCTCTGGCTAGAAACTGCACCAGGAAGGGAATGTAGTCGAATTTTCACGGACAGCACCAACACGGTATATGGATCTGGAGGAGCTAAAAAGCTAGGCTAGCTAGGCAAACCTTTGTTCGTCCTTTCTCATTCATTATAGATATTTCAAATGTCCTTACTCGCTACGGGGCTACCACCTATTAAAACTCGAAACTCGCTCATCTCCGCTACAATGCGTGCCAATATTTACAGTTGGAGAACTGTGTAAATAAAACTCTCTAGAACGTACAAAGTTTATACTCGTAACTATAAAAGTATTAAGAAGATCAAAAGGATCGCAATAAACGAGAATAAAAAATCAAAGGCGCAACTTGGGTTGGGTTAAACGATATGCAGAAAATAGAAAAACTTTTATAAATATGTCAAACAATTTTTAAATTTGAGAGTTAAGAGAAGGAATTTGAGTTAATTCGATTTTATTCCAATATGTTTGATTCACATGGTCGGCAGATGACTGAACAAAACCAACAGGAAATATATCAGGTATAGTTAGAGTACTGAGCAAAGTCAATTTAAAATGGGCTTCCATATTCGCCAAGGGAGATAGCAAAGGTCATGTCAGCTATGACATGAGGGGTGGGATGGCGACTTGTACCAATATCATCAGGCACGAGCGGGTTCTTAACGAACCCTTATCACCGAACGACGCTGGAAGGGCATTGTTTTGTAGTAGGGCAAAGCTAGGTAGTCTTAAGTTAGTATAGGCTTAGCGTAGGTTTAGTTTTAAGGACAATTGGTTAGTTTAGGCTTAAGGTAGGTTACTAAGCTTAGCTTCGCAATCAATCTTCCGGTCTTGTTTGGTGGTCATTGAACACCCTTTCCTATTCCGCGCCTTTCCCTTCATTCCACCTATAGATGTCTGTCCGCTTTTAGGTTAGGGTATTAGGCTTTCTCTTTTCTATTGTAACCTTTTCTTCCTCTTGCTTCTATCTTCCCTTAGCTGGCTTAGTCACGGTTTTTTTGTGTGCAATGGGTGATGTGCGAGTGAGGTGGACAAGAACCACCCCGTCCGACGAGCTAAGCCGTGCAACCAAAAGCGCGCCGCTGTCCTCCTCCTCCTCATCGAAGCTGTCTATCCCTGTGGCTAAAAACCCAAACTGATCTAGACTGATCACACACAGAAGTGCTCAATATTTTGTTTAATTGTGAATTTTGTTTTTTGGGATAATTTTAAACAACATTAAGACACTAACATCCACATCCACTTGTAACAACAACACAATTAATATCCCCTGATGAAGGCTGCAATACCTGCCGAAAGGTTGGGATAATAGCAATGAAATAACCTGGTTTCATTGAAAAACAACAGTGACCAAAAAAAGCCGACGAAGAAAAGACAGTTCCCCCTGCATGATGAAAACCCAAACTGCAACAAAAAGTCCATTTAAAATGGACTTTGCCGCAAGAGTAAGCGCAAAGCAATTTAAATGATCAGATAAGCACTTGTGCGGTCGCCGTGGCGTAGTGGGTAGAGTGCGGCGCTCACACGCTGAAGGTCTTAACACCTCAATCTTTTTCACGGCACCACCTCTTTCGAGCTGCTGATAACACTCAAAGGGTAATAACTTTTTAAGAAAAACAAGCTTCTCAAACTTCGTCGTTCGGAATAGGCAAAAAACTGTAGGTCCCTTCTACTCGTGAGAGAACAGAAGCGTGCACAACACGTGTAGTTAATGGGCATGGTAGGCCCTTGCCCCCTTGTGGACTGTCGCGCCATTCAATTATTATTATTATTATAACCACTTGTATAACGCTGCGGAAATGGAATCATTTTTAAGCGATTCATTGCGGTTGATAAAGTGGATCAAACACAAAAAGATCCATGCAAGCGATAGTGGTTAAAAACTGGTGATCGATCACAAACGACTTCAAACCCTGGATTGATAGCAAACAAGGACACTTTCGTCTTTCCACTGCATGCAACCAAAGAAAGAGACAATTAATTTGATATTGACTTCCATCATGACAGTGATAGGGCACATTCTTAATTTTTGGATAAACTGGTATAACATGACAATCCAAAAAAGTCAATTTCTGAGATCGACATCGATCAGATTACTCTCTTATTCGAAAACACTAGGTTGTTCGTGAGACGAATCCATGTTGCGTGTTTTATTTACTTTGATGGGAAAAAATTCTAGTTGAACGAAGCGATCACAGAGATGGAAAGAAAGTATTTCTGCAACAAGCTGTGGCAAGAATTTCAATTAATTTGAAGGCCAATAAAGCAAAAATTTTCTTATGACCTTGACTGCGTAACGACCTATGTATGTCTATCAACCTACGTCTGCTTACCTATTTACGTCTACCCACCTCCGTCTACTGACCTATGTATATCGTTTCTGAAAGAATATCCATTGGTTTAAGCTACCAAGGACTGGTTAACAATCAAAACCATATGCCTAGTCATGTACACACTGTACTTTTGTGAAACCATACTTTCCCAAGACAAGTTGTTTCATTCCATTCCAGAAACAGATCGTCACTTCCAAATATTATCCAAGGCATTCCTGGACGCCATGTTTGTCGCGTAACACTCATGATTGTCTGTGAGCCAAGAGATTTGCTTTAATATCCGATGAACACTACATCAAACAACCAGCCAGTTGGTGTTTTCCCAAAAACCACTAAAGCGACTATTGACACACGCACGCTCAAGACACAGAGACCAACGTCCACAGGCAAATAATAACACGTCTCATCTAATTGCGCGTCTGTACACAAAAACAGACGTAAATAAAAACTAACAGAAAATTAAGAATAATTTTTTTTTGCTGAAAAATCATATCCAATGGGCACATGGTACCAAAGTCGAACGAAACTCAAACACACATGCACACCCACGCACATCCCCACCACACTCACACCGGTCCCACGAAAATTGGGGAGAGTTTTCATCACGAACATTCCGTATCGAGAACGCATAGCGATGCGTCGATTATCTCTCAGCTACGACGACGGCGACGTGATCTAAGAAAAGAACGAAACGCTCCCGCGCTCGTGAACTTGACTTCCCACGAATAAGAGTCTATTGATAGATCGGTGTTTACATAACTTTGCCCTTTCAAAACCTTCCTCGCATGGAGCTGGGTTCATAGGAATATTTACCTGCCACCATCGGGCCATCGCCTTCACAACTTTGTCCGCATCCATGTCGCCTCCTCGGGGATTATGTAACACGAAACGGAATGGAGCGCAGAAAAATGCCCGCCGCCGCTAAGGTCACTGAAAAATATTCTCACACAGCACTCAGGTTGTGATCGCCGCAGCGAGGACTCGCTCCACACACGACGCGTCTCTGGGAACTGACGGATTCCTGCTGTATCTCTTGTGGAAAATCACTTGTGCACTTGCTCAACACTCACTGACTGCTATTTGTAGCAAAATTCAAGTGTCCTCCTCAATACGTCCGTTTTCAATGAAATTTTCGCACAGACTGCAGCAACATTTCAAAATTCTCAACTCCGAGTGATGTCTCACGACTGACCGTCTATTGTTGGTGGACCATGTTTGTTTTGATTCTGTCGTCGTTTCGATTTTTTTTCGAAACATTATTTTTTCCCCTCTTTATTTTATACGCGAAATCGTAAAAAGCAAAGAAAACGAATCACTGGCGTACTTTGACATCAATTAGAAACATTTGCTTCCCCTTTTGGTGGTTAAGAGTGTTTGTGTCGCTCTGCATTCCCAAGATGCAAACCAATTAACGGGGGACGATGAGGATCCTCTCCCGTGTGAGAGTGTGGCAGACGACGTAGGTGAGGATGCCTGGCTACGACAGCAATTAAAAGAGAGAATGTACCCAACGCCCATCAGCGTCGTTTAATGAACGCAAATTGAGTGAACACCAAAATATGTATCACGTGCGCAGCGTACATGAGAGGTGCAAACAATTAGATTCGAAATTAACTTTGTACTTTGTGTACTTTGCCTTGAGAAACTCGTATGGTATATAGCCGAAGTTTGCTTTTGTTTTCACTGCGACGGGTAATTAAAATTGAAAGATGCATGCTCGTGATGAGGTGAATCATTGGCAGGGGAGACGGTTGTGTCACTTGCTTCTTGACGGAGATTCGTTCATGAACGTAAGTTCGAGGATCTTGGAAAACTGCAATGTCATTTGTAAGTTCGAGGATCATACAAACCTGCAATGTCGTTCATGGTGGGGAAAATTGGAATTGTTTGGAGGGTTAGATATACATTTGCTTGCAGGCCACCTTGATTTATGACAGCTTGTGGTAGTTTGCTAGAATCGATAGATGAGGACTAGGCAAGAGTTTTTGCCGCAAATGAAATTGACAGAAATTGGCAATTATAGTATAAACTGGCATAACCACAAAAGCTTTGATTTACCAAAAATACATTTATTTGTTGGACGTTGAGAATATAATAATCTAGTCCGGAGACGCTAGTCTTCACCGCCAATCTCGGTTTCTTTAGCTTTAACCTGCACACGACTGGGAGGTCGACTCAACTCTGAGGGGGTCTTTATCTTGAAAACTACACGACCATTTAACAAATAATTTACGATTAAGACACAAAGTAGGTGGAAATAAATGCTATCCAGTGAAGAAGACGAGGAAAGCCATCTTTCAAACTAAATTCCGAGTATTTACATTCTCCGATGCCGCCGTGTCGTAGTGGATACAGTGCGACACTCACACGCCAAGCGTCTTAGGTTCGAACCCTGTAGTGAACACCCCGCGTTTTTCACGGCGCATTTTTGATGAAATTATGACACTGTATCTCTATGCGCACTGTCATATGCGACCTTAAAATCAACGAAGAGGTTGTAAGTGTCGATTTGCACTTCTTGAGTCTTTACGAGGATCTGTCGTAATGTGAAGAACTAGTCTATCGTGGACTTTCCTGGCCGAAAACCACACTGATAGGAACCTATCAGGTTATGGACAAAAGGTTTCAGGCGCTCACACAATAGAGCAGAGAGTATCTTGTAGACGATGTTACGAAGGCTGATCCCCCGATAATTCGCACAGTGGAAGGGGTATCCTTTCATAAGATTGATAAGTGAAATGAGCATTTCTTCCTCCGATCATATCTTACAGATGAGCTGGAGCATAAGCCCAGCCAGGTCATCTCCAGTAGTTTTAAACAGTTTTGTGGTCAGACCGTCGGATCTAGCAGCATTGCTCGACTTCAGCATCGATATTGCTTTCTTCACCTCGTCTAAGTCGGGGGGACGGAATTCCTGTCTATCATCGTCTGAATTGAGTAGAACATTCTGCCTAACAACGGCATTTGGGCCGTTATCGCCGTTAAGGAGTCTACAAAAATGATCCTTTCAAATCCTCTGCACAGACTGCGACTCTACTATAAGTTTCCATTTTGATCCTGGCAGGCTTCGGTCCGAATCTTGTATCCGCCGTATAGCTACTTTACCTTTCGGTAACACTTTCGGGCTTCATTCATGCCATAACACCTTTCCATTTCCTCGACCGCGCGCTTCTCATTCTCCTTCTTTTTCCTTCTGAGAAATCGGTGCTCTCCCCTTCTTCTCTGTTTGTAGAGCTCATGAACAGCTCATTGTTGCCTTCAACAACTATCCTATTTGAGTTTGGCTCTACTTGAAAATAGTCAAGGACATCGACAGAGGCAGCAAAAAAATAGGTGTCTGCATGACAATAATAATAATAATTGTATGGTGCGATAGTCCACATGGGACCAGGGTCTAGCTTGTTCATCAACGACTCTTGTTGTGCGCGCTACTGTTTTCTTACGAGTAGAAGATAAGTTTGAGAACCGTTTTGAGTGTTGTCAGCATCTCGAAAGAGGTGGTGGCGTGAAAAATTCGAGGCGTTCAGCAGGGAATCGAGCCTAGACTTTCGGCGTGTGAGTGTCGCACTCTAACCACTACGCCACAGCGGCCACTGCATGACAATGCTCCTAGAGAATACGCTATTTCGGCACCCTGCTAAGTTGTATGTAGTGATTTCTTAATAGTTTTCAAACCTTACTCTTGATCCGGGTATGTTCATAAATTTTTACCAACATTTTATTCCGTTAAGTCAAAGTCTTTTTAAGCAGTACAGCACAAACTCGAATAGCCCTATCTACTGCTGAACACCACACGAAAATAGTATTCAGCTAGAAATTTCCACCTTACGCGGAAAGCCATCAGCAGAAACTTAGTTCACTCACTTAACTTGAATCATTTGAGTCATAACTCGTTTGCATAAATGAGTCTTACACATGCTCAACAACTTTGCAAAATGATTGACTCCGAATGGAATATAAATTCAATAGCCTTGTTCTGGCTGACATTGAATTGCCAACTTCTGCAATTTTTACAAATAAGCACAAAATATTCCTTCCTCAGTTTCTTCAGGAATATGTTACAATGTTTATTTGGGAGTACAACCTTATTTGATTCGATTTGCGCGACCTACAAGTTGTGCCTTATCATATTTGTCAGTACTAACACGAAGGTTGCCTTTTATATTTCGGAATTGGGCAAGCCTAGTGTTGCAATCTGACAACTGCCAGTTCATCATAAAGTTTAACATTTTTGAGGTTATACGTACTCAAAACGTTTTCACATACGAGCGCTATTTGGGATGTTTACAGTTACTTAAAAGATTCATCTCGTCCAAAAATGGAATTAAATAGTACAAATTTTCGTGTGATTATTTTTTACAACTTTCGACGTAGAACTCAACAACAGTGCATCGATGAACTTAATTCAATTTTTGGCGATGAAGCATCATCAAGGACCAGTGTTTATCGATGGTATGGTGAATTCAACCGAGGTCGTAGTTCACTCCAAGACGAATTTCGTGAAGGTTGTCCAAAACCAGTTGTTGTTCCGGCAACCACTGATGCTGTGCGCCAACTGATATTGCAAGATCGTCATGTGACCTATCCTGAGATTGAGACAACCTTTGCCATGGGACCAGCGTACATTCAATATTGCATGAACATTTGACCGTCAAAAAAATTTGTTCGCGTTGGATCCCACACAATTTGTCAATCGCTCAAAGAAAGGCTCGTGTCGATTGGTCGAAAGAAATGCTCGAAAAATACGATCGCGGTGCTTCGAAGCACGTCTATGACATCGTGACAGGTGATGAATCGTGGATTTACGCGTACGAGCCCGAAAGTAAACAGCAGTCGACTGTAGGAGTGCTTCAAATTGAGCTAAGTCCAACAAAAGTTGCTCGCGCACGAAGCACTTCCAAGCAAATGGTCGCCTGTTTTATCGGAGAAACTGGACATGTCGGAAGCGTACCACTAGAACAACGCAGAACAGTGAATTCTGAGCGGTACACAAACATTTGTTTGCCAGTTGTCTTCCAAGAAATCTGGATAACCAACCGCCGAAAACGGATCACTCTTCACCACGACAATGCGAGCTCCCACATATCGGCTCAAACAACTGAATTTTTGAGCACTCAAAACATCTATTTGATGAGCCATCCGCCGTATAGTCCTGACTTGGCACCGAAATACTTATTAAAAAATAAAATGAGATACAACTTAAAGAAGAAGAAGCGGTTGATGCTTTCTAAATACATGTTTTGGAGATACCTCAATCAGAGTGGCAAAAGTGCTTCGACAGTTGGTTCAAACGCATGCAAAAGTGTATAGATCTTAATGAGCTTGGCCAATCCTGGCTCCCCCATCACTATTGAAAAAACTTAAAGTTCTTCACGTGCTTGATTGGGCTCCACTAACATGTAGAGTGCATTTGATAGGTACTTTAAAAATGACCAAAATTTGTCCCCATTCATTCCAGCATCGGTAAATATGGCTACAAACCTATAAGAATTCAAGAGCAACTAATCATCAATAAAAAGAATATGGCTGACCCTCAAATATGAAATGTTCCCCATCTCGGCTGCAGAGCGTCATCTAGTCCAAACATTTAATAAAAAGAAGAAGCGACAAGACGCACTCTTGAGGAATCCCAACCCCCACGGGAAAAGATTTTATTTACTCCCATTTACTCCAACACTGCTGCTACAGTTGGTGTAAGGACATTGAATGGTACTTAAAAGAGGACCGTCAATCCCATACTCCAGACATTACCTCAAAAGTATGCCTCTTCTAAGTCTACGAAACAACTGAAGATCGGTGTATAGATCTTAATGGCGAATATTTTGAAAAACAATCAAGCTATTTGCGATGATTTATATTTGTTCTTGTTCCCTAATCCCGAAATATAAAAGGCAACCCTCGTAACTAGCGTCAGTTGTAGACAACAAAATTTTACCCATTCGAAAATGTCAGGACTGTTTTTAGATAGACAGCATTTACGGGATGTTTTGATTTTTATTTTAATTTTGAAGAAAAGTCTAGCTGAAGCTAATCGAATGCATGTGGAAGTTTATTGTTAATCTGCTTAGACCGATAAATCATGCATTGAGTGGTTTCGGAGCTTCAATAGTGATGAGTTAATCGTGGAATAAATAAGGTGTCTTTCCCTGACTAAGAAGTTTTAGGATGAGGAAGTGGAGGCTTTGCTTGATCAGGATCTGTACCAAAACGCAAAGTGAACTCGCACAATCGTTGGGGGTTAATCAGTAAATCATTTCTGTTCGTTTAAACATATTTGAATCGATTCTGTAGTCGAATTTTCAATTTAATTCAATGCTTTTAAACGCTACTGTCGTGTAACGTATTAAGACTATTTTCTGTAAGAATTATAGCATCACCCAACTGAAGGATTTTTCCGAAATGACTCCACTGAATATAATGTGACTGGTTGTCAAAATGAGAAGGAGTAGATCTTTATTGAAAGTGAGTTCAACCTGAAAGGACGTTGTTTTCTTCATTTGAATTTCGCAGTCTACTCCTCCTCCTCAAAATCAAAGAAATTGAGTGTGCTATAAGTAGAAACCGCCGTGGCGTAGTGGGTAGAGTGCGACGCTCACACGCCGAAGGGTGCAGGTTCGATTCCCAGCTCCACCAATTTTTCGAATTTTTCACGGTACCACCTCTTTCGAGCTGCTGACAACACTCAAAGAGTAATAACTGTCTAAGAAAGCTTCTGAAATTTCGCCGTTCGGAGTCGGCAAAAAAACTGTAGGTCCCTTCTACTCGTGAGAGAACAGTAGCGCACACAACACGAGCAGTTGATGAGTAAGCTAGGCGCTGGTCCTCCTGTGGACTGTAGCGCCAACAATTATTATTATTATTATAAGTAGAGACCTATAGATGTCGAAGGACGATATTTCACCCAGGAAGTGCTTCTAAGAATTTCTTACAGTAGAGAAAAAAAAGTCGATATACTGCGATAACCTCAAGAAGAAAAAATGATTTGCAAAGCCTGGGGAATGCGTTCCGTCTACATCGACGCCAAAATAAAAAAAAAAAACAATTTATGGTAAACGTTTTCAATTACAAGTAATACGCTGGAGTACGAAAAAACGACCAAAAACTACAGAAAAGCATGACAAGGTGATTTGGCAATATGACAACGCTCGGCCAAACGTTGCAGAAGCGATCAAAAAACACTCAAACAGTAGGTCTTACCCCACCTGTCATATTCTCAATATGCTCCTTCTGACCACTGACATTTTCGACAAATGCAAAGCGATTTGAAGGGTCAGTGGTTCGGGTATTTTGAAGAAATCGAAAAAAAAGGATCAATGATTGCATCAATGTCAGAGAGGATTCATTTATCTGGAACTTTTCGAAAACAAGAAACGGATGTGGGCGCCATTTGCACGAACCAAATAATTTGTACTCCCAATACAAAAAAAATAGTGGACGCCATGGCGTATTGGGTAGAATGCGACGCTCACATGCCAAAGGGTCTAGGTTCGATTCCCAGCTCAACACCAATTTTTCGAATTTTGCACGGTACCACCTCTTTCGAGCTGCTAACAACACTCAAAGAGTAATAACTGTCTAAGAAAGCTTCTCAAATTTCGCCGTTCGGAGTCGGCAAAAAACTGTAGGTCTTTTCTACTTGTGAGAGAACAGTAGTGCGCACGACACGAGTAGTTGATGAGTAAGCTAGTCCCTGGTCCCCCTTTGGACTGTAGCGCCAACAATTATAAACACAAAAAAATACAGTTTTTGAAAGTTGACTTCAAGTATATGACTTAAAACGCTCTTAAAAAATTAAAGAATCCTTGATTATACACTAGAGCAACGAATTCCAAAATTCTAGCTAAAATGGGTCGTGTGGAATATTGGCCGTGAATGAGGTCCACTCTTCCAATTTCTTTAATAATTGGTTAAGGTATAAAATAAATGAGCCGAATGCCCCCAAATTGATCAATTCTAAAATATGTCATTCAATTTATTTCATTTAACACGTTCTGTTAGGGTTGTGAACCCAGTTTCTGTGAAGAAAACCAGCAGTAACTAGAAATGCAATATTTTATGAAATCGATTAAGAACCAATTATTTTATAAAATTGTTAATATGGCTGAGACTCAATGTGCTTTGTGAGACAGTTTTTTAATGATTTGCTGTTTGCCGGCGTTAAAACAATTCAAATAACTTAGTGCACTCAAAGTTTTTTAATTGTCTATGAAATTAATTTGTTAACCGACGTGGTGTAGTGCAAAAACTTGGCTGTTCGAAGTCGACAAAAATCTTTAAGTCTCTTTTGCTTGTGACACAACAATATCACACGCAAAACGAGAAGTTACTAAAGAAGTTTGGTCCTGATCCCCTTGTAAGCTGTTGCACCCTCCAATAAAAGTAAGAAGAAAGACATTACGATGCACATAGTAAACTAAAACCTATTATTAAAAAATATAACACACAACACAAGTTATTGTCAAGAAGCAACGCCTTTTTCTTTAACGTGTTGAAGCTTCATCCAATTTATTCAGTTTCACCAAAAAAAGGGAATGGCTTCTTAAAAGTGAAAATTTCCTTGACGTCTGTTCCTTACACATTCCTATCTACCCAAAGAGATGGTTCATGCAAACGCAGAAGCAGATCCATTTCATTTACATTTCATGTGTTTTCACACACATTTTTCATATTCATGAATTCGCATGGCATTCTCGTTTTCCGGCACAATTCAGATTTCTGATGGCAACAGCACTCAGGTTCAACTGAGAAGTGGAAAATCATTAGAATTTAATGAATAAATGTTGCGCGTCATGTAATTTTTGTGCGGCAACAACCACACGACGACAACAACGACGACGGAGGCGCTCAAAACAGAATTCTGTCGCCTGCTAGAAATAGTCGCACACCCCAACAACAATCAGTGAGGCATTCCCGAGTGCATTCGTGTGTCGCGTCCCCCGCCCCCGTAAGAACGTACTCGAATCAAAGTGTCTCCAATCGTTGATGTAAATTGAAATCGTTTTTCTTTAATTTTCGCGTTTGCTTTCCTTCAGGTTTTCTTCATTTCACTGCACGTTCTGAAATTAGAACAACACGCCCTCTTTTGTACTGGTCCACGTCACATTGCACGAGATCATTTGTGCTACGGCAAGAGAGGGCTGTTGCTCGGAGAGAGAATTTGTGTATTGGGTGCACTGCATTACCGGCATAGACCATTCATTGGCGAGCACTGCCTGTTCGGGAGATTTATGGCGAATCAAGTGGCCACTCGACTGCTGGCGATCGGACCAACAAACAAGTCAAGGACGCCCTGTACGGTGTGACGAGGAGCTGACGAGTGAATCATCACCGCTGCATTGGCGCTGCATTGGGCGCCATTTGCGTGAACGTTGATGTCATGCATCGAATTGAGAAGGGAGCACGGAAACTTCCGTCACCTGACAATTGGAGGCCAATTTCATTCGATTTAAAGCGGAAATAGTTTGAATTCTCTGCATCACAGGAGAGTCGACTGAACCACGTGAGAGTGGCCAGTGAACATTCATTACTAGAATCGTTCACTCATTCATTACTAGTGGCAGAGTGATAGGTTAATATTCTGCTTGAAGCAATGGCGTGCTATACAACAGTGTTGGTAGGCAGACTATGGTAAGAAGACTATGATGGTCAATAAACGTCTAAGGCAGAGTCTGCCAATAATAATAAATGGTTGGCGCAACAGTCCACAGGGCCTAACTTGCTCATCAACTACTTGTGTTGTGCGCGCTACCGTTCTCTCACGAGTAGAAGGAACCAACAGTTTTTTGCCGACTCCGAACGGCGAAGTTTGAGAAGCTCTTTCTTCGACATTAATGACTCCTTGAGTGTTGTCAGCAGCTCGAAAGAGGTGGTGCCATGAAAAATTCGAGGTGTTCAGCCTGAATCGAGCCCGAACCTTCGGCGTGAATGAATGTTGCACTCTGCCTACTTCGCCACGGCGACGACAGAGTCTGCCAATGCAGATGTCAAATCAGAGTATTTTTTGTCGAACCAGCAAGTTTTGAAGTGTGTTCGATTGTGTCTGTACTGGCAGGAAGTTGGACTGCGTGTTTTCCCAAAACACAACATAAGTTGCAATCCATATACACCACACAACTGTAAATATTAAAAAGTTTAGGTAGAAGTCAAAGCAATAAAGAAATTTGAAAAAAATTGAAAATTTAAGCTACTTCGAGACAGATCACGTACATTGCGTCATTGATTAAGTTCGCTTCCGAATTGGCAATCCCCGCAATGATCCATTAGAAACTGCACGTCAATCAAGACTTATGACGGTTTATGATGATTTGACGTGTAAGGCGCCAGTCAACTGTCTCGATAACTAGGTCATTTGTACCAGAAATCAATGAGGAAATTGATTTCCACTGGACCCATCTTAAATTTGACAGTTATTGGTAACCTGTTTTTAAATAAAGGCTTATTTGTTATGGACGAACCATAAGTCATAAAAGACGGTGCCAAATGGAAGGAAGTCGACTGTCCCCTTCCCTTACTGATTTCTGATATACAGGTATACACAGCATGAAAAACACAATTTTTTCATCAACAATTCTTCGTGGTATACTCAAAGAGTTCAACCAATTGAATTGAAGCAAGGAAATGGAGAAACGCTCAGCAAATTCAGCATCAAGGCTCATTTTCCAGCAGGGTGGCATAAGTCTGTCGTTAGAAATGCATTGTCACTGGATCTGTAGCTTCAATTTGTCCAAGTTTCGCATTTAACCACAAATTTTCAGTTGAATTGAGGAGGCCATTGCCTCAGTTTAATATATTGTTGAGTATGGCTTACTGTTTCTGTTTTGCAACGATTTTTGTGGGAAAGTATCCAATTCTCTATAGATTTAAGATCAGGAAGAAGAGTAGCGCGAATGACTGATTCCGTGAACAATCCGCCGGCGAGAACACCCATTTTGTTTATTGGCAAACTGTTCACAAATAATAATTGTTGGCGCTACAGTCCAAAGCGGGACCAGGGCCTAGCCGGCTCATCAACTACTCGTTCTGTGCGCGCTACTGTTCTCTCACGAGCAAAAGGGACCTACATTTTTTTGCCGACTCCGAACGGCGAAATTTGAAAAGCTTTCTCAGACAGTTTTTACTCTTTGAGTGTTGCCAGTACCTCGAAAGAGGTGGTTATACTCGGATACACGATCAAATCTTCGTAAACCATAAATGTTCCTAATAGCATCATTAAGCACTCATCATTAGCAACTTTGCTGAAGACAACCTCGGCGTATGTTATCCGTGGGAGGATGAAGGCCTAACATGCATTGGAGTATAGCTAGCGGTTAGCCATAACTTACGTCAACAACCATGCCAAGTATACCGGTATGAAGTGAGCGGCAAGATACAAATGTCTCGGTAGGGAACATTTATTGTGAACGAGTCCTTATTTTTTTTTTTTTTGTTTGCTATGACATCTGTGAAAAATATTTAGTATACATCAAGTCATTGAACAGACAACATCATTTTTTTTCATCGTGTTAAAAATGTCGAATTTTGTACCAGAATGTGATGATTTGCGGAAAGCATTAACTTTTTGTTTTCATTTGAAGAACAGTGCTGCGGAGTCGCATCGAATGCTTGTCGAGGCATATGGTGATCATGCTCTATCAGAAGCAACATGCAAAAGATGGTTTCAACGGTTCAGAAATAATGATTTTGATGTGAGAAATGAAGAACGTGGAAGACCACCAAAAAAGTTTGAAGACGCCGAATTGCAAACGACATTGGATGAAGATGACACTTTAAGTCAGAAGCAAATGGCAGCAATGGTTAAATATTGCACAGCAAACAATTTCTGACCGTTTAAAAGCTATGGCAAAGATCCAAAAGTGTGGAAAATGGGTGCCACATGAATTGAATGACAGACAGATGGAAAACCGAAAAAATACTTCTGAAATTTTGCTTCAGAGACACGAAAGAAAATCGGTTTTGCATCGGATTGTTACTGGCGATGAAAAATGGATTTATTTTAAGAATCCTAAATGGAAAAATTCATGGGTTAATCTGGGACAACCATCAACATCGACTGCAAAACCAGACAATGCTGTGTGTTTGGTGGGACCAGAAAGGTGTGCTATAAAACGAGCTCCTAAAACCTGGTGAAACCGTTAATACTGATCGCTACCGACAACAAATGATCAATTTGAACCATGCATTGATCGAGAGACGACCAGAATGGGCCAGAAGACACGACAAGGTAATTTTGCTCCATGACAATGTACCTGCACACAAAGCAAAACCGGTTCAGGAAACAATCAAAACACTTGGCTGGGAACAGCTACCCCACCGGCCGTATTCACCAGACTTGGCTCCTTCCGACTACCATTTGTTTTCATCGATGGGACACGCATTGCCTGAGCAGCACTTTGATTCCTACGAGGAGGTCGAAAATTCGGTGTCTGATTGGTTTGCTTTAAAAGACGAACAATTTTATTGGCGTGGAATTCATAAATTGCCAGAAAGGTGGTCAAAATGTGTAGAAGACAATGGTTAATACTTTGAATTAAATATTTTTACTTTCCCATTAATAATTAGTGTTTAATTTTCAAAAAAAAACGCTTTCGTACCGGTATACCTGATATATAGATCCAATGACTTTGTTAATGTAGCCATATCCTGACAACTTATTGTTAATCCTAAGCTAGTGTCAAACAAAAAACAAAACTTTTGAAATAATCATTTCAAACCATGTATTTCTAATTTTTAGCCTTACAGTTAAATTCATGCTTAAAGGGATAGTACGATGGTACCATTTGATTTAAATAATTTAAAAACTTTTAAAAACTTTGAAGTACAATGAAAACAACAAGCAAACTCGACTTTGTTCATATGGCTACGAAGATGTTTGAGTCATTTCAACAAATTGCAGATGCCACGTAAGTAAAAAACAAAAAGTAACAACAAACCAACCACGCGTGTGTTCTATGGGCAAAAAGGTGCGCGCATCAAAAGCAATTAAATCTCAAAATGACTTGCTTCAGCGCCAGGTCATTTCGATCATTATCATTAAAAGCGTTAAGTCTCAAATAATTGCCTGAAACCGCTGAGCACTCATGGGAACGGGAGACGCTATTATTAATGGGATGTATGCACTCTAGTCTAAGCGCCAAGGACTGTGATTGTGCATTTGTACAAACGCATTTAAGCCAAACTAGTAGACCGTAACCGATGAAGATTTAAGCGTATTTTAGAAGCAACCAACCACTGACTGGGTTTCGCAAAATGGCAGCATCAAGTTGGCAAGTGGGTCAGTCTCTTCATCGCTTGAGAAGCTTTAATGAAGCTAATAAATTTGTCATGGTCGAAATCTATATAAACGTGCGAAGGCTGTTTATTATACATCACATCCGCACGTAGCGCAAAGCAAACACAAACTTCATAAGACCACACATTTGGGATTTCATTGGGTTCGGTTTCAATTTAAATTGGAAGACAGTTGAAGCCCATCGAATGCTTGTAGAAGTTTGTGGTGGATCTGAGTGGTCTCAAAAGTGGTTATCTTAGCGTCGAAAGCAAAGAGCATCTTGCCCAACACAACTTTTTGAAGATGAGGAAGTTGAGGCTTTATGAGGTTTTTATTTCGGGAATAGAGAACAAAAACAAATATTAATCATCGAAAATATCTTTATTGTTTTTCAAAATATTCCCCATTAAAATCTATACACTTTTGCATGCGTTTGAAGCAATTATCGAAGCACTTTTTGATACTCTGATAGAGATATATCAAAAAAAATATGCATTCTGAACGCATCAACCGCTTCTTTAGGTGTCGAAAAACGTTAGCCTCTCATTTTATTTTATACGTACGGGAATAAAAAGAAGTCATTCGGTGCCTAGTCAGGACTATACAACGGATGGCTCGTCAAATCAATGTTTTGAGTGCTCAAAAATGCAGTTGTTTGAGCCGATGTGTGGGAGCTCGCATTTTCGTGGTGAAGAGTGATCCGTTTTCGGCGGTTGGTTTTCCTGATTTCTTGGAAGACAACTGGCAAACAAATGTTTGTGTACCACTCAGAATTCACTGTTCTGCGTTGTTCTAGAGGCACGGTTGCGACATGTCTGGTTCTTCCGAATAAACAGGCGACCATTTTCTTGGAAGTGCTTCGTGCGCGAGCAACTTTTGTTGGACTTAGCTCAATTTGAAACACCCATACAGTCGACTGCTGTCAACTTTCGGGCGCATACGCGTAAGTCCACGTTTCATCACCTGTTACGATGTCGAAGACGTCTTTCGAAGCACCGCGATCGTATTTTTGGAGCATTTCTTTTGACCTTTCGACACGAGCCTTTTTTTGAGCGATTGACAAATTGGGTGAGATCCAAAGCGAACAAATTTTTAGACGGTCAAATGTTCATGCAATATTGAATGTATGCTGGTCCCACCAATACCTAAGGTTGTCTCAATCTCACGATAGATCACATGACGATCTTGCGATATCTGTTAGCGCACAGCATAAATGGTTTCCGGAACAACAACTGATTTTGGACGACCGTCACGAAATTTGGCTTGGAGTGAACTACGACCTCGGTTGAATTCACCACACCATCGATAAACATTAATTCTTGATGGAGCTTCATCGCCAAAAATTGAATTAAGTTCATCGATGCACTATTGTTGAGTTAATCCATGTCGAAATTTGTAAAAAAATAATCGCACGAACATTTTCACGATTTAATTCCATTTTTTGGACTAGATGAATCTTTTAAGTTACTGTGAACAACACAAATAGCGCTCGTATGTCAACACGTTCTGAGTACGTATAACCTCAAAAATTATCAAACTTTACGATAGAGCGGGCAGTTGCACGATTGCAGCACCAGGGTTGCCCAATCCCAAAATATAAAATGCAATCTTCGCACTGGATCAAGATTCATGCCGAACTCAAAGTGAACTCGCTCAATCTTTGGGACTTAGCAAACAATTCTCGTTGGGTTAAATGTAGTGTATGGTGGGACCAGACGTGTGTTGTGTACCATAAGCTGCTAAAACCAGTTAAAACCATTGATGGAAAAAGTTGTGTGATATCGCACGCCAGTCCACAGGGGACCATTGCCTAACTTGCTCATTAACTACTTGTGTTGTGCTCGCTACTGTTCTCTCTGACCTACTATATTGTCCTTTAATTTATCTTTTTACGATTCGTTACACAGGTTCCATCTGTGAGTGAGGCCAAGTGCTTATAGGGTTGCCACCGGGAAAGTTCATTACTGAAGGCTGACGTGCTAATGAATCTTTGAATTTCTGCTGGATGTGGAATCTTCCAGTTCTTCAAGTTCATTTCTGCATAAGATTACCCACATACTTAGATTGCTTGTCAGTTACGAAATGAAACTTTTTGTTTTCAAATGTAACTTTTACTTCCCTAATTTAGGTCATTCCAGTAAAACAATCTATTTGTCTACTTATCAATTCACATCTTGTTTCTCAGCAGATAAGTCTTCACGAGAACCTCCAGTCACCTGTCGCAGAGTCTGACTTAAGTGACCCTCACAATTAAAGCACATCATGTGCTTTTAGTCGACGGCATCAAGCACACCATCAACTGCCACCACGTTCATGTGACATTGACAATGCGAGCGTGCTCCTCAAACCTGCCCCAATATTTGATTGTTAGCCTGCCCCATTCCAACACAACTACAGCAAATTACTGAGAAATAGAAACAACAGTGTCATCCCAATTTGTCGGCACCACGCCGCTTGACATCTCATTTTATGCCCAATTGACGGCGCAACTAATTAGCGTTCATTTGCGAAGTGCACTCTCATTAGAGTCGTGCGCGATGGAGATCAACGCAAATTGGAAGACACTCAACCCATGACGATTCGCCACGGGCCCGATAACAGTTGACAACCGGCATTACCCTTGACAGTGACGCGTCCAGTTGATTTGGAATTGATTTCCTATTCCGGTTGGTTGGAACGACCAACGAACGGAAGAGACATCAACAAATCATCATTTATGACATTGGCCAGGTCGCCAGCGGCGTTGGCGGTTGCATTGTGCTGCGGGAGCGTGCAAATAAATTCAGATTGTTGTAAAAACAACTGCATGGGTGGAAATTTATCAAAGTCAGCGGAGCCAGAATATTTATTTAACTTGAGATTGAAATATTCAATCGTTGTTCCGGATAGAGATGCACCACATCTCCCGGGAAATAAGTAAACATTCGGAATTCGGACTGCAAGTGCCTGACAGGAATTATGGATGGATGTTTATTCGTTAAGGGGATATGACGTCAATGGGAGCAGTGTCTGTTAAATGTCTTATTTGAATATTTGCATTGACTGGGTATTTTTTGAAAAAATGATTCAGCATTATGCAACCTCATTTCGGTACTGTAATGGAAATTTTTCAGTGTGCAAACGAAAGTGGGACTTTTCAAGAATATATCAGGACAACATAATATAGTCCGTGACAACTATCTAACTTGTGGTGGTGTCGGCCTTAAGTTACTCCGTTCATAGGACAATTTGTATCATGTGCAGGTCTAAATACAGGAAAGTTATTGTGTAAGCATAGAAAAAAAAGTGACAAAGTATAAAAAAAAAGATCGAAAGCAACTGCGCCTCTGCCTGGCCGTCCATACTTAAGAGATAGAACTCTTACTAGACCTAATTTCAAACGGAAAACGCAAGCAGTCAGAAGAGAAAAGCCGGCGCACATTATTTTACAATGCGCATAGGAAGTTAAGACGCATTGGAAACCTTCCCGTCTCACTTCTTTTGTTGTTGCTTGCCGCCTTGATGAGGACTGACCGAGAAAATTTCGAAGAAGCTTTGTCAAGGAACTTCTTTCTGTAATCCAAATAATTCCTTTTAACCACAATATAAACAGTTAAATGAAAATCTGTCAGCTCAAACCACAAAGTCATCTATTCTAAGGTCGCATATGACAGTGCCATGTCTAGTTTCGGCGCTCTTACCAAACTCGGTGTATAGGATGACAATGGAAAACTCTCGCTGCTCCATTCATATCGGAAACGAATTCCAAGAGACCTCCAATGTCAGAAAAGGTTTTAGACAAGGCGACGTGTTGTCATGTGATTTCTTTAACAACATGTGAAAATCGTAAGTAACTCACAAGCCTACACCAGAGGGATGATCTTGCAAAAATCATCTCAAGTGTTAGCTTATGCAGTTGATATTGATGTAATTGGAGGAATACAGTAAGCTGTCAATGAATTGTTTGCTGGTATTGAAGCGGAAGTCACTATGGCGACTATGGCGGGAAAGGAAGGCAAAGTAAAATACATTCTGTCGTCAAGAAAGAACATACAGCATCGATGTGTCGGACAGTGTTTCACATTAGCCAGCAGAGAATTCGAGGTAGTCAGGGCCTTCGTCTACAAGGACTTCGCGGTGAAAACGGATAACATCAGCTCCAAAATTAAATGCAGAATCACTCTTGCCAATCACAGTTTCTTTGGGCTAAAGAGACCCTTTCCTGAAAGAAACAACCCAGACCTGCTTTTCGGCGTGGAAACTTGGACCTTACTAAAAGCGGATGAGGAAGCTCTTAGTCTTCTTGGGAAAAAAGTTGTGCGTTGGAATTTTGGTGCTCTTTGTGTTGATGGCAAGCAGTGTTTAATCAGTACAACCAATTCTGTTTTTTTCCATTGTTTTAGAAATCGCAAAACTAGCGTCACTTGAAGCACTGTAACTTGTAACCTAATACAAGGCTGTCCCTTCCACTTTTTTGCTCTTCATTCAATGCTTCATAAAACGTGTTATAGTGATCGGATTTAGTTCAAATATGCGCCGTTTTGTTCAATAATATGTTTCCATCTAGACGGCAACTTCATAATACCCCCCTCGTAGAAGCCCACCTCCTTATTTGCGAAGAACTCGGGCAGCCACTTTTCACAAGTCTCTTTTGAGTTCAACTTCACACCACGAAGGGCGTTCGCCATGGACAGAAGCAGATGGTAATCACTTGGCGCTATATCCGGGCTATATGGTGAATGCAACAAAACTCCCCATCCGAGCTCCCGTAGCTTCTGACGAGTCATCAACGAAGTGTGTGGTCTGGCGTTGTCCTGGTGGAACACTATACCCTTCCTGTTTGCTAATTCTGGACGCATCTGGTCGATCGCCTGCTTCAAGCGGTCCAGTTGTTCACAGTAGATGCTAGAATTAAGCGTCCGGCCATATGGGAGCAGCTCATAGTGGATGATTTCCTTCCAATCCCACCAGACACACAGCAAAACCTTCCTGGTTGTCAATCCCGGCTTCGCCACTGTTTGGGACGATTCACCGGCCTTCAACCACGACCGTTTTCTCTTGGTATTGTCGTATGTGATTCATTTTTCGTCGCCAGACACCATCTGCTTCAAAAGTGGGTCGAGTTCGTTCCGTTTCAGCAGCATATCGCAGGCGTCGATTCGGTTCAGAAGAGAAGCACCCAAGCATCAAGCTTTTGTTTTGTATCCAGCCTTCTGCAGAAGGTTTCAAATGGTTTGGTGACTAACTCCCATCTCCTGGGCGATGTCACGAAATGCCACATGCCGGTCCAACTCGATGATTTCCATGATTCGATCGGTATTCGTCGTCACAGGTCTTCCGCTGGCTGGCTTATCCATGGTGTCATTTTCACCGGCTCTGAATCATCGAAACCATTCCTCCGCGGTTCGAAGTGTTAGAGTACCATCCCCCAGAACACCATTTATCTCACGAAAAGTTTCTCTAGCGGATTTGCCTTTAACGAACGCGGATTTGCCTTAAAAATAGCGCAAATTTCGGCGTTAGTGAACTCCAGGTTTACACGTCTATAACTGTTGAACGCACTATCCAAACTAATCATGCATAGCGTCGTTTTGTAGGTTTGTAGGTAAAGACCTTTCATATATATATATATGTATAGTGTTGCCAGATACGAGCTCTGTGGCGCTTTGTACATACCCGGAAAATTAAAAGGACAAAAAGGCGCATGGGAGGTATTTTTTTTATAATAGTTATAATAATATGGACTTTTTGTTAGTGGCGCCCAGGGACTTATTGAATGATGTGTTTTTCATTTAACTTAAATTGATTAGGTTGTCAAGATCGGAATTAAGCACACTTAATATACGCTGTTGCCCTACTGCACCAGAAGGGACGTAAGCTAAAGAATGAATATGAAAAGCAGAGAGTTCTGTCATCAGCGATGGAGTGGATTGGATTAAAAGTGGCAAAAAGACAGATTGAGAGCTAGTTTCCAACAATGCCACAAAATAGCAGAATTTTTATAAATGATCTCCAGTAATGCTTTTATTTATTACGACAAATCGGAACAGGATATTCATTCCTGAATTCGTGATGAAAACTCGATACTTATTTGAATATTCAACTTACCAATCAAGATAAGTCTTGAACCCCACATGGAGTTTGTAAAATATGTCCTATGCATCTACATTAGTGAACTAATGGAAAACTGAAAATCTCAAATTTGGCATATGGTTTGGAGACCACTGAAGCATCGTAGAAAGTGGACATATACTTATTTTTACTCTGTTCGAAGTTCCATCCCTAGATTCAATGAAGTACGCATACTAGCATTTTGTCAACTACCAGATCTTTTGGGGGGGAAGGGGAGGGGGATGAAATACAATACTGCGAGATGAAGATAATGAATATGACGAAAATGCATCAACCCACCGACGATTTGTGAAATCGTCAGTGATCTAAATCTCTCAAAACACTTTTCTGAGTTACTTACTTCCGACTAAACAAAAAACACTTGATGAAGTAACAACAAAAAAGTTCTATCGTTGAAAGGAGGCAGAGTTCCTTACGTTTTATTATCTATTCTTAATTACGAAGGTGGACTTTTAAATTTCGGGATTGGGCAACCCTAGTATTGCAATCTGCCAACTGCCAGCTCTATCGTAAAGTTTGAAATTTTTGAGGTTATACGTACTCAGAAGCTTTTGAAATAGAGCGCTATTTGTGTTGTTACAGTAACTTAAAATATTCATCTCGCCAAAAAAATGGAAATATATCGTGAAAATTTTCGTTCGATTATTTTTTAAAACTAGACAAACTCAACAACAGTGCATCGATGAACTTGATTAAATTTGGTCCATCAAGGACCAGTGTTTGTCGATGGTATGGGGAATTCACCCGAGGTCGTAGTTCACTCCAAGACGAATTTCGCGAAGGTCGTCCAAAATCAGTTGCTGTTCCGGAAACCATTTATGCTGTGCGCCAACAGATATCGCAAAATCGTCATGTGACCTATCGTGAGATTGAGACAACCTTATTCATTAGTGGGACCAGCATATATTCAATATTGCATGAACATTTGACCGTCAAAAGAATTTGTTCGCGATGTATCCCACACATTTTGTCAATCGCTCAAAAAAAGGCTCGTGCCGAAAGGTCAAAAGTTCCAAAATACGATTGCGGTGCTTCGAAAGACTTCTACGACATCGTGACAGATGATGAATCGTGGATTTACACGTATGAGCCCGAGAGTAAACAGCAGTCGACTGTATAATTAATTAATTATTAACTGTTGGCGCTACAGTCCAGAGGGGGACCAGGACCTAGCTTGCTCATCAACTACTCGTGTTGTGCGCGCTACTGTTCTCTCACGAGTAGAAGGGACCTACAGTTTTTTGCCGACTCCGAACGGCGAAATTTGAAAAGCTTTCTTAGACAGTCATTACTCTTTGAGTGTTGTCAGCAGCTCGAAAGAGGTGGTGCCGTGAAATATTCGAAAAATTGGTGATGAGCTGGGAATCGAACCTATACCCTTCGGCGTGTGAGCGTCGAACTCTACCTACAACGCCACGGCAGCCACAGTCGACTGTATGGGTGTTTCAAATTGAGCTAAGTCCAACAAAAGTTGCTCGCGCAGGAAGCACTTCCAAGCAAATGGTCGCCTGTTTTATCGGAGAAACTGGATATGTCGGAACCGTACCACTAGAACAACGCAGAACAGTGAATTCTGAGTGGTACACAAGCATTTGTTTGCCAGTTGTCTTCCAAGAAATCAGGAAAACCAAACGCCGAAGACAAATCACCCTTCACCACGACAATGCGATCTCTTACATATCGGCTCAAACAACTGCATTTTTGAGCACTCAAAACATCGATTTGATGAGCCATCCGCCGTATAGTCCTGACTTGGCACCGAATGACTCATTCCTGTACGTAAAAAATAAAATGAGAGGTCAACGTTTTTCGACACCTGAAGAAGCGGTTGATGCGTTCAGAATGCATGTTTTGGAGACACCTCAATCAGAGTGGCAAAAGTGCTTCGACAATTGGTTTAAACGCATGCAAAAGTTTATAGATCTTAATCTTAATATTTTGAAAAACAATCAAGGTATTGATTTATATTTGTTTTTGTTCTTTAATCCCGAAATATAAAAGGCAACCCTCGTATTATTTTTTTCTTGTGGCGCCACAGTCCGGAGTAGACTTGGACCTATTCTTTATTATACTAAAAAATGGTTCTATTGTTCTTCTATTGCTTCCATATCCACATACAGATGGTGCAGCCCATTGTTTGAAAAAAGTTCAATACTTCCTTAGGATGATTAAACTAACGCCGTCAAATTAATTGTTTTCTTTGTTTTCCCAAAAAGCTAGTAAATAATGCCAGAGAGAAGAAAAGATACACAAACTAAAATGTAATCTTCTGCATCAGTCCATATTAACTTTTCGAAATTTATTTTAAGTCATTGGCGTACATTTTATTCATCGAAATGTGTCTAGGTGACATCGCAGTGATTATTATCATCTAAATTGTATCAAGCTAACGTCAATAAAATATCGCAAATAGTGCCACAACGAAAACAAAGTTAAAAATTCGCATTCCCTTGTCATCTACCTCATACTGAGGACATTTTAATTTAAAATCACTTAAAATCTGAAGATAAATGTTCGCACGCTTCGTGATTTTCCTCCCCACGAGTACTCATTCTGATCATGTCCCGGTCAGCTGATCAATACCCTAATCCCGCAGATCGATCATATCTCCAGCGATTTGACATACCACTTAAAAACCAGTGGTTTCACCACTCTGTTATCGATCAGCCTTCACCTAACTCTCCGCGCAGATAGCCTTCGCTCCGAAAAACACGAACAATATCGACACCATTTTGATTTGATTGATCAGATCGGAAATCTGACAGTAAGGCGGATTCAATTTCAGTTGTGTTTTACAACAACTTGTAAGCAAACGGAAAACGGACGTATTTCAAAATTTGACAACAATTTTCTGGGCGCCCGCCATAAAATCTCTCATCACGCTGCCACCAAATTGACGCAGTGCCCGTCACGCTTAAGCAGCGTGCAATCTGCCACAAGTGGAGATCGAAATCGCTAATAAGAATTACGAGCACAATACTCATTTGGGATTCCAATCGAAACTTTGAAATTTATTGTCGCTAACTAGCAGCCTAATCTGCTGCCAGAGAGTGACTGGTTCAGTGATCGCCACCGACCGTTGTGCCTGACGTTGCAATGCCAAGATATGTGCGCGATAGCCAAGGAATGTTGAATGTTGCGACACGCATCGTAAAAACGTAGCTAACCGACCCAAGCATGAGGTAGGTAAGTTATCGAAATTGTAATCGATTTTGGTGATGGATTGTCTTGCCACTCGTTTTGAGCATGAAATTCGTTTTTAATTGGGCCCTTCATTCGATAAGATTTTGGAACATAGCTCATGTAGCTTAGCGCGTGTGATGTTCAAATGACTTCTGTTTTCAATTGCTCTTGACATCTTGAAGATGAAGGGCACTTGTATGAGCTTGCCCAGGGACTTGTAGCGGTCATTCAGACTTCGCCTGACTGTGGCTATTTATAGCCTCGTGGTTATTTTACTCGAATCTCTTATATCAACCAAAAGCAAGTCGCAGTTTTAATTTACCACCCTTAACAGCTCTGATTCTAATCTGACCATGATTGTAGTCCATGCTACCACTTGAATATGCCATGTTAAAAATTCCGATAAGTATCTTCGATTAATTAGTTGCTGATATGACTGGTCACGAACATGATCCTCTGTCTTTTCGGGTGTTCAAAACGAAAATACACACAGCACTCGACAATGCTTCACGGCCTATCATTCTTCTGGAAAAGTCCGCGTTGGTCTACCTCATGCTTCTGGGACACGGGAGGAACTCCACCAACCAACAACTTGCCACAGCAAAGATTTGTGTGAAAACCTAACCTTTTTCTGTCTGCAGACTGTGTGGTACCTAAAGGTCGTCCAGCACACATAACCCACATTTGGCGAGACACCATGAAGCTTAAAAAGATGAACATCAATGAGTGACTGGTTGCCGGGAAACAAAAATATGTAACGATTCAATGTGCATGTCTGTCATCAGACCATGACAAATTATTGAGCTTACGGTGACTTTCACACAGCAAAAGGAAGATACGAAGCAGCAATCACTTCCTCGAAACTGAAAGAGATACCAGAACGTATGTATGGGGAGCACAGATTCTTCTATAATAATAATAATTGTTGGCCCGACAGTCCACAGGGTGACCAGGGCCTAGCTTGCTCATCAACTACTCGTGCTGTGCGCGCTACTGTTCTCTTACGAGTAGAAGGGAAATACAGTTTTTTGCCGAATCCGGCGAAGTTTGAGAAGCTTTCTTAGACAGTTATTACTCATTGAGTGTTCTCAGCAGCTCGAAAGAGGTGGTGCCGTGAAAAATTCGAGGTGTTCAGCCGGGAATCGAACCTAGATCTTTCGGCGTGTGAGTGTCGCACTCTACCCACTACACCACGGCGGCGACGAGATTCTTCATTAGGTATCTTTTTATTCTCTCTCACATCATCATTTAGACATTCGTCGATTTTTTCTAAAAACATCGCATTTCAATATTTTCACGTTTTTGAGCGCTACATCCACGTGGGGCCGAGCATTATCATGTTGCAAAATCACATTTTCAAACCATTCGGTCTTGTCTGTCAGTTTTGCATTCAAATCGTGACTCTATGGGCTGTACAGCGATATGTGCCTGGTCAAGCGTCTTCGGATATATTGCTTAGGCCATGTAGAGCGTATGGACACCACTGCTCCGGCCCGAAAAGTCTTCGAATCAGAGCCATTGGAACAACGCAACGCAGGGCGGCCTAGCTTTTTCTTTGGAACAACGCAACACAGGACGGCCTAGGCTAAGGGGGCGCACACAAGTGGAAAAGGACTTTAACCAACTTGGAGTACGTAAGATCTCCCTGGCTGGAGAGGCATGTTGGTTGAGGCCGAGGTGCACCCCGGAATGTAGTGCCATAAGAAGAAGATGAAGAAGTACGTTTCCCATCATTGGTTTATCCTGGTTTCAGCAGCTCAGAGTACACTACACCCGTCTGGTCCCACCATGATGTGATGGGCTAACCAGATTCAACATTGCATAGTTCTTTAGTCTTGTTGGGGGTTTCGATCAAAATAAGTGAATTCAAGCACTTCAAACCACTTTATAGAGAACTGTCACGGCTGGTATATTTGACGAGAGCGGATCTTGAATCCATTTAGTGTACAAAATTGTTGGACATCGACCGTGTGCAGGTTTTTTTTTGGTAAGGGCTCACGTTCATCCTGGACTGTAGCCACACACTTAGAAGAAGATGAAAGAATACGCCGTAATTATGAATTTTACTGCATTACTGTGGGCATTGAGTCAACAACCTTATCTTTTATTGTTTCAGAAACAATTACTTCAAATGAACAACAAAACCATTTACTGGACCAAGTGTGTGCAGCTAAAAAGAAAATTCATGGACCACGTTTTCCTGTTTGCTGGCCTCAAAATATTGTCACAAGAAGTTTACTTTCGGGCAAAGATAATGCTTAGCAATCACTGCGAACAAACAAAACCGCTACTTGTGACAATATCGAATGGCAAACAGGTACGATGTAGCTGTGCCCTTATAATTATACACACTTTGTGGAGAATATATGATCAAATATATTTGATTTGTGTATAGATTCCAGAATTACGCCCGCAGAATTTATTAGTGCAAAATGCAAAAATTGCAAATGCAATTCTTTTCATACAACGAATGAGGACTGAAAAATGTTTTTTTCTTTTCTTCCTCTGAAAATTGTTTCTTTTAAAGGTAGACGACTTTTAGGTGGCAATGGTGTTGATTTATTTCTAGTTTAGTTTGGTAACTTAACATAAATAGAGCAACGATATCAAATTGTGCAAATTTATTTTGAAAATCGTGGTTCCATTCGTTCATTTCAAAGAAGCTCACTTTTGGCCGAATATATGCATCAATAAATAAAACTCTCTCTCAAGTGTGTGTTAAAACGCCGTTGCATTTGGAAAAACTGACTGTATGGTGTGCTTCTTGCGTTGGTGGAATAATTGGTCCGTATTTCCTTTAAAACACTCTTGCCAATCGCTGTTTTATTGGGCTCAAGAGGCAATTGAGTAATAAAGCTCTCTCTCGAAGGACTAAGCTCGCTTTATATAACAGCATGATCATCCCCGTCCTACTATTTGTCGCAGGATCTTGGACGTTAGCAAAGGCTAATGAGGAAGCCCTTAGTGTTTTCGAGAGAAAAGTTTTGCGTGCAATTGTTGGTCCTGTTTGCGTTGATGACATCTGGAGGAGAAGATTTAATGACGAACTCTATAGGCTGTACGGCGACATGCGCCTGGTCAAGCGTCTACGGATACAACGCTTAAGATGGCTAGGCCATGTACAGCGTATGGACACCACTGCTCCGGCCCGAAAAGTCTTTGAATCCGAGCCATTGGGACAACGCAACAGAGGACGACTTAGACTAAAGTGACGCACACAAGTGGAGAAGGACCTCAACCAACTTGGAGTGCGCAACTGGAGACAACTGGCGAAAGATCGTGCTGGCTGGAGAGGCGTGTTGGTTGAGGCCCAGATCCACCCGGGATTGTAGCGCCACAAATTTCCTTTAAAAAACGATACTGGCTAGAACATTGCAGTCAATTGTCATGACTTCTAAATTTTTTGTTATTCAATCGAAAAACCGTGATGTGCAGGAGATTTGGTTTCAAAAACAACAAAACGGTGATAATAATAGGTCTGTTCCAATTCATTTGTGTACAGAAATTCGTAGATGGGTAGTTTGGGTAAAAATCTCTCTTACTCTAATCTCTTTAACTCTGCCGAAACTGGAGAAACGACTTTTCGTAGAAATTCGCAGAATTAAATGAAAACACCTATCAGACTTACAGTGAACCAAACAAAAACTGGGACAGTTATTACCTTCAAATTCAGCTTTAAATATCTCAGCCATTTATTATATATATATATATATATTATATATTAAAACGAAATGAATTGCATGTGAAACTGCAGTTTTATACAGTTTCAGTAATCCAAACACATTTATTGTTAATTTTTAATTTTAGCAACTTAAGGTTTAAATCAAAAATAGTGCAAATTCATCGGTCAAAAAAACTGGGACACTTGTTTTCCAAGACCAGAAATAATGTACCGTTGCTTTTATATCCTTATCTTTGATCAAAGATTACCTCCGCTATTCTGTCAAGTTGTTTGCAATTGCATATTTATGAAATTAAATTTTGTTGTTAAAAAATGTAAAAATAAACAAACGTCCCGTGATATGAAATCTTTAATATTGTTTATTATGAACAAAATTATAGTATTCGCGAAATTTTTTAAGTGGTTAACAAACCTAAATTAACAGTCTTCATTATTATAAAAGTTTTGAAAGATAACGATTTTCTTCATAGCGTTTCGGGAAGTGGAAGGCCTTTCAAAATTTCTACGGATCAAACTAAACGAAGAATTTTAAGGGTAGTAAGTAGAAACTCGAAGGAATCAGCTGTGGAAATTGCCATAACTTTGAAGAAAGAAAAAATTGCAGAACTTCATCCGCAAACAGTGCGCAATTTTTTTTACATAAAAATGATCTAAAAGACCGCATACCTCGCGAAAAGCCAGCCTTATCAGAAAGAAACATAAAATAGGGGCTGGAGTATGCCAAGGAGTACGTGCAGAAGATGAATGTGTTCTGGAATCAAGTAATTTTTTGTGACGAATCAAAATTGAACATTTTCGGTAGTGATGGTCGACGCTTTGTGTGGAGGAGGGACGGAACTGCTTTGGATCAAAAAAATTTCACTTCTACAGTTAAGCACGGTGGTGGGAACATAATGGTTTCGGGTTCGATGGCAACAAACGGAGTTGGTGCTCTTCATGTAATTGAAGGAAATTTAACAAAGTTCGGATACGTTGATATCCGAAAACGTTGTAACCCCGAAACCAGAGAAAAATTGAAACTACCGCCGGGAGTTCATGCTGTTGCATGATAATGATCCAACGCACACAGCTGGCATAACAAAAGATTTGTGTAAAGATGTTGCCGCATTCCCCCCAAAGTCCGGATCTTAATCCCATAGAGCACCTTTGGGCTGTTTTAGAAAAGGAAGTTCGAAAAAGAACCATTTGTACCAGAGAAGTGTTAAAGACAGCATTGTATGAAGAATGGCAAAAAATTCCATCGGCTGTAACAAAAAACCTGGTCGGATCGATGAACAGAAGATTGCAGGAAGTTATAAAAGCAAAAAAATGTTTAAAAAAATAATTATTTTCATTTTGCTTAATTGTTCCAGTTTTTTTGGCCTCTGAATTTGCAATATTTTTGATTTAAACCTTTAGTTGCTTAAATTAAAAAATTAACAATAAATGTGTTTTGATTACTGAAACCGTATTAAACTGCAGTTTCATATGCAATTTTTTCCGTTTTAATATATTAACAAATGGCTGAGATATTTCAAGCTTAATTTTAAGGTAATAAGTGTCCCAGCTTTTTTTTTTGGCTTCACTGTATGAAATGTCAGAGGTTTTTCTTATTTTGACATTGACAGTCATCTCCTGCCCGCAGATTTTTCTTCGGAAGAAATTCGTAGGAAAGGGAAATATTGTACTCTCTCATGTGCTCTTTCTCTAATACGAAAAAATCAGTAAATAGAATGCCTTTTTCGGCGAATTTCGCAGGCATTCGTAGGAATTTAGAACAATTGGAATAGACCTAATATAATACACTTCCTGTCACAATTGAGTTATAAAAGGAAACATGAACTAACCGGTTGAAGAAGAAAAATTGGGCGATCATGTTTCAAAAATGTATCAAAATTTACAAAATAGGAGTTACAAACCCTTTCCATACAGCACAACCTCTCAGGTCTTTACCTTCCGATCTAGTATTATAATTAAACTGCCTTTCGAACCTTCCAAAAACGATGTAATTTGTTTTTTTGTAAAATTTTAAATAACATTTCAATACAAGAAACGAATATATTTAAATCCTAGCCATCAGTTTTTCCCATCATTTTGTAAATATTCTCGAAATGGTTATTTTTATTTGTTTCAAAGATGTTGTTAGTCACAGTCGAAGCACTCCTCAAACATTAAGCAATCATAAGAAATGTAATATTTATTAGAAGTAAGTAACAAAGAGATCACAGTGCGATGAATGCCGCTTGGGGACCATTATACTGCTGGAGGCGAACTACTCGTGCACTTCGTCGGCCTTCAATTTATTGCAAAATTCACAACTTAGCAAAGACAAACCTTTAATTAGCAAAAATATGTTAAAAGTTTACCATTGAAAAAACATTGCGTATGATGTGAATAAATGCATTGCATACTAGATACACACAGGTTATTTTTGTTTACTCTTCATGGCGTGTCTTAGGTTTACTGATACTCGTATAAGGAGTTCCAAGATTAAGTCGGTTGATTAGTCAAGGTACAAGTGTCCAAACGTGTCGAAAAATCTCCTTGATCGCACCAATTTTCTTTGTTACAACATTGCATTGGATGTCAATCTTCTTAATCAATTTGATGAAGAATTGTACAAAAAACATACGTTCATATATTGCGAAGAAAAAAGTATTTTTGCACATTGACAATGCAGCACCTCGCAGGTCTAGTAGCGCTAAAAACTGATAAATTCCAATCCTTTGTGGCACATAGCAGCAAGTCTTCTCAACTCATTCAGGAGTGGGCTTCTTTAGTAATATGTTTTTTTCAACCCAAAGAAGCAGAAATTAGCAGAAGCTTATTTTAACGCTAGTACCATTTCTGAGTTTGTAGCGCACATAAAGGCGAAATATAAGTTTTGACTCAAATTGTCCAGTCCTTATTCTTCTTCTTGTTGTTCTTGTGGAGCTACAGTCCAGGATGGACCTGGGCCTCAACCAAGAAATTGCGGAAATTGTCCTGTCCACTTTTTGTTAAAAATTTAATCCAAAAAGATTCGTAGGACAAAAGTGAACAAGAAATTTAAAAAAGAAGTCAATGGACTGTTGCCAGACCAAATCGGTCCTTTAAGGTTATTTATAAAGAGGAGCAAACGCAAATTTCACTTACCATATCTGATAGGTAATTAGGTAGGTTAAGGTGACTGATGAATGCACTTAGTCCCATACAGGACCATTGTGCTACCACACCATGTGGGAAGAACCTTAAACCAGCTGGAGTTTAGTTAGTTTAAATTGTCGGCGGGAGGGGTTTTATTGAGGTCATGTAGGCCGTTAAAGCAATAGCTTCCAAAGTGCTTGTGTCTGAGGCGCGAGAATAAAGGGGATTGGCATAACAGGTGTAGGAGAGTTTCTGATTCTTCCTCATCCCTGCAGCTTCTGCAAAAATCGTTTCAGGGAGCCCCTAGCCTGCTAGCATGCTCACCGATTAGACAGTGCCTGGTTATGGCTCCCATGACCAGGCTTATGTCTGATCTTTTGAGCGATAGTAGCAGTCTGGCGCGTTTGGGTTCAAGACAGGGCCACGCCTCCTTGGAGACGCGACAAAGGTTATAGTAAGAACACCTTTGATTAGTCTGATGGATCGCTTTCAAGTGCGGTACTAACTTGCATGTGGCAAGAGGGATACCGAGGTGTTCGTGTTCCTGAAGTAGTGGTTGCGTTGTGGCAAGCCTGGCCCATTCGTCTGCTTGACAGTTGCCCGGAATGTCTCTGTGACCTGGCACCCAGCACAGCTGCTCAGCCATCTCATCTAAGGATGTGCGGCAGTTCATGACCGTCTTGGAGTTTGTTCAGACAAATTCCAGGGCCCTGAGTGCTGCCTGACTATCCGTAAGAATAAGGATATCAGCTGAGGATATACTATTCCTCTTCAGCCAAGACAGTGCCTCGCGAATGGCCATTACTTCAGCTTGGAACACGCTACAGTGATTGGAAAGTCTGAATTTTAGACAAAGGTTCAGACCCTTAGAGTAGACTCCGCAACCAACGCCTTCGTTTGTTTTTGATCCATCGGTGTAGATGCACGTAGCGTCAGCAACCCATTGTGTGTTAGCCGACCACACGTCTCGTTCAGGGATCATATTGTGGAAATTTTGTATCAAAAAGACCTTCGGCGCGACATAGTCAAGGTTTTGGTATACAAAGTTTACTCTTTGAAGGATTCTTGAGTGTCCGTGGGACACGTTCCATTGTGATGAGGAGATCAGTCTTATGGCTGTACTAGCCGCCGCCTGTTGGGCAAACAGATCTATGGGCATAAGGTTGAGAATGACGTCCAATGCATCTGATGGGGTGGTTCTTAGAACACCGCAGATACATATGGAGGCCAGTCGCTGGACTTTTCTGATAGCGTTATAGTAAGAAGCAGTGTCTAGTGCAGGCCACCAAACTGCAACGCCTTATTGTAGAATAGGGTGCACCACAGTCGTGTAGATCCAGGCCATCATATGTGGTTGGATGCTCCATCTAGACCCAATAGCCCTTCTGCACATGTAAAGTGCAGTAGTGGCTTTGCGGGGGCCCTCGGCAATATTTGCCTTCCAGCTGAGTTTCCTGTCCAGCGTTAGTCCTAGGAACTTGACTGTCTCGGAAAAAGAGCATTGCTGGCCGCTGATGGTCGGTGGGTCAATATGGGGAACCTTATATTTCCTGGTGAAGAGGGCTTGTTCTGTTTTTTGACTTTGATGCTAAGTCCATTTTTGCTCGCCCACTTTGAAAGGAGCGAAAGAGCATTTTGCATAAGGTCCCTAAGTACCAAGAGATATGTGCCAGAGAGCGCAATAGCAATATCGTCCGCATAACCTATCACCTTACAGCCCTCACCTTCCAGGAGTAGTAACAGTTCGTTGACGACTATGTTCCATAGAAGAGGGGAGAGGACTCCACCTTGGGGAGTGCCTCTGCTAACGTATCTGGAAGTAGTGGTAACATGTCTGAAAATGCGGCAAAATATTTGAGATTGGCTTATTAAGATTGGTAGTTACTGCTCCTTTTTGCAATTTTCCATTTCGTCTATTAAATTCACGCAGAACCCTATTAAAATTCCAACATTGTTTATTGAACAATGATTTAAATGAACAAATCATCATTGAGTACTGCGGTATCGGCCTCTCCATATGGCACATCTTTGTCGACCAAGATCCAAACAAGTTTGTGGCGAAATGGACGTTACGAAGAAACTGACCGAACACTTGAACCCAGCAAATAAAGAAGCAATAAGTAACATCGAAACTGCTACAACACATCACGGGAAGTGCTCGGAAATATGAATTCATGTAGTTCTTCATTGCACCAATACAAATGTATCTATCTAAATATTAATGCATTTAAATTGTTAAGATTGAAGTTTTAACGGCATTACATGACTCTAATTGCCCAAATGCCTTACCTAACAGAGCCTATAAATTCACTTTATAGACTTCTACTCGAAAATAAATAAATCAATAAATAAATCATTCTTGGCGAGAAAAAACCTCCACACTTGGTCAGTTAAAGTGGTCCTCTAAAATGCAATCCTTGTGACAAACCACCTTAATCGTTTGCGTAACCTCAATTAAAGCTCTTAAACGAATGTGTGTTACTTAAATAAGTCCAAAGCATCGGCATTTTATTTCCGTGTACATGCTTTTACCGTTCAAAAACATAACTTTAAAATTTTAAAATTAGGCCTTTTAAGGAATAACAATTAAGTCTTGATTGCATTCCCCGCCAACTCGGTTTTGCAAAAATAAATACATTTGTGTGCTCCAATTAAGATTACTTCCTCCACCACTTCTCAAACCTTGCACGTGAGTTGAAATCGGTTTTCGGAAGCTTCAAAAAATAACAATCAAAATGCCGTACGAACTTCCATGTCGCAGTAAACACATTTTTTTTCGAACTTAAATGTGCATTCAGTCCGTGAATACAAACAACCTGAAGTGATCAAATGAATTATAGAAGACCAAACCAAGGTGAGGGAAGGCGAGGTTTAGTGATCTTGTAATTCACAGGGCAACGCACCACAGTGCACTTGAAATAATTTCCTTTTCAACACCGGGAAGTGCTTCCAAATTATAAATAGCTTTTATGTCTTCCAGCAGTGGATACATTTTTGTTTTTTTCCGAGCAAATGATGTTTACTTTGGAGAAATGGAAATATTTCGGTTTATGATTGACATCATCATGATCAACAAATAACGTTAAAAAATGTACGAAATTTCCGTTTTGGATAGAATGTCTCAAAAAATTTAAGCCGCTTGCAAAAGGAATGTATCCCATTGTGGTTAGGCAAAAATGTAAAAAAAAAGAATGTATACCATTGTGGTTAGAGAAAAATTACTTCGAAGTTCCTTTTCAAAACAAGTTCACAAATCATGCAGCCACCCATCGCGATCGTGCATACAAAGAAAACTGTCAAAATCAGCGGCAATTTTTGTTGGGCGCGGACAGATTATGGTCACATGTTGCAGTTTTCATTTTTCGATTTAAGAGTGACAACCCTCGCGTATTATGCAAATTTGCCAGTTGTTATTTAAAACTAGAAATATTGACAGTTTCTCTAATGAATCTCAGAACACAATGGCTTGGTGACACAATTGAATGTGTGATTTCTTGTTTATGGACAGTTACCAAAATCAATTGCTTTGTGATAGGGGCCGTTATTGGCATAAACGGAATACAATTTCTTATGACTCAGTTACGCATGACTGTTTTAAAAATTACTTTACTGCTCCGACTGTCGTCAATGGTGAATTTCAATGAAGGAGTCAGTCAACTGCCAGTCATGATGTCAACATGTGTTAAACAGCAGTTGTGCAATATAATATGCATCAATGTTTTCCAGTGTTTATTCTGCTCAGGCTATTTTTCATGGCAAGCTGTCTGTTGATCTAATAAGCTTTGTTATTGTAACTTCAAGACCAGCATATGTACGAGTTGACTAGTAACTTCCTGTGATTCTTCTATTGACCAACCGTTTTATGTTTTTCCTAAGTCGCTTAGTAATTCTTTAAAGGAAGTTTGCTTTTGAGGGAAGTTTGCTGTTAAGAGAAGTCTGCTGTTAAGAGAAGTCTGCTGTTAAGAGTCACAAGTGGCAGTATTTTTAGTCGTATAGTTTTCTAGAACTAATAATAATAATAATTGTTCGCGCTACAGTCCAAAGGGGGACCAGTGCCTAGCTTGCTCATCAACTGCTCGTGTTGTGCGCTCTACTGTTCTCTCACGAGTAGAAGGGACCTACAATTTGTTGATGACTCCGAACGGCGAAATGTGAGAAGCTTTCTTAGACTCTTTAAGTGTTGTCAGAGCTCAAAAGAGATGATGCCGTGAAAAATTCGAAAAATTGGTGTTGGGCTGGGAATCGAACCAACACCCTTCGGCGTGTGAGTGTTGCACTCTACCGACTACGCCACCGCGGCCACTTTCTAGAACCAAGCCAAATTCAAAAATGTTGTTCAAGTTTTCTGAAGGTTGCAAACAGATACGAGGCTTGCATCCCCACCTCCACCTTAAAAGACTTGTGTAAGGAGTTATATGTACGAATATAGAGAAACCAGGGCCTAGCTTGCTTATGAACTACTCGTATTGTTCGCGGTACTTTTCTATCACGAGTAGAAGTGACCCACAGCTTTTTCGGCAACTCCGATCGGCGAAGTTTGATAAGCATGTTCTTAGACAGTTGTTATTCCGCCCGGCATCGAACCTGGGACCTTTAGCGTGTGAGTGTTACACTCTACCCCCTAAGCCACGGCTGCGTAAGAAACTATTTTTTAATTACATGTACATCTCTCTGCACCTACTAGGAAAAATCTAATAGCGCGCAATAATAACAATGCTGCGAAGTCAATCAACTGGCTAGAACACCGAAGAATGTTGCGTCTCTATCACTATTTCAACAAAAAAAATGTTCTAATGAGTTAGTCAGCTGCATTCCTTCCCTTCCTTCTTCTTCAAGAGTTCACCCGCAATACCCGCCTCGCTAGGAATGCTCACCCGTTTACCCTTAAGCCCACCTTCGGACGCACAGTTACGTTTTGAGACTCGTTCTTCAGCCGCACCACACGAATATGAAATGCTGTTCCCAGCCCAACTTCTACCCCAACCCTCCCCCACCACTTGATTACAATCCAAAGGCATTTAAAACCAATGTGCATAGGTACCTCCTTTCTCTCTCTTCCACTATACCTTCGACCCATGCTGTGGCTTAATTCGGGTCAGTTAAGGGTATACCATAAACAATCCTTTTAGTGCGCGCCAAAAAAATAAAAATAAAAACATTTAATTTTTTTGTATAATATTATAAACATTTAACATTTGTACACTTTTTCTAATTTATTAGAAGAGTTTCTTAAAACAATATTTGTCAAGCAGGAAGCAGGAAGCTTGTAAATTTCTCACTAAGCAAGGAAAAAGTAAAAAAACTATTCATGAAGAGATGGTGGATGTTTACCAGGGTACCGCACCTTCATTATCAACTGTGCGAAAGTGGTCAAGTGAGCTCAAGAGAGGCAGAGAGAGACCGCCGCTCCGGCGCCCCGGCTGCTGCTGCTTGCACGGGAGAAAGCGTCTAAGAAGTCGAAAAACTTGATCTTGAGGATGTCCGAATAAAGGTGAAAATAATGGCAGAGATCACCAAGCTTTCAACTGGTACCATTCACATCATTCTTCATGACCATCTTATCCTTTCAAATGCCAGTGCAAGGTGGGTGCCACGAATGCTCATAGCGCCTCAGAAAAAAGTGAGAATCGCATGCTGTAGAGAGCTTTTGGAGACATGTGGTGAGAACGCGGACGGTGTTATGGATCGAGTTGTTACTGGGAACGAAACATGGGTTCACCACTATGACCCTGAAAGCAAACAAGAGTTCATGCAGTCGCATAGAAAAGGAACAGACCCCCACAAGACAAGTTTAAAGTCACCCCGCCTGCCGGGAAGCTCATAGCCACAGTTTTTTGGGACTCAAAGGGAATCTTGATCATTGAGTACAAAAAAAGGCGAACCCATCAACGCCACACTCTACGCTTCCACTTTGCTTAATTTTTGCATAATTTTTGCACAAAAGAAGGAAATTTAAAAGAAAAGACGGGGTAAACTCGCAGCGGGTGTGTTGCTTCGTCATGACAACGCTCCTGTTCACACGGCCCGAGTTTCTAAGGCTGCTGCGCGAGATTGTGTTTTCGAAGAAATCCAACACCCACCCAAGTCCAGACCTTGCCCCTAGTTATTATTTAATGTTTCCAGATTTGAAAAAAATGTCTTCGTAGAAAAAGGTTTTCGGATGATGAAAAACTCAAGTCGGCAATAAATGGGTTTTTCGTAGAGAAAGAGAAAATTTATTTTTTTGAAAGTTTAAAAAAACTTATCTCAAGGTGTAACAAATGCAGTGATGTTAGGAAAGATTATATTGAAAAATAAAAACAATTTTAAATGAATTCGCATTTTCTTTCATATTGATACCGAGAATATATTGAACGTCCCTCGTGTATAAACAGCTATTAGTTCTGAATTAAAAATACAAAACTCTGGCATAAGGGGAGTGAAGAAATGATAAAATAGTTGTTTACTCAAAATCAACAAAAATAAAGGGCTTCTATTCGAAAACTCTCTTTTTCTTAAGCCAAGGGAAAAAAATTATTTCAGTTCCTTCCATTAATTAACCACGCTAACGAAATGTACGTCTACCTATAGCCATCTAGTTTCAGTTGACCGTGACACTCAGAATCAATGGTTTTAAAACTCCAAAACTGTTGAAAAACTCTAGATTTAAAATGGTATTCGTGGAAGAGAAATCACGAAAGAATTATAAATGATTTTCGATAAGCACGCTACAACTGCTTTTTGATATAAAACGGTGAAAGGCGCGATATTTTCTTATGATTTCGCCTTAACATCTTCATTTATATTTAATTGGCAAATCATTATGAAGCATTACATTTGCAAGTTATTTGAATCTATTATCAAAAAGTGAGGTAAGTCAAAATCTTCTTCACGTGCTTCGCGAAACAACACGTTCGTGAAAAAATTCACTGTTTGGTGTGGATCACATGCTGGAGGTGTCATTTGTTGACGGCAAATCATCACCTTCCTGTGAATGAAAACCGCTTTCGCACATGGAAATGTGATTATTTTTGGCATCATTTGCAAGGTATACACTTAGCCAATAGTTGGAATTACGATCTTATTTGAAAGAAAATGAAGTCTGACTGCAGAAATAATCCTGTGAAGTATAGTAACTCCTCAGAAGTCGATTTATCCGTTTTAACCGAGCGATCGAAGACAAACTGGGTAATGAGTTCGAGAACGCACCCAACAGTCAAAATCTCACGCTGCGGATAAGACGATACAACTCATCATCGCGCACTTAGCCAATATGCGTAGTGAATAGGAAGCTGCCACAAGCAACGCAGCAATTGTTACAATCAATTAACTTCGAAGAGTAAGTTTGGGAAGAACATTATTTCAAGCAAGGCGATGCGACTTAACGTCTTCACATTATTTTTTTGGGGCATTTCAAAGTCTGTGCAAACAATCCAAGACAAAACATAAATTCAGAACCAAAAATAATTAGATGGTGCGACAGTCCACAGGAGGCTCATAGCCTAGCTTGCTCATCTACTAATCTACTACTCCGAACGGCGAAGTTTGAGATGCTTTTTTTAGACAATTAATACTCTTTAAGTGTTGTCAGCAGCTCGAATGAGGTGGTGCCGTGAAAAATTCAAGGAGCCGATACTAAACGTAAAAAGGATGCAAAATTGACTATTTAATGAGAATGTGGTTCTGAAAATGGGTTCAACGACTGTGCATCTGACAACTTGATCGTGGTGGTCAGGTGAAGGCAGTCGAATTTTATACACAAATGCCACTAAATGTTCTCGAACACATTATACTTTTTTTCATTAATTATTTCGTTGATGCACCGCTACTGGGAAAGGGTTTATTAAGGTTTTTTTTTTTCTATTTTGTTAGCCACGTTTGTATTGTAGTTCGAATTGAAATACAAACTGCTTGTCAAGTATCATTAAAACATTATAGCTTTTTTAAATGTTATATTTTTTATAATTAGAAGAGTTTTTTTTTGCAAAATACACCATCCCAAACCAACTTCAAACCATCTCTTCAGTTCTACAAGTCGCATAAACAATGCATACAGACCTTGAAGAAAGTGGTTCACGCTATAGGCTTTGCTTCAAGGCTTCATTTCTTTTTCGGCCTCATTAGTTTAAGGGTTAGACGCTGCGCACAGAACAAACTGGCATTTAACTCTTCATTCCGCCGATTTTCATTTAACAAATCTACTTTCTGTCCATAATTTAATTTTATTTCCTTCCACATTTTCTCTCATTCATCAAATTATTAAATTATCTTCTTCTTGTAATTATTGCTTGTAGTGAGAATATTCAAAAGCAAAAGAAGACAACATGTGCTGAGATGTGCTCAAAGAGTGTATCAGAGCTAACAGTCAAGGCGCACGAAACCCTGGTGCATTGCGAGAGAGGCCATCTTTGACAAAGCGGCATCTTTATTATAAGGTTGCCAAATATCTCCCTTCCGCCTTTTTGTCTTTTGAATTTTCCGGCCATGTATGGTACAAAGCGCTACAGAGCTCGTATCTGGCAATACTATTATTTGAAACATCTTGACATAACCTACAAAACGACGCTACGCATGATTAGTTTCGATATTGCGTTCAACAGTTATAGACGTGTAAACACGGAGTTCACTAACGCCGAAATTTGCGCCATTTTAATGTTTTCCTTCGTTAAGAGAGAGAAGGAAAGGAGAAGCGTTCCGTGAGATTAATGGTGTTTTGGGGGATGGTACTCTATCACTTCGAACCACGGAGGAATGGTTTCGACGATTCAGAGCCGGTGAAAACGACACCATGGATAAGCCAGCCGGCGGAAGACCTGTGGCGATGAATACCGATCGAATCATGGAAATCATCGAGTTAGACCGGCATGTGGCATCTCGTGACATCGCCCAGGAGATGAGAGTTAGTAACTTAACCATTTTAAGCCATCTGCAGAAGGCTGGATACGAGTACAAAAAAAAGCTTGAGGTTTGGGTGCCGTATGATTTGACGCAAAAAACTCCTTCTGGACCGAATCGACGACTGCGATATGCTGCTGAAACGGAACGAACTCGACCCATTTTTGAAGCGGATGGTAACTGGTGACGAAAAATGGACCACAAACGACAATATCAAGCGAAAACGGTTTTGGTTGAATGACGATGAATCGTCCCAAACAGTGGCCAAGTCGGTATTGACGGCCAGGAAGGTTTTGCTGTGTGGTTGGTGGGATTGGAAGGAAATCATCCACTATGAGCTGCTTCCATACGGCCAGACGCTTCATTCTACCATCTACTGCGAAAAACTGGACCGCTTGAAGCAGCCGTTCGACCAGAAGCGTCCAGAATTGGCCAACAGGAAGGGTGTAGTGTACCAACAGAACAACGCCAGACCACACACTTCGTTGATGACTCGTCAGAAGCTACGGGAGCTCGGATGGGAGGTTTTATCGCATCCACCAGCCCGGACAAAGCGCCAAGTGATAAACACCTGTTCTTGTCCATAGCAAACCTCCCTGGTGGTGTGAAGTTGAACTCAAAAGAGGCTTGTGAAAAGTGGCTGTCCGAGCTCTTCGCAAATAAGGAGGGGGTCTTCTACGAGGCGGGTACTATGAAGTTGCCGTCTAGATGGAAAAAGATTACCGAATAAAAACGGCGCATATTTAAACTAAATCCGATCACTGTTACATTGAATGAAGAGGAAGAGATATTTGGCAACCTTATATTGAGTTTAATAATGATCTTAATGTTGAAGAAACTACCAAAGCAGAATTCATTTAGCTTGAAGAGAAGATAATTCCGTCGATTTTATGACCTACTATTGGACTGACTTTGGTTTCCCTGAACTGAAACTATGCCCGATAATTTTTAAACGGCAATGATAATGTATTCGAGCAGGGAAAATTTATTTAAGAATACATCCGAGCAGTTGGATGTCGTAAATAACAATGACTATGATATGTACATCCCTTCAATTTTTTCCGTTGACAGTAATGCCAGGTAATGACAGGCTACTTGCGGGTACACGAGTATCTTCAAAACAAAACTTGACTTGGTGAAGATGTTCGCATATGTGCAAGCCTTACCCTATGACTGGGTTGCACGTTAGCCAACATCTCCGCACCTCATCTACCGCTTAAAAGAATTAAGAACCTGAACTTCCAAAATTAGGAAAGTGCTATATTTAAGTTTTGCTTGCAGAATTTTTGGCTGAAGACAAAATGTGTACACGCACAGTGCTTTAAGCAGAAAAAAACATCAATGAAACTAACCTCTAATCAACAGATTTGTATCGAATCAAGAAATCATAAAAATTAAATTAACAATTCTTTGTTTAATTTTAGTTTAAAATTGTCAAAAGATACCAAAAACGATTTAATAACTACTAGTTTAGTTGTTATACAATTCTGTAACTAATGCACGTCACAAAGCACACCATTCGCTTATGTTCTAAAAAAATCCTTAACTGAAAACAGGGAAATTCTGAGGACAAAAATTAAGCCACAAGTCATTTGAACTTGAAAAATTTAGTCACCAGTCATCACCTTGACGCAGACTGCACACCGAAACAATTTGATCACATGGAAAGTGTTATTTTGGTACACTGCGGAACACTTCAACGGAGAAAGTAGAACACTCCTACGTTTATTGTTCCAAAAGAATAAATTCCATGAAGATAATGCACGATTATTCGTAAATTGAAGGTGAAGACGTGTTGTCGGAAATGCAGTATGTATATATAAAAATACGACTTCAGCCCCGTCCATCGTTCTTGGTCAGATTTGGTCCAATGCGAAATTTTCCGATCTTCCGCAGACGAAGACAAGTGCGTGGAGGTAAAAATAAACCGATTCATCTCGTGAGACGTCGGCGACTTTACTCACACTGGAAAATACTATTTTCTTAGTGACATTTTGAATTTTTCCGACTGGTTTCAATGTCAAGTTGCATTTCACATTCTCAGTATCAGTCGACTTTTCATGAAAACATTTTTCAACAGTACCTTGATCTGCCAAATATTTTAACTAGCAGTTTTATTTAGACAATAGGAAAGCAAGTATCGATGGCGAGAAACCTTTCGATTATTTGCCAGTTACAAAAATTAGAGCTCGCCGCCGTGGCGTAGTGAGACAAGTGAAACACTCAAAAGGCGCAATCAATCTTTTTTACCAGAAAAAGATCGCCTTGTCATTTTCCTTCAGCCAATCTAAAAATTGACACCTGTGATATACCATGGACTAATGTCGTTAAGTACCTTGGAGTGTACTTGGACCCGAAATTAACCTTTGGTACACACATACAAAACTCATTAAGTAAAGTGAATATTGCCATAAATATGTTATACCCCTTAATAAATCGGAACTCAATACTTGATCGTCAAAACAAATTTATATTGTTTAAGGTCGTTTTTCAAGCGTTTTTCAATTACCTATGGCTCTCCAGTGTGGGGAAATTGCACAAAAACACATAACTTCAGATTGCTCAGAACAAAATTCTCAAAATGATGTTAAATCTTCCTTGGAATTTTTCTACTCTGAAGTTACATGAACAAACTGGTATACTTACAGTCGCCAGAAGAATTGAAATTCTTAATGAGAACTTTTTTTCGAAATGTCGATCAGTTTGAAACTCACTAGTTACTGTGAGTGACTCACACCGCTTTGATTTTGTTATAGGAATTTTCGTTAACGTACCGCAAAATGCATCTCTTAACATATACTTAATTTATTTCGATATTTATTGTATTGTTCTGCTTGTTTATTTTTTTATTTATTTATTTTTCTGCACAATGTTTATTTATTTATTAATTAATTCATTTAGTTATTTATATGTTTATTTATTTATTTTTCTTTTTATTTATTTCTTTATTCACTTATTTATGTATTTAATAAACTCCTTATTTATTTATTTATTTAATATTTATATCTGTTCTTCCGTTGTATGTAACCAATGATATTATTATTACACATTTAATTATTACTCTCTATCTTATATTGCTTGCTTTTACTTTACACACACTTTCTTGTTGAAAACGCCCTGCTTATTACTTATGGGAAAGTAAAAACATTTTATTCAAAGTATTGGCCATTGTGTTGTACACATTTTGACCAGGTTTCTGGCAATTTGTGAGTAACACGCCAATAAAATTGTTCGTCTTTTAAAGCAAACCAATCAGACACCAGATTTTCGACCTCCTCGTAGGAATCAAAGTGCTGCTCAGCCAATGCGTGTCCCATCGATGAAAACAAATGGTAGTCGGAAGGAGCCAAGTCTGGTGAATACGGCGGGTGGGGTAGCTGCTCCCAGCCAAGTGTTTTGATTGTATCCTGAACCGGTTTTGCTTTGTGTGCAGGTGCATTGTCATGGAGCAAAATTACCTTGTCGTGTCTTCTGGCCCATTCTGGTCGTTTCTCGATCAATGCTCAAACTGATCATTTGTTGTCGGTAGTGATCAGTGGTAATTGTTTCACCAGGTTTTGGGAGCTCGTGGTACAGCACACCTTTCTGGTCCGACCAAACACACAGCATTGTCTTCTTGCCGAATCGATCTGGTTTTGCAGTCGATGTTGATGGTTGTCCCAGATTAACCCATGATTTTTTCCGTTTAGGAATTTTAAGATAAATCCATTTTCCATCGCCAGTAACAATCCGATGCAAAACCGATTTTCTTTCGTGTCTTTGAAGCAAAATTTCACAAGTGTTTTTTCGGTTTTCCATCTGTCTTTCATTCAATTTGTGTGGCACTCATTTCCCACACTTTTGGATCTTTCCCATAGCTTTTAGACGGTCACAAATTGTTTGTTGTGCAACATTTAACATTGCTGCCATTTGCTTTTGACTCAAGGTGTCATCTCCATCCAAAATCGTTTGCAATTCGGCGTCTTCAAACTTTTTTGGTGGTCTTCCACGTTCTTCATTTCTCATATCAAAATCATTATTTCTGAACCATTGAAACCATCTTTTGCATGTAGCTTCTGATAGAGCATGATCATCATATGCCGTCAAGCATTCGATGCAACTCTGCAGCACTTTTCTTCGAATGAAATCAAAAAATTAATACTTTCCGCAAATCATCACTTTCTGGTACAAAATTCGACATCTTTAACACGATGAAAAAATGTGATGTTGTCTGTTCAATGACTGGATGTATACTAAATATTTTTCACAGATGTCACAGCAAGCAACCAAAAAAAAAAATTAGGGCTCGTTCACAACAAATGTTCCCTATCGAGACATTTGTATCTTGACGCTCACTTTATACCGGTATACCTGGTAAATTATATATGTTAATTTTTTTTTCTTTTTTGAATTGTTATATAGAGGTTTTTACTCAAAGGGGTTCCTCTGACGTTTCTACACTTGTATAAATCAAAATTGCAGGTTGAAATTAAGTGATTTTATTTTCAGTAGTAAGATAGTAAATTATTATATCTCTGTGCAAGCTGTGCTTTATTATTGTAAACTCTGTATCACACTATGTACAATAAAGTATCTGTCTATCTATCTGCTCACAAGGCGATTTCTGGATTTCAGTTTCGAGTTACTGACAACACTTAAATAGTTCTGCTTGTATATGAGAAAGATTTTTAAATCCACAACAAACTCCAGGTCCCTTCTAGTTGTGAGCTGAAGAGGCTAGCCCCAATATACGAGGCCACATTCCCTGAGGCCAGTACTTGGCTACAAAAGCCAGTAACCTGACAGCAAGCCCCATTAAATCTCATCTAATTTTCCCCGACCCGACAAATCTTGCTAACTTCCGGCAAAGGAACACCAAAACCCCCTTTTTCTTCCACATAAGACATTAAAGCAAACTTTCAAAATTGAACTGCAGCTCCATATAAAGAGAGAAGATAAAGTTAACCACCTGCGTATCAAAAAGTTTGTATTTTGTCACCAGACATTTTTATTCAAATCAGATTCCTATCAGCTTTCCGTCATTGGAAGTGTGAATAAAGTTAAAAAAGGAAATTCAAACCAAATGTTACGCGCATAAGTCAAAAAGAAGAAATTGTGAATACTACTGATATAGAGGAAATTGAATTCAAATTCAAATTGGAATGCCAAATCTTTTCTATTGATTCCATTTTTCGAAGTGGACCTGGGCGTTTACTTGATTAAAAGTATGCTTCTGTACAGTCTGTTGAGTTTATTATTCAAAGAGGAGTTCATCATTTGAATTAAGTAAAGTCAACATTTCTGCGCAATGAAAGGTTTTGGATTTTTATTTTCTGAATAAACTCAAAGGAGCAACAATTACAGAGGGAATGTCTACTCTTGATATAGGTTGTAGTTTGGTTGGCCTTGTTTTCTCAAAGTTTCCACTGCTCATTCTAGCACTCTATCCGGGAGTTGATGTAATGTGTGACAACACGCATGTATGTAGTTTGCTGGAGACCAATTATAGTTGTTGACGCCACAGTCCATAGGGAGACCAGGGCCTGCTTGCTCATCAAATACTCGTGTTGTGCGCGCTACTGTTCTCTTACGAGTAGAAGGGACCTACAGATTTTTGCCGACTCCGAAAGTCGAAGTTTCAGAAGCTTTTTCTTCGACATTAATAACCCTTTGAGTGTTGTTAGCAGCTCGAAAGAGGTGAAAAATTCAGCCGGGAATCGAACGTAGACCCTTCGGCGTGTGAGCGTCGCACTATACCCACTACGCGACGGCGGCAATAGTTTGAAAATAGCAGTTTAAAAAGTTGAAGTTTTGAAAGTTGAAAAAATACATTCAATGCCACTACTGTAGAGAAGCCTAGCTTTTCCAATCGTGTAGTGAATACCCAAACCACTCAAAAGCCTAGCTATTTAAACTCGTGTAATTAATGTCATTATTCTTTCATGGGTAGAACGAACGTACAGTAAGTTGCCAACATGGATTAACAATTCAGGGTTGTTAACAGCACGAATGATGTGGTGCTGCAAAAAAATGAATAGCACAAGGGTTGAGAGTGTCGAACTTATTCACTAAAACATGGTTGTCGCAATAGTTTCATTATACTTAAGCGATCGACAGTCGTAAGGTTAATCTAAGCGCCTGCAACGGCAGAAAAATTTGTCCCCGTGAGCCCTTGTAAACTCGTTCACTTTTTAATTTGCTGCTTAAGTGAGTCCATTAAAAGCTGACTTGGGTGTTCAAAAGAGATTTTCCCCTTATTAAACCCTCATTAGGGAGCAAGTCCACATTTTTCTGCCCGAAGTTTCAGTGAATTTAGGTTTAATACATTTCTCCGTTAATTTATTTCAAGACACATCTTCGGTGACTTTCCCATTTATTTCAACACTGTTTTGTTCTTTGTGGCGGTTACTTTTAATTAGTTTTTGATACCTATTTAACGACAGGCAAAACAAAAAGAACTATTTTGTACGACAGATAAATCTATTTTGTAATATACGTGGGCTTTCAAAAAATGGTAAGATTCAAATTTCGCGGGCCACGTACATTCGACTATCGATTTTTTTATTTTGTTATATTGGAACTCTCGTCTCAAATATATGTTTACAGTTTTAGTTACATAACTTATTTATTTTGTCACGTCTTACAAATGCTTTGAGTGTTCGGTCATTTCCGCTTTAAAAAATGGTATCGACGAATTTGCACTCAATTTTGAATCAAAAATGGAGTTAAGTGGCATACATCAGTGCTGTAATCTGAGTCAAAAAAATGTTTGGAATTTGCACTAGCTTTTCAAAGAAGGACGAGAAGATGTGGATGCCAAAGTTCCCCCTGGCACATCAAAAACCGATGAAAATGTTGAGAAAGAGAAGAAAATTTTTATAAGAATCACAATCACAGAAGTTTCTGACTGTGTCAGCATATCGATTAACGCAAGCCGTGCAATATTTTTTTGGAAATTTTGGGTGTTGTGCAACTAAGTTCGTTCCGAAATTGCTGAATTTCGACTAAAAAAATGACGAATAAGAAGAGCTCAGGAATTGTTGAATAACTTCAACGACTATCCAGATTTGTTTAAAAGTTATTACTAGTGAGGAATCATGGAGAGCCAAGATCAAACTCGCCAAACACGCAAAACAAGTCTAACTTTTATGCCTCTCATAAACGAATTAATTATTCTACAGCACTGTGCGAAATAATGGCACCATGTTCGACTTTGTGGTCGCCGTGGCGTAGTGGGCAGAGTGTGACGGTCACACGCCGAATGATCTAGGTTCGACTCCCAGCTCAAAACCAATTTTTTCGAATTTTTCACGGCACCACCTCTTTCGAGCTGCTGACAACATTCAATGACTAATAACTGTCTAAGAAAGCTTCTCGAATTTCACCGTTCGGAGTCGGCAAAAAACTGTAGGTCCCTTCTACTGGGGAGAGAACAGTAGCGCGCGCAACACGAGTAGTTGATGAGCAAGCTAGGCCCTGGTCCCGCTTTGGACTGTAGCGTCAACAATTATTATTATTATTATGTTCGACTTTGTCATTTTTATGCTAAATACATTTTTCTATAGGCTGGCCGGAGCTTCATATTTATTGCACAACATCTTTATTATATCCGTCACAAAACCCGTAAATAAGATAGTAAAAAATTGCATCTTGTCAAAAAAAAGATATGTACCCGAACCTAAATGAGCAAAATAATCGAACGAAGTCATTCTGAAGAGCGTTTTCGAAGTGTAAGCCATTGTTCCAATTGATTTCTGTTATAAACTAATGCTACACAAAGTATTGTAATTATTAAGAGATAATATTTCAAAAGTTCAGCTTTGTTGGCAAAGTAACACGGGTCATTTTCATTATACTCCCGAGAATCGTGCCTTAATAAAAAAAACAATGCTTTCTGAGAGTAAAACTTACAAATTTATGGGAAAAATTGGTGGATGTTCAAATAAAATGACCGCAAATGCCAAAAAATACGTACAAGAGGAAGAAAACCGAAACTAACCACCGCCGATGAACGACAAATAGTAAGATTTGTCAAACGTAACCTTTTTATGAACGTTAGGAAAATAAAGGAGGAGTTAAATTTACCCGTGGAAACATCAATAATAAGAAGAAAGCTGGTAAACAAGAATTCACCTGCCAGAAGTCCCAGAAAAATAGCCCTACTGTCAAAAATCAACCTACTACGAATAAGACGAACCAAATTTGCGAAACAACACCTGAACTAGGAATCCTTTTAAATGGCGCAATATATTATACACCGACGAATCCATAATACAGTACATTCTCAATTTACGCAACTCTGCGGTTTTCGCAACAGCTCAATTTATAACATTATTGAGGCGGTATTCGCAACTTTAAAAAAAAGTTACTCGATAAGTGCAACTTTTTTTCTTTTATGCATTTTTTCTTACTCAGGTTGTGTGTTACAATCTGTGTTCTTTTCTTTTGCTTTGCATTTTTTTCTCGGCAGTTATTTTACCGCTTATTCTGAGTAACAGAACGATGAATTTATGTATTGAAAGCATGTTTGTTAGTTTAGTGAATTCAGTGGAGTGATCAGTCGCTTGAGCTGGTTTTTAAAAATGGGTGTCATTAAAAAAAATTGTAAAATTATCAATTGAAAAGAAAAGTGAAATTTTAGAAAAAATTAAGAAAGGAGCTTCTATACGTTCATTATGCCGAGAGTAAGATGTACATAAATCTACAATTAGCAGAATAAAAGGAAGAGAGAGTGAAATAAAAAAGTTTGTTTTTGATTCTGAATGTGGACCCGGGAAGAGGATAACTTTAAAGACTGGGGAATACCCGAAGATGGAGAAAGCACTGTACAAGTGGTTCCTAAAGCAAAGATAGCAAAATGTGCTAATTTCCAGCGAGGTCCTCAAGGCAAAGGCTTCCTCATTGCATCCGAAGATAAAAGAAAGACCAGGATCTTTCAATGCGAGCAATGGTTGGGTGACAAATTTTAAAAAGAGACATGGAGTTCGCTTACTAAAAATTTGCGGAAATTGTCAAATAAACCTCAGTTTATGGATCAATTTTTTATTAAATTTAAAGAAAAAATCAGAGAGCTCGACTTGACTCCCTATCAAATTTATAACGCTGACGAGGCCGGATTGTTCTACCGACTTATGCCTAACAAAACTTTTATAGATTTTAGGAAATCGTCAGCTGATGGCCGACAGATATGTAAAGATAGAATCACGTTTCTCGCATGCACCAATGCCTCTGGTTTACACAAAGTTAAGCTTTTCGTAATCGGAAAATCTGCAAACCCACGATCTTTTAAAAATGTTGACCATATGCCCGTTGTGTACAAGGCAAATAAAAATTCTTGGATGACGTTAGCATTCTTTGAACAATGGTTTCATTCGACATTTGTGCCTGAGGTAACAAAACTAAACCGCCTAAGGTGTGACTTTATTAATACGTTCTTTGTGTCTTTTAGGTTCGATCATTTTTAATTTTAAAAAGTCTTCCAGTGAAAACTATATTACTTTTGGATAAGGCTCCTTGTCATCCAAAAGATGGAGAATTAAAGAGTGATGATGGGATGATTGTTGTCATGTGTTTTCCGCCAAACTGCACTGCAATTCTTCAGCCAATGGACCAGAATGTTATAAATTTGATGAAGCTGCACTACAAGAAATGTCTGCCAGCATTCTTGGTGGGATGTGAAGGATCAGACCTTGAGTTAAAACTTAAAGCATTTAACCTACGAGATGCAATTTGCCTTAGATACCTTGATGCAATAAAAAAATGTTGGAATGCATTGATGGATTTTCATAGTCATTGGGAAGATAAAGATGAACTTCCTTTGAGCACAATGAGATCTCATATTATTAATGAGCACGCGGTTATAGAATCATTATCAACTCTCTTAAATAACATTTTCTGTAACGAATCTATTACAAATGAAGACATAAACGATTGCGTACGTGAAACCATTTATGAAAATGAAAAGTATGAAAACGAGTCAGTCGAATCATTTTATGTAAGTGAACCCGAGGTTGAGATTCCTGCTCCCAAAATAAAGACCAAAAATGCAATTCAAGCAATAAATATCGCAATTCAATGGGCCGACCAGAATTCAGTCGCTATTGCAGAGCCTTCAAAGGCTGAGAGAAATGGCTATTTTACAGAATTTTAAAAACGAAAAAATTCAAACAAAAATTTCTAATTTTTTCAAATAAAAATATTTAATTAAGCTAACAAATCTTTATTTCAATGAATTAATTTAATTTGGTTTTGTTTTATTAATATTTATATGTTATTCAATATAATAATTGGTTTTATTTAATACACATACATATTTGCAAGTTTTGGTTTTCCTTTTTCATCTTGAATTGAAGTAAAAATATAAACGCGACTATTGCAACAACTCAGGCATCGCAACTACCTTGGTTTTTATTGGTTGCGTAAATCGTGGCCGCCGTGGCGTGATGGGTAGAGTGCGACGCTCACACGCCGAAGGGTGAAGGTTCGATTCCCAACTCAACACCAATTTTTCGAATTTTTCACGGCACCACCTCCTTCGAGCTGCTGACAACACTCAAAGAGTAATAACTGTCTAAGCTTCTAAAATTTCGCCGTTCGGAGTTGACAAAAAACTGTAGGGCCCTTCTACTCGTGAGAGAAAAGTAGTGAGAACAACACGAGCAACATGAGCAAGCTAGGCCCTGGTCCCCATTTGGACTGTACCGCCAACAATTATTATTAAATCGAGAATGTACTGTTGTTGTATTTAGTACTACTGGTACCAGGAGATTTGTTCGCAGGCGAAAAAAAAACAAGAGTTTAAACCGGAGTGTACTATCAAGACTGTAAAGCACGGCGGAGCAAAACTTAACGTATGGGGATTATGGTACTGATCCAATTTTTTGGATAAAATCGGTGATGACGACCAAAGTTTTTTGTCATGATGAGAGAAACCATGCTACCTTATGCTGAGTGGAATATGCCACTTAGATGGATTCTACAGCAAAACAATGTCCCCAAACATACGAGCAAACTGACCAAAAAAAAATTTTCCAAAGCAATGGAGTTCAAGTTATAGTGTGTTCGCCTCAGTTTCCGGACCTGAATCCCATTGAAAACCTTTGGACAGATGTTAAGAAAGCTGTATATGAAGAAAAACCCAAAAATACAAAACAGCTATAGGATGTTGTGAAGGTTGCGTGGAACGATGTCAGACCTTAATCGATCCCATGCGACGACCTTGTCACGCTGTACTTTAAAATAAAGGTTATACGACCAAATACTAACCCAATAACAAAAATAAAAACAAAAAACTTCACTATTTCTTCGACTTTTAGTTCATATTTATGCATTTTTGCGCTTGGTGATATAATTTGGCACACACCGAAATTCGGTGTTATTCCGGATATCGGGCCTTTTCAGAATTCAGAATGATCTTTTTTCTTATTTTGTTTATAGGTTGTATTACTGATGGAATAAGGATGTTGTACCATAAATACATTTAGTGTAAAAAGTCTGCGTACAACACATCCTCTTAGAAAAATATGTAAAACCCTCAAATCACAAGTAAAAATTAAGATATTTTTGTGTAAATATTACGTCTGGGGTATCGTGTTCATTAAATACCATTCTTTCCGATCTTCCATATGCATGAAATCTACTGTCGCCATAAATCCCAATACACCACTAAAGTTCAAGCACAAAGGGTCTGCGTACAGGATATTTCCTGTTACTTTTTGTCTGTTTTTTGTTGTTTTTTTCTTTCGAACATTATGTATTTTTGTGTTCTTCGTCAGTTCAAGTAGAGCAGTCGTAGAGTGTTGATATTGTTCATATTGGATTTTGTTTTTCTTTGAAAGTAACAATGAACAAAGAGATTTCTAAAGATATTCGAAAACTGATAGTAAAACTACGATCAGAGGGCAAAAGTTTAAGAGCAATAGAACAGATTGGTGATAAAGAGCATTCTTCTGTCCAAAGAGTATTAAATACAGGAAATTTGTAATCAAAGCATACTTAGATCAGGCAGGCCCCAATTGCTTACAGAAAGAAAAAAATGCGACTTGTTCAGCCGTGAAACCAACCTGGCCCTACGGCGTGTGAGCGTCACACTCTACACACTTCGCCACGGAGGCCACTTATTTTTATTTTTTGAACATATCTCATTATAGATCACGAAATTCAATAAAAGTCGTCATCATAATCCCGCAAAAAGTTAAATAAACTCTAATTTCGAATGCAGTAGAAACAAAAGCCACTACGTTTCCAAATAGTTTTCTGACCAGTGGTACCAAATTCTACTACATGAATTAGACCGTGAAACTGACAACATTAAATTGTTTTCCATATCAAATCTGATGTTTTTTTAATGTTGTATGAAACTTATGCTCCATCTTTGTAACCGTTTAAAATATAGATTTCTTTCAAAATATTTTCAGCCAAAATAAAATGACAAATGAGAGCAAAAAATAAGGATCTATCTATGTATATAAATCATAACTCATTGTCGTCAAAAAGAAACTGAAATACAATTGGACATCTTGCGCCCACGTTTTCTATTTTTCGCTGTTATCGCAGGTGCGTCATATTTCTGGTGACACGACTGTTGCCGACTCCTTTAAATAAACTGTCCACTGTTTAAAAAGGTCGAAAACATCCTAATTATATAAAACATTGGTGAACACACCCACTAGAGTTTGAATTTAGCAGTGTATTGTTGATTTTTTTTAAAGTAAATCCCATGCACATTGCAATCATTTCAATATTTCGTTATCTTTAACCCACATAAACTATCGGATCCCCAAGGGAACTTAAACAAAGGAATATGAACAACTGTCCATTACGCACATTTGCCTTTCATCTAATTTATTATCGAATTTGTTTCCCTTAAACAAGTGCGTCAATCCTTCAACTAACTGACATCCTTTCACGCACACACAACAAATTTTATCACTGAACTCATTCACTCCTCCAAAAGAAAACAAAATGTCCCTCATCTCAAGGGATGAGCCCATCACTCCAATAGCCGTTCACAGCAAATATATAGATGCCTCTTCTTTTCCGACTTACCTTTTCGGGATTCTTCGTTGACACAGTCATTCTGAAGCCAGAAATGTCCTCGCACTTAGCACTACTTTCCGAAACCAGTTTTTTGAATATTTAACTATCAACAGAACTGTTCGAGTGCGCACCTCGAGCGCAGTTGGTATGCAAATTCAAACGTATCGCCCCCAAAATGACAAAAAACAAATCCCAGACCCGATACGAGATACTTTGTTCAAACAGACAGACCGGCTGCTGCTGCTGTTGTATGACCGCTTGCTTCAGACCGAAGTCGTATGTAATGCGTGCATGGAAGCCAAAGGCGAACTGATTTTCTCGAGGAAGGAACTTCTCCATGATTCCGAGTGCGGCTAAAGTCGCTCGTCGGCAGATAAACACAATATACCTGCTGAGCGTATAGGCGCTGTGTTATTGTGTGCTGGCAATTCTTCCACCTCGTATCTCGTATCGATGTGTGACGTTTCGCCTAGGCCGTTGGCAAGCAAGACGGTGTGGCTTAAGTCTGGCCGGAGTAACTGGGAGTTGAGAGCTATGAGTTACGTTGAGGGTTGAATGAGGCGATGTCAATACCTAGGGAAGGGTGTGAATTCAATTCATCAACAACGCCGTGGAACTGGGTGCGATAGAGAGCTTCTAAAAATACACAATCTTCACATTTCTCTTTATTTCATTGTGACGTGCTTGCACGTGGTCGGTCGGGCGGTTAGTGATGGAGAGGGATGCGGAGGCCCGACAAGATGAATAGCCGCTTAGAATAGATATCTCGAGTTTCGCGGTTTGAAAAGCGCGGGACAGCTGTGGCGGTTCTGATTGGGTTTCCTTGGGTGACCTTGCGCTTCTCACAAGGGTCTAGTTTTGAAGGTCGATTTGGCGTGTCGCCGCCGAATAAACAATTTTATTTAATCGATAAAAATTACGGACACCCGCCTGTTGTACACAGTTACCGGCAACCTTTGCAAATGAAAATAGCCGAATGAAGCAAGCAGTAGCGAAGGGGAAACATTTTCTTACCTCCTTCTGTGCCGATTCAAATGGCGCCTTGGGCATGACTCAGTGAATGCGTGTGTTGACCATGCGGGGGGGCAATGGGTTATCAACCCACACAGTATCCACATGCACGCACTCTTTGTGAGATAAGTGGAGAGAAATGAGGCGATTTTTTTTTGTTTCTCTACGCTACGCTACGAAGGGCCGGAAAATAATAACGATTATGACACTTTAATAATTTTCAGAGTGCATTCAACTCTGACGTATTGTGCTTTTTTACTGTCTATGAATAGTGCGATCAAGTTTTTAACAGAGCAAAAGCGTATACAGATTAAAGTTGAAGTCACACAATAATTGATCCCCTACCACTTATTTGAGAGTGAACCGCCTGCACTCTCGGAACATTTTCATAGTTAGCGAGTGACCACGAATATTATCGCAATTGTGAGAAACACAATGCTGTGTTGGGTTGGCAGCTGCGACATTAGACGTACTTTGAGATTTTCTTTTTAGGTTGGTTCTTACAAAAAACAAAATCTCAGTAAATTTTTTTACTAGAATTAAGGGTTGCAAAAACCGGTTGCTCGGTTGAACGCCGCTCGGTTGATTGATGGAAACATTTGCCGGTTGAAATAAAAAAATGAGGCTTTAGTTCCACAGGAAAGTGAAGCCTAGCTTGTTCGGCAACGTCTTCTGTTGCGCGTGCTATTGTTCTCACACAAGAAGAGGGGCCGATGCGCAGTGGGGCAGAAATGGCCGTTTGACGGCGATAATTATAAGCCCTTTAGTTGAGTTAACCAAAATATATTTTTCTAAAGGATTGGGGTGTGCTGAATTCAAATCCGAAGTCAAAATAACTGTAACTGCTCAGGTTTCCGAAAGAACCGTTATAACATTTTAAAAATGGCACTTGTTTGGTAGTTTTTGCGAAGTGAGGGGTTGGATTAACAAAATAATGTAAACAATCATGGACTTATTATTTTTATTTATTCTACAGTCAATTTAAAATAAAATTATATAATAAATTAACAGTTTATTTACTTTTTAAATTAAAATTTTGGAAGAACAGTATAACTTTACTCTGAGACAATTTACAAAGTTGGAAAATCTGCAAATAAAATATTTTGCGTATCTGGGTTTTAACAAAAATCAAAACATTTTATTTACATTTGCAAGATTTAATTTACAAATTATTCTGAGTCCAAAAAGTAATCGCAATCAATTTGAGGTTTTTTGTTTAAATCGGGTTGCAAGAACATATCAATAGTATCATATTCAGTATCAAATGGAACTTTTTTTGCAGGCTTCCTTATATCTCTGGTTTGTAATACATGGATCAGAAGATATTAACATTCTATTCATAATATCTGTAAGAGTGTCTTGTCTAGATGTTTTTCGACTAAAATTCTCTCTATACATTTTAAAATCCTTATTGCTTGCTTCTAATGCTTCCTCACTTAATTCACCAATTGGTAACACACTCTGAGAAACTATTTCATGCCCTTGTATCAATATCTTGTGAACTGAAGTACTCATATAATACCAAGGATACAGCGATACAAATAATCTCGCAGTTTCAAGGCAATAATTTTTAAATTTTGGCAAATCTATATTAAATCCGCTGGATAAGCACTGCAAAATTATGTGAAATTTTTTTATCAGATTTATGTTTATACCAGTTATTTCGCTTGATTTGATTGCGTTTTTAAAGAAGTTCTTCAGCGGATGCGTCCCTAAGATCGGCTATTCTTTCACGTTTTCTCCGATTACTCAATTGATCAAAACTTACCTGAGGACGTCCAGAGGGTTGTGCAAACATTGAGAAGTTTATTTTTTTTTGAAGCCAAATTGATTCGTTTTTTTCAAACACCGACCTTGTGCGGTGGCTTTTGTTCCATTTAGATTTGAGTTCACTTTTGAAACGGGTTAACTCTTTCCTTAGCTCTGATACATGGTTTTCAGAGCAGTTTGTGTTTGTTATTAAAAATGTCTCAACATCTTCAATTCTTTTCTCAAAAGTCCTAAATTTACTATTCAAAAATATTTCAAAGAGCTCCTGTCTTTCGCAAGAAAAAAATTGCAAATTTTGACACCTTGAATATAATAACAATAGTTCAATATTTTCGACACTTACACTTCCACTTGTACTTGCACTTGCACTTTTGAATTTGTTTCTATAATAATATATATAAAATAAGCTTTAAGGTCAAGAACTTTTAACTACTGGTGTACGCTACGAGAAGGCTCTTCAGAATAACGTGCCGATATTATTTTGCGCAATTTAAAATAGATTGCATTTCCGGTATTCAGATGTTTTTTTTTATGACAAGATGTATTTTTATTATTATGTTGCTTATTACTTTTATGACTAATGTAATAAAGATGTTGTGCAGTGAATATGAAGCGCCTACCTGACCATGGGAAGAAGTTATTAGCAAAATCAATAATGGTGTATTATTTTAAACGTGGCTGTATATACACAAAAAATTAAAACAAAAAATATTTTAGGCAAACATCGGTGACTTTTGACTTCGGCTTTGAGTAAAGAAATGATTAAGCTAACAAAATTAAGTTCAAATTTAGCTCGATGTTTGCCTATTCAAAAAGTATGGTTATTTAAAAACAACTTTTAGGTTCTTGTAAACCGCCATTTTTTGGGGGCTAACTTTATAGCCGAGTGAAAACTAGTTTTATTCAAAGAACATATTCTAATTGATAAATTCAATCCGAAACATTTGTTACAAACACTTGTTTTTTAATGTACCAACTGTACAAAGTTGCGTCAAGTACTTTTGAATGAACGCAACTTTCCTATTCTTACAACTTTGATGCCAAACGCTGAGTGATTAAGCCACTTATTGGGAAAAAAAATTCCCAAACCATATGCCCCATATTATCAGCTAACCGGAAAGGTACCTTTTATTGAGATCGGTTACGTTTTTAAAAATCGACTTCTCGCCGCTCCTGCCATAGAGCTGCCCATAGTGCGACGGTTTATTCTTAACTCTGAACGGCGAAAGTTGAAAAAATGTTCTTCCTCTCCGAGCATTGTCAGAATGCTGGGGGAAGTCCAGGAATTAATCAAGGGCACTCGGGCACTTGTTCACTTTGCTACGGCGGGCTGTTACATGGGGTAGATGAGGTTCACATGTAAGTGCTCCATCACAAAGTAAGTTTTCATCTAGCCCCCTTCTTCTAGTCGTCAATCGGCATATAAACCTCCAATCATTCTGCTTTGTTTGGTACTCCAGTTCGAAGTGGACGTGGACCCCAATCAACAAATCTCTCTAGACAGTACGATTTTTTTCAGTTGCATTCAACTAGTTGGTGGAGATGATCTCTACTATTGTTCGCCACTTCGTTCGAGGACTTTCTCTATTGTGTTTCCGATAGCTCGGAATGGCAAGATCTTCTTCGGAAACTGTCCATTCGCTCTACATGACCAATGCATTTTAAGCGTTCGATCCGATAACGCTCAACTAGGTACGAGCCATTATGTAGTCCTTCAGTTTGTGGTCAAACCTTTGTCACCAGACGCCATCAACGTGGAATTCTACCCAAGATTGCACGCAGAACTCTTCTCAAGAACGAACAAGAACTTCTTTATTCGCTTTCAATAGCGTTTCAAGTGACTGTGCCATAGAGCAGGGCATGGATAGCTAGAGTTCGATATTTCCCTACACTGAATTTATTAATGACCATTCAACATCTTCTCCATTCAACAATAAATGCACAAAGACCCCGGCTGACATTCCCGCTGTAAGGCTGAATAATGATAGTGTGTTTTGACAGAAATTGAAATGTCGAGATTTTATGCAACGATCTTTGCTGATTGACTTCTATTCGGGCTGCTCTTTCGCATCCTTAGAAATCGACTGATGGTAAAAGGGGCACTCCGCATATACTGTTCGTATGCGCTTTCTAATTTTTGTTCCTGAACTGTATACTTCACATTTGTACAAGCAGCAATGCCCTAAGAGAGGAGCATGGACATGTGCACATGAAGTAATGTTGTTAACCGCGCTCAGCCAGAATTATCCCCGCTAGTGCACAAGTCAAGTTGACATACAGCCTACTCGCGGTGCCTCCTAGATAGCCGTCATAGCACCAGTTGTGTAGTGAACTAATGTATGAAGCGAACCCCTCTGACAGAGGGTTAAATAATGGGCCTGGCCTACCAGTCAGTGGGCTGTGCCTGAGGTTAACTTCCTCACCACGTAAAAAAATAAGTAGCTCAGAGACAACAACATGCCTCGGATAAGGACGGACTAACTGTTGACGACCCCAGCAAACGTTTTTAGGCACATGGAATGTGAAATACCTTAACAGGCCACGTGCAGCCGAACAACTTGCGGAGGCCCTTGATTGCTACAAGGCAGACATCACCGCCATCCAGGAAATGAAATGGGATAAGCCCGGAAAGAAAACGATGAACAACTGCGACATCTACTACAGCGATTGCTACAGAGAGTGTAGGCAGCTCTTATTCGGATGCGGATTTGTTGTTCGAGGCAGACTTGGCAAAAATTCTTGAGCTACGACCCCGCCAGAGATCGCCTCATGACAAACCGCGTCAAGGCTAAATTCGGGAACATCACCCTAATATGCGCATAAAAAATGAGTTTTGTTCCTATTGACATGTTTTTAACCACTATGTTCAGCTTTTCTTAAAATGTTTGTTTCTGTTACTAAAGATGTGTCAAAGAAAAAATATATATGAATAAAAACAATAGCTCTTTCAACTTATTTTATTTGTTGTATTGCTCAAAAAGTAATCATAACCTTTGTCCGATTATTCGTTGGAGCCACTGTATTTTCAAATAGAGGCCTTTTAAAATTGTACATAACTTCACTACATTTTTGCAGTGATCTTACTGTCCATCAAATTTACCGCTACATTTTTGGCATGCCCATTTGCGCAGGATTAACGTCATTCTTGCGCGTCTTAGCACAGACAAGTATACCCAGATGTCTCACCGCCATTGAGAGAACCGACATGTGAAACTGAAAAGAAATTTTTGAAAACAAAACACTAATTATTAATGGGAAAGTAAGAACATTTTATTCAAAGTATTGGCCAATTTTTCCAACACATTTTGACCACCTTTTTGGCAATTTGTGAATACCACGCCAACAAAATTGTTCTTCTTTTAAAGCAAACCAATCAGACACCCAATTTTCGACCTCCTCGTAGGAATCAAAGTGCTGCTCAGCTGATGCGTGTCCCATCGATGAAAACAAATGGTAGTCGGAAGGAGTCAAGTCTGGTGAATACGGCGGGTAGGGTAGCTGCTCCCAGCCAAGTGTTTTGATTGTATCCTGAACCTGTTTTGCTTTGTGTGCAGGTGCATTGTCATGGAGCAAAATTACCTCGCCGTGTCTTCTGACCCATTCTGGTCGTTTCTCGATCAATGCATGGTTCAAATTGATCATTTGTTGCGGGTAGCGATCAGTATTAACGGTTTCACCAGGATTTAGGAGCTCGTGGTACAGCACACCCTTCTGGTCCCACCAAACACACAGCATTGTTTTCTTGCCGAATCGATCTGGTATCGCAGTCGATGTTGATGGCTGTCCCAGATTAACGCATGATGTTTTCCGTTTAGGATTCTCAAAATAAATCCATTTTTCATCGCTAGTAACAGTCCGATGCAAAACCGATTTTCTTTCGTATCTTTGAAGCAAAATTTCACAAGTGTTTTTTCGGTTTTCCATCTGTCTTTCATTCAATTCATGTGGCACCCATTTTCCACACTTTTGGATCTTTCCCATAGCTTTTAAACGGTCAGAAATTGTTTTTTGTGCAACATTTAACATTGCTGCCATTTGCTTTTGACTCAAAGTGTCATATCCATCCAATATCGTTTGCAATTCGGCGTCTTCAAACGTTTTTGGTGGTCTTCCACGTTCTTCATTCCGATGAAAAAATATGCTGTTGTCTATTCAATGACTTGATGTATACTCAATATTTTTCACAGGTGTCATAGCAAACAAACAAAAACAAAATAAGGGCTCGTTCGCAAGAAATGTTCCCTATCGACCATTTGTATCTTGTATCTATCTCACTTCATACCGGTATACCTGGTAAATACTGGCAAATTTTGTCTCTTTATCAATAGGAAGTAAAGCGCGTTTAGTGAGAGGCATTCTCTTTTAAAGGATCTCCGTAACTAAACAGCAGAACAGAAGCAAACATATTACATACGAAGTCTAGCTGGATGTGTATGGTACAAACACAATCATACGTAACCCAAATAATAATAATAATTGTTGGCGCTACAGTCCAAAAGGGGTCAAGGGCCTAAGCTTGCTTATCAACTGCTCGTGCTGTGCGCGCTACTATTCTCTCACGAGTAGAAGGGAACTACGGTTTTTTCCGGCTCCGAACGGCAAAGTTTCAAAAGCTTTCTTAGACAGATATTACTCTTTGAGTGTTGTCAACAGCTCGAAAGAGGTGGTGCCGTGAAAAATTCGAAAAATTGGTGTTGAGCTGGGAATTTAACCTACACCCTTCGGCGTGCGAGTGTCGCACTCTACCCACTACGCCACGGCGACTACATACGTAACCCATAAATAGACATAATTTGTTTCTTCCCTCTTTTCAGATGTTCGGCAAGATATGTTACATTTGATGAAATGTCAGATTTTCAATTTCAGGGTGGAGAGGTCGATTATATAGAAATTGATCAGGCAGTCACCTTAGGTTGAAATGAAAATGAAATGATGTGTTTACGTACAGAGATGTTTTTAGTGGGATAAAGAATGAGTCTTCATTCGTTTGTTGCAAGCGAATGTAACGCATGTTTGTTATTTAATAATGAAAACAAAAAACGCATATACATACATATGTTTAAAAAATTGTTTATTTATTGTTATTTTGTCCAAACAGTAATTTTAGTTGTTCATGCATATTTTATTTATTTATTTATTTTTTTTTTTTTGTTTTGATTTGCAGCTTTTAAATTACAGGTTCTCCTGTCCATGTCCATGGTCCACTTGCAATTTTTGAACAATATAATAAGAATTAAAAAATTGGAGTTGTCTATTCTATGTTTATAGCATTCATTTCTGCTAATAAGCCCTTCCGGGAAACGGAGATTTGTAACCTCGATGCATTTTTGTAAAATTGTTTGTCTTATTTCAATTGGTTCCTCAACGAAAAATTCAGTAAACACTTCTTCATGCAAACGGCTTAATTCAAAATATTTTTCTGATGGTCACAAAAGCGATGGTTTTGCATTGCCATTTGATAAGTCATATTCTTTCAGCTTTATTAAAACCTCTGTTAAATTAAAAGTTTCTTTGTTTTTTGAAACAGCTTGGACATATTACAAACAAACACTTTTCATTTTGCTAAGATTCTTGAACAAACAGTATCCAGCAAAATATTTTACTGAAACTTCATCGACTTTATTTATTTATTTTTAAAATTAAAAAAAAATGTATTATTATAAAAAAAATTGTTCTTCATTTAAATTGCTGCACATTTCCTCGATTTCTGCCATGCTTTCCTCATAATCGTCTGTGTTTTTGCTACATATGACAATATTTTCTTCCTCATTAGTGTAACCGTGCTCGAATCAAGGTAGTCAGAATCGTCCTCTTGACAGTAAGAACTGGTTTTTCTTAGGAAAACCAAGAAATTACATTAAATGAAGGTTACTGCTTGGTAGTACAATGGACCAGTATTTGAGTCTGAGCGCTCCAGTGTAGTTGATCCCAACCTCCAACAAAAAAAGAGAATTTTGAGTTAAACAAAAATTTTAAAGACAAAACCTTATCTAACAAGCATCCAAATTCTGCGCAAGTTGAATTGTTCTTATTGCCATTTCGCGCTCTTATTCTGCCAAACAGATTTTCGAGTGGATCTTGGTTAAATTTATTTAAATTTATATATTTAATCATTTGGTGAACATTAGCCTAAAATGCTCAATGTCGGCGTAACATATTTTTGCAGATGGGTGGGAAAGATATTGAGCTCACCCATTCCCTCAATCCCACATGCTACAGACCGACTTAAAACTTGTTGGACCAATGCTACATTCATTTTTTCAAAACAAGATAGATATACCATATATGCGCAAAAGTTAATTTTGGACACATTTTGGCTGATTTGATCTTTTCTACATCATATAGGTGTTCGACAACCTTCCAGCTTGTGCATCCATCTGATGTTATCAAATCTTGTTGAACGAGATTATTTCTTACGCTTTTGATTAAGTGTGGTACATCGAAAAGTTCATACATTTTGTAATGATTGTATTTAAAACTGAAATTTCGTATATTAAGATTGAAAGCTGAGAACAATTGTTGGTTAGTGGGTCCTTGGTCGCAGAGTATAGCCTTCACATTTAGATTTAATTAAGTACATTAATCTATGCACTTTTTTATTTCACATTAAAGTTCATTCAATGGAATTGATGACGGAGAGGCGACATAGTATAGAACTTGCTTAAAGCTACTACAAATGCTGCGAACCATGAAGACACAGACTTCTTTAGCACACAACTCTTATACCTCTTCCATAATCTACAAAGCCTTCTATTATATCTTTCTGTTTGTTGTTAAATCGGCTTTGGTACTCATTTCATGAAAAATTAGTATCACTTCTCTTTCCATAGGCGAAAAATTATTTGTTGTTTGTTTTTATTTCAACTAGAACATGTGAATTGATTCCAGGAGATAAACTTTTTATGTTTATCCACCTGTGTAACGAAGATACATGCAGGAGTTTTAACTTTAGCTCATCTCGAAAAAAGTTATACCCTTCTGCTGATCGAGAAAAAGCATATTTATTATATATTTATTGCACAACATCTTTATTACATCAAACATAAAACCTATAAACAAGATAATAAAAAAATGCATACTATCATTAAAAAGGTCCCATTACCGAAAATGCAACCAAATTAAAATTGTGCAAAATAATGAAGAGTTAAAGTTTAAAAGTTTAAAAATGCATTTTATTTTGTTTAACTAATGCTATCTTAAAGCTAGAAACAAAATGCTTAACCTAGGTACAAATTATGTGTTTTATAAAACTACTTACTGGCCCTATGCAGGCGCTCTAAGATTAACTAGTAATTTATTCATGTTGTTGCCTTTCAGCGTCAGTACTTGTTTTTATTAATTAAATTTAATTAAACTATTATTCATTTATGTAAAACAAAGAAAAATGGTCAAAAACTTAGTTGTCTAGTTCTGTTTTAATAAAAATAATGAAGAGCTGCTTTAAACTATAACTGCACATATTTACTATACAGACGCTCACAAAGAATTCGGAATTATTTTTTCTTTCATAATTTCAGCAATTAAAAATCAACAAATGTAATTTATTTACAAAAAGTAATGCCAAATCATTATTTATTTTTTATTCATAAATAATTAAAATAAATATCATATATTTTCTGCATGTAACAATAAAATCAACTAAAATTCGTTTAAAGTTAGTGAATCCCATGTCACAAAAGTATTCGGAATATCTGAAGACAACCGCGAATACTTGTTGCCGTTTTAATTTATTCTTGAAATATATTGTTCACTTCTGTATTTAGAAGAGAGTCAGCATTTGGAGGTACAAAAAGCGAGGTTTTGTACATATTGGTCGTTATTGGTAGACGGCCATAGGCCAAACCATAAATAACTTAGGTTAAACTTTGCATTGTAAAACATTTATTGAAAACAAAAGTCAAACTAACTAACTAACTAACTATTGTTCGTTATTTTATTATAATCGTCAACTTATAATAAAATGGGAAGGAAATTGAAAGAAACTACCGAAGAAGAAAGCATAATAATTTTTCGAATGAACAATGAAGGGAAAAAGTTCAAAGAAATAGCTTCTGATTTAAAGAGAAGCATTTCAACAATCCACGGCATTCTAAAACGAAACACAATTAAATTACAACAGCGATCTGGACGCCCTACGAAATAAAATTTGCGGGAAAAGGCAGCTATAATTCGAAAAATAAAACAAGACCCTAAAAAATCCGCCCCAAAAATAAATCGAGACATGGCAGAATACAGTAACGTTCACGTAAGTGATGAAACTGTACGCAGAGTACTTAAAAGTGCTGCCTACAATGGTCGTACTTCACGGTGCAAACCACTGATAAGTGATGTGAACCGCAGGAAGCGTTTCAACTTTCCCAAAGAGCACTTAAACTGTTCTGAAGAGTTTTGGAATAGAGTTATTTTTAGTGATGGGAGGATATAAGGTCTGGAGAAAGGTGGGACAAGAAATGCACACCAGCAACACTACCAACTGTAAAACATGGAGGTGGCAAAGTCATGCTTTGGGGTTGCACGAGTGCGAATTGAGTTGGATGTATGCAATTTATTGAAAGTACGATGACCCGTCATCAATATACTGATATATTAAAAACTAATTTGAATGCCAGTGCTGAAAAAGTGATGCTTTCGGGTCGTTATATATTCCAACATGATAATGATCCAAAGCATACGGCACACAATACCAAACTATAGGTATTGTATAACACTCCACCCCAGTCTCCAGACCTTAACCCTATACAGCATTTATGGGCTATCATAGAAAAAAAATTCGCAAGCATCCGCAAACAAGCAAATCATCGCTGAAGGAGACTATTTCACGAGAATGGAACAAAATAGGGGATGAAACAACAAAAAACAACTTGTAAAGTCAATGCCAAATATTCTTAAAGAAGTTATTACACAAAAAGGGTTAACTGCACGCTACTAATTCTTAATTTGAATTTGTTATTGTCATATTTTATGAACGGTTAAACTAATTTCCGAATATTTTTGTGATATAGAATTTGGTGACGTTTTGTTTGCGTTGTTTGTTTTTGCTGTTTTATTGAAGAATTATATTATATTTTGTTAAATTGTTTATGAATAAAGAATAAATATTGAGTTGAGATTAACTTTTTGTAAACAAATTTCATTTGTGCATTTTTAATTGCTGAAATTATGGAAGATAACATAATTCCGAATACTTTTGTGAGGGCCTGTATGTAGTTACTTAAAGATAATATTTTAAAAGTGCAGCGTTGTTAACAAAGTAAAATTGGTCGTGGTGTTCATTGTACTCCCGAGAAACGTAATAATAATGCTTATTGCCTCGACAGTCCACAGGGGAACCAGGGCCTAGCGCGCTCATCAACTACTACGCAACTGTTTTCTAACGTAGTAAGGACCTACAGTATTTGACGACTCCGAACGCCGAAGTTTGAGAAGCCTTCTTAGAGAGTAATTACTCTTTGAGTGTTATCAGCAGCTTGAAAGAGCTGGTGCCGTGAAAAATTCGAGGTGTTCAGCCGGGAGTCCAACCTAGACCCTTCGGCGTGTGAGCGTCGCGCTTTACCCACTACCCCACGGTGGCCCGTTGAAACTTTTCCCGAGAAACGTGCCTTAATAAAAAAAAAAGTTGCTTTCTGAGGGAAAAACTTACAAATTTATAAGTGAAATTGTTGGGTGTTCAAATAAAATGAAAACAAAATGAAGAAACGAAACTAGCCACCGCCGATGAAAAACAAATAGTAAGGTTAGACAACCGTAACCTGTTTAATAGCCTTCTTCTTATTGTTGATGTCGTCATCAACTGCTGGTAAAGAAGAATTTACCTGCCAGAAGTTCCAGAAAAGAAGCCCTACTGTCAAAAATCAACCTACTACGAGTAAGTCGTCAACCTTCTAAATGCCGCAGTATATTATGGACGGACGAATCCAAAATAGTTTTATTTGGTACTCCTGAGATCAGAACATTTGTTCGCAGGCGAAAAACCCAAAAGTTTCTACTAGACTGAGACTACTAAGACTGTAAAGCACGGCTGAGCAAAAATTAACGTATGGGTATGCTTTTCCTATTATGCTACTGGTCCCATTCATTGTGTCAGCATAATGAAAAAATACATGCTACCTTACAAAGATGAATATGCCGCTTAGATGGATTCTACACAAAACAATGACCCAAACGACCCCTTTGTTTCCCATAGTTTAATATCATGAATACAACCAATCTGTAAAGCGATCACTCTTCGATGTTCTCTTTGAATTTTTCTCTCCGCATTATTATTTCTTGTCGGCTGGCTGCTTCTCTTTCTATTATTAAAAGCGTTTGTCGGCCGGTTTTCCAAAACGACAAACAATATTTTGTTTTGGGTGAGACTTGCCGTTGGTCTTAGTATTTCAATTTTCTTTCAAATAGTTCTGAAGCGATGGCAACTGCCATCCCATCCATGATATATGAAGCTTGACGACTGCCAGTTTGCGTTTCCTGGAACTTGAACAGTTAAGAAGTGCTTTAGCTTGCAAAATTGTGTGCAATTCCTTTAGAAGGTTAAATAAGTCTATACGGCTGCTTTCCACATGAAAATCTTGACCTACACCACGAACTGATAACCTCTGAACAAAAAACTTTAGCACGCCATTCGTGACCAAATATAATGTAAAAACGTGAAGAAGTGAAACGAACGCATAAATGGCTCATGTGCACGACAGTTAAACAATAAAACTATTAAAACAGTTGTTTCCAGGAAACCAAGAAATAGTGAACTTCCTGATATCGATTCCCATATGAAATAAATAACGACAGCATAATATCTGTCTATAACCTCCGAAACAGACTCAATCTATAGGATCGGCTGCGTTGCTCGTTTTAACAAAGTATTTGCGTGAAATTCAGTCTGACGAATTTCGAATGCTGTCTCTAGTGTATGGTGAAACTACCTTGGATGTACGAAGGTTGCCTCTTATATTTCGGGATTGGACAATCCTAGTGTTGCAATCTGGCAACTGCTAGCTCTATCGTAAAGTTTGATATTTTTGAGGTTATACGTACTCAGAGCGTTTTGACGTACGAGAGTTATTTGTGTTGTTTACAGTTACTTAAAGATTCATCTCGCCCAAAAAATGGAATAAAATTGTGAAAACTTTCGTACGATCATTTTTTACAACTTTCGACGTGAAATAACTCAACAACAGTGCATCGATGTACTTAATTAAATTTTTGGCAATGAAGCTCCATCAAGGACCAGTGTTTATCGATGGTATGGTGAATTCAACCGATGTCGAAGTTCAACCGAGGCCGTAGTTCCCTCCAAGACGAATTTCGCGAAGGTCGTCCAAAATCAGTTGTTGTTCCGGAAACCATTAATGCTGTGCGCCAACAAATATCGCAAGATCGTCATGTGACCTATCGTGAGATTGAGACAACCTTAGGCATAAGTGGGACCAGCATACATTCAATATTGCATGAACATTTGACTGTGAAAAAAATTTGTTCGCGTTGGATCCCACACAATTTGTCAATCACTCAAAAAAAGGCTCGTGTCGATTGGTCGAAAGAAATGCTCCAAAAATACGATCGCACTGCTTTGAAACACGTCTATGAATCGTGACAGGTGATGAATCGCGGATTTACGCGTATGAGCCCAAAAGTAAACAGCAGTCGACTGTATGGGTGTTTCAAACTGAGCCAAATCCAACAAAAGTTGCTCGTGCACGAAGCACTTCCAAGCAAATGGTCGCCTGTTTATTCGGAAAAACTGGACATGTGCCAACCGTACCACTTCAATGCAGAACAGTCAATTCTGAGTGGTACACAACCATTTGTTTGCCAATTGTCTTCAGGAATCCAACCGCCGAAGACGGATCACTTTTCACCACGACAATGCGAGTTCTCACACATCGGCTCAAACAACTGCATTTTTGAGCACTCAAAACATCGATTTGATGAGTCATGCGCCGTATAGTCCTGACTTGGCACCGAACGACTTCTTTTTATTTTCGTACGTAAAAAATAAAATGAGAGGTCAACGTTTTTCGACACTTGAAGAAGCGGTTAATGCGTTCAGAATGCATGTTTTGGAGATACGTCAATCAAGTGGCAAAAATGCTTCGACAATCGGTTCAAACGCAAGCAGAAGTAAAGAAGATCTTAATGGGAAATATTTTGAAAAACAATAAAGCAATTTTCCATGATCAATATTTGTTTTGTTCTCTAATCCCGAAATATAAAAGGCAACCCTCATAGAAAGGAACTTTTATCCAGTACGGTAAGACGCTGGGTATTCAATAAATCAAAAGAATTATCGAAGATCTGCTTGAGAAGAAAGACAACAAGATCCTTTTGAAAATATGCATATTTGCAAGTTCATTGTATCGATCAAATCGTAGGAGACAAGCTAGTTTCTACATAGCTAGGCCCTATGGGTAATCGAACGAGGACCACCAGACAATCAACCAACTTAAACAATTTTCAAGATATTACAAATCGGTTTTGCTGTATTACATCGTGTGGAAGAATATTTTTGAGTTGCGTTCCTGGATATTATGAACATAGAGAAAACATAGCTCAAATAAGCTTTCTTTGTCTTTCCATCTCCTCGACCACGTGCACGAGAAGAACGTGGTCAAGGAGGTCGAACTGTATTGCAGCATTGAAAGCAGGGACGAAAGCGTACAACTGGTAAGTCGCAATCTATATTGATACCCGTAATGTAAAAAATGTACCTCTGCCAACTTTTGTCAGGTACAATATTAATTAATAATTGCATGGCGCAACAGTCCACAGGGGGTTAGATCCTAGCTTGCTAGCTTGCTGCGCGCTACTATTCACTCACGAGTAGAATGGACCTACAGATCGCGAGACGCTTACATAGCACCAACCACCAATTTCTTAGAATATGCAATATCATTAAAAGAAATCGTGCTACAGGAAAATCAATTGGGTTACTAATACTAGATATTGAAAACGCATTAATAATAATAATTGTTGGCGCTACAGTCCAAAGGGGGACCAGGGCCTAGCTTACTCATCAACTACTCGTGTTGTGCGCACTACTGTTCTCTCACGAGTAGAAGGGACATACAGTTTTTTGCCAACTCCGAACGGCGAAGTTTGAGAAGCTTTCTTAGACAGTTATTACTCTTTGAGTGTTTTCAGCAGCTCGAAAGATGTGGTGCCATGAAAAATTTGAAAAATTGGTGTTGAGCTGGGAATCGAACCTACACCCTTCGGCGTGTGAGCGTCGCACTCTACCCATACGCCACGGCAGCCAGCTGGAGCCGATAATTAAGTTTAAAATGTCGGCGGGAGGGATGTTATTGAGGTCATGTAGGCCGTTGAGGCAATAGGTCCCAAAGTGCTTGTGTCTGAGGCGCGAGAACGCCGGGCATGTGCATAACAGGTGTAGGAGAGTTTCTGATTCTTCCTCATCCCTGCAGTTTCTTCAAAAATCGTTTGAGGGAGCCCCTAGCCTGCTAGCATGCTCACCGATTAGACAGTGCTCGGTTATGGCTCTCATGACCAGGCTTATGTCTGATCTTTTGAGCGATAGTAGCAGTCTGGAGCGTTTGGGTGCAAGACAGGGCCACACCTCCTTGGAGACGCGACAAAGGTTATGGTTAGACCACCTTTGATTAGTCTGATGGATCGCGTTCAAGTGAGGTACTAACTTGCATGTGGCGAGAGAGATGCCGAGGTGTTCGTGTTTCTGAAGTAGTGGTTCCGTTGTGGCAAGCCTGGCCCATTCGTCTGCTTGACAGTTGCCCGGAATGTCTCTGTGACCTGGCACTCAGCACAGCTTCTCAGCCATCTCATCTAAGGATGTGCGGCAGTTCACAACCGTCTTAGAGTTTGATGAGATAGATTCCAGGGCTCTGAGTGCTGCCTGACTATCCGTAAGAATAAGGATATCAGCTGAGGATATTCTATTCCTCTTTAGCCAAGACAGTGCTTCGCGAATGACCATTACTTCAGCTTGGAACACGCTTCAGTGATTGGGAAGTCTGAATTTTAGACTAAGGTTAAGATCCTCAGAATAGTCTCCGCAACCAACGCCTTTGTTTGTTTTTGATCCATATTTGAAACATAACAGACAATATAATTAAACCAACATTTTGGATGAAACCATTTTGCTAAGATGCATAGAAATAGGACCAGGACATGAGATTCCCGTGTCCTGATCCTTACACTGATTTAATCTGTTTGTAATTACTTTAATGCATCCATATGGATTATCCAGTTTTGCAAAAGCTTTATGTTTGCTATTCCCATTGACTAAATGAATTCTTGGACGCTTTAGTACAACATTACTTTTCTAACAGAGTCCTTATTTTCTTCAACATTTGACACCCTTTTAGATCGAGAACTTAAATAAGCTTCTTTTCTATGTGCAAATGATATCTTTTTTTATTATAATTTTGATGAATCCGATCTTCCGTCCTTTTGACGAAAATATCGTCTATCCATCTGCCCATCCATCTGTCACGCTTTTCGCCTCTTCTCCTTAACACGATCTAGTTGAAGTATAAGTTATGTATGGACCCAAAATTTTAAGATAAGGGTACATTTGGGGAAGACATAGAGAAGTTCTAAATGGGGTCAAAAATCAATAATAACACAAAGTAATGATCTAAAGAAAAGAATTTGATGCGAATTCGCAATGTATTGCAGTTATGCTACAGAGCAAATAAACCATAAACCCGGTAATGTTATTTCTTTTCTCAAATTATTAATACACTAGGTATTAATAAATAACAAAAAGTTTGAAAGAACCCTTTTATCAAAGCTGATTTCCTAATTGGCCTTAAAAAATAATGTATCGAGGATCTCTTTAAGGACATAAAGGAAAGGAAAATGTCAAAAAGTGCATTATTTGAAGAATATTTAGGTTTGCAAAATTAGATTTCTTTCAAGGTTAACGAGTGACAAATTAATTCCTTCCCCTACACTGCTAATTATCATGTACAATTGTATCAGGTGCTTTTGTATGTTATGACTAGAATGTGAACAAATTCATGAGCTCGCCACGGGTTTTCCACTTCTAAGAATAATAGGAAGGAAAAAAGGTTGGTTTCATTATCGATAAACACAATTTTTGAATTTACAACAATCTACATTCCTTGCATAAATCAAAAAAAGTTTGCCCCGTTTGCCAAAACACACGAACGAGCAATTTTCTTATAGAGTTTTGATTTCTTATTATTCCAATTGCTTCCAATGGGCTTCACGAAGTGCCAAAAATACTTTATCCAGGGCACCCTCCAAGCATGGTGACATAAATCTTTTCAGCACTCTCTTGAGATAGCCCAGCAAGTGCTCCGAGAGTCTCTGTAATACAAACCAAACAACAAACGTCATCCCTCGTTAGCTTCACATCCCAGTCACATGCACCTCGTAAGCAGATCTCGTTATATTGCATTTCCCGTGTTTGTTTGCAAGATAATTTATGCAGCTATGCAACTTGGGTAGGCTTTCAATCCCGTCGGTTATGAGCAGTTCGAGGAATTCAAACATTTGGTGTTTGTGCGTGTGAAATTCCAACATCTTGATGTCTCCCTCCTCGTTTCGAAAGAAATCCATGATGTCCTCGTTGTCAATAAAGAACCTTAAATGGCAAATATTGACACTTGGAAGAGCTTTCACTGTAAAGTTTGACAGATGTTCTACTCTATGAACTCATCAATTGCAAGTGATCCTATGTAGGGAGCAATAAGTTTCCAAGCGCGATTTAGCGCAACCTTTTCCGAAGGAGTAAGTCCGGTTTCATCGGGAATACTTCTCAGCTCCAGTTCAGCAATGGGAAATGGCACCATTTTAGCACTATTGATTTTCCGAGGAGTTTGATTTAGGGATTTAAAATTTCAATTGACGCCGGAAGGGATACGACTTTTGAATGAAAGGATGCTCTTTCGTTGGATGTTCGTGAAGTGTAATTGATGCTATTTTATATTTTTACAACTGCGTCAAATACTCCTTATTTAAGGGTCCCTACAGTGGGGAGTAAAAATTAGCACCAACTATTGCATGAGACAACAAAAGAAGCAGTAAATAATTTAAATCAATAAATTCAACCAATCAGTCGTCATAAGAGCGCCGAAAGAATTGTGTAGGGATAAGAATAGACTGGGATGCCCAACTTCAGGGTTGATCGATCAGCTGATTTTCCCATACAAATTCACGAGCTTGACCGGTATTCACGGATTGTTATTTAATATTAAAAAAAAAATGGACGAAACATATGTTGAAAACACGCTGTCAAGGGCCGTAGATGGGGAAACTACGGGCCTCTTTACCTCTATTTGCTTTTTGCGGAGTCAGAAGTCAGAGTTTTATGGTTAGAAAGATGAAAAATAAACAAATATTTAACGCCAAATGATGTATCAATACCAATAGAAAAAATTTGTGTAGCCATGAAGTGCAAAAAGTACTTTTCATGATGTTGAATACATTCACTCCGCGTCAACTGAATAAGCACAAACATTTTTAAAGGTTTATTGTAACACTAAGCATTTCTGTATCATATAATGGTGTCCACCCCTTGATTATGATGTTCAGAGATGAAACCAATGAAAATGGCTCGAAAAATTGTGCTTTTTTTCTCTTGTTCTTTAAAAAAGTGATTTATATGGATATTTTTTTAGCGTTTAATTGATTCTGCACCGTCCGACGCTGTTATGGGCCTATATAATTCTGTTCTATATATAGTTCTATATAGTTCTGGCACCATATAATTAAAACGGTGATCCACGGTTGACGAAGTGTAATGGTATCGGGCTACTCTACATGGTACCATGTTGGACTGCTTCAAAAACGATTGAAATAGGCAAAACAAACCATTTACACATTCTGAAAAGCTAACTTCTTGGATAAGCACTCTTATCGGAAAGTTATTAAGTGTATTTTAGAACTTTCTGTACCAAATTCTGAAGTCTGTCATTTGTTAAGGAGTTGGGGTTAATCTCTTTCAGAAAGAGGAAAAGTACGGGAACGCATCTAAACCAAATGTGTAAAGTATGTCATTAAGAAATGTCAAATTCACTTTTTCGCTACAGAAAACAAGAACAATAACCAAATTTGGGACACACACACAGAGATAATGGGTCAACGCTCCCACTCTGTACGCACACCAATTAATTTGACAGGAAACCTACAACCTACCCACGAAAATTTCTTTTGTTTAAATGGGCAGCGTAGAGCAGTATTTTAATCTCTCGAGAGAGCGCTCATATGACATAAAACCTATATTTTTGGTATCCGGGAACGGACATTGTGTTGGTTTGTGTTGTTTTGTACTGTTGTTCGGGTACGGGAACACACCTCTTGTGACACGATTGTGACACAAAACACACTTTTAAAATTTAGTAAAATGGTATATGTAGCACAATCTAAAGGAAATGTAGTGTCCAACCCAAAAATTCCGACATCAATTGAATTAAAAATTTGTGGTCGAATGTGAAAAGACGGTTGGGTCAATGTCGATCAAAATCCAAAGAACTTGGATAAGGTGTATCAAAGTGGTCCAGCTTATATGAAAAAGTATTCCAAACGTGATCAATGAAATTTAGGTGGATAGTTTTCAAAAGCATATTTTTTAAAAGGCAAAGAAATAAAAATTAAGGAAAATGTTTGAAGTTGCGAAAAGTGCAAAATTGTTTAAGGTTTTGAATCATTTTTATCCAATTTATACTTGAAATCCACAATATGTTGTTTTGCAATAATTGGTGCACTGAGTACAAACATGTACTCATATTTGTTCCCCATTGTATCTTTCAAAAAGGAATTGGACAATTTTTCATAGCGGATATTAACACAATATTTCATAGCGGATATTAACGCTAAGTACGAAGGTTGCCTTTTATATTTCGGGATTGGGCAACCCTAGTATTGCAATCTGGCAACTGCCAGCTCTCTTAAAAAGTTTGACTTTTTTGAGGTTATACGCACTCAGAACGTTTTGGCATACGAGCGCTATTTGTTTTGTTTACAGTAACTTAAAAGATTCATCTCGCCCAAAAAAGAAAATTATATCGTGAAAATGTTTGTGCGATTATTTTTTACAACTTTGGACGTGAATTAACTCAACAACAGTGCATCGATGAACTTAATTAAATTTCTGGCGATGAAGCTCCATCAAGGACCAGTGTTTATCGATGGTATGGTGAATTCAACCGAAGTCGTAGTTCATTCCAAGACGAATTTTGTAAAGGTCGTCCAAAATCAGTTGATACTACAAGATCGTCATGTGACCTATCGTGAGATTGAGACAACCATAAACATTAGTGGGAACAGCATACATTCAATATTGCATGAACATTTGTCCATCAAAAAAATTTGTTCGCGTTGGATCCCATACAATTCAATTTCTTTGTCAATCGCTCAAAGAAAGGCTCGTGTTGATTGGTCGAAATAAATTCTCCAAAAATACGATCGCGGTGCTTTGAAGCACGTCTATGACATTGTGACAGGTGATGAATCGTGGATTTACGCGTATGACCCCGAAAGTAAACAGCAGCAGCCAAATCCAATAAAAGTTGCTGGCGCACGAAGCACTTCCAAAAAGATGGTCGCCGTTTTTTTTCGGAAAAACTGGACATGTCGCAACCGTACTACTAGAACAACACAGAACAATCAATTCTGAGTGGTACACAACCATTTGTTTGTCAGTTGTCTTCCAAGAAATCAGGAAAACCAACCGCCGAAGACGGATCACTCTTCACCACGACAATGCGAGCTCTCCCTGTCCTCTTGCGAACAAGTTTATCTCCGCTTTTCTTTGAGTTTTGTCTTGTTAAGTTCTAAACCACAACCTCAAACGGCGGTCAATGAGCTTTAACTCACTCGTTAAAGCAACTCGTAGCTCGAATGCCTTCTACCCACCGTATCAAATTTCTTGTTTGGGAGTAATAGTGTAAGCAGATGGATTTTCCCTTTTTAAAATATTGATAATTCTTCAACATTATTGAAAGTAAAATTTTTAACTCGAGAAATCAAAAAAAGAACAAACATAAGACCCTCAGTGCAATAAGGTCACAATAAGGCTTTCACGTATAACTTTATGACGCTCCTCGCGAAAATTTGTTTGCAGTCTTGGTTACATATCTTACTAGAATTTCTCTCTTTCTGGGGGAGGAGCCACTGTTGCCATTAGTCTGTGCAGGAAAACGCTTCTATTCGTTGTTTTATCTGGCCATATTAACTGGAGTGACGGGGTTATCTAACTTATTCACTTAATACTTTCTTCTTTTGTTATTGCGGTATTCTTTTGCATTTCTTCGTCCTCATGTTACATTCTTTCATTGTTAAGAATAATCTTATTTCCCACGAATCTCACGTTGGTGCTTTAGTTATTAGATTTAAGGTTCCGAAATGGAATTTCCTTTCTTTCTCATTTTTGGCGTATCATCATTCAAATAATTCTTCTCTTCTTCAGCAGAGTTTTACGATATATATATATATATTTTCTTAAGTGATGCATTTTCTAAGACGTGTTTGCCTCACTTTCGTATTTGTAATATATATGGTACACAAATATATTTCAAAAAAATCTGAGTTAGTATTACACCGAATTTACCAGGAGAATCAAATGTACTTATGACTTATTTTCGTTCTGAATACTCTGTTAGTGGAAATTTAAACGAATTAAAATGTTTTCTCTACAGCAACGGTCACAACTCTGTATAGTTATTTCTTCTTTCACAAATGCCACCGCTAGTGAGAGATCCACAAATCCATGAAAGTAGGTTTTAAAAAATGTTTTCTAAAATTAAGTCTTTGAAGACCTTAATTTCCAAACTAAGTTTGCTAACTGATGTGTCGTTCCTTCATTTTTCATTGTAACAGTGAGAAAACAAGTAAGTGGCCTAAGGCGAACAGTACTACTAGCAAACCACTTCATAAACCTTGTTGATTTGAGCGGCACTCCATTTAAAAGGGGAACAATGACAAATAAACGTTCTCAGATAAACTTGAATTCCAGTCTCTAATATTGTTTGGAAACATGTTATATCAATTTCACGATTAGACTATGCCGACTTCTTTGAATTCTTCAATCCGGAATGAAACTCAGGTTCACCGATGTTTTGATCCAAAAGAGCTTAACCGACCAAAAGAATACAATTGTCCCTGTTTTGTACTGGTGGAAGGTCCATGAACGTTGAGAAAATGTAAACATATGTGAAAGTCAAAGAAATATTTGAAATAATACGTGCAAAACACATTCAGCTTGGTTTGTAAAAAAACGGCATATCGAGCTCTGAACCAGAGACCGTAATGGTTTCTGCTCTGAACAATGAACTTAAGGTCGTGTGGTAGAAAAACATTTAGTTTTCTTCGGCTGAATTCACCAAGAATTAATCAACTGTCATTGCCAACATTTGTTTACAAAATAAGCCGGCACAACACAATACAAAAAAAAAAAAAAAAAAAAAAAAACCTAGCACACAGCTGCTCACCTGTCAAATGAAAAAAGTGACAACACGTCAAATCAAAATATTTTCATTTATCAATTCCTGGTCTCTGTTCTTTCGATAAAGAAAATCCACACTTTAGTGCATAAAATATGCAATTTCGCATATTAGAATTAATCTAAACAAATTATGGAACAGCATTAGTGTGGAATTAAATTCATGTGCAAAATAAGAAAGGGTTCCTAGAAACGCATTAAAAATGTTCAAATTGGAAAACTACATTACTCCGATAATTCTGAATCATGTTGCTAAGTACGTGAAAAATATTCGCCCTGAAGACTCTCAGGTATGTCCTAGAACCTAAATTAGAAAAAGGGGAACAACATTTCTTTCTTGTGCTCCTTTTACAGGTTTCGCTATGGGAAGGCGAAGTTGCCTTTCAAAATTTAGACCTGCGATTGGATGTGCTTGAGGAGGAATTGAATTTGCCCTTTGAAATACTGTCTGGTCACATACACGAGCTTTCGATATTGGTTCCGTGGATGAAAATAGCTTCAGAACCTATTAAAATTACTATTAACACCATCGAGTTTGTGCTGAAACTGAGGGATCATAAATCGGATACACAAGCACCACATACGGAAAAGAAAAGGCAATCCAAGGAAGACGAGAATGGAAGTGCACAGCAAAGCATTATGCCCGGGCTGGTGAATAAAATCATCAACAATATTGTGATAAATTGTCACAATATAATTTTGAAGTACGTTGAGGAAGATATAGTCGTTTCGATGAACATCCAATTGCTTTCATTGACGTCGGCTGATGAGTTATGGAAACCGGCATTTATTGACATTCATCCAGTGAGAGTTTTCATGCGGAAACTGGTAAAAGTCTCCGACTTGACTATATGCTTGGATAAGCGAAATGCAGCAGGGCAGATCGACGTGTGTCAGGAACCGTTTCTATACCGGTGAGTAGATATTTTCATTGTTTTCGGCTTCCACCCAGATGTATTTAAGAAAAGTTCATAGATAGACCCAAATTCCACTATTTAATGTCTATGTCCCATCTACTCGCGAGAGAACAGTAGCGCGCACAACACGTGTAGTTGATGAGCAAGCTAGGCCCTGGTCCTATTTAATTATTTATTATTTAATTATTATTTAAAAATTCGAAACCCTAAATCCTTCTTCATTTCTCTTTGCAGATGTTCTCTGGAAGTCCGAATTATTCGGAAATACAATGTAAATGCACCTCAATTAGGAAGTGTAACCAGAGTGTCTGTGTTCACGAAGTTAATGGAAATGAACGTTTCCTCACTACAGTTCCCAATGGCGATGCGAGTCTTCGATTTAATTATGGCTCTGAAGGCAGGAAAACTTCATCCGAAAACCCTTGCGGAATCTGAAGATGAAGACGCTGAATTGTTGGAGAGCTACACAGGCGGTCGTAGTTCCTTTGTACGATGGGTTTGGAATCAATTGCCCAGTTTTGATTTCACCGACATCGACGAGGAGGAAAAACCTGAAGAAGACAACACTGGACTCTTAAGTGATTTTGCCGTATACATTGAAAATTTGAATTTTACACTGAAGCACGCCGAATTCATAACCGACTCAATCGTTGGCGCTACGAAAAAAATACGTTATTCACCAATTGTGAAGGTGATGCTAGGTGGAATATACAGTGAAACGTTAATTATTTCAGACAGAAACTGGTTCAATGTGAAAGGAGGATGCTCAAGTATAGCTGTCGAACCACTTGGTACATACAAGGACGAGGAGTATGACAAGACCATTTTGCTAACAACCGCCCAGCTTAAGAATAACACTTTTCTGGATCGCAGCCTTTTCGACGAGAGACCTGCTGAAAGCGACTGGATCGTTACAAACTTTGAAGAGTACAGTGCTCGCGTGACTGAAGAGTACTTACTTTATCGCACTCCTTCGATAGCTTTTGATCTTATGGAGTACAAAGAGCAACCAGATCCTGAGAAGGCTGTTACAGACGAGGACGATCGGAAACGAGTGGGGTACAGGATTTTGGCGAATAATATAACATTTCGTTTCAATCCAACCTACACAAGAATTGTGACCACCATTAAAGGCCTAATTGCCACTTATGACTACCCACCATACTATGAAACTGAGGTGCAGGGCGGCTCTCCAAAACTACACCCACCACTGCTGGATGATTTTGATTCGCTTATGGTAGCAATTCCACTTAGGGTCTACAAGTTTAACTTGACAAATATCAACGTTGAATTGCATGCAAAGGGAAATCCAGTGTCCACGAAATCGGTGAGAAAGTCAGTTTCCAAGAAGTCTTTGCCACACTTTGAGCTGGCCGTGGACAAAATAGCAGGCCAGTGGACCACTCCCCTGAATCCGAACAAACTTGTTCATACCACATGTCAACTGCCAGACAAGCCCCAAGAACTTCTAAATGCCTGTTACGAAAACGGATACGCCCAATTCAAAAACATATCACTAAGTCTCGTGCAGATGTCAGGCACATCTGTCTTGTGTCACATCCCCAAAGGCAGTATAAATGTTGGAGATCTTCTCCAGCCTACTTTGTGGAAGAACGAAGAGGTTCCTCACCATAAGATGGATGCTTACCTTGAAAGCCTTGTTCTCGAGTTCTCCAAATGTGAACTAACAATTGCATTGCGTCTTATTTCTTTAATAAATGAATACGACAACAATAATTTTCGCCAACTTCTGCATCAAGCATCGAGTCCAGACTCTAAAACGGTGAAAATTCGATCAGTATTCGCAAAAATGAATATAAATACGAAGAGGTATTTATTGACAAAAATATATCATGGATCTCTCCAATCGATACAGTCGCATGTAACACTGGCCGGAGTTCCTGCACAAGTAACGATTCCATTCTTCGTGACGACGTCTGGAGACCAAGGCAACAAATGGCTCGAGTGTTATTTGCAGATACCTGCAGAACCCACACAAGAGCCCTGCACAAGGTGTATACTAGCACTCTGGATGGAGGAGTACGCACTTCACGTGGATGAAAACTTTGTGGAATTTTTAAAATTTATTGGAACAGAATTGCCGAAACCACTAAAAGGTGAGATAAAACATTTGAGTTATTAACCTGCAGGTACATAATACATACTAAAATAAACTCAAACGTAGTAATACAGTTGCTTGCCGTTATCCCTCAATACCACAAGTAAAATTAAAACTCAAGGCATCATCATCATAAACGGGGTCTGGTTCTAGCCTCTAACAACAAGTCGCTTCAATCATCCCGGTCTCTCTCGTGGGCGCAAACCAGCAGTGCACACTCAGGCTTTCGGCGTTCAGATTGCCTCCATCGCTCCAGGTTAGGCATGGTCTGTCATTCACCATAAAACGAGCCAAGAAGTATTTTCTGGCCCGTTCCTTCTTCGCTCATGGGAGCTAGGTGTCCTGTTTACCGAAGTGTACAGAGCTTACATTTTGTAAGGTCGCCAACTTCGAGGTTGATAGCATACAGTTCCTAACGGAAACGTCTCCAGAATCGACTTAATGCAAATCTGTGCAAAACGATTTAATCCATAAGTTGAAGCATATTTTTTCGAGCTCTAACTTGAAGCATCTACTAAGCTTTGGTACCTGGGATTCATACTCCAACGAATATGGTTATGTTGATTATCGTGCATGCAATTTTGCATACTAAGTTGCTTTTTAAATTCAAAGGGTGGTGGATGAGGGTGAACGGATGGGTATTCCTAGCGTGAATTGAGGGTAAATACTTGAAGAGAAGGAGGTAGAAGGAAAGATAATGGGGCAACATAACGTCCATGTTCAACCGAGTCAATTGACCCTGCAGTATTCTCAGTCCCAAAAAGTCTAATCACTTGGTGTTGAATCCTACCCAGTAGGTGTAAGTAAGTCTTGAAAGCTCCAGACCAGATAGGAGCGCTGTACTCAAGCTTTGAGCGAAAGTACGCCTTGCATACAGTTGCCAAATTAAACGAGGTGAACTACTAAATTCATAGAAACCTAGGCAGTTTGCTGCATTTTTGTGCGATCTCAAATATGTGATCGTTCCAACTTAGTTTTAAGCTGACACACATAGCGTGGATGAAAAGTCGTTTGGTTTCAACAGTACAAGAGCCATTAATAGGTAGCGGCTGGTTATTTAAAAAAATCGTAGTGATGGTAGATAGCACTCGGTTTTAGAAACATTAAGTTCTACTCAATTAATGTTACCCGAATTGATTATGCTGGCAAGATCGGAATTTTATGCGCCGTTCCAAGACTATGGCCGAAGAGGAAAGACGATAACCAAGGAACGAACATGAATAGCTGAGAGTACTGTCACCAGCCACAAATTGTGACAAAAGGACAAAATTTTTCTTAAAAAGACCAACAATTGCAATCACTTTTTATTCACCACATTTCTGACATTATCTATGTGGTGTACGGTGTAAATATTAAATTTCTCAACTCGTCTAACCCATCTTTTACAAAAGTAAATCTGTCTTGATTTTCTATAAAATGGAATATGGATGGAATAGTTTTGTACGCCTTTTCAGCTCAACTTGCAATTGAAGTCTTCATGTATTCGTATTGCCAGAAGAAATTGCAAGTTTATGACCAACAGTCTTCAAAAATTTTAGATATTATTTTAAGCTTTCAGTTCATGGCCTGCTTGATTCTATATCTTTTAAGAATTGATGTGGAAATGGAAATCGTTGATCTTTACATTCTCTTTACCATGTTTTTATTTTTCTATTTCCTGAGTGGTACACAACCATAACAGCCAGCCGCTTAATGGTATAACATTGATTTCATACCATTAAGCTTCGCAGCCCCAAATCAATAAATAAAGTCCGAAGAGACGGTAAAGATGCACACAATCCTGATCCACAATGCACTAAGTAGGAAGGAAGACAGCAGTAGTGCATCCCATTCCCAAAAGGGAAAAAAGTCTTCGGCTGAAAGGTCGACTCCCTTTTATAAGCAAAGTTTTCGAAAAGATAATCAATAGAACCTTGTTACAGTGGACTGAGGACGAAACATGTTACTGAATAACCAATTTAGGGCTGGACGTGGTACTATACATCCTTTTTTTCTTGCTTTTCCACATACTGGGAAACAAGTATTAGTTCCATTGCAACTGCTCCATTGACTTGAAAGCTGTTCGGCACCGTCCGGAAAGCCTGGACAGCCCATAAGTTGATGAGGTTTAGTATAAGCAACTGATGATATGGTTATAGGTAGAATGACAACAAGGTTTCAACTAATGAGCTGCAGCAGATTAGCGCAACCACTTTTTTCATTGTTTTTACCTGTGAATAAATTGGCTTCATGCAGTACCTGATTGCATACGCTGAAGATTAGATTTACTTCCAGTCGTTTCAATTTTACGACGACTGGAAGTTGAAAAACAATTATCAGAAATATGGAACCATCATTTTCCGAACTCTGTTGTGTAGGGCTTCAAGGAATATGAATAAAAACTGGTGAAAATTGGACATTTTGGTCCCACATGCGCGAGCATTAGCTGAGAGAAATGTAGTGCGATATTTGGGTATTATATAGGGTACGATGGTTACCTTTTATACTTCGGGATTAAAGAACAAAAATAAATATTAATTATCGAAAATAGCTTTATTGTTTTTCAAAATATTCCCCATTAAGATCTATACACTTCTGAATGCGTTTGAACCAATTGTCGAAGCACTTTTGTCACTCTGATTGAGGTATCTCCAAAACATGCATTCTGAACGCATCAACCGCTTCTTCAGGTGTCGGAAAACGTTGACCTCTCATTTTATTTTTTACGTACGGGAATAAAAAGAAGTCATTCGGTGCCATGTCAGGACTATACGGCGGATGACTCATCAAATCGATATTTTGAGTGCTCAAAAATGCAGTTAATTGAGCCGATCTGTGAGAGCTCGCATTGTCGTGGTGAAGAATGACATCTTCGGCAATTGGTTTTCCTGATTTCTTGGAAGACAACTGGCAAACAAATGGTTGTGTACCACTCAGAATTCACTGTTCTGCGTTGTTCTAGTTTTACGGTTGCGACATGTCGATTGACAAATTGTGTGGTACCCAAAGCGAACAAATTTTTTGACGGTCAAATGTTCATGCAATATTGAATGTATGCTGTTCCCACTAATGCCTAAGGTTGTTTTAATCTCACGATAGGTCACATGACGATCTTGCAATATCAGTTGGTACACAGCATCAATGGTTTCCGGAACAACAACTGATATTGTTTGACCTTCACGAAATTCTTCTTGGAGAGAAATACGACCTCGGTTGAATTCACCATACCATCGATAAACACTGGTCCTTGATGGAGTTTCATTGCCAAAAATTGAATTAAGTTCATCGATGCACTGTTGTTGAGTTAATCCACGTCGAAAGTTGTAAAAATTAATCGCACGAACATTTTCACGATTTAATTCCATTTTTGGGGCGAGATGAATCTTTAAAGTTACTGTAAACAACACATATAGCGCTCGTATGCCAAAACGTTCTGAGTGCGTATAACCTCAAAAATGTCGAACTCCACGATAGACCTGGCAGTTGCCAGATTGCAACACTAGGGCTGCCAATCCCGAAATATAAAAGGCAACCTTCGTATTATGGACCAAGTTTTTGTATGATAACACCCATGCAGCAATGGGTCTGCAAAAGCCAAATTGTGCTACAACAGCCAACTTGATGGCCCTATTCAAGCCAATCATTGTGAATGGCTGCCCAGTGTGGTGTAACTTGAGTTCTTCTTGTATGGAAAGGATGGTGGTATTTCAGAAACTTGCTTTAGAATGTATAGAATCCCAGAACCTGAGAACAAAAGTCATATGCTTATGAAATCTTGTATAACAAAGCAAACTAGAATAGGCGATGTAATTTCATTTTAAAGCTATTTTGAAGGCATGTTGCACGAGCTATGACCCTGGAAAACAAATTGATATTTCGAGCTTACTACCAAATCGATTCATTTTACTGGAAGTGTTCATATTCTCCCGAATTGGATTGCTCCAAGATTCGGAGGGATGTCCACTTTTTTCTTACGAGGTTAGGAGGACAGTGGACAAGTGACTGCTTCACGATAACAATGTAGGAACTACAAGTCCCCAGCAAAGGAGCAGTAAAATAGGTTTTAATAATTCTAAAACTAAACCAGCTATATAAGTCTAAGTATTTTTATTGCTAGTTGTAAAAATTAGAAAAAAAAGAAAATAAAAAAATGCATATCAAAACAAAAAAACAAAGTAGAATCATAAAAAGTATTTAATCAATATCAATTCCATCGATCGGATATCATTTCAATCGTTCTGAATAAAAATATTCCCATAAACTAGTGAATCTGATATTTATCCAACTCAAACAATTCTTTCGTGGTCGCCGTGGCGTAGTGGGTAGAGTGCGACGCTCACACGCCGAAGGGTGTAGGTTCGACTCCCAGTGCAACACCAATTTTTCTAATATTTCACGGCACCACCTCTTTCGAGCTGCTGACAACACTCAAAGAGTAATAACTGTCTAAGAAAGCTTCTCAAATTTCGCCGTTCGGAGTCGGCAAAAAACTGTAGGTCCCTTCTACTCGTGAGAGAACACTAGCGCGCACAACACGAGTAGTTGATGAGCAAGCTAGGCCCTGGTCCCCCTTTGGACTGTAGCGCCAACAATTATTATTATTAAACAATTCTTTCAGTTGATCCCCCACCCGAAGTGATAAGCTCAACGCAGCGCCCGCAGTTAACAAAGCAAACTTCGAAAAAGTCACTAACTTCTGAAAGACAGTCACGAAAAACCGGATATCCAGAGGAAACTATCCATTTCAGTTCAGAGAGAGATGAAAAGGTAACTGAAAGCAAACAGCAAGAAAAAGATTCACAGGAGCAGCCCAATTTCAGCAGTTTGTAAGTATATGGCGTTTACTTAAACTCGAAACTTATTCCTATTCATACCACAGACTGCCATATATTAAGGGTTTGGTGGTGAAAATACTGCTAGCCAAGGGACAGTTCCGTATCTCTCCAGGAAACATAAGCAAACATCCCCGCAGTAACAACTTCACGCTTATTAGGTTTGTTCTCTAATTCTTAGCATTCACCGGTGCACGTTAAAGATGATACCTTCATTTTCAGAATGCCCCACCTCGTCTTCAACTCAGCAGGTGCTGAAAATATAACCCGCTCCAATGTACAAAACGAGTTTAAGTATCAATTATCGAAATCCACAAAAGACACATTCCCCTGGACTTGCAGCATATGTGACTTCAGCATAGAAAACACAGACTCCTCCAGTACTCTGGTGCTGGTCCATCCAATTCAGACGGCAATTACAATCGCCCTCACCCACAAAATCGAAACAGTAAGCAAAGGTAAAGACGAGTCACTACTTCAGCAAAGCTCCGTAGCATCCGAAGAGAATGAAACGGACAAAAGTAAACATTCCCAACTATCAACTCCAACTCTGGCGAATGTCGCTAGCACATCGCCAGTGGAACCACTTCGAAAAGCGGGTGGAAGTGTATCTGGAAATGGAAGAAGCCAGACATCCGAGGAAAATGAGCAGAGAAGCAAGGGGATAGAAAAAAAGAGAAAATATCTCCAAGACACTGTTGAGAATATTTTTGCGAATCGAAAGAAAACCGAGACAAAAGACGTTGTCTCGGTGAGCTTGCACATTGATACCTCGCCCATAACGGCGAAGTTCGACTCCAAACGAACAGGACAACTTCACGATCAGTTTGAATTGATTTTGAAGATACTTAGCCTTTTGCCCACTACTATTGCGAAGGACTCCGACCTGCAAAAGGAGAGTATACAAATTGTGACTTGCAACGAAGACAATGAAAGTATAAAGCACTTCCTTGAAATCGACACGAACTCGGAGTCGTCCTTAATGACTGCAGACAGCACAATCAATAAATTTGTTTTTTCCATATTCCTTCAGTGGACCATCACAAAGTTCACAGTCGAATTCGAAGCGTCCGAAACAGAAAACTGCAAACTGGTGTTCGACTTCGAGGACCTCATATCATCGGTGGACAAGCGAGAAGACTTTACAAAGATCACAACCAAAGTCGGCAGTCTAAACGCTCGTTTTTACACGTTAAACGCCACCAAGGAGTTCACGTTGAGTGAACGTTTCCGGATCAAAATGCAGGCAAACTCGACACAATCACCACTGTTCAATATGATCATCACAACAGTGGGGGTGAAGAATTTCTTCAACAAGATTGGAGCAAAGCGAAAGGATGCCGATCTGCGTAGAGCCATCACAGAAATAATTGTGAAGATGGAAGCACTGGAGATAATTGTCGATATGGATGAGTTGGCCAAAATCGCCCCAACAATCATACAGTTGTATTCGTTCGGACCCTGCGATAAATCGCTCAGGGAAGAGGTAAGGTCGTGCTACTGCCCAAATACGGTCAGCAAAGTTCCATTGGTCCACATGGAGAGTAAGGGATTCACACTCTACACGCCCTTAGAAACCAAAAAACCGTGGTGTTCGGTAGCGATCCTAAAGATTGGTGGTGTTAAGGTGACTCCGAGTTTGGAAAATCCACTTCAACGCAGTCCTGTGCGACCTGATGTGTACCAAAAGGCAGCCCAAATGGGCATCTTAAGCACACCCGGTTCAATAATCGAAGATCGCCAGTACGAACTCTCCCTGCAAAATATGTCGGCAGCCTCAGGCAATTGGGACGAGGTTCTAGCCCACATGCGGGACCACGTGGACAACTTCCACAACACAAATCCCGCCTTTGAGTGGAACAATCAAAGTCGAAAGACCTCACTTCAGTTAAGAAAGATTTTCAGCAACTTCATGTTTGTCATAAGCTATGCGCCATGTATAACCTGCAACAACGTCCTTATCTGCGGTGAAGCAATAGAATACAACTGCTCCAATGACTTAGTTGCTTCGCTAACCACAGATCAGATCACTCTGTTCAGTAGTGTCTTCTACAAGATGCTGAATATAAATAATACGGAGGAAAAGCGATCCAACATCAGGAGAGACAGCAAATTCAAGAAATCAACGACTTCCAACCGAGCACTGCCAACGGAAAGGGCAAATGAAACAAAACCGAAAACTTCTGGATCTCTGCGCTCGTGTTGTTCCAAAGTAAGTCAAGCGAGCGATACCCGATGTGATGAAACACCAGAATTCACAATGACTGACTCCGGTTTTGCTTCGAGCAAAATGTCCTTCTCCAAGAAAGCCCTGGAATCCAGCACAGAACTACAAAGGTATCCACGCCAAATACCAAGCACTACCTCATTTGTCGCTGGGACATTCGTCATCAATCTCTATAAGTACAAGCGAACCGTTCTGGGGGTTCCTGAGGGCGACGAGCTTTCTGTCGTTGAGACGTTAACGCCATTGATATCGATTGATTTCAGTCAGCCGAGTTTTCTTATCTCTCGATCCATCTACGAGGTGTCAAAGAGATTTTCGATTTTCAACTTTTCGGTCAACTTGTTCCATCCGGCAGATGTAGTAGAGGACGACGAACTAACTGAGGAAGAGAAAGTTGTGCCGAGTGTTCTGTTCGAGACAAGGCGAGGAGAGGTAGGCTCGTCTGGAATCCCTCCCCCTTTGGTGGTTGTGAAAGCGCATCAAAGCAAAGCAAAGAAAGTCGATATCGATATAAGTTTCTCGAAGCCGGGTGTTGTCCGCTTAACGGAAAATTCATTACTTAGCCTAACAAAGAACTTAATCAACTACTATGAGGCACTATTGGCTAGTCCTTGTATGAACCAGCGAACGGAGGTGGCAATCATTAAGTTGACAAAGCTGCAGCTAATGAGGCACATTTTCTTCAGTGCTGAGAGATTTAATTTGAGAGTTGACATGTTCACTCTGAAGTACACCGAAGTGGACAAATACAACGTAAAGGTTAGCATTGTTGACTTTCGATTGACTGTGAAGTTCTCAAATCGGCCAGAAAAGATGAATGCCAAGGCGTCGGTTGGAGGGATATGTATCCAAAATGGTCGTGATGTAGTTGTCCATCCGGTCGGGTTCAAGTGCAATCTAGACACAGTGCAGGAGTCGTGGAATCGCTTGCCATTAATCACAGCGAATGTCAAATTTAACGTGATGCGATGCACTGTTGGAGTTGATATAATTACGTGTATTTCTCAAGCCGTTAACTCCTTCGTTTCCGACTTGACGACGACTTACAATCTGTGGGAGGAATTTCTACAGAACAGATCCGGAAATTCTCCCGAAATAAACCGAAACCGTTTACTGGCCATATACTTGCCACAGCCCAAGCAAAGGAGAAGAATGCGAAGGAAGGAGGAATTCTATCAAGACGATTTAAGGTAATTTCCATTTAAAAGCTTTCCAACCCAACCAGTCAACCGATTGCGACTTTTCAGAGCCGGAGCTTTCCAGTTTGTTGAAATGTTATCCGATTCGTTTCTGCCTATGCCTTATCAAATTCAAATAATCAAGAAGAACTATGGCATTATATGCTGGCGATATCCACAACCAAGAATGATGTCGAAAATCCATATATTTCCTGTTCCTATGGCGGTATGTACTTTGCAAAATGTTATATAAAGTGTGTTTCTACGTGTATATTCATCCAAGGTTCCCAATCCGATTCGAATTAAGTGTCGCATGGAGTACTTTAGTGATGCGCACGAAAGTTTTTTGCATTACTGTGATTTCTGGCTCTCGGAGACCGTTTCGAAAATCATTGATCTGCCGGAGCGCGTAGTTACGGCGCAAATCTGGAGAGTCGTTATTTTGCAGTCGCTGGTGTCCGTTGATCGAGAATGCTTCGATACGAGCGAGGAGGACGAGGAGTTGCGATCGGTATGTTATTTGTCATTTGTATTCCTTAAATATTGCTTCCAAAAGATTGTTTAAGACTTAATTGTATCTAACAATCTGTAGTTCTGTCCTATGACTTTGGAAAAAAAATGATCTGATCTGATCCATTGTAGAAAGTTATTGTCGATCAATTTTGGTTTCTTTAACAACATATTTCGTTTTATATGCAGATTGTTAGCATTGGCATCGATGACATCTTGAACGGTGCAAATAAGGAAACTGATTTTATTCTACATCCCAAAGTCTTGGTCGGTTGCATGCGCATAGACACCATTTTCCGAGTGGCAGCGATACCAAAAGCACAAGTACTCCTTAATGTTTCTGAGATTCAAGTGGACCTACAGAACTATCAAAGCATGACCTCGAGTCTGCCACGGGAACTGAAAAAATTCATACTTTCAGAAAACTACAAGCCATTTAATCAAACATTCCTTAGCATACGCATTCAAAACACCAGTTTGCATGCTTCATTCCTCACGGCCAGTGATTACTCCGTACATTCCGAATTTAACCTGCGAGTGAAATGCCTGGACTACGGGTATTTGAATCAAATCTTCCTCGTTGAGCCCACTAACATCAGCGGTTACTTTAAACGAGTGCAAGATGGCTTGGAGAGCAGTGTTGTAGCCGATAGACTTTGCATAAACATCGGTCCCTCAATCTTGCATAGCCTAATATGCGCCAAACAGAATTGGGAAGGATACTTAAAAGAGGAAGCCGATCGAAGAACGTACATTGTGACCAAATTCATTGTCGTTAATCGCACCTTAACAAGTATTGCCTTTGGTCAGACGGGAACCGGTGAACGGATATTGCTGAATTCAAGGGAATGTTGCAAATACTCCTTCCAAACTGAATACTTCGACCAGAAACTGACGTTTTACTTGACCAACGGGAAGATAGAGCAAGCAAGTGAATCGATTCCAATTGCACTGGATTTTCCCCCAAACTCGCAAAACATCTACACTCATGCCAAGGTTGATAACAAATGCCTGGTTATTCGAATAAGACGACTTTCAGCAACGCAGTACTACATCTTAATAAAGGGACAAATTGAACTTATTTCGATGGTCCCAGATGTGTTCCTACTAGACTTTTACGAGAAGGAAAAGAAACTGAACGAGACTGAGATTCGAGTTGCGAAAAAAGATCGGGCGTCATACGTCCAGAGCATAACAAGTGGCAGTGACATTTCAATAAGGTAAAACCAAAACATCAAGACTATGATCCAATTTAATGAACTATTCTTTTCGCACAGGCTGAGAATGTTCGGTGAGCAGGGAAAAGGCCAAACTGGTAACATTCCTCTAAAATCTAATAAAAACTACCCGTGGTTGGTGAAAGGTAATTTTCTACTGACATAAATTTTGTATTGTGGGCTGACCCTTGTTGTCCCCTTTCAGTTCCGGTTCTAGGAGCAGAGAAGTTCGTGAGTTATTGGGTGAGAATTATTCGGGAATGCATTAGCCAGGACAACGTGCAAACATGTTATCCGCAAAGAATTCTCATAACCATATGGCCTATATTTGAGATCGGTTCATTGATGACCTGTCCCATGCATGGGTGTGAGAGTACAACGAAACAAGAATTTGACCTTGCACCAGAAGGACCAATTTATCCGCTTAAAGTTCCTGCCACTCATCAAACTGATCACTGTGTTACTTTTTCACATGGGTAAAATAACTTTATCGAATGGTGTATCACGATGTTTGGTGTCTTTTCCTTAAAACTTTCATAAATCTGAATAAGTTTGGGATTTAAGAGTTTTAGGGTTCCTTTTGGTAAATAATTTGAAGAATGTCTTCAACTTTGCAGTCTATGTTGAATTGCAGGGGCCTCTACTTGTCAAGATCAAAATGACTTATCTAGGTTCTGGTCCTTTACAGTGGAGAACCAAACATCGTTTTTCTCACAACTAGCATTCAAATTAAAAAGTTTCGTTCATTCTGAAATAAATTATATCCGAATCAAAATCCTTTTCAGTGCCAACAACACTCCTGCTGAATTCAATTTAACGCTTAAAGCTGTCGATTGGAATAAGTTCTTCTGGTACAATGAAAACGTGTGGACTATCGAACATGCCCTGAATGAACTTGGCAAATCAGAGCGTTTAAAATGGCCAATGAACGATGAAGAGGAATTGCGAGTTCGACGTTCCTACATGGAAAACACCGACACAACAATTTTGTACAAATGCTTCCCCAGTCGGGAATTTTCGTGCTCCCTTAGGCTAGAGGTAGCCCCTTGGGGCACATTTATTAACGCAACAGCGGAAAAGATTCTTGTTTATGACAAAGACACCCCAAAATCAATTGAAGTCAATCCGAATTCCATTGCAATGTTACCACAAGTAAAGTCTGAATTTACAATAGAAGTCGGATACGGAGCATCATGGATTTCATCACTGCCAATTGTGTTTGACAAAAGCGTAAGCATTGCGAGAAGGAAATGCTATCGAGTGAATGAAAACGATGCAGCGGATATTGTGATACTAAGAAGTGGGTACATCCTTAAGCTACGACTGCAATTCGTTGTAGAAAACGAAAGGAACATATTCGTTTTGAAGCCGAAGTATGTAATAGCAAACATGTCCAAGTACCCACTATCCGTGTTCCCCTTCGCCCTAGACCACAAGGAGGCAACTACAAGAAAGGAAATCATAAAGTTGTCCGAAGAAAATTTAATCCCTATGCCTACTGGAACAAGTGAGTACAGGTAAGCAGAAGCAAATGCATGTGTGGAACAAAAACTAAATAGTTCTTCATTTAGCATCGGAATATGTGTAGATGGATTCCATGATATAAATAAAGGCAAAACTGCGAGGAATACGGACTCAGCTTTCGTGTTTTTCCTCTGCGTTTGTGTTGAAAAGTCTGAAATATCAATCCCCCTCGCACTAATGCATACATTCAATCGAAAGTGCTTCAGCGTGCAATACAATGAGAAATCAGTGAGTTAACAAAATTATCAAACAATCCATAAATGAGAAGTTTTTCTTCGTTTAGATTCCCTTTACGGCATCACTTCTGGAGAAGCACGGCCAGTTCTTTGTGAGTATCTTCGAGGACACATCGCCTCTGGTAAAAATAAGCAATGAAACCGATTTGACATTGATTGTGGGTCAAACAAATTCCACTGAGAGCACTAAAGTTTCGGATGTAATTCCTGAATGTGATGGCAAACATTTTGAGTGGCAACAACTGTTGCGCCCTAGAAGTGAATTGTACTACACGCCGTCGATTTCATACACGAATTTTCCCGATGTGGAATCAAGTGGATGCAACCTGAGTGTAGCTTTGTATAATGGTAAATATTTTTTCCACTCTCTTCTACAATAATTTAAGTCATTGTACGTTTATTTTGCAGAAAATCAAAGCAATAAAAGCGCAAAGTGGTCAAATGCTATTCCTACGGACACGTCTTGGGAGAAATTCCTTCATGTACCTGCTCATGGAGACGTCAAAATAGTAGTCTGCAATAAGCATCACATTACAAGGATGTCTGTCTTTTACATTGCGCAGGTAACTAGAATTCTTCATTTTTGATCAATAGTCAATATAAGTTTACCTACATATATTAAAGAAGAAATTAAACAGTTTAGAGATTTATGATAAGGGCAATGCAAGTGACGGTCAAGAATGTGTAACTTATACCTTTCGTTGGCTTTGTGATTTATGACGCTTGTAATTCGTTTGATTTTCTATATATTTTATTCGCATTAAGATTCAATTCTTTAAAAGTTCTTGTTTGATGGCAGTCTGTACCACGGTCCGTCACTCTGTCCAGCGCAATCTTGCGATACTACTATGCTTCAAACTACACACGTTTAACCGACTAAGATTAAGTATTAACTTACGGATTATTTCTACTTTGCAACCTTGTTCCTCGGGTTTGGAATTTTGGTCCAAGTACTATGTTATGTTTTAATTGTGTCCTTGTTTCCAAATTATGATAAGCACTCTCAAAGAGATTCGATTATGTTTAAACCCCATAAATAGAACAACCATGGAAAATTATCAATCTTTAATCCAACTCCTAGCGACCGTCTTCCAGGCGGAAACGTTTGTGAGGGTTTTCTTTTTTCAAATTCCCCTAAGATCCCATTTTAATTATGTGCATGCTCCTCACATCATTGTACCTGTTAAATGGCTTCTGATTCTTAGCAAGATCTCCTTTCTAAGAACTTAGGAAATAAGGTCGGTTTTTGACAGGTTGATAAAATAACCTTCTGATGAATTCGTTGCTTTTTGTTTTCTTGTTCTGAAAAAGAATTGCATTTTTAAGTTTTTTTCCCGCACTATAATACCACTTTTTATTGTTCTCCTTAATCTCGTTGCTGTGATGTTTGATATTCAACTTTTAAGTTGAATCCATAGCATCCCCTTTTGGATGCTAGTAAGCTAGATTTTGATGCAAAACTTGATTATCATGACTGCATTGGGTCGTTTTTGGTTTTTTTCCATAGATAGATTTCCAACTGTTTACAAAGTTCTTACTTTTAATAAACTTTCTCCTCCTAAGAAATAGTTTCTTTTCTAACCGTGTTTTAAATATCTTTCCGGAAGCCCCTCTAGTTAAAAAAATAGTTTAGTTTTTTAGTCAATTACTTTTTAAATGTCGCAGATTTAACCTGCATACTGCTCTGTTTTGAATTCTCTTCCTTTCCTACTGATGAAAAACGTACCCGGTCTTGCAAAATTCAATTTGTATATTTTTGGCAAATTTTATTTACAATTTTCCTTAGAGCAGTGTTAACAGGTATGAGGACAAATTGCACACCTTCCATGCAAGTGACGTAAGTGTAGATATAACACCTGATTACCTGCAGAAGCTGCTCCATTGAAGCTCGGATATAGCCTTGGAAACTTGGGCTGAAAATAATGAGAATTTAAGGATAAAGTTCAATTAACTCACCTTCTGTTAGGAAAAATCAAACGAAAGACAATCCAGTATTGATTCACTGACTTAAAGAATTGGTAAGATACCAGCTCTTGGGAACCTTAACATAAATCGATGTTATTAAACGGCGCGAGGCTCAAGGGGGACCTGAGCCTAGTTCTACAGCAATTACTCGTGTGCGCATGCTACTTTTCTCTTGACATCCACAGTATGGAATGGTCTTTGATTCAACTTGATTTCCTATGGCACTAGTCTCTTAAACCTGGCGTTTGATTTGAGGACACAAACAATCCTGTTGCATCGATCATACAAAATCGACTTTTCCTGTGTCCAGGAGTGTACGGTTCTGCCCGAAAATAGAATTTGGAAGAGAATGTACTCGGATGTTTTCCAATACGATGGAGGGCTTTGGAGCTGGGCCCTTCGTGGAAAACTTTTAAGGTAATTTAGCGTCGGTCTTCCAAGCTGAAACGTTTGCGATCCTAATAGTGAGGAACTATATTATGAAGAATAGGTGAAAGGGGGTGTAGCGACAGTTAAACTGTGCTCATAGTCTTATTCAACCCTCTAACCACTTCAAAGTTACTTCACGTCAGACTAAATTCGCTAAGACTTGTCTGGATCCCGGCACAAGGGATCGTGGGAAACGAGATTGCTGATGACCTAGCTAGGCAAGGATCAGAAGAGTCATTTGCTCGGATTAGGTGCCGGCTATTCGGCTCTGATGTGGTAGAAGTTGAAAATTTAGGCTTTTTATCGCAGAAGCACTTTCAGGATTTCTTCTGGAAGACTTTACATTAAATGTAGGTTACTGCCTGGCAGTGCATTGGACCAGTTTTCCAATTTGAGCGCTCCAATGCAGTTTTTTTCCAAACTTCATTGACAAAAATTATTGTTTTCTTACGAGTAGATTGTTCCTTCATTTTTTTGCCGACTTCGAATGAAGAAACTTGATATTCTTCTTCTTAGATAGCTAATAATCTTGTCAACAACTAGAAAGACCTGATGCCAGGCAAAAAATTCAATAACTTGGAACCTTCGTCGTGTAAATGTTGAACTTTACCAGGTCGGTCACGGTTGCCACTTTTAGAAATATAGTCATATATTCATAACGGGACTGAAACAACTAATGGCGGACCAATTTTGAACTCACTGTTCGGTGGAGTCATATATAATAGGGAAATGAAAAGGATGCATTTTATATATGAGTACCATGTACAGTGCAGCAGCGATAGTAATAATATTTAAATATGGACGATTAGATAATACACTAGTTCATTTAAATGCTTCTTAAATATTTATTATGAGTCGCCATTCAAACAGTTCATTTTTGTTTTGTTTCCAGCAATTGGAATTCTCTGTGAAAGACCTACGTTCACGGCTTCTGACCCCGCAGGCAAGTAACTCACAAGAGAGTTCACAAAGCGGACAACAAGCAGATGACACAGCAGACATTCTAAACAATGAACCTTTGCAAAGAGTGAAGCCAACTCCATCGTCGATATGCATTCATCAGAATACCGATCCATCCCGCAACATGAACCCGGTGCTTAAAGTTCGCCTAACTGTTGAGGAAATAGTTGTGAAGATCTTTGTCGACTGCAAGACCTCAGATTACTTGAAAAAGGAAATCTTTGCTCTTTACATAGACGACTTTTTGTTCAAATATGACAATAACAAAAGGCTCCTAAGCGTGCTTATGGCGAATTTGCAAATCGACAACCAGTTGTTCTCCTCCGGAAATTACGATTTCCCAGTGGTTCTTTGCTCACAGGAATTGTACAAACGAACAGCAACAGTTCAGGATATGTGTAGTAAATTAAACAGAGGCACTCAAGCTGATCCAATGGTGGATATTTCGGTCATTTTTTACGACGATGAACTGAAGATTCGTTCAGTCGGATGTCGCGTTAGTCCAGTGAGAGCTTACATCGAGGACACTTACCTCAACGACTTGTTGGACTATTTAGTGGAATGTGCTCCTAGCAATGTTGTGGTAACACCAACAGAGGAAAAGTACTATGTTCGGTTGGAGGCAGGGGAGTATTTGATTCCAAAAGATATTGCCGCACAAGCCCTCTGCATTTCGGAGCCGCTGAAAATGCAGTATTTCCGAATTGACGCTATGAACGTGATGCTGTCGGTGCACACATGCGTTCGGTTGTACATCGCACTCGACCACAGCCCCTTGCAGTTTTCAACATACGAAAGACGGGATATTTTGACACTCCCACTACGATTTGGACACACCCTTGGGATGCACTACTTATCAGGTGCACTCTTTGGAGCCGGCTGGGTTGTGGGGTCCCTAGAGATGTTGGGCAGTCCTAGTGGATTAGCGCGATCGTTCTCCGTCGGCTTGAAGGATTTCGTTTCGATGCCAGTGCAAGGATTATTGCGCGGGCCATGGGGATTCGTAGTGGGAATCACCCAAGGCTCGGCTTCGCTGTTACGAAATATCACAGCTGGAACTGTGAATTCAGTGACGAAACTGGCCGCATCTGTGTCCCGAAACCTAGATCGACTTACACTGGACGAAGAGCATATCCAGAGAACAGAGGCATTGCGACGCTGCCGCCCGCAAGGTTTCACTGAGGGATTTACACAAGGCATAACGGGACTAGGAATCAGTATTTTAGGGGCAGTTGGAGGTATAGCCAGGCACACATTAGAGGCGCGTACGGCCACTGAGGTTGTGGCGGGTGTAGGGAAGGGTATTGTCGGGGCCTTCACAAAACCCATTAGTGGAGCTGCTGAATTGCTGGCTCTTACGGGTCAAGGAGTACTGCACACAGTCGGCTTCAATGCGATGCCCCAGCAAAGGGCGCCATCTGTTCCCCGCAATATCGCCGCACATGCCTCGGAGCACAAACTATGGCTTCTAATGTTGAACATGCTACCATCGGTGATAGAAAACGATCAAATCCTTTTCTATCATGAAGTCACTCTGCTTGTAAACGGAAAGCTATCCCCTGGACTCATTTTTCTTTCATCATCAATCCTCGCCCTCTTTGAAACAGAAAATTATAGATTTTCCTTTATGAATCCAGTGACACGGTTAACCATTGCAATAGATCCCAGCGACAAGACATTGGTGAACATGTCAATAAGGAAGCAACCAAACGAAATCGAGGAAGTAAGTCAAATGGAAAATATTTACCCCATTAAACTGACTCACTCTTGTCTTTTATTGCAGGATTCCTTCTTCACAAATCAACGTATCATGCGATTCTTAGAGAGCTCAAGCACATACATCGGAGTCGGTATGAGCACAGACTCGTTGGATCATCTTCTAAAGAAAGACTTCAAGGATAGCAGCGACTCCGCTTCCTTTTACATAAACGAAAACTTGGGGCAATATTTAACTCAGTATTTAAGAATAATAAATTTGAAAAACCTGCAGACGTACTAGCACTCCATAGGAATTTAACTTATTTTGCCAAAAGAAAAAAACGAATAAATTTTTGTACATGATATTTTTCTACATTACTGCTAGCATAGATAGTTTCTAAATTAATCTAAATAAATGAGATTTAAATGTTCCGTTGACAAAAGTATGTAGTCTTAATATAAAAGTTGAATCTATCCCTGTCAGCTGACAGAGTGTAGGGGGATCAAGGATTAAAAACTTCATGATGATCCTTATAAAGGATAATTCTAATGTAGCTAGCAGCAGAGGCCAGAGATTCTACTTCTTATGGCTCAATAGTTCGAGGTGAACCTGGGCCTCTTCCGATTTGCCATTCCATCTCACACGATCTCTCGCCAGCTGCCTCCAATTGCACACTCAAAGTTGGTTGAAGTCTTGTGTGCGCCATCTTACCCTAGGCCGCGTCCTCTGTTGCGTTGTCCCAGGCTTAAGCTGTTATATTAAGCAAGCTTAGTCCTTCGTGAGGGTTTTATTACTCAACTGCCTCTTGAGCCCGAAGAAACATGTTCGATTTCGGTACTAATGTTGTCCCTATTTACCGCGGAGTCGAGGTAGACGAAGTCGTCTACTATCTTGGAGGTGCTGCTGCCTATGGCGACGCTCTGTCCGAGACATCGATGTTTTGTGTCTTTCCTTGACAACAACATGTACATCGTTTTGCCCTCATTAACCGGCAGACCTGTTTTAACTGCTTCCGCTTCAATGCCAACAAATGCATCATTGTTGCGTCGCTTTATTCATCCAATCACGTCAATGTCATCAGCGTAAGCTAGCAATTGAGCTGACTTTTAGAAGATGGTTGTTGCTGACTTGTGAGTTACACACGATCTTCTCAAGAGTGCTGGTGAAGAAGTCACATGACAGTGCGTCGCCTTGTCTACAGCTATTTTTGATACTGAAGGTTTTGGTGAGTTTTTTATTGACCTTAACCGTTCTCCATCCTCATCCTACACAATGTGACGAGTTTGGTAGGAATGCCAAAACTATACATGGAACTGTATAGCTCGTCCCTATGCACACTGTCATAAACGACCATATTTTATAGATGAGGTGGGTCAAGCGACAACCAGATCATCTCCAGCTGCTTCATATTGCTCTGCGGACAGTCCGTCCGCTCCAACAACTTTGTTTGACTTAAGTTTCGATATTTCGTGATTTCGTCTAAGTCAGGGAAAGGGAATTCCTGTCTACCATCCTCCAAATCGGTCTGAACATTGCATCCGCCGGATAGCTATTTTACCCTACGGTGGTGATAATAGTCAGCATCATTCTGGCTCCCTTGGCGCAACGACTTCTCAATTACCAGTTGAAAGATGAGGAAGAATGTCGATTTGGCACTGGAATATGAGGGAATAGTCGAAAATTTCGATTGAATGTTCGTAACCCTTGGCTTGGATCTACACAGCCAGTCAACTTTGGCAAGGAGTCGATTTCAGTTAACTGAAGGGGAAGCTACATGTTTTCTCCTGAAACAATCTAAGGCAGTAGTTGTTGTTTACCTAAGTATTTACCTTCTTGGATAAGTGTATTCTTCACTTTATGAGAATATTACAGAATAAAAGAATACTTTTTACTGTGAAGTGTATTCCACATAGGTGTAGAAGAGAGTTTGGGGGTACTTCATAATAATACCGATACATGTTGATATTTGCATTTGCTAGCCAACAAATTGAACAGTCTATCTCGATTTTTTGCCTCTCTAAAAGATGGAGCAGTGCGTTACCAGTTTCGATTAGATAACTTAGCCGACAACACCAGTTTCCAGTTACTGCCAACACCGCGAGACTGCCCATTGACTACGAAAAGCATCTTAAATCTCACGATATCAAAAGTACAGCAGAGCATGGATACTATTTACTCAGTCTCAGGTTTTCAAATAATAGCGTGAAAAGTATCTTTTAATTAAATTTATATTATTTGCGAACGTTGCTCGTTGGTGTACTTTACCATGATGAAAATATTGAGTTTACTTCAGTTTTGAGAAAAAGAATAAATGTGTGAACCCAAATTAAACTCAGTTGTCCTTTATTTTTCTTCTTTATTCCTGGGTTTGATATTATTGTAAGCGTAACTATTGATCTACAGAGTTTTTGTTCTTTATTCGGACTACTCCATTTGTGAGTAAAACAACATTCGTGCGCTCTTAAGAAGGAATGGGTTCTTAAATTTATAAACATGTTACTTTCAAATGAAATACGACCACGACACCTACAGTTGGGTGAAGTTACTTTAACCTGAACAAGGTTTTTTTGGGTTAGAAGTCATTGCTTGATATTCCTGGCTATGTTTCCGATCTATATAACGTTTAAACTTAGATGTTGCGTGTTATGCAATGCTTGTGTGAGGTTTGACCTAAGAATGCCCAGACACACGTATTGATCCACTCTCCACACAATGAGGTACAAATTTCCAACACCAAAAGAACTCAAAACTGTTTTGTTTTTCTTTGCAATAGGTATCACAGTGTGGCCGCCATGACGAAGTGTATAGAGTGCGACACTCACAGCCCGAAGGTCCAGGTTCGACATCACCTCTTTCGAACTGCTGACAATACTCAAAGAATAATTACTGTACTCTAATTACTGTGCTTGCGCAATATCCTGTTGACAATAATATAAATAATAATTGTTGGCGCGACATTCCACAAGAGGACCAGGGCCTAGCTCGCCCATCAACTACTCGTGTTGTGCGCGCTACTGTTCTCTTACGAGTAGAAGGGACCTACACCCTTTTGCCGACTACGAACGGCGAAGTTTGAGAAGCTTTCTTAGAGAGTTATTACACTTTGAGTGTTGTCAGCAGCTCGAAAGAGGTGGTGCCGTAAAAAATTCGAGGTGTTCGCCGGGAATCGAACCTAGATACTTCGGCGTGTGAGCGTCGCATTCTACCCAATACGCCACTGCGGCCATCCTGTTGACAATACAACGACTTATTTCCTTTTCAGTGATTGCTTGTAGTTCTTCTGCTGCTTCAGGACTCGTAACCGTCTTTCCCGAGAGCATAACCATCACCAAACTGGTGAGTGGGCTACTTACACCTTCCCTTTTTGTGAAATTTTTGTTTTCATTAGCCTCGCAACAGCTGAGAGCGAAAAATTTAACTCTTCTGCCAGTTGACAGTTTAATTTTCAATCTTGGAGTAATTTAACTATTACTTGTTAATTTTTTGGCGATCGATGAAATTTCTACAATCCATTGAACGAAATCTGGTAAAAATGTCAATACATGAAGGAAAAACAACTTTTTACCACTATTTGATTTCTCTTTTAGAAAATACACAATACGAAATTCGTAAAAATTATAAATTTTTTTACGAAAGCAACACTACACTCAGAAAAAACTGGTGCAAACGTGAGTCATAGGCAAAATAGCTGTACAACTCACACAAGTGGAGTAACTTTAGTTAACTCATTTATGGTCAACCAGAATTCTCGTAGTTACATTCTTGTGTCTTTATGGTCAACCAAAAGTTAACCAACTCGTAGTTACAATCTTGAGATGTTTCACTTTTTGCAATTATAGAGGAAAAGGATATACGAAAAAAACGACGATGTTTGCACCTAACTATATGTTTCAATATTTCAATGGTTTGCAGTTAATTTTTTCAAAACTGTGCGCAACTTTGTGCAAAATGATCTTGACAGAGAACAACTGCAACTTTCGACTAGCTAAGCTTCGTTTCCCTTTAATGGCATTCGTCTTTTTTTTAAAGAGTTAATGGACAAAATACAATAGCATCTACAACAAGAAAGGTTAAGCAAGTGATATCTGGTTGCTTGACTAGCGAACTAAACTTTCGATTACTTATATTTACATTCATTACTTTTCCACAAGCAGTGAAAATGAGCTGTGCTCGAGCTCGAGCCTTCGATAAGGAAAGAACAATATCATATACTTAGATCAGGAAACTTTATTAAAGAATTTGGCAACTTTTTCGTAGTGACAACCAGATTACTTTTTACACGAGTATATTGCTATTGGTGACCGCTGTGGCATAGTGGGTAGAGTGCGACACTCACTAGCGCGCACAACACGGGTAGCTGATGAGCAAGCTAGGCCCTGGTCCCCCTGTGGACTGTCGCGCTATTCCATTATTATTATATTGCTCTTGATACTAAAAATTGTGGTGCTAATTTAGTTTTAATCCATCTGGATGAGCCCACAACCACCAAACCTCAATTACGAAGCTTTAAATAAATCAAATTAGCTTTCGAGCATTGTTTCCAATACTTAATTTGTGTTAATGTAATAATGTGTTGTGAAAATATTTCAAGGTTTTCAAGAGTTCATTAACATTTATTTATTATATGAAATTAAGCGGCACTTGAAATGACTCGTTGATCTATGTCGCCAAGATTGCGAGATACGGGTTTTTTGCGAAATTAAAACCTCCGGAGCTATGAGAGTGTTGAGAAATTTTTCCAAACTGTTGTTATTTGTGTATACCGAATTTTTTGAATTTATTTCTGATATGGTGGTACCTGATGAAAATCAGTCTCCTGATACCTACATGATCGAATTCGTCATCGTATTATTTAAAGGCAGTATTTCAACGGCAAATTTCAAACACAAACAAACCCTGCATTTCAAAAAACAACCAGTCAAATAAAACACCACTTACATTAAGTAAAAAATTATATTACACTTGCACAATTACATTTTTTTTTCTTTATGAAGTATGCGTTTGAAAAGTCAGAAAAAGGAAGAACAGTTTTTGAAATGTAGCATGTGTGTATGAGATGATACGGAGTACCTCTAAATTGAATATAATTTCCGAAAATAATAGTCCTCTTATGATGATGGTCATTTCTGTTTAATACAATGCATCTTTCTTTTCTACCTAAAGAAAGAATTACATAAAAAAACACTTAACGTATATCGAAGATGGATAATGGAAAGGAGAAGCCGCTGTGTACCGCCGCATTGCGGTAGCTTGGCTTTCCCTTCTCGTGTATCCTTCTTCTTTCTATCTCTAGATTACAAAGACAAAATAATAGACTTTATCGTTTACATAATACTACACTTCTTCTTGGCCTGGTGATCGACGGCTGTGGCGACATCTTGGTGTTTGAGATCATCTTCTTGTTTGACGTCCTCTGCGGCGGGTTTATCTGAGCTTAAAATGGGCTCGTCGCTGTTCGGTTGCTCGTTCTCGATAGCAGCGTTATCTACGGTGCTATCAGGGTTCATGGTTAGATCCTCTGTTGCGGTGATTTCAGCGTTCACGGATATGCCTGATACATTCTCAACCACATCGTCTTCGACGGGTATTTCTGGCTGCTTCTTCGGTGTGCTTTGGACTGATGTCCGAGCTAGACGGGAACGAAGCATGGTAATGGGGCTGGCCATGGCGCTAAAGAAACCAGACATGCCAATGTCGATTCGCGCACGTTTTGGGCTCTTGGGGCTAATGTCGCCTTGCACCTCCATAGCTGATTGACGAGACGGAGACGATCTGTCCCGTTTGCGGGATCGGGAGAAGAACGAAAATGAATCGTTATTCGGCACTTCTGATCCCACAGTGACGTTGAGACTCGAACTGGTAAAATCTAGCTCGGTGTTGATTTTGCGGTACGACTCGCGAATTTGCAGATTTCCGCTGAATGAGTAATCGCCGATGGGGCGTATACTACGACGCCCGGAGATGGAAGAGAATGTTCTTGGATAGTTCTTCCGGTCCGGAGTATGAACGGAAGCCTGCAAAGGTTTGGCTTCTGATTTTGGCTCTGGGTAACGAACGTATTCTTCTGAATGAAGAGGTTTTGCTGGCGTAGATGCGGCCATAACCTTAGGCCCCAATTCATCATCGTACGTCAAGGGTTCCATCATTTCTACGTCCTCCGATTGCTCAAATTCTGGCTTTTTGCTTGCTTTTGGGCTTTCTTTGATTTTGGTCTCGGAAGCAATAACTTTCGACTCGACCTCTTGCTTTGTTTCTGCGCCATTTATGTCGTCGATTTCATTTATGTCTTTTGCAGGCTGTTTTTCTGAATTTTTTGTTTTTTCTGTCTTTTTGGCATCGGATTTAGGCTCGTCGGGTTTCTCAGGTGTGTCCATTTCTTTTTTATTTTCCTCTGTTTTCTGAACAACTTCATTGCCCGATTTTTCTTTAGTTTTAGTATCATCCTTTTTAACTTCCTTTACCACAGCCGTGGGTGCAGTGTCCTCCTTCCGGTCTGCGGCAGCCTTTTGAGTTTCCTTCTTTGATGTCAATGATGTCTCTGCTTTGGATTTGGCGTTGTCGTTGATTGCTTTTTGTGTTTCCTTTTTGGGGGTGCTCAATTTTGCACTTTCATTAGAATTAGATTTGTCCTTGTCCTTAACACCATTAGTGCTAACACCGTTTTGACTTTTCTTTTCTTTCTCTTCATTCACTGCGTTTGCTGCTTTCACTTCTTCGGCCTTTTTCGATTCAGATATTTGCTTTCGGTTCTCGGCCGACAGATTTTTCTTTTCCACGAAATTCTTTTTTTCCGATTGTGAGTCTTTTTTGGAATTATCAGTCTTCTGGTTGTTGTATGAATTTGCTTCCTTCTTATTATTGTCATTCTTATTGTTTGTCGGCTTATGCATTTGCTTCGTGGATGTGTTCAAGGACAATGGTGTGCGCCGACCTGGGGGTTGTGCAGTGCTTGTTTTCGCAGACATTTTTTATTAATGACAAAAGAGCACCTGAAATGAGAAAAAAATACAAATTGTAAGTACAAAAATCAATATGAATTTAAAACAAACGTTACAGTTTGTAGTCGCTAATGTCAATAAAAACAAATCGATTAGGATCAATGATTTAAAAACTTCTTTTAAGACTTTAAAGAGGGTCACGTTCAATCCTGTTAAGAAAATATCGACAGCAAACTGTCACCAATAGTTTGAGTATAGTTATTAAGTCGGCCTTGAGCAAACGTTTTGCACGATTAGATGAGAAAAAGCATTTTACAAGAACCATAGGAACATAGACCATCATGTTGAGTATATTGTTGCATATGTGGCATGTTGGTTATGGTTCATTTTTTAGTAGGTGTTCATGAGTCAATGCAGTGTGACCCAGCCTGAGTCTTACAAAATTTGTGATAGCACTTTTTGTTGCCGTGGAGGGGAAGATAGGTGGTGTGCAATTCAGGTTGATTTTTTATAGTGGTGATGGTATAAGTTCTAGTCGTCAAGGAGCATTGTGCGGAGTTTAATGAGGATAAAATTACTCAAGTCCTTTTTGCTTTAGGTGTTAATTAAGAATGTTGGGGCAACACAAGCCCTTTTTGCGGCGGTGTCGGACAAAATAATAAGACCAGCTTAATTGTTTTTTAGTGGGAATAATAGTGTCATATTATTTCTAAACCAATTCACTCTAAGTAAAGAAATGATAATATCTGTGTGTTAAAATAATAATTATTGGTGCGACAGTCCACATGCGGATTAAGTCCTAGCTTGCTCATCAACTGCTCGTGTTGTGCGCGCTACTGTTCTCTCACGAATAGAAGGGACCTACAGTTTTTTGCCGACTTCGAACGGCGAAGTGTAAGAAGCTTTCTTAGACAGTTATTATTCTTTGAGTGTTGTCAGCAACTCGAAAGAGGTGGTGCGCTAAAAATTGGAGATGCCGGGAATCGATCCTAGACCCGCTGCGTGTTAGCGTTGCAATCTATTCACTATGCCACGGCGGCGGTGTGTTAAAATGCATCGAATTATTCATGAAAGGTGGTAAAATAAGTCGCGGCGTGCACTTCTTTGAGACCGAAAGGGACTTGATCCAAACATTTTACACAGGAAGGAAAGTCACAGCGGAAGGTGTCCAGACTAGTGAGAATTTCAAACATATTTGTTTTTTATGTGCTAACAGCCGCAAAAATTTAACAAGCCAACAGGTCATATTAAACGCTTGTCTGTTTTTGTTAAAGTAAAATCTCTTGGAAGAAGCCCCAGGGAGATACCACTTCTTATATATATATATATATATATATATATATATATATATATATATATATATATATATATATATATATATATAAAAACAAAAAACATGTCGAACATGCCGAATGGATAGACACAGAAACTGAAAAAAAAAATTACGAAATATTCTTTGGTCGGAAAGTAAGATCAATTTGGTGGGATCAGATGGTAAGAGGTGTGTCAGGCGTCAAAATGCAGCGTACCATAACCACAAGCAAAACCGTACAACATGGAGGTTTGCTTTTCTTGGCATGGTATTGGATTAAGGATAGCACCAGCACTAGTACATCAAAATATTGGAGGACGTGAACCTCGCGTATGCTGAGTGAGATATGCACGATAACGACCCAAAGCGGGTAGATAACGTAACCTGTTCCTCCCAATCTCCAGACCTTAATCCCCTGTAAAACTTGTGGGAAATCGTGAAAAAGTCCCTTGGAGCCGATTAAGCAATAAATAAAGAAAGAACAGTTGTGGACCAAAATTCAACTATTCAACAATTCAAATAAAGTATATTCCACTAAATACTAAGGAAAGTTACAGAACATTACCAATGAAGTTACTACATTTTTTATAGTTGTCTTATTGTGTTGGCACCTTTCTATTCACATACTTTTTGTTATGACCTGAATACTTTTCAACTTTTTATAATAAATTTTTATTTTCCTTTTATTGAAACAATAAAATGAAATAAAAATTACAAAATTTACAAATTGCTTTTAGTTTTTCTATAAAAGTTAAAATTATATTCAGAGGTCCTATTCTTTTGTCCGTCACTGTATGTGAAATCTATCTGTGAGTGTTTGTTGCGGAGAACAATCGCAAGCGACATAGTTTAAGTAAGCAACATAGCACACTTCCGTCCTTTTGTCAAAATGAAGACAGGAATAGATGGTGCTCCCAAGAATTGCTCTTTCGTTTAATAAAGCAATAAGTGTCGTTTTTCGGATTTCGCAAAGTGTGATCAGCATTGAAGAAAGACCGGAAAATCATACGGTCCAACTAGGGGATCAACATGAGACTGAATTACGGAAAAAACGTTCTCAAAACGATCAGGCTATAAACTTACTGCTTAATAACGCATTCGGAAGACTTGATTTTGCGCAACTTCTTGTTTCCAAACATGAAAAAGTCAGTAGCCTGAGAAATAACTCTACGTCGCAGAAGTCGAAAGTATGATTAACTTCAAGAAAAAATATATTCTCTGCGGGCAATTTGTGCATCGATGTCAAATGTGATATTACATTTCTGTTTTTTTTTTTTTTTTTTCATTCAACTACTTACTTTATAAAATAAACTATCATAACCAGTTACAAAAAATTCTTCTGGGGGATGTGAAGGCAAAAGAGTATATAGAACCAACAAGATTAAATTTAAAAGGAAAGTAACAAGTTTAAAGAGTGTTCCAATACATTGCCTACATCTAGGAAGCTTAACCTGATTCTCCAAAATTGAAAGCGACATTAAAGACTGCCACACTACAGTTACCTTTTTTATCTTATGATTGTTAATGTACGCGAAAAAATTAGTTCTCATTATTTACGAAAAACATACATTTTAACGCAAGTGTACCTAACCGACGAGGAGAACTTATCACTCAGAGCATAAAATTCCCCTTCCGAAATAACAGATTTATCGCGCCACCAATACTCTACAAGATCGTTCATCGCCATGTTTTCACAAAACAACAGCAATACAACGTCAAGAGAAGATACACACATAAATTAATCAAAATGCCTGCAATCATATCCACATTTGAAGCCAGTCGCATCGAAAATCCAAACAAGTTACACTCCACTACAATGCCACTCCTTCCGTTAAATTAATTTCAATATGGAATTTTGCTTTCTGTGTTTACGTTTTCCCTTTTCGCTTAGTCAGCTTAGAGTGAGGGGCACTTGAAGTTGTTTATTTATTCCTCTAAGCATTGACACACATACTTAGGTGTGGACATATAGACCACGTCTGCAAGCAACCTACAGAAGCAACTTGAGCGTGTGTGCAATGTATATTTTTGCTTTCAATTTTTTAGTGCAACAGGGACGTGAATTCAAGTGCAGCGGCAAATGCTCTTCTATGGTCGAGCCGGTATATAGAAAGTTTCAATTCACTGGGCACATTTCAACGCGTCGTATTTGTAGAATAACTTTACATACATATTTATCGCGATAGTGGCAAAAATGGCTTGACGTCGAGCCCCTTCACAATTTAATCAAATGCTCCTCTGCAGCAAAAGAATCCATGTTACACATACTTGGTGCAAAATGTGGGGCGGAAAAAGCGATTAAATTTCAAGGCACACTCAGATTAACATACAATTCGAAGCCATTCACTTATGATAAAGAAGTGTGTCCAAACGACACAAACTGTCCAGAATCTATTAAGAAAGATAAGCAAATACAAATAAGATACGGTCAATGACACCAGGCGGGTTTAGCAGACTCGCTGTGTCGCATTTTGAGATTTGAAGATAGAGAACGCGAATGATAGCAGCAACATGTGGAATCTATTTTAGTTTAAAATTGTTTTCTATTTTGTCGCACACCCAAGGCACATTCGAATAAACTCTTGACAAGAGCACAAACTTTTAAAACGAACTTATTGCTCACGACGGAATTGTTTGATGAGAGATTTTGTATCAGCCAACTGGCAGTCGGAGTAATTTTATTTAATCGTAATTAAACGCAATGTTGTCCCAACGGTCCTAGACTAGAAGCTCTTCTACGCATTGAAAATTCAAACGCTTTACAAAAAAAAATGTAAGGCAGAAACAAAACTAAACTCGTGAAGGTGATAAAAATGTGTACATTTAAATAATTTATTTATGAAAACTTGCGATCTTAGTGCTGTGGCGAAAGGCGATAAAATGCCATTTAGATTTTATGTTAGATTTTATTCCGCCCAGGTCTCTTTTTGATTGTATTGTCTTTAAGCTAGACCCATATCATTTTAGGATCAATTCTCCAACGTTTTTATAGTTTTATTCTATCACATGATGTCCCTTTGTGTTGCAGTTAAATATTTCACGTTTTTCATTTTATAATTTGAACTTTTTTTTGTTTTAGCCACATAAAAGAACTATTGATGGTCTGAACAAATCCTAAATTCGAAAACGAAGATGGCGCAATGTAGCTCAGACGCACTCGACAAAAATTCGATGCAGCAACAGTAACTTTAGTTTTTTATGCAAACTAATGCGGAATGCAATGTATGAAAAAGTGATTTCTATTTATATATTGTGCTGACTAGAAGAAACATGTGTCGTTGTTTTGCCAAAATAAAAGTAGTGTCTATAGAACCATGATGTATATGTAAATATGTATGTAACATGGCAAATATATAACGTTAAGACATGTAGGATGATGATGGTGAAAACATAAACATTGTTTTTTATACAACTTTGAGATAAATTTTGATACGAACTGAAGAAGAAAACAATCAATTATAAAAAAATTATTTGTCTGCTTTTTTTTATTACTCCCTTAAGCCGTAAAATTGAAACTGCAACATTTCTGTTCTATTCTAAAAACATTGAAACCTTATAAAAATATTCTAAGCTTGAAAAGCATATGCAGCATGCTTAACTCAAAGGACCCTTCTTAAAGGTCAAGAGGATAATAAATTACTTAAGAGAATTAACAGCCTGAGATGGTTCCCCTAAATTCGTTTTCGAAATTTTGTTACTCTTTTTTGAGTTGTTTCACTGGAATTCAAATGGAACTGCTAGAAATTTGACTGTCTGGAAATGCCTGAATCACACAATAGTCATCGCCCTCTTTTCAAAAAATGTTCATTTTTTAAGTTCCTCGGCGATCTAGGTAAATGCATACGAAAGTTGCCTTTTATATTTCGGAATTGGGCAACCCTAGTATTGCAATCTGGCAACTGCCAGCTCTATCGTAAAGTTTCACATTTTTGAGGTTATACGTACTCAGAACTTTTTGTCATACGAGCGCTATTTGTGTTGTTTACAGTAACTCAAATGATCCATCTCACCCAAAAAAAAAGAATTAAATCGTGAACATTTTCGTGCGATTATTTTTTACAACTTTCGACGTGGATTAACTCAACAACAGTGCATCGATTAACTTAATTCAATTTTTGCTTTTGCGATGTAACTTCATCAAGGACCAGTGTTTATCGATGGTATGGTGAATTCAACCGAGGTCGTAGTTCCCTCCAAGACGAATTTCGTGAAAGTCGTCCAAGATCAATTGTTGTTTCGGAAACCATTGATGCTGTGCGCCAACTGATATTGCAAGATCGTCATGTGACCTATCGTGAGATTGGGACAACCTTAGGCATTAGTGGGACTAGCATACATTCAATATTGCATGAACATTTGACCGTCAAACCTAAACTTGACATTCATAAAACGGACAACTTAAAACAAATATTAAATACTAATTATCAAAGTGATAACTGGCAATCACAATAAATATGTATGATTTGAAACCTATTACCTACACATACAATATTTGCCCCTTTGCGTTTTTCCAAGCACAATTCCGAATTAAATATGACTAAAGTTTTTTAGGAATGAATGCAACTTTGATAATAAATAATAATTAATGTCACTTAAGAGTATATAATTGATAGGCAATAGGTACATATATAGATTGTTGTATTTGACAGAAAACTTACTGCTACAAACAATCACAAGCAAAACGGTGGTGCAAAGAGAATTGTTTTTTTCTTTATTCTTTGTATATCAATAAAAGCCTGCCGTAAACAATATTTGATAACTAACCAACCCACAACAGTGTACTCCGAATACACAGTTCTGACTTGTCACTATGTAATGTGATGTCGAGGTACATAGGTAGTAACAAAGTAACAAAAACAGAAACTATTTTACTGCAGCTACCGGCCACACTTGACACCGTTTCCTACAAAATCAGTTCGGAATTCATGTGGGCTTCTAGTGAGGCTTTTAAAATCAATCACTTTGATGGAAGTTTTTTCTTGCAAGAAATCACTTTTTGGCTCTTTTATGCCCGAGAAGCGATGACTTTCATATACAAGGGGAAGTTCAATGTTTTTTTATGGTATCGGAGTGAATCTTTGGTGATACATTGACTTATTAATTCTATGCTGTACATTTAAAAATACACGTGATTATTTATTCGCTTTTAATCTCCTCCTTGTTAATTCAAAGTTATCCACTGTGCAAAAGCGCAGAAGACGTTCACTGCTTTTACAAATGAAAATAATAAGGAACTCGAGAAACTGGTACTAGAGTAAAATCAAATGACGGCATATATGATGATATAAACGTGGTCCAATACATTTCAAAAGTCAGTTTTAAGTTACAGAAATTTTCAGAAAAGATACGAACGATTGTTGTTGATAATTTGAAATTGAACGAATTTTATTGGGAACCAAACATGGGCTCACATTATGCCAAAAAAACTTCAAGACCCAGAAAATATTCAAAGGTCAATCAGTCAGCAAAGAAAGTTTATGACCACTTCTTTGGGACTCTATGTAAATACTTTTTACAAGAAAGGTGGGACTATAAGCAGACTACAAAAGACCTTGCCCCCTGACTTGATATAAATCTTCTTGAAAAGCGAATTTCCGATGATGAAAAACTCAAAAAGAAAATAAATAAGTATTTTGCAGAGAAAGAAGTATTTTTGAGGACAATTTAAACATGTAATAATGCATTGACATATACAGCAAAATGATTTCCGTCTTCCACTGTTAAGAACAAATCGAGCACAAAATACTATATTTTATAGAGGGTTTAAATTATTTAATGAATTACCAAACGATTTGAAACAAGAAACCCTAAAAGATTTTAAAAGAAAGATAATACACTATGTGAAAATAAAATTTAATTGCAATGTACAAAAACTAGTAATTAAGAGAAATGTGAAGTAAAAAAATCAATATGTATCTAATAGCAAACCTTAGCTAAATAAATAAATGAAATCAAATGAAATCTATATTTAAAAGTGAAAATTTCAATAAAATTATTTCATATCGATAGCAGGCATATGTTTAACGCACAAAATAAATTCTTAATTTTTTTCTAATCTCTCACTAATATGTTTTGAATGATTCAACAGTTGAACCACTTTCAGGCTTAAACGACATTCAATGATCTCTTAAGTATCGTCTTTTTCCTTGAATTCAAATTTCTTTAAAACTCAGACAAACAAGTATCAGAGTCGCAGAGAATACACAAATTCATTGTATGAGGATAGAAATTGAATGAACATGTGCAGTTTGTGTGTGTTGCGGGATGATAGACACCTTGCACCAGGTCGTGTTGTATGAACAGGTTTATTGGCAAAGCAACTATCATGGTAGAGCAGTATCTGCTTGGAATAAAACCGGTTCGAAAAGGAAAACTTAGAGGAAGAACCAATGCGATAAATTCTTTACTGACAGAGAACACATGCATTTAATTTTTTTTTTTTTAAAGACTTCGCCTCTTCAAAATTTTTGTGTTTAAGAAAGACAATTTCTAATTGACGAAATACGTGTGTGGTGGCGAATGTGGAGTCTTCTTAAATCATGATTTCTTTTCTCCATAAGTTTAACGATAAATCAGAAGAGTTGTTCTTCTCTTATCTTGAAATACAAATTGATTATACTATTCAGAGGGATATCCATATTCCTGACACTAGCAGTGCTATTTTATGTACAGTATAATTAATAGTCAAAAAATGGTAGCTTCAATGGTTCTACCTAAAGGTTGGAAGAAATATGAAAATCCATCTGAATTCTCGGCTCATAAAAACAAAAATTAAAAAAAAAAAGTTAAAACAAAAAAAAAAACGCTAAACTTTGATAAAAAAAAAATCTGCTTGAACAGAACTTTCCTCGACTACATTTAGGCGGAGGGTGTATTTTACCTGTAAATGTCCTCATCGGCCACTACAATTTTGAACCTACAACCATCCTTAACAGAGAGCAGAATAAAGATAAATAATGTCCAGTTCTGTTCAGTTTTAGTCACTGACATGAATTCATTCATACAAACTTTGAGGTCCCTTTAAGTCGGTTGTTTGTAATTTCGTATCCGTTAGCGTGTTTGTGGTCAAATTGAAGAAAGAAAAACAATAATGGTACCAAAGAGAAGGATTCAAGATACCACAAATAGCAGTTAAAAGTTCAAACACTGCATCTATAAAGAATTCACATTTGAAAACGGCTGGTGGCATTTTGAAATGGCCTACCTGCCATGTTATGGCATTTGGACAGCATGCTTATGAATTGTTAAGTGTACAAACAAGATAAGAAAAATGTTTGTTACGCTTACTAATTTTAAACCTCTTGGGATAAATTAAACATTAAAAAATATGCAACAAGGAATTCGCGTGTTTTAACTTATAGAACCATGTAAACATTGATGTTTCACATTCTTTAAATTTGTTTCACACAAATTATATGCGGAGTATCTATGTACATTGCAAACTTGAAAAAAAGTCATGTTTTCGGTGGAATTTGAATGAAGTAAAAAAAGGTAACCTTTAACTGTAAATGGCATCCTAATGACAAAATTAATGGACCTTTAAATTTGACAGATTTACTTATTCCTCACATAAGAATAAACTTGTGTAACCTGCACAAATGATTCAATTAAGAGTTGAATTTGCTGAAATTGTCGGTACCATGTTTCGTAGACATTGAATATGTAGGATTAAGATTCATCTAGCTTCAGTAACAACCCTGTATATTTGGCTTGTTCAACGGTCAGTTAGTTACACTGGCAACCCATCTCAAACAGTCAATCTGTTAGAGAATTTGACACAAAACAAACCAAAACATTTAACTGACCTTGACTAAGACTGCAAGAGTTGCGAGTATAAATTCTAAACAACGCCGTTGACAACCAATGTTGAAGTTTTATGGACATTCTTTGAACTTCAATAGCGCTGCCTCTTAAAGACACAGGTAATTTACTAAAGTTAATTTTTTTTGGGCACGCACATGTACACGACGTATGCGCAATTAAAAGTAATAAAATCCTAACAAATCCGGTTCTATCGCTTTTATTTTCAGATATTCGGCTTATCTTAGTGTTTCTTTTTCCATCAAGAATTGATTTCATTCTTGATCGTAAACAATACCTACGGTTAAATAGAGGTAAGAGCAGCAGTGTTGTTTTAGTGGTATGCGGTTTTGTGGCTAAAGGCAAGATCAAACGCGAGTTTTTCTTTCTTACTAGCTGTTTATTTCTGGATACATATAGCATTGCTGTCAATTTTTACTGTAATTTTGTTACTGTCATAAATTATATAATTAATCCAAATGTTATTTTTTTTCCTGCAGTTGAGTGACTGGATCGGTTAGATCTACATCAAGAAGGCCCGAAATTATCTCTTCTAATTTTTCTTCTACAATCTCTGTTGAAGGCACGTACGGATTTTCAAGCACCACCACCACGCACTTCATGCCAGTCGAACTTAAGAACAATCATTCTGGTAAAACATCTATGACATCTTGGGAAGGAAGAAATATAAGCGTGTATTTTTTTAAAGAACTGCAGCACCTCTCAAACGACAGTGACCATAAATATATATAACATTTAATAATAATAATAATTGTTGGCGCGACAGTCCACAGGGGGACCAGCGCCTAGCTTGCTCATCAACTACTCGTGTTGAGCGTGCTACTGTTCTCTCACGAGTAGAAGGGACCTACACCCTTTTGCCGACTACGAACGGCGAAGTTTGAGAAGCTTTCTTAGACAGTTATTACTCTTTGAGTATTGTCAGACGCTCGAAAGAGGTGGTGCCGTGAAAAATTCGAGGTGTTAAGCCGGGAATCAAACTTAGACCCTTCGGCGTGTGAGCGTCGCACTCTACCCACTACGCCACGGGGGCCACATATATAACATTTACATCTGATAAATTTGACAAACAAGGAAATTACCGTAGTCAAGGATATATTGAAAATTTTTAACCGTTTAACCACAAAGAGAAATTAAATTATGTAGTTAAAATTATTGCCTCACATAAATGATATTTCCAAACACACAAGATACTGGTATGGTGGCAAGTGCGGACTAACTTGTTTACGGACTACTTAATATAGTCCAATCACACAGTTATTTGTCAAAAATGGAAAGATTATTGATTGATAAAAAGTTCCGAAACGACATAGACTTCAGCAAAGACATCATACATCTGTTTGGAAATCGCTAGAATACCAATTAATCAACTGACGCTCCTTGTAAATGTCATCTTCACGCATCTGATGAACATCAAGCGCACTAGGAATTGATAAATTCAATATAACTAAAAATTGGTTTGGTGGATGTAAAGGAAAAATTTGCAGACTTGGAAGAAAACTGATATAAATGTAGAAACTTCTCATTTTCATCTAAAAAAGACAGATTCCATACCACATTTATAATTGGACTCTCATAATTTTAGAATGGACACGAGCTGAAAGTCCTTGTAGTTATGGCCCTATATTGTATTAATTTGTAATTTCAATTACAGGTTAATAAATAATAATAATAATAATAGAATGGATAACTTTAAAGAAGGCTGAGATTGTTCAAAGCAGCTCAAAAAATCTCAACGCTTTTTTTTTTCGGTAAATAAAAGCGTTTGATGCATCAAGTCGGATAGATCATGGCCTATAACAAAGCAGCCTCCTTATTTGTTTTTCGTCTACAATCAAAACGAAGTTATTTTGATTGTTGATATTCATCAATAACGTTGAAGTAAATTTTTTTTAAATTGGGAAAGTGATCCACTAAACTAAAAAAGGAACGAATTGTGTTTTGATATGTATTGACGCTCTTGCATAATTTGCGAATATAGGACTAATGTTAAGAAAGCATTCCCAAGCATTTTGAGATTCATATTCGGATCACGCAAAACGTTTAAATAACACAAAAAGCAAAAACGTAATTGCATTCCAACACATTGAATTTTTTCAAAACGAAACAAAACAAACATCTTATCACTTATGCTAAGTGTTTCGGGAAACCTTTATAGGCTCTTAATCATAAATCAAACAAAAAATTGTTCCCTACTAGAACGTGTGCGGAATTTCTAAACAAATAATTTACATTGGAGGCTTGGGTAATAGGCTATACAAAACAAGCGGCGGATAATTATCGCGTCCACCTGAATTACAGGTAAAAAGGGGTACAGCAAAGCAGCACGCGAAAAAGGAAACAAATCCACGCCAGTGTTCGAAAATGTTTCAGAAAACTTTTTAACTATGATAATAAAAATTAAGACATTAACAAAATAACACACAAAAGTGGCAAAAGCATAGAAAAGCAGCCATATTCACTTCCCGTATACACTTTTATCGCCACCACTGTTGTTACGATAGACGATTTAGTGCTTCAAAAAATGGCGGTTTATCCTTGCCAAGTAGATGCAAGAGATTAGAATAGAAAATAAATGAACAAATTTCTCCAAATCCAGTGCAGTTAAAAACTGAGGATATCACTTGTATTTCTTAATTGCTGATGAATTACTTGCAATTAAAATTCATTTCACACCAACAAATTAGTTCAATTAACGAGTTGGCGGGTTGAAAATATGCGCAACCCTTACCCGACGCCGCTGCCGCCTTTATGCAACCACACAAAAAAAACGAAATCCCTTCACTTAAACACTGAAATACTTGAAATTAAAATAATCGATGTGTGTTCTAACCTTGCAGAAGCGTTTAGTTAATCCTTTGTTCCGATAATTTGCACAATGAGGAAAAATATAAACAAAAAATAAATAGCAAAAGCAACTTTTGATATAGAGACCGATTGTCGTTTTTCTTCCCTTCGTGTATTTTTTTGTATTTTGTGTATGCTGCACGCAACAGAAGAGAATACAACAAGCGAACAAACAAGGCGACGAATCAAAATCAAACTGAACTAAACGCATAAAATATATCGAAGCATAGTGTTCGATAAGAAAAGGGAATTTCTTTGAGTTCCCATAAAACAAAAACATAGGGGAATTTATACGATTTACGAAAAAGCGGTTACATATCGAGGGAAAGGCAATTTTGTTGTTTGATTTTATGTGCCGTACAATGCTGCCAAGTTAAATTTATTTGTTGGTCGTTTGTAAGTATCGAATGGTTGGTGACTTTACTGGTAATTACGATTATGTGCATGAATGATTAAGTGATGCATAACGAACGAGGGCGAGTGCTGCGTAAAGGGGTTTTCTTTTATATGTCAAAATATAATTGCATCATTAATGGTAAAAATTATTTTACAAAAGAATACATTTATAATGTATTTGCATACATTTAATCCATGATCGTTGGTACAGAGCGTGTACGTGCTATGTTTGTTTTAAATATTTTGAAGTTAAGTTTATGCTGCTTAGTTTCTTTAGAGACCTTGAGATTCACAACGTTTTGTTCAGATAGCAGACAGTATAATCGTTTATAATTTAAAAGTTATCGGATATATCATATAGCAAAATTTTCTGGGGACACAAGCAATATTACCTTGCTGACAAGGGGTTGCCGTACTGTAGTGGATAAATGCGTTACAAAACTCGATCACATGTTTAAACGTATCGCATATTTTCACAGAGGTGGCTCTTAAAACCCACTGACAACATTTATACAATTTCTACCATCTATAAAAAATATTTTCAAATTAAGTCTCTCGAAGCCAGAACTATTGTTACCTTAAAGCCGTTGTCAAAAGCTCCTGTCAACTGTAACACCATCTAATTTATTGGTTTTATTTTTCATTTACATAAAAACATTAAAGATTTTTCGCCAAAACAGCAATAATTGTAATGTGTGTATATGAACAACATAATCTCAAAAAATTAAAGTTACGCAATTTTAAATGGCTTGTAGTAGAAACTGCATGTACCTTCATTATCAATGTAAGCGAAACCTTAGGCAAGTTGCTGCAGCATTTCCTTTGAGTTTTATAGCACCCTTTACTTCTCTCAAAAAAATCCCATAATTCTCTTCAGACTACTTTTCGTTAAATAAAAATATACCCAACTGACATCAGCTCACTCTGGTGGCGTTCATAGATAACTCAAATTGATGTCAGTTATTTTAAAGAAGTCATGGGAGAAAATTATAGTTGCCCCCACTCAGGTAGTTTATTTACTTACTTTAAAATTTGTCTTGTAGCTATTTATTTATATATATTTATTTTATTTATTTATTTATATTTATTTATTTATAAGCGGCTTGTAATCGCCAACTTCTAGTAGCGACTTGATTATAAAGTTGCACCAAATTTTTAATAAACACATCTTATTGTTACAGTTTGAGAGACCGAACACAGTTTTAAGAACTATGCTTAGGAAATTTTTAATAGGTCGTTCGAATTGCTCTGAATTGCTACGAATGTCTACGAATTTCCCGAAAAACTACGAAAAAGCCTTCCATTAGCTGATTTTTTTTTTTTTTTTTTTAAAGAGAGCTCACGAGAGAAAAAAATATTTTCCCTCCCTACGAATTTCTGCCTGGATGTTCAATTGAAAATAAAAAAAACATCTCACATTTCGCGGAAATATTTTGCTTTCTCATGAGTTCCCTCTTCTACGAAAAGATCAGCTAATTTTTCGAAGTTCGTAGACATTCGTAGCAATTCAGAGCAATTGGAACGGTGACCAGTAGGTCTGTTCCAATTCATTTGTGTACAGAAATTCGTTGTTGAGTAATTTGGGTAAAAATCTCTCTTTCAGAAAGCAACTCTGCCGAATCTTGTGAAACGACTTTTCGTAGAATTTCGCAGAATTAACAAACCGTCAAAAAATGAAATGTAAACTGCTATCAGATATAAGAAATATCAGAGGTTTTTTTTTTCAACAGAAGTTTGTAGGGAAAGGGAATATTTTACCCTCTCATGGGTGCCATCAGAAAGCCCAAGCGGACTTAGACTGAAAGCTGTTCTTAAATCCCGTGGAGGTCCGACAAGCTACTAGGAAACTACTGCGGTGTAATAACGCATACATTTTAGCAGGCGTACGACGAGTTTTGTCGTTTAAATGAATTATAAATTTGTTATTTTTTTCAAATAAAGTCCAACAATTGAAAACTGGGCTTTCTGTTATACATAAATAAACTTTGTTTTTCATTACAATTCTGAAATGTTGGTGCTGAAAATGAGCGTTTTTGAACGTCGTAAGATGAATTATGTCGGCCTCTATAGGTGCTAAGCGAAGGTGAAGTTTCCCGTTAGTACGCCGACAAGTCATTTGCACTCATTTCTGTCTAAAAATAGAAGAAAAGCCGCGCATTTCTTGCAAACGTTCGGGAGCATGCACTTGGTCATCCTGCATCCTGGAGAGTCACGCCGTTTATAGTTGTGCTGTTAGGAGACGCAACTATCGACGAAGGCCCTAACCAAGGATGCAGGTGGTCCCAAGGTGGATTTCGGGCCCTACGAATGACTTTTTTGAACCTTGTGTAAGCGCTCTCACTCTCACACATCACACCACTCGAAAGACAACCCATCATACTCATCACGCCACGGTATCATGACAGACCACAATATTCGGATCGGATGATACCGCCTGCGATAGGTTGCCTAGCATCGAATCGGTGTAAGTTCCAGTACTGTTTGTGGCGCTGTGCTAGCATATAAGTGGGCTGCATTGTGGAAGCAAGAGACAGTCGAAAGAAAGTTAAGAGCGAATATAATAAGTGCTGATTGGGAAATTGTAAATTTGAGAGCGTGCTTTTATGCTTCTTATACTTGCCTTACTAGTTCACCGGCAGTATCATTTCCTATGATGTGCCGACATCCTTTTTACGCGTTCAGTCTGCCGACCAAATTAAGGGAAGACTTGCATTCCTAAACTATCTTGGAAGTGGTTAAAGGGTTGAGTAAGTCCTTAAGCATAGCTTGGCTGCCGCTACACTTATTCTTCACAATATAGTTAGTGATCGTAAACGCTTCCTCCTGGAAGACCGACGCGGAATTACTTAAGGAGGTGTGAAGGCTAACGTTGTCGAATGAACTCACATTTCAGTCGGCTTAGTTTTGTAACCTCTGGCACAAATGTGGATAGAATCATTGTTAATAACAATGACTCTTGTTAAAGGAATGCTAATGTCATCCATCATCATCAGTGCACAACTGGTATACGAGTTTGTTCGAAATTTTTAAAAGATCGTGGGTTTGCTGATTTGCCGATTGCGAAAAGCTTAAATTTTTGTAAACCATAGGCATTGATGCAGGCGAGAAACATGATTCTTTCTTTATTAAGCTTTCGGCCAGGAGCTGACGATTCCCCAAAAACTACAAGAGTTTGCTGGGCATAATTCGGGCTCGTCAGCGTTATAAATTTGTTAATGAGTCAAGCCGAGCTCTCTAACTTGTTCTTAAATTGAAAACTGGTCCACAAACTGCTCTCTGTTTGACACTTTTTCTCTGTAAATTTTCAACAGGCGAAATCCGTGTTTCTTTTTAAGTTTATCACCCTACCATTGCTCGCATTAAAAGATCCTGGGCTGTTCTTTGTCTATTCACATGCAATGAGGAAGCCTTTGTCTTGGGGATCTTGCTGAAAATTGGCACATTTTGCTGTTCTTGTTCTAGGAACCACTTGAACAATGCTTTCTCCATGTTCGGGTGTTCGCAAGCCTTTAAAGTTATGCTCTTCCCGGATACACATTCGGTATCGGTAACAAACTTTCTTATTTCGCCCTCTCTTTCTTTAATTGTAGATTTACTATACTAAAGTTGTCTTTTATATATCGGGATTAGAGAACAAAACCAAATGTTAATCATCGAAAACAGCTTTATTGTTTTTCAAAATATTCCCCATTAAGATCTATACACTTCTGAATGCGTTTGAACAAATTGTCGAAGCACTTTTGTCACTCTGATTGAGGTATCTCCAAAACATGCATTCTGAACGCATCCACCGCTTCTTCAGGTGGCGAAAAACGTTGACCTTTCATTTTATTTTATACGGGAATAAAAAGAAGTCATTCGGTGCCAAGTCAGGACTATACCGCGGATGACTCATCAAATCGATGTTTTGAGTGCTCAAAAATGCAGTTGTTTGAGCCGATGAGTGAGAGCTCGCATTGTCGTGGTGAAGAGTGATCCGTCTTCGGCGGTTGATTTTCCTGATTTCTTGGAAGACAACTGGTAAACAAATGGGTGTGTACCAATCAGAATAGACTGTTTTGCGTTGTTCTAGTGGTACGGTTGCGACATGTCCAGTTTTTCCGAATAAACAGGCGACCATTTGCTTGGAAGTGCTTCGTGCGCGAGCAACTTTTGTTGGATTTGGCTTAATTTGAAACACCCATACAGTCGACTGCTGCTTACTTTCGTGCTCATACGCTTAAATCCACGATTTAACACCTGTCACGATGTCATAGACGTGTTTCGAAGCACCGCGATCGTATTTCTGGAGCATTTCTTTCGACCAATCGACACGAGCCTCTTTTTGAGCGATTGACAAATTGTGTGGGATCCAACGCCAATATTAGTTGGCGCACAGCATCAATGGTTTCCGGAACAATAACTAATTTTCGACGACTTTCACGAAATTCGTCTTTGTGTGAACTACGACCTCGGTTGAACTCACCATGATCCTTGATGGAGCTTCATTGCCAAAAATTGAATTAAGTTCTATGCACTGTTGTTGAGTTAATCCACGTCGAAAGTTGTAAAAAATAATCGCACGAAAATTTTCACGATTTAATTGTATTTTTTGAACGAGATGAATCTTTTGAGTTACTCTAAACAACACAAATAGCGTTCGTATGTCAAAACCTTCTGAGTACGTATAACCTCAAAAATGTCAAACTTTACGATAGAGCCGGAAGTTGCCAAATTGCAACACAAGGGTTGCCCAATCCCGAAATATAAAACTCAACCTTCTTATAATACAACATTGTACCCACGGCATAAAGAACGTATGGAAGCTCCTTTCTTAGTTATTTTTAAAATTTCCCTATTGTTTTTAATTGAGAATTTTTAATGACACCCATTTTTAAAACTCAAAAGCGACTAATCACTGCATTGAATTCATTAAAACTAACAGACATGCTTTCAATACATACGCTCATCGTTATAAAACTCAGGAGAAGCGGTAAAATAACTGCCGAAAGAAAACATAACGTAAACGAATAACACGAAAATTGCCAAGAACAAAATATGCATGAAGAACAAAAGTTGGACTTACTGAGTAAAGTTGCGATTACCACATTACAATTATGTTGTAAATTTTACTGTTGCGAAAACCAAGGAGTTGCGTTTATCAAGAGTTGCGTTTATCAAGAGTTGCGTTTATCGAGTACTGTATGAAGATAAGCATAGTAACAATTCATTTTATTATTTCAGGTTGTTTAATCAAGCGAAGTGGACGAAAGTTATTAATATAAAATACTTGTTTCTGTGTGTTGAGGAGTAAAACATCACTCAATAATACACCAGTAATAAAAACACATTTTCTACATAAAATTCGACTTAAATCATCAACATAGTTTCCTTCAAGATTGATATAATCAGTCCAAGGCTGCTCTAACGTTTCGGTACTTTATTTATAGAACGATTTATCTTTGACCTCAAAATAGGCTTCAGTTTCGGCGATCAGCCTTTAGAGCCTTTTTTTTCCGGCGAGCATCTTTTTGAGGTCTGAAAAGATGAAGACGTCGCTGGGGGCCAGATCTGGAGAATGCGGAAGCAATTCAAAGCCCAATTCGTGCAATTTGGACAAGGTGGCCAACAACAACTTGTAACATGGTAAATTGTCTTGGTGGAAGAGAATTTTCGTTTTCTTCATATGGGACCGCTTTTTTGCAATTTCTTCCTTCAAATGCCCCAAAAATGCCATGCAGTATTCGCTGTTGATCCTTTTTACTTTCTCAAGATAGTCGCTAATTAAAATTAATTGCGCATTCCAAAATACGTACCAGGTATACCAGTATGAAGTAAGCGTCAAGATGCAAATGTCTCGATAGGGAACATTTGATGTGAACGAGCCCTTATTTGTTTTTGTTTGTTTGCTACGACACCTGTGAAAAATATTTAGTATACATCCAGTCATTGAACAGACAACATCATATTTTTTCATCGTGTTAAAAATGTCGAATTTTGTACCAGAAAGTGACAATTCGTGGAAAGCATTAATTTTTTGTTTTCATTTGAAGAAAATTGCTGCAGAGTCGCATCGAATGCTTGTCGAGGCATATGGTGATCATTCTCTATCAGAAGCAACATGCAAAAGATGGTTTCAACGGTTCAGAAATAACGATTTTGATGTGAGAAATGAAGAACGTGGTAGACCACCAAAAAAGTTTGAAGACGCCGATATTGGATGGAGTCAAAAGCAAATGGCAGCAATGTTAAATAATGCACAACAAACAATTTCTGACCGTTTTAAAGCTATGGGAAAGATCCAAAAGTGTGGAAAATGGGTGCTACATTCATTCAATGAAATGATGGAAAACCGAAAAAACACTTGTGAAATTTTGCTTCAAAGATACGAAAGAAAATCGGTTTTGCATCGGGTTGTTACTGGCGATGAAAAATGGATTTATTTTAAGAATCCTAAACGGAAAAAATCATGGGTTAATCTGGGACAACCATTAACATCGACTGCAAAACCAGATCGATTCGGCAAGAAGACAATGCTGTGTGTTTGGTGGGACCAGAAAGGTGTGCTGTACCACGAGCTCCTAAAACCTGGTGAAACCGTTAATACTGATCGCTACCGACAACAAATGATCAATTTGAACAATGCATTGATCGAGAAACGACCAGAATGGGCCAGAAGACACGGCAAGGTAATTTTTCTCCATGACAATGCACCTGCACACAAAGCAAAACCGGTTCAGGAGGTTCAGGCTGGGAGCAGCTACCCCACCCACAGTATTCAACAGACTTGGCTCCTTCCGACTACCATTTGTTTTCATCGATGTAACACGCATTGGCTAAGCAGCACTTTGATTCCTACGAGGAGGTCGAAAATCGGGTGTCTGATTGGTTTGCCTTAAAAGACGAACAATTTTATTGGCGTGGTATTCACAAATTGCCAGAAAGGTGGTCATAATGTATACAAAACAATGGCCAATACTTTGAATAAAATGTTTTTACTTTCCCATTAATAATTAGTGTTTTTCATTTCATACCGGTATGCAATTACCTTGCCAGCCGACCTTTTGTGTTTTTGGGCGCTTTAGGCGTTGTTCACCGGCAGCTGTCCACTCCGTTGACTGCCGATTTGACTCTGAAGTGTAGTGGTGGTTCCATGTTTCATTCATTGTGACATATCGACGCAAAAGGTTCTGTTTATTCGAAACAAAACAGCTCTCATTGATACGTTTTTGTTTTTGGTCCAGTGTGAGTAAACGATTTTGAAAACAGCTTTCTCATAAGTAAATGTTCATGCCTTCTGATATCTTTAAGGAGTCAGCTATCTCACGCAATTTGACTGTGCGGTTTTCCAAAACGATTTTGTGTCTTTTTTTGACGTTACCAAGTGTAACCACCTCGATTGGCCTTTCAGAGTATTCAGCATCGTTGATGTCTGTACGGTCAAGTTAAAAGTCAGCATACCACCTACAAGTAATTGTTTTTAATGGCGCAGAGTCCCTGTAACTCTTTTCAAGCCAATGCTGAGCTTGCGCGGTATTTTTTCCCATCAAAAAGCTGTTTTAAGCCAAAACACGAAATTCTGTTTTTTCCATTGTTTTAAAAATCGCAAAAGCAGAGTCACATGAGCACTGTAACTTGCAACCTAATAATCAGATTGTCATGCAAATTTGGAACGTATTATTTAAAATTTTGTACTTCCCAAAAGTAATATGGATTCTTCTGTTAGTGGCGCCCTCTATATGTCAGTCTTATTGAGTGATGTGTTATGCCCACGAATACCTTGCAGCAATGAGGCTACATATGGTGGCAGTATGCGTATGAAAAGGGTAGAGAGAGAAATGGTAAATGGTGAAAGCGAGAGTTTCCAAATATGCGGCTGAATATACTAGTTCAAATCCAATGGTGGTTTCGGACCTGAGCTCTTTGTAGATCAGATTTTCACAATCATCCTGAAAATGACTCAGGAACTTAAAATCAACGTTTGCCATCTTTGCATATGGTAGTGTGCATTGAGACAACCTACACGTAGCTATGTCTTCTTTTGATGGCGATGAATAACGCTGCCTTCTTCGCAAAAGTTCGATTCACCGCAACCTTCATGTAAAATGTTAAACAAGGCAGCACGCTGTCATATGACCTTTTCAACAACATGCTCGAGAAGATTATGTGAAGCTCAACACGGTCTTTCAAAAGTCTGTTCAGCGTTTGGCTTATTGTAGGGATACCTTCGTCTAAGATGACGCACACAACTGGAGAAGAACACGAAATGAGAGTTTTGTTGCAAGTTAGTGATGACTTGATGGGCTTCTGGCTGCGTTCTGTGTAAGGTTCGCTACCAGAAGTCGTTTCAACACTGAAAAGGTTACTCATAGATTTGGGTATGCCGAAGGCCCATTTGAAATTTTTTAATATTAATTCCAAACATTCTGACACCACAAGAGAAACCAGAAAAAAAAACAGTTCCCCACTTTAAACGAAAAACGTCTAAAATCATTCTTTATTTAAATTTACAATCCACCATTCTAATTAAAGCTGAGAGCACATCCCTCCATCTGTGTCCTTATCCAGTCGTGGTAGAAGAACACATTCGCACTAACATCTGGATAGCCCTTAGCACATGGAACGCCCCAGTTCACGAGGCCTACCAGCTTCCCGCCGGCGACGAGCGGTGCTCCCGAATCACCGTGGCATACTCCAGTGCCATCTGTTGCGAGCGAGCAAATGTGGCCTGAGTCCACACCTTCGTCGCCGCTGTATTGTTCCTTGCAGCTTTCGTAACTCACGTAATTCGCTTCAGTCTTCCGCAGATGCTGTGAGACATCCTCGTTCTGGGCCGCCTTGCCCCAGCCTGTGATAAGGAGTTTGGTGCCCTCCTCGATCAGTTCAGTGGCTATTTCGATCGGTTGCGTCTCTGCGTCCCATTCGATAGGCGTCTCTAGCCGCAGCAGTGCAATGTCGTTGTGGTATAACGGCTTATCGAAATTGCAGTGTATGATGATCTTGTCCACATAGTAGTAGGCCTCTGGTTCCCAATTGTTGTGAGACCCCGCAGACACGTGGATTTTTGAGGCGGCCCGTCCCACCACGCAGTGTCCAGCTGTGATCACCCAATGCTCACCAATGATGGCTCCCGAGCACAGATGACTGCCAATCAGTGTCTGGATAGAGACAACGTATGGTGCGAAGCCCTTCTCAACGACAACTCCTCCAATGATCTGGTTTTCGATGTCCAAAACCGATTTACTGGACAGACGTCCTCGCAATGTATCCCTCAGCCGGATACCCTCGGCTGGAAGGTGACTCGCAGCCAAGAGCAGTACTGCTGCTATAAGTAACTTCATGGCTTTCCGGGCGTGAAGCAGTTCGGTTTCTTTTATACGCGGACTATTGGCCCTTGTGCGGGCCGATTAGGGTATGCGATAAGCGATTGTTTTAAATGAGTTTATCGTTTTAGTGTCATCGGTATTGCTCTGGATATAAATGCGCTTCATAAATACAACAGCTATTCGACTTGTTTATTGTCGCCAGCTATGGCCGGTGGAGAAGCAATCACTCTGGAGTGGTTATGACAGTGAATTGCTTGTTGTTGACGTGTTTTTTTTCCTGGAACCATCACTTCATGACTTCCAGAGGTGATGCCTGACAGCGAAGACCTAGTTTAACAGCTGCACTCGTCCAAGCCAGGTGGCGTCGTAGAATGTGTGAAAGAGTTTTTCAATATTTTGTCGATAGAGTGGAAAAAAAGTGACAGTCATGCATCGCTTCACCTGATTTAAATTTTGGGTCACCAATACGAGCCTTCAGATGCTCAGAGACTTAAGGGAACAACGTGAGGTGGTTGCTGTTCAACTCTTGCGGTAGAACTTCAAGTATGTACACATAATTTACCTTTGTTGAATTTTAGCCTAAAACAATTGTAGAATTGAGGCTAAATCCGAGAATGTAACAAAATAGCGCAGCGTCTTGATCCAAGTAGAGTTGTGTAGCTCAGGACACACATAGTTCCTGGACCTAGTTCAGGTCCTGATCATGCTGTTGGAACTATAAGTACATAGTTCCACGAAAATGTATTTAAAGTAACGCAGTTCCAATCGTTTTTATTTTTTCATCTAACATGTTGCACACTCTGCTTTTATTGACAGTAAATGTCAATAAATACTATATTTTCGTTTTTGGGAAGTTTTCATTAGGAATTTTTGTCTGTTGTTTTTACATTTGTAAGTCTACTCTAAGCCGGATGAGGAAGCACTTAGTCTTTTCGACAGAAAAGTTTTGCGTGCGATTTTTGGTCCTATTTGCGTTGATGGCATCTGGAGGAGAAGATTTAATGACAAACTCTCTGGGCTGTACAGCGACATGCGACTGGTCAAGCGTCTACGGACACCACTGCTCCGGCCCGAAAAGTCTTTGAATCCGAGCCATTGGGACAACGCAACAGAGGACGAGCTAGACTAAAGTGGTGCAGACAAGTGGAGAAGGACCTCAACCAACTTGGAGTGCGCAACTGGAGACAGCTGGCGAAAGATCGTGCTAGCTGGAGAGGCATGTTGGTTGAGGCCCAGCTCCACCCCGGACTGTAGCACCACATGAAGAAGAAGAAGAAGTCTGTTCCAAATCATTTGTCTACAGAAGTTCGTAGCTGAGTAGTTTGGGTAAAAATCTCTCTTGGAAAGAGTAACTCTGCCGAAACTTGTGAAAGGACTTTTGGTACAAATTCGCGGAATCAACGAACCGTCAAAAAAAAAAATCTTATCATCTATCAGATGTGAGAATTTTCAGAGGCTTCTTTATATTCATTTTGACAGACATACGCTGCCCACGGAACTTTTTTCGGCAGAAATTCGTAGGGTGGGGAAATATTTTACTCTCTCATGATCTCTCTCTTCTACGAAAAATCAGCAAATGGACTGTTTTTCTTTTGGCGAATTTCGTAGGCAATCACAGCTTTTCAGAGCAATTGGAACCTTGTGTAGTATATCCATTGTTTTTTTTTTAGAAAGTGTGCATAGAGACGAGCTGTATAGTGTCATGTCTTGTTTTGGCATTCCTATTAAAATCGTGAGATTGTGTAGGATGACGATGGAGAACTGTCGTTGCTTCGTCAAGGTCCGTAACTAACTCACCGAGACTTTCAATATTGAAAAAGGTTTTAGACAAGGCGACACACTGTCATGTGACTTCATCAACATCATTCTCGAGAAGATCGTGCGTAACTCACAAGTCAACACCAGAGGCACGATCTTAAAGAAGTCAGTTCAAATGCTAGCTTACGCTGATGACATTGACATTGAGTGAGTGGATAAACACAGCGAGCCGTCAATGAGGCGTTTGCTGGTATTGAAGCGGAAGCGACTAAAATAGGTCTGGTGGTTAATGAGGGCAAAACAAAGTACAAGCTGTCATCAAGAAAGGACACACAATATTGACGTCTCGGACAGAGCGTCACACTAGGCAGCAGAAACTTCGAGATAGTCGTGGACTTCGTCTATCTCGGCCCCGCAGTAAATAAGGACAACAACACCCAACCTGAAATCAAACGCAGAATCACTCTTGCCAACCGCTGCTTCTTTGGGCTCTAGAGTCAATTAAATAATAAAGCCCGCTCTTGAAAGACTAAGCTCGCTTTATATAACAGCTTGACCTTCCCAGTCCTATTCTATGGCACGGAAACCTGGACGTTACTAAAAGCGGATGAGGAAGCCCTTAGTATTTTCGAGAGAAAAGTTTTGCGTGCGATTTTTGGTCTTGTAGGAAAAGATTAAACGACGAACTGGATGGGCTGTGGTCAAGCGTCTTCGGATACAACGCTTAAGATAGCTAGGCCGTGTTGAGCGTATGGATACCACTGCTCCGGCCCGAAATGTCTTTGAATCAGAGCCATTGGGACAATGCCACAGAGGACGACGTAGACTAAGGTGGCGCACACAAGTGGCGAAGAACCTGAACTAACTTCGAGTGCGCATCTAGACACAACTGGCGAAAGATCGTGCTGGCTAGAGAGGCATTTAGGTTGAGGCCCAGGTCCATACCGGACTGTAGCGTCACAAAAAGAAGAAAAAGAAATAGGAAAAGAAGAAGAAAAAGAAGAAGAGAGGTTATTTGGGCAACAAGCCAGATAAGAGCATTGTACTCAGACTTGAATGAGTTTGTAGGCAATCATCCGTTGTGAAAATTCCATAAAGTTTTTTTTATTTTTTTTTTTGTAATAAGCGTCAGCCTCAAAATATCAGAGAGTTTCTAGGAGGATCAAATGCGACTGTAAGGACTGTATGCATACAGTCTGTGTGATCAATCTAGTTAACGGTTACATTAGATCTGTAGATCTGGAGACTACTTTCAGATGCGTTGTCGTGCGGGTTCTAGTAAATCAATGTCTTTTTTATTTATTTTTTTGCTCCTTCCAGGAGATCAAGGAGCTTTTTCTAGGGCTGGTTCCGGAATTGAGGCTGTTTTGATATATTTTTTTTTTGTTGGACTACACTGGAGCACTCAGACTCAAATACTGGTCCATTGTACTACTAGGCAGTAACCTCCATTTAATGTAATTTCTTGGTTTTCCGAAGAAAAACCAAGATGCGCTTCTGTGATATAGAACTTAGGTTTTTAGTTCCCACCACATCAGCGCCAAATAACCGCCACCTGATACGAGCGAAGGCAGGACACTGACAGAGAAAGTGCTCTGAAGTGTCTTCACCTTCTCCACAGGCGTCGCAGAGTGTGACATTACTAAGCTCAAGCCGACTCAGGTGCATAGCGAAGGTAAAGTGTCCCGTTAATACGCCAACAAGTCTGCACTCGTTTCTGTCTAGAGATAGCAGAAAAGAAGCGGATTTCTTGCAGACGTTTGGGAGCATACTCTTGGTCACCCTGCATCCTGGAGAGTCACGCCATCTCTGGTTGTGCTGTAGGGATACCCAACCATCGACGGAGGCCCTGACCAATGACGCGGGTAATCCCAAGGCGGGTTCGGGTCCTACGAATGCCTCTGCTGAACCTAGCCTAGCTAGTTTATCGGCAGTTTCGTTTCCCAGGATCCCGTGATGACCAGGGACCCAGACAAGTCTTAGCGAATTCAGCCTGCCGTCCGAATTGAGGGAAGTGGTTAAAGGGTTGAGTAAGGCCTTGAGCACAGCTTGACTGTCGCTGCAGACGCAGACACTTCTTCCCTTCAACCTATTCTTCACAATGTAGTTGGTGGCAATTAGGATTGCGAAGGCTTCCGCCTGGAAGACCGACGCGAAGTTTCCTAAGGAGGCATGAAGTCTAATGTTGTCGTTTTCCACGAAGTCTCCAGCTCCAGAACCCTGTTTTCATATTACTTAAAGGTTTGTTTGTTTGACATTTGAACCCTTGAACAAAAAACTTACGTCAAAAACTCTTTCTGCTTAGCAGCCGCTTCAGTCCGCTCTGCTGGATCTTCTCTTCAATCTCCCTAAACTGTTACAAAGTTTGCAGCATCTCCTCACACAAGCAGTTTACTGATTGTACATCGTCTGTAAAGTATTCTCATATTCCTTGGCCTATGTATCTTACAGTTTTTTAGGCTGCTTAGTGGAAGCCATTATTAACTACACTTGGTTCGAGTTTACAATTGGAGGACCTCGCTCCGAAGCACGCTTAACACCACGGAATAATTGCTGCTTATGTCGGGTGTCACAATGATTTGTCAAATTACAAGGATTGTATTGGCATCGTGCCTAATCAGCAATCTTGTTCATATCCACATATTTTTATGCTCTTCTCTATAAAACGCACAGAGTGATGTAATCTTAGATGTCCACTTAACATTTTGTTTCCGTTTCAGAGGTTGTTTTCGTCAAGTCACCACAATTCTCAGATAGGCACCCGATAGTCAACAAAAAACTGATTTGACATGGTTTTTCCACGTCGATTCGGAAGACCCGAAAATAGCAAACGATAACTCTCGAGACATTGTACACAAGCCAAAAGCACTAAATGCTGCGTTCCTCTTCAGCTGGTCTTATTGCTTTATTGACCGAACTAACGATGCCGCTATAAAGATTCATATCTTCACTGCGTTTTATCTTAGATAACCCCCAATTGGATAATCGGGGGTGCTATATAAGGCGCTGTCCGTCGGTGGAGTTCACACAATAAGTGCTGTTAAAATGCGGGTCATACTGTGGCTACTCGTATTCGCCGCACCCTGTGCCCTGGGTATACGCGTCAAGAAACTCACGAGTGTTATTCCCGAGGTGGAAACAGAGAGTAGGATCTTGGGTGGACAAGAGGCCGAGGATGGATTCGCGCCATATCAAATCTCCCTGCAGACGGAGTACGGAAGTCATCTTTGCGGCGGAGCCATCTTGAACGAAAACTGGATTCTGACGGCAAGCCATTGCATTGAGATCTATTACTTCTACGGAAATGAGGAAAACCTCCGGATTGTGACTGGAACACAAAACTACAAAAAACCTGGTGCTACGTACTTCGTGGATGAGCTAGTGATGCACTGCAACTACGACAACCCGGAGTTTCACAACGATATTGCGTTGATTCGCGTTAACTCTTCGATCGTGTTCAACGAGGACACAAGGGCGATTGACCTTCCAACGAAGACGCTGCAGATTGGCGATAGAGTAACGCTGACGGGCTGGGGCACGACCGAGCTGTGGGGAGAGAGACCGGAAAAACTGCATAAGATTTCGCTGGAATACGTGGCACACAGTGAATGCCTGCGCCTCCTGGAAGGTGACCCTGGCTTGGACTTCAGCCATATTTGTACGTACACGCGGGAGGGAGAGGGCGCATGCCATGGTGATTCCGGAGGGCCGCTAGTGAAGGACGGTCAGTTGTATGGTGTAGTAAACTGGGGATTCCCGTGCGGTGTAGGGAAACCGGACATGTATGCAAACGTGTACTTCTTTCTAGACTGGATACGAACTCAAATAAATGGGTGTGGATATATATAGAATGTGAACTGGGAGAGTTTAGCTTGACTTTGGAATAGGATGTATTTTTTTAAATGCTCCTCTTATATTTTGCTGTTAATTCACTTTATTCGTGAATCGTTTTAAACTCAAAGGGCACTCAAAAGACACCTCACTTCATCGGTGTTTTTATGGTATCGGGCTAGCATAAAGAAGAACAAGAACAGGTACACTGTAGACAACGTCTTGTTTTTGAGATCCAATATATTGGAGCAATAGCAGAGGTTGTTGGGGTATGAAGAAAAATTCATGATCATTCGCTTTGACAGAAATGGAAAAGCAACTCCCACTCCCACCCCCACAGAAAACGAGAACTTTCCATACTTTTACTTCTTCTTCTTGTGGCGATACATTCCGGGGTGGAACTGGGCCTCAACCTACATGCCTCCTTAGCCAGCACGATCTTTTGCCAGCTGTCTACAGTTACGCACTCCTAGTTGGTTGAGGTCCTTCTCCACTTGTGAGCGCCATCTTAGCCTAGGGCGTCCTCTGTTGCGTTGTCCAAATGGCTCTGATGCGAAGACTTTTCGGGCGGGCCAGAGGTTTCCATACGCTGTAAAAGTTAACACGATCAACGAAATTCGAACTGAGTAAACAACTCAGTGGCGAATGCCTCCGCTGAAAGTTGCTGACTCCAGTGTCTGACCGACATCGAAGATAAGGGCAATATGATATTTTGCACACGCGGCAAGAATTGCATGCCCGGGTATCGGGCAGTTGGAGTTAGGAAGTGGCAGTCAGATGATTCAGAGATTGTAAGCGACGCAGTTCGCGAGGAAGTTGTTAAAATAAAGTATTTAGTTATTAGCAACAATAAATATGTATATTTATATGGTCCAACTTAAACGTTGTATCCAAAGACAACCAGGCACATGTCGTTGTACAGCCCATAGAGGTCTTAGTGGAGTCTTCTCCTTCACATATGACGCTTTGTCCGAGACGTCGGTATTGTGTGTCCTTCCTTGACACAGCATGTACATGTACTTCGTTTTGTCCTCATTAACCACCAGACCCATCTTAGCCGCCTATCAGTTGGTGGACAAACGGTTTCAGACGCCCACACATCACGCAGAGAAGATCTTGTAAGCGATGTTGAGGAGGCTGATCCCTGTGTAGTTGCCGCAGTCAAAGGGTTCTTCTTTCTTGTGGACCGGGCAAACGACCCTGAGATTCTATTCATCAGGCATGTTTTTCTACGACCATATCCTGGGTAGAGTGCAACGTTTACACGCCGAAGGGTCTAGGTTCGATTCCCGGCTGAACACCTCGAATTTTTCACGGTACCACCTCTTTCGAGCTGCTAACAACACTCAAAGAGTAATAACTGTCTAAGAAAGTTTAAACTTCGCCGTTCGGAGTCGGCAAAAAACAGTAGGTCCCTTCTAATCGTGAGAGAACAGTAGCGCGCACAACACGAGTAGTTGGTGACCAAGCTAGGCCCTGGTCGCCTGTGGACTGTCGCGCCAACAATTATTAATTATTATATCCTGCGGATGAGCTGGTGCATGCGTCCAATCAGGTCATCACAGTTGATTGAAATAGTTCTGCTGGTAGTCTTGCCGCTCTAGCAGTTTTATTCGACTTCAGCTTCGATATTACTATCTTCACCTCCTCTAAGTCGGAGGGACGGAATTCTTGTCTGTCATGATTCAAATTGGGTAGAACCTTCTGCTTAACAGCGGAATTCGGGCCGTCATCGTCGTTTAAGGAGTGTACAGAAATGATTCTTCAAGATTCTCAGCAAACCTCCGATTCTACCACAAGCAGTCCATTTTGGGCCCAGCAGGCTTCGGTCCGAACCTTGTATCCGCTGGATAGCTGTTTTAAATTTTGCTAAAACTTTCGGACAACATTCGTGCCATAACACTTTTCCATATCCTCGACAGTGCGCTCTCATGCTCATTCGTCTAAAAAGGCAACGCTCTTTCCTGCTTTGCCTGCTCTCGTCGTCAAACCAAAGGGTCCTTCTGGGTGGAGACGTGAAACTCAGCACATCAGTGGCAGCCTCTTTGAAGGCTGCTTGACAACCTTTCTTGTCTTTTTCTGTAGTCTACGCAGGCTGCGTCGAACTCTGAGCGAGTTTCAGGGAGAATCGGTTGGCAAGGTTTCATTGTAAGTATTAGTTAAGTTTAAATTTAACATAAGGTTTGGTTTGGTTTCAAAGAAACAAAAAAACATACAACCTTTGTAAAATCAAATATGCCATGTCCAAAGACAATTCCTACACTTGATATAAAGATCAGATTAGAGCACTTAAATTAAATTTAAGAACTATTGTTAAATTAAAGTAAAATATTTTTAAATATTTTCTTAGAATTAAGTCATTAATATTATGGAGTTAAACAAAAGTACTGAAAAACGAAATAAAATATTTATGCGCCAAGGAGTTTACTCATCAAAAATTCTTTGAAATTGTTTTTAATTTTAAATGAAGAATTAATACAGCAAAACGAATTATTGTTAAAATATATTATACTAAAATAGTGGACCAGCACCGATATGTGAAACAAATCTGGAAACCAGTAAAGAATAATATACTGCGTCATGCTATCTGCGACTAAGAGTCAATTTACCAAAAAGAATTACGCTCCCAAAAGTCAAAAAAGTTCAAATCCTTAACCTGTTCCAAGTAAGTTTACGATCTACGAGTATAAATCTCTTCGCCTAAAAGCATGCAGCATTTTCTTTAAAATTTTCGCTGCATCCGTTTAGATTTCAAAGCGCCAAGCACGCCACAAGTATAAACAACTCGACTTCAATCATAAATTTCACTTTATTCTCAAAAAACCTACAGGAACTTTTGCAACCCGTGCCCCGACATTCAACATGACCTTCTCACGCCCTCCTCTTGGTCGCAGCCATTGATGCTAGTCCTTATGAAGTCGTGGTAGTATGATATTTTTGCATGCGCGTCCGGATAACCCTGAGCGCACGGACGTCCCCAATTCACCAATGCCACAAGCTTGCCGTTGTGCACCAGCGGGCCACCGGAGTCACCGTGGCAGGCGCCTTTTCCCTTGTCATTGAAGGTGCACACGTGCCCGATGTCCACCCAAGAGCTGTTGTTGTGCTGTTCTTTGCACATTTCATAGGGCACAAACTTCACCTTCAGTGTCTGCAGTTTAGTCGGCACCATCCCGCCCAGTGACAGAGTTCCCCAGCCAGTGAGTACGAGCTCGTCGTTTTCCTGCAGCGGCACATAGTCGTAGTCAATCTTTGCGGTAGTCCCGCTGAATTGAATTGACTCTTTGAGGCGAATCAATGCGATGTCGTTGGCGTACGCCGGGTGGTTGTAGTTGCAGTGCATCACAATTTTGTCAGGGAAGTAGTATGTGGCAGTGGAATTGTCCGTCAAGTCCTGCGTGCCGGCGAGGATTTTCATCTTGTCCGGCATCTGCGATGCCACGCAATGGGACGCTGTGATGACCCACTTCTCGTCGATGATGGCTCCCCCACAGAAGTGACGTCCCGAAAGAGTTTGCAGCGAGATCTGGTAAGGGGCCAAACCAGCTGGGGCTTCCTCACCACCAACGATCCGATGCGTTGTGAATTGCGGTGGATATAGTATTTCAGGATCGGCTGCGAACGAAACTGCTAACGCGACAAGGAAGCAAAGAATGAAGAACTGCATGATGGGGGTTCCCGTCGTCGTTCTGCCAGCTGTACTGAGCATTCATTGCGGCTTCCTTTTCTTTTATACCGCCGTCCGGCGGTTGTTGTCAGTGGGATCACGTAGTGATCGTGATAATTTATGCGTCACCCAACCGCTCCCGGGGTCCTGCTGGTTGTCAGAAATGATGAAGCCGCGACACGCAGTTTTGAGGGCATTCGAGTTGGTTGACCTGGATCGAAAGTGATTGAAGTGTAGCGAGTGGCGTTGAGTTTAGATGTTTATTTTGGCTTTACTTAGCCAACTTATTTTGGGGGAATTTTTTTGTTCGATAAGGGAGCAAGCGATTTCGTTTTCTACACGACGGTTGTTTAAAACACAAAGTTGCTCACGTTTTTTTGAAGTTACGTACTGGGGAGAGAATTTAGAACAAATTCGATATTGTTGGCGGACAAGATATGACGCGATGTATGTAATGACTTTTGACAACATGCATCTAAGGAAATGCTATTGCTATTTGGTTTCGCAAAATTCGCCTCTACCTCCTGCCTTAATTTCAAAACGAATTCAGGTTCCGTTAGGCAGCTTACAAGACCAACATTGTGTATGTCCATCAGTTGAAATAAAAGTTGATTTTAAACTACGTCTGCGCATACGAACGCAATACCAAGTCAATTAAAGTGCTTTCAGCTGCTGCACAGTGTGGTGAATCGCTGATTTAGCAAGATTTAATTCAAAAAAATGACATGCTCCAAAGTAAACTAACCCCATTTTTTACAGTTTAAGCCCCCCACTTAATGACTGTGCATATTTTTATGGTACAGCTAGTGCAACATCAAAAAAAAGATCGCAAAGTTAAAATTGTATGTAATTCTTTGATACGAAAGTAAATTTGAGGAGCACGTGTTTATTTGGTTTTCTAAGTGGTTCGTGTACCGATTCTTAATTGTTTTTCTTTTAGAGTAAGAAGATTCTTATTAATAACAAAAATATGTCATTAGGGGGGAATGAAATGGGAGATAAAATATGTGTTTTTTGTGTTCATTGAACGAAAAGTAGAATTGTTCACTGTCAAATTGGACGTCATATTTGTTGTAAAACTGTGATTGTTAGCAACAAAACCGAGTCTCTTTTTGCGCACAGGTGCGACACCCATATTAAATTTTTCATATTTTAGGATGGAACACAAAATTACGAAAAAACAAATTTTTGATGTATGGATTTCTAAACTCCAAATCTAAATCAAGCGCTTAGATGCTGTTTTTTCTTTTGTTATGGCTTTTTTTGGTAATATATAATTTTTCGAGGCAGCAATGAAGTCAATTAAACCAACCTTAAAAACTTTATGTATGAGATTTGAAGAAAGATGGGTTAAAAGTGGTCGGCATAGAGAGCGCTTCGAAAATACAAATTGCGCATGATACTACCACAACATGTTTTAGATGAAATACCTTCTTCATCTAATTCTACTGGAGTACGAAGGCCGAGAAAAAGCGCTGCCAAACCATCTGAAATGAACAATATAGATAACCTTCGAAGAAAGCATGTGAACCAAAAAGTAAAGTCCTCTGGATTAAGCACCCTTCACTCATGAATACGATTTATGGAATGTATCCTTCATAAAGCGTATAGATTAGATGTAAAAGTGTGGCAGGTTAGAGACCAAGAAAGTAAAGAAAAAGTCCAAGCCAAAAAAAAAAATGAATTCAAGAAATATTTAAAACTGAAACTGGGTTATAAGTTAATATGCCAACTCAAAAGTCTGGCAATACTAATGATGGAAACACGGCTAGAAGATTCCTTAGAGATGAAGAAAAATATGCACAAATTACAGGAATTGATAGGGAAATGATCAAAAAGGTTCATGTAATCTTAGAAGCTCCTGGGTCTGGGTCCCGATTCATTCAACTGCTTTTGAAAGCTATGGAAGGGAAACAAGGTAACTGTACTTTAAAAATTATGCCTGGTATTATATGCCAGCAAGTGTACGTGAAGTCTTGTTTCATAGAAAACAAATAATTTCTTTTTGTATACCTCCAATCGGTCGCCGTGGCGTAGTGGGTAGAGTGCGACGCTCACACGCCGAAAAGTCTAGGTTCGATTCCCGGCTGAACACCTCGAATTTTTCATGGTACCACCTCTTTCGAGCTGCTGACAACACTCAAAGAGTAATAACTGTCTAAGAAAGCTTCTCAAATTTCGCCGTTCGGAGTCGGCAAAAAAATGTAGATCCCTTCTACTTGTGAGAGAATAGTAGCGCGCACAACAAAACACACAACGCGCAACAGTAGTTGGTGAGCAAGCTAGGCCCTGGTCCCCTTTGGACTGTAGCGCCAACAATTATTATTATACCTCCAATCGCAACTTTCGGAAGAAGCTCAAAAAGCAAGAAACAAGGAAAGTAGGGAACTATTTACTAGGGAACTATTTACTAGGAAAATTTCGCCTATAGATACGAACACTGACCTTCTAAGGAGATTGCTTTTAACCTCTGATACATTTTTAGCAAGTTTCAGATGCTTTCCCAAGAGGCAAAAAAGGGTTCTTGAACATGAAGTCCTGCAACTTTTGTTTATACCAAAGGACCAAGAAAGCTGAAAATTACGTGTGTTTATGTGCTATTTTGTGTCGAAATTTGCGCTCATATGTTCAAATAATTTATTCCACTGTATTTTATGAACAATTTCAGTAAAAAATAAACCTACAACCCTGAACAAAAACATTTATTTGTGACCACTGTGGGTTACACAGACTTAAGACGTGTATGCAAAATTTCAGCCGAAAATGTGAGAGTTTGTTACTCTTTTAACAACTGGCGAATTCGACCTTGTGAATATCCGCTTTGACTTGCGGCAACGCGACATCCGATCTACCTTGACAAACATCCACGATAGAGAGAAGTGCCCATCAAATGCAAATCAATATGATGGACAGGAAACAACTCGTTAACATCAATCTGAACATCACCAGCATATCTTTCAAATCTGATCAGTCAATCAGTAGCTGAGGAAAGGGAATTTTCTCATCTCATTTTTATTGATTTTAATGATTACATCTTTTCTCGTATCTGTCCAAACAACAGGTGATACGATAGTAACAAGACTTATCAGTTTTCTGTACGTTAATGGTCTTTTTTTTTTGCTTGGGGAAGGCATTTACTGCTTACGACACAAGTAAGAAAGTGGAGTAAATTATGAAGAAATTAACAAACCAAGTTAGATATTCTGTTTATGGTATCAAAGACCTTTTCTAAAGTTGGACTACGGGCTAAGGTAATTGCAGCGTCGCTTCTGAAGGCCCAGTAAGCAACAAACTCGTAGAGGTGCGTTCACTATTATGAATGATCAAAATGCCTTCATGGGAGATTGTAGGCACAGAACCATACAACTTCAAATTTGCTCCAAGGATATACTTGCGGAGAGCAACAATAAGCGCAAGGTTGAACTCGTAAACTTCAGTTTTTCTTGTGTAACAATATAATATAAACGACAAAGATATTGAAAACACAAAGTACAGTGAACCAAAAAAAAAAAAAAAAATCTGGGACATTCATGACCTTCAAATTTAGCTTGAAATATCTCAGACAATTTTTAATATATTAAAACGAAATAAATTTGCATATGAAACTGCAGTTTAATACGGCTTCAGTAATCCAAACACATTTATTGTTAATTTCTTAATTTTAGCAACTAAAGGTTTCGATCAAAAATAATGCAAATTCATACGGCAAAAAACAAAAACTGGGACAATTACAAAAAATGAAAATAATTATTTTTTAATATTTTGTGTGTTGTCCTTTTGCTTTTATAACTTTCTGCAATCTTCTGTTCATCGATCCGACCAGGTTTTTTGTTACAGCCGCTGGAATTTTTTGCCATTCATCAAACAGTGCGGTCTTTAACTCTTCTCTGGTGCTCTTCTCTCTCTTCTCTGGTTCTTTTTCGAACTTCCTTTTCTAAAACAGCCCAAAAGTGCTCTATGGGATTAAGATCCGGACTTTCGGGGAGTTGCGGCAACACCTTTTTTATGTTCCAAATACCCCAATCTTTTGTTATACCGGCTGTGTGCTTTGGATCATTATTATTACACCCGGCGGCAGCCCCAATTTTTCGTTGGTTTTGGGGATACAAAACCGGATAGTGGTCGCCGTGGCGTAGTGGGTAGAGTGCGACGCTCACACTCCCAAGAGTAATAGCTGTCTAAGAAAGCTTCTCAAATTTCGCCGTTCGGAGTCAGAAAAAAACGGTAGGCCCCTTCTATTCGTGAGAGAACAGTAGAGCGCACAACACGAGTAGTTGATGAGAAAGCTAGGGCTTGTTCCCCCTTTGGACTGTAGCGCCAACAATTATTATTATTATTTATTTGGGGATACAACGTCTTAGGATCCAAATTTTGTTAAATTTCCTTCAAATACATGATGAGAACCAAATCCGTTTGTTGCCATTGAACCCCAAACCATTATGTTCTCACAATCTTTCTCAACTGTAGAAGTAACATTTTTGCGATCCAAGGCAGTTACGTCCCTCCTCCACACAAAGCGTCGACCATCACTACCGAAAATGTTTAATTTTGCTTCGTCACAAAAAATTACTTGATTCCAGAACTCATCCATTTTCTGCACGTACCATACTCCTTGGCATACCCCAGTCGCTATTTTATGTTTCTTTCTGATAAGGCTGGCTTTTATATCATACTTATGTAAAAAATTGCGCACTGTTTGCGGATGAACTTCTGCAATTTTTTCTTTCTTCAAAGTTTTGGCAATTTCAATAGCTGATTCCTTCGGGTTTCTATTTACCACCCTTAAAATTCTTCGTTTACTTTGATCCGTAGAAGTGTTGCAAGGCCTTCCACGTCCCGAAACGCGATGAAGAAAACCGTTATATTTAAAAGATTTTGTAATATTGAAGACTGTTGATTTAGGTTTGTTAACCACTGAAGAAATTTCGCAAATACTATAATTTTGTTCACATTAATCAATTAATAAAGCTTTCATATCACGGGACGTTTATTTATTTTCCATTTTTTCAACAACAAAAATTAATTACATAAATATGCAATTGTAAACAACTTGACAGAGGTAATCTTTGATCAAAGATAAGGATATAAAAGCAACGGTACATTATTTCTGGTCTTGGAAAACAAGTGTTCCAATTTTTTTTTTGGCCGATGAATTTGCACTATTTTTGATGTAAAACTTTAGTTTAAATTTCAGTTTCATATGCAATTTATTTCGTTATAATATATTAAACATTTTGTGAGATATTTCAAGGTGAATTTGATGGTAATAAGTGTCCCAGTTTTTATTTGGTTCACTGTTGTTATTGTTTCGCGTTTGCTTTAAAACAAAGTTTTTCTGTAAAACCCATTAATATAACCAAAACATCTCCGAAAAACTCGGTTGGTTGATGCGGATGATATCTAATCAGGGATTAAATTGTAACAAGTGAGCAGAAAATTCGTGTAAAAACACCTAAGGTACAAGTTGGAGGACGATAAAAACACTACAGTAGCCGACTCTCGTCGCAGGGTCAGAAGAAACAACTACTTAACACCAAAACCTGCTTCAACAGCACAGTGAACCACGGTGGACGAAATGTAAAGGTATAAGTTTGCCTCACAAGGTACCAAGATGGACGGCTTCACAAAGTCGATGGAATCAGGCCTTAAGATTTGATTTGCATTAATTTCTCTATTTTGTGGATAGGAGCGTCTATCCGGAGGTGAAATTAACACGATAGCTACAAAAAACACACGTCCAAAAATGGCTAAAGGAGCACAATTTTAAGGTGGATAGCCTAAAGTTCCGCCAGCAATGCAATTGAAAATGTGTGGTCAAACAATAAATGGCGATTGGAAAAATATTGAACATTTGAACTTGGAAAAGCTGTCATTAAGAGTTTAACTTTAATTAAGTAGAATTCCAAACGAAAAGATAAAAAAATTGGCGGAAGGGTTTGAAACTTGTTGTTGTATCAACTTGCTTTGTTTTTTTTTTTAAAGCAAAAGGTCTCCTATCCCTTGCTTAAATGGTGGTAATATGGATAAAGGAGGAAAAAATTAAAATCGAACCTAGCATTTGTTTCTCATCTTAATGTGAAGCGTTACCTGCTATGAAAATAAAGCTATGATGTTTCTAGATAAGTTGTCTGTATAACGTTACCCTTCATAACCGTCACATGTGGAAGATTGTTGCTCACGACACAGTGTTGTCATCATTATTCACATCGACTTCGCAGAAATGGGGAAAGTGGTTACATGGCTTCATTATGCCGAACTGTAGGACTCATTTGAAGTGAATGATTTGCTTTTGCTCTTTCACGCCATGGCACTTGAACAAATGCTTCATTCAAATCTTCCACTGCTTTTGTTAAATGAGCAAACACATTAGGGCAGTTCAATGACGATGCAACCCCGAGTAAGCATACGCAAAATGATATTCTCACACAAATAATGAAATTACACAACGAGGGTTGACTTTTATATTTCGGGATTAGAGAACAAAAACAAATATTAATCATCGAAAATAGCTTTATTGTTTTTCAAAATATTCCCCATTAAGATCTAAATGCGTTTAAACCTCCAAGAACCTAAATCTCCAAAACATGCATTCTGAACGCATCAACCACTTCTCGAGGTGTCGAAAAATCTTGACCTCTCATTTTATTTTTTACGGACGGGTATAAAAGGAAGTCACTCGGTGCCAAGTCAGGACTATAGGGCGGATGACTCATCAAATCGATGTTTTGAGTGCTCAACAATTCAGTTGTTTGAGCCGATGTGTGAGAGCTCGCATTGTCGTGGTGAAGAGTGATCCGTCTCCGTCTTCCTGATTTCTTGGAAGACAACTTGCAAACAATTGGTTGTGTACCATTCAGAACTGACTGTTCTGAGTTGTTCTAGTGGTATGGTTGCGATATGTCCAGTTTTTCCAAAAAAACGTCAAGGATTTGCTTGGAAATGCTTCGTGCGCGAACAACTTTTGTTGGATTTGGCTCAATTCGAAACACCCATACAGTCGGCTGCTGTTTACTTTCGGGCTCATACGCGTAAATCCACGATTCACCACTTGTCACGATGTCATAGACGTGTTTCGAAACACCGCGATCGTATTTCTGGAGCATTTCTTTCGACCAATCGACACGAGCCTTTTCTTGAGCGATTGACAAATTGTGTGGGATCCAACGCGAACAAATTTTTTTTACGGTCAAATGTTCATGCAATATTGAATGTATGCTGGTCCCACTAATGCCAAATGACGATCTTGCAATATCAATTGGCGCACAGCATCAATGATGTCCGGAAGAACAACTGATTTTGGACGACCTTCTCGAAATTCGTCTTGGAGTGAACTACGACCTCGGTTGAATTCACCATACCATCGATAAACACTGGTCCTTAATGGAGCTTCATCGCCAAAAATTGAATTAAGTTCATCGATGCACTGTTGTTGAGTTGGTCTACATCGAAAGTTGTAAAAAATAATCGGACGAGATGAATCTTTTAAGTTACTGTGAACAACACAAATCCGAGCCACAGGGACAACGCAACAGAGGACGTCCTAAACTGAGATGGCGCACACAAGTGGAAGAGGACCTCAACCAACTTGGATTGCGCAATTGAAGGCAGCTCGCAAGAGATCGTGCTATCTGGACAGGCATTTTGGTTGAAGCCCAGGTCCACCCCGGACTGTAGCGCCATCCGAAGAAGAAGAAGAACAACACAAATAGCGCTCGTATGTCAAAACGTTTTGAGTACGTATAACCTCAAAAATGTCAAACTTTACGATAAAGCTGGCAGTTGCCAGATTGCAACACTAGGGTTGCCCAATCCCGAAATATAAAAGGCAACCTTCGTAGTTACCATTTCGCAGCAGGTGTTTGTAAGAGGAGAACGTCTACAGTTTTGAATGAAAGTTTCAACAACAGGGGGCACTTTTGTTTGAGGTTTGGAAGCACTACACTGGAATACTCTGATTCTAAAACTGATTCATTGTCTTTTCAGGCAGTAATCTACACTTAATGGAATTGTTTGTTTTCCGGAAAAATACAAACAGGCACTGCAATCTTTGTCATTGCCCAAGGGTTCCAGCTCCAACCACTGCACCACCAAACAGACGCCACTTGACCCGAGAAAAGGCGGGACAAGGACATAGGAAGTGTTCTGCTGAGTCTTCGCCTTCTCTACAGGCTTCACTTCACAGCCGTTTCTTCTTCAGCCAAATCACACTAAGGTCCTTAGCGAATGTTAGGTGTCACATTACTATCCCAACAAGCCGTCTGCAGACCTTCCTCTCTAGAGATACCAAAAATGCCGCGGTATTTTTTACTGACATTTGGGAGCATGCAATTGGTCAGCCTGCATCCTAGAGAGTCATGATATCTCTGGCTGCGCTCTGAAGAGACGCAGCTGTCTATGGAAACTCTGAAGAGGGACCCCAAGAGGGTTCGGGCCCTAGTGGCTGTTTTCATGGTTACCTAGAAAGTTAATCGTAAATTTTGTTTTCCATGATCCCGTGGTGTACCGGGACAAGTTAACTTTAGTCTGCCGACCAATTTAAGGAAAGGCTTGCATTCCTGTACTAACTTGGAAGTGGTTAGGGGGTTGAGTAAGGCCCTGAGCAAAGTTGTCCCTGCAAACGCAAATATTTCGCCCGTTCCACCTGTTCTTTCGAATACAGTTCGTGGCTATTGGGATCGCAAACTGACTCGAAGTTACCTAAGGATATGTGAAGTCTAATGATGTAGTTCTCCAGGAAAGTCTTAGCTCCAAATCCCTCTGTCGTTTTGGAGCCGTCCATAAAAATCCTGATCCAATTTGTGGCCAGAGCCAGTCTTAGACACATGGAAAGTCTACTTTGTACATGCGTCGAAGATGTATCATTGGCGGCTTATCCATGAGACTCAAGCCATCGGACATGCAAGGTCATCAAAGCTCCATTACGGATTGAACCAAAGACCACTTCTTGTTAGTCGGAATATGGCCTTGATTGTGCATTCCATGATGTGAATATCAAGTTCAGTTTCAGGGAATTTTTGTCGGGTCTTCAGACTTGAGTGTGGATCAATTCCACCCGTCCGAAGCGAGGAGAGAGTTAAAAGCCCACGATCCCCACCACAACAGAATCAAAAACAAAGCAAGTGAAGGGGACAAATTGTGTGTATGTATATATTCACAACTTAGACTAGGGACAACAATAAAAACAAAAAAAAGTGTCAGAAAAACTTAACAACAGTCAATAGGAACAGGGCTGGATTGAGCAGGAGCTCCCCCGGTGTGGAGGGGCTCCTGCTGGCAGCTTTAACTTTTCTCTTATTTACACGGAAGATAGATCTAATACTGTGGTGGCAGGTATGCCTTGTTGTTCGACAACACGTTATCTCCGATCTCGTCGTAGCTCTGGTTCTGGGAAGCCTCCTCCTCCTGAATGGGTGCGTCCAGCGAGCCGATAACCGAGGTGACTGGGGCCAGGCCCTCGTCGGAGATGGTTGAGGTTCCTCCCAAGCTGTCGTATTGCGACTGAATTTGGCGCTGGGCGTTGGCGGCCTCCTCTGGGGTGCGGTACTTAATGAAGAACACCTCGGGCTTGGTGGTCCTCTGTGGAGCTTCGCGGACGGCGTCTTGCAGGTCGGAGGCAGTGGTCTTCTTGGTCAACACGTAGACGACGGTTTTCTCTTCATTCAGAGCCTTGACGAAGTTGAGAGCTGTGGCGCGGTTGGTCTGGGCCGGGGACTTGATGAAGAGGACGTTGTAGTGCTTGCGTGGTTGCTGGCTAAGTTGGGCAAGTTCCTCTTGGACTTCTTCCTCGGACTCCTCTGGGGCGGAGTGGATGAAGAAACTCTTTGTGACGATGGGCTTTTGCCTGCGCGCAATGGAACGTCCGCGGTACTGGTTCGATGGCTTCAGCTGCGGTTGCGACAGAAAGACTGGCATCGGGACGGGAGCCTGCATCCCTTGTGGTGACGAAATCTGAACCGATGGAGTGATCTGCATGACAAGGGGTTGCGACTGCTGCTGGGAGTAGTACTGCTGTTGACTAGGGGGCGGCAGTTGCTGCGACAACTGTTGAGCCAACTGCGCCTGTCCGAACTGCTGCTGAGACAGCTGTTGGTAATTGTAGCCTTGTGACGCCGCGGCGGCTACTGTTGCCAAGAACACAGTCTAAATGGGAGGAGAACAGAAGGAACTTGTTAGAAGTATCCACAAGGAGCTGGCCGCTCCATTAATCCAGGAGTGATAGATGCGGCCAGCGAAAGAAGTATCCGAACGTTGCGTACCAGAAAAATCTTCATGTTTACGCTTGGGAAAGTTATGCTGTTTCTTCTAGAGGCTGTTGAGCTTCACTGATGACATTCTGTGGCCGCAATCCGATTTATATATCTCTGCGCGACATCTCGGCCCGATGCGATAACATGGTCCATCAGACTCATCTGCCGCAGATAGAGCCACGAGTGACAAAGGGAGTGAGCGAGAGGGCAAGTGCCGCCAGTCGGATGACAACAGGTTTTCACAACTCCAGTCTGCATACGATTAATGCAATTGGTTCAGAAATTAATTCGATCAGAGCGCGAGTCATCGGCGGGCGTGCGTGTATGAGTGCGGGATGATGACACCACCAGCACGACCATCTGCAGGATATGCAAATCGAGAGTGGATGTTGCTCGCTATTGTCGCAGCGCACGCATGCAAGAGGTCGGCTTGCAAAAGTTCGCTCTGCCCGTCGTAGTGACGACGCGACCAATCAAGAGCAACCAGAGTGTTACGATTCTCGAGTTTCTTGTCATTTGTCTATGAGTCCGATGGCATTGTGGTCGATACAATGGCTTGTAAATTTCTGAGCAAAAATTTGCATTTTGTTTGTAAAGTGAGAGGTCTTGTGGTGAAGCTGATTATTATGATGAGATTGGCACCCAATCGGATTTGGTAAGCAAATTGGCAAGTCAATGAGGTGCAGATGAAAGGTCCGAGAGAAATGCGGGAGACTGACACGGATGGCATTTGGCGTGATTACGTTCGAACTGATATCGGTTAATTGAGAGTAGAAGAGTTGGTGATCATCGGTGAGCTTTAAGGGTGACTAGGGACTTCTTCATTTGCAGAGAACGACAGGGAGCTCAGAGCCGGGTAAGGTCTTCTCCGGTCTCCTGTTTCACTGCTTTTTTGCAGAAGAAGAAAAATAAATGGAATGAGTTCCATGAGCGTTATATCTCCCAAAAGGATTAAAGAACGTTTTAGATCGACGGCTTCCTTTATTGAACCCTTTCGACAGTTACAGATGTCGTTCATTTTTGAATGTTATGTCACCTCTGTGGTCCGCCTTTCGGCTCATTACCTTGCAACTTAGGAACAACTCATGGTTAATCTTAATTTGTGAGTAGACGGTTCTTCTTGGTTGTTTGCTCCTTGTATACCCTACTTTTTTTACTTATTGCATACGGACGAGGGGATAAAGCCTCTGACACAACAACGAGAAAGGGGTATAACCGTGGTTTCAAGAATTCCAAGAATTGCTGGAGTTAGTTCATCTTAATTTAATCATCTTACTCGTAACTCCCACCAAACTCGGTGAATTGTGTAAAATGACGATTAAGAACACTCGCTGATGCATCAAGTTCGGTAATGAATTCACAGAAGGTTTAAGACAAGACAACGCGCCGTCCTGTGATTTCTTGAACATCATCCTCGAGAAGAACGTGCGTAACTCACAAGTCAACACCAGAGACACGATTTTCCAAAAGTTAGCTCGATTGCTAGCTTACGCTGAAGATATTGGCGGGATTGGAGGAACACAAAGAGCCGTCAATGAGGCGTTTGCTGCCATTGAAGCGGAAGCGACTAAAATGTGTCTGGTGGTTAATGAGGGCATAACTAAGTACATCCTATTATTAGGGAAGGACACACAACACCGACGCGTCTTACAGAGCGTCACACTAGGCAGCCGATACTACGAGGAAGTCAAGGACTTCGTTTCCCTTGGCTCCGCGGTAAATAGGGAAAACAACATCAGTATCGAAATCAAATGCAGAATCATTCTTGCCAATCGCTGTTTCTTTGGGCTCAAGAGGCAATTGAGTAATAAACCCCTCTTTCGAAGCACTTGTGGTCGCCGTGGCGTAGTGGGTAGTGCGACGCTCACACGCCGAAGGGTCTAGGTTCGTCTCCCAGCTCAACACCAATTTTTCGCATTTTTCACGGCACCACCTCTTTCGAGCTGTTGACAACACTCAAAGAGTAATAACTGTCTAAGAAAGCTTCTCAAATCTCGCCGTTCGGAGTCGGCAAAAAACTGTAGGTCCCTTCTACTCGTGAGAGAACAGTAGCGCGCACAACACGAGCAGCTGATGAGCAAGCTAGGCCCTTGTCCCCCTTTGGACTGTAGCGCCAACAATTATTATTATTAGAAGTGCTCCAAAACTGGCAGAAGAAGTCGCAAAAATAACAGAAAAGGTTTTTAATGTGCAAACTCTTCGTAATATTTTGCATGAAGCAAAATATTACGGAAGAGCAGTTCGAAAAAAACGTTTTATTTCAAAGGTTAATAGAAAAAAACGCTTGTAGTTTGCCAAAAATTACTTAACCAAACCAAAAGAATTTTGGGAATCCGTTATATTTTCGGATGAGTCAAAATTTAATATTTATGGAAGCGATGGAAGGCAATATGTTCGGAGGAAGCCTAACGCGAAGAGAGAATGTTGTGCCAACTGTGAAACATGATGGGGAGGAGTGTTTAAGTTTGGGGTTTGCATGGCAGCAAGTGGAGTTGGTACCCTGACTTTCGTTGAAGCCTATAATTTGAAAGTTAGTGCTGAGAAACTTGGTCTTAGTAATACGTTCATCTTTCAACAAGACAACGATCCTAAGCATTCCGCTTTGAATACTCGAGAATGGCTGCTGTATAATGCTCCTAGGCAACTGAAAACTCCTCCCCAATCTCCTCATATTAATCCGATAGAGATCTGATGGAGTCAATTGGGATCAGCAGTACAAAAACATAAAATTTCGTCTAAAACAGAGTTGAGGAGAATACTTACTGAAGAATGGAATAAAGTGTCTTGGGAACGAACAAAATCGTTGGTTTATTCGATGACCAGAAGGTTACAAGCCATTATTGATGCTAAAGGGCTTCATACCAAGTCTTTTCTTTTTTTTTATAATTGGGTTGCGAGTACCCTTAAGTGATCGGATCAAGTCACATCACGGGCTGAAAATATAGAGGAAGAGAGGGAGAGGAGGTACCGATGCACATTGGTTTTAAATGCCTGTGGATTGTAATGAGGAGGAAAAATCAAGCTGGGAAGAGCATTCCAGATTCGTGTAGTGCGGCTAAAGAACGAGTCTCTGAATTTGACTGTACGTCCGAAAGAGGGCTTGAGGGTGAATTGGTGGGCATTCCTAGCGAGGCGTGTATTGCGGGTGAATTCTTGAAGGGGGGAATGCAACTGGCTAATTCATCTGAGCATTTCTTGTTAAAATAGCAATAAAAGGGTGACAACGATGCGACATTACGTCGGTGTTCTAACGAGTCGACTTCGCAATATTACTATCACCTATAAGTTTTATGGTGGTCGCCGTGGCGTAGTGGGTAGAGTGCGACGCTCACACGCCAAAGGGTCTAGGTTCGTCTCCCAGCTCAACACCAATTTTTCGCATTTTTCACGGCACCGAGCTGCTGACAACACTCAAAGAGTAATAATTGTCTAAGAAAGCTTCTTAAACTTCGCCGTTTGGAGTCGGCTCGTGAGAGAACAGTAGCGCGCACAACACGAATAGTTGATGAGCAAGCTGGGCCCTGGTCCCCCTGTGGACGCCAACAACTATTATTATTATTATTAAGCTTGAATATAATTTTTCTTTTATCGGTACAAATTTATTTTTCTTTATTTTCCAAGGCCTCAATTATATGAACTTATTTCGCCAAAATACCGGAAAACAATGAAAAAGATTTATATATAAAATCCAAACACGCATACGCAGTTTACGGCACATGCATATTTTTTCGTTGTATGCAGCTGCAAAGTTTTCGTACGCAGACTTTGGCGTGTATGTTCTTTTTGTCTGCTGTCGGCAGACTTATGCGGGCAAGTGTACGAGGGGCGTTCAATATATTCTCGGTATCGGTATGAAGGAAAATGCGAATTGAATTTAAATTGTTTTTATTTTTCAATATAATCTCCCCTAACATCAATGCATTTGTTACATCTTGAGATAAGCTTTTTTAAACCCTCAAAAAATAAATTTCCTCTTTTCCTGCAAAATACCCATTTATTGCCAATTTGTGTTCTTCATCATCCGAAAGTCTTTTTTCACGAAGACATTTTTTCAAATCCGGACACAGGAAATAATCACAAGGGGCAAGGTCTGGGCTATAGGGTGGGTGCTGGATTTCTTCGAAAGTACAATCTCGCGCAGCAGCCTTGGAAAGTCGCTCCGTGTGAACAGGAGCGTTGTCATGAAGAATCAACACACCCGCTGCGAGTTTACCCCGTCTTTTCATTTCAATTTCCTCCCACAAATTATGTAAAGTGGAAGCGTAGGATATGGCGTTGATGGTTTCACTTTTTTTTGTACTCAATAAGCAAGATTCCCTTTTAGTCTTAAGAAACTGTGGTCATGAGCTTCCCGGCAGGCGGAGTGACTTTGAACTTCTTCGGGTGTTCTGTTCCTTTTTAATGCCAATGCATGGACTCTTGTTTGCTTTCAGGGTCATAGTGGTGAACCCATGTTTCGTCCCCAGTAACAATTCGATCCATAACACCGTCCGCGTTCCCACTACACATCTCCAAAAGCTCTCTACAGCATGCGATTCTCACTTTTTTCTGAGGAGCTGTGAGCATTCGTCGCACCAACCTTGCACTGACCTTTGAAAGGTTAAGATGGTCATGAAGAGTAGTGTGAATGGTACCAGTTGAAGGTTTTGTGGTCTCTGCCATCGTTTTCACCTTTATTCGGGCATCCTCAAGAACAAGTTTTTGGACTTCTTTGATACTTTCTCCCGTACAAGCAGTAGCCAAGGCGCCGGAGCGGGGGTCGTCTTCAATGCTCTCTCGGCCTCTCTTGAACTCACTTCACCACTTTTGCACAGTTGATAATGAAGGTGCGGGACCCTGGTAAACAGCCACCATTTCTTCATGAATAGATTTTTGACTTTTTTCTTGCTTAGTGAGAAATTTAATTAATTACAGCGATGCTCAATTTTCAGGATCATCGTCTCAGTTGCCATTATGATTCTGTTTAACTAGAGATAAAACGCGAATGAATAATCACATTTGTATACAATTTTACATGAATGTTCTAAAATAATATTATTACTTGATAAATAAGCCTATTTATCGAAGGTAGTCAAATGGAAAATGGATCACATACGATAATACCAAGCGAAAACGGTCTGGCTGAAGCCCGGTGAATCGTCCCAAATAGTGGCCAAGCCGGGATTGACGGACAGGAAGGTTTTTCTGCGAACGTGATTTTAAGAAAATAAAGTTGGCCTTAAATCGATTGTCAGATTCGATTTCTTAAAGTTGTTTGCTGTATTTTTTCCAAAATGTTTCCGGAGGATCGGGATTTGGACATATTTGAAGATTTTGAATTAATTTTACGGTGCTCCAACTCTAATAAATGAAGCTCCTTTGCGTGAGACCACTCTTCTTCAATTTGAGCTAGCCGCGCTGCCATCACATCATGTTTTGATGCTTGCGGTTTCGACAATTTCCCTTAAGCACAGCATCCGAACTTATTCCAACGTATTCATTTGGAAACAAAATGTTACCGGCGTTTTTGGGACTACAAAAATAAATAAAATAATTGCGGCAGTTTGTGGAATACTGGATTCAAAGGCAACGACGGCAGGAGATTTTAAAGCGCCAATTGTATCGCTATATGTGCAGGAAACATCCAGTATGGTATTGCTGTCGATGAGGATGCTATCGGCTTCCAAGTCATCAGCAATCATGGCTTGTACAAGGACATCTGAAGCATAGACAACTGGTACGGTATCGCAGTATCCAGTAGCCGTTACTGCTTTCTTTCTTTTTGAATCCATTCTATTGATTTCAATTCCTTTTTTCTGGGAAAATATGTAAATTCAAAACAAAAACACTTGAAAGTAATAGATTTCTTGTGAAATATTTTGACATTTGGGTTTGTTCGATGAAATCACTTTACAATAACGCTTTTAAGGTGGTGGTGGTGGGATTAGAAGGAATCATCCACTATGAGCTGCTCCCACGTAGCCGGACGCTTAATTTTATCATTTACTGCGAACAACTGGACAGCTTGAAGCAGGCGATCGACCAGAAGCGTTCAGAATTGGCCAACAGGAAGGGTGTAGTATTCCACCAGGACTACGCCAGACTACACACTTCGTTGATGACTAGTCAGAAGCTATGGCAGCGCCGATGGGAGTTTTTATCGCATCCACCATATTGCCCGGACATAGTGCCAAGTGATTACCACCTGTTCCTGCCCATGGTGAACACCCTTGGTGGTGTGAAGTGGAACTCAAAAGAGGCTTGTGAAAAGTGGCTGTCCGAGTTCTTCGCAAATAAGTTGGGGGGCTTCTACGACAGGGGTATTATGAAGCTGCCGTCTAGATGGAAACAGATTATCGAACAAAACGGCGCATATTTGAACTAAATCCGATCACTGTAACACTTTTTATGAAGCAAAAAAGCGGAAGTGAGATATTTGACAACCTTATATATGTAACCATAGCTTCGCCCCGATACCGAGAATATATGTATTGAAGGCCGCTCGTAGCTCATCGGCGATCTCGTTTCCCATGATCCCGTGATGTCCGTCCCAGACAAGTCTTAACGAACTCAGTCTGCCGACCAAATTAAGGGAAGACTTGCATTCTTGAACTATCTTGGAAAAGTGGTTAAAGGGTTGAGTAAGTCCTTAAGCACAGCTTGGCCGTCGCTACAGACACAGATAATACGCCCCTTCTACCTATTCTTCACAATATACCATAGTTATTAGTCATTAGGTTTGCGAAGGCTTCCGCCAAGAAGACAGACTCGAAACTACCTAAGGAGGTGTGAGGTCTAATGTTGTCCTCTTCCACGAAGGCCCCAGCTCCAGATCACTCCGTCGTATTGGAGCCGTCCGCGAAAGTCGAAAATCCGACTACATTCTCTTCCCGGTTCAGCTTCTGGCCAGAGTCAGTCCTTGACATGGGGAAAGTCGACTTTCTATAAGCGACGCTGCTGTATCATTGGTGACCTCGCATCAGACGATTCATGTCCATGAGACTGGTGTCGTAGGAGATGCAGTGCTCGAGGTCGTCAAATCTCCAGTGCGAGTTGAACCAAAGACCATTCCTTTTTTGTTGGAAGATGGATAGATTGATTGCATCCCATGATGTAGATGTCAAGGGATAATAATCAAAGCATCAAGAGCAGAGCCAGGCGTGTAAGGAAAAACCTCTGTGCAGCCGAAACAGATCGTTCTTTGAAGCTTAGTGAAAGCAGCAGTCACGTATTTGCGCGAAAGCTTGTTCCACCAAACGACTGATGCACATGAGAGAAAAGTTCTTATCATTGCCGTGCACATAAATCCGCATTTGTTTTGGTGATAGATCCCAAGTTTTGTCAAAAACTTCCGTACACCCGCAGTGTTGTAGCTGCTCCCAGCCAAGACTGGGTGGGAAGACTGGGCTCCTTCCGACTACCATTTGTTTTCTTCGATGGGACACGCATTTGTTGAGCAGCACTTTGATTCCTACGAGGAGGTCGAAGATTGGGTGTCTGATTGAACGAACAATTTTATTGGCGTGGTATTCACAAATTGCCGGAAAGGTGTTCTAAATGTGTAGAAAACAATGGCCAATACTTTGAATAAAATGTTCTTACGCTCCCATTAATAGTTAGTGTTTTATTTTCAAAAAAAAAAAAACGCTCATTTCATAAGGGTATACCAGAGAACGTAGTGTTCTGTGTGCTCTGTAATGGATAATAAAAAAGAACACGAATAAAAACTGAAAATGCTGTAGAACCTGAAGGAGCTAAAGAAGCTTAACCCTGGTCCCATGTGGACTTCTTCGTCATTCAATTAATGTTTATTTTACAGTCGACATTTGTAAATTACAACCAAACGACGTTAGACGTAAGATTGGGTATAACAGTGAAAACTCGCCTCAGGGCATCTGCTGACATCGCATTTGGCCGACCTTCAACTGGTTTTCTTCGGTCTTTCTCCTCTGCGTTGTAATTTCGGAGAAATATTCTGCCCCACAATCGACACAGATGACACCTAATTCCACTTAATTTGTATCTCCAAACAACATTTCCACCGGCACATAGTCAGATCTCAAGATTCAGCACACATAATTTTTCAAACATTTAATTTATTAATGAATACGATAATCGAGAAGAGGAGACGATCGCGGATGAAAGTTACGAACTACTGTTACCCGTATACGGGCTAAACCAGCGAACTTATGCATATTTTATGCGAATAGATACAGTTTTGGGTAATTTCAGTGATTTACGACTGCTCCGGAGAGAAGACACGTTGAGTGGAAGAAAGCAAGAGTGCGTAGAGAATGTCGTGACAATGCAGAAGAATTTTGATGGATTTGCTTTGCGCCGTGAGTCACGTTGGTTGAGGAATTCAAGTTCTAATCCGCATTCATTTTGCTCAGCGTTGAGACCTGTTGGTTTATTGGTGAAAGGTGTCTATTTTTTTCTCTGCATTTGTCTCCCTGATTGATGAGGGCAGTGGGTATTCTATTTGATTAGAAGAGGTCGTTTTTTGACGGGAATTCTTTTGTTCGCGGCTGGTTGACTCGTTCTTGAGGAATGTCTGCAAATTTTATTTTTTGAATCGGAACCGTTATACCAGTCACAAACTGAAACTGATGAAGAAATTTATGCGGAATTTTGCACGTAGACATTCTTGAAGCACATCAATCATAGCGAATTCCCGTTCGGTTTTCAGAATTCCTTTTAGACCTAGGAAAAAAACGACATTTGAATACTGAATTATTGAATGTAAGCACAAAAACGAACAATAAATGGTGACAATGAACGAGGGTCTGGTGAGTTAAGCAATCAATCGCTTTCTGAATGTCAATTGTTTCGTATGAGTAGAGGGAATTCAAGGAGAATTAAGATGGAGTACAAAAGTAATTAGGTTAAGCTCTGCGTTTTCTCATAGAGCAACAAATGTTTAAGTAGAGCACCATCCAAGGAGCATTGTAATCCCACTTTCTTTGATTGGTGCTACAGTCCGGAATGTACCTGGGCCTCAACCAGCATCCGTCTTCTGTTGCACTGTCCCAATGGCTCGGATTCAAAGACATTTTGGGTCGTAGTAGTAGAATCTATATTCTCTTCATGGCTAGGCTTGAAAAGGCAAATGCTGTTGTATAGCCCATAAAGTTCGCCTTTGAATTTCTTTCTTTCTTTTCTTTTCTTCTTTTCTCCTACAAATGCTACCGAGGCAAATAGGTCTAAATTTCCTCTCCAAAAGACTGAGCGCTTCCCCGTCCACTTGTAAGAACGTTCAAATTCCGCGCCGTAAGACAGGACTCAATTGATCGAGCTGTGATATCACAGATCACCTAAAGGTGGTTTGTGTGTTATACAAAGCCAGATTAGTCTTTTGAGAGTGGGTTTTATTACTCAATTGCCACTTTCGTTTGATTTTGCTACTATCCTGTCCTGTCCCTATTCACCGTGGAGCCGATGTAGACGAAGTTCTATTTACCTAGACTACCTCGAAACTTCTCCTGCCTAATGAGACGCTACATACGCTCTACATGGCTTAGCCATCGTAAGCTTTGTATCCGAACACGCTTGACAAGGCGCATTTCACTCTCCAGCCCGTAGAGCTCGTCATTAAATCTTCTCCTCCAAATGCCATCAGCGAAAATAGGACCAAAAATCGCACAAAACTTTTCTCTCCAGAAGACTAAGGGCTTCCTCATCTGCTTTTAGTAAAGTCCAGGTTTCCGCGCCATAGAGTAGGACTTTGATGATCAAGCTGTTATATAAAGCGAGCTTAGTCCTTCGAGAGAGGGCCCTATTACTCAATTGCCTCTTGAGCCCAAAGAAACAGCAATTGGCAAGAGTGATTCTGCGCTTGATTTCGGTACTGATGTTGTTGTCCCTGTTTACCGCGGAGCAGAGGTAGACGAAATCCTTGACTACCTCGAAATTTCTGCTGCCTAGTGTGACGCTCCGGCCGAGACCTCGATGTTGTGTGTCCTTCCTTGATGACAGCATGTACTTAGTTTTGCCTCAATTACCGCCAGACCCATTTTAGCCGTTTCCGCTTCAATGCCAGCAAACGCTTCATTGACGGCTCGCTGTGTTCGTCACATGTCATCAGCGTAAGCTAGCAATTAAATTGAAGATCGTTCCTGTGTGTGCTGAATTGTGAGTTACGCACGATCTTCTCAAGAATGCTGTTGAAGAAGTCACATGACAGTGCGTTGCCTTGTCTAAAACCTTTTTTGACATTGGAGGTCTCGTTGAGTTCGTTACCGACCTTGACGGAGCAGCAAGAGTTCTCTATCGTCGTCCACACAATTTGACGAGTTTGGTGGGAATGTCGAAACAAGACATGGCACTATACAGCTCGTCTCTATGCTCACTATCATATGCGGCTTTTAAATCGATGAAAAGTTGGTGAGTGTCGATATGCACTTCTTGTGTCTTTTCCAGGATCTGCCGTAAAGTGAATATTTTGTCTATTGTGGAATTCCGTGGCTTGAAACCACACTGATATATTCATATAGCATTATTGGTAGTTGGCGCAATTAAATCGATCTCCTTTTATGTGGACCAGACAAATGACCTTGAGATTTCACTTACGGTTTCTTTGAGGCTTTGCTGGACTAAGATCCATCCTAAATACAAAGTGAACGTAAAAAACCGGTCAAAAACGATCGAAATGCATGTAATTTTAGGTAGGTAGGTAGGTAGGTAATTTTGCAACACGATAACGCTCGTCCCCAACTGGCTTTAGCGGTCTGGAAACGAAAACTGTGAAAAAGGAAATTTTTCTATTTCGTCTTAATCCACCCGCACTGTTCTCGACACCTTGCTTCTTCGGACTACTGGCTTTTTCGATTAATAGAAAACAGTTTGGGGAGTCACCGGTTCGTCCTATGTAAAAATCGATATCAGAGAGATATAGGACTCATTGGGTTCGCTGCAAGCGCTGATTATAAAGATTTTGAAGTAACTCTATTTGCCAATTTATATGAAATTTTACATGTATGCACTAAAATAATAGTATTACTTGTTAAGTCAATTATATATATAACTACAGCTTCACCCCGATACCGAGAATATATCGAACGCCTCTCGTAGTTTTCTGGCGACTAAGCTTCCATTAAAATGACGATTAGATGTTTTCAATCAATTACATACTAGAGTTGTGTAGATCCGGACCTATATAGTTCCTGGACCTATTTCCACCGTCGGAACTAGTTTCGATCGTTCCAATAGTTCCGTTCCGATAGTTCCGACATGTTCGTCAGCTCAAACATGACAGATACATCGTGAATGTGTGAATTGAAACATCACGCAAGTCATAAGATATATTTCAGACACATGAATCAGTCGCAAATTTAGTTGTTTCTTATATATTTCTTCTTTGTATGATGTACGCCATCAACCTTACGAAAAACACAGTATATTGCCAGGCCAGGGAGTTTCGAAGCACTGGATACGAATTTTAAGCAAGGGTTGTAGTCTCGACAGTTCAGGATGGATGTCCTCAGGATGTGTTCACTTAGCCCTTTCAGGACTGTATTAATGCATCTTGGTTTTTTGGGAATAAAAGAAGAGCATGTAATTTTCCTACCCATCCATGTATATGAGTTGTCTTGTGTTGTTTTTATATGTAAATTGAATTAAATCGAAAAATGAAATTATTAATCCACTCAACCAATAATCATCCTAACACTGTACCATTTATTCAAACATGTGTCCGGAATGGAACAATTTAGTATTGTGAATATGAACCGCCGTCCATAACAACATTGGTGATGGAACTAAACATCTCCACGAAATTAAATAGTTCCTTGGAACTAGTTCCATTCCACAAAAGAACCGTTGTATGTTTGTTCCGGCAAAGGAGCTGTTTTGCGCAACGCTATTACACACTTCAACATCATTCACGTTAGCTGGCGGCGAAACAAGCATAAGAAAAATCGTGATTTGTAGTGACTGGTGAATTTTGATTGAGAAGGTTTTTTTAGATAGTTATTACTCTTTCAGTGTTGTCAGCAGTTCGAGAGGTGGTGGAACATTTGGTGTTCAGTCGGAAATCGAATCTGGACCTCCGGCGTGTGAGCGTCGCACTCTATTCACTGCACCATGGCGGTCCACCTACAGTTTAGATTGCCACCTATTAAAAATAAGTCATTTGTATTTACTCATCTCACTAGGTCATTATGGAGGTAAATACGTTTTTTGGGTATGCATCTATCGCCAAAAAAATAACTTCTTCTTCTTCTTCTTCGGATGGCGCTACAGTCCGGGGTGGACCTGGGCCTCAACCAACATGCCTCTCCAGCCAGCACGATCTTTCGCCAGCTGTCCCCAGTTGCGCACTCCAAGTTGGTTAAGGTCCTTCTCCACTTGTGTGCGCCATCTCAGTCTAGGACGTCCTCTGTTGCGTTGTCCCTGTGGTTCGGATTCGAAGACTCTTCGGGCCGGAGCAGTGCTGTCCATGCGCTCTACATGGCCTAGCCACCTTAAGAGTTGTATTCATAGACGCTTGACTAGGCTCATGCCGCCGTACAGCCCATACAGTTCGTGGTTGAATCTTCTCCTCCAGATGCCATCAACGCAAACAGGGCCAAAAATCGCACGCAGAACTTTTCTCTCGAAGAAACCAATGGCTTCCTCATCCGCTTTTAGTAGCGTCCAGGTTTTTGCGACGTAAAGCAGAACTAGGATGATCAAGGTGTTGTACAAAGTCACTTTGGTCGCTCGGGAGAGGGCTTTATTACTCAGTTGCCTCTTGAGCCCAAAGAAACAGCGATTGGCAAGAGTGATTCTGCGCTTGATTTCGGTACTGATGTTGTTGTCCCTATTCACCGCGGAGCCGAGATAGACGAAGTCCTTCACTACCTCGAAGTGTCTGCTGCCCATAGTGACGCTCTGTCCGAGACGTCGATGTTCTGCGTCCTTCTTCGATGACAGCATATACTTCGTTTTGCCCTCGTTTACCACCAGTCCCACTTTAGCCGCTTCCGTTTCAATGTTAGCAAACGCCTCATTGACGGCTCGCTGAGTTCGGCCGATCACGTCAATGTCATCCGCATAAGCTAGCAATTGAACAGACTTGTGGAAGATCGTGCCTCTGGTGTTGACGTGTGAGTTCCGCACGATCCCCTCAAGGATGATGTTAAAGAAGTCGCATGACAGCGCGTCGCCTTGTCTAAATCCTTTTTTGACATCGAAGGTCTCGGTGAGTTCGCTACCGACCTTGACGGAGCAGCGAGAGTTCTCCATCGTCATCCTACACAATCTGACGAGTATGGTAGGGATGCCAAAACTAGACATGGCACTGTATAGCTCGTCTCTATGCACGCTGTTATACGCGGCCTTGATATCGACAAATAGATGGTGGGTGTCGATTTGTACTTCTTGGAACTTCTCCAGGATCTGCCGCAGTGTGAAGATCTGGTCTATTGTGGACTTCCCTGGCCTGAAACCACACTGATAAGGACCTATCAGGCTGTTGACGAAGGGTTTCAGGCGCTCACACAGTACGGCAGAGAAAATCTTATATGCAATGTTAAGAAGACTGATCCCTCGGTAGTTGGCGCAGTCGAAGGGGTCTCCTTTCTTGTGGACCGGACAAACGATGCTGAGATTCCACTCGTCGGGCATGCTTTCCTCCGACCATATCTCACAGATGAGCTGGTGCATGCACCCAACCAGCTCATCCCCAGTCGCTTTGAACAGCTCTGCGGATAGTCCGTCCGCGCCAGCAGCTTTGTTCGATTTCAGTCTCGACATTGCTATCTTGACCTCGTCGAAGTCGAGGGGACGGAATTCTTGTCCATCGTCGTCCAAATTGAGTGGGACATTCTGCCTAACAGCGGAATTTGCGACGTCATCGCCGTTTAGGAGTCTGCAGAAATGATCCTTCCAGATTCTCAGCACCGACTGCGACTCTACCACTAGTTGTCCATTTTGATCCCGGCAGGCTTCTGTCCACACAAACGTCCCGTCATGTGAAAGCCTTAATAATTGATTATTATGAACAAAATTATAGTATTCACGAAAGTCCGGATCTTAATCCCATAGAGCACCTTTGGGCTGTTTTAGAAAAGGAAGTCCGAAAAAGAACCATTTGTACCAGAGAAGAGTTAAGAATGGCAAAACACCTGGTCGGATCGATGAACAGAAGATTGCAGTAAATTATAAAAGCAAAAGAACAACACAAAAAATATTAAAAAAAATAATTATTTTCATTTTTTGTAATTGTCCCATTTCTTTTTGGCCGATGAATTTGCACTAATTTTGATTTAAACCTTTAGTTGCCAAAATTGAAAATTAACAATAAATGTGTTTGGATTACTGAAACCGTATTAAACTGCAGTTTCATATGCAATTTATTTCGTTTTAATACATCAAAAAATGGCTGAGATATTTCAAGCTGAATTTGAAAGTGTCACAGTTTTTTTTTTTGATTTACTGTTTTACTGAGCTTCTCTCACAATTTTAAATGGCTTTTCAGTCCGTTGTCTGTTGTAGCAATATAGTTTTTTAGGAATTTTATTGACTTATAGCCAACAGAAGTGATATGTCACCTGAACAGCTTGCTCCTTTGAGCAGTCAATTGTTATACGTTCAATGGTTAAAATGTTTGTTATCTCTCTGCGTTGATCTTGCTCCATATGGACGTTTTAGAGTCAAGTCATTTTTCACATCGATATTTACAGAATGGAATCCAACAAACAATTCGCCCAGAGAATTTTAGTCGTACAACCTGTCTGCGTGTTTTGTTTTAGTTTTTTTTTAATTTAATAATGTTTGGTGGCCGCCGTGGCGTAGTGGGTAGAGTGTGACGCTAAAACGCTGAAGGGTCTAGGTTCGATTCCCGGCTGAACACCTAGAATTTTTTCACCGCACTACCTCTTTCGAGCTGCCGACAACACACAAAGAGTAATAACTGTCCAAGAAAGCTTCTCAAACTTCGCCGTTCCGAGTCGGCAAAAAACTGTAGGTCCCTTCTACTCGAAAGAGAACAGTAGCGCGCACAACACGAGTGGTTAATGAGGAAGCTAGGCCCTGGTCCCCTGTGGATTGTCGCGGCAACAATTATTATTAATTTTAAAATTTCTCAGTATGTTTCTTTCACATATAAGCTATATAGGAGTCACGAATAAAAAATCTGTTTGTACAAAAAAAGCAGATTGAAACAAGGGACCATTTTACGGAATCATTCCTGCCAAAAAAATCGTGGAGACATTTTGCATTATCCAATATTTTTCGGAGTCTCCACACCTTGTGTCATCGAGCTGTTTTCACTACATTATCATTTTTCTGCTTTATCTTGTATTTTTGTTTCTAATCTCAGTTTGAACTGAATCTTCCTTTGGATCTGTTTTGTATTTATCCTCAGAGAAGTCAGAGAATCTGGCTCGGGTTTGCTGTCCGTTAAAGATAACCAGCGGAAGCTGCAGTTAAGGTTCCCGTGGCAATCGTCGTAGTTTGCATTTCATGAGGAGTGCAAGCTTCTTTGTTTATATATGTATGTATTATATCTTTGTCAAATTTTTAATTTTCATAGTTTTAATAAAATCTACTACTAGAAGTGAAAAGAATTTTTATTTCCCTCAAACAGAAAGGGGTGCGACGAGCGACCACACATTGCCACACACTTCTGCTTGCAGTAAGCCACCGTTGTTCTTCGGCCAATTAGCGTGCCTGCAAACCTCACATTCTACATTTGTGTGACCTCTTTCCGGTGAATCCATTGCCTCAACCTTCAACTTAGCAGAATGACCTCATTCGACACCGTAAATCATTCTCCTCCAGAATTGGCACACAATTCAAACCAATAAACAATCGAATTTCGAACTCTCCTTCCATTCCAACAACCACTCAGACTTAGCCCAGTTGTGTCACTCCACTGACCAGGCGTAGCTCTGCCCATGCCACACAATTTTCGCTAATCAGCGACCGCAGACTGCTGCTATTCATACGGCTTTCTACCCAGTGACGGTCTAACGGCGGCTCACATAACTCTGGTCTTCGGCGCTGGGCTTGAAGCCGCTTCTGCCGCAGCAGACCGACTTCGTATGCAGATGTATGCAAGTGGATTCCGTAATTAATTTCTTAATTTTCAGCCTCACTCGCCGCTCTCTGCCGGAGAGTGTGCATCAGCACCGGGGATTTACATCAATAAGTTCGGACTGCTGTAGGAACGACTGCACTCAATTAGGGAGCCCAGTCACCACGGGGAGCCACCCTTTCAAGTCCAAGGTCACCGCGACGCAATGCATCTTACGGCATTGTTGTGCAATTTTCGAGAGTGTCGGAGATTGGTTCAACACCAAATTGGGTGCGAAATGCGTTACGATTGATGGGGCTCTTCCGCTGCAGCGGCTAATTAAGGTCTGCTTTTAGGGGCATGGTGACATTCCAGGTGTGGTGGCATGAATATGCAAATGCCGGACTATCGATTGTCGAGAACTGGCAAGTAGCCAATTTCGATGAGAAAACCTCGCATTAAATTTAAAGCGAAATCCATTGTTTCATGATACGGTCTGTCGAAATTGTATCGCCGCAACGACGTTGATGGAAACGGTTTGATTTACGGCCGACGATAGGTATGTCGTGGGAAGATCTCTCTCATTAGCGATAGCGAGGTGATCAAACATTATGGTAATCGAACAGATTTACCGCCGGAAACTGGGTTTATATCGAGAGGCATGGCACTCGTTATTCATGGGAGAGGACCAGTGATTGCCTGACATTCCCACAATCGCCGGATATTTTGCGACTTTCGAATTTGAACAGTTTTTGCGTTTGCCATTTAATGAAGCCTTCAACAAGCACAAGAAGATTGCCTTTCGAAATTGTCAAGGCAGACTGTCAACTATCCCTGACGAGTGGACTTGTCGATTTTGTTTTTTGAAGTGTAGTGAGCCTTGATTGTGATTGTGAAGAGTGCGGCCGTTTTTGGGTTAACAGTGAAATGGGCTTCGCGTGGGAACTGTGTCCGTTTTGACACCGTTGCTGCGATAGTCACTTTCGAATTTTATGAAGTTCCAAGGTAACGTAACCCGGATATTTAGGGAGCAACAGAGTCAAGATAACTTACCAAAGTTTTACGTTGAAAGCAGTTTAGCAAGTTTTACGTACATGCGTGTATTTGGATTTACGTGATCACCTGCCGTTGAGGCTTAATATCACGGGGTCCATACACTGCTGACTAACGCGTTCTTGTCTTAAGGTACATTTACTCCTTGGTAAGGAGCGATTCCTTTCTTACATCTCTGATTTCTGTGGGTCACAGCACCCGGTTGAATGCAACTCCACATTGAATCGGAAGCAAATTGCCATAACCATATGACCTCATCCGACCCAAATGAGTGGGACAGATCAGATCCTGGTTGACTACTTCCAATTCTCTCCACTATTTTTGTATCAACCACAGACACCACGATACTCCCGCAAGGGGGCCAAATGCACGGTCAGGCGGAAACTAAATTTCAGGGGCCTCCAGTGGTACCAGAATATAACTTCCGGTCGAGCTTCGCAACTGTGTTACTCTCGGTAGGATTCATTTATATCCAGGACCGATGGCCTATATTCCTACTCTAACCTTACTATACGCTGCCGTGAAAGCAGCCATTCTAACTCTTCGTCTGCTGAAAACTTCCCTACTAAAAGCCCTGATGGTTTCTGTACTCTGTCTTTTCTGAAGAACTAAACTGACATCGTAAGTCCCATCAGTGCCAGATATGTTCATAGCTCCAAGTTCCCGAATGTGCCAGATATGTTCATAGCTCCAAGGTCCCGAATGTCATCATACAGAGGACATTGGCACAACACGTGCAACCAAACCTCGGAGCTATACCCGCACACGCAAGCCTCTGAGTCAAGGACAAGAATTGAACGAGAATTAGTTCAACGAACCGTGTTTGGTAAGCAAGAAGCTCAGATGCATTAAGACCACCAATGGACTTAACAAGTGACACATCGCGAAGGAAGCTGAATGTCACTCTGCCATTTACGCAGGTCTCTCATCTATCCTACAATTTTTGTCTGAGCAGCTTATTTAGGAGGTCTTTGCGCTCGTTAAGAGCTAGTCTCTCCAAGCCAGTAGTGTAGATCCCTTCAGCACTTAGTGCTGGGATGCCTTTTTTCAAGCGCGAAAAAGATACTTCTTTTGATGATCTCCAGGTAAAGTGATAGTATTCCCATGAGTATCTGGAGAGCCTCCGTGAGACTGTATGGCAAACTGGAAAACCCTCCAGAAGGTCATCCCTCTGACTTGACTGAATTCGCCGCATTCCCCAAGTAGTGTTCACAAAATCACACGAAATATAGGCTCCATACGTTCTTCTTCTTCTTCTTGTGGCGCTACAGTCCGGGGTGGACCTGGGCCTTTACCAACATGCCTCTCCAGCCAGCACGATCTTTCGCCAGCTGTCTCCAGTTGCGAACTCCAAGTTGGTTGAGGTCCTTCTCCACTTGTGTGCGCCACTTTAGTCTAGGTCGTCCTCTGTTGCGTTGTCCCAATGGCTCGGATTCAAAGACTTTTCGGGCCGGAGCAGTGGTGTCCATACGCTCTACATGGCCTTGCCATCTTAAGTGTTGTATCCATAGATGCTTGACCAGGCGCATGTCGCTGTACAGCCTATAGAGTTCGTCATTAAATCTTCTTTTCCAGATGCCATCAATGAAAACAGGACCAAAAATCTCACGCAAAACTTTTCTCTCAAAAAGACTAAGAGCTTCCTCATCCGCCTTTGCTAACGTCCAAGATACTGCGCCATATAGTAGGACGGGGATGATCAAGCTGTTATATAAAGCGAGCTTAGTCCTTCGAGAGAGGGCTTTATTACTCAATTGCCTCTTGAGTCCAAAGAAACAGCGATTGGCAATCACTCTTGCCGAAGTAGACGAAGTCCTTAACTACCTCGAAGTTTCTGATGCCAAGTGTGACGCTCTGTCCGAGACGTCGATGTTGTGTGTCCTTTCTTGATGACAGCATGTACTTCGTTTTGCCCTCATTTACCACTAGACCCATTTTAGCCGCTTCCGCTTCAATGCCAGCAAACGCCTCATTGACGGCTCGCTGTGTTCGTCCAATCACGTCAATGTCATCAGCGTAAGCTAGCAATTGAACTGACTTCTGGAAGATCGTGCCTCTGGTGTTGACTTGTGAGTTACGCACGATCATCTCGAGGATGATGTTAAAGAAGTCACATGACAGTACGTCGCCTTGTCTAAAACCTTTTTTGACATTGAAGGTCTCGGTGAGTTCGGTACCGACCTTGACGGAGCAGCGAGAGTTCTCCATCGTCATCTTACACAATCTGACAAGTTTGGTAGGAATGCCAAAACTAGACATGGCACTGTATAGCTCGTCTCTATGCACATGGTCATATGCAGCCTTGAAATCGACGAATAGGTGGTGAGTGTCAATTTGCATTTCTTGGGTCTTTTCCAGGATCTGCCGTAATGTGAAGATCTGGTCTATTGTGGACTTCCATGGCCTGAAACCACACTGATAGGGACCTATTAGGTCATGGACAAATAGTTTCAGACGCTCACACAATACGGCAGAGAGGATCTTGTATGCGATGTTCAGGAGACTAATCCCTCTGTAGTTGGCGCAGTCGAAGGGGTCTCCTTTCTTGTGGACCGGGCAAACGACGCTGAGATTCCACTCATCGGGCATGCTTTCCTCCGACCATATCTTACAGATGAGCTGGTGCATGCGCCCAACCAGGTCATCTCCAGCTGCTTTAAATAGTTCTGCGGACAGTCCGTTCGCTCCAGCAGCTTTGTTCGACTTTAGCTTGGATATTGCTATCTTCACCTCGTCTAAGTCGGGGGGACGGAATGCTTGTCTATCATCGTCCAAATTGAGTGGAACATTCTGCCTAACAGCGGAATTTGGGTCGTCATCGCCGTTTAGGAGTCTGCAGAAATGATCCTTCCAGATTCTCAGCACAGACTGCGACTCTACTACTAGTTGTCCATTTTGGTCCCGGCAGGCCTTGGTCCGAACCTTGTATCCTCCGGATAGCTGTTTTACCTTTCGGTAAAACTTTCGGACTTCATTCCTGCCAAAGCACCTTTCCATTTCCTCGACCGCGCGCTTCTCATGCTCCTTCTTCTTCCTTCTGAGAAGCCGGTGCTCTTCCCTTCTTCTCTGTTCGTAGAGTTCACGAACAGCTCGCGTTGTTCGATGCAGCGTCGCTTTGTAGGCGTCTTGTTTAGCTGCGTGCGCTTGCCTGCACTCGTCGTCAAACCATGGGTTCCTTCTGGGTGGTGACGTGATACCCAGCACATCAGTGGCAGCTTCTTTCTTTCCATTCTTCTTCTATGCTTAGTGCAGGAAGCGTCGAACTCTGGGCGAGTTTCCGGGAGACTCGGTCGGCAAAGTTCCCAGCAATCAGCTGCGATTGTAGCTTTTCGACGTCAAACCGTTTTGGCCTTTCTCGACTCCGTTGCTCTCTCGATATCCGGGTTCTTACCTTGGCTACAACAAGGTGATGATCCGAGTCAATGTTTGCACCTCGGAAGGTTCGGACATCGAGAATACTGGAGGAGTGTCTGACGTCGATCGCAACGTGATCAATCTGGTTGACGGTTGATTGATCAGGAGATCGCCAGGTTCCTTTGTGAATGTTCAGGTGTGGGAACCGCGTGCTAGCCACAGAGAGGTTTCGCCCCGAGGCGAAGGCCAACAGCCTGAGTCCGTTTCTGGATGTGTTGTCGTGCAGGCTGTGTCTTCCGATAACTCCAGCAAAGATGTCCTCGTTTCCCAGCTGAGCGTTGAAGTCTCCTAGAACGATCTTGGTGTCGTAGCTGGGGCATCGATCGTATGTTCTTTCTAGGAGATCATAGAAGTCATCCTTGGTGTTGTCATCTTTCTCCTCTGTTGGGGCGTGAGCGCAAATTAGACTGATGTTCCCGAATTTAGTCTTGATGCGGATTGTCATGAGGTGTTCGCTGACTGAGTCGTAGCTCAAGACTTTTTGCCTAAGTCTGCCTCGAACAACAAATCCGCATCCGAATAAGCGCTGCCTTCTCTCTCTATAGCAACCGCTGTAGTAGATATCGCAGTTCTTCATCCCTTTTATGCCAGGCCCATCCCATCGCACTTCCTGGATGGCGGTTATGTCAGCTTTGTAGCAGTCAAGGGCCTCCGCAAGTTGTTCGGCTGCACTTGGCCTGTTAAGGGACCTCACATTCCACGTGCAAAACCGAAAATCTTTGTCCTTAAAATGTTTGCTGGGGTCGTCAACAGTAGATCCTTCACTATCCGAGGCATGATGTTGTCTCTGAACTATATGATTTTTACGTGGTGAGGAAGTTAACCTCACGCACAACCCACAGACTGGTAGGCCAGGCCCATTATTTAAATCCTCGGGCAGAGGGAGTCGCTGCATACATTAGTTCACCATACGACGGGTGTTGTGATGGCTATCCAGGGGGCGCCACTTGGAGGCTGTATGTCAACTTGACCTGTGCACTAACGAGGATTCCCTTGGCAGCTCGCCATGTTGAGCGCAATCAACGACGTTACCTTGCGTGCATAGGCCCATGCCCCTGGCTCCATACGTTGCACAGGCAAAAAACACGCCAGAGTATATCGTGTGGGCTGCTGTTCCGCTCAGTTCCAAGTCGCCCTTGAGCACCCGCCAAAGCTGCCCTGAAACCTTCACTAGGATACCCCTAAGCTTATGCATATGATGGAGACAGTTCAGTCCCTTTCCAATGGTGATGCCGAGGTATTTAACATCGCTCACCGTTCGCAGTGAAGTGCCGAGAACACGTACGAAAGGATTACCGTTTGCGGACAGCTTTCCCTTGAGCATCATCATGGAGGTCTTATCAAGTGCTACTTCCACGACAACATTTGTGCTCCATCGGTGAACAAGGCCGCAACGTTGCAGCAACGACTAGTCGCTCTGATTCAGAGAAGGGTCGAAAGCATACGGGTAATAGATCATAAGGAACTTTAACGCATGAGTCTCCGAAAAACTGACATTGCCCGCGTTAGTAATGAGAGCCTTGTCAAAAAACAATCAAAGAAGTAGACTGGTTATGGAACAGGTGGCCTACATGCCACAGTTGCAGCCAACATAAAATTTCCTGAGCTCCTCCATTTTACGTGACGCCAAAAACAATTCATGTACTTCCTGGGAAAGGCGAAATTAGGGAGAAAAATCGGCCGGACGAGAAAATGTTTTTATAACTCCTACGCCTGGTTGTGAAAACCCCTTCCAGAGTTATCCCTTTATACTTTATTATTAGGGTGAGGTTCCACCGAGGATCCCTAATGATCATGTTTTCTTCACCATAGCCCAGTTTTCAGCAATCTTCGATAACTTCTGCTTTTTCTTTGCGGACCTGGGCCTCGACCAATATGATTGAGACAGATGTGGGATTTGGTTTTACGTGATCACCTGCCTTAACGGCTTATATCACGGGGAACCTTTTTTCCCAAGAGTTGTAAGTAACGCAAGACTATACGCCTTAGTTACCCAAGTGCCAAACTGAGATCATGCTTGAGGGGCAATCACTCCACCTTGGTTTGATGCGAGGCTTTTCTAAAACCTCTTCCGTTTTCTGGGTCGCAGCGCCCGGTTGAGAATGCAACTCCACACTGAGAAGGGATAGTCCCCTAACCGACTTGCCTAGTTTTGCTTAAACAATGGGCTAGACAAGTCAGCACAGTACACTATCCTCGACTCTACCCGCGATGTTAGGTGGTAAACCACAGCCACCACGAAACTCCCACAAGGGAGCCTACCGCAACGGTCAGGCTGGAACCGAAGTTCCAGGGGCCCCTGACCTCCCGTGGCACCAGAATATAGCCTCTGGTTACGCTGTCACTACCAGTCAGGTTCCCTCAAGCCTGGGTCTGTTAGCCGCCATCCCGCCACAGATGGTCTTTCCTCCATCAGTGTTTCCGTTGTCACTATAAATAGTGATACGGATGTGATTTTGAATCATGTGATTCATTAATCCAGTCACATCATCTGGAATATATGATTGAGACAGTCAGCACTATCTTTTGTCAGCTGCCGCCAATTGCGAGCTCCAAGTTGGTTGAAATCCTTGCTCACTTGTGGGCGCCATAGCAGGCCGTCCTCTCCTGTGTTGACCTAATGACTCGGATTAGAACACTTTTCGGGACGGAGCAGTTGTGTCCATACGCTCTATATGCCCTAGCCATCTTAAGCATTGTTACCGAAGTCGCTTGACGAAGGATATGCCGCCGTACAGCACATAAAGTTCGTTGTGGAGTCTTCTCGCCCAGATGCCATCAACGTCCAACCACTCACCTTGTAAAACAGATCTGGGATGATCAAGCTATTACACCACAGACTACATAAAGGAGAGCGCTGACCATCTAAAGGTGCTGTATTACACAAAGCCAATTAAGTCTTCTTTTAGAGGGCTCCTCTATTACTCAACTACTTCTTGAACGATTGGCAATCTGTGTTTGATTTCGGTACTGCCGTGGTTGTCTTTATTTACCGAGGACTCGAGGTAGACGAAGTCCTTGACTACCTCGAAGTTTCTGCTGCCTAGTGCGTTGTGCGTCCTTTCTTTGATGACAGCATGTACTTCGTTTTGCCCTTATTAACCGCCGAACCCATTTAAGCTGACAATTAGGTTGTGGAGAAATAGTTTCAGAATACGGCAAAGAGGATCTTGAAAGCGAAGTTGAGGAGGCTGGTGATGATGTTTTCTTTCTTGTGGACCAGACAAACGAGTCTGAGATTCTTCGGGCATGCTTTCCACCGACCATATCCATATCGCATGAGCTTGTGGATGCGCCCAACCAGGTTGCTTCAATAGTTGTTGTTGCTGGTGCCAACTGCTTCAAATAGTTTTGCGGGCAGCAGCAGCTTTCTTTGACTTCAGTGTCCATGTTGCTATCATTACCTCGTCTTAGTCGGAGGGACGAAATTCTTGTCTATCTTTGTCCAAATTAAGTTGAACATGCTGCTTAACAGCCGAACATGGGCCGCCATCGCTGGAGTTTACAGAAATGATTCTTCCAGATTCTCAAAACGGACTGTGACCCTAATACAGGTAATTCATTTTGGTCCCGGCAGGCTTCGGTTCCAACAATGTACCCTTCGGTAAAACTTTCTGACTTCGTTCCTGTCGTAACTTCTTCTTCCTCTTGTTGTGGCGCTACAGTCCAGGGTGGACTTGGGCCTCATCCAACATTCTTCTCCAGCCGTCACGATCTTTTGCCAGTTGCCTCCAGTTACGCACTCCATGTTGGTTAAGGTCCTTCTCCACTTGTGTGCGCCACCTTAACCTAGGCCGTCCTCTGTTATGTTGTCCCAATGGCTCGGATTCAAAGACTTTTCGGGCCGGAGCAGTGATCTCCATACGCTCTACATGGCCTAGCCATCTTAAGCGTTTTATCCGTAAATGCTGGACCAGGCGCATGTCGCTGTACAGCCCGTAGAGTTCGTCGTTAAATCTTCTCCTCCAGATGCCATCAACGCAAACAGACCAAAAATCGCACGCAAAACTTTTTTCTCGAAACGATTAAGGGTTTCCTCATCCGCCTTTGTTAATGTCTATAGTTTCCGCGCCATAGAGTGGGACTGGGATGATTAAGCTGTTATATGAAGCGAGTTTAGTCCTTCGAGAGAGGGCTTTATTACTCCATTGCCTCTTGAGCCCAAAGAAACAGCGATTGGCAAGAGTGATTCTGCGTTTGATTTCGGTACTGATGCTGTTGTCCCTGTTTATCATGGAGCCGAGGTAGATGAAATCCTTGACTACCTCCAAGTTTCTGCTGCCTAGTGTGACGCTCTTTCCGAGACGTCGATGTTGCGTGACCTTACTTGATAACAGCATGTACTGAGTTTTGCCCTCATTTACCGCCAGACCCATTTAGCCGCTTCCGCTTCAATGCAAACGCCTCATTGACGGCTTCCTGTGTTTGTCCAATCACGTCAATATCATCAGCGTAAGGTAGCAATTGAACTGTCTTCTGGAAGATTGTGCCTCTGGTGTTGACTGGTGAGTTACGCACGTTCTCCTCGAGGATGATGTTCAAGAAATCACATGACAGCGCGTTGCATTGTTTTAAACCTTCAGTGAATTCATTACCGACCTTGACGCATCAGTGGGTGTTTTAAATCGTCAGCGCGAGTTCTCCGTCTTCCTACGCATCCATCTGACGAGTTTGGTAGGAATGCTAAAACTAGACGTGGCACTGTATAGCTCGTCTCTATGCACACTGTAATATGCGGACTTGAAATCGACGAATAGGTGGTGAGTGCCAATTTGCATTTCTTGGGTCTTTTCCAGGATCTGCCGTAATGTGAAGATCTGGTCAATTGTGGACTTCCCTGGCCTGAAACCACACTGATAGGGACCTATCAGGTCATGGAGAAACGGTTTCAGACGCTCACACATTACGGCAAAGAGGATCTTGTATGCGATGTTCAGAAGACTAATCCGTCAGAAATTGTCGCAGTCAAAGGGGTCTCCTTTCTTTTGGAACGGGCAAACGACGCTGTGATTCCTCTCATCGGGCATGCTTTCCTCCGACCATATTTCACAGACGAGGTGGTCCATGCGCCCAACCAGGTCATCAGCTGAGCGTTGAAGTCCCCTGCCTATCTTCTCTTCCTGCCGGGCCCATTCCATGGCACTCTCTGGATGGCGGTGATGGCTGCTTCGTAGCAATCCAGGGTCTCCGCAAGTTCTTCGGGTCCAGTGGTCTGTTAAGGAACCCTTACATTGGACGTGCACAACCGAAAATCGTTGTTCCTAAAACGTTTGCATGAGTCGTCAATAAATGAGTCGGTCTTATACGAGGCACGCACAACCAACAGACTGGTAGGCGAGGCCCATTATTTAACCCTCTTGCAGAGGGGTCGTTGTGTTGGTTTACCACACAACGGGTGTTTAAATGGCTACCGAGAGGACGCCGGAAGAAGGTTGTATGCCAACTTGTGTACTAGCGAGGGTAGTGTTGGCAGCTCGCCTTGTTAGACACGATCAATAACGTTCCCTCGTGTGCACAGACCCATGCCCCCCACCACATCATTCCAATCTGCTGAAATAATCATCTTTTTAGAACTCTTCAAAACCTCGCTGCAAGAAGCTTGTCCCGAATCATCCATGGTATCCAGGCAAGTAAGTAAAGCAAAAAACAAAATCAAGTGATCCAGAAAAAATTAACCGCAAAATAGTAAATTCAATTCAATCTATATATATAAAAGTCAATGTTTGTTTGGTTGTTTGTCCTTTATAGACTCTTAACTGTTAAGAGATAGAGCATTGATGTCTTTGGCAACTTTGTTCAGAATTCTGTCAAAAGGGTTTTGGTACCAACTTTTGTTTGGGGGGATAGCTCCCCATAGAGATGAATTTAGGGCCTATGTTCAAAGTTCGGTTGATCCTTTCGAGAGATATATCAATCAAAAGGTCTTTGAAAATAAGATTGACCTTTCTTTCGCAGTTTTTCGGTGGAGAGTACCGTTAGAAAGATATGAAGCTTTAAAAAATTTGACCGCCTCTAATTTCCACACAGTTGTGCCTACAAATCTGGAAAAATCATGGAAAATCCGTCTCAATGAATACTTTCAACTAAAATTAGTTCAAGCATTCAGGCTTAGACACTTTGGGAGCTATTGGTCGAAATCTTTAAAACATCAACATGCAAATTTTGGAAAATTAAAAACGCAGTATTGAAGATCTGGGTCAACGCGCTAAGGGAACATAATTATCCAACCATCGTTTCGAATAATAAATTGGAGATATTGCAGGTTAAATGCTTTTTGTTTCCCATATATTTTTCTCGCTGTAACTAGTGAATCGACACGAGCCTCAGTGGAGTCACGCACATTGTACAATTCAACCCCTAAATACACACACAACGCAAACTAGAAAAAGTGATCGTGTGTTGTTTTGGGAAGTATATATGCTTAAGCGAGCGTAGATGCGTGTATGCCCGTGCATAGATTTACCGCTGGTCCAAATCTGAATTTGGATTTGTACATTCAAATACAAATGTATACGGTATTTGAATGTACATTACAGTATAATTATTTCGTTTGAATGTTAATACCGAAAGTTAAACTACTCCAACAATAGCAAATCAATGTCAATATACAATGGCGTACAAAAAATCATTGGAAGCGCTCATTGCACACTAAAGGACTTAACAGGAAACGAATGTGTTTTCGGAGGTGCGCTAATTTTATAGTTTCGGGTTTTTATCAAACATTTCCCGTTATTCCGCGTTCAACGCTGGCTGACGAACTGAATGCATATTTAAAATTATCCATTTTATGGCGACATGTGCAGAAACTATACTTATAAACCCAAATTGCAATTTGATGGATCCACAAAACGTTTTGCAAAACAATAATTGGATGATGGAAATGGTAAATTGACTGTCGATAAGGTCACACAATGTATCTTATTGTCGCCAGACTTCTGCATATTCGCATCAAATGCAGACGAGCCAATACATAATACATGGCTCAGTGAACGTGCTATATTAGCAGCCAAAAACAATGATGTCAACTCAATTAATTTCACCATTAAAAGTGAATTACCTGAAGAAGCGAAAACATATAAATCCATTGATACTGTGGCGGACCAAGACGAAGTTGTCAATTATTCAACTGAGTTCTTGAATTCACTTGACTTATCTGGCATGCCTGTTTTAACATTGAAAATTGGCGTGCCTATCATCATTTTGTTTCGAAACATTAATCCACCACGACTTTGTTACGGCAATAGGCTTTCAGTAAAAAAAATGATGGTGAATATCATCGAAGCCACTATATTGAATGGAAAATTCAAAGGAGAATATGTCCTATTGCCTCGCATTCCAATAATCGCAACTGATGTCCAGATTCCAGATTCGTGTAGTGCGGCTAAAGAACGAGTCTCTGAATTTGGGGGGAGGGGGGGGGGGGGGGGGCTTGAGGGTTAATTGGTGGGCATTCCTAACGAGGCGTGTATTGCGGGTGAATTCTTGAAGGGGAGGAATGCAACTGGCTAAATCATCTGAGCATTTCTTGTTAATATAGCGATAAAAGAGTGACAACGACGCGACATTACGTCGGCGTTCTAACGAGTCAATCGACTTCGCAATATTACTGTCACCTATAAGTTTTATCGCTCGCTTTTGAATTCTATCCAGCAGGTGCAGGGAGGTCTTAGGAGCACCTGACCAAATAGGAGCGTTATACTCAAGTTTTGGGCGTATGTAGGCCTTGTATATTGTGGCCAGATCAGAGGGGGTGAAGTACTTCTTGCATCGTTTAAGGAAGCCTAGACATTTCGCAGCATTTTTGGCGACCTCAAATATGTGATCGTGTCAACTAATTGTTGGGTTGATACACATACGGAGGATGGAAAGTCTTTCGGTTTCAACAACACAAGTGCCGTCCATGGATAACGGCTGATTATTTTGTAATCGCTTTAACGACAGTAGACAGCACTGTGTTTTGGAAGCATTAAATTCCACTCTATTCTTATTTCCCCAATCGATTATGCTGTCAAGGTCGGAATTTAATGTGCTTAACATACGCTGCCGTTCCGAGTCTATGGCCGAAATGGAGGGACGTGAGCCAAGGAACGAATATGAAAAGCTGAGGGTACTGTCATCAGCGAAGGAATGAATGGGATTAGAAGTAGCAGACAAGAGATCATTTATAAAAATGAGAAAGAGTGTCGGAGACAAAACAGAGCCCTGGGGAACACCAGCATTAATATGGTGAATATCAGACTTGAATCCATCCAAAACGACTTGTATTGAACGATTCGAAAGGTAATTTCTAATCCATTGAAGAAGAGACTCATCGATCCCAAAAGCACGCATTTTCGACAAGAGAGCCTGCTGCCAGACCCTGTCAAATGCCTTAGAAATATCAAGCGCAACAATCTTGCTTTCTCCTGCATTGTGCAAAGATTGGTTCCACTTTTCAGTGAGATATGCCATCAGATCTCCAGTGGAACGGTTGCTTCGGAAGCCGTACTGCCGGTCATTAAGAAGCTTCCGGGACTCAAGATATTTCATAAGCTGACGGTTGATCAGCGTTTCCATGACCTTGGAGAGAAGGGACGTTAGTGCTATGGGTCAGTAGGAGGTGGGTGACGAACATTCGCCCTTTTTAAGGACGGGCTGTAATGAGAATTTAAATGTAATTAATGGAATAACTTATCGACGTCCCAAATGCGATAGGGTAATCATTTTGAAAAACGGCCCTAAAGAAATTACTGATAAAACCAAGATTGCTAACGAATTTAATAGCTACTTCGCTTCGATTGCATCCTCTACTCCAGATAACACTACTCATACTTGCGACTGTGATGCGAACTCTAGATATGAAGATGATAAAACCTGCTTCAATAGTTTTTATTTTGATGAAATTTCTTCCTTAGAGATAATGAAAATAATAAAATCCCTTAACAGCTCCGAATCGTATGGTTATGATAGTATATCAAATCATGTACTTAAAAATATAGTGTTTAATGTGGCAGATATTTTAGCGTATATCTTCAATTTCAGATGGCTGGGTGATGTGGGAACAGGGTAGGCACTGATTGGTATCAACCTGGCGATGCCCAGCTGCTGTAACTGACTTCCACACAGCAATTGTGCTTATTCTACCTCCACGTTGGTAGCCATCGGGTACTGGTTGTTGTTCACCCGAACTCAACCTGCTAAAATGCATGAATGTGAGGTCCCTAAGGTCCCTAAACAGACCACGCGCAGCCGATAAACTTGCGGAGGCCCTGGACTGCTATAAAGCAGACATTACCGCAATTCAGAAAATGCGGTGGGATGGGCCGGGCAAGAGAAGAGTGAGAAACTGCGACATATACCACGGCGACTGCTACAGGGAGAGAGGGAAACGCTTATTTGGATGCGGTTTTGTTGTTCGAGGCAGACTTAGGCAAAAAGTCTTAAGCTTCCAATACATAAGCGAACGCCTCATAACAATCCGCATCAAGGCTAAATTCGGGAATATAAGCCTAATATGCGCCCACGCTCCGACAGAGGAAAAAGATGACAGCAGTAAAAAGGACTTCTATCACCTCCTAGAAAGGACATATGATCGATGCCCCAGCTACGACATCAAGCTCAGCTGGGAAGAGAAGAAGTCTTTGCTAAAGTCATCGGAAGACACAGCCTGCACGCCAACACCTCCGGAAACGGACTCAGGCTAGTTGACTTCGCCTCGGGGCGAAATCTCTCTGTGGCCAGCACGCGGTTCCCACACCTCAACTTGGGAACCGCGAACTTGCCTCAAGAGGCAATTGAGTAATAAAGCCCTCTCCCGAACGACCAAAGTGACTTTGTACAACACCTTGATCATCCCAGTCCTGCTTTACGGCGCAGAAACCTGGACGCTACTAAAAGCGGATGAGGAAGCCATTGGTCTCTTCGAGAGAAAAGTTCTGCGTGCAATTTTTTGGTCCTGTTTGCGTTGGTGGCATCTGGAGGAGAAGATTCAACCACGAACTGTATGGGTTGTATGGCGGCATGAGCCTAGTCAAGCGTCTACGGATACAACGCTTAAGGTGGCTAGGCCATGTAGAGCGTATGGACACCACTGCTCCGGCCCGGAGAGTCTTCGAATCCGAACCACAGGGACAACGCAACAGAGGACGACCTAGACTAAAGTGGCGCACATAAGTGGAGAAGGACCTTAACCAACTTGGAGTGCGCAACTGGAGACAGCTGGCGAAAGATCGTGCTGGCTGGAGAGGCATGTTGGTTGTAGCGCCATCCGAAGAAGAAGAAGATTTTCAATTTCAGTGTAGAATCTGGTACGTTTCCAGATGATTTAAATTGTTGTTCCTCTTTATAAAAAAAGGTGTCCTAAAGATAAAAATAATTATAGATATTTCTAAAGTTTTTGAAAAGGCAATTAAAGCAAGAGTTTTAAACTTTTTGAATAGTAACAATTTTCTTAGTCCTGAACAGTTTGGTTTTAGAAAAGACTTATCAACCGAAGATGCATTGCTAGATTTTTGCTACTCAACCTATAATGGATGAGATGATAAAAGGTACTGTGGAAATCTCTTTGTTGATATAAAAAAAGCATTTGATACGCTTGATCACAATATTCTCTTACAAAATTTGTTCAAAGCTGGGTTTAGAGGTTTTATGTTTAATTGGTTTCAATCTTACCTCACTGATCAGTTGCAAAAAGTGAAAATAGGTGCCGTAACTGGCAGTACATGCAAAATGTATCTTGGAGTGCCCCAATGATCTGTCCTCGGGCCTATTCTATTCCTTGTGTACATATATACTATTTTCAGTCAAAAAACCATCGGCAAATTCACAGCATTTGCAGACGATTTGAGCATTGCGTGTGGATCAAATAGTCCTTTAAATCTTATTTTTGAAATTAATCATGGCATAGGATGCAAGTTAGCAATAAAATAAAATTGATGTTTCCTAGCTATTCAGAAAAATTATCACCAAAAATCAATCAAAAAAAATGAATATGGCTTGTCAATGCCTGCATGGTAATTTATTCAAATAAAGTTTGTCCTGTGCTGGAGATTGCTTCAAAATTGAAGTTGTTTAACAATTTAAGTATCTTGGCGTCATTATAGATAATAATAAGAACTGGGCAGAACATATAAATACACTGAAAAAATATTTTCTATCAACCCCACGTATCTTTTATTATTTAAAAACCACGTGCTCGAATCATATCTTAAAAACGATCTATTACGGGATTTTTCAATCGAAACTGCAGTATGGAATCTGCTTTTGGGGTGGGGTCTACCAGAACAAAATTAGAAAATTACTTATTCTCCAAGAACGTATTATAAGTAAAGTGTGCAAAACCCGCTTACACCGTTCTTTGGCTTTGTTTAAACAATTAAATGTTCTCCCCTTGAGACACCTGTTTTATTGCAAGGTTCTGAAAGTCTTTTATCTGAGATGTGACAGAATATCAAATAGACATGGTCTAAGAACAAACCTAAGTTATGTCGTCAATGCTAATTTATTTCGCACCACAAGTTATCGTAATTCCGATTTTATACTGTCATACAGATTATTCAACAAACTTCCTACCTCCATAGAGTCTGTGAGATTCCCAAATATCTTTCTGGAAAATATAAAACCTTGGCTATTTCAATTTGATCATGTACAGATAGAAAATCTTTTAGATCCGGTAGCTTGATATAAGTGTGATATTTTGATCTTGTTCCTATTTATTTTTAAGTTTGCATTTACTATTTAATTTTTTTTCTCTTCTTCTTCTCTTGCCTTAAAACTATAAACACCCCCATAATGAATTTGTAAATAATGATGTGTCATTTAATACTATTTTTGTTTTTTTTTAATACTTGATGACTCTATCCTATTCTCTATTGAATTCGCCTATATTGTAATGAACTTGTAAGATTTGTAACATGAGAATATGAGACAAATAAAATACAAATACAATATATGTATAACATTCCAGGATGAATACCTATATTTGGTTGCAATAATCCATATAGATCAGGTGCTGTCGTTGTATACATTGCATACATTCAAACCAAAAACGAAAACTGCACGCTGCGGTGTGCAGAAACACCGACTCTTATGAATATTGGCCGTCAATGTTTAGCGCATTGCGGGGACGGCCTTATTTAACAGGTTTTATTCAAAAAAACAATTTTTTAACATTTATGTATTTGACATATTGAACAAGCAAGCGCTGCATTAACTAAGAAATAACACAATGCGTGACTTCCATCTAATTTAATTCTTAAATTTTGAGTCCAGTTCCAGAGGAAAGATTGTGGGTCCTGTGCAAAGCAATGCAGAAAAAGCCGATTTTCTGAATTTTGAATGAATGAGTACTAATGTAACATGCACGTTATGTGCATACTTGCAGAACATATTAAATAATCTCTTATTCGAGCATGTTCTCTGTAAGGAACTTAAAGTTGATTCAATTTCAGTGACTTCAGTCGCCATCTAGTGTCCTGAAGAGTTGAGTAGAAACATGAAAATCTGATAGGCATCCATCGCTAGCTGAAACACAATATCATTGCAAAGCCGTTTGAAAACGAGTTCGATCGTACAACCTCCTTGAATGTCTCCATCTTGACTTTTGTAATCTTCAGGGCTCGCAGTTCAACGGGGCTGTTAGCGCGAATCATCATGAACGTCAACATTCTACGGTACCTCGGGGAGCCTTCGTACCAGTTGCTCTCATAGATCTTGGTTAACAGTTCCTCGCTCTGAAACAGAATCAGGTTTCAAAACATTTCGAGCAACAAGCACCAGTCGGAGTCGACGACTTACATCTGTGTAGAGGGTAGCACCATTGGAACATCTCATGAACACCAGCATCCCAAGGAGGAAAAAGACGCACACGAGCGTGGGAAGAACGATCATGTTCTTGCCATTGAAAATCGTGTACATGACCATGCACACCGAGATCTTCGTGAAGGCAAAGCTGATGAAGGTGGTCACGTTGAAGATTTCGTTCACGTCATCGCATGACCTGAAATGAGAGACATCGTTGTCGACTTGACACTCAATCTTCATCAACGCCGACATACTTAACAAGGGCGCAATGGTAGTCGGCAAGCCTGTTCAAGTCCGTATTCGCCTCCTCTTTCTTGACATCTAACTCTGACATCAACCTGCCAAGGTTCCGATAGTGCATCCGCATCTGACTAGTGGCAAATCCATAGAAGACGTAGTCGTTGATGAAGTGAAAGCCATAAAAGTAGCTAATGACAACTTCAAACGCGTACAAAAAGGGATAGAAGAGCCAGCTCTGTGCGTTCACTGGATACCAGCATCTGAACTGATAAAGAAAGGGGAAATCCTTGCGAAGCACCAACCACTCGAACAGCGAAAACAGAAGCGGCATGCTGGTGAAAGCCAGGGCGCTGCAGCGACTCAGATTGTCAACCAGTTTCTTGTTCCGGATCAGCTCGTTGGCATACGGCGCCATGTTGCACTTCTCCTGCTCATCGCGAGTTTGAGGGAAAAGCTTCTCCAAATTTTCCATCAATTGCTCGAGGACAGCCCGTTTCACAAAGTGCGACACTCCTTGGGAAACTGCAATGGATATTGAGAAGAGCAAGGCCGTAGCCTCCATCACGATGTCCCAATCAACGTCCGACGAGCGTAAATACTGCACGACTTCAATCCCTAGACCAATGGCTTGAAGGCAACTGGCAATTATTGCGATGGCAAGGATCTTGACGCGTATGACTTTCAGGGGAGCTGTGGGTGACGGACGTTGGAGGAGCCGCCAATTCCAGAAACCGTTCAGAAATTCGTCAAACTCGTACACTCTTTGGTTTGCTGCAGACTCCGACATGTCTGTACCTCAGAATAAGGCTCCAATGACTGCAGTTGAAAAATGCCCGAATGCATGTCGTACGTTGATATATTGTTTTGTTTTTAATTATTAATGGTGGGAAGTGTTTAAATGGAAACCAGAAGGAGTTTCAATTTGCTCGCGTCTAAGTATTCAAGACAAATGGCGGGATTTCATAAAGGGGTTCATGGTGTCGGTGAAAGATTTGTAATTTTATAATCGCGTGATACATAATTGATTGGCATGTAGCCCTGCAGCCCTTGTCCAATGTACACACAGCCGTTGAGGGGCTTACTGGGAGAGAGGAGCCACGGAGGGCGTGCTCAGTTAATGGTCAGCCATTTTGTGTGGTTTTCGGCTGGGGGAACTGAAACAAGGAGGCAGTTAAAAAGGATTTGAGGAAAGCGAGCGTGCACAAGAATGCCGTTTCCGAAAAGTTCCTTTTAGCGTCGGGACCAGCGCTTTTCTTAGGAGTGCTGCCAGCAGAGTAGAAACAGATATCCTATGGGTGACTCTAGGTTTTCATCGGGTGGCTTGTGAATAAGCGGTAAGAGTACCGCTTACAAAAAGCTCATTTAAGCGTCGCGACCAGCGCCATTCGAAGCAGCTATCCTTTGGATGGCTCAACGTTCTCATCGGATGGCTTGTGGTAGACGATAAATACGCCCCCTAATAAATTGAGTGACACAACTGCTCACAGGGGACCAGGACTACGAATCGTCAGCAACTCCTCGTCTTGTGGATTGGGTTGTGTCCTGCGCGAAGGGGGAAATAAAACCACGAGCTGTACCAAAGTGTAAGTGCAGTGCAGAAGGCAAGCACGGTCGGCTGCCATTTAGCGCATGGACACCTCCAGGTGTAAGCCTACTCACCACAAATACAAATTGATACTCACGACTTTAACACCGCTATTATAGTTTGCATTGGGACAAGCTGTACAGTGCCACGTCCAGCTTTGGAGTTGCTACCAAGCTTGTTAGACTGTTTAAGATGTCAATAAAGAACTCTCGCTGCTTCATCGAGGTCTGTAACGAACTCATCGAACCCTTTAATGTCAAAACAAAGGTTTTCGACAAGGCAACGCGTTGTCATGTCGCCCCACAAGTCAAAACCAGAGGCACGACCTCCTAAAAGTCGGCTTAATTGCTAGCTTGTGCGGATGAGATTGATTGGAGGAACACAAAGAGTTGCTAGATGTTTCAGGCGTTCGCTGGAATTGAAGTGGAAGTGGGAAGGACACGCAACATCGACGTTATGGGCAGAGCGTCAAATCCGGCAGCAGAAACTTCGGGGTAGTCAAGAACTTCGTTTATCTCAGTAAATAGATGCAACAACATCAGAACCGAAATCTTAAGTTTAAAAGGAGATTGAGTAATAAAGCTCCCTCTCGGCAGTTTAAACTGGTTTTATATAAGAGCTTGATCATCACAAACCTTCTTTATGGCGCTGAAACCTAGACGTTGCTACGAGAGAAAAAGGTTTTCCGTGCGATTTTTGATCCTGTAAGGGTCGGTGGCATGCTAAGCGTCTTCGGATAAAACGCTAAAGATGGCTAGGCCATTTAGAGCGTGTGCGTACTGTCCCGGACTGAATCCGCTTAATGAAAAACTATTCAGTGTTTATTCTGGGATCTGATTTACCGAGAAAGTTTCAGACAAGGTACATAAATGAAATTTTACCAAACAAGCGACTAGGGACACAAGGAAAGTGATAACTTAGGAGTAATTTAATTTCTTCCTCTCTACACACATTATTTCATTTGGCAAAGTTGACTCTCCTTACCAGCTTATCAAATTTATAGAAAAATCTTCACAAAAAGTATTTGGACAGGACACTCAGGATTTGATTAATGGATAACTTAGCACTTAAGGGAATGATGAAAAATTCCGAACTTGGACCTTCATTTCTGAAAAGTCGGGAAAGCTCCAGGCAGACTGGAATGCTATCGGCCATATGTGGCAATCTTCGGCTCTACCTATCGTATCCACACTGAGAAACACCAAAGCTGATCAGTTTATGTGAGGAAAAGGACCTGCATGCACTTGGACGTGGTGCTACAGTTCCAAATCCCTGTGTTTCTAAACTAACTTTCCGAGCTTCGCATACGCGGCATGCATAATGGAAATGCAATTTAATTTTACAATTCTGATGAGATTTCAACACATTCTTCTTGAATAACTAAGTGAATCCGCACTCGGTGTACAATTAGGACATTCCCACGATGAAACCCACAATTCGCTCTTTTTAAAGTCCTTCTCTGCTTGCACACCATTCAGTTCAGTTTAAGCGCGATTTGCAGACATTACAGATCCGATGGGAGAGCAAGTGTACGTTTTTGATGATTTTCTAATTGGTTTCTGGAAGTTGCGATTTTTTCATCGCCAGTCCCCTGGACTCCCGCTACAAGTCACCCGAACAAAACGTCTTTCGGTCGTAGTTGCCTTAAGCTGTCTGCAAGTTGCATGTCTGTGTATGAAGCTGGCCCAGTACTTGAATTCGGAACACATCAACTGGGACGATGCCTTAGAGGCCACAGCTGTCCTGTGCCCGGCTGCGATTGCAGTTTGTCAGGGGTGCTCGCATCTTCTGAACCGCAAACTCCTCGAGCGATTAATAGGAAACCTTGAGAAGCTGTTTCCTCAAAGCAGACGCGAACAGGTGGACCTCGGCCTCGAGCCATATGCTGAGAAGCTGCTCTGGCACAGAAGCTTCATTGACACACTCGGCCGCTGCACCACTGCACTTTTCAACAGCTTACCACTTGCATTCTGCTTTTACCAGTGGTTGATTCTCGGCAGGGATTTCCCATTCAAGACTCAATTCAAAAGCTGGTACCCACTGGATACCAGGAGCTGGGTGCTTTTCCCCATTGTGTTCGCGTTTGAGTTGGCCACGAGCATATGGTTCGGCGTCTACCTGATCAACGACTACTTGTTCTACATTTTGGCCACTAGCCAGATGCAAATGCATTATCGCAACCTAGGCAAATTAATGTCAGAGATGGATTCAGCGGGGGAAGAGACAAAGGCGATTTTGAAACTCGGGCGACTTGTCGACTATCACTGCGTTCTGGATAAGCAAGTGTCAATCTATTGACAGAAGATTCGGCTCCGACTAAGATGCGACGCTTTTCGTTACAGGTTGCGTGACGACGTCAACGCAGTATTCAGCGCGACTACCTACATTGGCTTTGGCATAACAAAGCTGTCAACCTGCTTGTTCATGTACACTGTACTCCAGCGGAGCAGTTTGATTGTCCTCCCCACTCTGACAACCTTGTGCATATTCCTGGTTCTGTCAACATTTATGCGATGTTCAAACGGGTCTGCCGTCTATGGAGCTGTAAGCTTTACTTAATTGGGAAGTATTCCATTTTGCCGATCTGTTTTTCTTTTGTTTAGAGTGAAGAGCTGATGCAGAAGATCTACGAGTCCAAGTGGTATGAGCGGACGCCGAGATACCGAAGGATGCTGGTGTTTATGATGGCAAGGGCCAACATACCCGTGGAGCTGCATGCATTGAAGATTAAAACAGTTCAAATGAACACATTCAAGGAGGTATGGGTATCCGATGATGTTGGATTTATTTCAATGACTTGTCTTTGCAGCTTGTTACGGAGGCGTACGAAATCTTTATGTTTCTGGTAAACTTCTCGAAGCATTAATTGATACTGAAGCGCCAACAGGGGTTCATGCACTTTTCTTGCACATAGAAGCTTAAGAATAAACACATTTTTTTTCTAAAATTTTGTAATGCACGAGAAAAATAAACTTTCGGGGTTGAAAAAAGGACGTGGAATATTTTTATTTTTAGAGCCTGTATACAGTAGCGAGCAAAACATGAATACATGTTTAAAGTAATGAAATAAAACATATGGTGAAAAAGAAAACATAAACATTTCTGCCAAGATAACTGCTAAAATAAATAATATTATTGACAACCATCATGTGTTCAATTGTACACGTTTTACCGATATGACCAATATTTACTTCACCATACGAGGGTTGCCTTTTATATTTCGTGATTAGAGGATCAAAACCAAATCTTAATCACCGAAAATAGCTTTATTGTTTCTCAAAAATATTCCCCATTAGTATCTATACACTTTTGCATGCATTTGAACAAATTATCGAAGCACTTTTGCCACTCTGATTGAGGTTTCTCCAAAACATGAATTCTGAACGCATCAACCGCTTCTTCAGGTGTCGAAAAACGTTGACCTCTCAATTTATTTTTTACGTACGGGAATAAAAAGAAGTCATTCGGTGTCAAGTCAGGACTATACGGCCGATGAATCGATATTCTGAGTGCTCCAAAATGCAGTTGGTTGATCCGATGTGTGAGAACTAGCTTTGTCATGGTGAAGAGTGATCCATCTTCTGCGATTCGTTTTCCAGATTTCTTTCAAGACAACTGGCAAACAAATGGTTGTGAACCACTCAGAATTGACTGTTCTGCGTTATTCTAGTGGTACGGTTGCGACAAGTCTAGTTTTTCCGAATAAACAGGCGACCATTTTACGTACTGGAATTAAAAGAAGTCATTTTGTGCCAAGTCAGGACTATATGGCGGATGACTCATCAAATCGATGTTTTGAGTGCTCAGAAATGCATTTGTTTGAGTCGATGTGTGAGAGCTCGCATTGTCGTGGTGATCCGTCTTCGGTGGTTGGTTTTCCTGATTTCTTGGAAATGGTTGTGTTCCACTCAGAATTGAGTGGTACGTTTGCAACATGTTCACTTTTTCCGAAAAAACAGGCAACCATTTGCTTGAAAGTTCTTCGTGTGCGAGCAACTTTTGTTGGATTTGTCTCAATTTGAAACACCCATACAGTCGACTGCTCTCTACTTTCGGGCTCATGCGTGTAAATCCACGATTCATCACCTGTCACGATGTCATAGACATGTTTCGAAGCAACGCGATCGTATTTTTGGAGCATATCTTTCGACCAATCGACACGAGCCTTTTTTTGAGCGATTGACAAATTGTGTGGGATCCAACGCGAACAAATTTTTTTGACGGTCAAATGTTCATGCAATGTTGAATGTATGCTGGTTCCACTAATGCCTAATGTTGTCTCAATCTCACGATAGGTCACATGACGATCTTGCAATATTACTTGGCGCACAGTATAAATGGTTTTCGGAACAACAACTGGTTTTGGACGACCTTCACGAAATTCGTCTTGGAGTGAACTACGACCTCGGTTGAATTTACCACACCACTGGTAAACACTGGTCCTTGATGGAGCTTCATCGCCAAAAAGTAAATTAAGTTCGTCGATGCACTGTTGTTGAGTTAATCCACTTCGAAAGTTATAAAGAATAATCGCACGAAAATGTTCACGATTTAATTCCATTTTTCGGGCGAGATGAATCTTTTAAGTTACTGTTCGAAAGGTAATTTCTAATCCATTGAAGAAGAGACTCATCGACGCCAAAAACACGCATTTTCGACAAGAGAGCCTGTTGTCAGACTCTGTCAAATGCTTTTGAAAAATTAAACTCAACGATTTTGCTTTCTCCTACGTGGTGCGAAGATTAGTTCCATTTTTCGGTGAGATAAGCCATCAAATCACCAGTGGACCTGTTGCTGCGGAAGATGTATTCTTCTTTTTCTTCTTCTTGTTTCGCTACAGTCCGGGGTGGACCTGGGCCTCAATCAACATGCCTCTCTAGCCAGCACGATCTTTCGCCAGCTGTCTCCAGTTGCGCACTCCAAGTTGGTTGAGGTTCTTCTCCACTTGTGTACTCCACCTTAGTGTTCTGTTGCGTTGTCCCATTGGCCGTATTGCCTGCCATTAAGAAGTTTCAGAGTTTCAAAATATTTCATAAGCTGACGATTTATCAGCATTTCCATGACCTTGGAAAATAGAGATGTAAGTGCTGTGGGTCGGTAGGAGGTGGACTGAGGATGGTTCGCCTTTTTTAGGGACGAACTGAACAAATGCCGTTTTCCACTTACTCGGAAAGAGCCCTAAAGAGTAGGACAGATGGAAAAACTTACGCAGTGCTTTTGACAGCGTTGAAGAGCACCTCTTTAGAAGAACAGGGAATATGCCGTCCGGACTTGTACAAGTCTAGATCTTTAGGTACTCTTGCAACTCAACGAGTGCGAAAATGAATTTGTTCCATTTGGAAATTTACGCTCTCAGGTACAGGCGGGGACAGAACACAATCTGGTAGCATTGAGCTGGCTGAAAGATGCGCAGCTAGCAGATTTACAAAGAGCTGACAGCTGGAATGTCATTGCAAATGAGCATTAGAATTGAAGACGAAACGGAATTCTTTTTTATAAATGACCAAACTGTTTTGCTACCCTTGAGACATTGCAGCACTTCTTGCCTCAACTTTTGATCATAGGAGAATTTAACACGCCTTATTACTGCATTGCATTAATCATTTCGGGCCCTTTTGGATTTCTTCCGGTTTTCCTTAGAAGGATTGCCTTTGAAAGTTCGGAAGATAATTTCTTTCAGTTTGATAGCCTCTTTACAGCTCGAGTCATACCACGTGTTTGTCTTAGGTTTGATACTCTTCACTATGTGAGGAATGAAGGTTTTCATACCCGACCAAGTTGTTTTTGTAATCATATCGTTGTAGCGGCATCAACGTTACTATCGAGGAAGCATAGCGACCAGGTAATGTCCCTAAAGAAGTTGCTTAGGCCGCTCCAGTTGGCTTTCTTGTGCTTTCTTGTAGAGCTATATCACTTTTTAAGAGATTTGTTCTCTAACTGATTGGGGCGACAGTATGTGAAGTAAATATTTCTCAGGACAGGATGTGAGTGTTAGAAACAATTGGGTTGGCTACTGAAATTTTACCACTTAAAGGAGGATTTAAAAGCGGATTCTTTTAACAATATTCAAAACTCTTTTTATTGAAAACTATTCATTTATACGAACAAAAATATGAAATTAAGAATCGCTTTAAATTAGTTTAACCTCTCGTCGGCTGAATAGAATGAATATGAATTTGAAATGTATGGAAGAAGCTGTTGCCAGTTCGTTCCTCAAAAATATGTCTCCCTCTAGTTGTCGACTTGTTATTTTCTCTTCTTAAGGTGCTATCAAATTAGATCTTACATGTCGCGCTGTTTTTAATATTCTCCTCCCCGATGAGACTGCTTCTCCTGATGCTGTCCTTATCTTGTTCTTTCGGCCTGACTTCTAAAATCGCCAGTTTCACCGCAGGCCTTACGAATATCCCCGTAGATGATTTTACTGCTGCCTTTCTTATCTGTCCATCCGCTGCAGGATACACATCCACAATTACACCCTTCGGCCAGGTCCCTCTTGGCAAGTTATCGTCTACGATGATTACGATATCCCCTACTGCAATTTGTCGCTGGCGTTCAAACCATTTTGTCCTTTTTTTTAATGTGGGTAGATGCTCTTGGATTCACCTTTTCCAGAAAATATTGGCTAGTTGTTGACTTTTTTTCTAACTCGGACGGAGCTTTACATCCGTCCGGAGAGCCAAGGAGGAAGTGGTTTGGTGTCAATGCTTCCATATCTTCCGCTTCCAAAGACGCGTAAGTAAGAGGACGAGAATTCAAAATTGATTCCACTTCGATGAGGGCGGATAGTAGAGTGTCATCTCGCAACGGTATATTCCTCGTAATTTCCTTGAAGACCTTTTTTACTGACTCCACTAACCGTTCCCAAATTCCTCCCATGTGTGGAGCAACTGGTGGATTGAAGTACCAATCCGTTTCAGATGTATTAAAGGTGTTTTTAATGTTGTCCTTATTCAAAGTCCTAAAAGCTTTATACAGTTCTCTTTCCGCACCTTTAAAATTTGTCCCATTATCCGAGTAGAAAGCCTTTGGTTTTCCTCTACGACCCATAAGATTTCTTATGCACATAATGCATGCATCAGTTGTGAGGTTGTATGCAACTTCCAAATGAACGGCTCTCACTGTTAGGCACGTGAAGAGTACTCCCCATCGTTTTTCTGAACGTCTGCCTACGTCCGAAGTAGTCGACGCCTACATGGGTGAATGGCTTACTATATACTGCAAGCCTTGCAGTGGGTATCTGCGCCATCTCTGGAAACGTTGGGCTTGCGCTTATTCTTTGGCAATGCAGGCATGCTCGTCGTATAGCTTTCAGTTCTGCGCGGAGGCCAGGGATCCAAAATTGCTGTTTTAATAGTGAGGAAAAGGTCCGACGTGTTGGCGGTATGATCTGTTATGTCAGGTTTACCTCAGCAAAAGTTTCTACAGAGTTTCATTCGAGTGTTGTCTCGCATGAATGTCGAAGCCAAGAAGAATTGCGCATAATGAAATCGCTCGCAATAACGATTTTAGTGCGAAAATCCAGGAACGCGATTCTTGTGATGTGAGTCGGATAGAACATCAAACTCATTGTAAGTTGAATTGCTGTCCGGGTTTGGGCTTCTATTAATAAAGCAGCAGTGGATTAACTGCTTACGGACGAGGAGTACCACAGGAACTTAAATTCTCGATTGAATAATGGCCGTATTTTGGTTGAAGCTAGTAAGCAGCATCACTACGCACGTAAATAGCGACACCGTGGTGTAGGAAAAACAAAGGCACTAAGCTATATCTAGGCAGAGTCAAATCCGACAAGTCAGTATTCTCACCTACCTGTGTCTCCCTAAGCGCCAAGAGATCTGGTTTATAGCGGGCGAGGTGAACGTACACAGCAAAATGATTTGCTGTAAGTCCATGAACGTTGCTCACATCAACTCGGAAGTGCCTTCTAAAAACAGTCTCAGGCATTCAGTAACCAACTCCGACTATGCAGTTGGTAAAGCAGAACTCAGATGTGTAAATTTCTTCGTACAGCACAATTCTATGTAAGTGTTATGCCCATACATTGATTTGAATTGCTTGGCTAACAAAAATTCAAACTTCATAAGCCGCTATGGCAGATGCTTAGCATCACCACCCCAGCACGTCTGGAATATTCCTTTTGCCCTAATCCACCGTCAGCCCCATTTTAGCCACCTCCACTTCAATTCCAGCAAATGCCTAGCGGCTCGCTGTGTTCCTCCAATCAATCCCATCCGCATAAGTTAGCAATTGAGCCGACTTTTGGGAGGTCGTGCCTCTGGTGTTGACTTGTGAGTTACGCACGAACTTCTCGAGGATGATGTTGAAAAAGTCACATGACAGTGCGTCGCCTTGTCCAAAACCTTTGTTTTAATATTGAAGGTCTCGATGAGTTCGTTACAAACTTCGACAAAGCAGCGAGGGTTCTTCATTGTCATCTTAAACAGTCTGATAAGTTTGGCAGAAATGCCAACGCTACACACGGCACTGTACAGCTCGTCCCTATAATAATTGTTTGCGCGACAGTCCACAGGGGCACCAGAGCCTAGCTTGCTCATAAATTACTCGTGTTGTGCGCGCTTCTGTTCTCTCACGAAAAGAAGGGACCTGCAGTTTTTTGTCGACACTGAACAGCGAACTTTGAGAAGCCTTCTTAGACAGTTATTGCTCTTTGAGTGTTGTCGGCAGCTCGAAAGAGGTGGTGCCGTGAAAAATTCGAGGTGTTCAACCGGGAATCGAACCTATACACTTCGGCATGTGAGCGTAGCACTCTACCCACTACGTCCCTATACAAATTATAATATGCGGTTTTTAAGTCGTGAGTGTCGATTTGTATTTGTGGTGGTAGGCTTACACCTGGAGGTGTCCATGCGCAAAATGGCAACCGACCGGTCTTTCCTACAGCACTGCACTTACACTTTGGTACAGCTCGTGGTTTTATTTCCCCCTTCGCGCAGGACACAACCCAATCCACAAAACGAGGAGTTGCTGACGATTTGTAGTCTTAGCCCCTGTGAGCTGTTGTGTCACTCAATTTATTAGGGGGCGTATTTATCGTCTACCACAAGCCATCCGATGAGAACGTTGAGCCACCCAAAGGATAGCTGCTTCGACAGGCGCTGGTCGCGACACTTAAATGAGCTTTTTGTAAACGGTACTCTTACCGCTTATTCACAAGCCACCCGATGAGAACCTAGAGTCACCCATAGGATATCTGTTTCTACTCTGCTGGCAGCACTCCTAAGAAAAGCGCTGGTCGCGACGCTAAAAGGAACTTTTCGGAAACGGCATTCTTGTGCACGCTTCTTTCCTCGAATCCTTTTTAACTGCCGCCTTGTTTCAGTTACCCCAGCCGAAAACCACACAAAATGGCTGACCCTTAACTGAGCACGCCCTCCGTGGCTCCTCTCACAGCCCCTCAACGGCTGTGTGTACATTCGACAAGGGTTGCAGGGCTACATGCCAATCAATTATGTATCACGCGATTATAAAATTACAAATCTTTCACCGACACCATGAACCCCTTTATGAAATCCCGCCATTTGTCTTGAATACTTAGACGCGAGCAAATTGAAACTCCTTCTGGTGTCCATTTAAACACTTCCCACCATTAATAATTAAAAACAAAACAATATATCAACGTACGACATGCATTAGGGCATTTTTCAACTGCAGTCCTTGCAGCTTTATTCTGAGGTACAGACATGTCGGAGTCTGCAGCAAACCAAAGAGTGTACGAGTTTGACGAATTTCTGAACGGTTTCTGGAATTGGCGGCTCCTCCAACGTCCGTCACCCATAGCTCCCCTGAAAGTCATTCGCGTCAAGATCCTCGCCATCGCAATAATTGCCAGTTACCTTCAAGCCATTGGTCTAGTGATTGAAGTCGTGCAGTATTTACGCTCGTCGGACGTTGATTGGGATATCCTGTTGGAGTCTACGGCCGTGCTGTTCTCAATATCCATCCCCGCTTCTCAAGGAGTGTCGCACTTTGTGAAACGGGCTGTCCTCGAGCAATTGATGGCAAATTTGGAGAAGCTTTTCCCTCAAACTCGCGATGAGCAGGAGAAGTGCAACATGGCGCCGTATGCCAACGAGCTGATCCGGAACAAGAAACTGGTTGACAATCTGAGTCGCTGCAGCGCCCTGGCTTTCACCAGCATGCCGCTTCTGTTTTCGCTGTTCGAGTGGTTGGTGCTTCGCAAAGATTTCCCCTTTCTTTATCAGTTCAGATGTTGGTATCCAGTGAACGCACAGAGCTGGCTCTTCTATCCCTTTTTGTACGCGTTTGAAGTTGTCATTAGCTACTTTTATGGCTTTCACTTCATCAACGACTGCGTCTTCTATGGATTTGCCACTAGTCAGATGCGGATGCACTACCGGAATCTTGGCAGGTTGATGTCAGAGTTAGATGCCAAGAAGGAAGAGAAGAACTTGAACAGGCTTGTCGTCTACCATTGCGCCCTTGTTAAGTATGTAGTCGTAGATGAGTGCCAAGTCGACAGCGATGTCTGTTGTAATCAAATTTTATTAATATTTTTCTCACAGTCAATTCCTCTAACTTCATTGTTCTTAAGCGACTAATTTCTTTGTCCTTTTAATAATTCAGTTTTAATTCATTCGCATTATTATTCTTTACGTTCAGCAATTTTCCATTATCTGAATTCGATCAATTTATGTTAATTCAATAATTTTGTATAACCCCTTTTGTAAGTCATTGTACCAAAACAATGCTGTGAGTCACTCCACACGCACTTGTCCTTGAAATGCTCTACACATCGTCCGAAGTATTTTCTTGCATTATGTATTCTTCTATTCTTCTTTGAAAACGCGTGATCGTTCCACTGCAGCGTATCTGCGGTTCTCATTTTCCAACCTCCAACCGCCACCCGCACATCCGTTGGATGTTCGTCGTTTTCCTTTAAAAACATATTGATGTTTTCTACAATCAAAACTGATTGTTATATTTTTTGTGAGGAAAGTCAGGACAGATGAGTGCTGCTGTGAGAATTACTCTTTCACTTGGACTTAGACACGCAACGCGATATGTACCAATAAATTTATAATACCATATTTTGTTTTTATTATTTGTGCAACCCCTTTCTCTGCTCGTGATATAAAACTCAAATTGATTTCCTCTATGGCGATCTGCTGAATTGTCGTATCGCAACAATGTCTCTCGTTTCAGGTCGTGCGATGACGTGAACGAAATCTTCAACGTGACCACCTTCATCAGCTTTGCCTTCACGAAGATCTCGGTGTGCATGGTCATGTACACGATTTTCAATGGCAAGAACATGATCGTTCTTCCCACGCTCGTGTGCGTCTTTTTCCTCCTTGGGATGCTGGTGTTCATGAGATGTTCCAATGGTGCTGCCCTCTATACAGATGTAAGTCGTCGACTCCGACTGGTGGTTGTTGCTCGAAATGTCTTGAAACCTGATTCTGTTTCAGAGCGAGGAACTGTTAACCAAGATCTATGAGAGCAACTGGTACGAAGGCTCCCCGAGGTACCGTAGGATGTTGGCGTTCATGATGATTCGCGCCAACAGCCCCGTTGAACTGCGCGCTCTGAAGATTAAAAAAGTCCAGATGGAGACATTCAAGGAGGTTGTACGATCAAATTCGTTTTCAAACGGCTTTGAAATGATTTTGTGTTTCAGCTAGCGATGGATGCCTATCAGATTTTCATGTTTCTACTCAACTTTTCAGGGCACTAGATGGCGACTGAAGTCAGTGAAATTGAATCAACTTTAAGTTCTTTACAGAGAACATGCTCGTATAGGAGATTATTCAATATGTTCTGCAAGAATGCATATAACGTGCATGTTACATTAGTACTCATTCATTCCAAAGGACCCACAATCTTTTATCTGGAACTGGACTCAAAATTTAAGAAGTAAATTAGATAGAAGTCACGCATTGTGTCATTTCATAGTTAATGCAGCGCTTGCTTGTTCAATATGTCAAATACATAAATGTTAAAAAAATGTTTTTTTGAATAAAACCTGTTAAATAAGACCGTCTTCGCATTGCGCTACCATAAACAGGCTCCTGTGCATGAGGGCCAATATTTATGAGTTTTCTATCAGCCGCACAGGTGGTGATAAATTATACCGATGATTCGAGACATGCTTCTTTCCTAAACGCTTCCGCGAGGTTTTGAAGGATTCTGATGACATGATTATCTAAGCAGATTGGAATGGTCTGGTAGGGGGCATGGGTCTGTGCACAAGAGGGAACCTTGTTGATCGTGTCTAACAAGGCGAGCTGCCAACACTATCCTCGTTAGTGCATAGGTCAAGTTGACATACAGCCTCCACGAGGCGCCCCCTGGATAGCCATCACAACACCAGTTGTATGATGAACCAATGTATGCAGCGAGCCCCTCTGCCCGAGGGTTTAAATAATGGACCTGGCCTACCGGTCTGTGGGTTGTACGTGAGGGTAACTTCTTCAAAATCATGAGTTCAAAGACGTCATGCCTTAAATAATGAAGGATCAACTGTTGGTGACCCCAGCAAAAGTTTGCATGTGGAATGTGGGGTCCCTTAACAGGCCATGTGCAGCCGAACAACTTGCGGAGGCCCTTGACTGCTACAAGGCAGACATTACCGCCATCCAGGAAGTGCGATAGGATGGGCCTGGCATAAAAACGATGAAGAACTGCGATATCTGCTACAGCGATTGCTATCGAGAGAGAAGCCAGCGCTTATTCGAATGCGGATTTGTTGTTCTAGCCCGACTTAGATAAAAATTCTTGAGCTACGACCCTGTCAGCGGACGCCTCATGACCATTCGCATCAAGACGAAATTCGGGAACATCAGTCTAATTTGCGCTGACGACCCAACAGAGGAGAAGGATGACAACACCAAGGATGATTTCTATGATCTCCTAGAAAGAACATACGATCGACGACCCAGCTGCCAAGATCGTTCTAGGAGACTTCAACGCTCAAACGAGGACATCTTTGCTGGAGTTACCGGAAGACACAGCCTGCACGATAACACATCCGGAAACGGACTCAGGCTGTTGGACTTTGCCTCTTTGGCCTCTTCCCATACCTGGACAATCGCAAAGGGCGATCTCCTTATCAATCCACCGTCAACCAGATTGATCACGTTGCGATCGTGATATATGTATGCTCGATGTCCGAACCTTCCGAGGTACAAACATCGACTCGGATCATCACCTTGTTGTAGCCAAGGTAAGAACCCGGATATCAAGAGAGCAACGGAGTCGAGAAAGGCCAAAACGGTTTGACGTCGAAAAGCTACCACCGCATACGATTGCTGGGAACTTTGCCGACCGAGTCTCCCTGAAACTCGCTCAGAGTTCGACGCTTCCTGCACTAAGCATAGAAGAAGACTGGAAACGTTGTCAAAAAGCCATCAAAGAAGCTGCCACTGATGTGCTGGGTTTCACGTCGCCACCCAGAAAGAATCCATGGTTTGACGACGAGTATAGGCAAACGCCTGCAGCCAAACAACACGCCTACAAGGTGACTCTGCATTGAACAACGAGGGCTGTTCGTGAGCTCTACGAACAGAGAAGAAGGGAAGGGCACCGGCTTCTCAGAAGGAAAAAGAAGGAGCATGAGAAGCACGCTGTCGAGGAAATGGAAAGGTGTTATGGCAGGAAAGAAGTCCGAAAGTTTTACCAAAAGGTAAAACAGCTACCCGGAGGATACAAAGTTCGGACCGAAGCCTGCCGGGATCAAAATGGGCAACTAGTGGTGGAGTCGCAGTCTGTGCTAAGAATTTCTGCAGACTCCTTAACGGCGATGACGATACCAATTCCGCTGTTAGGCTGAATGTTCTACACAATTTGGACAATAATAGACAAGAATTCCGTCCCCCCGACTTAGACGGGGTGAAGATAGCAATATCCAAGCTGAAGTCAAACAAAGCTGCTGGAGCGGACGAATTGTCCGCAGAAATTTTTAAATCAGCTGGAGATAACCTGGTTGGGCGCATGCACCAGCTCATCTGTAAGATATGGTCGGAGGAAAGCATGCCCGATGAGTGGAATCTCAGCGTCGTATGCCCGGGCCATACCAGACCCCTTTGACTGCGCCAACTACCGAGGGGTCGGCCTCCTCAACATCGCAAACAAAATCCTCTCTGCCGTATTGTGTGAGCGTCTGAAACCGTTTATCTTTCACCTGTTAGGTCCACATCATTGCGGTTTCAGGCCGAAGAAGTCCACGATAGACCAGATCTTCGCCATATGGCAGATTCTGGTAAAGACCCAAGAAGTGCAAATCGACACTCACCACCTTTCAAGGCTACATATGACAGTGTGCATAGAGACGAGCTGTACAGTGCCATGTCTAGTCTTGGCGTTCCTGCCAAAGTTTTCAAATTGTGCAGGATGACGACGGAGAACTCTCGCTGTTCCATCAAGGTCGGGAACTAACTCACCGAGACCTTCAATGTCAGAAAAGGTTTTAGACAAGTCAACGCACTATTATGTAACTCGATCATCATCCTCGAAATGATAGTGCGAAACTCTCAAGTCAACACCAAAAGCAGGATCTTCCAGAAGGCAGTTCAATTGCTTGCTTACGCTGATGACATTGACGTTATTTGACGAACACAGCGAGCCGTCAATGAGGCGTTTGTTGGCATTGAAGCGGAAGCGGCTAAAATGGGTCTAGTGGTAAATGAGGGCAAAACTAAGTACATGCTGTCATCAAGGAAGGAAACACAACATCGACGTCTTGGACGGAGCGTCACACTAGGCAGCAGAAACTTCGAGGTAGTCAAGGACGTCTACCTCGGCTCCGCGGTAAACAAAATCAAACGCAGAATCACTCTTGACAATCGTTGTTTCTTTGGGCTCAAGAGGCAATTGAGTAATAAAGCTCTCTCTCGAAGGACTAAACCCGCTTTATATAACTGGTTGATCATCCCAGGTCTACTCTATGGCGCGGAATATTGGACGTTAGCAAAGGCGGATGAGGAAGCCCTTAGTCTTTTCGAGAGAAAAGTTTTGCGTGCGATTTTTGGTCCTGTTTGCGTTGATGGCATCTGGAAGAGAAGATTTAATGACGAACTCTATAGGCTGTACAGCGACATGCGCCTGGTCGAGCGTCTACGGATACAACGCTTAAGGTGGCTGGGGCATGTAGAGCGTATGGACATCACTGCTCCGGCTCGAGAAGTTTTCGAATCAGAGCCAGTGGGACAACACAAGAGAGGGCGGCCTAGGCTTGCTTGGAGTGCGCAACTGGAGGTAGCTAGTGAAGTTGAGGCCTAGGTCCACCCCGGACTGTAGCGCCAAGAAGAAGAAGAAAAAGAAGAAGAAGAAGAAGAAGAAGAAGAAGGGAATTGGGTGTAACACAAGTTGAAACAAAGAGAATCCGAATTTTAACCTTGGGGCTGATTCTTAAAAGACATCAAAGGAAGGGACTTTTACACAATATACTTTGATAACATCAAGAAGATAAAAATACTGTGCCAAGCCTGATGAACCCGTGCTCGACCTCTATGTAGGGAGTGTACTGTACTGTGAGCTACTCAAACCAGGTGAGACCATTAATGTGAAATGTTATCGACTAAAACTAATATGTTTGAACCATGAATAGTGTGAAACACGGTTGGAAACGACCGAAAGGCATGATAAGGTGATTTTGCAACATGATAAGTAGCGTGCATCATTGCCTTAACTTCCAAATTTAAATGGCACGAACCCACTTTAGACGCTTCTTGTTTTACAAAGGAGGAAATATGTCTTACAATGATGACTACACTACGCCGACTATTTTGATTTTGGGGTCGTACAAGCGATTAAGTGTTTTAGAAGTAGATAAGAATCATAAACACAAAACATTAATATTGAATATTGATTCGCCTGAAATCATGCAATGAATTGTAGGAGTTTCTGCCAAACAACATTTCGTCCGCCTTCTTGTGGGTTTCTGTCAATGCTAATTGCCCTGCCCATTTCGATCATGCCGTGTATTTTGTAAACATGCACCCAGCTCCGGTGAGTCACCGGATGATTTTCACCATTTATGACGGGCGTAGGCGTGCGAGGGGTCCTCAATATATTCTCGGTATCGGGGTGAAGCTGTGGTTATTTATATAAATTGACTTATCTATTACATTTCTATTATTTTAGTGCATTCATGCAAAATTTCATATAAATGTGATTATTAATTCGCGTTTTATTTCTAGGTAAACAGATTCACAATGGCAACTGAGACGACGGTGGTGAAAATTGAGCATCGCGCTGTAATTAAATTTCTCACTAAGCAAGGAGCAAAGCAAAGTCAAAAATCTATTCATGAAGAGATGGTGGCTGTTAAGCAGGAATCCGCATCTTCATTATCAACTGTGCAAAATTGGTCAAGTTAGTTCAAGAGAGGCAGAGAGGGTAATTGAAGACGACCCCCGCTCCGGCGGCCCGGCTACTGCTTGTGCGAGAGAAAGCATCAAAGAAATCGAGAAACTTGTTATTGAGGACGCCCGAATAAAGGTGAAAATGATGGCAGAGATCACCAAGGTTCCAACTGGTACCATTCACACAATTCCTTATGACCATCTTAACCTTTCAAAGGTCAGTGCAAGGTGGGTGCAACGAATGCTTACAGCGCCTCAGAAAAAAGTGAGAATCGCATGCTGTAGAGAGCTTTTGGAGATGTGTAGTGGGAACGCGGACGGTGTTATGGATCGAATTGTTACTGGGCACGAAACATGTGCTCACCACTATGACCCTGAAAGCAAACAAGAGTCCATGCAGTGTCATAAAAAAGGAACAGAGCCCCCGAAGAACTTCAAAGTCATTCCGGGAAGCTCATGGCCACAGGTTTTTGGGACCCAAATGAAATCTTGATCATTGAGTACATAAACAAGGTGAAACCATCAACGCCATATCCTACGTTTCCACTTTGCATAGTTTGCGGGAGGAAATTAAAAAGAAAAGACGGGAAAAGTCGCAGCGGGTGTTTTGCTTCTTCATGACAACGCTCCTGTTCACACGGCGCGAGTTTCCAAGGCTGCTGCGCGAGACTGTGGTTTCGAAGAAATCCCACACACACCCTATAGTCCAGACCTTGCCCCTAGTGATTGTTTCCTGTTTCCGGATTTGAAAAAATGTCTTCGTGGAAAAAGATTTTGGGATGATGAAAGACTCAAGTCGGCAATAAATGGGTATTTTGCAGAGAAAGAGGAAATTTATTTTTTTATGTGTTTAAAAAAGCTTATCTCAAGATGAACCAAATGCATTGATGCTAGGGGAGATTCGTACTTCAAGCGATTCATTGATTCATGACTACTATTGGAGCGAATTGGACCACAGATGAATGCTTAGTTGTGCAGAACTGTTGGTTGTAGGGCTTCCCAAACGGGTCACTTAGTATGAAAATTCCAGTTTTTATCGTTGACAAGTCTACCGTGGACATCAGCCTCATCCGCTCCGTCCAGTCACTGTGATTCTGTTATATTTTCATTCGAACTTCTCTCGCTTTGGTTTTTTCGTGCGACATGTCACACTGCTTTCGCAATGGGGCTTTCTCAGCCCGCATCTTGGGGGGATGTGTTATAAATAAGGCTTTTATCTCTCTCTGTGTACACACGAAGCATTCAGAACTGATCTGATGGAAGTAGGCAACTATGAAAACGAACCCAAACTCAGAAAAACATTTCTCAACTTTAGACACATTTATTTAGAAAAAAAAACTGACTAGTTATCCAGAAACAAAAATATTACTCATGAACGAAGTTTACACAATAAATACAAAAATATCTGCAGATGTACGGATCTGCACTATACGCGTACTATGGAATTCTATGTAAAGAGCGCATGAATCTGAAGACGTTGCTAGATGGTTCGTGATGGCACAAGATGCGAAGAAGGGCTTAGCAGCAGCTGGAGCTTTAGAATGTGAGCCCACGGAGGCCGAGCGCACCTACGGCAGCAATAAGAGCCAGAATGGATGAGCTCATCGATGGCGCGGCTCCTGATCGGTAGTCCTGGACAACAACCACAGCGCGGTTGTTCTTCTTTTGAATGTAGCGGTAATTGTTGTTCAGCGTCTTGCCGTCAGTGGTTTGAATGGTTTTGAATTGGTTTACCTAGAAAACACAAAACACTCTAAAATGTGAAGGACTTTAGATGGAGAGAGCGGATGTACCTGTTCCAGCGTGACGGGGAATGTATCGAGCAGGACGAACCAAGTGACTGATTCATCGCACGACGGAGTCGTCAGAGAGCCGGCGTAGGTCAGATAACCACTGGAGAGCTTCGGGAAGAACTCCCGAACGCTAAGCTTCTGTTCGACCAGCACTGGTTTGTTAATCTCGTCCACGGCGTTGATGAAGTTGATGTTCTCAGCGATCTTGGCTATCGCGCTGTTCTCCTCATTGGAAACGTGGTAGAGCACCCCGATCACGGAAATGCCGTCCTTGTAGTTCGCAGCCACGGACATGTTCTCGTAGCGAGTGTTACGGTGGACAATGTGCACCTCCATGGGGTATCTGCAATGTGAAAGGGGTTGCTATAGGAAATTCGATTGCGGCCAGTTTTGTGATCTTTACCTGATTTGGTCGATTGTGTGCTCCGACCACCAGTGGAGGTGAATTTGTTCGACAACGTACTTGGACGACAACGGTCCTCCACTCAGTGTTAGCGGGACAGAAAACTGAGACAGTTGAACTGAAATGAAAGAAGACTGTAAGACTGGAAGTAGGCGTTGAGGTGGGAATTTGCACTTACCGGTATGGCCATTGTTGACTAGGGAGGGGGAGACGAGGGTCTTCTCGTAGTTATGGAAATTTAAATCCGGATAGCTGCCCTTTAGTGAGCCAGCGATGCTAAGGTCAATGGGGCTCTGAGCTTTACCCGTGTCGCAGATTCCACCCCAACTTGGGAAAGCTGAAAAAGAACAAAATTGTGATTTATAAAGGCTTATTTTTTTGATGATTAACCTCTTCAGTGAAAAAGTACACATATGTGGACTCAGATCTTCGCTCTATTCTAAACGTGTTTAAGGGTGTTTTAATTGTATTATTATTGGAGTGAAAAGAGAACATATGATTTCTCTTAAAAACGTACACTTTAAATCGTCTCTTATTATTTTGGCAGTTTTATTCAAAAGTGAATTACAACAATGTCGCGTCGAAAGGCTTTCCACCCTGGTAAGATTAAAAATATAATTTAAAACTTGATTTGTTATTTAAAATTGATTTAAATGTGAAGAGGATGAACTGTTGAATCAGTGAATTGCAAGACTTATCAAGTTTATATCAGTTTTTAAGAGTTATTTTGATCTAAACAGTGAGTACACATACTTGTACTTCGGGTGTTTGAACTAAAAAAAGCTTCCACCTCCTAATTTTGCTTAGACCACGTATGTGTATTTTGGATGTTTTGACATATAAAATTGTCAACTGTATCGCCTTTTTTTTCTATATCTTCACTTCAATTTGTTACTCGCAAATTTCAAATCGAATGCGTAGATCTCACCAAAAAGTTCACTGATGCAGAGCTGGAACAATATTTGAACGACAGTGAAGCAGATTTCTCTGATAATGACGATGACTATTTCGAGTGCATATTAAATGAAGTATTGGAAGATGAAGATGATGATGTACAAAGTCAATATATCATCGATATTGAAGAAACTTTGGAGACATCACTTAGAAATACCGGCTGAGGAGCTTGAATATGATCCTATACGGCGGAGAAATATGAAATGGCTGAAGAAAGGGTAAAACTTCATCTTCTTCTTCTTCTTGTGGCGCTACAGTCCGGGGTGGACCTGGGCCTCAACCAACATGCCTCTCCAGCCAGCACGATCTTTCGCCAGCTGTCCCCAGTTGCGCACTCCAAGTTGGTTGAGGTCCTTCTCCACTTGTGTGCGCCACTTTAGTCTAGGTCGTCCTCTGTTGCGTTGTCCCAATGGCTCGGATTCAAAGACTTTTCGGCCGGAGCAGTGGTGTCCATACGCTCTACATGGCCTAGGCATCTTAAGCGTTGTATCCGTAGACGCTTGACCAGGCGCATGTAGCTGTACAGCCTATAGAGTTCGTCATTAAATCTTCTCCTCCAGATGCCATCAACGCAAACCGGACCAAAAATCGCACGCAAAACTTTTCTCTCGAAAAGACTAAGTGCTTCCTCATCCGCCTTTGCTAACGTCCAAGATTCTGCGCCATATAGTAGGACGGGGATGATCAAGCTGTTTAATAAAGCGAGATTTGTCCTTCGAGAGACTGATTTATTACTCAATTGCCTCTTGAGCCCAAAGCAACAGCGATTGGCAAGAGTGATTCTGCGTTTGATTTCGGTACTGATATTGTTGTCCCTGTTTACCGCGGAGCCGAGGTAGACGAAGTCCTTAACTACCTCGAATCCCTCGAATCCCTCTGTAGTTGGCGCAGTCAAAGGGGTCTCCTTTCTTGTGTACCGGGCAAACGACGCTGAGATTCCACTCATCGGGCATACTTTCCTCCGACCATATCTTACAGATGAGCTGGTGCATGCGCCCAACCAGGTCATCTCTCAGTGCCGTGTCATCCTCCGACGCATGCACACGTGTCGTCGCTGCATGCACAAAATAAATAACAAAAAAAAAAAGAATTCCTCGCGTCGTTCTTAAGAACATTTAACGCGGTCCGCCCAACACCTCCGCGAGTGAAAAAAAAAAAAAATAAAAAAATAAATAAATAATTCCTTACAAAAAAAAAATAAAAAAAAAAAAAAAGTGCAGTGTAGTGCAGTGAAGTGATTCGGTAGAGCGCACTCGGCCCGCTCCCCCCTCTCCCACTCCTTCACAAGCCACTGTTGGGCATTCTCGGTCGCAACTCCCGTTTGATTTACCAGACGGGCTGGGGCGATGTCCGAGTCTGCCTAACATCTGACATAGCGGATTCGGAAGTGTGAATTTTTGTTAGTGGACCAATTCAAGTCAATGTACGGGCATAACACCTACGTTGATTTGTTTTGTGAAGCTAATCGCTGAATTTACACTTCTGAACTCTGCTTACTTTCACCAACTGCATTGTCGGAGTTGGTTTTCAAATGCCTACGACTGACATGAGGGGGCAATTTCGTGTTGACGTGAGTAACATTCGCGGACTGAGAAATAATCTCTTTGCCGTTTACGTCCACCTCTCTCGTCACAAACCAGCTGTCTTGGCGCTGAGCGAAACACAGGTGGGTGAGAATACCGATTTATCGGATTTGAACCTGCCTGGATATAGCTTGGTGCCCTTATTCTTTTTACACCGCGGTCTCGCCATTTATGTGCGTAGTGATGTTGCTTACCAAATTCAACCACAATATGGCCACTGTTCCAATCCGGAATTTAATTTTCTGTGGTTAAAACTCTTTGTCCGTAAGCATTTAATCCACTACTGCTTTATTTATAGAAGTCCAAACCTGGACAGCAACTCAACTTATAATGAGCTTGATGCGCTGTCTGACTCCATCACAAGAATTGTATCCCTGTACCCTCGCACTGAAATCGTTATTGCGGGCGATTTCAATGTACACAATTCTACTTGGCGCCACTTTAGTCTAGGTCGTCCTCTGTTGCGTTGTCCCAATGGCTCGGATTCAAAGACTTTTCGGCCGGAGCAGTGGTGTCCATACGCTCTACATGGCCTAGGCATCTTAAGCGTTGTATCCGTAGACGCTTGACCAGGCGCATGTAGCTGTACAGCCTATAGAGTTCGTCATTAAATCTTCTCCTCCAGATGCCATCAACGCAAACCGGACCAAAAATCGCACGCAAAACTTTTCTCTCGAAAAGACTAAGTGCTTCCTCATCCGCCTTTGCTAACGTCCAAGATTCTGCGCCATATAGTAGGACGGGGATGATCAAGCTGTTTAATAAAGCGAGATTTGTCCTTCGAGAGACTGATTTATTACTCAATTGCCTCTTGAGCCCAAAGCAACAGCGATTGGCAAGAGTGATTCTGCGTTTGATTTCGGTACTGATATTGTTGTCCCTGTTTACCGCGGAGCCGAGGTAGACGAAGTCCTTAACTACCTCGAATCCCTCGAATCCCTCTGTAGTTGGCGCAGTCAAAGGGGTCTCCTTTCTTGTGTACCGGGCAAACGACGCTGAGATTCCACTCATCGGGCATACTTTCCTCCGACCATATCTTACAGATGAGCTGGTGCATGCGCCCAACCAGGTCATCTCTCAGTGCCGTGTCATCCTCCGACGCATGCACACGTGTCGTCGCTGCATGCACAAAATAAATAACAAAAAAAAAAAGAATTCCTCGCGTCGTTCTTAAGAACATTTAACGCGGTCCGCCCAACACCTCCGCGAGTGAAAAAAAAAAAAAATAAAAAAATAAATAAATAATTCCTTACAAAAAAAAAATAAAAAAAAAAAAAAAGTGCAGTGTAGTGCAGTGAAGTGATTCGGTAGAGCGCACTCGGCCCGCTCCCCCCTCTCCCACTCCTTCACAAGCCACTGTTGGGCATTCTCGGTCGCAACTCCCGTTTGATTTACCAGACGGGCTGGGGCGATGTCCGAGTCTGCCTAACATCTGACATAGCGGATTCGGAAGTGTGAATTTTTGTTAGTGGACCAATTCAAGTCAATGTACGGGCATAACACCTACGTTGATTTGTTTTGTGAAGCTAATCGCTGAATTTACACTTCTGAACTCTGCTTACTTTCACCAACTGCATTGTCGGAGTTGGTTTTCAAATGCCTACGACTGACATGAGGGGGCAATTTCGTGTTGACGTGAGTAACATTCGCGGACTGAGAAATAATCTCTTTGCCGTTTACGTCCACCTCTCTCGTCACAAACCAGCTGTCTTGGCGCTGAGCGAAACACAGGTGGGTGAGAATACCGATTTATCGGATTTGAACCTGCCTGGATATAGCTTGGTGCCCTTATTCTTTTTACACCGCGGTCTCGCCATTTATGTGCGTAGTGATGTTGCTTACCAAATTCAACCACAATATGGCCACTGTTCCAATCCGGAATTTAATTTTCTGTGGTTAAAACTCTTTGTCCGTAAGCATTTAATCCACTACTGCTTTATTTATAGAAGTCCAAACCTGGACAGCAACTCAACTTATAATGAGCTTGATGCGCTGTCTGACTCCATCACAAGAATTGTATCCCTGTACCCTCGCACTGAAATCGTTATTGCGGGCGATTTCAATGTACACAATTCTACTTGGCTTCGACATTCAGGCCAGACAACACCCGAAGGAAGGTATGTTGAAATCTTCGCTGAGGTAAATAATTTAACCCAGCTTGAGAATGAGCCAACACGAATACCTGACATTGCAGATCATACCGCTAACACCTTGGATCTGTTTCTCACCTCTCATCCGGAAAAATATTCAGTTGATATATTGTCGCCTCTAGGCTCGTCCGACCACTGTGTCGTGTCAGCCAAATTCTCGTACTCCTCCCACACAGTTAGAGAACAAATTCCGAAAAGAACAGTATGGCTCTACGAGAAAGCCAACTGGAGAGGACTTAACAACTTCTTTAGGAATTTTAACTGGTCACTATGCTTCCTCGATAGTGACGTGGATGCCGCTACTGATGCGATCACAAACATTATTTCGCTGGGCATGAGGTCCTTCATTCCTCACAGAGTGAAGAGCATCAAGCCTAAGGCAAACGCGTGGTTCGACTTGAGCTGCAAAGAGGCTATCAGGGTGAGAGAGTTGAGTTTCCGGGATTATAAAGCCAACCCTTCTGAGGAAGCCCGGAAAAAGTTCAAACGGATCCGAAATGACTGTAATGCATTAATAAGACGTGTTAAATTCTCCTTTGACCAAAAGTTGAGGCAAAAAGTTCTACAATGCCCCAAGGGTAGCAGAAGCTTTTGGTCTTTCGTAAAAAACATAAGGAATTCAGCCTCGTCTTCGATCCCAACGCTCATTTGCAATGACATTCCAGCTGTCAACTCTTTGGACAAAGCTAATCTGCTTGCTGCACACTTTGCAGCTAGCTCAACGCTGCCAGATAACACTTTGTCCCCACCTGTACTTGAGAGCGTAAATTTCTCCATGGGGCAAATCCATTTTCGCACTCGTACAGTAGCAAGAGTACTTAAAGATCTAAACATACACAAATCCGCTGGCCCGGATGGTATACCCCCTGTTCTTCTGAAGAGGTGTTCTTCTACGCTGGCAAAACCACTGCGTAAGCTTTTCCATCTGTCCTACTCTTCAGGGCTCTTTCCGAGTAAGTGGAAAACTGCATTTGTCCAGCCCGTCCCTAAAAAGGGCGAATGTTCGTCACCCACCTCCTACCGACCCATAGCACTAACGTCCCTTCTCTCCAAGGTCATGGAAACGCTGATAAACCGTCAGCTTATGAAATATCTTGAGTCCCGGAAGCTTCTTAATGACCGGCAGTACGGCTTCCGAAGCAACCGTTCCACTGGTGATCTGATGGCATATCTCACTGAAAAGTGGAACCAATCTTTGCACAATGCAGGAGAAAGCAAGATTGTTGCGCTTGATATTTCTAAGGCATTTGACAGGGTCTGGCACCAGGCTCTCTTGTCGAAAATGCGTGCTTTTGGGATCGATGAGTCTCTTCTTCAATGGATTAGAAATTACCTTTCGAATCGTTCAATACAAGTCGTTTTGGATGGATTCAAGTCTGATATCCACTATATTAATGCTGGTGTTCCCCAGGGCTCTGTTTTGTCTCCGACACTCTTTCTCATTTTTATAAATGATCTCTTGTCTGCTACTTCTAATCCTATTCATTCCTTCGCTGATGACAGTACCCTCAGCTTTTCATATTCGTTCCTTGGCTCACGTCCCTCCACTTCGGCCTTAGACTCGGAACGGCAGCGTATGTTAAGCACATTAAATTCCGACCTTGACAGCATAATCGATTGGGGAAACAAGAATAGAGTGGAATTTAATGCTTCCAAAACACAGTGCTGTCTACTGTCGTTAAAGCGATCACAAAATAATCAGCCGTTATCCATGAACGGCACTTGCGTTGTTGAAACCGAAAGACTTTCCATCCTCGGTATGTGTATCAACCCAACAATTAGTTGGAACGATCACATATTTGAGGTCGCCAAAAATGCTGCGAAATGTCTAGGTTTCCTTAAACGATGCAAGAAGTACTTCACCCCCTCTGATCTGGCTACAATATACAAGGCATACATACGCCCAAAACTTGAGTATAACGCTCCTATCTGGTCAGGTGCTTCTAAGACCTCCCTGCACCTGCTGGATAGAATTCAAAAGCGAGCGATAAAACTTATAGGTGACAGTAATATTGCGAAGTCGATTGACTCGTTAGAACACCGACGTAATGTCGCGTCGTTGTCACTTTTTTATCGCTATTTCAACAAGAAATGCTCAGACGAATTAGCCAGTTGCATTCCTCCCCTTCAAGAATTCACCCGCAATACACGCCTCGCTAGGAATGCCCATCAATTCACCCTCAAGCCCTCTTTCGGACGTACAGTCAAATTCAGAGACTCGTTCTTTAGCCGCACTACACGAATCTGGAATGCTCTTCCCAGCACGATTTTTCCTCCTCATTACAATCCACAGGCATTTAAAACCAATGTGCATCGGTACCTCCTCTCCCTCTCTTCCTCTATACCTTCGGCCCGTGCTGTGACTTGATCCGGTCACTTAAGGGTACTCGCAACCCCTTTTGCACGCGTCAATTATAAAAAAAAAAAAAAAAAAAAAATCTCCAGCTGATTTAAATAGTTCTGCTGACAGCCCGTCCGCTCCAGCAGCTTTAGCTTGGATATTGCTATCTTCACCTCGTCTAAGTCGGGGGGACGGAATTCTTGTCTATCATCGTCCAAATTGAGTGGAACATTCTGCCTAACAGCGGGATTTGTTTCGTCATCGCCGTTTAGGAGTCTGCAGAAATGATCCTTCCAGATTCTCAGCACAGACTGCGACTCTACTACTAGTTGTCCATTTTGGTCCCGGCAGGCCTTGGTCCGAACCTTGTATCCTCCGGATAGCTGTTTTACCTTTCGGTAAAACTTTCGGACTTCATTCCTGCCAAAGCACCTTTCCATTTCCTCGACCGCGCGCTTCTCATGCTCCCTCTTCTTCTTTCTGAGAGGCCGGTGCTCTTCCCTTCTTCTCTGTTCGTAGAGTTCACGAAACTGAAGAAAGGGTTAAACTAGAACAAAAAAGTATTGGTTCGTTATTAGTTATGTTCTTGTTACTCTTAGATTTCAGCTATGAAATATTGTTCAAGATCAATTAATACCCGATGAGAACACACCCGAAGGCATTTTAGATAAATTCTCCCAATACCTTGATTTACCATTCTGAAAAAAAAACAGCGCACGTAACAAACTGTTTTGCTTTTCAAAACGTAATCACCCCTCCCTAGGCACATCAACGGACGAAATTATACATCTAACTAGTATTCATATCTTGATGGGTTGCCTGGAATTGCCACAGTTGCAAATGTACTAGTCAAACCACTTCCGGGTGTCCAAAATAGCTGATTGCATGAGCAGGAATCGCTTTTGTGAACTTCGAAAGTTTTAAAGATTTGCCGAATGCAAAAGCGTAAATCAAACAGACCGATTGTGGAAGATCCGACCATTTATTGATCTTATCCTCAAAAAATGTTAGACTTTGCCGATTCCATACAATACAGTCATAGATGTGCAAATGATTCCTTTTTCTGGACATTGCGGCTTTCGTCAGTACATGCCCCCAAAGCCAAATCCACTGGGCTTAAAAAATTTCATTCTTGCAGCCAGCGATGGCTTAGTCTTGAATTTCCACATCTATACTGGAAAAGGTTCTGTTGGGGAAGTAGATATAAAGGGGTTTGGATTGGGAGCCTCTATAGTAAAGCTTTTGACCAATGTTGTAACAGAAGGAGGTTGTGTATACACAGATCGTTTTTTTTACCAGTGTCAAGTGTGTCGATGCAATCAAACAGAAAAATATTTATCAAACCGGCACTGTTATAAAGAACTGCATTGGACCTGTAATTGTGGTCGCCGTGGCGTAGTGGGTAGAGTGCGACGCTCACACGCCGAAGGATCTAGGTTCGACTCCCAGCTCAACACCAAATTTTCGAATTTTTCACGGCACCACCTCTTTCGAGCTGCTGACAACACTCAAAGAGTAATAACTGTCTAAGAAAGCTTCTCAAATCTCGCCGTTCGGAGTCGGCAAAAAACTGTAGGTCCCTTCTACTCGTGAGAGAACAGTAGCTCGCACAACACGAGTAGTTGATGAGCAAGCTAGGCCCTGGTCCCCCTTTGGACTGTAGCGCCAACAATTATTATTATTATTGGACCTGTAATTAAAAAGTTCAAGGGGGATGGAAAAATGAATAGAGGTGAGTGGGAAGAATAGGTTCGAGAAGATACAGCTGTTAAGTGGAAGGACGACAAAGGAGTGCTTCTTTTATCATCTTATGTTGGAGCTCAACCCGAATCGATATGTCAACGGTGGTCCTAGGAACAGGCTTGTAAGGTTGCATTACCCCAACCTTCCATTGTTTAATGTGTACAACCAATACATGGGTGGCGTTGACCTCTGCGACCGCTACATCTCACTATATCGCTGCTATGTCCGAACTAACAAATGGACCATTAGAGCATTTAACCATTTTATGGATCTGGTTATTGTCAACTGCTGGATCATGCACAAAAGACAGCAAAATGTATATAAGAAAAAGAAAATTATACTTCTGGAGTTCAAAGTGTATATATCAAAAGCTTTAATAGGATTTTCCAAAGCCAAAGAAGTGGTCGCTAAGAATCGGTCTAACGTACTACTCAACTCGAACTCCGAATCAACCAATTTACCCGAAATATTTAGATCTGCAAAAAGAAGAAAGGGGAAACTACCATTTACAGTAGAAGAGCGTTACGGTGATTTTAAGTATTTTCCTCAATTCATAGAAGCAAAGAATGCTTCAAGGTGTCGAGATCGCAGTTGCTCCTCTCTCCTCGTCTTCAATTCCAACGCTCATTTGCAATGACATTCCAGCTGTCAGCTCTTTGTAAATCTGCTAGCTGCGCATCTCTCAGCCAGCTCAATGCTACCAGATTGTGTTCTGTCCCCGCCTGTACTTGAGAGCGTAAATTTCCAAATGGAACAAATTGATTTTTTCACTCGTACAGTTGCAAGAGTACCTAAAGATCTAAACGTGCACAAGTCCGGACGGCATATTCCCTGTTCTTCTAAAGAGGTGCTCTTCAATGCTGTCAAAAGCAGTGCGTAAGTTTTTTCATCTGTCCTACTCTTTAGGGCTCTTTCCGAGTAAGTGGAAAACGGCATTTGTCCAGTTCGTCTCTAAAAAAAGCGAACCACCCTCACCTCCTCCTACCGACCCACAGCACTTACATCACTATTTTCCAAGGTCATGAAAACGCTGATAAATCGTCTGCTTATGAAATATCTTGCAACTCGGAAGCTTCTTAATGACCGGCAATACGGCCATTGAGACAACGCAACAGAAAACTAAGGTGGAGTACACAAGTGGAGAAGAACCTCAACCAACTTGGAGTGCGCAACTGGAGACAGCTGGCGAAAGATCGTGCTGGCTAGAGAGGCATATTGGTTGAGGCCCAGGTCCACACCGGACTATAGCGCCACAAGAAGAAGAAGAAGAAAAATGATACGAGTATGGACCTTTTGTTAGTGACGCTCTCTATATGTCAGTCCCGGGACCTGTTTGAGATGTTTTAAAAGATACGACAATGTTTTGTTTGAAAACAGCTTCGAATATTACGGTCAACCGGCTTTTTTCACTTGAACTTATATTTCACCAAAAAGGACATTTGAAAGGGTTGTCGGTCTTCTCATAATGTTATCCCCAATAAGGAAGGAAACAAAATTCCATTCCCAACCGATCATTCCACACATAAAAGCAACCAAAGTGCTCTACAAATCTTCTAAATTGCCCACCACTCGCCAAACAAAAGCTGCCTGAAATTTCATGTCAAAACTCCATTTGTCCATCGTCAGCTCATGTCAGCGCCAGCAATGTTGTCTTCCCATTCAATTGTAGACCCAACTTAACGCCTCTAACCCTAGCTCTGCCACAATTTCATCCAGCAGTCGGCCACTGACCACACCGGTTCACAGCAAACGTGCGGAATGTTTCAATTTACCGCGTCGACACGAGCAATTTATCAATTTAAGTAATTTGTGTGTTTTGATAGCACACTGATATTATCCAATCCCAGGCATACGGGCCATTCTTGGGATGTGGCCGGTTTGGCGTGACCAGCTAGACGCTGGGCGAGTCTTCCGCTTGAGTTCAGAAGAGGAGGACCGAATACACTGGATGGATGATGAGAGTGTTGCGGTTTACGGGTAAATTTCTGTGATATATGCTGATATGCGAACGCATTCGTGATGAGTTTAAGTGGATTTAGTGAACAGGAGAGGAGGCAGTGTAAATTGGCATTAATTGAGTCGAACTTTAACCACTTACCGTCAGTTACTTCGAGGTCAGGATAACCCCAGTGGCCTGCTGCCTGGGTTGATTGGAGAAGGAAGAGACCTGTAAAAGAGAGAAAATAAATTTTTTTTTCGTGAGAATTCAATTGTGTGTCACAACGAGAGAATGAAGAAATATTGCGATCTGTTGGGGTAGGGTAGTGATAAGAGTACAAGGAGACTGGTTATAAAAGTGGGCTGGCAGACATCAAGAGATGCTGATAGGTCTGCAAGATGTAAAGACATTACGCAAAGCCACGACTGCCCTCTACATGTGCAGAAGGGTCATTGGGTCTAGATGGGGTATCCAACCGCACATGATGGCCTGGATCTATGCGGCTGTGGTGAGCCCTATTCTTCTATATGGCGTTGCAGTTTGGTGGCCTGTACTAGACACAGCCTCCCACTATAACACTATCAGAAAAGTCCAGTGACTGGCCTCCATATGTATCTGCGGTGCTCTAAGAACCACCCCATTCATTCTCAACCTTATGCCCATAGATCTATTTGCCCAACAGGCGACGGCTAGTACAGCCATAAGACTGATCTCCTCATCACAATAGAATGTGTCCCACGGACACTCAAAAATCCTTCAAAGAGTAAACTTTGCATACCAAAACCTTGACTACGCTGCGCCGGAGGTCTTCATGACACAGAAATTCCGTACAATGATCCCTGAACGAGACGTGTGGTCGGCTAACACACAATGGGCTGACGCTACGTGCACCTATACCGATGGACCAAAAACAAAGGAAGGCGTTGGTTGCGGAGTCTACTCTGAGGATCTTAACCTTAGTCTAAAATTCAGACTTCCCAAACACTGTAGCGTGTTCCAAGCTGAAGTAATGGCCATTCGCGAAGCACTGTCTTGGCTGAAGAGGAATAAAATATCCTCAGCTGATATCCTTATTCTTACGGATAGTCAGGCAGCACTCAGAGCCCTGGAATCTGTCTCATCAAACTCTAAGACGGTTATGAACTGCCGCACATCCCTAGATGAGAGGGCTGAGCAGTTCAATGTATGCCTGTGCTGGGTGCAAGGTCACAGAGACATTCCGGGTAATTGTAAAGCAGACGAATTGGCCAGGCTTGCCACAACGTAACCACTACTTTAGGAACATGAACACCTCGGTATCCCTCTCGCCATATGCAAGCCATAACTGCACTTGAACGCGATCCATCAGACTAATCAAAGGTGGTCAAGGAGTGGCTACACCTTGAACCCAAATGCTCCATACTGTTACTATCGCTCAAAAGATCTGACATAAGCCTGGTCATGGGAGTCATAACCGGGCACTGTCTAATCGGTGAGCATGCTAGCAGGCTAGGGACTCCCTCAAACGATTTTTGCAGAAGCTGGAGGGATGAGGAAGAATCAGAAACTCTCCGACACCTGTTATGCACATTCCCGGCGCTCTCGCGCCTCAGTTACAAGTACTTTGGAAGCTACTTCCTCAACGGCCTCCTTGACCTCAATAAAACCCCTCCCGCCGACATTTTAAACTTTATTATCGGCTCCAGCTGGTCTTAGGTTCTTCCCACATGGTGTGGCAGCACAATGGTCCTGTATGGGACTAAGTGTATTCATCAGCCACCTTAACACGTTCCCTGCCGCGTGTACCGAAAACAGTACACGCTTAGCTTCATTTCTATGCCAACGTGTTTTTTCAAATTAAATTTTTTTTTCTAAATTTTAATTCTCGTTTGATTGTTTTATGTTATTTAGTGATGTTTAGAGGAATTTTTGCATCGTGTACTGATAACGGAACACGCAGCGTGGTGATTAGTCATGATAGCAAAGCAAAGCAAAGCAATAAGAATTTATACAAAATTATTAAAGCGCTTACCGTGTACAATTTTCGCTATACGCGGCGTAGAAATGACATCTAGTGAAAAACAGCTTGACAGGGAACGTGTTAACCTACCTACCTACCTAAGGACATTACGGCTTTGACGTATCTCCTTACGAATGCTGAGAAAGAATAATCCTGCAAACCTGCGTCTCACAGTGATGATCTTCTTGAAATTTTCCTGCCTGGTCATGGTCATCAATTTAAGCAACTACACTTTGGAATAACATTTTCATTATTGTGAGAATTCGTTGCTTAAAGTATGAGGATACCTTTGCCGTAGCCTTCTATTCGATACCTCAGCATTCTTTGGTATTAACTTGCCCTCGTAGGGGCGATCTTACGAAGATTCCTGCAACTCAAATAAAATAAGTGCGAACTGCGTCGGACAACTACTCTGTTCTTAATGTCCACACTAAGACTGCTCGTGATGACTGATAGTCTCCTGCACTATTTTCTCAACATGACCGATTACTTTTTCCGCAGCTGTTATTTCACGAATGTAGATTATACAATCATTGGTTTAAAGGTCTTGAATTCATAAGTCATGTTCAATGGCACGTTTAAGTTTGAAAATCCGTATGCACTTAAGGTCGGTGATCAGAATTCTTACTTCTAACAATTTACATTAAATAAGGATATTCGGTGGCAGCCGTGGCGTAGTGGGTAGAGTGCGACGCTCACACGCCGAAGGATCTAGGTTCGACTCCCAGCTCAACACCAATTTTTCGAATTTTTCACGGCACCACCTCTTTCGAGCTGCTGACAACACTCAAAGAGTAATAACTGTCTAAGAAAGCTTCTCAAATCTCGCCGTTCGGAGTCGGCAAAAAACTGTAGGTCCCTTTTGCTCGTGAGAGAACAGTAGCGCGCACAACACAAGCAGTTGATGAGCAAGCTAAACCCTGGTCCCTCTGTGACAACAATTATTATTATTATTAAGGATATTCGGAATGTTCAACTTGAGGTCCTAAATCGAGCTACATTGTTCTTCCATAAGTAGGCATCCCATTCTTGTGGGAAGAGTTTTCGTTAAAATAAATTTACTGCTGAATCATTCATATTCGTATTTTAGACAAGAACGATTTAACGATATGAAGATGTAGAGTTGCATACTATGTGCCTTCACGGAGGCAATTCGCTCAGCAATCAAGGAACTGTCAGTGATTGGGAACAATACAGAGTCTGTAGAACACGACTCACTTCAAGATTGTTAAAGTGAATAACAAGCGTTTACACAAAATGACCTGCCAAACTTATTTTAGAATTCAATCCTTGGTATAGAGTGAGCGGGCGATAATTCAATTAGCACTGCTTTGTTGTTAATCGGTTCTTATCCGAGGCATATCGGGGCTTCAGAACTTTTTCTTTTTACGTGGAGAGGGAGTTAACCTCATGCAACTCAAATTAATGACTTATGGTTAAGCTAAAAAAAAATGTATTCTTATTTTATCAAACTTATTTCTAACCACACTTAACAACACTCTATCACTAACTGAATTATCCAGCACATTGATTTCCCCTATATCCCAAACTCAGTACTCACCTCATTTCCAGAAATGCAATCTTAGCACTTTTTCCGCTGCGCATGTTTCTTAGCCGTCAAATTTACTTGTGCAAGTGTACGGAGTGCGGATCAGGTGACAAAAAAGATATTGCACTTCTGTGAAGGGTATGTAATCTTCTGTGAGGGGTATGTAACCTGCACAACCAACAGACTGGCCCATTATTTAACCCTCAGGCAGAGGGGTTCGCTGCATACATTGGTTCACCATCCAAAGGGTGTTGTGGTGCCTATCCAGGGGGCGCCGCGAAAATGTCAACTCGACCTGTGCACAAACGAGGATGGTGTTGGCAGTTCGGCTTGTTAGGCGCGATCAACAAGGTTACCTCGTGTGGACAGGCCCATGCGTATGATTTTAGGTTCTGTTTGCGTTGATGGCATCTAGAGGTGAATATTTAACGACGAACTTTATGGGCTGTACAGCGACATGCGCCTGATTAAGTGTCTTCGGATATAACGCTTAAGATGGCGAGCGTATGAACACCGCTGCTCTGGGCTGAAAAGTCTTCAAATAAGAGCCATTGGGACAACGCAACAGAGGACGGCCTAGGCTAGCTTGGAGTGGACAACTGGAAGCAGCTAATGAAAGATCGTGCTGGCTGGAGAGGCATGTTGGTTGAGGACCAAATCCACCCCGGACTGTAGCGCCACAAGAAGAAGAAGAAGAAAAAAGAAGAAAAAAGAAGAAGAAGAAGAAAAAGAAGAAGAATTTGTTGATGGGAATTTCTTTCAGTTCTTTCAGCAGAAGAAATAAACAAATATTCAATAAAAGAATGTAAAGGTAAACGACTGAAGTCCACTGTCGTAAAAAACCTAACGTACCTCGTACCTTTGACGTAACTTTAAGGAAAAATAAGCATCATTTGTTTGGGGAACCTTAAACGGATTATATTCCTTCATTAACACTTTTACCCTAATTCCTAATTTGGGATTGCGTCACAAAAAGTAGACTCTTGAACACGTGAACTATTAAACACCAATGGAGTAAAGGTTAGCGGGAGAGTTCACGTTTGCGAAGGTTACATTTCATTTAAAGTATTGGAGGTAGAAATTCGGTTCATTTCTAAGAGATGGCGCCACCTATGTGCCTCTTCAGAAATGTCCAGATTTGTCTTGAAAAACCAACATTTACGGGAAGTTGCGCTGCAACTGAAGGCCATTGAACACTTGTAGAAATTTATGGTCAATCTGCATCCACTGATAAATCATGTGGGGAGTGGTTTCGACAAAAGTTATGAAAACAAACAGCCTCTTGGAAAATCCCGGAAGACTGAGAAATTGGAAGATCCATGCCAAACGGAAAGTTGCTGCACACAATTTTCGTTCGGGTAGTGAAATTTGAACTATTTGAACTTATTCAAATGTGTCATGCTCTGCACACGTTGTGACCACTCAAGTTGGGTGTACTTTGAGCTCCTAAAACCAGGTTGATGGTAAATGTTTGAGCCGAGAAAAATGCACATGATAAGTTGATTTTGCAACTTGGTAAGGCTTGGTCCCAAGAAGCTGTAGCGAACAAAGACCACCTGAAAACTTTGAAAAAGGACCGAATTGACTTGTATTTCCAATGCATGACAATCCCACTGCTGATTTTTAATTTTAATACTTCTCATCTTTAAATAATAAAATGTAATGCGTTTTTTTATTACTTAAAGGAATATATACTTCCGCGACAGTCCATCAACTTCTCGTGATGTGTGCGCGAGAGAACAAGGCGCATACAATTTTTTCCCACTCCGAACGGCTAAGTTCCATGTTCGGCCGGGAATCAAACCTGAATCTACAGGTGTGAGTGTCGCGAAAAAAGTCGTAAAATAAAACAAATTTTCTCGACAAAGTGGTCGAAATTGAATGAATTGAAAATTTTGTTGACTTCTAATGAGCTGTTTCGGAGAACGACCAGCTCAAAGACTTTTACGTTTTATAAATTGAATATAAAATAATTCCCCATGGAACCTGCTCTATTTATTTAAAAGGCTGTATACTAAGCCTTAGTGGTCGCCGTGGCGTAGTGGGTAGAGTGCGACGCTCGCACGCCGAAGGGTCTAGGTTCGATTCCCAGCTCAACACCAATTTTTCGAAATTTTTAACGGCACCACCCCTTTCGAGCTGCTGACAACACTCAAAGAGTATTTACTGTATAAGAAAGCTTCTCAAGTTTCGCCGTTCGGAATCGGCAAAAACCTGTAAGTTCCTTCTACTCATGAGAGAACAGTAGCGCGCACAACACGAGTAGTTGATGAGCAAGCTAGGCCCTGGTCCCCTTTTGGACTGTAGCGCCAACAAATTATTATTATTACACTAAGCCTTTAAATTGCATCAGTTGCAAAATTGCAACAGTTTGTTCATTTTGACCACCAGTTTTCTATACCAGGTTTTTAGTTGAGGCCACCTTTTGCGGGAAGTACTTCCATATTTGTTGAAACATAGCAAAAGTGCTCCAAGAGGTTCCAATGGGAAACCAAATTTTTCGGAAAGCTTGAAACATTCCCTATCGATGCTGCAAGAACATAAATAAACCCTTGTGGAAAGGAGCAATATCGGCCATTTTTCCGCATTTTTTTTAAATTTCCGTACGATTTCCCTTATACGAAGGTTGCCTCAAATATTTCGGGATTGGGCAACCCTAGTGTTGCAATCTGGCAACTGCCAGCTCTATCGTAGAGTCTGACATTTTTGAGGTTATACGTACTTAGAACGTGTTGACATACGAGAGCTATTTGTGTTGTTTACTGTAACTTAAAAGATTCATCTCGCCCAAAAAATGGAATTAAATCGTGGAAATTTTCGTGCTATTATTGTTTCCAACTTTCGACGTAGATTAACTCAACAACAGTGCATCGATGAACTTAATCCAGTTTTGGGGGATGAAGCTCCATCAAGGACCAGTGTTTATCGATGGTATGGTGAATTCAACCGAGGTCATAGATCACTCCAAAACGAATTTCGCGAAGGTTGTCCAAAATCAGTTGTTGTTCCGGAAACCATTGATGCTGTGAGACAACTGATATTGCAAGATCGTCATGTGACCTATCGTGAGATTGAGACAACCTTAGGCATTAGTGGGACCTGCATACATTCAATATTGCATGAACATTTGACCGTCAAAAAAATTTGTTCGCGTTGGATCCCATACAATTTATCAATCGCTCAAAAAAAGGCTCGTATTGATTGGTCGAAAGAAATGCTCCAAAAATACGATCGCGGTGCTTCAAAACATGTCTATGACATCGTGACAGGTGATGAATCGTGGATTTACGCGTATGAGCCCCAAAGTAAACAGCAGTCGACTGTATGGGTGCTTCAAATTGAGCCAAATCCAACAAAAGTTGCTCGCGCACGAAGCACTTCCAATCAAATGGTCGCCTGTTTTTTTCGGAAAAACTAGACTTGTCGCAGAACAGTCTATTCTGAGTGGAACACAACCATTTGTTTGCCAGTTGTCTTCCAAGAAATCAGGAAAACCAACCGCCGAAGACGGATCACTTTTTTTCTTCACCACGACAATGCGAGCTCTCACGAATCGGCTCAAACAACTGCATTTTTGAGCACTCAAAACATCGATTTGATGAGTCATCGGCCGTATAGTCTTGACTTGACACCGAATGACTTCTTTTTATTCCCGTACGTACAAAATAAAATGAGAGGTCAACGTTTTTCGACACCTGAAGAAGCGGCTTATGCGTTCAGAATGCATGTTTTGGAGATACCTCAATCAGAGTGGCTAAAGTGCTTCTACAATTGGTTCAAACGCATGCAAAAGTGTATAGATCTTAATGGGGGAATATTTTAAAAAACAATAAAACTATGTTCAATGTTTAATATTTGTGTTTGTTCTCCAATCCCGATATATAAAATGCAACCCTAGTAGTGCTTGTATTGCGCAAATACCATGGACATGAACCAATATGTATTGAAGCGCTAGCCATATAACACTAAATTCAGATTCAAATTCTTTTACAACGAAAGTGTGTTAGTAAATAGTACAGAATGAAACTTTTCTATATAGGTATAAATTCTAGCTTTGTTTTGAGCCCAAACTTACTGGTGTAAATTGTTTCGAAATATTAGACCGCGGTGGCAGTACAATGTTGCAGCGGCTTGGCCAACATTTTGCCACTATTGAGCAGATTTTATTGCTTCTGTATGCCCAGGCTGTTGTCCTTTATGTGTCTATTGAGGGGACAATAGCAATTTACATCTAGGATTGCCCACAAGGGTGGCTATTTTATGTTTTTAAATCACTATTCCGATATGAAAATTGTATGAATCCGAGGTATTGGGAAAGCGGATCTGGGGATACATATGTTTAATATAAGACAAATTTAGAACGGCCTGAGGTACAAAATTGGAATCAATCAATTAGGGTCCTCTGTAGTAGTGGAAAAAATATATCAGAGAAGAATTTTCTGTTTCCAGAAAATGCAACATGTCTTATTTCGTTTGCTATAATAATGATTGTACACAGAGGGACCAGGGCCTAGCTTGCTCATCAACTACTCGTGTTGTGCGCTGCTGCTGTTCTCTCACGAGTAGAAGGAATCTATTCCGAACGACGAAACTTAGAAGCTTACGTTATCACTCTTTGAGTGTAGTCAGCTCGTAAGAGACGGTGCCGTGAAAAATTCGAAATGTTCAGCCGGGGATCGAACCTAGACCCTTCGGCGTGTGAGCGTCGCACTCTAGCCACTACGCCACGGCAGCCACACTTCCTTTACCATAGCGGTGGAATTATTAAAGATTCATTTGAAATAGGGCCACCGTCCCTTAATTGTCTGTTTGAACCTCAACACAATGAGGTGCATGTATCGTATGGAAAACAGTTTGAATTAAAGCCTGTGCGAACTGCGATTTGCTTACTCTAATCTGAAGTGGGGCTTATCGCTCATTCATTAATTTCCCTAACTGTCACACGAAATGGTAAATTTTTTCATTTAAAATCAATCAGCGATAGGGGTAAACAGCGATTTGAAGTTGATAACAATGTGTGTTTAAAACAAAACAAGTTTCCAATGTCGCACAAGTGCTTTCTGAAATTGATCCAAACAATGATGAGATAAGACCTCTTCAGCAGGTATTGATAAGGATCTTGGTGAAGATAGAGTCTAGATTTTCTTTTGAGTTATTTGCATGCTGTTAATTGATAGACGTGGCTGTGGAGTAATGGGTAGAGTGCGACGCTCACACGCCGAAGGGTCTAGGTTCGATTGCCCGCCCGATTGTTCGAATTTTTCACAGCACCGCCTCTTTCGAGCTGCTGCTCAAAGAGTAATAACTGTCTTGGAAAAGCTTCTTAAACTTCGGCGTTCGAAGTCGACAAAAAACTGTAGGTCCCTTTTTCTCGTGAGACAACAATAGCCGCCAATATCACGAGTAGTTGATGAGCAAGCTAGGCCCTGGTCCCTCTGCGGCCTGTCGCGCCATCCATTATTATTTTATGTGCTTGGGAACGTAACGTCAATATTCATTGATTGACGTTATGTTAGTTGATCGGTCCCAGGTTGAAGCATTCATCTGTTTGGCAGTTTCTTTTTTTCTTCTTGTTGTGGAGCTACAGTCCGTTGTGGACCTGGGCTTCAACCAATATGCCTCTCTAGCCAGCACGATCTTTCGCCAGCTATCTCCAGTTGCGCACTCCACGTTGGTGCTCCACTTGTGTGCGCCACCTTAGTCTAGGCCGTTCTCTGTTGCGTTGTCCCAATGGCTCGGATTCAAAAACTTTTCGGGCCGGAGCAGTGGTGTCCATACGCTCTACATGGCCTAGCCATCTTAAGCGTTGTATCCGTAGACGCTGGACCAGGCGCATATCGCTGTACAGCCCATAGAGCTCGTCATTATGTCTTCTCCTCCAGATGCCATCAATGCAAACATGACCAACAACCGCTCACAAAACTAGAGACTAAGGGCTTTCTCATCCACCTTTTCGAACATCCAAGTTTTCGCGCCATAAAGGAGGACGGGGATGATCAAGCTGTTATATAAAGCGAGCTTAGTCCTTTGAGAGAAGGCTTTATTACTCAATTGCCTCTTGAGTCCAAAGAAACAACGAGTGGCAAGAGTGATTTCGCGTTTGATTTCGGTACTGATGTTGTTGTTCCTGTTTACCGCGGAGCCAAGATAGATGAAGTCCTTGACTACCTCGAAGTTTCTTCTGCCTAGTGTGACGCTCTGTCCGTTAATTACAGTAAGCATAAATTGACATTCCCTTTACATCGAAGATTTTAGCTAAAGTGTTTAGAAAAACGAAAGAAACAATAAAGGAAATTGTAGAAATTATTTAAGACTTGCGTGAATCCGGAAAATCAAACAGGTCGATTAACGACGAACTCTATGGGCTGTACAGCGGCATGCGCCTGGTCAAGCGTCTACGCATACAACGCTTAAGGTGGCTAGGCCATGTAGTGCGGAAGGACAACACTGCTCCGGCCCGCAGAGTCTTTGAATCCGAACCACAGGGACAACGCAACAGAGGACGCCCTAGACTTAGATGGCGCACACAAGTGGAAAAGGACCTGAACCAACTTGGAGTGCGCAATTGGAGGCAGCTGGCAAGAGATCGTGCTGGCTGGAGAGGCATGTTGGTTGAGGCCCAGGTCCACCCTGGACTGTAGCGCCGCAAGAAGAAGAAGAACATAATACACGGCAATTGATTGAGCGAATACTTTTTGGAGGTTTAAATTGTAATAGTGTGAATACTATAGTAGTTTATTTTGCTAAAATTTCTGGTATTGTTATTTTCTATTGTTAAATTGCACTTAATATTGAACACGGAATAAACATATGTACGTAGGATTTTTGTACCTATCCTAGTTTTTTCTACGCATATTTCCTCTATCATATAGTTATTGGAGTCACTGTATGTTTTTTCTTCATCGGGTTATAGTAGTATTATCCACTTCCCACGGTGGAAAAATCGCTTACTCTGTTCCGAAGTAATGGATCACACCCAAGGTTCAGGTTTTTCAATATTTCCAAATTTGTTTCACTGAAAGAAGACTGTAAGCTGAGTCACTCCCAACGATTTTTAAAATTTACTTTACGTTTGGCACAGTCCTTGATACAGTAAAGGCTCCTAGGTTCCTAACATTTAAACTTTTTTGGGCTGGTCATGATGCGTTTTGTCTTCGACCCTAATGTAACATATTTTGTAGCGTAGAAACCACTCTCTGCATGATCTATCGGTCAGAGCATATTCAGCATGAACTCCTTCCAGCATTCTTCTGCACTTTCCTCTCAATTAAAAAAGGAAATCAAATCTGTCTGCAAATGCTATTTATTTAAGTCAAATGCGGATATTTTCGAAGAAGCAAAAATCAACGTTGTTGTCTATAACAGATGATGTTGCAACCAAATTGCTGATAAATGTACTCGCAGGTGGCACAATCTTTTTAAAACAGTTCGATAAATTTGCACCCCCAATTCTTGTTGATCTCGTTGATAGTGTTGAAATGAGTGTACAATAAACATTTGTCAACATCATGAGCAAATAAGATTTTGGAGTGACAATATCTACAACGCTATCATGGCAGTTTGAAAGTCGGTAAGGAAACTTCAAGAGCGATTGAAAATACACCAGGAAATCACTGTGCATGTACAGCACTTGAGATTGCGGACGATCACTGCAAATACGATTTTTTCAGGAGATAATGTAATGAAGCATTAAGTTGTCAGCGGTCAAGTGATCGATTGGAGTGAATTTTTGGGGAAAAACATGGGCCTCAGACACTTTTTTAATGAATTCCTCTCGAAGTGGACAGAGCTATGAGAATGCAAATTTTGCAAATGCTTTTGAGTGTTTACTTTGCAAAATTTATTCAGAAGGGGGCTGGTTACGATTTCAGGAAATGAGAGATCAGCTTGGAATGCCACCGAGATATGCAAATTTCAAGTGTTTATAGAAGTCTTATAGAATTTTGGGTTCGAACCTCCCCAAAATTCACAAACGAAGCTGTTGTCCAGCGATTTGCATACATTTTGTGGAATTCGAATGAAGAACACATTGGGTTGGCAAATGTACACAAAAGGTAGCTCAAAAAATGTCATTACCTTCCAATGTACATCTGTACAGACAGACCTTATGCAAAGAATTTTAAGATTTTTGATTAAGACCCACCATTCAAGATCGAAGGTCTACTTACAATCCTTTGCCGATGGACACAAAAAACAAAATCTCCTTGAATTCAAGCATTCGTCTTGAACTTAGACAAGTATCTAAGAAAACATTGACATGCGAATTTTTATGGACTAAAAATACGGTTTTGCAGAGCTTCTTAAGAACATGAAGGAACAGGTTTCATCGGTATTAATAATAATTGTTTATTATTATTATTAATAATAATTGTTGGCACGACAGTCTACAGAGGGACCAGGGCCAAACTTGCTCATCAACTATTCGTGTTGTGCGCGCTACTGTTCTCTCACGAGTAGAAGGGACCTACAGTTTTTTGCCGACTCCGAACGCCGAAGTTTGAGAAGCTTTCTTAGACAGCCATAACCGGGCACTGTCTAATCGGTGAGCATGCTAGCAGGCTAGGGGCTCCCTCAAATGATTTTTGAAGAAACTGCAGGGATGAGGAAGAATAAGAAACTCTCCGACACGTGTTATGCATATGCCCGGCGTTCTCGCGCCTCAGACACAAGCACTTTGGAAGCTATTTCCTCATCGGCCTACACGACCTCAATAAAACCCCTCTCGCCGACATTTTAAACTTTATTATCGACTCCAGCTGGTTTTAGGTTCTTCCCACATGGTGTGGTAGCACAATTGTTGTGAAAGTTGTCAGCAGCTCGAAAGAGGTGGTGCCGTGAAAAATTCGAGGTTTTCAGCCGGGAATCGAACCTAGACCCTTTAGCGTGTGAGCGTCCCACTCTACCCACTACTCCACGGCGGACATGTATAACATGTTACTCCCCTTTTTTTGAAACCGCAGCTCTTTTACGTTATGGTTGTTCAACAGACGAACCAGGAAGTCAATTATCACGTTGATCAGTTTCAACTAGCGTTCTGCCCAGAAGTGCTTTTAAAGAAAAATAAATTAATTATTGCACCATTCTTAAGATACGAAAGTTGTCATTTATATTATGGGATTGGGCAACCTTAGTGTTGCAATCTGGCAACTGCCAGCTCTATCGTGGAGTTTAACATTTTTGAGGTTATACGTACTCAGAACGTTTTGACATACGAGCGCTATTTGTGTCGTTTACAGTAACTTAAAAGATTCATCTCGCCCAAAAAATGGAATTAAATCCTAAAAAAGTTCGTGCGATTATTTTTACAACTTTCGACGTGGATTAACTCAACAACAATGCATCGATGAACTTAATCCAGTTTTTGGGGATGAAGCTCCATCAAGGACCAGTGTTTATCGATGCTATGGTGAATTCAATCGAGGTCGTAGTTCACTCCAAGACGAATCTCGTGAAGGTCATCCAAAATCAGTTGTTGCTCCGGAAACCATTGATGCTGTGCGCCAACTGATATTGCAAGATCGTCATGTGACCTACCGTGAGATTGAGACAACCTTAGGTATTGGTGGGACCAGCGTACATTCAATATTGCATGAACATTTGACCGTCAAAAAAATTTGTTCGCGTTGGATCCCACACAATTTGTCAATCGCTCAAAAAAAGGCTCGTGTCGATTGGTTGAAAGAAATGCTTCGAAAATCCGATCGCCGTGCTTCGAAACATGTCTATGACATGTTGACAAGTGATAAATCGTGGATTTACACGTATGAGCCCGAAAGTAAACAGCAGTCGACTGTATGGGTGTTTCAAATTGATCCAAATCCAACAAAAGTTGCTACCGTCACGAAGCACTTCCGAAAAATGGTCGCCTGTTTTTTTGGAAAAACCGGATAAGTCGCAACCGAACCACTAGAACAACGCGGAACAGTCAATTCTGAGTGGTACACAACCATGTGTTTGCCAGTTGTCTTCCAAGAAATCAGGAAAACCAACCGCTGAAGACAGATCACTCTTCACCACGACAATGCGAGCTCTCACGAGCTTTCACACATCAGCTCAAACAACTGATTTTTTGAGCACTCAAAACTTCAATTTGATGAGTCATCCGCCGTATAGTCCTGACTTTGCACCGAATTACTTCTTTTTATTGCCGTACGTAAAAAATAAAATGAGAGGTCAACGTTTTTCCCAACCTGAAGACGCGGTTGATGCGTTCAGAATGCATGTTTTGGAGATACCTCAACCAGTGTGGTATAAGTGCTTCGACAATTGGTTCAAACGCATTCGAAAGTGTATAGATCTTAATGGGAAATATTTTGAAAAACAATAAAACTAATTTCAATGATTAATATATGTTTTGTTCTCCAATTCCGAAATATAAATGGCAACACCAAATGGGATTGTATCGTGAAAGTCAATTTTACAAATGACACTGGAGAAAAAAGGACTAATCATTATTAACGAAGTTCGGTCTTTATTATAAAATCTGGTACTGCGGACCACTTTACTGCTTATCCATAGTCTTAACGTTCTCACATGCAGCACATTCAACTCGTTAACATTTTTAACGCGAACACTCCGCATTCATATTTTGTAGCTTGAAGGAATTTCTAACACTTTGGGAAATTTATGGTTTCTGGCGTGTGTCCAATAAGCATCCAAAAGTATTTAAAGAAATTAATTCTAGTGGGATTCGATACAGAGAGATACGGATTTATGACTTGGTGTAAAATCATATTTTTAGGCCAAATACATGCAATTCAGGGATGAAAGATTGAAGTTGGGACTGAACAACCTGCTGTCTGCATAGTTCTTAATGATTGCTTTCAAATTGTCGAATGGCATAGTGACATCAAATCAAGTCTGGTGCGGTATATGTTCTTCTTTCTTGTCAAATCTATATTTGTGCATACTCGCGACAAGTTGAAGGGAAAAATACTGCGAGTCCCACAATGGAATGAAGATAACCAAGTGCTGTGAGTGGATCCACTCCATGATTATATTTGTCAACTAATTGCTCTGATTACGGACGGCATCTTCAAGATAACCCTCCGCCAGTTCAACATCTGCTGATCTGAAGCAAACACAATTGATTCTTTATTTGCTTGTTTTCGCAGTTCTTCATATTCTAGCACGCGTCTAAGAGTATGACGTCAGACAGACTAAGGGGCGTACGTTTTTGAATGATTACTGATTCAAGTGTTTCTATGGTCATTTCCACCGTCTGCCAAGAATCGATCTCCAGGCCAAAGCAAACGACTCTTCCGAAAGTTTAAGTGTTACAGGCCATCGGTAGCTTCCATTTATTGCGGCTTAAACGAGCAACCTGTTGACATTTTGCGGAAATAGAAATTTCAATTCAAAAACCGCCACCGAAATTCTTGGCAAATCTGCTCGCCCTTGTACTTGAAAAATAAAGCCGTCGACCAACCTGGTGACTGCCGCATGAAACCATCGCCCACAGAGTTCCGCCAACAGAAAACACTGACGACGGCACACATTCACATCCAACCCAGTCTACAGATGACATCTAAAAATACCTCCCTCAGAGGCAAATGAGGGAGGAAGAGGGGATAGCCAACGTCAAGCGAGCAATTAAGCAGTTGAACTTGAGCTTTTCCGATTGAACAGAGCAGAGCGACGACGGAACAGCTGAAAGGCGGGAAAAATTTGTTGCGAGTGGATCTCCCTCTGCCCGTTGTAGGTACTTTGTGTTTATGCGATATTTCGGCAAATGCTTCCTGCTTGCGCAGCGTGTGTAATGCACACCGCATGCTTCAATTCAGGCGAACAGAGCCGACCGGAAATGTATTTGTTTTCCGTGTCCGTGAAGGCGCACGCTGTTTGATTGATACGGGGTGCGGGTGCGATTCTGTGGCGTAGACCGGCACATTTGTTGCACAGACAAGTCAGTGAGCTGTCAGACGTTTTGTTGGCCTTCTGCCGTTTGCTTTACGACTCATCGGATAATTATCTTGTAAATTGTTGATGGAAAGCGTGTCGATTATGATTATTTATGTTTTCACACTTCTGACTGTGTGACGGGACTGTGTTGAGCGGTGATTTGTTGGAGGCATGGCGGAGGAGGAGGAGTTCTTCGGGCTGGCTATCATCAAATGTGGGATGTGTCACAAAACGCATTGACATCACAGCTTCGAACAGCAGGGTCTATGAAAGGAGCCATTTTGACAATTCATATTCATTCATGTAGTTTCCGTGTGAAGTTTTCCGTTTCGAATTGCGGCGAGGCACCACATATATACAACATATACGACAAAACAGATTTATAAATATACAAACAACAAATTGGATGCGGCTACAATCTGCGAGGAACCAGGTGTACTCCCGTTGTTCGTGCTCACGAGACGAGAGGAAAAGCAGTGCAGTGCCAACTACGGATCTGAAATAGAAACAATAGAGGGATAGACGCCCTTTGTTACTGTGACCACAAGTCGTGCTTAAGACTGATTAAAGTCAATCCACGCAAGGCTCTCTAGTCTGCCAACATCAATATTAGGGAAAACGAAGTTCAAATCCGTAAACACCGCCTGACAAAGGAAACAATTACAAAACGCCATCCAGAGAAGAAGTGACAGCAGCTACAGCTTTGCTCCGAATTTAGACGGATCGTTCATATTTTCGTTTCTGATTGTCCCTATGATCTATTCGCAGCCATTGTTGATCAAAAGTGTCCTTCATGTGGGGAAAATTAAAAAAAGCGGCAAAACAAATCGAAATTGCGTGCAGTTGTCGTCTATTTCGGTGCTCAAAAAATCAAAAATCAGTTTTTGTCAAAAAAAATTGTTATTTGTCAATGGGCAAATGCACTGCGAAAGCTGTTTGGGTGTGCAGTTACCGATCTCAATATGCTGCAGCAAGAGTATGATGCGTCGAAAGGCGAGGATAGTTCGTAAGTTCGACGACTGAAAAGGAAAGTGTAGGCAAAATAATAATAAATTATTTCTAAACTGATATATACTTTTGTGCACCACTGTGTATGTAAAGCATAAAATGAAATTTCCAATGAGTAACATTATCTGCATAAAGAGCCAAAGTGTGGGGTGATTGTACCGACATCTCTACACTTGCAGTTCCTGTGAATGTCTATAAAGGCATGTTATGTGCATAAAATAAAACAGTCTGTTATACCATTTCTGTAGTGCGAGTTTCATTTCTTTTTACTAAAGAGCACCTCAAAAGGAAGAACAAAAAATATTTGTTGAATTGGAAGGTTTGACAATGAACTCCGAATAATTAACTCAAGGCTTACAAGGCGATGACTCTGAATTTGGGTACACATTAACGAAAAACTTGAAGTGGACACGAAGTCGATGTTGAATATTTTTTGAAATCTTTTTGACAAACCGCCGAAGAACAATAACAACTCAAATGTGGCTGTTAGGCCACAGAATTCAGAATTCATCTTACAGCTTATAAGAAGCATCAAATTAACAAATACCGCAGAGACTAATCCCTCCACAGCTGAAAATAATATTGCACCGGCTCCTCTGTGTCTATCTACTAAGTTTGGTTCGAGTCCAAGGAAGATTAGGTTGTGACATTTTTATTTCAGGGAAGATGCAAGAAATGGAAGAAACCTTTGAACATCTGAATGTCCAAAAGTTGTGACAAAGGGTGATGCAACTATCCATTGGGTATAAACTTCAAACGGAAGCCTGTCAAGACGAAGAGGGAAAACTCGGAGTAGAGTCGCAATCAACACTGAGAATTTGGAAAGATTACTTCTGCTAACAGGTAAATTTTGAAGGCATGATGAGAAAGTGATTACCCCCTAGACAGGGGCAATAATAGCAAAATGGTCCATCCCGTCCACCAAAGCTTAGTCAACTGAACAGGACAGGACAGAAGGACTGTCCGTAGAGCTTCATAAGGCGATAAAACGCACGCATCACCTCATCTGTCAGTTTCATAGAGTTAATTAGAGGAAATCATGCTTGATAAGTGGAATCTCAGTTCTGTTTACTGTATTTATAGAAAAGGAGAGAATTGCACCAAACATCGAAATATGAGTTTCTTTAGCACCTTTTCTGCCGAGTAAAACGTCAACAACCTGATAGATCTCTGTAAGGTTTCAGATCGGGAAATTTCAACATTTCCCAAATCTTCCCCCTACAGCAGTTTCAACAAACAAAGACCCCATAGATCAGTGAGTGGTTATAAAAATTGGTTGTAACGAACCGGAGACAATTCACTTCTGGAGGTTTCGCGCAGAATAATAATAATAATTGCTGGCGCGATAGTCCACAGGGGGACCAGAGCCTAGCTTGCTCATCAACTACTCGCGTTGTGCGCGCTACTGTTCTCTTACGAGTAGAAGAGACCTACAGTTTTTTGCCTTTTTTTTTGCTTCCTTAGACAGTTACTACTCTTTGAGCGTTTGTCAGCAGCTCGAAAGAGGTGGTGCCGTGAAAAATTCGAATAAATGTTGAGCTGGGAGTCGAACGCGTGTAAGCGTCGCACTCTACCCACTACGTCACGGCGATCACTTCGCGCAGAGAAATCAAAAGTAAATATTGTATGTCGAAGATCCCTTAATTTTGAATTTTTAGATTTCTTATTGAAACGCATTTTTTGCTCCCAAAATGTACCAAATTGTTGATCTCCTTCACAAGAGGCATTGTAAAGGGGAGCCATATGACATAGTCCTTTTGGATCCAGAATTATTGGGGGTACAAATGAATTCGTTTCGTTTTCAAAAGATGGCGCCATCTGCAATTTGTGGCTGATCTTGGGATCGTGGGACCAGATGGCCTTGTGTACTGTGAGCTGCTTAAACCATGCGAAACAAATGATGGCACACGTTATCGACTACGACTAAACCGTTTGAGGCATTCATTGCATAGAGAAACGATCAGAAACGGCCGATAGGTATGACAAAGTGAATTTGCAGCATGATAACGCTCGGTCCTATGTGGCTGTAGCTGTCGATTTTAAGCTTGTCTGAAAGCTACACAGTGTCATGTCTGATTTGACATTACTGCCAAACGATGAATGACGTTGGGGGAATCTAGCTGCCCAGTTAAATAGATCTTTAATGCCAAGAAAGACAAGGCGATGCGCAATCATTCTTTTATATGTGTAGGGGATTAAATAAAAGCTAAATCGTACAGTTTAAACGATTAAAACATTATATATCGGGTCGTATGATATACATGATAAAAAGCAATTAGGCGGCGAACAGGGTTGGCAATTGTCGTTTTCAGGGTTGGAAGATGAGTCAGGGATGTTAGGTTAAGCCAAATTCCGTACAATTTCTACCATATGCGGACGAAATTGACGTGATCGGTCGAACACAGCGGTCTCTCAATAAGTTGTTTGTATTTCCCCGCAGGGAAACAAAATGGGTTAAGCACATCACTAAGGAGTTACCATATGTCATTGAAAAATACGCAACAAATTGACCATGTTCGACACATGGCTTCTGTATAGCGGAAAAGGAGTCTGAATTTAAGCAGATGAGGAGGTATTTTTAAAAGAAAAGTTCTGCCCCTAATCTGTGGCCCACTTTGCGCTGAATGTTTTTGCAGATGAAGATTCAACCTAGATCTGTACCGGGTGTACAGCGGCATAAACATGCCCAGGCGTCCATTGATTAATTGCCTGGTCAGGGCACATAGAGCGCATGGAACCATTGGGGAAATGCAAAAGAGGATGCCCAACGACACAAAGGTACACTCACGTGAACGAAAACAACAACAAATTTGGCATACGATGTTTAAGGCAGCTTCAAAAAGACCATACTTGGACAAGGTTGTTAGTTGAGGCTCATGTCCACCAAGGTCTGCACGGCCAAATGAAGAAGGAGATGAAAAAAGAAAAGAAGACGAAGAAGAAGATGAAGACGAAGAGGAAGAAGAAGATGAAGACGAGGACGAAGACGAAGACGAAGACGAAGACGAAGACGAAGACGAAGACGAAGACGAAGACGAAGACGAAGACGAAGACGAAGACGAAGACGAAGACGAAGACGAAGACGAAGACGAAGACGAAGACGAAGACGAAGACGAAGAAGAAGAAGAAAAATAAGAAGACGAAAAAAGAAGGAGAAGAACAAGCAAAAGGAAGAAGAAAAAGAAGAAGAAGAGAAAGATGAGAAAGAACAAGAAGAAGAAGAAGAAGATGACGAAGAAAAATAAGACGAAGAAGAAGACGAAGAAGAAGGAGAAGAACTAGAATAAAAAGAAGAAGACGAAGAAAAAGAAGAAGAAAAAGAAGAAGAAGAAGAGAAATATGAAAAAGAACAACGAAGAAGAAAAAGAAGACTAAGAAGATGAAGAAGACTAGGAAGAAGAAGATGACGAAGAAAAAGACGAAGAAGAAGAAGAAAAAGAAGAAGAAGGAGAAAAACTAGAATAAAAAGAAGACGAAGAAAAGGAAGAAGAAAAAGAAGAAAAAGAAGAAAAGGATGAAAAAGAAGAAGAAGAAAACGAAGAAGAAGAAAAAGAAGAAGGAGAAGAACTAGAATAAAAAGAAGAAATAGAAGAAGAAGAAGACGAAGAAAAATAAGAAGAAAAGAAGAAGAAGAACAACAACAAGACGAGGAAGAAGATAAAGAGGAACAAGAAAAAGAAGAAGGAGACAAAAAAAGAAGAAGAAGAAAAAGAAGAAGGAGTCAGTGTGGAAGGAAACAAGCTATACAGTGCCATGTTCGCTTTCACATTTCTACAAAACTTTTAAGATTTTGTAGGAAAAGTTTCGAAGCCTCTTTAAGATCGAATAAGAACCGACCAAGACCTTTGACCTGAAAATAGGCCCTAGACAAGATCAAGGGCTGCTTGATAATTTTTTACACATCATCGCCAGTACCGGAGCCACTGCGGAAGCCAGTATCAGAGGCACTACTTTCATAAACTTTGTCCAGCTCTTGACTTTAGATGACAAAAAAGCGATTGAAGGTATAAAGCGATTAGAAGCAACTAAAACAGGTCTGGCAAACGAGAACAAGGTTAAATATATAGTGTCATTATGGCCAAGACCTTTTCGCAGACATTTGAAATTTTGGAGAAGGTCGAGACTTCGTCTACTTCTTCTACGTAATACTTGAGGACACCAACATCAATACCGAAGTAAGGCGAAGGCTCACTCGTGCCAATCGCTCTTACCTTGGGCTCAAGACACAATCGAGTAAAAAAAAACTCTTTTGAGGAACAGGCTAGCTTAGCCATCCCTGTCCTGATCTTTTCAAAAGGACAGTTCTACAAGCATTTTTTGAAGGAGAAGATTCAACAGCGAAGTCGGCCTGTGTGGCGGCATGTTTCTTGTCAAACGCCTATGAATACAACGTTTCAAGTGGTTAGGCCATATTAAATGGATGTACATTACAAGTTTCTTACGAGTTGTCTTTGAGTTCACGGCATTAGAGCAACGCAACAGAGGACATCCTCGTCTAAGGCGGCGCACATGAGTGGAGAGATACTCCAATGAACTGAATTTATCTAGCGAAGCACTGTCCGACTAGAGAAGAATGTTGTTTCAAGACGAGATAAGCCCCTTCACTGTCTGAGTTTGACACTTCTGAACCTTATGTAGAATTGTCTAATGTAGCCCTGAAAGAGAAGCAAACTCTTCACGAAAAATCGTCAAAACAACATACCTGCCTTTATTGCCTACATTGACACACTCAATAAAGTCAGTTTTGAATTTATACGTTTGGCCTTGACGTCTTAAGAGACCACAAAAATACGAACAGCAAATATAATTTTTCCAAATTGCTTATCGCAAATGCTAATTTCTTGGGTACAAGCCAATGCGAGTCGTTTTTAAGAAACCCCGACACTTTCTTGCGACAATTAAAAATATCCCACGCTGTCTATAAAGGAATCGAAACTTTCCGTAAATCAACGCAGCAACATTCGACAGTTAAGTTGGCACCTATTTACGACCTCCCTGATTGCGTTTTAATTGACAAAGCGTTTACGACCCTTGGAACTTGTGGTCTTGTGATAAATTATCTCTTCGGCTGACGACAAATTGCCGCCACAGACCGTCAAGTAATCAATTTTGTCTGTCAATTTGGGCAAGGAACGATCGCCAAAAGGTAATTTGTCAATGATTGATTGCTGTGTTTTAACGCGCAGCCACCTCTACAAACAAATTCCTCGATGAAAGCAAAATAATGACACAATGACTTGACAGGAATGCAGCAATCATGCCACAACCACACGTAATCTCTTTATCAAACGTCAGAGCACGAGCAGCACAGAGCAGACGTTTGTTCTCTAAACGACCTCCCAGACGTCTACCTTGGCACTGGTGACATTCTTGTCAGATTTTGTGTCTTTTGCATTATCTCTGCGCTCCGCCGTTGGGTAAAATTAGAACACACGGTGAGGCACGACGAATCACCGAAAATAGACGCCATCAGGTCTTGGCCAGCGAAATTGAAATGCTTTTTACGAGATATTCTCTGACAATGGACGTCAATTGAATTCTCGCACGAAGACCCGGTTGTGAAATTGAATGCCCACCCAGCGAAGCAATAATTCAATATTCTCGTCATGCAATCGGGTTGGTTGTCAACTGGTAAGTCGACAGGAACATTTAAGTCCGCCTTTGACAGTCTTAAGCAGGTATTTGCACGGAGAATTATGAAATTTGTGATAAACGAAGTACGATGGGGAGGATTTGGTTGTCAATGGTGCTAAGGACGGCAAAGTGGGGAAGTAATTGTTTCTTATCGATTCGTGTTGATTGTCTTGATGAATGGGGTACTCCGTCTGTTATGGGGGGAATTTCTGGGGAGCAGGGCACTTCAGAAGAGTTAATCGAAGAAGCAGGGCAGAATTTATTTCAGACTGTGGAACATAGCCGGCATTTATTGAGCTTTCGTTACTTAGGCATTTGACTGTGTGACGTTCTTTTATCATCCGAACTTGAGTGCTCAAGTATGAGCTACATTTGATGCAAGGGATATGGTTAAGAGCTGGAGAGGACCTGGTTGGGCGCATGCATGAGCTCATCTGTGAGATATGGTCGGAGCAAAACATGCCTGATGAGTGGAATCTCAGCGTCGTTTGGAGGCCCCTTTAACTGCGCCATCTATCAGGGGATCAGCCTCCATAACACCGCAAACAAGATCCTCTCGTATATGGGCGCCTGAAACCTTTTGTCCACAAACTGATAGGTTCACATCAGTCTTGCTGCAGGCCAGCTAAGTACACGACAGACCAAATCTTCACATTTCGACAAATCCTGGAAAAGACTCAAGAAGTATAAGTCGACACTCACCGTCGATTTTAAGCCCGCACATGACGGTTTGCACAGAGACGGGGCGCCACCTCTTTCGAGCTGCTGACAACACTCAAAGAGTAATAACTGTCAAGGAAAAGCTTCTAAAACTTCGTCGTTCGGAGTCGGCAAAAAACTGTAGGTCCCTTCTACTCGTGAGAGAACAGTAGCTCGCACAACACGAGTAGTTGATGAGCAAGCTAGGCCCTGGTCCCCTTTTGGACTGTAGCGCCAACAATTATTATTATTATGATCACTTTAGCTATCTTCCACATTTTTGGGAAATAAAGCAGTTTTAAACAGGCGTTGATTGAAAACCTTAGGTACACAAGGGCACTTACAGAAACTTGTTAAATCACTTGAATGCTTATTTCATGTCTTCCAGAGATGTAAATTCTGTAGAGGGTATGGATATAACTGAGGGGTCAGGTGCCAATATCTCACTTGGAAATTTAGCATCGGCAGGAGATGAATAATTATACGTCGTTGAATGATTCTTGAAGAATAAGGATGTAGCTACTAAAATCTCTGCTTTATCCTCGTTAGTTCCATTAACATTCAAGTTCATAAAGCAATTGCCTCTTTTCGCAAAATTGTGGCTACACTCCAAAATTTAAGTCTAGTAATCTTAACCTAATGTTCCGTAAAGAGTTTCTATATTTTCGAATTTAATTTCTTATCAGCCGAATGAAATCGTTCACATCATGAAAATCTTTAAGTGATCTGTTTCCTTGCCAGAGCCTAATGTAACGATATTTTATCTTTATAAGGTTACCATAAGTATTTTTCGGGGTAAGCTGAATGTTCTTACAGAAGCTGTTTTTAACAGGAAAGAAGCATGAATACTCTCAGAAATTTTCATATAAAATCCTTTAATACAATAGTCGATATCTCGGCTGCATACATTCAACATGACATGAACATTTAACCGTCAAAAAAATTTGTTCGCGTTGGATCCCACACAATTTGTAAATCGCTCAAAAAAGGCTCGTGTCGATTGGTTGAAAGAAATGCTCCGAAAATACGATCGCGGTGCTTCGAAATACGTCTATGACATCGTGACAGGTGATGAATCGTGGATTTATACGTATGAGCCCGAAAGTAGAGAGCAGTCGACTGTATGGGTATTTCAAAATGAGCCAAATCCAACGAAAATTGCTCGCGCACGAAGCACTTCCGAGCAAATGGTCGCCTGTTTTTTAGAAAAAACTTGGACATGTCGCAACCGTACCACTAGAACAACGCAGAATAGTCAATTCTGCGTGGTATACAACCATTTGCTTGCCAGTTGTCTTCCAAGAAATCAGGAAAACCAACCGCCGAAGACGGATCACTCTTCACCACGACAATGCGAGCTCTCACACATCGGCTCAAACAACTGCATTTTTGAGCACTCAAAACTTCGATTTGATGAGTCATCGGCCGTATATTCCTGGCCTAGCACAGAATGACTTTTTTTTATTCCCGTACGTAAAAAATAAAATGAGAGGTCAACGTTTCCGACACCTGAAGAAGCGATCGATGCGTTCAGAATGCATGTTTTGGCGATACCCCAATCAGAGTGACAAAAGTGCTTCGACAATTGATTCAAACACATGCAAAAGCGTATAGATCTTAATGGGGAATATTTTGAAAAACAATAAAGCTAGTTTCGATGATTAATATTTGTTTTTATTCTCTAATCCCGAAAAATAAAAGGCAGCCCTCGAATGCTAGAAAGGTCATTGGAATAGGTACGAATGTTATTCGTTTGATATCTGACAGTGTCCCAGTTTGTGTTTCTGCAATCTAGATATTGCACATTACTAAAGATAGTTATAAGGTATTCGATTGCCTGAACAATTTTGGGACTCATAGTATGGTAAACAAATGAATTTGACAAACCGAGCTAATCCGGCTGTAAGTCAAAGACTGGATTGTTACCCAGGCCAAGGTTCACCTCGGACTGTAGCGCCACAAGAAGAACAATTGTTACCCAAGTTAAGGTTTCTCTATCTGATATCAACGTTCATCAAAGTTTGCTTATACATACAATGGACGGCTCAACAGTCCTTTAGAGGGATAGGGCCTAACTTTCTAAGCAACTTACAGAAATTAATTGAATATTAATTGTTTTTTTTTTGTTAGTGGCGCCCTCTATATGTCCCGGGACTTATTGAGTGTTGTGTGATCTTCTATTTCTCACGAGTAGACGAACGACGGTTTTGCCGACATTGAATAGCAAAATTTGAGTTTTGTCACCAGCTCTTGGAAAATTCGTTGAGTTCAATGCAGGACTCGAATTCGGTGTGGAGTGTCGCACTTAACCCTGTTTGCCACAGCAGTCAGCAAACATTTACCTAGTCATCGCACATAAGGACAAAATTCTCTGCTGACAAGCTGTTAAGCAAACTCGCGACCCTGGGCAATCTGTCAGAAGATAACATTCTTCTAACGTTTAAAATTTTTCACAAAACAAGTGTCAACAAATCGACTCGAATCTTTCTGATATTGTTTCGGAGGAAAACACTGATATCGCTTATGTCAGATCGGCAAACATTGAACAAGTAGATCCCCGGAACGATGGTGTGTCATGTACACGGTTTGTGTCTTCGTGTTCTTAACTTATCTTCACAGTTATCGATGTTTTCGGAAGCCTATTGATTTCCATCGAAATAATTATCACAGTCTAGACGTTTGATTTGGTTGAATAATTGTGACACTATGTGATTATCTTTCGGAATAGACAACTGTTTGTACAGTCAAAGCGTAAAATTTGATAAATGCAAATGATGAATGCAACGTAGTCAAGACGATTGGGGATGACAAGCCTAAAATTCTTTGTTCCCTTTGCATTCGTATAAGATATTCATATACGCCGACACGTCGCCTGTACGCATTTCTGTCTAAAGATAGCAGAAGGCCGCGGCTTTCTTGCTAACGTTTGAGAGCATGTACTTGGTCATCCTGCAGCCTGGAGAGTCACGCCAACTCTGGTTGTGCTGTTGAGAGACCCAACCCTCGACGGAGACCTTAACCAAGGATGCAGGTAGTCCCAAGTTGGGTTCGCGCCCTACAAATGCCTCCTTTGAACCTTGTCTAGCTAGTTAATCGGCCATCTCGTTTCCCATGTTCTCGTAATGTGCCGGGCCTCAGACAAGTCTTAACGAATTCAGCCTGCCGACCAAATTAAGGGAATACTTGCAGTCTTGAACTCTCTTGGAAGTGGTCAAAGGCTTGAGGTAGTCCTTAAGTCTGACTTGGCTGTCGCTTCAGACACAGACACTACACCCCTTCCACCTATTGTTCACAATATAGTTAGTGGCCATTAGGATCGCAATCGCTTCCGCTTGGAAGGCCGACGCGAAATGTGGAATGTGAGGTTTAATGTTGTCGTCTTTCACGAATGCCCCAGCTCCAGACCCCACAGTCGTCTTTGAGCCGTCTGTGAGAATCCGACAACATTCCCTTCCCGGTTCAGTTTCTGGCCAGAGCCAGTCCTGGACACGGGGAAAGTCGACTTTCTATAAGCGACGCTGCTGTATCATTGGTGACCTCGCACCAGACGGTCCATGTCCATGAGACTGGTGTCGTAGGAGATGCGATACCCGACGTCATCAAAGCTCCAGTGCGAGTTGAACCAAAGACCATTCCTTTTTAATCGAGAGATGTCCTTAAGTGTGCATCCAATGATGTCGAGGTCGATGGGAGGAAGATTGAGTAGTGCATCAAGAGCAGAGCAAGGGGTGCTACGGAAAGCCCCTGTGCAGCCGAGACAAACCATTCTTTAAAGCTTAGTAAAAGCAACAGTCACGCATTTGCGCGAAAGCTTGTTCCACTTAACGGCTGCACATGAAAGAAGAGGTCTTATCATTACCCTGTAAATCCATCCGCATTTATTTTGCTGATAGGTCCCAAGTTTTGCCAACAACTTTCTTACACTGCTAGAAGACTGACAGCGTTTGTCTTAATGTGTTTTTTTCCAAAGAAGTTTCTTATCCAGGATAACACCTAGATATTTGGCTTCATTGGAAAGTGGAATGGTGACACCTTTGAGTACTAGTTAAGTCAGACCAGTAAGATTCCCCCTTTTCAAAAAGAGAACAACCTCGGTTTTAAAAGGGTTGACGGAAAGCCCATTCCTAGTAGCCCAGTCACCAATCCTGTCGAGGGACGCATGCCCGCATTCACAAACGGCCTCGAGGCACGGTCCGGTAACCAGATCCATTCAAGGCGGAAAGCAGAGAGTCGACCAGCATTTACCATAGGAGAGATGCCGGGACGCCACCTTGGGGGCAGCCCCTGTTTACCACCAATATTACCAACTGGTCACACTCCGCCCCCACGATTATGGTTCTATTCATTAGCATTGTTTTTATCCAAAGCACCAATGATTCTTCTACGCCGTGCACATGCAAGCAAAAGTTGCATTGTCGAAAGCACACTCTAATAATAATTGTAGGCGCTACAGTCCAAGGGAGAACCAGGGCCTAGCTTGCTAATCAACTACTCGCGTTGTGCGCGCTACTGTTCTCTCACGAGGAGAAGTGACCTACAGTTTTTTGCCCACTCCGAACGGCGAGATTTGAGAAGCTTTCTTAGACAGTTATTACTCTTTGAGTGTTGTCAGTTTCTTGAAAGAGGTGTTCAGCCGGGAATCGAACCTAGACCATTCGACGTGTGAGCGTCGCACTCTATCCAATACGCCACGGCGGCTACGAAAGCACACTCTATGTTGACGAAAATGCTCAGAGCGTATTCTTTCCTGTCAAGTGCACTTTTAATTATACCGACGAGATTTTGAAGCGTAGCCTCGTAAGTAAGCATGTTGCATCTGAGATAGGGGGTGAGATCACAAAGCATTTTGGCACAGAAACAATTTGATGAGCTTCTGTAAATATTTTTTTTAATATGAATGAAGTATAAGCCTGAAGTTTTTTGCACTTTTCGAAGCCCGAATTAGCCTCTCTGTCGATAATTATACCCAGTACGCATTCTTTCATTTTCAATTCTGCAGACAAGATAGTCCGCTTAGAAAACTAACAAAGAAGAAGATACCTGGATTTCATCATTGATCGCAATTACTGTTGCCAGGTATCTGTCGACTGATCATTTATTATCTCTCTTTGCACATCTCCCTTTGTTACAACTGGCCGATAGGATTAGTAGAGAGAAGACGTTGGCCTTCAGCAGAATTTTCTCCGTACTCGGCTATATCCTTCTAATGATCGGTGGAAACGTAGGCGTTATGCCGCTCGATTCATACGCGAATATCACACTGCTTATCTATAATCCAATTTCCGCTTCACATAGGGTCTCGAAGTAGACCTTGTGACGACCGCCCAGCCCAAATTCCAGACACAGTTGTTTTGAACTCTTTTTAAATGAAAAAAATCCCCCATCCAAGACGGAGCGCCCTGCTGCGGACGCATGCTATAAACTCATAACGCTGATGTTTTGATCGGAAGAGAAGTTATTTTCTGAGCACTCTAGATTGTTCAATAGGGGACAGGATTGCTTAGTGCCATTGTGGAAAATCCTCGAATTTCATCAAAAATTTAAACTTTTACTCTCTAATTGTCACAACTGTCACATCCGTATCACTATTTATAGTGATAACGGAAACACTGATGGAGGAAAGACCATCTGTGGCGGGATTGCGGCTAACAGACCCAGGTTTTGAGGGAACCTGACTGGTAGTGACAGCTTGACCAGAGGCTATATTCTGGTGCCACAGGAGGTCAAGAGCCCCTGGAACTTCGGTTTCAGCATGATCGTGAGGTAGGCTCCCTTGTGGGAGTATCGTGGTGGCTGTGGTTCACCACCTAACATGGCGGGTAGAGTCGAGGATAGTGTACTGTGCTGACTTGTCTAGTTGATTGTTCACCGACTACTAGGCAAGGCGGATAGGGGACTATCCCTTCCTAGTGTGAAGTTGCATTTCTAACCGGGCGCGGCGACCCAGAGAGTGGAAGAGGTTTTAGAAAGGCTTCGCATCAAACCAAAGCGGGGTGATTGCCCCTCAAGCATGATTTCAGTTCGGCACTTGGGTAACTAAGGCGTATAGTATTGCGTTACTTACGACTCTTGGGAAAATGAACCCCGTGATATAAGCCGCAAAGGCAGGTGATCACATAAAAACCAAATCCCACATCTGTCTCTTATTGCCAATCATGATCAAAGAATATAAACTGTCCAAAGAAAGGCTTTTCAACGCACCGTATGGAGTCGGTGCTAAACTGTTGTTCTCATCCACTCGTGGGGGAAAGATGGAACAGAAATGAAATCCACCGTTGAAGAGTGTTGAATGTAATGAGTAAAGCATACAAAAAAAGTAACCTCCTACTATACGACTGTCAAGTAGCTATTAACTATGTCACGGGATCAGTTGAGCTAGTGTGCAAAAAGGTCAAGTTGTGGGGACGACATGTAGGTGGAATGTCTCTTTCTTTTTTCATAGTTTAAGGAAGAAAGTCTTAAGGTCAAGTGTGGGAAAAAAAATTACTTGTTGCTAAGCTTAAGCAGGAATGCAGTCATACTTCCAGAAGATACACTCAAACAATGATTTGGCACTTTTGACAGAATCTAATGTGAGGAGTACCCTTTTATTGAGTGGAATGCCAATTTTCAGAATTGGTTAAACGTTAACCATCGAATCGTAGGCTACGTCTTGTTCACGAATGCAAGAAATTTGATTAAAACAAAGATGTGAGAAGAGTACATGAAGTTCATACAAAGCGCACTTCAAAGAGGTTGTTTTTGAAGTTATAGGTTTCACTTAAAAAGAACACATTGCACTTAAGCTCTTGATCTAAGTGGTCCGAGACGGCAGGAAGACACTCAATTTACGTACTTTCCTTGCGACGTTGAACATAATTTGTCTCAGCTTTGTCATTAATTGGTTTTCTTAGTTCCACCAAAAGGTGGCGAGCTGTCTTCGGCCACAATTCTCCATTATCGCTTCTAACTCGTCGGATGTTCTGGTTTTGGTCACTCCTGAAATCAAATCGCTGCTAATAGGGCCTCCAGCATACATTCAAGGCCTTATCTATGGGATCTGAAAAAAGATAACAACCGTGTCATCTGATAAGCTAGTTTCTGGTATCTGACGTATGCACACCACTATCGCTGGAGACTCCTTGCTGGAATTATCTCATTGACCACTCCACGCTTATCAGTTCTTTAAGACAAAATTAATTCTTTGACACTTGTGGTAACGGCTGAAATGATAAGAATTTGTTTTCAAGGATGCATCGGCTGCACTTTTTCCACTGCAGTCCAAACTGACTTAATTTATGGAGCTCATTGAAGACTTAAAGTTTTACTTTATCTGGGAACATGTTAGAAAATCATGTTCTGATTTGATGGATTTATCGGTGGGAGGAGATAATTATTCAGTGTCGGCTTTTCACATTTCCGAAATGTTATCGAAGATAATTGTAGTGTATTTCTGTCAACTGGCACTCCTAACTCTTCCCAATATACGTGGAAAAGTTTGTGGAAACGTTCAAACAATTGTAAACTCATTTGGGTGATAAATCAACTGCGGAATGGAGATAACAAATCAATGCTGTGCTGAGCCACCAAGGAAATGGGCACAGATTTTCGAGTTCAAAGTTCTTAGAAGAAAACCAAAACTATTAAACCAAAAAGAACTGAAACCAATTGACGCTTTGTTGTAGGATTTGACTGCTGTAGTTTTTGTTAAGGCGTAAGTCCTACCGGCATAGATTGACACTTCTTGAAGTTCGGTTGCATTAAGTACAACTGTTTTCAAACAAACAATATTTTCGAGAGGAATAGTGCTGTGTGTACACGACAACAGTTGATGGTATTCAACCTGACAATGCACACATAAAGTTCATGTACAGCACCTTTGACAGCCAGCGGAGTGGGAATGACTTCTACGAACTCCTAAAAAAAACATAAGATCAATGCCCCAATCATGACATCAGGAGTATTCAAGGGAAATTTTGCTGGAATCATAGCAAAACACAAGACAACACAGCTTTTCAGGGCGGAATGTGGGTTTCAACATCAGCCAGTCTTGCTTCATGTCGTTTATATACAGTTATTCCAAAAAATAGATATACACCCTATCCATTAAATAATTTGAGTTCAAATTTGATAGAATTTATTGAACATAAGTAAAACTCTTTTAATATTTGAACTTAACATACTTGAATTCACTAAACAAAATAAAAAATTAACAATAATTCATCAATTAAATAAGACAACAATAAGGTTTACTAAAGAGTAGGCAACGGCTATATCCCAAAAGTAAGTATTCACTTCATAAGCTTTTTCTATTCTAATATTTTATGGCTCTTAATTTCTTATTAGTATTTTGTGGTGTATCCTTTGGACTTTATAACGGCTTCAAGTCTTGATGGCATTAAATTTACGAAAGTCTGTGTAATGCTGGAGTCGATTTTGGACTATACTTCATTTAGATACTTTATTGAAGTTCATAGTTACAATTTTATAAAATATTTCGGAACAGACGCCGAGAGACTTGATACATAATGTATATCATACAACTGAAAAATTATATTTTACGATCTGGAAACAACATTTTGCAAAAACATTTTTTAAATATTTTGAAGGAAAATCTATGATCAAAAAACCTTCATTAAATATGTTTTATATTCAAAATTGTGTAAAATTTCGTAATGAATACAATTTCAAACATAAATAAACCAATAATTAAATAAATAAATAATATCATAAATATATGCATAAATATATATATAATATGTAAGAATTGTAATATATAAATAAATCTATAAATAAACAATTTGCGTGCAAAATAAATATATAAATAAATAAATAAATAAATAAATAAATAAATAAATAAATAAATGAATAAATAAATAAATGAATAAATAAATAAATAAATAAATATATAAATAAATAAATAAATAAATTAATTAATTAATTAATAAATAAATAAATAAATAAATTAATTAATTAATAAATAAATAAATAAATAAATAAATAAATAAGTAAATAAATAAATAAATAAATCTAAAGACATAAATATAAAAAAGAATATAAAGAATATAATTAATAATAGTAAAATAAATAAATATAAACAAACAATATAAGTAAAAACATAAATAAAGAAATAATAAATAAATGCGAAATCAATATGTTTATATACTCAGAAGATCTTTTATTAATAAGTTTTTGGAATTTTAACATTTCAAAGTAAATCTTTCGTTGACAATTTCAATTTTCCTTGCAACTTCAAGTACTTCAGTTTGCTCATGTAAAATTTAAGTAGAAAAGAGCCAAGGCAAATTGGTCATCATTTTTAAGGTCTTGTTTTGAGAAACTTGTAACTTCTTGATGTGTGATTTTGCACAAGTCCCCCACGCTGAACAATCAAAAGTTATCATAGCTTGAAAAATTATTTTAAATATTAAAATCTTATTTGTTTTGCTCAGGAGTGATTTCTTACATATGAGGGAGTATAACATTTTAGTAGCAATGCTTACTTTATTTAGAATGCTAGCAATATGATCCCTAAAGGTTAATGTCTTGTCTAAATATACACCTAGATATTGGACAGAATTTACCCACCGGATATAATTACCATCTATATTCAGCTGACCAGCTGAATACAAACAAGCTTCCCTTTTCTTGGTGAAAAAAAATGTTGTTTTGTTAGCGTTAGGTTTAATTTTCCATGTTTTGAACCATTCTTCTAGAAGAACTGTTTTAAGACAGTCTTTAGGCCTAATGTCTCATTTTCTAATCTGTCGCTCAAGGTGTTTCCATAAATGTTCTATGACGTTAAGGCCCAGAATTTCGGTGGCGATTTTAACTGATTTCGGACATTGTACAATAGCCATTCTTTGACTATATGGTAAGTGAAGTGTGCTTGGGGTCACCAGGTTCCGCCATGCAACCTCATACCATCGCGTTTCCTAAGCCATGTTTCACTGTTCCTGATATATTTGTTGGATCGGGTTCAGTATTTTGTGTTCGTCATGTGACCTATCGTGGGATTGAGACAACCTTAGGCATTAGTGGGACCAGCATACATTCAATATTGCATGAACATTTGACCGTCGGAAAAATTTGTTCGCTTTGGATCCCACACAATTTTTCAATCGCTCCAAAAAAGGCTCGTGGCGATTGGTCGAAAGAAATGCTCCAAAAATACGATCGCGGTGCTTCAAAACATGTCTATGACATCGTGACAGGTGATGAATCGTGGATTTACACGCATGAGCCCGAAAGTAAACAGCAGTCGACTAAGTGGGTGTTTCAAATTGACCTAAATCCAACAAAAGTTCCTCTCGCACAAAGCATTTCGAAGCAAATGGTCGCCTGTTTTTTTTGGAAAACTGAGTGGAACACAACCATTTGTTTGCCAGTTGTCTTTCAAGAAATCAGGAAAACCAACCGCCGAAGGCGGATCACTCTTCACCACGATAATGCGAGCTCCCCCGCATCAGCTCAAACAACTGCATTTTTGAGCACTCAAAACTTCAATTTGACGAGTCATCCACCGTATAGTCCTGGCTTGGCACCGAATGACTTCTTTTTATTCCCGTACGTAAAAAATAAAATTAAAGGTCAACATTTTTCGACACCTGAAGAACAGGTTGATGCGTTCTGAATGCATGTTTTGGAGATACCTCAATCAGAGTGACAAAAGTGCTTCGACAATTGACTCAAACGCATGCAAAAGCGTGTAGATCTTAATGGGGAATATTTTGAAAAAAAAAATAAAGCTAGTTTCGATGAATAATATTTGTATTCGTTCTCTAATCCCGAAATATAAAAGGCAACCCTCGTACATATTTTGTAGTAGTTTTGTTAATGACGGAAGGGAATTCAAATAGGAATTTAAATAGAAAAACAAAAATAGCTTGTTCGATTCAGGTGATTAGAACATTTGACAGGCCGTATAATTGTTTGCAGGATATCAAGATTTAAACTCAAGAAAAAGAAAGATATTCTAAACATTAGAACATAACTCGAAAGTGGTAAAAGTGCAAATAAAAAGGATTTGAAGGCCAGCCTTACGCCCAAAGCAAAATTACTTTCTTTTCAAAATGAGAAGATCAAAACGTTGTGTAAAAATGAAAGGAAAAAATTTTGCTTTCAGACATTTTGCGAAAATCCTACAGGCAGATTACCGTATACAGGCAAGCAAAAAAGAAAAAAAAAACACACGATAAAACCTCCCATCCGAGCTCCCGTAGCTTCTGACGAGTCATCAGCGAAGTGTGTGGTCTGGCGTTGTCCTGGTGGAACACTACACCCTTCCTGTTGGCAAATTCTGGACTTTTCTGGTCAATCGCGTGCTTCAAGCGGTTTAAAATGGTTTGGTGACTAACTTCCTTCTCACGGGCGATGTCACGAAATGCCACATGCCGGTCTAACTTGATGATTTTCATGATTCGATCGGTATTCGTCGCCACAGGTCTTCCGCCGGCTGGCTTATCCATGGTGTCGTTTTCGACGGCTCTGAATCGTCGAAACTATTCTTTCGCGGTTGGAAATGATAGAGTACATATCCCCCAAAACACCATTAATCTCACGGAACGTTTCTCTAGGGGATTTGCCTTTAACGAAGGAATACTTTAAAATAGCGCGAATTTCGGCGTTATTGAAATCCATGTTTACACGTCTATAACCGTTAAACACAATCAAGCGTAGCGTCATTTTGTAGGTTATGTTAAGACCTTTCAAATGATGTACAGTATTGCCAGATACGTTGTACATAGCCGAAAAATTCAAAGGACAAAAAGGCGGAAGGGGATATTTGGCAACCTTATATTTTATGCAACATTAGGCAACAGTCCACAGGGAGACCAGGGCAAAGCCTGTTTAGCACCTCCTTGTGTTGTGCATGCTCAATTTATGGCTTCTATAAATAGCGATATCTGATAAGTTTCTTCTTTAGACAAAAAGAAGGAAAAATGCGCTGTGTTTAAGTTTAGGAATTGAAAATGAGACTTTAGACGCATCAGTGTAGCACTTTAAATAATTCCCCTCACGGCGACCATGAAGATATTTCAAGGCATCACGAAATTAGAGGATCGCTTATGGTTTGGACAAAAAGTGTTACAGTTGGGGGGGTTAGCCTCAAGCGCAACTTTGATGAGGAGAAGAAAGGCGGCGACACGCTTGCGGTTGCTCGGCTACGCTTAAAATTGAATTACGAGTGATTGTCATTTTTATTTTTCATTTATTTTTGTTTGATCTGTGTTGCATTTTAGGAAATCGAAAATTGAAGGTATTTCGCTTTGATCGATGAAAATTTTCTGCTCTTCATGAACTAGAAAAATAAGACGTCAAAACGCAAGTAAAATTAAGTTTATTTTGGTGACTTTAAAGTTCTCTTTGATGAATTTTCGCTCTGGCATTTGGCTTTTTGTAAACAAAAAAAAAAAAACATTGCAATGATTGAAACTGTGGCCGCCATGGCGTAGTGGGTAGAGTGCGACGCTCACACGTCGAAGGTCTGGGTTTGATTCCCGGCTGAACACCTCGAATTTTTCACGGCACCACCACCAAAAAACAATGCGTCCTACCTTCCCAAACAATGTTTGAATGAAACACTTGTTGAACCAGTGCTGTTGTGGCATGCCTAACACTTCAGAAAGTATTCAAAACTTACTTTCAATTTTTGAGAGCGCTTTAAAGTTTTTAAGCAAAATGATTCTTTATCTCTTGTTTGGGACTGTGGTATATCTGGAATTTTATTCGCACTTCCGATTCCTCCTCCCTTTTGAGGAAACTACCAATTTGTGTTTGCAAACTTTGTGAGTTGTATCATGTAGATTGCCATCCGCGAGAAGATAGTAAGTGGATGGGATTATGTTGGCTATCCACAATAAGAAAATATCTAGGGAGGATTAAGTACAAATAGGTTTCAAAGCCCACAAGATCCATGAGTAGGATTCTTGTGATGACATATGACCGGAAGGTTGTTATTTCTTAAATTTCTGGGTATCACATTTTTCATAATATACACATTTCATACTACCTTAACTTGTTCGCTTCCGCTTGCTGTTCTGGCCTTTTCCAACATCAGCTAGTTTTTTCTAGAAAACTTAACCGCTACAGAATTAACGTATAAGACACTGAACCTCCAAGCATGGCTTATCCCGTCAGTCAGTTAGAACTTAGTTACGTCATCTCTAATGAGGTTGACCGATGCCTATAATTACGTTGGTACAGCACCACTTGCACTTTCGATGACTTTTTAAGTTATTTTGTTTAACTACTTAAATTAGAGAAAAGGGTGCTTCGAATTTAGAGCTTTCTGCTCTAGTAGACAACTAAAAACATTTTAGATGCAACTACGCACTCTCTACACATTTTAAGGAATCCATCCTGTCCGCTTCGAACTGCAAACAACTTCAGACCGCAATAATTCTCAAACTGATGATAACAGTGAGTTCAAGTTTTGGCACATAACTAATTTTTATTGTTTTATTCGCGCGATAGTGTGACTGATTTATATTTGGATGGAAAACCACTAGCACTTCAAAGTGAATAAATCATTGGTGCCTCAAGTCATAGATCGTTGCTGTGATACTATTGTGGCAGCGTTGTAAAAAGCTACATATGTAGGTGGTCGTAAAAAAATAGTAACTTCGGACAGAATGATTCGGATAGTGAAGGCTAGAAATAGGCGAAATCCGCATCGAAGTAGAAGAAAACGGCTGGTGACGACAACGGACGCAAGCAACACATACAGCAAAATAAGCTTGGGCTCAAACCATTATCACACGATTTTACACCGGAATAAAAGAAATTTGAGTCCAAAGAGCAAAAAAGCAGCCACTCTTGAACCAAAGTGGTGTTTCCTTGAATTTGTTTGTTTTTTTCCGATCAGTCGCCAATTGCCGGCTGAGTATGATATTCACAAACAAAATGACGGGTTATTTGTCAAAAAGATTATTTTTTCTGGTGGCAAGCAGCACTGATAGAGACAGTTTGAACCGTCATCACCAAAGAAGGTTGCTCTCTTTTCGTATGCTTGGACCGTGACGTCTAAATCAATGCGACCATAAACCGTAAAACTGTCTTCGGGCAGTTTTGAAGCATTGGGCAAACAAACATTTCAGTTGGAGACTGTGGACATTTTGTGGCCGCCGTGGCGTAGTGGGTAGAGTGCGATGCTCACACGCCCAAGGGTCTATGGTCGATTCCCGGCTAAACACCTCGAATTTTTCACGGCACCACCTCTTTCGAGCTGCTGACAACACTCAAAGAGTAATAACCGTGTAAGAAAGCTTCTCAAATTTTACCTTTCGGAATCGGCGAAAAACTGTAGGTCCCTTCTACTCGTGAGACAACAGTAGCGCGCACAACACGAGTAGTTGATGAGCAAGCTAGACCCTGGTCCTCTGTGGACTGTCGCGCCAACAATTATTATTATTGTAATTAAAGGTATTTTTTTATCCAGATAAACACCCAAGTACTTCACTAACGGCTCCCACAGTATGTGTTGCCTGTTCACTATTAACTGGTTAGGGGGAAGATAACACGACTTTCTTTTTCGTTTCTTATCCTCATCAACTTTAATATTCCATTTGCTTAGGCATGAAATAATTAAATTCCAACGAGGAAAAGAGATATTGCATAGGCGTATTAGTGGACGCAGCGAAAGCATTCGACAAGGTATGGCACAAAAGACTTTTAAATAAACTGCATAATCTACTCCCACCAGACTTTTATGTCATCATCAAAAGCTACCTTAGTGATCGTCAATTTATGTTAAACAGGGTGATAATGTCTCGAACATCCTAGAGACGAAGTTGGGAGTACCCCAAGGATCTGTTCTGAGACCACTCTTATAAGTTCTTTACAACGCCGACATCCATGTTGGCTACCTTTGGAATACGATTTTGCTAATAATAATAATTGTTTGCGCTACAGTCCAAAGGGGGACCAGGGCGTAGCTTGCTCATCAACTACTCGTGTTGTGCGCGCTACTGTTCTCTCACGTGTAGAAGGGACCTACAGTTTTTTGCCGACTCCGAACGGCGAAATTTGAGAAGCTTTCTTAGACAGTTATTACTCGTTGAGTGTTGTCAGCAGCTCGAAAGAGGTGAAAAATTGGTGTTGAACTGGGAGTCGAACCCTGATAGCTGATCAAAATCCGAGCACCGCATCATCAAGCTCAACTACATTTCGACAGATTGATGAAATGGTTCGACGACTGAAGCATAGAGGTTAACGAAGAAAAGACTCAGCAAGTAATTTTCACAACGAAATTAAACAACTCAACTATCTCAATAACAAGTAAGGACAAAAGAGTTCAAATATAGAACGTGGCTAAATATCTTGGCATGCATTTGAACAGCAAACTTAACTGGAAATACCATCTACAAAAAACAAGGGTTCAAATAAGATCAAAATATAACCAGTTACTCTGGCTGCTTCGCTGGAGCTCAAAGGTATCTACTAGCAACAAGTTACTAATATACAAATCGATTATTAAACCTATGTGGACATATAGGGTTCAACTGTGGGGAACTTAAGAAAAACAAACATTGCTATAATGCAAAGACAACAATCAAAAATATTACGAACTATTGTAAACACGGACTAGTACATGCCTAACATCGACAATCATCGTGACCTGAATATTCCATCAGTAGAAGAAGAAATTCGAGCTGCAAGCAGAAGACATCATTTTAAATTAATCATCCATCCGAATAATAAAGTAAGCTCACTACCAATAAAAGAAATATTCGGAAAACGACGACTGAAGGGAACTGGGCCTGATTTGTTTGTAGACGCATCATCTTAATAATTATAAAAGAAAAACATTCTGTCGAACTCGTGTTATATTTGTATTGTTAATAAAAAACAAAAAGGGCATAGAACACTGGATACTAGCCTGAACCTAGATCCCAATAAATTTAATTGATATGAAGTGTACTTAGTGTCAATAAAAGACAGATGTATGCATATCATTGCGGTCGGACTGTCCGTAGAATTATTTAAATCAACTGGCGGTGATCTGATTGGGCGCATGCACCAGTTCATCTGTAGAATATGGTCGGAGGAAAGCATGCCCCATGAATGAAATCTCAGCGTCTTTTGCTCGGTTCACAAGAATGTAGACCCCTTTAACTGCGCCAACTACCGAGGGATTAGTCTCCTGAACATCGCATACAAGATCCTCTCTGCCGTATTGTGTGAGCATCTGAAACCGTTTGTCCATGACCTGATAGGTCCCTATCAGTGTGGTTTCAGACCAGGGAAGTCCACAATAGCCCAGATCTTCACATTACGGCAGATCCTGAAAAAGACTGAAGAAGTGCAAATCGACACTCACCACCTATTCGTCGATTTCAAGGCCGCATATGACAGTGTGCTAAGAGACAAGCTATACAGTGCCAAGTCAAGTTATGGCATTTCTGCCAAACTCGTCAGATTGTGTAGGATGACGATCGAGAACTCTCGCTGCTCCGTCAAGGTCAGTAACGAACTCACCGAGACCTTCAATGTCAAAAAAGTTTTTAGACAAGGCGACGCACTGTCATGTGACTTCTTCAACATCATCCTCGAGAAGATCGTGCGTAACGTCACGTCAACACCAGAGGCACGATCTTCCAGAAGTCAGTTCAATTACTAGCTTACGCTGATGACATTGACGTGATTGGATGAACACAGCGAGCCGTCAATGAGGCGTTTGCTGGCATTGAAGCGGAAGCGGCTAAAATGGGTCTGGCGGTAAATGAGGGCAAAACTAAGTAAATGCTGTCATCAAGGAAGGACACACAATATCGACGTCTCGGCCCGAGCGTCACACAAGGCAGCAGAAACTTCGAGGTAGTTTAGGTTTTCGTCTACCTTGGCTCCATGGTAATCAGGGACAACAACATCAGTACCGAAATCAAAAGCAGAATCACTCTTGCCAACCGCTGTTTCTCTGGGCTCAAGAGGCAATTGAGTAACAAAGCCCTCTCTCGAAGGACTAAGCTCGCTTTATATAACAGCTTGATCATCCCAGTCTTCCTTTATGGCGCGAAAACTTGGATGTTAGAAAAGGCGGATGAGGAAGCCCTTAGTCTTTCCGAGAGAAAAGTTTTGCGTGTGATTTTTGGTCCTGTTTGCGTTGATGGCATCTGGAGGAGAAGATTTAACGACCAACTCTATGGGCTGTACAGCGACTTGCGCCTGATCCAGCGTCTTCGGATACAACGCTTAAGATGTCTAGGCCATTTTGAGCGTATGGACACCACTGCTCCGGCCCGAAAAGTCTTCGAATCCGAGCCATTGGGACAACGCAACAGACGACGACCTAGACTGAAGTGGCGCAAACAAGTGGAGAAGGACCTCAACCAACTTGGAGTGTGCAACTGGAGACAGCTGGCGAAAGATCGTGCTGGCTGGAGAGGCATGTTCGTTAAAGCCCAGGTCCACCTCGGACTGTAGCGCCACGACAAGAAGAAGAAGTATACATATCATTGGGAAATAAAAAAAAATAATTTCCTTTAATATTGTATTTCTTTTCCCCATCAATAATCTTCTAAGACGAGTAGTTGTTAATTAATAAAGTGATAAGTACTATCGCCACTTGTCTTTTACAATAGATAGAACGAAACTATTCCTTGCAAAGTGTCACAAAGTATAGAATTAAACTCGTAAAGTGATCAAATTGTATGAAATTTGTTTAAAAATGTATATGTTGTTAATTTTATTAAGGAATAAAGAATAATTATAATTACTGTGATACTAATTTTGGTGTTGTTGGAGACAAAAACATTTGTCCCTATCGGAGGGCTTACAAACTCCAAACTTATTTTTCTTTGGAGTTGTATGAGGTTTCAAATTTTTAAAAATTAAAATTAGCGGTAAGAGACACAAAGTGAATTCTCAAATGTAAGAGAAAGCAAGAAGTTGTTCTTAATGTCTCTCCAAATTCAAGTGCTTCTTAGACCCTCTAAGACGACGCCAACTCGACCAAAGTGGATAGTGTACCGAGGGCAGTTTCAATTCTTAAAATTCAATTAAATAGTGCTCCAGTGAAATCATTTTTAGGTCGTCAAAAGACAAGAGCTCAACTTTGTTGCATTTATTTTATCATGAAGAAACTCACTTCGATGAACGGCACCCACTGTGAAAGTGAATAAACTTAAACTTCCTTTGAATCGTAGTTTTTTTTACTTAAAATTCTTTTTCCTTAATTGCCTTAACTGCCCATAAGCATATTGTTTGCATTGCGTTAAACATTCCGTCGCTGCCTCGACCGTAAACCTTTTCTGAAATCGATTTCAACCGAAATAACTCTCTCCATCCTCAGCGGACCCGTGACAAAAACAAGAACAGAAAACAAACTACAAGACACGCAAAAATTCTTCAAGAGAACGTATCCTAAATGTCACACTGCCTCATCGCCCTCGTGCCAACTGCCACAGCACCCGAGAAGTCTATTTTTGATACATCCTGCCTCGTGCCAAACACAATCGACTCACCCTCACCTCTCCATAGCAATGAATTCCAATCGTTCGCAATCAAAACGTGATCTTCCCCCACAGCAGCCCACCGACCAGTATCACTTTCCCGGAAGCACCTTCCAGTAGGCTCGCGGCGATGCACTGCCGCTGTAATTAGACGGTGTCGGTGTCCTTTTTGAAAAAAAAACACCCATCGCACCGTTCGCCTACGTAATGCACCTCAAAGACTATTGCCGCCGCGGAAATTCAATTAAGAGCACTACCCGTCGTTGTTTGCCGTGAATTCGAGACAGGGGTCAAGGACAGGGACAAGCACTTACCGGCGAAGACAATCAGCAGACGTCCTGAAGAAGCCATGTTCTGCACACTCACTCGGGATGAACTTGAAAGGAAATACGCGCTAGAAAGCAATTCACACTCAGGGACTTCGTCGTCGGGAGAGCTCCTTCAGCACGACCACTGGCTGAACTTGAACTCCTGTTGTCACGAATTTGAACGCGAAACTGAAAGTGGTGTTGCCGCGAATTCGATTATCTACCCCTTTTCCAGTCCGCTTAGGATGATGGCGGAACGAAAAGCGATTTGCAACGCACACATACACACTCACACACGCGTACGCATACGAAGATAGCGCGCAGAATGACTCGCAACTTGTAGCACCCTCTCGGCAACAAAAAAAAAAAAAAAAACACGTCCGCACTGTGCCGCGAATCACGGAAGACGAGGGGCTCGGTTTAGCTTTCGAACGCTCGACGCTCAACTGTGCGCGCACAGACTACTGGCTCGGGGGATGATGATGTTGACTATGATGATGAATGTGTCCGCCGACGTGGTCAAAATCGAATTAGGGAGCCGCAGGAGGGACGATGAAAATTGCAACGACAGGGGCGAACACGACACCGACGACAACGATAGCGCTGCTCTCTGGCCTGTGTTCTTGTCGACTTTGTTGTGTACGTTGTGTGGAGGAATGTGCTTGAAGAGGAAAATCGCTTGACCCACACTCACACAGACTGGGGACGTTGTTTTGATTTCGGTGGACAGAGTCCGATCTGAGAGATGTGCTCTTGAACTTGGCAGCTGGCAACCCTTGTGCCTTATCTGCTCCCATTTGGCACAGTGAGGCAGTCTCTTATCGTAAGTGGTTCGGCTTGCTTAGTGACGTTGAAGCTACGTCATTTCTTGTGCTGTAATGTGGCTCGGCTCATGTAGGGATTCCCACCTGCGAGCGGGGTTAGGTGTGGGATTCACTTGACTGTGCGGTGCGTGAGTGAAAACTACTAACCGAATGGGTTTTTCTTGCATCTACATCATTCTCCTATTCCTCATTCATGTTTGATAGGAAATAGTCGGTTCCATGAAATGCGAACTCAAATGAAATGAAACAATTGACTAGGAATCGCTCTTCAGGGACTATTCTTGTTGTAAGTGGTCCAACAGAAAGTTCCAATTTCAATGTTTTTAGACGAGCATTGTGAGCTCTAGGCTGAAGGTTTAGTCATCTTCGAATAAAGAAAAAATCCAAAATAATCCACTGATAGTACAACTAGAGTACGAAGCAATCAGAAACGTGTAGAAAGCACAGCATTAGAGCCAATGCCTGAATAAATAGACATTCGGAGATTGGATGGCGTTACAGTTTTGGGAGCAGAGCCTTTTCAGCAAAGTCGATCTCCATCTAGAAAAGAGGAGACAGGAACAGAATTTGGATAAGCGTGATCTGCCTCCACGGCTTGTAAAGGGTCTCCCAGCAAGAACGCAAGATTTAAATTTGGCGCCATTCGAATTGTCATTGTTTGACATTTGAACAATTATTTTTGTTTGTTAGTAGAAGGTCGCTGTGGCGTAGTGGGTAGAGTGAGACGCTCACACGCCGAAGGGTCTAGGTTCGACTCCCAGTTCAACACCAATTTTTCTAATATTTCACGGCACCATCTCTTTCGAGCTGCTGACAACAGTCAAAGAGTAATAACTGTCTAAGAAAGCTTCTCAAATTTCGCCGTTCGGAGTCGGCAAAAAACTGTAGGTCCCTTCTACTCGTGAGAGAACAGTAGCGCGCACAACACGAGTAGTTGATGAGCAAGCTAGGCCCTGGTCCCCCTTTGGACTGTAGCGCCAACAATTATTTTTATTATTATTAGTAGAAGGTATGGCTGGGTGATGTGGGAACAGGGTAGGCACTGATTGGTATCAACCTGGCGATGCCCAGCTGCTGTAACTGACTTCCACACACCAATTGTGCTTATTCTACCTCCACGTTGGTAGCCATCGGGTACTGGTTGTTGTTCACCCGAACTCAACCTGCAAAACCTATAAGTGCGACCTCCGCCCAAGAGGTATAAAAAAGGGCCTGGTCCTCCAGGTTGGGGGTGTGCGTTGGGGTAACTGCCCGGCCACATTAAAAATAACCAGTTACGAACCAACCGAATGCCTCGGATATGGATGGATTCACTGTTGACGGCCCACGCAAACGAAAAAAGGATAATGCTCTACGGATATGCACGTGGAATATGAGGTCCCTAAACAGACCACGTGCAGCCGATGAACTTGCGGAGGCCCTGGACAGACATTACCGCAATTCAGGAAATGCGGAGGGATGGGCCGGGCAAGAAAAGAGTGAGAAACTGCGACATATACCACGGCGACTGCTACAGGGAGAGAGGGAAACGCTTATTTGGATGCGGTTTTGTTGTTCGAGGCAGACTTAGGCAAAAAGTCTTAAGCTTCCAATACATAAGCGAACGCCTCATAACAATCCGCATCAAGGCTAAATTCGGGAATATGAGCCTAATATGCGCCCACGCCCCGACAGAGGAAAAATATGACAGCAATAAAGAGGACTTCTATCACCCCCTAGAAAGGACATATGATCGATGCCCCAGCTACGACACCAAGATAGTTCTAGGAGATTTCAACGCTCAGCTGAGAAGAGAAGAAGTCTTTGCTAAAGTCATCGGAAGACACAGTCTGCACGCCAACACCTCCGGAAACGGACTCAGGTTAGTTTACTTCCCACACCTCAACTTGGGAACCGCGAACTTGCCTCAAGAGGCAATTGAGTAATAAAGCCCTCTCCCGAACGACCAAAGTGACTTTGTACAACACCTTGATCATCCCAGTCCTGCTTTACGGCGCACAAACCCGGACGCTACTAAAAGCGGATGAGGAAGCCATTGGTCTCTTCGAGAGAAAAGTTCTGCGTGCGATTTTTTGGTCCTGTTTGCGTTGGTGGCATCTGGAGGAGAAGATTCAACCACGAACTGTATGGGATGTACGGCGGCATGAGCCTAGTCAAGCGTCTACGGATACAACGCTTAAGGTGGCTAGGCCATGTAGAGCGTATGGACACCACTGCTCCGGCCTGAATAGTCGTCGAATCCGAACCACAGGGACAACGCAACAGAGGACATCCTAGACTGAGATGGCGCACACAAGTGGAAAAAGACCTCAACCAACTTGTAGTGCGCAATTGGAGACAGCTGGCAAGAGATCGTGCTAGCTGGAGAGGCATATTGGTTGAGGCCCAGGTTCACCCCGGACTGTAGCACCAAACGAAGAAGAAGAAGTAGAAGGTATAAGGTTAATAAAATTAGAGCGCTGCATGAATGAACAACGCATTCCCATTGTGAAATTGTTTACCAAAATGGTGAAAGTGTTGCGGCTGATTTTGCCGATAAAATCATCTTTAGTGACGAAGCCCATTTCCATCTTGATGGCTTCGTCAACAGGCAGAATTGTCACATTTGGGGTGAGGAATTTCACGAGAAGCAAATGCATTCTCAACGTGTCACTGTGTGATATGGATTTTTAGCTAGAGGAATCATTGAACCTTTTTTTTATGAAAATGAGTCAGGTTAAGCGCAAACAGTCAATGGTGTTCGGTATCGTGAAATGATAACCAAATTTTTCGTGCCTAGAATTGAAGAAATGAATGTGGAGGGGATATGGTTTCAACAAGACGACGCCACATCTCATACAGCCAGAGAAGCAATTCAATTGCTGCATCAGTCACATCCCGGTCGTGTTATTTTGCGTTTTGGACACCAGAATTGGTCGCCTAGATCGTGCGATTTAACACCATTGGACTTTTTTCTTTGGGGTTTTTTGAAGTCGATGGTTTATGCGAATAAGCCAACGACGACTCAAACCTTAAAAGAGGAAATTGGAAATTGAAAGCCGCGGCGGCCATCTGGCCGATCTAACCTCACCCTGTGTGGTCGCCGTGGCGTAGTTGGTAGAGTGCGACGCTCACAGATCGAAGGGTCTAGGTTCGACTCCTAGCTCAACACTAATTTTTCCAATTTTTCACGGCACCACCTCTTTCGAGCTACTGACGACACTCAAAAAGTAATAACTGTCTAAGAAAGCTTTTCAAACTTCGCCGTTCGGAGTCGGCAAAAAGCTGTAGGTCCCTTCTACTCGTGAGAGAACAGTAGCGCGCACGACACAAGCAGTTGATGAGCAAGCTAGGCCCTGGTCCCCCTGTGGACTGTCACGCTAAAAATTATTATTTACCTCACCCTGTCTACTTTACGATATAACAAAGAATTCCTGATTTTTTTTTAAATATCTCCGTTTTATTTAAAATTTAAATCTTGTGTTCTTGCTGGAACACCCTTTGCAACACGGTCCATTTGTACAAGAATCATAGAAAAGGCAAGACTGGACATCTTAGTACCAAATTGAGATTATGTTTGAGGAACACTCACTTCATCTTTGTTTAAGAGAGCTTTTTCTAAAAACCTCTGTCCGATTCTGGGTGGCAGCACCCGCTTGAGAATGAAATTCCCCCTAACCGTCGGACCTAGCTTGAGTGAAACAATAACCCCGTCCAGTCAGTACACAACACTAACCCCGACACTACCCACATAATTGAGTTTTAAAATACTGCCACCGCGATACCCCCACAAAAGGACATTCCACTCGGTCAACCTAAAACCAAATTTCCGGCGGCTTCTGACCTTCGGTGTCTTCAGACTATAACGCCTGGTTAAGATGTCTCTACCAGTTAGGTTTCTCGACACCAGGGTTTGGTGGTCTGTGGCTCCATAAGTTTTTCCGTTGACACCAATAATAGTGTTATAAGTGTGACTATGAATCAAGTGATCTGTAATTCCCGTCATCAGGCTATAAAAGAGACAATTTGCTGCGTTGCTAGAATACAAGCTGCTGTAAAAAACGGAGGATTAATGGGAATTTAATCTAGAAATCGAATATTGACATCCAACTGTGCTACAATTTCTTGTCTGGTATCTAATCACTTTCAGAGCATTCTGTGTAGGAACGACTCACGGTTTAGTTCCGAGAAAATTTCGCAGAGGAACATAATTGCAAAAAAGTTGCCATTGCCTGACAGGAAATTCGGTTTAGGTATTAGGCCTCATACATAAGATCATTGAAAGGTATGAGCTGGATGTGAAACAATTTTCACAGGAAATCAAGTAGAATTTGTAAGCTCTTATCCTTTTTATGCATTTCATTCATTTATAAAGGAACACTGAAATTTAAGACTAAAATGCTTAAAGGTAGTTTACAGGACTCTTCGTTCATTTTAACATAATCTTACTGGTCCTTCGCAGGCTCTCTAAGATTAATAATATTAGGTTGACGTATATCCTTCCGCCTTATTGTCTTTTGAATTTCATGTACAAAGCCCTACAGCTCCTATCTGGCAATACTGTACATCATTTGAACGATTTTGACATAGCCTACAAAACGACGCTGTGCATGATATACCATTCAACAGTTATAGACGTGTAAACATGGGGTTCACTAACGCCGAAATTCGCGCTATTTGAAAATTTTCCTTCGTTAAAGGCAAATCCGATAGTGAAACGTTCCGTGAGGTAAATGGTATTTTGCGGGATGGTAGTCTATCACTTCGAACCGCGGAGGAATGGTTTCGATGATTCAGAGCCGGTGAAAACGATTCCATGGTTAAGCCAGCCGACGGAAAACCTGTGACGACAAATACTGATCGAATCAAGGAAATCATCGAATTAGACATGCATGTGGCATCTCGTGACATCGCCCAGGAGATGGGAGTTAGTCACTAAACCATTTTAAACCATCTGCAGAAGGCTGGATACAAAAAAAGCTTGATGTTTGGGTGCTGCATGATTTGACACAAAAAAACCTGGACTGAATCAACGCCTGCTGCTGAAACTCAACGAACTCGACCCATTTTTGAAGCGGATGGTGACTGGCGATGAAAAATGGATCACGTACGACAATATCAAGCGAAAAGGCCGGTGAATCGTCTCAAACAGTGGCGAAGCCGGGATTGACGGCCAGGAAGGTTTTGCTGTGTGTTTGGTGGGATTGGAAGGGAATCAGCGGAAGCGTCTAGAATTGGCCAACAGGAAGGGTGTAGTGTTCCACTAGGACAACGCCAGACCACACAATTTTTCGATGACTCGTCAGAAGCTACGGGAGATTGGATGATAGGTTTTATCGCATGAACCATATAGCCCGGACGTAGCTCCAAATGATTTCCAGCTGTTCCTGTCCATGGCGAACGCCCTTGGCGGTGTGAAGTTGAACTCAAAAGAGGCTTGTGAAAAGTGGCTCTCTGAGTTCTTTGCAAATAAGGAGGGAGGCTTCTACGAGGGGGGTATTATGAAGTTGCCGTCTAGATGGAAACAGATTATCGAACAAACCGGCGCATATTTAAACTAAATCCGATCACTGTAACACTTTTTATGAAGCATTGAATGAAGAGCGAAAAAGCGGAAGGGACAACCTGATAACAATAATTGGGTGACGCGACAGTCCACAGGCGGACCAGGGCCTAGCTTGCTCATCAACTACTCATCTACTATTTTCTCACGAGTAGAAGGGACCTATAATTTGCCGACTCCGAACGGTGAAGTTTGAGAAGCTTATTCTTAGACAAGTGTTATTCTTTAAGTGTTGTCTGCAGCTCGAAAGAGGTGGTGCCGTGAAAAATTCGAGGTGTTCAACCGGGAATTGAACCTGGACCTGCGGTGTCTATGTCTCTACCCATTACCCCACGGCTGCCACAAAGGTTAAGATTAACTTGATTTAATATGTTTTTCAATTGCACTATTTATTTTATTTAAGAACATTTATTCATTCATATATGGTATGAATAAGATCTTGGGTAATGCTCTGTGAAATATTAATTAGAAACTTTGGGATAGTATTGAAATATTATATAATATCACGGTAATTCATTAGCTTTAGTGTATTTATTCTGTTTAGTTCTTTTTTTTTCTGCTTGTGACGTTACAGTCCGGTGTGGACCTTGGCCTCAACTAACATGCCTCTCATTCCATGTTGTTTGATGTAGAATGTGGTTTTACGTGATCACCTGCCTTTACGGCTTATATCATGGGGTCCATATTCCCAAGAGTCGTAAGTAACGCAAGACTAAACGCCTTAGTTACCCAAGTGCCAAACTGAGATCATGCTTGAGGGGCAATCACCCCACCTTGGTTTGATGCGAGGCCTTTCTAAGACCTCTTCCTCGCTGGATCGCAGCGCCCGGTTGAGAATGCAATTCCACACTGAGAAGGGATAGTCCCCTAAGCGCCTTGCTTAGTTGTGGATGAACAATCAACTAGACAAGTTAGCACAGTACAATATCCTCGACTCAACCCGCGATGTTAGGTGGTAAGCCACAGCCACCAAGATACTCCCACAAGGGGGCCCACCGCACGGTCAGGCTGGAACCGAAGTTCTAGGGGCTCCTGACTTTCCGTAGCACCAGAATATAGCCTCTGGTCAAGCTTTCACTACCAGTCAGGTTCCCTCAAAGCCTGGCTCTGTTAGCCGCCATCCCGCCACAGATGGTCTTTCCTCCATCAGTGTTTCCGTTGTCACAGTAATTAGTGATACGGATGTGATTTTAAATCATGTGATTCATAAATGCAGCCACATCATCTGGACCCAGGTTGGTTGAGTCGTTCTCCTCTCGTGTGCGCCACCTAAGCCTAGGTCGTCCTCTGTTGCGTTGTCCCAATGGCTCGAATTCGAAAACTTTTCGTGCCGGAGCAGTGGTGTCCATACGCTCTACATGGCCTAGCCATCTTAAGCGTTGTATCCGTAGACGCTTGACCAGGCGCATGTCGCTGTACAGCCCATAGAGTTCATCGTAAAATCTTCTTCTTCAGATGCCATCAACGCAAACAGGATCAAAAATCGCACGCAAAACTTTTTTCTCGAAAAGACTAGGGGCTTCCTCATCCGCCTTTGGTAACGTCTAGGTTTCCGCGCCATAGAGTAGGGCTGGGAAGCTCAAGCTGTTATATAAAGCGAGCTTATATTATTATAGATTGCTTTATTACTCAATTGCCTCAACAGCGATTGGCAAGAGTGATTCTGCGTTTGTTTTCGGTACTAGAGTTGTTGTCCCTATTTACCGCGGAGCCGAGGTAGACGAAGTCCTTGATTTCCTCGTAGTTTCGGCTGCCTAGTGTGACACTCTGACGCCAAATCTAGACAAAACTAGACAGAACTTAAAAAACCTAAAAGACACGCCTCTAAATAAAGCCCTACCTCAGACGGCTTAGTTTTGTTACCTCAGACACAAATGTCGAGTGAAACCATTGTCCAATCAATGCTACCGTCATCCATGCACAACGAGCGACTTAAAAAAATCGTAGGCTTGCAGATTTACCGATTATGAAAAGCTTAACTTTGTCTTAACCAGAGGCATTGGTGCAGCCGAGAAACATGATGTTTTCTTTACTTATTTTTCGGCAAGAAGCTGACGATTCCCTAAAATCTACTAGAGTGTTGTTAGGCATAAGTGAGTAGAACAATTCGCACTCTTCAACGTTATACATTTGATGGGAAGTCAAGTCGAGTTTTCTCTCTCTCTCTCTCTCTCCCACTATCTCTCTCTCCTCCACTCTCTCTCTCTCTCTCTCTCTCCCTCTTTCTTCCCTCTCTCTCTCTCTCTCTCTCTCTCTCTCTTTAAGTTTAATTAAAAATTGATCCACAAACTGAAGTTTCCTTGATACTTTTTTTCCACAAATTTTTAACAGGCGAATTCCTTGTTGCTATGTTGCATTGCTCGTATTAGGAGATCCTGGCCTTTCCTTTATTTTCTCATCCAACGAGGACGAATTTGTCTTGATTACCTCGCTGTGCTTGTTTTAGGAGCCACTTGTACAGTGCTTACTTCGTATTCGGGTATTCGGCAGCCGTTTAAGTTATCCCCATCCCGGGTCCAAATTCGGTATCGGAACCAAACCTTCTTCTTCCTTTATTCTGCTACTTTTAGATGAATGTACAGTGTACTCCCGGCGAAATTAAGGCATGGAAATACCTTTCTTAAGTTTTCCTAAAATTTAACTTTTTTTTTTAATTGATGATCTTAGAATTTTTTAATGACACCCATTTTTAAAATTCTGAAGCGACTGCTCACTGCACTGAATTCATTCAACTAACAAACATCCTTTGTTATTAATTCAGCTGTTTTCAGCAGAGGACGTGCTGTATATAAATATGGGCCAAATTCTCAACGAACATAGACCTACAGCCTATGTTAACTGCTTTCTTGGGCCTTTTTAAATAGTGTTTTACTAAGCAAAAAACTGTAAATAAATGTGTGTATGCCAACTTTTTTGACTCATTCTAGTTTCAGGTTAAGGCGTTACACTTCAATAATGAGGACACAATTACGCCACATTGGCAATGTTGCTTTGCATCCTTTTTTACACTTTGATTTCACCAAGTTGAAAAAAGAAATTGCTCCTACATCAGGGATTGAGGAAAGTCTAGATGATGCCATTTTTCTCGCATGAAGGAGGACAAATTTTCGGCCTGATTATTACTCTCTGTCTCAGAACAGAAAAGCCAATTTGTAGCCAATGAAGTAGAAGAGGACAATGTTTAATGCCTCCTTCCTTATCTCTGCTCTTGATCCTCTTTCCACACCATAGCGTGTCGTCTAAAATCATGCCACAGTCAATTGGCATTCACAGATAATTCCACATTATGCCCGTCACACCCCATTAATTGTGCCTGAAATCGTTCACGTTAATCTTTCAAATTGCCACTCAACCCTCATGATGCAGTCTGACCACCCCCCCCCCTCTGCACTCGAGAGCGCCTGTCACTGTCACGACCGCGGCTGCCGCGAAGGTACAACTAGTGTTAATGAATGAATCGCCGACCCAGTTGCTTTGACACATCCATACCACACGTCAAGTTGTTTTCGTTGTGTGCCTGCACTCACTTCTAGCGTGTGGAGCTTCTGGCTTCAAAGACAGCCTCAATTGTAACGTCAGAATTGAGCAATGATAAGACGAATTAAGCCGGAGGAAGGACGCTTCATTGTACAGCCCCATAGCGTTGTAGCGTTGTCGCGATTACCTTCAGCGAAAGCTTGTCGAAGACAAGAACTGATGGCGTTTGAGATAAAAAGTTATTGATTGAAGTTTCACTAAGAGGTGGCTTGCTGTGGGCACAAGGTCGCTGCTGATGTTCTGTAGTTTGCCGCGGAATTCCGTATGTCGGTCCTAATTGCTGACAGCATATCGCGTGTGGCAATCTCCGGGGCTGCAGGTGTCGGAACTTAGAGAATGCATTTGTTCGCACTTTTGGAAAATATTTGTTTTTTTGTTTTGCTTACAATCATCGAGGGGTGTGAGTCAGAAGGAAAATTTTCGCACCTATCTGTGTTAGTGCCTTTCCTGTATCTGACTATGTTTTATTCCTGGTAAAGAACCAAGTACAGATCGACCAAGTGAGAGCTCGCATTGTCGTGGTGAAGAGTGATCCGTCTTCGGCGATTGGTTTTCCTGTTTTGTTGGAAGACAACTGGTAAACAAATGGTTGTTTACCATTCAGAATTCACTGTTCTGCGTTGTTGTAGTGGTACGGTTGCTTTACAAAAAAAAAAAAATGGCGCACACGAAAAACTTTACAATAGTTTTTATAGAGTTCCCGTTACTAACCTTGCACTTCTTGCACTTTTTTAGTTTTTTTTGGATCGGTAAGACAATAAAACGAATAAAATGAAACATGTGCGGTCAGTTCGGTTGCGGTTAACAGAATTAATTTTTATTTTCCGTTTTTATGTCCAAACATATTGATTGTGTATTATATAAAGTAAATATGGCTGGTAAGGCGCGAAATTTAAATTTCATACCAAATTATATTTTAGTTTTCTATGACATGGTCGCCGTGGCGTAGTGGGTAGAGTGCGACACCGAAGGGTCTAGGTTCGATTCCTAGCACAACACCAATTTTTCGAATTTTTCAAGGCACCACCTCTTTCCAGCTATTGACAACACTCAAAGACTAACAACTGTCTAAGAGGGCTTCTCAAATTTCGCCCGTCCCTTCTACTCGAAAGAGAACAGTAGCGCGTACAACACGATCAGTTGATGAGCAAGTTAGGTCCTGGTCCCCCTTTGGATTGTAGCGCCAATAATTATTGTCATGACAAATTCACAATAGTTATCAATGTTTAAATTCACAGTAGCAATTTTAATTAGATATTAGGTTCTACCCAACACGGCGTTGAAGGACTGCTGTCCTCAAGTTTGTTCAGGTAGAACCGCGAGCTTTACAATTGGGCGTCTAATTACGCCGACCCGAGACCTTACGTCCGCCACTCGCACTTTGCCGTCCTCTCCTGCTATAAATTCGACGATTCGCCCTATCGCCCATTGTTGTGGTGCCGCGTTTTCTTCGAGGACCACGCCGATTTTTCCCACGGCGAGATTTAGTTGCTCTTAGGCCCACTTGCTGCGCTGTTGTAGGCCGGCTAGGTAGTCCGCTGACCACTTCCGCCAGAACTGCTGATTAAGACAGCATCCGAGCTGCCAGCTTTTTAAGCAGCCCTGTTGATGGGCCGGCACTTGTTCCGTCGGCAGTGCTCGCAGCTGATTAGCAGGTGTGCGGGTGGGAGCGCCTCGCCGTCGCTTAGATCCGCGCTGAGTGGAGCGATGGGCCTTGAGTTGAGGATCGCTTCTACCTCGCTTAGGACGGTTTGCAGTTATTCGATTGTGAGCAGCGCGTTCCTCACGGTTCGCTGCAGAAGTCCCTTGGCTGACTTCACGGCCGCTTCTCATAGAACATTGAAGTGAGGGGCCCTCGGTGGTATGAAGTCGAAGCTGTACCCTTCCTCTGCCCGACTTGTTAACTGCTTCTCTCACTCGCTCGAATTGCTGGCGAGCTTCTTCGAGCTTCCGTCGAGCTCCCACGAAGTTCGTCGTGTTGTCGCAGTGGACTGTCTTCGGAATGTCTCTTCAAGCGATGAACACTTTTGGGTCGAGAGTAAAAGTGTCCGAAGACAGATCAACTGTCGTTTCAAAATGGACAGCTTTGGACGTGAAACAGACAAACACAGCAATATACGTTTTGACTGGGGGTCTACCGCCGATTCTCAAGGACATGCTTGAATTTGCTCGAAAGTGCTTAGTGCGCGAGCACCTTTTGTTAGATTTGGCTCAATTTGAAACACCCATACAGTCGAAAGCTGCTTACTTTCGGGCTCATACGTGTAAATCCACGATTCATCACCTGTCACGATGTCATAGACGTGTTTCGAAGCACCGCGATCGTAATTTTGGAGCATTTCTTTCGACCAATCGACACGAGCCTTTTTTTGAGCGATTGACAAATTGTGTGGGATCCAACGCGAACGAATTCTTTTGACGGTCGAATGTTCATGCAAAATTTAATGTACGTTGGTCCCACTAATGCCTAAGGTTGTCTCAATCTCACGATAGGTCACATGACGATCTTGCAATATCAGTTGGCGCACAGCATCAATGGTTTCCGGAGCAACAACGGATTTTGGATGACCTTCACGAGATTCGTCTTGGAGTGAACTACGACCTCGGTTGAATTCACCATTGCATCGATAAACACTGGTCCTTGATGGAGCTTCACCGCCAAAAATTGAATTAAGTTTATCGATGCACTGTTGTTGAGTTAATCCACGTCGAAAGCTGTAAAAAAAAATCGCACTAAAATTTTCACGATTTAAATCTATTTTTTTGGCGAGATGAATCTTTTTAGTTACTGTAAACAACACAAATAGCGCTCGTTTGTCAAAATGTTCTGAGTACGTATAACCTCAAAAATGTCAAACTCTTCGATAGAGCTGGCAGTGGCCAGATTACAACACTAAGGTCGTCCAATCCCATAATATAATTGACAACTTTCGTATCTTAAGAATGGTGGAATAATTAATTTCTACTTCTTTAAAAACAAATCTGAGCAGAACGCTAGATGCAACTGATCAACGTGATAATTGACTTCCTGGTTCGTCTGTTGAACAACCATGACGTAAAAGAGCTGTGGTTTCAAAAAAAAGGGGAGTAACATGTTACACATGTCCGCCGTGGAATAGTGGGTAGAGGCTAGGTTCGACTCCCGGCTGAACACCTCGAATTTTTCACGGCACCACCACTTTTGAGCTGCTAACAACACACAAAGAGTAATAACTGCCTAAAAAAGCTTCTCAAACATCGCCGTTCGGAGACGGCAAAAGACTGCAAGTCCCTTCTACTCTTGAGAGAACAGTAGCGCGCACAACACGAGTAGCTAACGAGCAAACTATGCCCTAGTCCACCTGTGGCCTGTCGCGCCAACAATTGTTATTAACAAGGCACACAGTTCAGACCACAAGTGATTTACTAGCTCAACGCTTGCCTTCAACATCGTGCGACATGACGCTTCTTGATAACTTTCTGAGAGGATATATACGAGTAAAATCGCTTGTGCACCGATAAGCCCGAGACGATTAAGCACTTGTGGCACAACATTCGTCGCGTAATACCGATACACGGTCACAAATCTTGGAATAAGAAATCGAAAATCGGACTTCCAGATTAGATAACGTTGGAGCCAGCTGTATTAGTTAAGCTTTATTTATAATGCCGGAAATCCATTTTTTGAATTAAGTAAATTTTTTGTCAATTCAAAGAAATTTTTTGTATTTTATTTTACTTCAAAGCTCTATACCTCAATAGAAACACCCTTTATTTAAAAAAACAGGCAGGATTTTCTAAAAATTCATCCAGTTGCGGAATTTTGGTGGATGAATTTTCGGAAGGTCCTGCCTGTTTTTTTTAAATGAAGTAGAAAACCTAACAACGGTTAGCCTTGTTTTATATCTTTTTCCAAATTGAAGTTCTCTGTGAATTTGTTATCGACCTTGACGAAGGAACTCTATTGTCCTTCTACAAAGAGTAAGAAATTGGCTGAGAATGCCAGAATACGATCGATTGGACATATCGGTAAGGGCCTCTTGTATTGCTTCCATTTACAGCAAAGCCGAGGAAGAAGTTTTTGAATATCTCGAGGTTTTTTGTGTTAAGTGTGTCACTCTCTACGAGATGTCAGGGTTGTGTGTCCTTTCTTGAAGACATAATAATTATAATAATTGTTGGCGCTACAGTACTAAGGGGGACCAGGGCCTAGCTTGCTTATCAACTACTCGTGTTGTGCGCGCTACTGTTATCTCACGAGTAGAAGGGACCTACAATTTTTTGCCGACTGCGAACAGCGAAATTTGAGAAGCTTTCTTAGAAAGTTATTACTCTTTGAGTGTTGTCAGCAGCTCGGAAGAGGTGGTGCCGTGAAAAATTCGAAAAATTGGTGTTGAGCTGGGAATCGTAGCGTCGCACTCTACCCACTACGCCACGGCGGCCACTTTCTTGAAGACATTAGATACATTTTTTGGCTTCATTACCATTTAAGCTGCTTCCACTTCAATGGAACAAAACACTTCATTGACGGCTTGCTCTGTTCTTCCAATTTCATCCATGTAGTCCGTGTAAGCTAGAAGCTGAACCGACTTTTAAAAGGTCGTGCTTCTGGTGTTAACACGATCTTCACTCGATTTTTTATAACGTATATCAACTGTTGCCTTGTCTGAAACCTCTTTCACATTAAAGGTCTCGTGATAGTCATTACGGACCTTGATGGCGAAGAGTCTGCGTCGTGCATGGCGAGGTACCAGCACTATTCTTGCCTGTTCACAGATTAAGTTAAGTTGTGGCGCTTCTTGAATAGCCATCACAACTTCCGCCGTGTGGTGTAGCGATGCCTTCTGTCTGATTGTTGAATAATAGGCCTGACCTACCAGCCAGAGGTTGTGCGTGGAATAAACTCACTCACCATGTTCACAGACATTCATTCATTCTTCGCTGCTGTTAAGTGCCAGAAATCACCCCTTCGTATCCAAGCTCCATCTAAATGGTAAAAAGATGTCCTTTTAGAATAATCAGCGCCTCTTGGAATTTAATCGGGAGAATGAGACGATCGCAACCATGTTGGATAAGTGTTTCCGGCAAGGAGTGGGTCTCTCTCAATCTCTCTCTCTCTTCACTCAACCGCCATTAAGGAAAGACGTGAAAAAGGAAAAAAATAAAAATTGTGGAAGTATTTTGAAATCATTTAAGCATTAAAGCTGTCAACATTTTTCTTAAATTAACACTCATGGGTGTTTACATCTAAGCGTCCGTTTGTGTTGGCATTGCATGACGGTCGCCTGATCCCACCAACTGAATTCTTTTTGTGGGAATTGATATTAAGGACGCAACGATGGAAAATGTCACGAAGAATGTGATGATCTTAAGAAGGATTTCAAAAGTCAATTCGCAACCAGCAATTACGAATATGCAGAGAGGAACCACATTTCTCCACTCTTTTCTGGTATCGAAATAAGCAATTTTCTGCGCGTGGAACTCAAGAGAATAAGCTCTTGTAGCCTAGTGTAGAGATATTTTCCGGTATAACACTTAGCATTCGTATGCAAGTTTTCATTTCTGAATATGTCAACCCACTGACAAGTATACTTGTCTGTGGTCAACCTCTTCTAGCTACAAGTTCGGTTTGAGTCTGCACTTATTCTGTGCACATCTGGAAAAAAGCTTTTGTCGACTGGACTGTATGTCTACACTGCAGAATGCGTTGAAAACATGAATTCATAGGCGATCAAAATTGACAGCGATTCCGCGATGTTCTCATTCATTGCTGCTAGCAGAGCTGCTTTAATCGACGATTAGCTATTCAACGTAGAGCTCTTTTCTTCTGCGACACAGTTGTACCATATGTATGGATGTATTTTCTTTGACAGTTGGATAGGTCGACCAACTTCTTTTTCATTCAAAGATCACTTGTTCAACGGTTTGTTAAATGTAAATTGATTTGAATGCAAAACTTCGTTCGATCTCTTGATTAGCCAAATAAGCCCGTTATATTTTGGGCTCATCCAAAGGTGCAAGACCTATAAGACACTTCACAGCCGAAAGAAATAAACTTCAAAGAAAGTGGACAACAACCCAAGGTATTGCCAATACTTTCTGGAGAAGAGGAACGCAAAAGCATCTGCCAACTTTCACAATGCGTGCAAAGTGGTTTCAACTGGCTCTGCAGTCAAAGTGGGAGACATCTTGACGACATTGACATAATTGAACGAATACAGCGAGCCGTCAATGAGTCATTTGCTGGCATTGAAGCGAAAACGGCTAAAATGGGTCTGATGTAAATGGTAAATGAGGGCAAGACTAAGTTCATTCTGTCATCAAGGAAGGACACACAACATCGACGTCTCGGACAGAACGTCACACTAGGCAGCAGAAACTTCGAGGTAGTCAAGTACTTCGTCTGCCTCGGCTCCGCGGTAAACAGGGACAACAACATTAGTACCGAAAAAAGGCAGAATCACTCTTGCCAATCGCTGTTTCTCTGGGCTCAAGAGGCAATTGAGTAAGAAAGCCCTCTCTACGAAGGACTAAGCTCGCTTTATATAACAGATTGATCATCCCCGTTCTACTGTATGGCGCGGAATCTTGGACGTTAGCAAAGGCGGATGAGGAAGCCCTTAGTCTTTTCGAGAGGAAAGTTTTGCGTGCGATTTTTGGTCCTGTTTGCGTTGATGGCATCTGGATGAAAATATTTAACGACAAATTATATGGGCTGTACAGCGACATCCGCCTGGTTAAGCGTCCTCGGATACAACGCTTAAGATGTCTAGGCCATGTAGAGCGTATGGACACCACTGCTCCGGCCCGAAAAGTTTTCGTAACAGAACCATTGAGACAACGCAACAGACAACCACCTAGACTAAGACGGCACAGACAAGTGAAGAAGTACCACAACCAACTTGGAGTGCGCAACTGGAGACAACTGGTGAAAGATCGTGCTGGCTGGAGAGGCATGTTGTTTGAGGCCCAAGTCCAGGCCGGACTGTGACGTCACAAGAGAAAGAAGAAGAATACGGCTTCCTCAGCAACAGGTCCACTGGTGATTTGATGGCATATCTCACCGAAAAATGGAACCATTCTTAGCACCATGTAGGAGAAAAGAAGATCGTTGACTTTAATATTTCAAAAGCATTTGACAGAGTCTGGCATCAGGCTCTCTTGTCGAAAATGCGTGCTTTTGACGTCGATGAGTCTCTTCTTCAATGGATTAGAAATTAACTTCCGAACCGTTCAGTACAAGTTGTATTGGATGGGTTCAAGTCTGATATTCACCATATTAACGCTGGTGTTCCTTAGGGCTCCGTTTTGTCTCCGACACTCATTTTCATAAATGATCTCCTGTCTGTCACTTCTAATCCAACTCAATCCTTCGTTGATAACAGTACCCTCAACTTTTCATATTCGTTCCTCTGCTCTCGACCCTTCTCTTTTGTTATAGACTAGGAACGATAGCGTTTGTTTAGCTTATTAATTTCCGATCTCTACAGTATAATTATAATAAATTTTGGTGCGACAGTCCATAGAGGGCCCAGGGCCTAGCTTGCTCATCAACTACTCGTGTTGTGCGGCGCTGCTGTTCTCTCACGAGTAGAAGGGACCTAGAGTTTTTTGCCGACTCCGAACGGCGAATTTTGATAAGCTTTCTTAGACAGTTAGTGTTGTCAGCAGCTCGAAAGAGGTGATGCCGTGAAAAATTCGAGGTTTTCAGCCGGGAATGGACTCTAGATCCTTCGGAGTGTGCGAGTCGCACTCTACACACTATGCCAAGGGGATCACCGACAGCATAATTGATTGGAGTAATAAAAAATGAGTGGAATTTAATGCTTCCAAAACTCAGTTATTTTTACTGTCACTCAAGCGTTCTGAAAATAGCCTGCCATTATCTATGAATGGATCTTGTGTTATTGAAACACTTTCCATCCTCGGTATGTGTATCAATTCAGAACTAAGTTGGAACGATCACATACTCGATACCGTTAAAAATGCAGCGCAATATATATATTTCTTAAAGCGATTCAAGTAATATTTCACCCCTTCCGACCTGGCAGCAATATATAAGTCGTACTTCCGCCCAAAGCTTGAGTATAGCGCTCCTGTCTGGTCTGATGCTCCTAAGACCACTCTGCATCTACTAGATAGAATCCAACAGTGAGCAATAATACTTATTCGTAATAATAATGCTGCGAAGTCAATCAACTCGCTTCAACACCGACGAAATGTTGCGTCGTTATCACTATTTAAACAAAAAAATGAGTTAACCAGCTGCATTCCTCCCCTTCAAAACTTCACTCGTAATACTCGCCTTGCTAGGAACGCTTGCCCGTTCACTCTTAAGCCTGCCCTCGGATGTACAGTTAAGATTAGTGACTCGTTCTTTAGCCGCACCACGCCAATATGGAATGGTTCTATCAGACTGACTTTTATCCCTCATTACAATCCACAGGCATTTAAAACCAATGTGCATCGGTACCTTATTTCCCTATCTTCCTCTATACCTTCGGCCCGGGCTGTGACTTAATACCGGTCACTTAAGGGTATAAATTCAATTTAAAAATTTAATTTTCCACAAATATTCTAATTCAATATATCAATAACTGATAAACGTTGACATTTAAGTCGTTTCCTAAAAACAAGCTTTTAAAATATTTCGAATTTCGTTCGAAATTAATTTATAGGGACATTTCTTTCAGGAAAAAATGTGATTACCGGGGAATTTGATTTCCCTAGGAATTGCCGATAAGGCTGAAAAACCGTAAAAAATATATTACTCAAACAATTGCCCATTAGGAGCGACTACTTTCTCTGGTTATTTATACCAACTGTCTCTGACATCGATTCAATCATCAAGTTATTTTTCGATTCCTTCAAAAAACCCGAACTGTTCCCCCTTCGAAAGAGCTAATAGTCGGAAGGAGCAAGAACTGGAGGGAGGACCTTCCACTTTGAGATTGGGCAACCTTAGTGTTGCAATCTGGCAACTGCCAGCTCTATCGTTGAGTTTGACATTTTTGAGGTTATACGTGCTCAGAACATTTTGACATACGAGCGCTATTTGTGTTGTTTACAGTAACTCAAAAGATTCATCTCGCCCAAAAAATGGAATTAAATCGTGAAAATTTTCGTGCTATTATTTTTACAGCTTTCGACATGGATTAACTCAACAACAGTGCATCGATGAACTTAATTCAATTTTTGGCGATGAAGCTCCATCAAGGACCAGTGCTTATCGATAGTATGGTGAATTTAACCGAGGTCGTAGTTCACTCCAAGACGAATCTCGTGAAGGTCGTCCAAAATCAGTTGTTGTTCCGGAAACCATTGATGCTGTGCGCCAACTGATATTGCTAGATCGTCATGTGACCTATCGTGAGTTTGAGACAACCTTAGGCATTAGTGGGACCAGCATACATTCAATGTTGCATGAACATTTGACGGTCAAAAAATTTGTTCGCGTTGGATCCCACACAATTTGTCAATCAAAAAAAAAGGCTCGTGTTCATTGATCGAAAGAAATGCTCTAAAATTCTATGGCAGTGCTTCGAAATACGTCTATCACATCGTGACAGGCGATGAATTGTGGATTTACACGCATGAGCCCGAAAGGAAACAGCAGTCGACTGTAGGGTGTTTCAAATTGAGCCAAATCCAATAAAAGTTGCTCGCGCTCGAAGCATTTCCAAGCAAATGGTCGCCTGTTTTTACAGAAAAACTGGACATGTTGCAACCGTACCACTAGAACAACGCAGAATAGTCAATTCTGAGTGGTATACAACCATTTGTTTGCCAGTTGTCTTCCAAGAAATCAGGAAAACCAACCGCCGAAGACGGATCACTCTTCACCACGACAATGCGAGCTGTCACACATCGGCTCAAACAACTACATTTTTGAACACTCAAAACATCGATTTGATGAGTCATCCGCCGTATAGTCCTGACTTGGCAGGGAATGACTTCTTTTTATTCCCGTACGTAAAAAATAAAATGAGAGGTCAACGTTTTTCAATACCTGAAGAAGCGGTTGATGCGTTCTGAATGCATGTTTTGGAGATACCTCAATCAGTGGTGTCAAAAGTGCTTCGATAATTGGTTCAAACGCATGCAGAAGTGTATAGATCTTAATGGGGAATATTTTGTAGAACAATTAAGCTATTTTCGATGATTAAGATTTATTTTTGTTCTCTAATTCCGAAATATATAGGGCAACCCTCGTATCATATTGCAAAGTCACCTTGTCATGCCTCTCTGACGCATTAAATATGAAGTTTTTTATGTTATTTTGCAATTTTTATTTTGTTATTAATTTTTTCGTTAATTTTTTTTACTCAAATGATAGTAAATGAACTATTTATTAAATGTAAATAAATATTAAAAAAAAAGATAAAGCTATTAATCGTAATAACATGTTGAAAATACAATTTGGTGTTGTACACATCATTTTGCCGCTCTCAGTATATCCAAATCTCTTAACCGAACGCAAATTATTTGCTGAGTCGCTTCCAACTTTGCGCTTGGCACGGATCTTGATCCAAAGAAGCCGCCAATTCTTCATCTTCTAACTTCTTAGGGTGGCCAAGACTCTTGTAACTAAAACCTCTCCCTGAATCGATTATCGGTCAGAGTAGATTAGCCCCATATGTATTCGATGGGCATCCGCACCCTTTTTCCAGTAAAAAAAACAAAATCAAGAGCGCAAATTAAGCAAATGCTATTTTTTAGGACAAATATGGATATTTCCGAAGAGGCCAAAAACAATGTTGCTGTCTTAAATAAGCACTGATGCACACAAACTATTGCTGACAAATGTCCCAATTTTCCAATAAAGTAGGCAAATGCTTCCAAGATAAACCACAGTTTGCTGGCAGCGCCATCTCTTGAGAATGTATCCCCACCAGCTGCTCATGCCATATTGTGGGTTCCTATTTGACAAAACTTGATTTCAAACAGAAAACATAACAAAGAAAATAATTGGAAAAATTTATTTTACATTTATTTTATTTAAATAATTATTTACAAATATTATAAGGTATACAAGTGGCAGAATGAAACACAAAAACTATGAAAGGAAATAGTGCAGGGGACGGAGACTTCCCTTTGTAGCACTCTTGCACCGCTTACATCAAAAACTGACCAATTCTTCACCTATTCTGTTACAATATCTGAAGAAGTACATATATTTACCTATAGCCTGGTGAGACACGTCTTCTAAGATCAAGAGCATGTCTTTATGGAGAATAGCGGAATAAATTAAAAAAAAAAATGAATTGCCTTTCGAAACGACTTTCTGTTTGCTTGAGCTTGTGTTTTGTCGACCATCTCACACACGCGGAGGTCACATTGGTCGCCGTTGCTTTCCACAAAATCGCTCAGAACTTTGTGTTTTGAAGTTTTCGAAGGTCGGAAACGCTTGTTTTTTAAATGATTGTTTTCAGAATGGATATGAATAAAAATTTTGCAGACAGTCACCGCATGTTGGAGAGGGATCACTGATTTTCTAACCTATAATACAGAGCACAGAGGGCTTAACCTACATAGGTTTCGGACGCACGGGGCCGCTACTGTTTCCTTGTCTTCCTGAAGTCGGATATGACATCGTATTCGGGGTACTCCTGCGGTGACTCGCTTAGGGAGTCGTAGTAGGCGTAGTCGTAGCTGGTGTCGGCATCCGCGTGCGGAGGCCTCTTCGAAACCGAGGACTTCTTTGGCTTTTTCGAGTGCGATGGCGTCCGGGTCGTTGTGGTGGTCGTGGCGATAAAGTTTGTGGTTGGTCTCCACGTGGTCGTGCTGGTTGCCGCTGTGGACCGATCGAAGCCGAAATTGGGACTAGATTGCTGTGATTTCAGGGTATCTGCGCGGAGTTTGTTTACACTGGCAGCTCCAAGATTCAGGGAGTGAGCGGTCTTGAAAAGCTCTTCCTCGTCACTCAGGTCGGTCGGAGAGCCGCCAGCGGCAGAGTGCTTTTGCTGCTGAAAGTTGTTGAATGGTTGCTGCGGAGCTGGTTTGTTGAAGGTGGTCTGTTGCTGGGGCTGCGGCTGAGGTAGGTAGGTATGGGGGGAAGCAGAGGTGTGTGGCGCCTGGCTTGCCTTAGGCCTCTGATAGGCGGGACTCTTTGTTTGGCTCGCGACGTTGGTGTAGTCGAGTTCATAGAGCTCTGGGTGATACTGTCCATCGTCTTCATCGGGCGTGCTCGCAGATTGATGTGCCGTGCTCGGGAGAGCGGTTGTTGTGGTCGAGTATGGCGGGCCTCTTGATTTCGGATCGGTGTACTTTGTGGGCTTTTGCTCGAATGCTTTTTTGTAAGTTGTTGGCTTGAAGGTAGTGGGATAATACTGATCTCTGGGCACGAGGGTGGAGAACTTCTTCACGGCGCTGGTCGTGGACTGGACAGACGTGTCCAAGGAACGTCCTTGGTGGTGGGTTGTGGACTTGAAGTTGATACGACCACGTCCTCGGGGAGGCGTTGTGGACAGGCTGGCCCCAGTGGTGGTTGAAAAATCGGATCGGGACTGGTCGAAGTCTTGGTTGGATGCGGCTCCCCGTCGCGGTTCGCTCTTAAAGCTGTCCCGTGACGGACTGTTGAAAGTTGACTGCTGTACAGGGCGTTGCTCGGGGCGGTTTCTGACAAAGTCGCGCTGGGGAGAGTTGAAGTCGTTAAAATTGGCTTGTTGTTGGCTAAATGAGGTTCCCAGTCTATTTTGGTTGCGGACCTTGGCGGCTTCAAAATTTTGGCCAGCCGTGCCGCGCACTCGGCTCAGATCCCTTTGCGGGGAGGAGTAGCTCTCTTCCACGACCCCTGCAGATTTGGAGTCAGTCTTGGATTTGCTAAAGTCTCTGTGCAGAGTCTCGTTGAGGAAGCTGTCGAATTTTTTCTGCGCCTGCTGTTGCTGGACCTGAGGCACTGCGAACGGGGCTGGGGTCTCCTGCGTCTTGCTGCGGAAGTATTGGGGCTCGGTCTGTTGACGATCATTAAAGCGAGTGCTTGGTCCCCGGCCTCGAGTCGGGTTGATGTTGCGCAGTTCGGAGTTCAGTTTGCTCGGGTCCAGGGGCTCGACATGGGGTCCTAGATTCACTGAAGCCGCGTTCTGCTGCTGTGGGAACCGGGAAGGCGTCTGGAAGCCGCTCGGTGCTTTAGTCTTTGCAAAATCAGTAAACTCATTTCGATTAGCCAGCGAAGCGTTCTTAGCCTGCTGCTTCTGAAGATTTCGCTCCGAGTTCTGAGATTTGCGACTTGTGACACGGCTGAAGATTTCGAAGTTCTGGTCATCAAACTGGTTGCTAGCGAAGGCGGCTGGGTTTGGTTTCTCGCCACGCAGGGCCGTCTCGTTGATGTCGTCATACTTGCTGGTCGTTGCCTTGTACCGGAATGCCCCACTCGGATTGTAAGTGGTCGGCTGGATGTTCTGCTGGTAGTCGTTCGCTCCGAATGAGAATTTCTGCGTCGGGCTGGTGCTGCGCTGGGTTGTTGTGGAGGAAGTTGTTGTGGTTGTGGGTGTGTAGGGTTGGTCGTTCCCGAAGTTGAAGGCACCGTTAAACGACGACTGGACGGAGATCCGCCTTGTCGACTTGGAGACGTCTGGCACTGTGGTGGCGAATGTGGTCGAGGGCAGGCTGGTTGGGTTCGAAACCAAGCTGTTTGCGGTTGGACGCCGGCCTCTGGACGGACGCTTGGTGCTCACATCGGGGATTCTGTTGAACTCATTGTAATCGCTCTGGGGACCGTTTCCATTGAAGAATTGGTTCGAAGGATTGTACGGCCTTGAGGTCGTCGTCGTGGTGGTCGTTGTTACTTTTTGGTCATAGAAGTCATCTTCGCGTCCGTTGTTGCGGTTGCTGAAAAAGTTTGAGGTGTGGGAGCCCTTAAAGAGGTCGTCGGCGTCCTCTACAGGAGAAAGAAGAGTTGAGTGATGGAGACGGATTCTCTTCTCAGGTTTAACTTACGCTTGGAGTCGGCGTTGCTGTGGAAGTCATTCCCTCTAGGTGTTGTGTAGTAGTTTGAGGTGGTTTTGCGCTGTGTTTCCTGGTACCTGGGCGTGGCCCTTTGGAAGTCATTGTTCTGGTCGTAGTTGCTTCGTCGATTCTCGTTAGCGGTGTCGTAGAATTGCGTTCGCGTTGTGCTCTCATACCTGTCTGACTTGCGCGTGTAGTCCGTTAACTCTGGTCGCAGCTTCTGATCTACGCGCGTCTCTTTGGATCGACGGATGTCACCTGAGGAGCTGATTTTGAAGAACACGCTTGACTCGAATGCTCTCAGGAGGACTTACCAGATTCGGCACGCTGCAGATGGAAGGTGGCTTCTTCTTCTTCGGCTAGTGGTGCTCGCTTGCTTTCGAAACCGGATCCTAGACGGTACAAGTCGAAGTTGTCGCTACCGTAGTAGAGAACGGACTGCTCGCAGTCAACATCTCCCCAATCGGCACAGATTTGAGCTTCTTGATCGAATGCCGTGCCATTTGGACATAGGAAGCGGAAGTCCTGGACCTACACGATTGAGAAGAAAGTGAGGTTAGTCAGTAAATTAAAAGCAAAAGAGAAGAAAAAGTGGATTCAATCAGATGATTGCCCCAACAAGACAGCTAACACTGCTTTGTCGACTCGACAATTTGAGGCTTTTGTTTTGGAGAACTTTGGTGGTCGCCGTGGCGTAGTGGGTAGAGTGCGACGCTCATACGCCGAAGGATCTAGGTTCGATTCCCAGCTCAACACCAATTTTTCGGCACGGCACCACCTCTTTCGAGTTGCTGACAACACTCAAAGAGTAATAACTGTCTAAAAAAGCTTCTCAAAATTCGCCGTTCGGAGTTGGCAAAAAACTGTTGGTCCCTTCTACTCGTGAGAGAAGAATAGCGCGCACAACACGAGTAGTTGATGAGCAAGCTAGGCCCTGGTCCCCCCGTGGACTGTCGCGCCAACAATTATTATTATTATTTTGGAGAACGCAGATTTCAAGAAGTGGGACTTGCTCACGCTTAGATTAACATTGAGATGGAGAATTTCAGTTCCTGTGGTATACTGAGCTCCCAGTAAGCAGTCCGATATCTTCAGTTCGCACTTTGTCACGGAAATGTGGATGTGAGCAAATGAAGTAAAACAGGTATTCAAGTGTGCAACAGAAAAAACTCTTATCCAACGGCTAGAGACGGGAAATGCTTCAGCGGAACAGAACAAACAGGGCAAACGTTGGCATACACTTCGTGACAGTTAAACGGATTCTTGGCAACCCAAAATTGTTTACATTTTGTTCGTGAACGCCTATTCCTGTGTTTGTATGCTTCAAACAACTTGCTGAAGTCTGACGCATATTGGTGACATGTGCTTGATCGAAACTATTTACGTTTATTAGCATTCGCGGGACTGTTGTCATCTTTTTGAAAATTATTGGTAGCAGTTAGAAAGAGGTCTTCTAGTCGGACGGTGTCAAAAGTCTTTTCCACGTCGACGAGAGGCAACGGAGCATTTTTTTTTTGAAAATAAAACATTAATTATTAATGGGAAAGTATAAACATTTTATTCAATTCAATGTTATTCAAGCCATTGTTTTATACACATTTTGACCACCTTTCTGGCAATTTGTGAATATCACGGCAATAAAATTGTTCGTCTTTTAAAGTAAACCAAGCAGACACCCAATTTTTGACCTCCTCTTAGGAATCAAAGTGCTGCTCAGCCAATGCGTGTCCCATCGATGAAAACAAATGGTAGTCGGAAGGAGCCAAGTCTGGTGAATACGGCAGGTGGGGTAGCTGCTCCCAGCCAAATGTTTTGATTGTATCCTGAACCGGTTTTGCTTTGTGTGCAGGTGCATTGTCATGGAGCATGATTCAAATTGATCATTTGTTGTCGGTAGCGATCAGTATTAACGGTTTCACCAGGTTTTAGGAGCTCGTGGTACAGCACGCCTTTCTGGTCCCACCAAACACACAGCATTGTCTTCTTGCCAAATCGATCTGGTTTTGCAGTCGATGTTGATGGTTGTCCCAGATTAACCCATAATTTTTTCCGTTTAGGATTCTTAAAATAAATCCATTTTTCATCGCCAGTAACAATCCGATGCAAAACCGATTTTCTTTCTGTCTTTGAAGCAAAATTTCACAAGTGTTTTTTCGGTTCTCCATCTGTCTTTCATTCAATTCATGTGGCACCCATTTTCCACACTTTTGGATCTTTTCCATAGCTTTTAAACGGTCTGAAATTGTTTGTTGTGCAACATTTAACATTGCTGCCATATGCTTTTGACTCAAAGTGTCATCTCCATCCAATATCGTTTGCCATTCGGCGTCTTCAAACTTTTTTGGTGGTCTTCCAGGTTCTTCATTTCTCACATCAAAATTATTATTTCTGAACCGTTGAAACCATCTTTTGCATGTTGCTTCTGATAGAGCATGATCACCATATGCCTCGACAAGCATTCGATGCAACTCTGCAGCACTTTTCTTCAAATGAAAACAAAAAATTAATGCTTTTCGCAAATCATCACTTGGTACAAATGGTACAAAATTCTGATACAAAATTCGACATTTTTAACACGATGAAAAAATATGATGTTGTCTGTTCAATGACTTGATGTATACCAAATATTTTTCACAGGTGTCATAGCAAACAAACAACAAAAAAAAAATAAAGGCTCGTTCACAACAAATGTTCCCTATCGAGACATTTATATCTTGACGCTCACTTCATACCGGTATACCTGGTATACAGTATCATTTTTTATTATTTTCCTTTTCCTCAGTCTACTGGCTCCGAACATTCTGTCTTGAAAACCATGCCTTCAGAGGGGAGAAAGCTTATCCATCAATGATTTTTCGGAAGCGATAAAAATGTGTCTTTTTTGAAGATGAGTTGTACATCCGCCAATTCAATGCTCTTGGTAATGTGCATAAGTCAATGCATTATGAAACAGGATTGTGTATATCTCGTACCACCTCGTCGGTTAGATGACACAGTACAGCATTCGGTATCCCGTCTACATCTGTCGACTTTTTATTCTTCACACCGTTGAATGCGAAGTGCTCAGTTCGGAAACTTACTAAGCTATGGAGACCACTTTATTTTCTATCGGTGCAGTCCGTGGTGTACCTAGGTATCGACAAATATGCCTCTCCAGCCAACACGATCTCTCGCGAGCTACTTCCAGTTGCGCACTTCATATTGGTTGAGGTCGTTCTCCACGTGTGTATGCCGCCTTAGTCTAGACCGCCCTTTGTTACGTTGTCTCAATGGCTCGGATTCGAAGACTTTTCGGGCCGGAGCAGTGGTTGTCATAGTCCCCGCATGGCCAAGCCACCTTATGTGTTGAATTCGAAGACGGTTGACAGGTCGCATGCCACTGTACAGCCCATCAAGTTGAATCTTCTCCTCTAAATGCTAGCAACGCAAACAGGACCAAAAATCGCACGCAGAACTTTTCTCTGGAAAGGACGAGAGAACAACTTTGATGATCAAGCTGCTCTACAAAGCCAGCTGAGTCTTTCGAGGTGGGGCTCTATTAGCAAGATTGCGTCTGCGTTTGATTTCGGTACCAATGTTGCTATTTCTATTCACCGCAGACTCAAAGTAGACGAAGTCCTCTACTACCTCAACGTTTCTACAGCTCAATAGGACGCTCTGTAAGAGACGTCGATGTTGTGTGTCCTTTCTTGATGAGAGCATGTATTTTGTTTTGCCCTCATTTACCGCCAGACCCATTTTAGCCGGTTCCGCTTCAATGCCAGCAAACGCCTCATTGACGGCTCGCTGTGTTCGTCCAATCACGTCAATGTCATCAGCGAAAGCTAGCAAAAGGAATTGAAACTCATCTGAGCACCGCGGACACCTATGCAGCGTTACATTTTCAAATTTCTGTCGAAACAACCACTCTTGGTACTGGGCTTTCCCAACTTTGCTGACTTGTTGGCATACGCCAATGCCTTAACGCAGCCCACAGAAAAATGTTAAGCAGCGTTAAAACGCACTAATAAGGAAGATAATCGATTTCTGAAATAACAGACTTACCATACATGCTCTCCAAGAAATAAATTGTAACGTGGCCGCGTCAACCAAAGTTTCTGGAACGGATGGACTGTCCGCAGAACTATTTAAAGTAGCTGGGGATGACCTGGTTGGGAGCATGCTGTAAGATACGGTTAGAGGAAAGCATGCCCGAAGAGTGGAATCTCAGCGTCGTTTGCCCGATCCACGAAAAAGGAGACCCCTTTGACTGCTCTAATTATTGGGCGATCTGCCTTCTTAACATCGCATACAAGATCCTCTCTGCCGTATTGTGGGAGCATATGAAACCATTTGTCCCTGACCTGATAGGTCCCTATCAGTGTGGTTTCAGACCAGTGAAGTCCACAATAGACCAGATCTGAACATTATGGCAGATCCTGAAAAGGACTTAAGAAGTGTGTATCGACACTCACTACCTATACGTAGATTTCAAGGCTGCATAAGACAGTGTGCATAGAGACGAGCTATACAGTGCCATGTCTAGTTTTGGCATTCCTACCAAACTCGTCAGATTGTGTAGGATGACAATGGAGAACTCTCGCTGCTCTGTCAAGGCCGGTATCGAACTCACCGAGACTTTCAATGTCAAAAAAGGTTTTAGACAAGGCGACGAACTGTCATGTGACTTCTTTAACATCATCCTCGAGAAGATCGTGCGTAACTCACAAGTCAACATCAGAGGCGCGATCTTCCAGAAGTCAGTTCAATTGCAAGCATACGCCGATGACATTGACGTGATTGGACGAGCCGTCAATGAGGCGTTTGCTGGCATTGAAGCGGAAGCGGCTAAAATGGGTCTGGCGGTAAATGAGGGCAAAACAAAATACATGCTGTCATTAAGGAAGGACACACAACATCGACGTCTCGGGCAGAGGGTCACACTAGGCAGCAGAAACTTTGAGGTAGTCAAGGACTTCGTCTACCTTGACAGTAAACAGGAACAACAACATCATTACCGAAATCAAACGCAGAATCACTCTTGCCAATCGCTGTTTCTCTGGACTCAAGGCGTAATTGAGTAGTAAAGCCCTCTCTCGACGGACTAAGGTCGCTTCATACAACATTCTGATCATCCCGGTCCTACTTTATGGCGCGGAAACTTGGACGTTAGCAAAGACGGATGAGGAAGCCCTTAGTCTTTTCGAGAGAAAAGTTGTGCGTGCGATTTTTGATGTCAGGGTTCATATGTTGACTGCAACAAGAAAATGGCCCGTGTGGATGGTTTTTTACCGCGGAAGGTCAAGAATGATTTGTGTCTAAGATCACAACGCAACTAGTTTGGTTGACGGAGGAGACCACCCAGGACATTCATGGATGGTGGGGTTTGGCAACCTTGAGGTTACAATTCGAGGCGAAGTCTACCAGATTGATGCCGGTCCAAATATTGTTTCTTAAAGTCTTTGTTTTTCGATTGCTTAGGCGATGGTTTCTTCTTTTCATTATTATGTATTGAAATGTCCTAGAATTGTTTTTTTTTAGCACAGCAGGGATGTTGATGGAAAGTTAATGTCGTTATTATTAGATCATTTTTATAAAAAAAGTAATTTGGTTGTGGTGTGAAAAGAAATGCGCCATATTTCCTATTTGACTTGGAAGGAGCTCACACTAACATCCAGCTCATTACTCACAATCAAACATATCCCAAATACCTGAGAGGCTTTGGCGGAAATGCTTTTTCCTTCTCGTAATAGTGATCTTGGGGCTCATTTGAAAAGTTTTGACAACGCATCCTTTTGATACTTCCCCAACTGGTGACATGGTCATGTCTGCCTGAGCCTGAGTCTGCCTGTGCCTGAGTCTGCCTGAGCCTGATTCTACCTGAGCCTGAGTCTGCCTGATCCTGAGTCTGCCTGAGCCTGAGTCTGCCTGAGTCTGAGTCTGCCTGAGCCTGAGTCTGCCTGAGCCTGAGTCTGCCTGAGCCTGAGTCTGCCTGAGCCTGAGTCTGCCTGAGCCTGAGTCTGCCTGAGCCTGAGTCTGCCTGAGCCTGAGTCTGCCTGAGCCTGAGTCTGCCTGAGCCTGAGTCTGCCTGAGCCTGAGTCTGCCTGAGCCTGAGTCTGCCTGAGCCTGAGTCTGCCCGAGCCTGAGTCTGCATTTGCCTGAGTCTGCCTGAGCCTAGGTCTGCCTGAGCCTGAGTCTGCCTGAGCACACCACAGTCATTTTTGGTAATCTCCTGATGATGCAGCACAAGGTCTAACCAAATTCCAATTTGAAACGAAATAAAACTACAAATGAAAAACGCTTCGATTTATTTTAACGTTCACGCAGAATACATTCTATGTCACAATCTTCACAGAATCATAAAGTAATTGGTCTTTTTCTTCTTTTCCACTTTTTCGGTCTCCTCCACCTCCGCCTGCAGATCTTCCTTGTCCCTCTTCACTGGAGGTTTCTCTTTTGTTGGCAGCGATGGCGTGAGTCCCAGGTACTTTGATCCTTGATACCGAGACAGCAAACTGCTAAGACTCTGCGTGTGGCCGTAGCTGATGAAGAGAACCGCACAAACTAAGATCGCAAGCAATACTTTCGAAGACATAGTCGGATGGGAACTGGTCTCACCGTTGACGAGATAAAACTAAAATCCGCTGGCAAACCCGAGGTGGGCTCCACCGAAAAACGCGACACAAAACTGGTTCCCATGGCAGAATGACTTAATAGCGATCGATTTGCATACATTTCATGTATATTTCATGGCGTCACAGTTTTCCAAGTATTCTACTTCATTTGACTACCGGTGCTTGTGTTTGTTTACTCAAATGGTGTTTCTGAGTGCACCAATGGATCTGGCGGCAGTAGAGACGTGCTGGAATTGCCAAAACTTGCGAAGAATACCAAGCTTATCAAAACAAAACACATGCCCGGACGTTGAATTGCGTCGAACGTTGACAAGTGGCAATAAAGTGTCCCCAATGACGACTTGCTGTTGAAGCGCCAAGCGGAAAACTGGTTGCGGAAACAATCAAAAATAAACAAGCCGCATAAGTGGGTGATGTGACTGACAGCTGTCAGGTTGCGTTTTCATCGTTTCGTCTGAAATGTTTATCGAGGGTAGATAGGGGCTTGGACGAGCAAGAAAATATTCAAGCTTTGCATAGACGGTGAGCAGTTGACTTTTGTGGTTTAAAGTGACCTTGGGCAACTTTGGCATTTTAAATGTTTATCAATTCAAGGCAATATCACAGGGTGCTCAATGGGGTGGTCTAAGTCATTCTTTTGTCGCGAAATTCCATATTACACCAGCTCCGTATTCCTTTTTGAACAATTTTCTTTACTGTAAGGGAGATATCCGCTTTTTGTAGAGATATAAAAGTCACCTTGTCCTTCTCATAAATGAATGAACTGTGCCAGAAAAATATAATTATTAATAAAAAGTGTCGGAAAGTATTGTCCGTCGAAAGCGACTACTGTTTCTCATCTGTTCTCATTTTTGAATACCACTCCTCTATGACATCGATAAAATCAATGAGTCAGTCAATCTTTGATTTCTTTCACAGACCAAAACATGACTCATATATCGGTTTGTATTCGTCGAAAAAGCCAGTACTTGGAAAGAGTAAAGAGAGAACATATCAGGTGGTAAAAGACCTCTCAGTTCAAACGCATTGGTTGGTAGTTGGTAGGGGTTCTCATCAATATTTTCATTGGTTTGAGAAGCTCAAATTCTAGTCCCACCATGTGCAGATAATGACCATTGAACCGTGGATGTGTTTTCTTTGCCATCGATGATGGAATGGGTTCTCCACGCTTTGCATAGACTTTTTTCTTCTTTACTTTTTCCGTAACATATCCCCTTTTTATCCCGAGTCACGGTCCGCTGCGAAAATTCCTTCCTTCGATGTCTTTTAAGAAGCAATTCCGAAGTGGGAAACAATTCAAAGCTTAATAATAATAAAAACTGTCGGGCCAGTCCAAAGGAGACTAGGGCCTAGCTTGCTCATCTACCACTTCGCTTCTACTTTCTCAAGAGTAGAAGGGACCTACAGTTTCTTGCGATCTCCGAACGGCGAAGTTGAAGAACCTTTTTCTTAGACAGTTGTTACGAGGGTTGCATTTTATATTTCGGGATTAAAGGACTAAAACAAATATTAATCATCGAAAATAGCTTTATTGTTTTTCAAAAATATTTCCCATTGAGATCTATATCCTTCTGCATGCGTTTGAATCAATTGTCGAAGCACTTTCGCCACTCTGATTAAGGTATCTCCAAAACATGCATTCTGAACGCATCACCCGCCTCTTCAGGTGTCGAAAAACGTTGATCTCTCATTTTATTTTTTACGTACGGGAATAAAAAGAAGTCATTCGGTACCAAGTTAGGACTATACGGGCGATGAATCATCAAATCGATGTTTTGAGTGCTCCAAAATGCAGTTGTTTGATCCGATGTGTGAGAACTAGCTTTGTCATCGTGAAGAGTGATCCGTCTTCGGCGGTTGGTTTTCCTGATTTCTTGGAAGATAACAGGCAAACAAAGGTTGTGTACCACTCAGAATTGACTGCTCTGCGTTGTTCTAGTGGTACGGTTGCGACATGTCCAGTTGTTCTAAAAATACAGGCGACCATTTGCTTGGAAATGCTTCGTGCGCGAGCAACTTTTGTTGGATTTGGCTCAATTGAAAACAGCCATACAGTCGACTGCAGTTTACTTTCGGCGTCATACGCGTAAATCCACTATTCATCACCTGTCACGGTGTCATAGACGTGCTTCGAAGCACTGCTATCGTATTTTTGGAGCATTTCTTTCTCTTTTTGAGCGATTGACAAATTGTGTGGGATCCAACGCGAATAAATTTGTTTGACGGTCAAATGCTCATGCAATATTGAATATATGCTGATCCCACTGATGCCTAAGGTTATCTCAATCACAGGGTAGGTCAAATGACGATCTTGTAATATCAGTTGGCGGACAGCATCAATAGTTTCCGGAACAACAACTAATTTTGGACATTCACGAAATTCGTCTTGGAGTGAACTACAACCTCGGTTGAATTTACCAAACCATCGATAAACACTGGTCCTTGGTGGAGCTTCATCGCCAAAAATTGAATTAAGTTCATCGATGCACTGTTGTTGAGTTAATCCACGTCGAAAGTTGTAAAAAATAATCGCACGAAAATTTTCACGATTTAATTCCATTTATGGGCGAGATGAATTTTTGAAGTTACTAAAAACAACAAAAATAGCACCCGTATGTGAAAACGTTCTGAGTACGTATATCCTCAAAAATGTCAAACTTTACGATAGAGCTAGCAGTTGCCAGATTGCAACACTAAGGTTGCCCAATTCCGAAGTGTAAAAGGCAACCTTCGCACACACAATTCAACTGTTAATTAATTTTGCATTTCAGTGTGAATTTGTTTTTCACTTTTTTCGCTTTATCGCAACTGCATGCTTTCCTGTGTCGGCCAAGATACGTAAGATATTCAATAAAGGAGTCCTCGACATGCTGTATATGGTGAAAAACCAATCGAGAATGCTTTTGACTGGTGAACAAGACCGATTAACAACATTCTCAATCGATCTGCTTGATTCTCTGAACTCACGTGAGTGATGTTTCCCCAGATATTTTAAACATTTTAATTAAAATCAGTTAATCCCGCAAAAGTTTGATGTAAAGGAGCCCTTATATGTATATAGTATGTTTGCTGTATGTTAACTGTAATGTAACAAACATGTAACAAACATTTTAATTTGTGATGTTGAATTCTTTGAAAGAAATCCGGCTGTGTAGCAATTGATTGAGGGAATGCTTTTTTAAGGTTGTAATTGAAAAAATGTAAATATCTGTAAATATTTGTGCAAAACTGGAATTTAACACATCGCAGTGCGGGAATTGCTGACACACTTTGGTCGGTACATATCTGTTTCCACGGCAGCGGAATGGTTGCATTGCAACAGGATCATTTTGCGCCGCGCCGGGTACCCGCGCCAACATAAGACTGATTAGTCTGCATGGCTGGACTGTGGGAAGAGACGCTTCCTATGGGAAGTGAAGTAGCCCTAAGTGTAGCTTAGGTTTGAACGTGTAATAATTCGGTTCGAAATAAATTATATCGACACAAGTAGTTTTTTCATTTGTAACGTGTAAGTCGGACAGTTGAAGGAAGGCTTCGCCTTTCCATCTGCTGGTTTTATGTGAATCCCATCTAGGGATTCGTTAACTTGGATATTGTTATTGAAATAACTGTGAAAGATCTTCTCAAAAACTGTAAATCCCTTCTTACAACAACAACAAAGCAAGCTAGACCCTGGTCCCTCTGTGGACTTACACGGAATCAGATATATACAAATAACTACATATATTGTTATATTCTTATACCCTTTGGAGTCACTGTAGTTTCTCTCGGGTGAAGGAGTGACGAGCGAATGTGTCTTTTTGATGTCCACCAAACAAAATTTTCATAACCTCTTCCGGACGAAGAATATACTTGTGGACTTACTTTAAGTTTTTGCATGCACCCACTGCTTCAGATCATACAGAACTACATAGACGCATTGGCTTCTAAGCGGCACAGTTTTTGGGATTTAAAAAAATCACTCACTTCTTCGGTTTTGCTTTTGAATTAGGTGTGAATATATGGGGAATGCTGTCCTTCCTCCAGATGATTTTACTGGATCTACGAATCACCCGTTTCAAAATCACTTTTGTTAATGTCAACGGGTCAAACGGGCATGGCTTAGAAACCAATATCGGTGATTGGTCCCAAGCAGGCGAGGCAGTTAGAAAGCTTTCGTTGCTCAGTGCAGAGTTACATTACATTGGGGAAATAAGAATAGACTGGAATTTGATGCTTCCAAAACCCAGTGCTATCTACTGCCGTTAAAGCGATCACAAAATAATCGGCCGTTATCCACGAACGGCACTTGCGTTGTTGAAACCGAAAGACTTTCCATCCTCATTATGTGTATCTACCCAACAATTAGTTGGAACGATTACATAATTGAGGTCGCCAAAAATGCTGCGAAATGTCTAGGCTTCCTCAAACGATGCAAGAAGTACTTCACCCACTCTGATCTGGCTACAATATACAAGGCCTACATACGCTCAAAACTTGAGTATAATGATCTTATTTGGTCAGGTGCTTCTAAGACCTCCCTGCACCTGCTGGATAGAATTCAAAAGCGAGCGATAAAACTATAGGTGACAGTAATATTGTGAAGTCGATATTGTGACCGACGTAATGTCGCGTCGTTGTCACTCTTTTATCGCTATTTTAACAAGAAATGCTCAGATGAATTAGCCAGTTGCATTCCCCCCTTCAAGAATTCACCCGCAATACTCACCTCGCTAGGAATGCCCACCAACTTACCCTCAAGCCCTCTTTCGGACGTACAGTCAAATTCAGAGACTCTTTCTTTAGCCGCGCTACACGAATCTGAAATGCTCTTCCCAGCTCGATTTTTCCTCCTCATTACAATCCACAGGCATTTAAAACCAATGTGCATCGGTACCTCCTCTCCCTCTCTTCCTCTATACCTTCGGCATGTGCTGTGACTTGATGCGGTCACTTAAGGGTACTCGCAACCCCTCTTTCACGCGTCAATTATATAAAAGAAAAATTCTCCACTATGTGCTGCGACATTAACAATGGCAGACGTGTAAGAAAGACTTGACTTCAAACCAAAGTGGAGTGCTTGTACCTCAAGCATGAACTCAATTTTGTACTTAAGTAACTAAGACGCCTATACTTGGACCCCGTGGTATGACATTAATCCAAATCCCACATATGCCACGTATTTCCTCAGAGTTTTCATTGAGTCTCATTTATTGTCGTCGCCGTGGCGTAGTGGGTAGAGTGCGACGCTCACACGCCGAAGAGTCTAGGTTCAACTCCCAGCTCAACACCAAATTTTCGAATTCTTCACGGCACCACCTCTTTCGAGCTGCTGACAACACTCAATAATAACTGTCTTAAAAAGCTTCTCAAACTTCGCCGTTCGGAGTCGGCAAAAAACTGTAGGTCCCTTCTACTCGTGAGAAAACAGTAGCGCGCACAACACGAGTAGTTGATGAGCAAGCTAGGCCCTGGTCCCCCTTTGGACTGTAGCGCCAACAATTATTATAATTATTATTATTTATTGTCTCTGGCTTAATTGCTTTCCAAGCGATTTATGTTCGAGGTCTTAATCACCATAACAAAATGGCGAAATAAAAACACTGAACGGAATTGTAAGAAAATAAGTGATGAAAGTGTGGACACATGAGGGGCATTCAACACATTCTGGTTATCGGGGTGAAGCTGTGATTATATAATATAAATTTAATATTTATCAAATAATACTTTTATTTTAGTGCATTCATGTAAAATTTCATATATATGTGATTATTAATTCCCGTTTTATCTCTATTTAAACAGAATCATAATGGCAACTGAGACGATGGTGGTGAAAATTGAGCATCGCGCTGTAATTAAATTTCTCACTAAGCGAGGAAGCAGTCAAAAAACTATTCATGAAGAGATGGTGGCTGTTTACTAGGGTTCCGCACCTTCATTATCAACTGTGCAAAAGTGGTCAAGTGAGCTAAAGAGAGGCAGAGAGAGCATTGAAGACGACCCCCGGTCCGGCGCCCCGGCTGCTGATGGTACGGGAGAAAGCATCAAAGAAGTCGAAAAATTTGTTCTTGGGGATGCCCGAATAAAGGTGAAAATGAAGGTAGAAATCACCAAGCTTTCAACTGGTGCCATTCACATCACTCTTCATGACCATCTTAACCTTTCAAAGGTCAGTGCAAAGTGTGGGCCACGAATGCTCACAGCGCCTCAGAAAAAAGTGAGAATCGCATGCTGTAGAGAGCTTTTGGAGATGTGTAGTGAGAACGCAGAAGGTGTTATGGATCGAATTGTTACTAGGGAAGGAAACATGGGTTCACCAGTATGACCCTGGAAGAAAATAATGGTCCATGCAGTGGCATAGGAAAGGGACGGAATCCCCGAAGAAGTTCAAAGTCACTCCGTCTGCCGGAAAGCTCATGTTTTTTGGGGCTCAAAGGGAATCTTGCTCATTGAGTACAAAAAAAAAAGGTAAAACCATCAACGCCATATCCTACGCTTCCACTTTGCATAGTTTGCGGGAGGAAATTAAAAAGAAAAGACGGGGTAAACTCGCAGCGGGAGCGTTGCTTCTTCATAACAACGCTCCTGTTCACACGGCGCGAGTTTCCAAGGCTGCTGCGCGAGACTGTGGTTTCGAAGAAATCCCACACACACCCTATAGTCCAGACCTTGCCCCTAGGGATTATTTCCTGTTTCCAGATTATTTCCTGTTTTTGGACTTGAAAAAATGTCTTCTTGGAAATAGATTTTTGGATGATGAAGAACTCAAGTCGGCAATAAATGGGTATTTTGCAGAAAAAGAGGAAATTTATTTTTTTGGTGGTTTAAAAAGGCTTATATCAAGATGTAACAAATGCATTGGTGTTAGGGGAGATTATATTGAAAAATAAAAACAATTTAAATAGAATCCGCATATCGATACCGAGATTATATTGAATGCCCCTCGTGTGGCTCTGTTTGTTTGGCGCTATAGCCCGGGGTGAACCGTTATGCTTCCCACCGCAACGATAAAGAAAAACATAATTTAGTAAATTGACACACTCCAAACGTGTAATGCACAAGGATGACCCCACGAATTGCAAACCAATCGTCTGCAGCATTTCCTTTCTAAACGCGAAACAAGAAAAAAGCAATATGAAAATTAAATGCATGGAATTATCGACCACTTTTGCAAAAAGGGCAAATCGACCACTGGTGCAAACGAGGCAAATCGAAAACTTGTGCAAATGAGGCAAATGCGACGACCCTTTCTTTAGTTTACCTCTCTGATTATTAATATTCTAAAAGTTAGTTCTATTGCAGACTTAATAAAGATCGGACAAAGTTGTCTGCGAAGTTGTTGTTTTTTTTTTTTAAAGGGAAACTTCGAAATTATATTTGTGAACCTGGTGCTGAACCAGCAAGTTTCTCCAGCCAGCACAACCTTTTTGCAGTTTCGTTGGCCACATTGGTAGAGATCCTTCTCCACTTATGAGTGCCATTTCGCTCGAAAACGTTTTTTAAATTATTTGGTATGGAAACTGTTCAAACCGGAGTTGTGGTGTCTGTGACTTAGCCGTCTTAAACGTTTAATACGAAAACGTTTTTTTAGATGCATGCCGCTGTATAACCCTTACAGTTTGTGGTTGAAGCTTCTCCTCCTTATGCCATCAATGCAAGCATGGCCAAAGATCGGACGTAGAACCTTTTTTCAAAACGTTAAAAGGACTTTCCAAATAACATCATTTTGTATCGATTTACTTGATGCAAACAAAGAGCTTGTGCTTGCCGTGTCGTAGTCGATAGAGTGCGACACTATCACGCCGAAGATCCAGGATCGATTCTCGGTTGAACACCTCGAATTACGAGCTGCTGGCAACTCTTAAAAAGTATTAACTGTCTAATGAAAAATTTCTCAAACTTCACCGTTTGGAGTCGGCAAAAAATTTTAGGTCCCTTCTACTCGCGAGAGAACAGTAGCGCACACACTTCGAGCAGTTGATGACCTAGCTAGGTCCTGGTCCCCCTGTGAACAAAGACCTTAACTATGTCTGCTGCCCAACGTGACGCTCTTTTCGAGAAATCGATTAAATGTATCCTTCTTTGACGACAGCACATACTTAGTTCTTATTCACTTATTTACCGAAGGAACCATTTTAACCGCTTCGACTTCGATTCCAGCAGAAGCCTCATTGACGGCGAGCTGTGTTCGTCCAAATACATGAATTTGAAGTCAAGCCGACTTTTGGAAGATCATGCCCCTGGTGTTGACTTGTGAGTTACGCATGATCATCTCAAGAATGATGTTAAGGAAGCGATCTTGAATGCTCAGCAAGAGTACTCCATCGTCGTCATTTACAAACTGACGATTTTGCAACGAATGTAAGAACTAGACAAGACTAGGACAGGCACAGCAATACTCATCAATATGTATCCTGCCATATGCAACCTTTAAATCAGCGAATAGGTGCTGCGTTCATCTGAACTTTTAGGATATTTTCCAGGATCTGCCGTAAGGTTGAGATTTGATCTATGGTGTTATTTCCTGACCTGAGATCCAATCAGGTTGTTGAAGAATGGTTTCAGACGCTCACATGATAGTTGGCGCAATCAAAGGAGACTCCTTTCTTTTGACCCAACGCTGAGAATCCACTTATCGGGCATTCTTTCCTTCGAATTGTACCCAAATTCTATAGACCATCTCCAGCTGCTTTTAATAGTTCTGCGGATAGTCGGTTCACTCTAGAAGCTTTGTTCGATTTGAGCCTGGATATTACTTTTTTGACCACACCATTTAAAATTGAGTAGCCGCCGAGGCTTAGTGGGAAGAGTGCGACGCTCACACGCCGAAGGGTCTAGGTTCGATTCCACACTGAACACCTCAAGTTTTTCACGACACCACCTCTTCCGAGCTAAAACAAAGGCTAAAGCTAAAACAAGCGAACTGTCTAAGAAAGCTTCTCAGAATTCTGCGTTCGAAGTCGGCGAAAAACTGTAGGTCCCTTCTACTCGTGGGAGAACAGTAGCACAACACGAGTAGTTGATGAGCAAGCTAGGCCCTGGTCCCCCTGTGGACAGTCGCGCCAACAGCTATTATTATTATTATTTAAAATTGAGTGAAATATTCTGCTTATTGGGTCGTTAACCAGGTTTAGAAACTTGCAGAAATGATTTTTCCAGATACTCAGCACAGATTGAAACTCTGCTACCAGTTGTCCTTAATGCTCAAGGCAGGCTTTGGTCCGAACTGTGTGTCCACCGGAGAGCTGTTGACCTTATTCCACCTTTTCACAGCGTAAACAATCAATACAGTCCGCGTAAGCAAGCAGTTAGACGAACACTTTTGCCTCTGGGGCTAACGAGTTTTCTAAATGCGCTGCCGCTAGCTGCCTGAAACCTTTTTTGGCATCAAATGACTCAGAGGGCTCGTTGGAGACCTTAATGTGGCAGCAAGTGTTCTCCAGTGTTACCCTGCATACCCTGATGAGTTTAGCAGGTATGCAAAAATGTGTGCTGTCGTATGCGGCCTAGAGGTCGATGAATAGGTGCTAGGTGTCAGTCTGCTTGGTCTTTTCATGGTTCTACAGTACCGTGAAGACTTGGGCGATGCAATACTTCCCTGATCTAAAATCGCTCTGATAAGGACCTATCAGCTAACTGACGAGTAGTTGTAGGTATTCACACAATTTGGCAAAGGAAATCTTGCGTGCCATGTTAGAAAACCTGGTCTGTCTCAGTATTTGCAGAGCAATTTACATTCCTAAATCCGCTGGTATGTGCATTCATCAACGCGACAATAAATTGTGGCACTTGAAGCTATAACCGAACTTTGAAAACCGAATAAAACCAATGACCATTGCCACAAGAACTCAATTCAAAGACCTACATGGCGAAGCTCCTTACACGTGAACCGTCGCGTCGCCAACTCGGCAAAAGGTCACCACAGTCCCTCGGTACTCGCGGCCATAACACATCTCCGCTGCAGATGTTCAGTCACGAAGCACTCGTTTGCCATTTAAACAATTATTCGCTCATGAGAACACGGATGAAGTCATATCTCGGCGCAGTTCACATTCGCAATTGGCAATGCGCGGCCACTAGATCTATTGGACTGGTTTATTGAATTTACGATCTTGACATCTTTGCGGGCACTCATGGGATCAGAGGGAGAAGTGCTGGCGGGATACTCATGCGGTCGTACTTACCCCGACTCCGGCGACTTTGACGCAAACGTGAAACATCTGACATTGGGTCTCTGGATCTGCATAGTAGCCGCCGAGAATCTTGTCGTGGCATGTAAATCTCGTCTGCGGCATATTCTCCAAGCTGTATGTTGGCCAGGGTTTCTTCTGGCTGAATTGTCCAAGTGTGGAGCACGCCGCCATCACCAGAGCTGAAACGAAACGAGTGTGTGTTATCAATCGATTAGTGTGTCGTAATACATAATTGAGTGAGATAATGGATGGAATTCTCAATTGCTGGCTCGTAGAAAAATTCAACTGCAACAAAAACAAATGCGTTTCAAATGCTGGTCAAAATGTTCACTCTAGGAAATATCCGTAGCCACGGAAGAAATCAGACGCCTGTGTGGTCTAGTCATCGCAGCAGGAAAGCAAAAAATATTGCACACTTCGCATTGCACAATCCACGACAAGAACCGACAGATGACAGCCGTCATTTCCTGGACAACTCACTTAGTTTTGACAAGTGCCCCCACATGTTGATCCTGCGCACACAACAACCAACTCATCAAACCACTAACCTCGGACACATCAAGCCGCTCGTTGGCAGCTGAAAATCCGGTAAGCTGTCAAATCGATTACTTAACCGCAGCGATAAATCAAATCAAAGCCGCAAATGACCAGCGATTAAACGTAACACGCCATCCGCCATCGACAACCGTGGCTGGGCGGCTTGAAACGCCTCGAGTCATTTGCAAATTGCCCGCACCCATGTTCGATTTAAGCGGTGATCAGTCATTGTGCGGCCACTCGACGTAGCCTGCTTTACGATGTGGTTAGTCCACATAGCCGCGCAACGCCTTGTATCTTAGAGTCCATCTCCCCGCACGGAGGTGACGTGGTTAAAATGACGAGACCAAATTGAATCTTTCTCCGATGAATGGAGAGGTAAACTACGTTTGAGTGGGCTGTACGAAACGAATTGGCAAACGGCTCGCAGTCCGACGGTAGTTTCACGCTTTGGCTTGTTAATTGATTTAAGTGTTGACCTGTGGGAGGGACAACATGTATCGCAACATGTTTCCCAGTGGTTAGCATGGACACTTAAGCAGCGCATGTTTTGAGTGCTTGACCTGGATAGGGATGAGCGAAATGTGACTGGAGGCAAGGTGGCTGTGAGTGGTTGTGCTGTTATTGGCTTACAAATTTGAACTATCTCATATTATTGAAGCGTATGTCGCTCTTACGTGTCTAGTTTTCTCTTGTTTCTTACTCTGCCAGTTTTTAGTTAAAACTGCTGCCGTGTATCCGAATTTTCATTAGCCGAAACATTCAGCAATATCTATCTTTTTGACCTAGTTTATTAAGAAGCAGGTTTCTGCATTGATATGTAGAGCCTCCTGATATCGTTTCCAGTTGTTTTTGTTCTTGAGGGGGAGCCTCTTGTCGCAAAGTATTTCACTTTTTAAATATGTACATTTTTGAATTTCTATAAAAAAAAAAGATGAACTAAGGAAACGAAATGGAGGTGTAAAACCCAACAAGGCTCCTGATTCGATCAAATATTGCGGACCAGCCCTGCAGTAACCAACCCATGAAATCAAAGTGAACGTACGAGCATGACGGGGTGTCAGAAGACCTTCCAATGTGTGCTCCCTACATTCGAGAGGTATTGTGCTGTTGAGAACAGCTCAAAACGTACTCTCCTCTTTGCTTCAAAAACGAAAAGCCGAGTAGGCTAAAACCATCATTGGAAACTGCTTGGTTTCATTCTATATTATACATATCAACAATCACTTTTTCTGGTGATGGACAAATGCCTGGAGCTTAACGTTCCTACTAACCATCTTCAAAGACACTTAGGAGCCGCCTCCGATACGAAGGCTGCCATTTATATTTCGGGATTGGGCAACTCTTGTGTTGCAATCTGGCAACTGCCACCTCTATCGTAGAGTTTGACATTTTTGAGGTTATACGTACTCAGAACATTTTAACATACGAGCGCTATTTGTGTTATTTACAGTAACTTAAAAGATTCATCTCGCCCAAAAAATGGCCATAAATCGTGAAAATTTTAGTGCAATTATTTTTTATTTCGAAGTGGATTAATTCAACAACAGTGCATCGATGAACTTAATCCAATTTTTGGGGATGAAGCTCCATCAAGGACCAGTGTTTATCGATGGTATGGTGAATTCAACCGAGGTCGTAGTTCACTCCAAAAGGAATTTCGTAAAGGTCGTCCATAATCAGTTGTTGTTCTGGAAACCATTGATGCCGTGCGCCAACTGATGTTGCAAGATCGTCATGTGACCTATCGTGAGATTAAGACAACCTTAGGCATTGGTGAGACCAGGGTACATTCAATTTTGCATGAACATTCGACCGTCAAAAAAATTTGTTCGCGTTGGATCCCACAAGGCTCGTGTCGATTGGTCGAAAGAAATGCTCCAAAATTACGATCGCGGTGCTTCGAAACACGTCTATGACATCGTGACACTTGATGAATCGTGGATTTACGTGTATGAGCCCGAAAGTAAACAGCAGTCGACTGTATGGGTGCTTCAAATTGAGCCAAATCCAACAAAAGTTGCTCGTGCACGAAGCACTTCCATGCAAATGTTTGACTGAGCTCTCACACATCGGCTCAAACAACTGTAAGTTAACACTTTGATCCAATCCTAAAATACACTGGACAAACAATACAACCTGGAATTAATAAACATTATGGTTTATGACCCAAGTGATCCCAAAATCCAAGAAACCATTTGAATATCGGAATGATTTTCAAACATGTGCAACGGTTCACATTTCAACCCCATCCACAACACGTCAGATTAAGAACACCGAGGTGACTTACTCCAAGCAGCATCTTACAAAAAGCAATCGAGATCCAGACGTCGAACGGTCCAGTCCCCGGACGGCCCAGTCCTTGGACGGCCGAGTCCTTGGACGGCCCAGTTGTGTTTGGCATTTCTGTTTTTTTAAATATCTTAAATATCTTTCTTTAAATATCGTCTTTCAAATAAAGTTTTTTTTATTTTTACTTGGAAACAAATAAATTAATTTGCATTTTTGAGCACTCAAAGCATCGATTTGATGAGTCATCCGTCTTGACTTGGCACCGAATGACTTCTTTTTATTCCCGTACGTAAAAAATAAAATGAGAGGTCAACGTTTTTCGACACCTAAAGAAGCGGTTGATTCGTTCAGAATGCATGTTTTGCAGATACCTCAATCAGAGTGGCAAAAGTGCTTCGACAATTGGTTCAAACGCATGCAAAAGTGTATAGATCTCAATGGGGAATATTCTGAAAAACAATAAAGATAGTTTCGATGGGTAATATTTGTTTTTGTTCTTTAATGCCGAAATATAAAAGGCAACCCTCGTATTCATCAAAAGAAAGTTATATAAACAATTTGGTGGGATTACTAGGAGGAACTGTCTACTTTGAACTGTTACCACCAACAAATAAACAAACAAATCAGATGTCTACAGTGAATAACTATCAATATTGAAGAAAACCGATTCGATTGACAAATCGAAAAAATATTCTATTCCATCATGACAATGCAAGCCCACACACACCTTTGGTCATAATAATAATAATTGTTGGCGCGACAGTCCACAGGGGGACCAGGGCCTAGCTTGCTCATCAACTATTCGTGTTGTGCGCCGCTGCTGTTCTCTCACGAGTAGAAGGGACCTACAGTTTTTTGCCAAATCCGAACGGCGAGATTTGAGAAGATTTCTTAGATAGTTATTAGTCTTTGAGTGTTTAGAATTAGATTGGTGGGAGGAGTATTAGTTAGTTTGATTTGTTTACGACAAACAGATTTAAAGGCTTTAGTTGCTTATTCATCAGTTGCTCATATGGGAATTTTATGAAGAGGATTAATAACAATAACATATTGAGGAATTTTTGGTTCTTATACTTTAATAATTGCTCATGGATTATGTTCTTCTGGATTATTTTGTTTAGCGATTAAGTTAGTTATGAACGATTAGGAATCATCAGCCCGAAAGAGGTGGTGCCATGAAAAATTCGAGGTTTTCAGCCGGGAATCGAACCTAGACCCTTCGGCGTGTGAGCGTCGCACTCTACCCGCTACGCCACGGCGGCCACTATTGCTGTCGATAATGACACCAAAATATTTGTAGGTCTTTCCTATATCTATTAAGCAGCTAATAGTAGTAGTGCAAGATTCAATTCTGAATTTAATTTGCTGCTCAGTACCCTTGGATTGGGGTTTGTTTTTGTTGCGTTGATTGTAAGAGCATGGGCGTTGCACCATTTTACTGCTTTATCAAATTCCTGCTGCATTATTGCTGTTGCTGTTTCTAAGGACCAATGGTGAACCACTTTTTCCGTATCATCAGCATATGCAAATGGAACTGCTTCTTTAAAAAATCTTAGTAGTTCATTGGTGAAAAGAATGAAAAGAATTGGGCCAAATTTCGATCCCTGAGGAACGCCATATTCAACTAGTTCCTTTTGGCTGCATGTCTGTTTAATCTTAACAGAAAACTGTCTGTTGCTCAAATATTCTTTTAACCAATCTGCCAACAAGCCTATTATGCCGAGGCGTTTTCGAGCACATTTAGGAGCTTTTCATGATTCAGTGTGTCACACGCCTTACTGAAATCAACGAAGAGCACTAAGACATGATGACTTTTGTTTAGGCCTTCATTGACATAATTCGCAAATTCATTTAAGAGCTTGCCCGTACCCTTAGTTTTTTGAAAACCGTGCTGACTTGGATGTATTTATGACGTTTTCATAATGAGGCCTTGAAGTCTCGTTATCACTACTTCCTCCAGGAACTTTTCAACTGTTGGCAGTACTGACATTGGTCTGTAACTGTTAATGTCGCATTTAGCACCTCCTTTGTAAATGAGCCTTACTATAGCAGTTTTTAGATTTGTAGGAATTTTCGCTTGATTAATGCTAAGATTAATAAATTTTTGTTGAATTGGGGTAAAAATGTCAGCATTTTGCCTAATATCCACAGTTCTAATGTTGTCGAAACCAGGTGACTTGTTTTCACTGAGTGAGCTGATTGTACTTTTTACATCAAACAAACCAATTTCTGGTAAGAATATTAACCCTATATAAAGAAAGCTTAGCTTTTTTAAAGAGGACTTGATTTCTCAGGGGGGCATAGGCCTGTGCACGCGAGGTAACGTCCGTGATTGCGCTCAACATGGCAGGCTGCCAAGGCTACCTTCGTTAGTGCACAGGTCAAGTTGACATACAGCCTCCACGCGGCGCCCCCTGGGTAGCATTCACAACACCCGTTGCATGGTGAACTAATGTATGCAGCGATCCCTCTGCCCGAGGGTTTAAATAATGGGCCTGGCCTACCAGTCTGTGGGTTGTGCGTGAGGTTAACTTCCTCACCACGTAAAAAATAAATAGTTCAGAAACGCCGAAATGCCTCGGATAATGTAGGACCAACTGTTGACGACCCCAGCAAACGTTTTAAGGACAAAGATTTTCGGTTTTGCACGTGGAATGTGAGGTCCCTTAACAGACCACATTCAGCCGAACAACTTGCGGAGGCCCTTGATTGCTACAAGGCAGACATTACCGCCATCCAGGAAGTGCGATGGGATAGGCCTGGCATAATAACGACGAAGAACTGCGATATCTACTACAGCAATTGCTGTAGAGAGAGAGACAGATGGCAGCGCTTTTTCGGATGCGGAATTGTTGTTCGAGGCAGACTTAGGCAAAAAGTCTTGAGCTACGACCCATTCAGCGAACGCCTCATGACAATCCGCATCAAGGCTAGCATCAGCCTAATATGCGCTCACGCCCCGACATAGGAGAAGGATGACAACATCAAGGATGACTTCTATGATCTCCTAGAAAGAACATACGATCGATGCCCCAGCTATGACACCAAGATCGTTCTAGGAGATTTCAACGCTCAGCTGGGAAAGGAGGACATCTTTGCTGGAGTCATCGGTAAACACAGCCTGCACGACAACACATCCGGAAACAGACTCAGGTTGTTGGACTTCGCCTCGGGGCGGAACCTCTCTGTGGCTAGCACGCGGTTCCCACACCTGGACATTCAAAAAGTTCAATTGCTAGCTTACGCTGATGACACTGATGTGATTGGACGAATACAGCGAGCCGTCAATGGCGCGTTTGCTGGTATTGAAGCGGAAGCGGCTAAGATGAGTGTGGCGATAAATGAGGGCAAGACTAAGTACATGCTGTTATCGAGGAAGGACACACAACATCAACGTCTCGAACAGAGCATCACGCTAGGCAGCAGAAACTTTGAGGTAGTCAAGGAATTCGCCTACCTTGGCTCTGCGGTAAACAGGGACAACAACATCAGTACCGAAATCAAACGCAGAATCGTTCTTGCCACTCGATGTTTCTTTGGGCTCAAGAGGCAATTGAGTAATAAAGCCCTCTCTCGAAGAACTAAGCTAGGTTTATACAACAGCTTGATCATCCCCATAGTACTTTATAGCGCGGAATCTTGGACGTTAGAAAAGACGGATGAGGAAGCCCTTAGTCTTTTCGAGAGAAAAGTTTTGCGTGCGATTTTTGCTCCTGTTTGCGTTTATCGCATATGGAGGAGAAGACTTAATGACGAACTCTATGGGCTGTACAGTGACATGGGTCCAGCATCTACGGATAAAATGCTTAAGATGGGGGGGCCATATAGAGCGTATGGACACCACTTTTGAATCTGTGTCATTGAGACAACGCAACAGAGGACGACATAGATTACAGTGGTGCACACAAGTGTAGAAGTACTTCAATCAGCTTGGAGTGTGCAACTGGAGACAGCTGGCGAAAGATCGTGCTGGCTGAAGAGGCAGGTTGGTTGAGGCCCAGGTCCACCCCCGACTGTAGCGCCACAAGAACAACAACAACTTGATTACTCAATGACCTTTTGAGCCCAAAGAAACTCCTATTGGCAGGATTGTTCCTGCATTTGATTTCGGAAGTGATGCTGTTGGCCCTACTTGTCGTGGAGCCGAATTAGATGAAGTTCTCTGCCACCTCGAAGTGTCTGATGTCTAATGTGAAGCTCTATCCATGACGTCGATTTTGTGTTGTGTAAGGCATATATTTCGTTTTGCCCTCATTCACCGCCAGACCCATTTCAACCTTTTTCTCTTCAATGCCAGCGTCATTGATGATTTATCGTGTTCGTCAACTCACGTGAATCTTATCGGCAGTTGAACGAACTTTGGATAGATGTGCCATCTCTCGTATGGACTTGTGAGAGTTCTTCCCAAGAATGATGTTAAAGAATTCACAAGAAAGCTTGTCGCCTTGTCTAAAACCTTTTTTGAGATTGCAGGTGAGTTCGTTGCCCACCTTGACGGTGCAGCAAGAGTTCTTATGGATACTGTCATACACGGCCTTAGGAGGAGTCTCTGTCTTTTAAGACAACATCTCAGACTGGTTCTTGGGATAGCTCCCAAGAATTTAGTCAGCGGTCTCCTGACTATGGATGTATGGATCCCGTGGTATATGGCATTAACGGCAGATTATCACATAAATCCAAACATACACATGTCATTCTTCTTCTTCTTCTTTTTCTAATTGTGGCGCTACGGGGTCGACCTGGGCCTCAACCAACATGCCTCTTCAGCCAGCACGATCTTTCGCCAGCTGTCTCCAGTTGCGCACTCCAAGTTGGTTGAGGTCCATCTGCACTTGTGTGCGCCACTTTAGTCTAGGTCGTCCTCTGTTGCGTTTTCCCAATGGCTCGGATTCAAAGACTTTTCGGGCCGGAACAATGGTGTCCATACGCCCTACATGGCCTAGCCGTCTTAAGCGTTGTATCCGTAGACGCTTGACCAGGCGCATGTCGCTGTACAGCCCACACATGTACACATGTTATTCACGTCCTTAAAATTGAATAGAGAATGGGTGGTTTTTGTATTTCTGTACTTCTTGGGTCCTTTCAGCCGTAAAGTGAAGGTCTGGTCTATTGCAGACTTCGCCTTGGCCTGAAAATTGGGTTCGGGTGCTTACACACTACGCAATATTGAGGAGACTGATCCGCCTATAGTTGGCGCGGTCAAAGTGATCACACGACAATAAGATTCCAATTACTGGGCATGCTAAACTTAACACACCGACTGACCACACTGGCAATAAACTGCCGGAAATCCGTTCATCAGTGATGTGGTCCTTCTGATGTCCGGTCAGTCGAATATGTAAGTTTTGTGTCACTTAAAGCCACAAGAAATAACAGCCTAAGTTCTTCAGCAACTGCTGCTATCTCCTAAGAGATGGGTTTCCAATTTATCAGTTCACCGGTAATTCTAAGTCTCCTTTGCAAAACCTAGTCCTGCTTCAGCTGAGACGCATTAGTCATAGCAAATTGCCCTAAACTTGTGAACTCCGAACCACTAGCACTCCTTTCGTTCTCATTTAGCCCACTAATGGCAATCATCTGAAATTTCTACGCAACAGAAGTAGGCACTCCATAACGAAGCACTCGCTGAAAGTGAACATGAAGCCATTGAATCCAGGGGGAAGGGATTTCACCAGCTCGTGACTACGCCTTTCCAAAGTCAGCTCGAAAATGTCACGAAAAAATATGAAGTCTCATCCCGATCCGTAGAAAAAGTGAAAGGTCTTCCACAAGCGATCGATCTGCGAGTGCCATCAAACCTCCACTAGACGATTCATCTTGAAGGAATGCATTGCCACAGACAGAGCCCCCATACGGGTCGCAACGAAAATCTAGTCTGCTGCTCCGCGCAACTCACAGACGAAGACGAGTAAGGCCGCGAGCTGTTGGCAACCGTACGACGTCACTCAGAGGTGCAATGGCTGAATTGGTTGTGCAACCCCAATTGCAAAGATATCTGTTGGATTGTTTTCCGTCTCTGTAAATTGTATCTCAAACAAGCAAATACACACAGCACCGACTTCCTCACTACCAACCGCCGCTGCAGCTAAGAGGGCTGCGGGGCAGACAACGCTGCCACGATGGCGTGCTCAACAATGGGAGGAATTTTAATGCACACCTTAGTCTCAGATGTGCAGATACTTTTCGGTTAAAGTGCATTTTTTGGCATTAGCCGACTGTGTTTGATGTGCTGAGGTTGGGGCTGGTGCCAGAGCACGTCTGTGTATTTTCGCACGGCATTATGCAGATGCAGCGATGAGGTAATTAATCAAAATCCCCAAGATATGCTTTGAGAGCCAGCATGGGCATTCGAAGTGTGTGCCCCCTGACGGATTGCAGGCACTGCTGTGGTGGCGACGAGGTGGGGATGTCCCACACTTCCAGCTTTGATGGAGGCGGCGGTGCACCAGCTGCGGGATCACACGGCAACCACGTACTTGTTGTGACTTTTATGAATTTCATTGCAATTTTTGTTTTCTTCATTATTTACATAAGCACACGAGACGGCTTCGGGTAAAGCCATTTGGGTGCTTCACCTCATTGGAAGAGGTGTGGGCCGCTTTGGGCTGAGAATTTATGAATTTTTTCTCACTTGCGGAGTGAAGGTGCCCGTCTGTAACTCATTGAAAGACTAATCCAGGAATTGATTAATTGCATAGTTAATTAGGAGACTTATTTAGTATGTTCGTCACCGACGTGGTGAAAATGCGAGGCAAACACGCCTTTAGACCAGGTTCCTTTCCCGGATAGAGCACCTTTTAGGAGATGCTGACAATACTCTTAGAGTGAAAACTGCAGCCGCTTGAAATTGTTAAAAACCTTTAAGTGCTTTTTACACATGCGAGAAGAGTAGGGCGCCCAACAAGAGTAGTTGTTGAGGAAACTAGACCGCTTGTGGACATTCGCATTATTCACTACACAGTCAATCACAAAAGTTTACATACAGAACTTGATAACATTATATAACTCATTTTTTTTTAAATTTCCATTTGCACTGCTTATTACACTAAGGACAAGATAAAAAAGACCTGTGTAACTTGAATGGAAAATCCTTCAAATAATAACCAAAAGGCTTAAGTACAATTCAGAGATGAAATGAATGAAGTTATTGAAATAAATTAAAAATAGCAAGAATTCAATATTTAATTGAGTAACATTTTGCTGCAACAATCAACTTTTTGGTTTCATCAGAAGTGAGTTTGGCCCGTTCAGTAGTGATTGCAGATTTCAATGTATTTTTGGAGGATATTTTTTTTATTTTCTTTCCCTCCTATCCACTAAGCCCCATTGACTTTCGACCAGATTTTATATCGGGGATCAGTGTAGGTTCGCTGTACAAAAACCATTCATTCAGGATTATTTGCTAGAAAACTAATTTTGACCGTTCCATACCAAAGCCCTGTGTCAATTGTGAATTTGAAATGTTGAAGTAGCCATATTTATCCATTTTATTCTTATTATGATCTCCATTTCCAGACTCAGACATACTTCTTCTTCTCCCTGTGGCGCTACAGTCCGGGGTGGACCTGTGCCTCAAACCACATGCCTTCCCAGCCAGCACGATCTTTCGCTAGCTGCCTCCAGTCGCGCACTCCAAGCTGATTGAAGTGCTTCTACACTTGTGTGCACCACTTCAATCTATGTCGTCCTCTGTTGCGTTGTCCCAATGACACAGATTCAAAAACTTTTCGGGCCGGAGCAGTGGTGTCAATACGCTCTACATGGCCTAGCCATCTTAACCGTTGTATCCGCAGACGCTTGACCAGGCTCATGTCATTGTACAGCCCATAGAGTTCGTCGTTAAATCTTCTCCTCCAGATGCCATCAACGCAAAGATGACCAAAAACCGCACACAAAACTAGAGACTAAGGGCTTCCTCATCCGCCTTTGCTAACGTCCAAGATACCGCGCCATAAAGTAGGACCGGGATGATCAGGCTGTTGTATAAAGCGTCCGAGACGTCGATGTTGTGTGTCCTTCCTTGATGACAGCATGTACTTTCTTTTGCCCTCATTAACCGCCAAACCCATTTAAGCCGCTTCCACTTCAATGCCAGCAAAAGCCTCAAACAAACGGCTAGCTGTGTTCGTCCAATCACATCAATGTCATCAGCGTAAGTAGCAATTGAACTGACTTCTGGAAGATCGTGCCTCTGGTGTTGACTTGTGTGTTACGCACGATCTTCTAAGAAATCCTATTAAAGAAGTCACAGGACAGAGCGTCGCCTTGTCTAAAACCTTTTTTGGCATTGAAGGTCTCGGTGAGTTCGTTACCGACCTTGACGGAGCAGCGAGAGCTCTCCATCGTCATCCTATGCAATCTGACGAGTTTTGTAGGAATGCCAAAAGTAGACATGGCATTGTATACCTCATCTCTATGCACACTGTCATATGCGGCCTTGAAATCGACAAATAGGTGGTGAGTGTCGATTTGCACTTCTTGAGTCTTTTCCAGGATCTGCAGTGATGTGAAGATCTGGCCTATTATGGACTTCCCTGGCCTGAAACCACACTGATAGGGACCTATCAGGTCACGGACAAACGGTTTCAGACACTCACACAATCCGGCAGAGAGGATCTTACGTATGTGATGTTAACAAGACTGATCATTCCATAATTGGCGCAGTCAAAGGAGTATCCTTTCTTGTGAACCGGGTAAACGGCGCTGAGATTCCACTCATCGAGCATGCTGTCCTCCGGCCATATTTTGCAGAGAAGCTGGTGCATGCGCCCAGCCAGGTCATCTCCAGCTGCTTTAAATAGTTCTGCGGACAGTCCGTCCGCTCCAGCAGCTTTGTTCGACTTCAGCTTGGATATTGCTATATTCACCTTGTCTAAGTCGTGGGGACGGGATGATTTGCTATCATCGTCCAAATCGATTGCAGCATTCTGCGTAACAGCGGAATTTGGACCGTCATCGCCGTTAAGGAGTCTGTAGAAATGATTCTTCCACATTCTCAGCACAGACTGCGACTCTACTACGAGTTGTCCGTTTTGGTCCCGGCAGGCCCTGGTCCGAACTTTGTATCTGTTTAACCTGTTTAACCTTTCGGTAAAACTTTCGGACTTCATTCCTGCCATAACCCACTTCCTCGACCGTGTGCTTCTTATGCTCCTTCTGTTTCCTTCTGAGAAGCCGGTGCTCTTCCTTTCTTCTCTGTTCTTAGGGCTCACGAACAGTCCTCGTTGTTCGATGCAGCGTCGCCTTATAGGCGTCTTGTTTGGATGCTTGCGCTTGCCTGCACTAGTCGTCAAACCATGGGTTTCTTCTGGGTGGTGACGTGAAACTCAGCACCATGGGTAGCAGGTCTTTCGTAAAAAACATAAGGAATTCAGCCTCGTCTTCTATCCCAACGCTCATTTGCAATGGCATTCCAGCTGTCAGCTCTTTGGACAAAGCTAATCTGCTTGCTGCACACTTTGCAGCTACCTCAACGCTGCCAGATAACACTTTGTCCCAGCCTGTACTTGAGAGCGTAAATTTCTCTATGGGGCAAATCCACTTTCGCACGCGTATAGTAGCAAGAGTACTTAAAGATCTAAACATACACAAATCAGCTGGCCTGGATGGTATACCCTCTGTTCTTCTGAGGAGGTGTTCTACTACGCTGGCAAAACCACTGCGTAAGCTTTTCCATCTGTCCTACTCTTCAGTGCTCTCTCCGAGTAAGTGGAAAACTGCATTTGTCCAGCCCGTCCCTAAAAAGGGCGATTCTTCGTCACCCACCTGCTACCTCCTACCCATAGCACTAACGTCCCTTCTCTCCAAGGTCATGGAAACGCTGATAAACCGTCAGCTTATGAAATATCTTGAGTCCCGGAAGCTTCCTAATGACCGGCAGTACGGCTTCCGAAGCAATCGTTCCTCTGGTAATCTGATGGCATATCTCACTAAAAAGTGGAACCAATCTTTGCACAATTTAGGAGAAAGCAAGATTGTTGCGCTTGATATTTCAAAGGCATTTGACAGGGTCAGGCATCAGGCTCTCTTGTCGAAAATGCGTGCTTTTGGAATCGATGAGTCTCTTCTTCAATGGATTAAAAATTACATTTCGAATCGTTCAATACAAGTCGTTTTGGATGGATTCAAGTCTGATATTCACCATATTAACGCTGGCATTCCCCAGGGCTCTGTTTTGTCTCCGACACTCTTCCTCATTTTTATAAATGATCTCTTGTCTGCTACTTCTAATCCTATTCATGTACAATGGACCAGTATTTGCGTCTGAGTGCTCCAGTGTAGTTGATCCCAACCTCCAACAAAAAAAAAACAAAAATCCTATTCATTCCTTCGCTGATGACAGTACCCTTAGCTTTTCATATTCGTTCCTTGGCTCACGTCCCTCCATTTCGGCCATAGACTCGGAACGGCAGCGTGTGTTAAGCACATTAACATTAACACATTAACAATTCCGACCTTGACAGCATACTTGATTGGGGAAATAAGAATAGAGTGGAATTTAATGCTTCCAAAATCCAGTGCTGTCTACTATCCATGAACGGCACTTGCGTTGTTGAAACCGAAATACTTTCCATCCTCGGTATGTGTATCAACCCAACAATTAGTTGGAACGATCACATATTTGAGGTCGCCAAAAATGCTGCGAAATGTCTAGGCCTCCTTAAACGATGCAAGAAGTACTTCACCCCCTCTGATCTGGCTACAATATACAAGGCCTACATACGCCCAAAACTTGAGTATAACGCTCCTATTTGGTCAGGTGATTCTCAGTGCACCTGCTGGATAGAATTAAAAAGCGAGCGATAAAACTTATAGGTGACAGTAATATTGCGAAGTCGATTGACTCGTTAGAACACCGACGTAATGTCGCATCGTTGTCACTCTTTTATCGCTATTTTAACAAGAAATGCTCAGATGAATTAGCTAGTTGCATTCCCCTCCCTTCAAGAATTAACCCGCAATACTCGCCTCGCTAGGAATGCCCACCAATTCACCCATAAGCCCTCTTTCGGACGTACAGTCAAATTCAGAGACTCGTTCTTTAGCCGCACTACACGAATCTGAAATGCTCTTTCCAGCTCGAATTTTCCTCCTCATTACAATCCACAGGCATTTAAAACCAATGTGCATCGGTAACTCCTCTCCCTCTCTTCCTCTATATCATCGGACCGTGCTGTGACTTGACCCGGTCACTTAAGGGTACTCGCAACCCCTTTTGCACGCGTCAATTATAAAAAAAAACAAAAAAAAAAATCGTAGAATAACTGTGCGCGAGTTTGAGCAAAAGTTGAGTTTATAATAAAGTGATAGGAAATGTTATAAAAAGCGGCTTGACTAGTACATGAAATACAAAATAAATTCGTATCAGCGCTTTCTGAATTGCATTTTAAAACCTATGAACTCGACTCACTTTTTAGGTAAAGCTTTGCATAATGGATTGTTTACAATACGTTACGTCGATTGAAGACGTTCGCCGCCCTTTAAGGTGACCCACGCCAAAAATCTCCCAAAGCTGAGATGTATCAAAAGGAAATTATGCTATCAGTTTAATGGAATTCGCAGAGTGATGAAAATTGTAAGCTGCTCCGAAGGAATCGAACGGTTCATTGCGATGTCTACTGTCGACAACTAATAATAATAATAATAATTGTTGGTGCGGCAGTCCACAGGGCGACCAGGGCCTAGCTTGCTCATCAACTACTCGTGTGCGCGGCTACTGTTCTCTCACGAGAAGAAGGGATCTACAGTTTTTTGACGACTCCGAACGGCGAAGTTTGAGAAGCTTTCTAAGACAGTTATTACTGTTGTCAGCAGCTCGAAAGAGGTGGTGCCGTGAAAATTCGAGGTGTTCTAGGAATCGAACCTAGACCCTTCGGCGTGTGAGCATCGCACTCTACTCACTACGCCACGGCGGCCACTGTCAACAACTGGACGAATAAAATGCAGCGATAAACAAAAAACGGCTTCAATTGTCCAATCACAGAGTTGTCATATTCCACCAGGACAACACTTGACCGCACACATCTTTGGTCACTCGCCAAAAAATAAAAGAGTTTGGATAGGAGTTGCTTGTCCAAGAGCTCATCTTGAATCGCTTGGAAAACATAGGAACTCTCTCTCTCGCACTTTGTTCCAATGGCATGAAAAATATCTAAGGCTTACCAAATTATAAAGTCTTTGCTATGGTCCAAGGACAAAACCCATTCGCCAACGAAAAGCTAGATATTTTCCAACTAAATTGATGACAAGTTTCATAACTTCACACTCAATGAGATCCCAAATACGACGACATGGCCTCCCTTCACTGATCACGTCATCAATCAAAACATTTCATCGGCCTTGTTGCGTCTGAGTAATGACCGTCTGCGTGAGAATGCAGGAAAAAATCTTAATTGCGCACATTTGAAGAGGCATTAAGCAGCATCAACCTGGACCTTAACCATGTCGTTTGACGTTTAGCGGTTGAGTAAGAGCTCATCAATCTCAGATGGAAAGAGGATATGGGAGAGATTTGAGGGGGAACTGTTGTTTTCTACAGATTGCTCACCGCTTGTCATTCATAAAATGTGCAATTCGTTCCGTTTTGAGCATCATTCATGTCAGCCAAAAACGTGACCTCGATGTTATCTCTAAGTCACTGTTTGCAACATTGTGTGTAACACGTCGTTAACCCTAGAGCGTAAATTTGACAGAAAAATATTCCCCAAGATGTCATTTAAAGGCTTAACACAGCGGCTCATGACCACACATGTTTGTGGGCAGCCAGTAAACCGTGGCTGCTTCATATTTGTTCACTTCCGTCAATCAATGGTCAGTCATAAGCAAAACATTGTTTAAGACCATAAAGAAGACCGCTGAAAGGAGACGCATTTGACATTGTCGGCGAAGAATGCGAATCAATCATGAGAAAGCGGAACCGGAGCGACGTAACAAGCGAAAGCCATGAAAACCGAAAGTGCTTTGGACTGATTGCTTACCTTATGCGCATTGATTGATGCTTTGTGGATATTTTTCAAATGACAGGTGATGCGATCATTGCGTAAGATTGGGCCAAGAGATTTTTTTTAATGAATGAAGCAGCAGTATGTGATATTGCAGCTGATCTCTTAGAAAGTTCTGTGGGAAAAATAGAAAAATAATGGAACTTCAACTGCTATGTCTGCTAAGAGGCTTAGAAGTGCGTTTAAGAGCACACGTTCGAGGAAAAAATTGAAAGTTCGTTTATGAAGACATTTAAGAATTTACCTTTGGTCCGAAGATTTATTTTTCTTTTCCTGCGAATGAAGGGCTAATTATGGCTGTTTGTCTATGGAGCCGATCCATGAAAATATGAAAAAGAGAAAAATGTTTGTTTGCCGTACCTTTGCTTCTCTCATGTCGTCTAAGTGGGTGCATTCTATAAGTTCACTGAGTATTGCAAATCAAATCAATTTTACCTAACCGACGACGAGCACATTTAGAAGAGCACATTTTAGAATTCAAAAGAACGTTGCAAATCATAACAGAAATTGTTACCAGCTTGTTGTTTCGCAATCATCTGTCAAACTTGAATTATATTGAACCATTTAAAGATTGGCAATATTTCTCACTTCCTAACTGAGAGTTTTTTAATGGCCGCCCTGGAGTAGTGGGAAGTGTGCGACGCTCACACGCCGAAGAGTCTAGGTTCGATTCCCGGCTGAACACTTCGAATTTTGCACAGCACCACCTCTTTCGAGCTGCTGACAACACTCAAAGAGTAATAACTGTCTAAGAAAGCTTCTCAAACTTGGCCGTTCGGAGTCGGCAAAAAACAGTAGGTCCCTTCTACTCGTGAGAGAACAGAAGCGTGCACAATATGAGTAGTCGATGAGCAATAGCTAGCCTGGTCCTCCTGTTTACTGTAGCGCTACACAATTATTATTTTATTAATAACAAACAAAGCAACCTTATAAAAATTATAAAGCTCGAATAAGAATGGCAGCAGATATCAACTTTTATCGAGTAAGTACAAGGTTACCAAGTATCTCCCTTCCGCTTTTTTGATCTTCATTAAATGCTTCATAAAAAGTGTTACAGTGATCGGATCTAGTTCAAATATGCGCCGTTTTGTTTTAGACGGCAACTTCATAATACCCACCTCGTAGAAGCGAAGAACTCGGACAACTACTTTTCACAAGTCTCTTTCGAGTTCAACTTCACACCCCAGAGGGGTTCGCCATGGACAGGAACAGGTGGCAATTACTTGGCGCTACGTCCAAACTATATGGTGGATGCGATAAAGCCTCCCATCCGAGCTCCCGTAGAATTGTGTGGTCTGGCGTTGTCTGGTGGAACACTACACCCTTCCTGTTGGCCAATTCTGGACGCTTCTGGTCGATCGCCTGCTTCAAGCGGTCCAGTTGTTTGCAGTAGATAGTAGAATTAAGCGTCTGGCCATATGGGAGCAGCTCACAGTGGCTGATTCCCTTCCAAACCCACCAAAAACACAGCAAAACTTTCCTGGCCGTCAATCCCGGCCTGGCCACTGTTTGGGGCGATTCACCGGCCTTCAACCACGACCGTTTTCGCTTGATATTGTCGTATGTGATCCATTTTTCGTCGCCAGTTACCATCTGCTTCAAAAATAGGTCAAGTTCGTTCCGTTTCAGCAGCATATCGCAGTCGTTGATTCGATCTAGAAGGTTTTTTATCGTCAAATAATGCTGCACCCAAATATCAAGCTTTGTTTTGTATCCAGCCTTCTGCAGATTGTTGAAAATGGTTTGGTAACTAACTCCTATCTCCTGGGCTATGTCACGAAATGACATATGCCGGTCTAACTCGATGATTTCCATGATTCGATCGGTATTCGTCGTCACAGGTTTTCCGTTGGCTGGCTTATCCATGGTGTCGTTTTCACCGACCATTCCTACGTGGTCCTAGTGATAGAGTACCATCCCCCAAAACACCATTTAACTCACGGAACGTTTCTGTAGCGGATTTGTCTTTAACGAAGGAAAATTTTAAAATACCACTTGTTTCGGCTTTTGTGAAATCCATGTTCACACGTCTATAACTGTTGAACGCAAACTAATCATGCATAGCGTCGTAGGTCATGTCAAGAACTTTCAAATGATGTACAATATTGCCAAATACGGGCTCTGTGGCGCTTTGTACATAGCCAGAAAATTCAAAAGACAAAAAGGCGACAGTAAAGATCACACTAAAATTCATTACTAACTTGAGACGCGCGTTAATATTTTCCAAATCTTTAACAGATTCCGTTTGCTTAACCGGCCGATAGTTAAGTGTAGTTTGGTGAAATGAGGGAACCAGAACTAGTCACATGATTCAAGGAACCAGAACATGATTTAATGTCAGGCGAACATAGGAACAAAGGACCGATATGTGATATTTTATTGTTTCAGGGGCGAAATTATGTGGAGGAATCTTACTGGAATAAATGGTGGTGTCGGGGTTATGGTAGCAAATGAAATTTGGAATTTCGAATTCATGGAAAGTATCGTGAATAGGTAAATAAATAAAGTGAGCAAACTAGAAGTGCCAACAAACAAAGCTTTCCTATTTCTTTAACTGTATTCTTGTTCTTGTTTAAATGGTGTTCGCAAACTTTTTGTGCATTCATTTTGAGCCCCTTTTGACTTCAAATAAAATTTTACTTGTGGACGCTGTGGCGTATTAGGTAGAGTACGACACTCACATGCCGAAGGTCGAGTTTCGACTCCTTGCAGAACACTTCAAATTTTTCACGGCATCACCTGTTTCGAGTGGCCGCCGTGGAATAGTGGGTAGAGTGCGACGCTCACACGCCGAAGGGTCTAGGTTCGATTGCCAGCTCAACACCAATTTTTCGAATTTTTCACGGCGCCACCGATTTCGAGCTGCTGACAACACTCAAAGAGTAATAACTGTCTAAGTGAGCTTCTCAAATTTCGCCATTCGGAGTCGGCCAAAAACTGTAGGTCCCTTCTACTCGTGAGAGAGCAGTAGCGCGCTCAACACGAGTAGTTGATGAGCAAGCTGGGTTCTTTTCCCTGACTGCTTACAGCCAGAAAACTCCTTGTCACACCTGAGAGAGCACTCACAATAGGAGTGTCGGTGGCATATGCCATGCCTTGATTCCACCCAAATATTAAAATCACCCAGAAAGAAAAAAAATATGGGAGCGGTGTACAGTGTCAAATGTCTTTTTTCCTGACTTCGAAACCGAGTCTGGTAATGTCGGAGCTTTGAATCAGACTCTAAATAGAATTTTCGTCGTAAATTTGAGTTTATGTTTCTTTACCTAAGCACTCAAGCACGTTCAATAGCGGATGTAAGCCTTCATTTAATGATTGGAATGGTATGTGCCTTGTAAAAGCTTTTTTGGGTGTAATTGTGTACATTTAAATTTCAAACGTATTTGTATTGCAACAGCAAACGAAAATGTGTATTTTTTGTTTCAACTTCAAAACAGGGTTGTCGGTACCCTCTGATGCATCTAGCCACCATTATTCAATTCTTCCCGTACGGAGCTCGACACAAACCAAACGCAAAATTGCAAGAACGTAGTAAGATCGCAACTAAATGAAACAAGAAATAGTCCCATCATTTGGTATTCTCTACTTACGCCGACGCACAAACTGGGTGCAATTGCAATGCACGATTTTCAGTGTCTACCATATAATCATTATACCATTTCTTAACTGCTCTGTGTTTATGCATAAGGTGCTGCACTAAGTGATTGTAAATAATCAGAGTCGGTAGATTTCTTGCGAAGAAAGCAAAAAGTTTCAATGTGTCACGCATACTTTGCTGTTGCAAATTTTGTCTCTCTGACAGTCCAAAACCTCTATTTAAAAAAATTAGAAATATCACGAAAAGAGATAAGACTTCTATCTCAAAGCTTAAGATAAAATTAATGTAGTTCCTTGCGGAACAAAAGCGTATTTAGAATCGATACGAACTTACTTACTTGTTGGCGCAACCGTCCACAGGAGGACCAGAGCCTAGCTTACTCCTCAACTATTCGTGTTGTGCGCGCTACTGTTCTCTCACGAGCAAAAGGGACCTACAGATTTTTGCCGACTCCGAACGGCGAAGTTTAAGAAGCTCTCTTAGAAAGTTATTACTCTTTGAGTGTTGTCAGCGTCTCGAAAGAGGTGGTACGAACTTACGCAAAATAAAAATAAAGATGTCGGGCCCTATTTTGTATTGAAGATTTATTTTTAAATGATACGTAAAAACAGCCTCGTCGGAAACGACTACCTTTCCCCATTTCCCTTGTATTTTCGAATACCATCTCTATAACATGAGACCTCTCTATCAACGATCAAATCTTTGAGCCATTCGATATTTTGAAGAGACCTGAACCGGAGACTTGTCGCAAATGCTGCGTATTTAGGACAAATCATAACATTTTCGAAGAAGCAAATTCCAATGTTTTCGTCTTAAACTGATGCACACTAATTATTGCTGACGAATGTCAGAATGTGTTATGGCAATAAAGGGGTCCGAAAGTTTTACCGAAATGCTAAATTGCTATCCGGCGGATACAAGGTTCGGATCGACGACTGCCGGGATTCAAATGGACATATTGTATTAGAGTCGCAGTCTGTGCTGAGAATCTGAAAGGATCATTTCTGAAGACGATAACGGCCCAAATTCCGCTGTTACGCAGAATGCTGCACTCGATTTGGACGATGATAGACAAGAATTCCGTCCCCCCGACTTGGACGAGGTGAAGATAGCAATATCCAAGCTGAGGTCGAACAAATCTACTAGAGTGGACGGAATGTCCGCAGAACTATTTAAAGCAGCTGGAGATGACCTGGTTGGGCGCATGCACCAGCACATCTGTAAGATATGGTCGAAGGACAGCATACGCGATGAGTGGAATCTCAGCGTCGTTTGCCCGGTTCACAAGAAAGGAGACCCCTTTGATTGCGCCAACTACCGAGGGATTAGTCTCCTCAACATCGCATACAAGATCATCTCTGCCGTATTGTGTGAGCGCCTGAAACCGTTTGTCCATGACCTGATAGGTCCCTATCTGTGTGGTTTCAGGGCAGGGAAGTCCCTAATAAGCCATATCTTCACATTACGGTAGATCCTGGAGAAGACCCAAGAAGTGCAAATCGTCACCCACCACCTATTCGTCGATTTCAAGGCCGCATATGACAGTGCGCATAGAGACGAGCTATACAGTGCCATGTATAGTTTTGGCATTACTACCAAACTCGTCAGATTTTGTAGGATGACGATGGAGAACTCTCGCTATTCCGTCAAGGTCGGTAACGAGCTCACCGAGACCTTCAATGTGAAAAAAAAATTTTAACAAGGCGACGCACTGTCATGTGACTTCTTTAACATCATCCTCGAGAAGATCGTGCGTAACTAAGAAGTCAACACCACAGGCACGATCTTCCAGAAGTCAGTTCAATTGCTAGCTTACGCTGATAACATTGAGGTAATTCGATGAACACAGCGAGCCGTCAATGAGGCGTTTGCTGGCATTGAAGCGGAAGCGGCTAAAATGGGTCTGGCGGTAAATGAGGGCAAAACAAAATACATGCTGTCATCAAGGAAGGACACACAACATCGACGTCTCGGGCGGAGGGTCACACTAGGCAGCAAAAACTTCGAGGTTGTCAAGAACTTCGTCTACCTTGACAACAACAACATCATTACCGAAATCAAACGCAGAATCACTCTTGCCAATCGCTGTTTCTCTGGACTCAAGGCGCAATTGAGTAATAAAGCCCTCTCTCGAAGGACTAAGGTCGCTTCATACAACATTCTGATCATCCCGGTCCTACTTTATGGCGCGGAAACTTGGACGTTAGCAAAGGCGGATGAGGAAGCCCTTAGTCTTTTCGAGAGAAAAGTTTTGCGTGCGATTTTTGGTCCTGTTTGCGTTGATGGCATCTGGAGGAGAAGATTTAACGACGAACTCTGTGAGCTGTACAGCGACATGCGCCTGATCAAGCGTCTACGGATACAACGCTGAAGATGGCTAGGCCATGTAGAGCGTATTGACACCACTGCTCCTGTCCGAAAAGTTTTTGAATCCGAGCCATTGAGACAACGCAACAGAGGGCGGCCTAGGCTATGGTGGCGCACACAAGTGGGTAAGGACCTCAACCAACTTAGAGTGCGCGACTGGAGGCAGCTGGCGAAGGATCGTGCTGGCTGGAGAGGCATGTTGGTTGAGACCCGGACTGTAGCGCGAAAAGAAGAAGAAAAGAAGTAGGCTGTTGTTTCCAAGACTAGGCACAACTCGCAGATTGCGACATTTTTGAAAATGGACCGATCGTTTTTACTGAACTTATGTTGTTCTCGGCTGAACACCTTGAATTTTTCACGGAACCACCTCTTTCGAGCAACTGACAGCACTTAAAGCGTAATAACTGTCCAAGAATAAGCTTCTCAAACTTCGCTTGGATAAGACATAAAAGGAGGTTTTTTTAAACAAACATATTTTCACTTTATGTTTATTAGAAACAATATATTTGTTTTCGCGGCTCCTACTTCTGGAGGAAAGGTGAATGGAATGGAGAAGGAGTGGAAGTAAAGTAATCACTCAACTGAAAAATGCAACTAAGAAGATCAAACGATTGAAGGTTTTGTTTGCATAATCGCACGCTTCATGTATCCCAAACAATTCCAATTTTTGGTGTAAATTTGTGGCAGATTCCATAAAAAGACAGATAAAGATAAATTGAGTACTGCATTCTTCCTAAACGGCAGATATTTTGTACGGGTACGTTTGTGTGCTTACTTTCGTTTTGAAGCGTATAAGACAGAGGTGGATGGCGGAAGATTTCATGCGACGAATGTGTCTGTAACTTGAACTAAAAAGAAATTAGAAAATTATAAATCCAATCAAAGTCAAAATAATTTAGTTCACCAATAAATGTTCTTGACTGTGAAGCGTCAACAATTCAGAATTTCCAGCTTTCCGAGAGCATACAGAAGTGGAAAGCGTCGCAGTATCAATATCGATTGGAAGTGGATACTTACATATGTATATACTTCAAATAAATACTAATTCATACTTAGAAAGTAAGAAGAGAATAATTGCTAAACGAAAACGAACGTTATTCGGTGTTGGTCAGTTCATGTCTCCTTGAAGAGGAAAAGAAGCCAGTACACATCTTTTTGCAACTGCCTAAGCTCAGCCTTACACAGAAAACAAACACTATCACAATTTTACTGCACTGCCAAACATTACATCCACATAAATGTTCATCTATGAAGATATATGCATATGTAGAGACCATTTTAAAGTCCACTTACACAAAATTTGTTGATCATAATTGCCTGAGGGGTACTAAATTGCTGGTAAATGTTGGGAAGAAGAAAGCAGTCATCCGAAGCACATGGGAAAGAAACTCAATGCAGAGCAAAGCAATCACTGTTGGAATTTGAAGATACAGTTTCAAGGCCTTGTGAGTTTTTATTCGCACAGATTCCATTGAACCACATACGAGTACACCAGTGCCAGTGAAATGTAAACAAAACAGTTCGGTTCGTTAAGTTTTTAAGACAATTACCAGTGACCCGCATAGGCAATGCATTAAATTTTCGCCTCTCACAAATGTAGTGCAAAGAGTTGCATGCAGAGGTCGACTGTGGGATGCGCCCATCACTGAAGTTAAGCGCCTTGACATAATTTAACCAAACATTAAAAGCACGTTTCAAAAATACTCTCATTAAGTGTGTCCACACAAACAATTGGGTGTAAGAGTAATAAACGCGTCCACAATAAAGTTGTCCGTCATTCAACTGACAGTCAAGTGGACAATTGCCCTTTGCATCTCAATTTCATCAAGCACTTTGTGGGTCTCACTCCATGCGGCACGACTGCTCTTCATAAGCACCCCGATCTTCATCTGTACAGCATCTTGACCATGCACTTTCACTCGTGTCTGCGCCACTTCCCCTCTCCTCGAAGTGTCAATTATAATTCCCAAGGTCAATAAAGACGCGCCGCGGACGGGTGCATTCAACACCCGCGAGAAAAGCAATCGCTCGTTAAACACTGTCGAGTGCCATCTTCAGTCAACCGTTCACAATCGCTTTACGGTTCATGCATTCGGGACCCAATAATGGCTCCTATTACACGCTCTTTACATGTGTCTACACATGCGACTCTGGACAAGCCGCCGATGCAGTAGTTGCTGCATTTCCCTTTGGCACTAGACCCTCATATCCGTTTGTAAGAAAGGATATGACTGTCACGAGCTTCAGAGCAGTCAGCCAGCGCCAACGCACAAGGCAGTTTTCCGCTGCTTAGTGTCATAATTTGCAACCTTTATCGGTCGGTTGGTTCTGCTTTCTGGGTGAAACCATTTTTGACTCAAGCCGCCGCCGCCACCACCGCCGCATTTGGTTGTGTCGCAAGCAAAGAGAACCACAGACCATGTGTGTTTCCGGCGAAGTGTATGCTCTCGAGAGAACCCCTTCGCACCGCCGTGGAGTGCACGCCGTGCAATTAAAAATAATTTTGCACACCGTTTGCCTATGCAAATGAGGTTAACAATTACTCCGAAGATGTTGCGCGGCAAGTGTTTCGAAGGCAATGGCTGTTGCCACATCGTAGATCACATTCATGCGTGGCTGGGTCAGGGAATTGTGACATTTAGTGGTTTTTTTTTTCGTTGAACCAAATGATTGGAGATTGAGCATCAGCATGGAAGACCTGCTGCTGTGTGCCGTTTGCCAATTAAAGAAGAAGTAGCCGATTTATGAGGAAAAGTTTTAGGGAGGTTGTGTTTTAGGTTGTATTGTGTACAACAGTACACAATAAAATGTAGAGCTCTTGGAATGTGGAATGGAGTTGGGAATCGAAGCTAGACCTTCCGCGTGTGAGCGTCGCACTCTTCCCACTACGCCACGGCGGCCACCAGAACCAGGTGGCATGATCTCATCTCAAAAACAAGCTGATTTTGTATTTTCTCTAACAAGGGTACAACGAATATTATCTTGTACCCTGAGGGCCTTAAAGCCCAACTTGCCAACAAGCCAGGGCGAGAACGTTGACTATTATCTCTCTAGGATCGAATTTTAGACTGGAATTTCTTTTGCATTGGCTAGCAACACTTTAAAACCACTACTCGTCTTTAAAAGGCCGCTTCATTTTCACATTCGGTATTAAACTGTAGACCTCAGTTACAATTGCATTCATGTGCTTTGTAGGAAGACAAGCAATAACTCAAATTCTTCTCTTGTGAAATCGTGTCCAAATCTCCATTGGAGAAAGCCTAGTGCAAGTGGTGGTTTGAAAGATTGGCTTAAAGTGATAGGAAAGGTTTAATAATAATAATTGTTGGCGCTATAGTCCAAAGGGGGACCAGGGCCTAGCTTGCTCATCAACTACTCGTGTTGTGCGCGCTACTGTTCTCTCACGAGTGGAAGGGACCTACAGTTTTTTGCCGACTCCGAACGGCAAAATTTGAGAAGCTTTCTTAGACAGTTATTACTATTTGAGTGTTGTAAGCAGCTCGAAAGAGGTGGTGCCGTGAAATATTAGAAAAATTGGTGTTGAACTGGGAGTCGAACCTAGACTCTTCGGCGTGTGAACGTCGCACTCTACCCACTACGCCACGGCGACCACGAAAGGTTTAATGCTGACTATGAATTCATGCTGCCGCTGTCCGCTGCTGTTTTTGTAAGCTTAAATTATTATTTATTCCATCCGCAAATCCAAAACCCCTAATCCCCACAAAACACAAAGACAAAAATCTCGAGTCGTTCAAAAGTGTTCAGATTCCCGATTTCCCCAAACTTTCAAAGCGTCCATACACCCAAGCAGTCCGAAATCCCAAAATTTTAAAATTACAGAAATCAAAAATGCAACTGACGAAAATAAAGTTGACTTTATCCGAATTCGGTGCCAGCTCCAAGTTCTACAGCAACTCATTAGAGCAGAACAAGGTGGACATCACACGCCATTTCCTCTGAATGTCCTTTAAACGGCCTTCAATTTCGGGATGTGTCTATCGAACTTTAGGGATTTTGAGCGTATCGAAATATTGTTTTTCGGGATTTCGTACCCAACCGCCATTAGAAGTTATAGATCCAGACCTTTAGAGATCCTATTTAAATACGCCTTATGTCAAGGCATTCCAGACAGTTCTTAACACAAAATGTGCAAATACAAGGCCTCAGAAAATTCAAAATTCACATGTTTTCAAAAATTTCCGAAAAATCAGAATTCCGAAATTGGAATCAAACCAAGTTGGGGCTCAGGAGTTGTAGTGTTGGCATTTAATTTTTGAGTACAAGCATTTGACTGCGGAACTTGAAAAGAGATTGAAATTCATACAACACCTGCCATGGCGTTGCTTAGGCCTAGGGACCTGAAGGCTGCTTTTAAGGCTTAGCGGGAGAATCTAGAGCACTTTGAGGTGAACGTCTTTCCAAGATTCTAAGCTTCTTCAGCAAATAAGCGTTTCAACAGCGTATGCTGTTGTTTCTTTCCAAGGTAGAGGAGAGTCAACTGCTTGCTGCTGACTCCAAACGGGAAGTTTTAGAAAATTTTCTTCGTTCAATGACATCAGCAAATCGCAGTAAAAATAATTGTTTGGTTGAACCAATCCCGCCAAAGACGTTTTGTGTGTTGTTCATTAACAGAAATCTGAAATCCAAAGTTCCGATATATTTAACGTCCTAATACCCTGTTAAGGAATGTACGGTTGGGAACTTGTAAATTTCGAAAGACGAACATTTATTGCATATTGCAAGAGCTTTTCGATTTCAGAGCCCTTGCCATTTTGAAACCTTGGGTTTCGATATGTACCTCAGCTCCGTTTATAAAATATTCTTTTTGGCAGTTTCATATTCACCTTGTTTTATTCCACTCCATGTTCGATTCATAAGTGAAGATCAAAAGTTTGGAGTATTTTATAATTTGTGTTAATTCAACATCATCGGTTGAAGGGCTCTGTTTCCCAAGTGATCACCATTGTCTTGGAGTGAAAGCCACTCATACCAGGTGGCAGGAATAACAATAATAATTGTTGGATAATAATTGGAGCGACAGTCCACTGAGGGATCAGGGTCTATCTTGCTCATCAACTACTCATGCTATGCGCGCTACTGTTCTCTCACGACAAGAAGGGACCCATTGCTTTTTTACCAACACCGAACGGCGAAATTTTGAGAAGCTCTATTTTTTATCTTCAACAGTTATTAATCTTTGAGTTGTCAGCAGCTCGAAAGAGGTGGTGCCGTGCAAAATTCGAAAAAATTCGTGTTAATCTGGAAATCGAACCTAGACCTTCGCCGTGTGAGCGTCGCTCTTTACCCACTACGCCACGCCGACCACCAGGACCAGGTGGCAGGATCTCATCTCAAAAACAAGCTGATTTTTTGTTTTTTCTACTAAGGGTTCAACTAATATTATCTAGTACCCTGAGGGGCTTAAGTACCAACTGGCCAGCAAGCCAGGGCGAGAACGTTGACTATTATCTCTCTAGGATCAAATCCTAGACTGAAATTTGCATTGTCTGGCAACATTTGAAAACCTTTACTCGTCCTTAAAAGGCCGCATAATTTTTACAGTCGGTATTAAACTGTTGACCTCATTTATAGTTGCATTCATTTATTTTGTAGGAAGACAAGCAGTAACTCAAATTCTTTTTTTGTGAAATCGTGTCCAAGTCCCCATTGAATCGTTGGACACCGTTACATGAACTCAACTGAAACCCTTGACTTACCAGTGATAATGACAGCTCCATTCCATCGATGTGGTATCCCCATAGCTTCCTTTCTGTAGTCTGTACTATTCTTTAAGGATTTCAAAATCCACTTTCCACAGAAACACTCTAAACCGAACAAAGTTAGGCACACCAGATATTCACTTCTCAATTTTCAATTCACAGAAACAACTCAAAGCAGAAAATCTTTGCGAACACGTATCAAAATTGGTCTCCTTTGAAATTAGAACCACACACAAAATTAAACTCAACTCAAGCACCTTCTAGTCCACGAGACGAAGCGCGGATTTTCAAACTTCATCGGTTACCGACTCGACGCGAAATGAAATTGTAAAATCGAAAGGAAAACCTCGCTGCTCATCGGCGGCGTTGTTGTCGTCGTTTATTAGCGATATCTTCGCATCATAATCGAGGTCTTTTGGTGGAGGCAGCCTCCTCGGCAGAACTGTGATGTGGTGGCGGGGGACTAACCTGCCTTGTAACCAGCGTCTAATGGTGGCTGCTTCTTCTATTGTTTGTCATTGTTGGTGGTGTACCGTGTGCTGTGTAAGGTTTCCCTCTCTTTGAGGCTGTATCTTGGCATCGTCGGGGATGGGGTCATCTTCTTCTTCGTCTTACACTTCGCTTTGCTTCTACTCGGTTTTTGCTTGTGTCGCCTTCTTCTACTGCTCGCTCTCTTGGAGCACGAATCCGTTCGCGCAATTCACATTTGATCGTGTAATCCCATGGAGCGCGGGTGATGGATTTTTCACTTTCAGCAGTGTGTTCCTCTTCGTCGTTGTCGTGGGCTGCGCTTACATCACTGCGATCGTGGTGCTGTTGTTTGGTTGCGCACGGTCTTCGGGGAACAATCGCGCGTCGAGGACACACGAGTGAGAAACATTCACTTACACCTATCCGCGGTAGGGCTGATGTGGGCTGCTTCTAGCATATTCTTGGTTGCGACGCGACACCCTATGTGTGTGCGGATGGGCATGGAGGTGAAATGGATGCGACCAGTGTACGGCTGGAGGGTCGTTCGTGGATGAGAATGGCGTGCACGGTGGGAGTGTGGGAACTCTGCGCTTAAAGACAACGATTTCGGTGGTGACTGAGGCTGGCTGCTTCCTCTTCTGGTTTTTCGGGTGATCAGCGACAATATGTCAGGAGGTAAAAAGGTTGCCACGGTGGATATTCGATTCTGTTGTCGCCTCGGGAATGCTAACCCCTTTCGAGAGGGATAGGCGAATGCGGGCTATGGAAGACGGGTTGATGCAGGGAATGCGGTGTGGTATCGCGTCTGTGGATCAAGTTTATGCGGATTTGGAAAGGTCAGAAAGATGTGGAATGTTGATTTGTTGTGGAATGTTGACATCTGGTAATGTGAATCACAAATTGCTGGGGGAACAGTTAGTACATAGTCTATCTGGCTTGAAGATCAAAAGTGATGGTGGTGGTGATATAAATCCAAAGCTTTGATTTATTGGCTGCATGAAATTGAAGCTGCGTCATACGAAGGTTGCCATTATATTTCGTGATTGGTCAACCCTAGTGTTGCAATCTGGCAACTGCTAGCTCTATCGTTAAGTTTGACATTTTTGAGGTTATACGTACTCAGAACGTTTTGACATACGAACGCTATTTGTGTTGTTTAGAGCAACTCAAAAGATTCATCTCGTCCAAAAAATAGAATTAACTCAACAACAGTGCATCGATGAACTTAATCCAGTTTTTGGGGATGAAGCTCCATAAAGGACCAGTGTTTATCGATGGTATGGTGAATTCAACCGAGGTCGCAGTTCACTCCAAGACGAATTTCGTGAAGGTCGTTCAAAATCAATGTTGTTCCGGAAACCATTGATGCTGTGCGCCAACTGATATTGCAAGATCGTCATGTGACCTATCGTGAGATTGAGACAACCTTAGGCATTGACCAGCATACATTCAATATTGCATGAACATTTGACAGACAAAAAAATTTTTTCGCGTTGGATCCCACACAATTTGCCAATCGCTCAAAAAGAGGCTCGTGTCGATTGGTCGAAAGAAATGCTCCAAAATTACGATCGCGGTGCTTCGAAACACGAATCGCCCGAAAGTAAACAGCAGTCGACTGTATGGGTGCTTCAAATTGAGCCAAATCCAACAAAAGTTGCTCGTGCACGAAGCACTTCCAAGCAAATGGTCGCCTGAGCTCTCACACATCGGCTCAAACAACTGCAAGTTAACACTTTGATCCAATCCTAAAATACACTGGACAAACAATACAACCTGGAATTGATAAACATTATGGTTTATGACCCAAGTGATCCCAAAATCCAAGAAACCATTTGAATATCGGAATGATTTTCAAACATGTGCAACGGTTCACATTTCAACCCCATCCACAACACGTCAGATTAAGAACACCGAGGTGACTTACTCCAAGCAGCATCATACAAAAAGCAATCGAGATCCAGACGTCGACTGGTCCAGTCCCCGGACGCCCCAGTCCTTGGACGGCCCAGTTGTGTTTGGCATTTCTTTTTTTTAAATATCTTAACTGTACCGTCTTTCAAATAAAGTTTTTTTTATTTTTACTTGGAAACAAATAAATTAATTTGGATTTTTGAGCACACAAAAAATCGATTTGATGCGTTATCCGTCGTATAGTCCTGACTTAGCACCGACTGACTTCATTTTATTCCCGTACGTAAGAAATAAAATGAGAGGACAACGTTTCTTGACACCTGAAGAAGGGGGTGATGAGTTCAGAATGCATGTTTTGGAGATACCTGAATCAGTGTGGCATAAGTGCTTCGACAATTGGTTCAAACGCATGCAGAAGTGTATATATCTTAATGGGGAACGTGAAAAACAATAAAGCTATTTTCGATGATTAATATTTCTTTTTTTTTTTCTCGAATCCCGAAGTATAAAAAGCAACCGTATTAAGGGTAAGCAAAACGTAAAAATATACTTTCAGTTTCTATTTATGAACTTTTTAAAAATACATAAAATTTTTCAACAAATCCATTTCATTAAACTAAGTCATTGCAAAAATCAAAGAACTTCTTGCATGATTTTGTTGCTTGGATTTTGTTAATCAGAAATAATATTGCGTTGCAAGGCTTTTGTTGGCTATAACCGCTGGAGTTTACCAAGTTTTGACACCTTTCAATTGGAATTTGGAGAGTTAGAAAACTACAGCCCAAAGTGCTTCGGTGCCGGTCGGTTTTGTTTCTGACACTGCTCGTTTTATATCGGCCTGCGATTGCGCAGGCCATTCCATCACATTGCATCATCCCGAAACTGTTTTTTTTATCTTTTTACTGGTGTGCTTGGCGTCATTATCGAATCATCTAAACCTACAGAAGCGGCATTTCTTCATCTATCTACGGGCGCATAACATTTTCAAAAATATTAACGTAGACGTGTTGATCCATGATGGGTTTGACCCATCATATGCTCCCAATTTCGTAATAAGAAACAGAAGCCCACACCATTACACTCGATCCCTTAAATCGCTTTATTTGAATATTTTGGGTAATACTTCGCTATTGAAGGTATTCTGACGCATAAACGAGATCCCTTTCGAACAACACGGTTTTACTGTGGTACTATTTTTTTACCGACACTACGCCTTGAAGTATTTTTAGATGAAATTGTAATCCAAAATACTGAGCTACGCACGTCCTTCATTCTTTTTCACAAATATAAGGAATTTACACTTTTTACAAACTTCAAATTTGAGAAAATTTTGTATATACCATTTGCGCTCATCGAGGGTTGTCATGAACTCGAAAGAATAAAAAATCCTAAAAAATACTCGGAATAACATATTCTTGATTTCAATGCCGCATATGACAGTGTGCGGCTGATCTCCTAGGAAGAACATACTATCAATGCCCCAGCTACCAAAATCGTCCAAGACACCAAGATCGTTCTAGGAGACTTCAACGGTCAGCTGGGAAAGGAGGACATCTTTGCTGGAGCCATCAGAAGACACAGCCTGCACGACAACACATTCGGAAACGGACATAAGCTGTTGGATTTCGCCTCGGGGAGGAACCTTTCTTTGCAGGCGATTCCCACACCTCAACATCCACAAAGCGACCTGGCGATCTTCTTATCAATCCACCGTCAACCAGATTGATCACGTTGCGATCGTGATATATTCTCAATTTCCGAACCTTCCGAGGTGCAAACATAGACTCGGATCATCACCTTGTTGTAGCCAAGGTAAGAACCCGGATATCGAGAGAGCAACGAACTCGAGACAGGCCAAAACGGTTTGACGTCGAAAAGCTACAATCGCAGCCGATTGCTGGGAATTTTGCTGACCGAGCCTCCTTGAAACTCGCTCAGAGTTCGACGCTGCATGCACTAAACATAGAAGAAGACTGGAAATGTTGTCAAAAAGCCATCGTCACGTCACCACCCGGAAGGAACCCATGGTTTGACGACAAGTGCAGACAAGCGCACGCAGCTAAACAAGGCGCCTATAAGGCGACGCTGCATCGAACAACGAGAGCTGTTCGTGAGCTCTACGAGCAGAGAAGAAGGGAAGATCACGGGTTTCTCAGAAAGAAAAAGAAGGAGCACGAGAAGCTCGCGGTCTATGAAATGTAAAGGTATTATGGCAAAAATGAAGCCCGAAAGTTTTACCGAAGCTGTCCGGTGGATACAAGGTTCGGACAGTAGCCTGCCGTGACCAAAGTGGACAACTTGTGGTAGAGGCGCAGATTGTGCTGAGGATCTAGAACACTCATTTCTGGAGAGTCTCTAACGGCGATGATGGCCCCAGTTCCGCTTTTAGGCAGAATGTTCCACTCAATTTGGACGATGATAAACAAGAATTTCATCCCCCTGACTTAGACGAGGTAAAGATAGCAATATCCAAGCTGAAGTCGAACAACGCTGCTGGAGTGAACGGACTGTCCGCAGAACTATTTAAAGGAGCTGGAGATGACCTGGTTGGGCGCATGCACCAGCTCATCGGTAAGATATGGTCGGAGGAAAGCATGCCCGATGAGTGGAATCTCAAAGTCGTTTGCCCGGTTCACAAGAAAGGAGACCCCTTTGACTGCGCCAATTATGGAATGATATGCCTCCTTAACATCACATACAACATCCTCTCTGCCGTATTGTGTGAGCGTCTGAAACCGTTTGTCTATGACCTGATAGGTCCCTATCAGTGTGGTTTCAGGCCAGGGAAGTCCACAATAGACCAGATTTTCACATTAAGGCAGATCCAAATTGACACTCACCACCTATTCGTCGATTTCAAGGCTGCATATGACAGTGTGCATAGAGATGAGCTATACAGTGCCATGTCTAGTTTTGGCATTCCTACCAAACTCGTCAGATTGTGTAGGATGACGATGGAGAACTCTCGCTGTTCCGTCAAGGTCGGTAACGAACTCACCGAGACCTTCAATGTCAAGAAAGGCTTAAGACAAGGAAACGCACTGTATGATGACATTGAGGTGATTGGATGAAACAGCGAGCCGTCAATGAGGCGTTTGCTGGCATTGAAGTGCAAGCGGCTAAAATTGGTCTGGCAGTAAATGAGGGCAAGACTAAGTACATGCTGTCATCAAGGAATGACATACATCGACGTCGCGGACAGAGCGTCACACTAGGCAGCAGAAACTTTAAGGTAGTCAAGGACTTCGTCTACCTCGGCTCTGCGGTAAACAGGGACAACAAAATCAGTACCGAAGTCAAACGCAGAATCACTCTTGCCAGTCGCTGTTTCTTTGGGCTCAAGTGGCAATTGATTAATGAAGCCCTCTCTCGAAGGACTAAGCTTGCTTTATATAACAGCTTGATCATCCCGATCCTACTTTATGGCGCGGAAACTTGGACGCTAGCAAAGGCGGATGAGGAAGTCCTTAGTTTTTTCAAGAGAAAATTTTGCGTGCGATTGTTGGTCCTGTTTGCGTTGATGGCATATGGAGGAGAAAATTTAACGACGAACTCTATGGGCTGTACAGCGACATGCGCCTGGTCAAGCGTCTTTAAGTACAACGCTTAAGATGTCTAGGCCATGTTGAGCGTATGGACACCATTCTCCGGCCGCAACAAAGCACGGCCTAGACTAAGGTGCCGCACACAAGTTGAGAAAGACCTCAACCAACTTGGAGTGCGCAACTGGAGACAACTGGCGAAAGATCGTGCTGGCAGGAGAGGCATGTTGGTTGAGGCCCAGGTCCACCCCTGACTTTAGTGCCACAGCAAGAAGAAGAAGAAGAAGAATAAGAACGTTCTCCGAAGAATGCAAGGGCTGTTCTTTCAGTGAACGAGGTGAAGAAACTAGTCACTGTGGCGTCGTTTGTAGAGTGCGATTTTCACGCGCCGAAGGTCTAGGTTCGATTCCCGATTTAAAACTTCGATTTTTTAACGGAGACACGTCTTACAAGCTGCTGACAAATTAAAAAAGTAATAACTATCTAAAAAAGAAAAACAGCTTCTCAAAATTTCGATGTTCGCAATTGGTTAAAAACTATGGGTCCCTTCTACTCGTGAGAGAACAGTAACGCGCACAGTATGAGTAGTTGATGAACAAGCTAGGCCCAGGTCCCTCTGTGGGCTGTCGCGCCATACAATTGTTATTATTAGATGAAAAAACTTATTTTCAAAGTTTCCCGGGGTATGATCTGCATCGATCAGAAAGATCATAGAGCCCAACGATAAAGAATCATTGGCGATTCGTTGCCGAATGTTTTTAAAAACGTCCATTTATGGCAGAACGATACTAGTTCTTGCATTAAGACAACGGACTAACGTAGACCTGTGGAGCTATCATCACCGCCAAATCGGTCAAACTAGAGTCCTATCAACAGTTTTCTTCCACTTTAGCCCTGTCTTTTTGTCTAGAAACATGAATAAGTCACTCCCCGAGCAAATGAAGAGGTCAACACTGCTCAAGACCTACTTTGCATGCCATGCAAGTACGAATTTTTTAGATCGTTTTAAAAAGTTGGAGGCCGCTTCTTTAAATATATGGAAGTGAGAAGTATAAACCAGCACTTTTCCAAGCCCTCTTACAACACGAATTGTTGTTATAGGACATATTTAAAAAATTACCATTTGGGGACTTCAATTTTTTGACACTCTTTTCATTCCATCTGCGCACCCAAACAAATTTTCGTACATTTAAGCTCTTTTATGTCAAGGGCATGGTAGGTGTTACATATTAGAGGCGTCTTGCTATAAAATGTTCGTTAACTCTTGGCTTCCCTTGATATTCAAATTCGGCACGCGCAATGTGTTAACATCTTAAGGCGGAATGGACCACCATTTGGCATAAAAAAAATACTGCCTGATGTTTCCACCACCATTACCGCCAAGTCGTGCCAACTCAAGTGTCTTTTATCTAAAGCTCAAGGCGGAAAGGGCAATTCTGCAAACCTCAACGAAACATTCCAATTCCCAGAGTCATTACTAGCTTCTTAACTCGCGCTTCTTCACGAAAAATGAAGTCTCGATACGTAATCCTCTTTTGCCGGCTATTATTTCACCCCCAAGGCGTTCGCCCGTCAAACGCCTTGCAATCGTTTATGAAAAGGTCATCAACTGCATACGCAACACCGTTAACTAAAAGAAGTCATTAAAGTCGTTCCATCCTCGCCTGCGTGGCCCTTCTCGTCCCCTCGTGGCACTCCACATTAAAACAAATAATTAAAAACAATTTCATAACCACACGCCACTATTCCGCTGCAATCGCGGTCGCGACCTGAGCGGTGGCCGGTAATCCATCCCGTCGCTGTGAGAAACTGTATCTCACTGAAGGTAAAGTGTTTCCAAATTTTTCGCTGCCGAGCCGAATGATTGATGATCGGCCGCTTGATACAGGCGAAACGAGAAGAAATTCAGTAGAAACTGCAAAGGGAGTATTCGACGCACCCACATCTCTGCCGGTGACGAGGGCGGACAGTGGTGATGGTGTAAAACGCCTTTTCATCGGTCAGGCGGACGCAGCTACTTTAAGACGAAGATGTGAAAGTGACCAAAGCGGGCGATGATTGTCCGCAATCATCTTCATCTTGTCTTACATGTTTGGAGGTGTGCCTTATCTGAGGGAATGTCAAAATCAACAAAATGTTCTTTAAATCCAGTTTAATTGGAGTCTGATGAGATCGGAAACCATCATTGGAATCTCAGGTGATCGTGGCAAACGAAGCGAATCAAATCGGTGCTTGTCGGTCGACCTTATGCAAGAGCCTGCGTCTCTTGTCGGGGCGTTCGAGATGCGCCAGCACGCCGATCAATCATTCCAAGCTGTCTCACAGGCAGTGGAGGTACTCTCTTCATATCCAGACATCCGCGCCTTTGTGTCTGCCCGGCGACGATGGTGGATCATTCATTTGCCACAGAGCTTGCGTCAGATCATGCGCAACTCGCTCCCAGTGACAGATGCGCCTTTTCAAAGCCGAGGTTGTCCCGGAAAACCAAAAGAAAGTCGCACAAACCACACCGCTGCGCCAACCACTATGCAAATATCGATGATGCTGTTCGCTTTTGTGCAGCGATCAATTGGACCGCTATCGGCGACCGCTGTCGGTGGTCGCAGTTTAGGGAAAAATTTGCAATTTTCCAACTTGGCATTGGGGCAAGTATCGATGTGAGATTGACCAGAGTATTAGCGTCAAAGAGGAGATCGCAATCACCGCCGAATGGCATAGAGTTCACGGAGCGGCGCGATGTGCCGGAAGAGACCTTGCGTGGGAAGCGACGGCGCGCCGTTGACGCAGAGTTCGCAATAATGGATGCGGCCGGGTAGCCATGTGAAAATGTGACGCGGTTATGGTGTTTTGTGTGTGATCCGCGGGGCTTGGAATTTAATTGCGCGCACGGAGGGCGCACGGCCATTTCATGAGGAAGTGCTGAGATACTGGCACAGAGGTGTCATGATTTTGGAATGAGTGCGCTTATGTAAGACCCCTGCTAAGTGGGACTTTCACATTTGTCTAACAATGACATAATTAAGGCGATGGGTGGAGGGTTGCCGCGGTGACAGTTTGCAGTGTTGATTTTCTCACGGATGCGCTATGGTGCAGTGATGGGAGTTTGCGAACAATGCGCTTAGTTTGCGTGCATTTCGGGCATTGGGTTCCGAGAGAGTGTCCCACTAAAGTGCGACCTTGGTCCATCGGCTAATGATATCTTTGACTAATTGAACTTTACGTGAATGTGACGGCCCGGTTTTGCGTTTTTGAGAATTTCAAAGGGACTGTCAAAGACTGACTGGGTTTGGAGAAGATAATATAGACGGCGGCAGACAACAATTCTTATTTCCATGGTTGAGAAGTCTGATGAAGATTCTATTAGTAAAGAATGTAAATTGGCACACCCGTTAACATTAACAATCGTGTTTCAATGGCAGCAGCTAAATATATCCCAAACTTGGAACTCTCAAGAAGGTAATCAAATCGCTGTTAAAAATTGTGAAAAGCCTACTAAATCCTATCCTTTCTACAACCAGAAAGGTACAAACAGATTTATGGGAGAGCCTGCGTCTCTTGTCGGGCGGTTGAGATGCGCCAGTACGCCGATCAATCATGCCAAGCTGTCTTGAAGGCAGTGGATTTACTCTCTCCATATCCAGACATCCGAGCCTTTGTGTCTTCCCGGGAAAAGTACAAACAAATTTAAAGTACAACAAGAGTACGTTGACTAACAAAACTAGCTAACACAGCCGTATACTCATTTTATAAACTAATATTTTAAGGGTATTCGCAAATCCGGAGAGGCTTGCTTGTGGCAGGAGGTGTTCTATTCCACACTTTCTTAACTCATTTAAGAACATAAACATATTAATGTACAAATTTAGAGTAACGTTCCATCAAAAGAATTTCTTTTCCTTCATATCCTGCAAATCTGATTTAAGTTTGTTCAGGGTAGTCGGTACTTCAACCGGACATCATCTCCTTTCTACATTTTCCCCCGACCTACGAGGGGCGGTCAAGAGAGGCCGAGAGAGCATTGAAGACGACCCCCGCTCCGGGGCCCAGGCTACTGCTTGTACAGGAGAAGGCATCAAATAAGTCGAAAAACATGTTCTTGAGGATGTCCGAATAAAGGTGAAAATGATGGCAGAGCTGACCAAGCTTTCAACTAATACCATTCACACCATTCTTCGTGACCATCTTAACCTTTCAAAGATCAGTGCCAGGTGGGTGCCACGAATGTTCAAACAAAAAGTGCGCCTCAAAATAACGTGAGAATCGCATGCTGTAAAGAGCTTTTGGAGATGTGTAATGAGAACGCGGACGGTGTTATGGATCGAATTGTTACTGGGGACGAAACATGGTTCACCACTGTGACCCTGAAAGTAAGCAAGATTCCATGCAGTGGCATAAAAAAGGAGCAGACTCCCCGACGAAGTTCAAAGTCTCTATGTCCGTCGGGAAGCTCATGGCCACAGTTTTTTGGGACTTAAAGGGAATCTTGCTCATTCAATACAAAAAAAGGTGAAACCGTCAACGGCACATCCTACACTTGCTTCTTCTTCTCCTTGTGGAACTACAGTCCGGGATGGACCTGGGCCTCAACCAACATGCCTCTCCAGCCAGCACGATCTTTCGCCAGCTGCCTCCAGTTGCGCAGTCCAAGTTGGTTGATGTCCTTCTCCACTTGTTTGCGCCACTTTAGTCTAGGTCGTCCTCTGTTGCGTTGACTTAATGGTGTCGATACGCTCTACATGGCCTAGCCATCTTAAGCGTTCTTGCACGCTTGACCAGCTGTATGTCGCTGTACAGCCCACAGAGTTCGTCGTTAAATCTTCTCCTCCAGATGCCATCAACGCAAACAGGACCAAAAATCGCACGCAAAACTTTTCTCTCCAAAAGACTAAGGGCTTCCTCATCCGCCTTTGTTAACGTCCAAGATTCCGCGCCATAAAGTGGGAGGGACGAGGATGATCAAGCTGATATATATAACACAAGCTTATTTCTTCAAGAGAGGACTTTATTACTCAATTGCCTCTTGAGACCAAAAGAACAGCGATTGGCAAGAGTGATTCTGGGTTTGATTTCGGTACTGATGTTGTTGTCCCTGTTTACGATTTAGACGAAGTCCTTGACTACTTCGATGTTTCTGCTGCCTAGTGTGACGCTCTGTCCGAGACGTCGATGTTGTGTGTCCTTTCTTGATGACAGCATATAATTTGTTTTGCCCTCATTTATCGCCAGACCCATTTTAGCCACTTCCACTCCAATGCCAGCAATGACGGCTCGCTGTTTCATCCAATCACCTCAATGTCATCAGCGTAAGCTAGCAATTGAACTGACTTCTGGAAGATCGTGCCTGTGGTGTTGACTTGGTAGTTACGCACGATCTTCTCGAGGATGATGTTAAAGAAGTCACATGACAGTGCGTCGCCTTGTCTAAAATTTTTTTTGACATTGAAAGTCTCGGTGAGTTCGGTACCGACCTTGACGGAACAGCGAGAGTTCTCCATCGTCATCCTACACAATCTGACGAGTTTGGTAGGAATGTCAAGACAAGACATGACACTGTATAGCTCGTTTCTATGCAGACTATCATATGCAGCCTTGAAATCGACGAATAGGTGGTGAGTGTCAATTTGCACTTCTTGGGTCTTTTCCAGGATCTGCCGTAATGTGAAGATCTGGTCTATTGTGGACTTCCCTGGCCTGAAACCACACTGATAGCGACCTATCAGGTCATGGACAAACGGTTTCAGACACCCACACAATCCGGTAGAGAGGATCTTGTATATGATGTTAATGAGACTGATCATTCGATAATTGGCGCAGTCAAAGGGGTCTCCTTTCTTGTGAACCGAGCATACGACGCTGAGATTCCACTCAACGCGTATGCTATCCTCCGACCATATCTTACGGATGGGCTGGTGCATGCGCCCAACCAGGTCATCTCCAGCTGCTTTAAATAGTTCTGCGGACAAGCCGTCCGCTCCAGCAGCTTTGTTCGACTTCAGCTTGGATATTGCTATATTCACCTTGTCTAAGTCAGGGGGACGGAATTCTTGTCTATTATCGTCCAAATCGAATGGAACATTCTTCCTAACAACGGAATTTGGGCCATTATCGCTGTTAAGAAGTCTACAGAAATTATCCTTCCAGATTCTCAGCACAGACTGCGACTCTACTACAAGTTGTCCGCTTTGGTCACGGCAGGTCTTTGTCCGAACCTATGTATAGCTCACGCACAACCCTCGTTGTCAGCGTCGCCTTATAGGCGTCTTGTTTAGCTGCGTGCGCTTGCCTGCTCTCGTGACGTGATGATGGCTTCTTGACAACATGTCCAGTCTTCTTCTATGCTTAGTGCAGGCAGCGTCGAACTCTGAGCGAGTTTCAGGGAGACTCGGCCGGCAAAGGTCCCAGCAATCGACTGCGATTGCAGCTTTTCGACGTCAAACCATTTTGGCCTTTCTCGACTCCGTTGCTCTTTCGATATCCGGGTTCTTACCTTGGCTACAACAAGGTGATGGTCCGAGTCGATGTTTGCACCTCGGAAGGTTCGGACATCGAGAAGACTGGAGGAGTGTCTGACGTCGATCGCAACATGATCAATCTGGTTGACGGTTGATTGATCAGGAGATCGCCAGGTCCCTTTGTGAATGTCCAGTTGTGGGAACCGCGTGCTAGCCACAGAGAGGTTCCGTCCCGAGGCGAATCCTGCGCTAGCCACAGAGAGGTTCCGCCCTTAGGCGAACCCTACGCTTTTACCTTGCATGATTTGCGGGAGGAAATTTAAAAGAAAAGACCGGGTAAACTCGCAGCGGATGTGTTGCTTCTTCATGACAACGCTCCAGTTCACACGGCGCGAGTTTCCAAGGCTGCTGCGCGAGATTGTGGTTTCGAAGAAATCCAACGCCCATCCTATATCCCAGACATTGTCACTACTGATTATTTCCTGTTTCCGATTTGAAAAAATGTCTTCGTGGGAAAAGATTTTCGGATGATGAAGAACTCAAGTCGGCAATAAATGGGTATTTGGTTTTTTAAGTGCTTAAAAAAGCTTATCTCAAGATGTAACAAATAAATTGATGTTAGGGAAGATTACATTGAAAAATAAAAGCAGTTTAAATTGAATTCGCATTTCCCTTCATATAGATATCGAGAACATATTTGGCTCCCCTCGTATGTATAATGTTGAGATGAACTGACTAAATCTCTTTTTTAAAAACTGTTCGCTTGTTGGGCTGCGCTATCGTGGGCGTTTGGCTAAGTTAAAAAAGGGAGGGAGTACTAAATATTCCCACTTTTGAAGCAGTCATTTATCGAAAGCTGGCCAGTAAATATCAGAGAACATCATAAATGTGTAAAGAGTCAGTTCTGTGTCGGCTCCAATGGTCAACCATTATTGGCAATGGAACTCATGTTCCATTGTGTTTCTCGACTTGGGAATTGCTGTCTTCTGCATGTGACCGTTTTTATTAACTAAGAGAAAATATGCGCAACACATTTTTCTCGATTTTTTTTTAACTCATTTTGAAACTGTGATACAAAATGGAAACTGAAACTTCGGTTTTCAAGTACAAAAGTAAAACTTATGGTAATTTGGGTAGAATTTAAAATTGACCATAAAAGTAAACAAATGAAAAAATCTTGCACAGAAAAAATTACATGAACTATTGCACATTGTTATTTTGTCAGTAAAGCACCTGTTCTGTATCTGCTTGTCCTGCTTCCTATTCAAAGAGTTTCTAGTTTACCAAATATACCGGTATAAAATGAGCGTTTTTTTTTACAAAATAAAACACTAATTATTAATGGGAAAGTAAAAACATTTTATTCAAAGTATTTGCCATTGTTTTCTACACATTTTGACCACTTTTCTGGCAATTTGTGAATACCACGCCAACAAAATTGTTCGTATTTTAAAGCTAGCCAATCAGACACCCAATGTTCCACCTCCTCGTAGGAATCAAAGTGCTGCTCAGGCAATGCATGTCCCATCGATGAAAACAAATGGTAGTCGGAAGGAGCCAAATCTACTGAATACGGCGGGTGGGGTAGCTGCTCCCAGCCGAACCGATTTTGCAAAATTACCTTACCGTGTCTTCTGGCCCATTATGGTCGTTTCTCGATCAATGCATGGTTCAAATTGATCATTTGTTATCGATAGCGATCAGTATTAATGGTTTCACCAGGTTTTAGGAGCTCGTGGTACAGCACACCTTTCTGGTCCCAACAAACAAACTAAACACAGCAATGTCTTCTTGCCGAATCGATCTGGTTTTGCAGTCGATGTTGACGGTTGTTGCAGATTAACCCATGATTTTGTCCGTTTAGGATTCTTAAAATAAATCCATTTTTCATCGCCAGTAACAATCCGATGCAAAACCGATTTTGTTTCGTGTCTTTGAAGCAAAATTTTTTCGGTTTTCCATCTGTCTTTCATTAAAATCATGTGTCACCCATTTTCCACACTTTTGGATCTTTCCCATAGCTTTTAAACGGTCAGAAATCGTTCGTTGTGCGTCGTTTAACATTGCTGCCATTTGCTTTTGACTCAAAGTGTCATCTCCATCCAATATCGTTTGCAATTCGGCGACTTCAAACTTTTTTGGTAATCTTCCACGTTCTTCATTTCCCACTTAAAAATCATTATTTCTGAGCCGTTGAAACCATATTTGCATGTTGCTTCTGATAGAGCATGATCACCATATGCCTCGACAAGCATTCGATGCGACTCTGCAGCACTTTTCTTCAAATGAAAACAAAAAATTAATGCTTTCCGCAAATAATCACTTTCTGGTACAAAATTCGACATTTTTAACACGATGAAAAAATATGATGTTGTCTGTCCAATGACTTGATGTATATTAAATATTTTTCACAGATGTCATAGCAAACAAACAAAAAAAAAATAAAGGCTACACATTTGTACCTTGACGCTCACTTCATACGGTATATCATAAGAGATTAAAAAATAGCATTTCTGAATTTGGACTATGTTCTTTTCAATGAATAAACAGAGTTACCTCCTTACAACGGACACTTCTATACAGCGGACAACCCTCACGATCCCGCGAGTGTTCGCTATAGAGGAGTTTCACTGTACTTAAGCTTATCCTACAACACCAACAGTTTAACGGCATGTTCCATATTTGGTGGGATACAAACTTAAGCCAGTGCCACCAAACAGATGCATTAAAAGAAGAAATTGTACAGCCAGTGCGACACAAACAGATCTTTTCAACAATAGGTGTGAAAAAAAAACTGACAGCGCCTTGCTAGCGTCTTTCTAATTCATTTCAGAATCCAAGGTTTATCAGAAAGGCGTGTAGTACTAAATTGAGTCAAATTCAGTATTAATTTAGCAGAATATTCACACAACCTCAGTGGTAAGGTGACTGATTGAGAACTTATTTCAAGAACATCAGTCATCGTCAAGAGTCAAAAGCTTCCTTTCCGTTTGAACATATGACCAAGATAGAGTCCCACAGACAGTGCTGGGTCTATAAGCGACTTTCCAAAGTGGTAAACCTGGAAGACACTGTCCTCCTCATAAGCTTTACCTTGATACACAATACTAGGCATTCATCCATGCCAATTCCTTTCCTGCCCGATTTCGATTACTAACAAATCAAATGGTTCATCGGTGAAGGTGCCCAGAGAATTTAAAACAAAGGTGTTCCAAAAATCAACCGACAACCAGCCGAACCTCTGAACAAAAGTGACGTTCCATCAACATTAATTTCCTTTTAAATTCGGCTATTCGCCCCTTCTGAGCTCCCCTTGAAGTCGTTTCTTCATTAAGTCGGTCATCAACCACGTCTGCTTCCTTGTGAAATATTGCTCCCTTTGAGCATCATTTGTGTGCACGAACTGCCACCGAGGGGACGCAACTTTCTCCTCATCATCTGCCTTCCCGCTTTAATTACCGCAGTATGAGCTTCAGCCAAGTCATGCCATCTTCCTGCAGCCACACAATCAAATGCCACCATATTCGTGCTGCAAACTATACAAGAAATCTATCCGCCACCGGCACGAGAAGCCTGCACCGACTCCGGGGCACGGCCGATGTAAATACCACCAACTGGAAGCCTTAATCAAATTCGCGGCAAAACCTCACCAGCCACGAATCGGTGCGCATTCATTTCACAGCGCATCTTCCACCAAGCCCTTTGAATGCCTTCGAAATCGTCCTCTCTGGCTGCTGTTGTTCCGTGTCTTTTGGTGCCTTCTATTGCATCCACAGAAACGATCTTCCATGGTGCTCATCCTCGCACACAGTCCTCCCGAGTTATGCAACGCGCCCGTGTCTTCGCGTGGCAATGTGTGGGCAAAAAATGCTCGTCCCCCAAAACCCGATCTCTGTGCTGTTGTGCGATGCCATTTGCGCGAGTCGATGGCAAATTGCCCAAGTTGACTTGCTGCCGGTCGCAAAGGAGCCTTCTTCGCGCTAACCAGGCACCCTGGAGGCCTCTTCAAATTGTTTGCCACAAACGATATTGCATAAGTGATGGCGGGACGTTGCGAACCGAGCTTCATTCCACGTCATAATTTTCTTGACAGTCATTTGATACCACATCCACCCAGACCTGCACCGAGCCCATCATGGGTGTCCCTGGCAACAGGAGCAGAAGCTATTTCCAATGCGATTTGCAGTGTCACCAGATCGACAGCACTCCTTCTGTGACAAGCCCCGCTCACCGGTGACGGAAAATGCATCATCTGCCCACATGCGACAGCTGTGACTTATTTCCACATTCGGCGATCAAAGTGGTGGTTGCTCGGCGGCCCTATCAAGTGTCGCTATCTGAAGAGTGGATGGTTTGGCATTTTTGCCGACCGCCGCCGTTTCATAAATCACAGACACAAGCGAGTGCAGAAATTTCTACGCCTGCGCTGTGACGATAGCGATCGATCGCCGGAATGGAGCAGTAAGTGCTTTAGCGCGCATACTTTGCAATTACGTTACGTGATCGCTGGTAGATGAGGCCGGGCGATGGGCAGGGACGTGCTGGGTATGAGCGCTTGCAAGTGGTTGCTCACAAGATGATGAGTGTCGGTTTGCGTGCAACGCCTACGAAACACGTCGCCGATGGCAAAGTGTGGCACATTGTGGGGGATTACGCGGCGATGGCATTTAATGATTGTGGCAGAGGTCAGGCGGGATTACTATTGAAGTGCAATTGACTCCGTACGTGCGGCTGTGTGTCGTCAGATGATCTGTGTCGGGATGAGCAGATGATTTGACGTCAAGAATGGCAGTACCCCTGATTGAAATGCCAAATCGATTGTGTGGAGGGACTGGGCTTGAAGCTGTATTTCCAGGGGTCTGCATCTAATGCTACCGCACGTCTAAAGACAGACGGGTTCTAAATATTTTTAAGAAGCTTTTACTGTTTTCATAAACAGTGAATGGTCAGGAAAATCAAGAAAGGTTATGGCAGCTATGAGGCTTTGACATTTTTTAGGGAGCCTGCTGAGCATAACTTGTAATTGATGTTAAGGGTTTGAAACTCCCACAAAGTTTTAAGCGTCAAGGTCTAAAGTTTGGTGTCTGCTTGAGAGCACCACTAGACTTGGATGACGATGAGTACGAATCCCACTGCTGCACAGAGGTTTACAATATCAAGATCGAAGACGATTAAAACTGCTGTAGCGGACAAAATCTTCAGAAAGATAATTTCTGAAAATCCTTGTCAGCATTTTTAGAATAATGTTGAAGAAATCTCCTTGCTATGATGAAGTTTAACTCAACGAGAACTTTAAAGTCAAAAAATGTAGACATCCCGACGTGCTTTTTTAAACATTGCCGTATAACGCTAAAGGGCTGGTCTTCCAAAAGTCCGATGAGCTGATGGCTTACAATGGGCCTTCAAAGACGCATTTGCTGTTAGGAAAATCGAATTCAATGCTGTCATCAAGAAAGAACTCACACCGCCGCACAGTGGGGCAGAAATGGCCCTTTAGCTGAGTTAACCAAAATATATTTTTCTAAAGGATTTGGGTGTGCTGAATTCAAATCCGAAGTCAAAATAACTGCAACTGCTCAGGTTTCCAAAAGAACCGTTATAACATTTTAAAAATGGTACTTGTTTGGTAGTTTTTGCGAAGTGAGGGGTTGGATTTACAAAATAAAATGAGCAATCATGGACTTATTATATTTATTTATTCTGCAGTCAATTTAAAATAAAATTATATAATAAATTAACAGTTTATTTACTTTATAAATTAAAATTTTGCAAGAACAGTATAACTTTACTTTGAGATAATTTACAAAGTTGGAAAATCTGAAAATAAAATATTTGGTGTATCTGGGTTTTAAATAAAAGTAAAACATTTTATTTACATTTTCAGGTTTGAATTTACAAATTATTCTGAGTTCGAAACTATTTCATGCCCATGTATCAATATCTTGTGAACTGATGTACTCATATAATACCAAGGATACAGTGATACAAACAATTTCGCAGTTTCAAGGCAATCATTTTTAAATTTTGGCACATCTATATTAAATCCGCTGGATAAGCACTGCAAAATTATCCGAAATTTTTTTTATCAGATTTACGTCTATACCAGTTATTTCGCTTGATTTGATTGCGTTTTTAAAGAAGCGCCTGGCCACATGTCCAGTGTTCGTATTGCCATATCCTGGCTTTTAAGTTTTGAGGTTGAGGAGATAAGGTTTCTTCTAATAATTCAGCAGTTCTTCTATCTCCAGAATCTCGAAAATCCATTTGAGCAGCAAACACAAGCTCTTCGGCGGATTTGTCCCTAAAATCGACTATTCTTTCACGTTTTCTCCCATTACTCAATTGATCAAAGCTTACCTGAGGACGTCTAGAGGGTTGTGCAAACATTGCGAAGTTTATTTTTTCTTGAAGCCAAAGTACACCTAAGTCTGTTTTTACACGGTAGATTGGTTCCAGAAGAAGCCGTGTGAAAAAAAAACCGTGTAAAAAAAGACATTGATCGTATACAAAAATGGGTGATTTGTTCCTAATCTCTAAAACCTATTAAAATGAGTGAAAAACAAGAATTTTTAAGAACAAGAATTCATGTTTATTTTATTAAATCAAATATATAATGCTTATTTTCACAAGCATAGTAATTAATGATAAAAAAGATATGCACTCTAATCTTAAAAGTAATATAAATTAAATGTATTGCAAGTTCAGGAACTTAACAACTATGTTGTGAACGAAAAGAATAGGTTATTCAATTTTTAAGGTAAAAAATAAAATAAAATAAAATAAGTGATAATCATAAATACAGCAACATAAATTTAATTGATGTCGTCATCAGTTATTCGCATTCGCTTGCTTCGAAGGCGTATACATTCACTATCATCGCTGGAATAATTTTGAACTGGACTTTCTCTTGCTCGTTCGGCATCTACATTTTGAAAAATGAACTCTGTTATGAGCCGTTGTTCGCCAATTCTTGCTACCTCTTTGTATAATTCCTTATAACGAGCCATACAAGAATTCAGCTCACGTTGGAATTGTGCAGCTCTTTCGACATTGGGATCATTTTTGACGAAATGGTGTCCTAATTTATTTGCAAGTTGAAGCCCTTCTTGAATTAAATTTTCAGTTAATTTTACAGGTTCTTCACTATCACTGCTTTCTATAACATCAGCATTCTGTGAGGCAAAATGTAATATTTCGTCTTCGCTAAGAACTTTATCAATCATCAGTTCATCAATGTCATCAGATACCAAGTCATCAAAACCCTCCACACCAACTGCGTGTGCTAAAGCAATTATATTGGGATATTCGTTTGTATTTTTCTCCACAGGATTTTTACTTTTTACACATTCTGGCCAAATTGCTCTCCAACATCCGTTTAAGGTTGATGGTCGTAAATCTGACAATGCTAAAGCAGCATGTGTAACGCAATCTTTGATAGAAAACTTTTTCCAGGCATCAATTACTGTTAGAGTTTTATCCCTATCCAAAGTGTCCAAAATGTACTGGAATGTTCGTTTAATATAATAAGTTTTGAATGTTGCGATAATTCCTTGGTCCAGTGGTTGGATTAGGGATGTGGTATTTGGTGGCAGGAAAAAAACTTGTACATTTTCGTGTTCCAACTGAGGATGCCCGGGTGCATTGTCTACCAACAGAAGAACTTTAAATTCTAAGCCCTTTTCATTCAAATATTTTCTAGTTTCTGGCACAAAATATTTAATGAACCATTCTGTGAAAACTGTAGTCGTCACCCATTCTTTTTGATTGGCCATCCAATTAACCGGCAATGTAAATTTTATTATATGCACATAAAGGGAATTCCCCTAAATTAGTGCTATTCACATTTGCTTTGACCAGTTAAAATTGCTTGTACGCGCTAAAAGGGAATTCACTTAAATCTTTAAGCTAGTTTTCGCAAACTATCGATAGCACTATCGATACTATCGATGGTTTCAGACTTTTTTCTTTCATAAATACTTTTTTGTGATATGAACATACTTCGCAAAAATTAAATTTGACAAAAAAAATTTAAGTACATAAAATTTCAGATCGTGCTTAATGGAATAAAATCGTGTAAAAAAATTAAAAATATTCAATTTTCAAACCGTGTTATATCAAAACCGTGTAAAAAAAGACCGTGTAAAAACAGACTTAGGTGTACTCATATAATACCAAGGATACACCGATACAAACAATTTCACAGTTTCAAGGCAATCATTTTTAAATTTTGGCACATCTATATTAAATCCGCTGGATAAGCACTGCAAAATTATCTGAAATTTTTTTTTATCAGATTTACGTCTATACCAGTTATTTCGCTTGATTTGATTGCGTTTTTAAAGAAGCGCCTGGCCACATTTCCAGTGTTCGTATTGCCATATCCTGGCTTTTAAGTTTTGAGGTTGAGGAGATAAGGTTTCTTCTAATAATTCAGCAGTTCTTCTATCTCCAGAATCTCGAAAATCCATTTGAGCAGCAAACACAAGTTCTTCAGCGGATTTGTCCCTAAGATCGGCTATTCTTTCACGTTTTCTCCCATTAAAGAAAAAATAAACTTCGCAATGTTTGCACAACCCTCTATACGTCCTCAGGTAAGCTTTGATCAATTGAGTCAAAGCTTACCTGAGGACGTATAGAGGGTTGTGCAAACATTGCGAAGTTTATTTTTTCTTGAAGCCAAATTAATTCGTTTTTTTCAAACACTGACCTTGTGCGGTGGCTTTTGTTCCATTTAGTTTTGAGTTCACTTTTGAAACAGAGCTCTGATACATGGTTTTCAGAGCAGTTTGTGTTTGTTATTAAAAATGTCTCAACGTCTTTAATTCGTTTCACAAAAGTCCTAAATTTACTATTCAAAAATATTTCAAAGAGCCTTGAATATAATAACAATAGTTCAATATTTTCTACACATACACTTGCACTTGTACTTGCACTTGCACTTGCACTTTTGAAATTCTATCTATAATAATATGTGTAAAATAAGGCTTAAAGTCCAGAAACTTTAACTACTGGTGTACGCTACGAGAAGGCCGATATTATTTTGTGAAACTTAAAATAGGTTGCATTTCCGGTATTCGGATGTTCTTTTATGACAAGATGCATTTTTATTATTATGTTGTTTATTACTTTTATGACTAATGTAATAAAGATGTTGTGCAATGAATATGAAGCGTTCACCTGTCCTTGGGAAGAAGTTATTATTCTAAACAGAGCTGTATATACACAAAAAATTAAAAAAAAAAAGGTGACTTTTGACTTCGGTTTTCAGTAAAGAAATGATTAAGCTAAAAAAATTAACTTCAAATTTAGCTCGATGTTTGCCTATTGAAAAAGTACCGTTATTTAAAACTTTTAGGTTCTTGTAATCAGCTAAAGGCTAACGGTACTTTATAACCGAGTGAAAACTAATTGCATTCAAAGAACATATTCTAATTGATAAATTCAATCCAAAACATTTGTTAGAAACACTTGATTTTTAATGTACCAACTGAACAAAGTTGCGTCAAGAATCAAGAATGAACTCAACTTCCCTATTCTTACAACTTTGATGCCAAAAGCTGAGTGATTGAGCCACTTAATGGGAAAAAAAATTCCCAAACCATATATCAGATATTACAGCTAACCGGAAAAGTAACTTTTATTGAGATCGGTTAGGTTTTTAAAAATCGACCTCTCGCCGCTCCTGCCATAGAGCTGCCCCATAACGCGCCGACGTCTGGCTCAGAGCGTCTGTAAAATGCACGTGGAAATGAAAAAGAAAAAGGAACCTTAGATGCACCTCAGGTGGCAATTGCGAGGTGAAGGAAGATAGTAGTCGAAACCACACAGAAGATTCCAAAACCGATCAAGTCTCGGGGTAACACTCTACTTTTGACCACAGAATTAAAATTAATCGCCTACGAAGCAAAAACCTATGCCGTCCTAATGGCCAACGCACAATTTTGCAAATAAAGCGACATCCAAGCTGGTCTGACTCAACGCTTCAGCTTCCAAGTTGAAAAATGCAAGTGAAGACATTATTACATTATTACATTTTTCTTTACTTTTGTACGCTTCTGAGTATCTTCCTCTTCTTGGTATGGCGCTACAGTCAGTCTTTGTCTTTCTACCCAGCACTATCTTTCGCCAGCTGCCCCCAGTTGTGCAGTCCAAGTTGGTGGAGGTGCTTCCTCACTTGTGTGCGCCACCTTAGCCTAAATCGTCCTTTGTTGCGTTGTCCCAATGGCTCGGATTCAAGAACTTTTCGAGCCGGAGCAGTGGTATCCATACTCTCTAAACGGCCTAGCCATCTTAAGCGCTGTATCCAAAGACGCTTGACCAGATACGCCGCTGACCAGGCGCATGCTGCTGTACAGCCCATAGAGCTCGTCATTATATAAGGTTGTCAAATATCTCCATTCCGCTTTTTTGTTCTTCATTCAATGCTTCATAAAAAGTGTTACAGTGATCGGATTTAGTTCAAGCATGCGCCGTTTTGTTCAATGATTTGTTTCCATCTAGACGGCAGCTTCATAATACCCACCTCGTAGAAGCCCCCCTCGTTATTTGCGAATAACTCAGACAGCCACTTTTCACAAGCCTCTTTTGAGTACAACTTCACTCCACCAGGGGGGTTCGCTATGGACAGGAACAGGTGGTAATCACTTGGCGCTATGTCCGGACTATGTGGTGGATGCGATAAAACCTCCCATCCGAGCTCCCCTAGCTCCTGACGAGTCATCAACGAAGTGTACAGTCTAGCGTAGTCCTGGTGGAACACTACACCCTTCTTGTTGGCCAATTCTAGACGCTTCGGGTCAATCGGCTGCTTCAAACGGTCCAGTTGCTCGCAGTAGATGGTAGAATTAAGCGTCTGGCCATATGGGAGCAGCTCACAGTGGATGATTCCCTTCCAAACCCACCAAACACACAGCAAGACCTTCCTGGCCGTCAATCCTGGCTTTGACACTTTTTGGGACGATTCACCGGTCTTCAACCACGATGGTTTTCGCTTGATATTGTCGTATGTGATCCATTTTTCGTCACCAGTCACCATCCGTTTCAAAAATGGGTCGAGTTCGTTCCGTTTCAGCAGCATTGAGGCGTTGATACGGTCCGCGTCAAATCATGCGGCACCCAAACATCAAGCTTTTTCTTGTATCCAGCCTTCTGCAGTTGGTTTAAATTGGTTTGATGACTAACTCCCATCTCCTGGGTGATGTCACGAGATGCCACAAACCGGTCTAACTCTACGATCCCCATGATTCGATCGGTATTCGTCGTCACAGGTCTTCTCCCGGCTGGCTTATCCAAGGTGTAGTTTTCACCGGCTCTGAATCGTCGAAACCATTCCTTCGTGGTTCGAAGTGATAGAAAACCATCCCGCAAAACACCATTAATCTCACGGAACGTTTCTCTAGCGGGTTTGCCTTTAACGGAGGAAAACTTTAAAATAGCGCGAATTTCGGCATTAGTGAACTCCATGTTTACACATCCATAACTGTTGAACGGAATATCCAAACTAATCATGCATAGCGTCGTTTTGTAGGTTATGTTAAGACCTTTCAAATAATGTATAGTATTGCCAGATACGAGCTGTAGCGCTTTGTACATAGCCGGAAAGTTCGAAAGACAAAAAGGCCGAAGGGAGATATTTGACAACCGTATATCTTCTCCTTTAGATGCCATTAACGCAAACAGGACCAAAAATCGCTTCCTCATCCGTCTTTGGTAACGTCAAGGTTTCTTACTTTCTTTCAATACCTATGATGCTTCTGTCTTCAAACTTATCCCGCATTCGCTGACAGAGAAGTGTAAGAAACGTATGAATTAAAATCATTAAGATGAGGAAGTTGAATAATATCCGACCCCCACCATCCCACAACACACATCCAGAACTTGTCCGGAGCGTGTCACCACTTACAAACTACACTTATCACCAAAACCAGGTCACATCTTCACCTTCGGAGCGTGCACATTCAAAGTCAAAGTTCAACAGTTTCAAACGCAAATCAATGCCCGACTGCGGCAATCCGCATTCAGGGCATGACAGATCGTTTATCACTGTTCATCGATCTAAGTGCCTTTTAATTTGTAAAGAACCCAAGCCGTACACACAGTCATTTACAACGTGCTCGCTCTTCATCATACTTCCGCCGGAGGCGACGGGGGAATAAGCGCAAAAAAGATCCCACGACTATGAAAGCCAACTCTCTGGCAGGTCATTAATTACCGCACATGCAGCCGGCGAGTCTCTGCCGCGAAGTTTCAAGGTAACGAGTCGCTTTCAGTTTCGTTGATGTTCGTTGAATGACGTCGTCGAAAGCGAACCTCGAACGGCTGCAGACTCACCAGAACGTACTCCGTCAGTAGCAGCGTGTCGCAGACGACGGGGATAAAGTGAACTCGATATGTCACTCTGTGGAGCTACTGTTGTAGTTGGAGCGGAATCGCTTGCGCTGTGGCTCGGACAGCTTCTTGGACAGCCGACGGATGATAATTAACGTGGACGGACTCTTGTCTTGCGGATGGATGGTGACTAATTGGATGAATGCTCGTCGTGCTTATGATCTTTTTGGGTGACTGTAATGGAAACGCAGGAGGGAATGTTTTGAACAGCGAAAGAGCTTCATGCGTTTTACAAACAGTCGTTTTGAAAGACAAGTTGCAGAATGTTCTGTGGAGGGAGAATTTCTTACCCGACTAGCTTATGATTAAAAGTATACTATCGAATTGAAGCCAAAGCTGCAAAACCGTTTTGTATAATCAGAATCGTTTATTTTTAGGCAGATTGCCAGAGTCCTAAGTTGCTTCAAACAACAGGGAAACGTTTATTTAAAGACAGATTGCCAGAGTGCTTAGTTGCGTCAAAAAAGAGGTCCACGGACTAGTTACCGTTGGCTGTGTAGGTTTCAATAATCCTAGACTTCTTTCTAGGTTGGCTAGCCAGTTGAGCTGACTTCCCTCTCTGGCCATTTGTCCCTCACTCCGCTTGGGGTGAACAAAGCGTAGTACCTGTAGTGGTGGCCAGTAAATGGGCTGCTTTCGCTCTTAGGGAGTACAATAAGATTATAAAAAAATATATATAAAACAGGATATAAATTATAATAGATTAAGATAGCAATATCCAAGTCGAGCAAAGCTGCTGAAGCGGACGGACTGTCCGCAGAACTATTTAAAGCAGCTGGAGATGACCTGGTTGGGAGCATGCACCAGCTCATCTGTAAGATATGGTCGGAGGAAAGCATGCCTGATGAGTGGAATCTCAGCGTCGTTTGCCCGGTTCACAAAAACGGAGACCCCTTTGACTGCGCCAACTACCGAGGGATAAGTCTCCTGAACATCGCATACAAGATCCTGTGTGCCGTATTGTGTGAGCGTCTGAAACCGTTTGTCCATGACCTGATAGGTCCCTATAAGTGTGGTTTCAGGCCAGGGAAGTCCAGAATAGACAAGATCTTTATATTACGGTAGATCCTGGAAACGACCCAAGAAATGCAAATTGTCACTCATCACCTATTCGTCGATTTCAAGGCTGCATATGACAGTGTGCATAGAGACGAGCTATACTTTTTTTTTTTTTTTTTGAGGTTGGGATCAACTACACTGCAGCACTCAGACTCAAATACTGGTCCATTGTACTACCAGGCAGTAACCTTCATTTAATGTAATTTCTTGGTTTTCCGAAGAAAAACCAAGATGTGCTTCTGTGATATAGAACTTAGGTTTTCAGTTCCCACCACATCAGCGCCAAATAACCGCCACCTGATACGAGCGAAGGCAGGACACTGACAGAGAAAGTGCTCTGAAGTGTCTTCACCTTCTCCACAGGCGTCGCAGAGTGTGACATCACTAAGCCCAAGCCGACTCAGGTGCATAGCGAAGGTAAAGTGTCCAGATAATACGCCAACAAGTCTTCTGCACTCGTTTCTGTCTAGGGATAGCAGAAAAGAAGCGGATTTCTTGCAGACGTTTGGGAGCATACTCTTGGTCACCCTGCATCCTGGAGAGTCACGCCATCTCTGGTTGTGCTGCAGGGATACCCAACCATCGACGGAGGCCCTGACCAGGGACGCGTGTAATCCCAAGGCGGGTTCGGGTCCTACGAATGCCCCTACTGAACCTAGCCTAGTTACTTCATCGGCAGTCTCGTTTCCCAGGATTCCGTGATGACCAGGGACCCAGACAAGTCTTAGCGAATTCAGCCTGCCGACCGAATTGAGGTAAGACTTGCATTCCTGAACTATCTTGGAAGTGGTTAAAGGGTTGAGTAAGGCCTTGAGCACAGCTTGACTGTCGCTGCAGACGCAGATACTTCTTCCCTTCCACCTATTCTTCACAATGTAGTTGGTGGCCATTAGGATCGCGAAGGCTTCCGGCTGGAAGACCGACGCGAAGTTTCCTAAGGAGGCGTGAAGTCTAATGTTGTCGTTTTCCACGAAGGCTCCAGCTCCAGAACCCTCCGTTGTCTTGGAGCCGTCCGTGAAAATCCGAGTACATTCCTTTCCCGGTTCAGTTTCTGGCGACAGCCAGTCCAGGACACGTGGAAAGTTTAATCAGAGCATCAAGAGCAGAGCCAGGCGTGCTGCGGAAAGCCCCTGTGCAGCCGAGACAAACTGTTCTTTGAAACTTGGTGAAAGCGACAGTCCCGTATTTGCGCGAAAGCTTGTTCCACCAAACGACTGATGCATAAGAGAGGAGTGGTCTTATCATTGCCGTATAGATCCAAACGGATCTTTTGGGTGATAGACCCCAGATTTTGCCGAAAACTCCCTTGCATTGAGAGAAAACTGACACCGCCTTGGAGGTTTTCGTCTCAATGTGTCTTTTCTAGAGAAGTTTACTGTCTAGGATAACACCTAGATATTTGGCTTCATTAGAAAGTGGGCGAGTAGAATTTGTCTGCTCATCCCCAGTTTCGGAAATCGGCACTGATTTTGAGCCAACTGTGATCCGGTTCCCAGGGAAATGAGTCTCAAGCATGAGTTGGAGGGTCTCAGCTTTAGACTCGGTGTAGGTACCGTCTGGTTTTCTTAGTGTGTCCAGTCTCCCTGCTTTGTCCCTTTTGAAGACTTTCACTAGTCTGCTGGTTTCACTGAGTGTTTCGATTTTCCCACAAAAATCTTTATAAGAGGCACTTTTCGAAGCTCGAATAAGCCTTTTATATTATTTTTGTTTTAATCGATACAGGTCCCAGTCCTCTTCCAGATTGGTCTTAAGTGACCTATTCAGAAGTTTTCTGGTTTCCTTGAGCTTTCTCTGCAATTCCGAGTTCCACCACGGAACAGGGGTTCTGCAGGGGTGTTTTTTGACTAGGCATGTCAGTTCAAAGCATTGGGTTAGGGTGTCATACAGGTTCCGAACTGCCACCTCAACCTTGCACCTCGTTCTGAGTTTTGGGAGAGGCACCGTGCGACTTGCTAACTCTCCCCTAAACTTTGGCCAGTTTGTTCTCCCCTTTGCGAGACATTGGTTTCGCATTCGATTCGGAACTCTTTGTATCTATGGTCCGACATGGACACTTCCGACAGAACTTTCCAGTCTGTGATCTCCTTCAGATATCTATTTGATAACGTTAAATCAATCACCTCCTGTCTTCTTGTCGTGACAAACGTTGGTTGCGATCCAACGTTGTTTATGGTCAAGCCAGACGAAAGTGCGAAATCGAGAAGATACAACCCTCTTCTGTTACATTTGCTGATGCCCCAGAAGATGTTCTGAGCATTAGCGTCACAACAGATAACGAGACCCATCTTTTTCGGTTCGCAGTACTCTACGAGTTCCGCTACTTCCCTTAGTGGAGGTGGTAAAACGGAATCATGGGGGGAATGGGCCGAAGCGACGACAAAATTATGCCATGAACTGCCTGATTTGTAATTTATAACCGCAGCAACTAAATCTTACCCACAGAATTGTCCAAGCTTGGTTGCTGGGAGAAGATTTGGCACAATAAGACAAGCTCTCGGTCTTTCCGATCGCTCATCGTAGAGTGGGGAATAGCCTCGTAAACTACCAAGGCCACAGATGCGATTTTTCCACACCCATGGTTCCTGGATAGACACGATGTGTGATTTTGTCTTCATCATGGAAAATCTGCTACATAGAATTGCAGTAGCATCCTTAGAATGATGAAGGTTGATCTGGGTAAACAGTGGCATGCAGAGTTACCGTGGAAAACATCCCATATTCGCAAACCTTGGACATGAGGCGGAATTTAATCCGTCCAAGGTGCAGATAGGGACGAGAGCCGTATCTGGAGACGATGATCTCAACCGAAGATCGGTATAGGCCCACAACGAGAGTAGAACCGTCTTTGCTTTCCCGGTTCTTGCTCTCTCTGTGGGAGAAAACCTTCCACCTTCTGGTTTCGAGACCGGGGTTCTGGATGCGGAGACGCGCCAGCACATCCGCCGTGTTCCTGAGTGGCCCCGGGATCCAGTAGATGGCGCGCGTGAGTTTTGTGGGCCTGAGAACCTCAAAACTTGTGGTCCCCAGGGGGGGATTTTCGGCACGGAGGTACTCAGCCACTCAAGAGATTGCTGTGTGAAGCACTTCACCAAAAAGGTTCCGTTTTCCAGAGCACAGCCCTCCACTTGGAAGCAAGCGTTCTCTGCCTTAGCCAGCTCCCACAGCTGATCTTCGCAGTACTTGCATTCTGCGTCGGTCATGCTGTCGTCATTGCCAGCTTTCCCTATTCGCAGCAGAAGAGAAGAGATAACAGCCTTCTTATAGGACTGCGGATCTCGTTCTCCGCTTGCCGCGAGTTTGAGTCAGGCTCTCCCGCAGTAGTCAATTTCCGCTCATCCGAGCCGCAGCCAGAGTTGGATGCGGCACCGGTGTCTTGCGGACCTTGCGTGCGGGGAGTGCTGCCAACGGGAGCTTGCGAAGATGTTTTTCGCTTTTTCTTTTAGGGGAAGAGGGGGCGGTGTTGATTTCAGAGGATTGGCCAGTTTCGGTTGGTGATACCTCTACTGACCTAATCCTCTTTGCCTTCGCCCTTGAAGGGGTACTGCCTTCGACGCTTGCGCCTTCAACCACTTTCGTGATCTCTTTGCGCCGCTCGGTGGCAATCCTCCTTCTCCTTCTATTCCTTTGGCTCTTTGTCAGGGGCCCCCCAGGTACCAGATCTTTTGGGGCTCATTCCTCCTTTTCGGATTCCTGAAACGCGCCATTAGAGGTGGCACTCTGGCAAGCTTTCTGACACTGTGCCGAGAGATTAGGCGTATCAGGCCGAGCCTCTCCGCCACTTTCTCCGGTTTTCCAACTCATTCTACTGAGGGCATCGTAGAGTGAGTGGCAAGAGTCATTTTCTTCAGCGCCACAGCGGGCGGAGGGTGTTTTGGGTATGGTGGTTGGGGCCTCCAGAATCCTTGCCCCGACCGCTGTCGAAAAGACAACAGGTGGATTGTCGCAGTCGCGAGTACCAACTGGAGTAGCTAAATCCTTTGGGTTTGCCTCCATACAGTCTTTATTTAGGACGTCCAAAGACAAGACGTTTCTGGACTTTAGTTCGACGTCTCACCTGGGATCTGCCGAACCGAGGTTCATTGACTCTTAAGCCCTTCCGCCGCGACAAGGCATCCAGAAAGGGAAGGGACGAGCTATACAGTGTCATGTCTAGTTTTGGCATTCCTACCAAACTCGTCAGATTGTGTAGGATGACGATAGAGAACTCTCGCTGCTCTGTCAAGGTCGGCACCGAACTCACCGAGACCTCCAAAATCAGAAAAAAAAAGTTTTAGACAAGGCGACGCACTGTAATGTGACTTCTTTAACCTTATCCTCGAGAAGATCGTGCGAAACTCAATAGTCAACACCAGAGGCACGATCTTCCAGAAGTCAGTCCAATTGCTAGCTTACGCGGATGACATTGACGTGATTGGACGAACACAGCGAGCCGTCAAGTAGGCGTTTGCTGGCATTGAAGCGGGACCGGCTAAAATGGATCTGGTGGTAAATGAGGGCAAAAGAAAGTACATGCTGTCATCAAGGATGAACACACAACATCGACGTCTTGGACAGAGCGTCACACTAGGCAGCAGAAACTTCGAGGTAGTCAAGGACTTCGTCTATCTCGATTCCGCGGTAAACAGGGACAACAACATCAGTACCGAAATCAAACGCAGAATCACTCTTGCCAATCGCTGTTTCTTTGGGCCCAAGAGGCAATTGAGTAAGAAAGCCCTCTCTTGAAGAAATAAGCTTGCTTTATATAACAGCTTGATCATCCCCGACCCACTTTATGCCGCGGAATCTTGGACGTTAACAAAGGCGGATGAGGAGACCCTTAGTCTCTAGTTTTGTGTGCGGTTGTTGGTCATGTTTGCGTTGATGGCATATGGAGGATAAGATTAAACGACGAGCTCTGTGGGTTGTACAGCGACATGCGCCTGGTCAAGCGTCTACGGATACAACGCTTAAGATGGCTATTCCGTGTAGAGCGAATGGATACCACTGCTCCGCCCCGAAAAGTCTTTGCATCCAAGCCATCGGGACAACGCAACAGAGGCCGACCTAGACTAAAGTGGGGCGCACACAAGTGGAGAAGGACCTCAACCAACTTGGAGTGCGCAACTGGAGACAGCTGGCGAAAGATCGTGCTGGCTGGAGAGGCATGTTGGTTGAGGCCCAGGTCCACCCCGGACTGTAGCGCCACAAGAAGAAGATAAATTAAAAGCTAGCCAATGAATTAGAAGCAAAAGAAAAAAATATTAAAGTCTTCGAAGCATGCTTCCATCCAGAGTTTAGCGTCTTGAAAGAGGTATGCTTTCCCACATTGTTGGAGGAGATCTTTCGCGTTTTTTTATCTTACATGCTTTTAGTCTTTTTCCATGTCTGCAAATAAATTTTCAATGGGGTTTGAGTCTGGACTTTGGGCTGGTCAGTCGAGAACGTAATTTTTTTCCTCAGTGTAATGGAATAAAAAAACAAAATACTTTAGTTTACTTTACAACTTTATTTGCACTGGGACACGTCTTATTCCTCTGACTGTTCACAAACGAATGAATTGTCCTCTCTTATTCTTATCTGGTAGTTCCTTTACATTTTCGCTGTTGCTCCATTTTCGTAGGGCTCCATTGTATCTTGTATTATACTCATAAATCTGTCCATATTGCCTTGGAAGCTCACTCAAGGACCTACACATCATACCAATAAAATGCACCCAAGCTTAGACGTTTCCTTCCTTGTGCTTATCCGTTGTAATAGTGCATCTGGGGTGATGTTTTACGTATACTTTCGCATCTGACCCCATCGAATAACATTTTGTTTCATAACTCCACAGGAGTTTTCTTGCTTAGATCCAATCGGTTTGTTAGCATGCAATTTGGCATTTTTTGACAATTTTCTTATTATCCGCGCGCACTAAAGACATTTTTTGGTACTCTTAAGTTACCAGAAGTTAGTCACTGCACGGGCGGAAGGTTAAGAATAAGAGAGGCAAATGAGGTACCGGGACACATTGGTTGGGGCTGGGAAGATCATTCCATATCGTGCGGTGCAGCTAAAGAACGAGTCTCTAAACTAAACCGTGCGTTTGATGGATGGTTTGATGGCCTAAGGCTGAACTGGTGGGAATTTCGATCGAGACGTGTATTGTGAGTAAAGATGAGGAATGCAGCTGGCTATCTCATTGGATCAACTGTTGTTGAATTAGTTATAAACTAGTTTTCATTACTAGTTTCATCATCTCGTCGATTTTTGACTCGGAGGCATTATTTTTAGTAATAAGTTTCATCGCTGGGTGTTGGATTCTATCTAATAATGCAGAGAGATCTTAGGAGCACCGGACCAGATAGGAGCGTTGTACTCAAGCTTTGGGCGGATGTGCGCCTTATATATCGTTGGCAGATGAAAAGGGATGAAATATTTCTTGCATCACTTTAAGGAACCTAGAAATTTTTCTGCATTTCTGGTGATCTCGAAAATGTGATCGTTCCAACTTAGTGTTGAGTTGATACATAGGTTGCCTTTTATATTTCGGGATTGGGCAACCCTAGTGTAGCAATCTGGCAACTGTCAACTCTTTCGTAAAGTTTGACATTTTTGAGGTTATACGTACTCAGAACGTTTTGAGATACGAGCGGTGTTTGTGTTTTTTACAGTAACTTGAAAGATGCATCTCGCCCAGGTACAAAACTACGTTAAAAACTACCTTTAAAAATATGTGACCCAGCCGTTGTCCGCGACTGACTAGGTCTCAGCCAACACCAATCTACCCCGGGTATAAAGGGTGTTGACGTCTACAGTCAACGATGTCTCGGACGGAGACGGACTTACCGAACCGGAGACGATCTTCAGTGCACAGCTAGGCGACAGAACTGTCGTAGTTGTGTCGTCCATAGACAACGTTACGGGCGATGTGAAAGATTATCGGAACCGCATCTTTGTCCTGTATCAGGCCGTTCTGATCCAGGTAGACAAATGCTTCTGGGGGGATGAAGGTAGTATGACGTATACTTTCGTGGTACATGGGATTAGGGTAGTAAGCCCCAAAGATGAGATTATTGATCGAGTTCATCGCTCTCGCAGTGTGACTCCGAATCATCTTCACCAGAAAATCCACTCTTATCAAGTTCGCCTTGTTATATAAGACCTTATTGAAGTAATATTTTGTGTACTCGTACTCGCGAGTTCGATAAAGGCGAAGCTCCCGCCCTACGTTGAACCACACGGGACAACCATAGACAAGCATTGGCCGAATAAGGGCCATCACTCTCGCATCGAGTTGACTGCTGTGTTGGTGCTATTATTTTGCACAGTGCTGTATTTTTATCTTCCCGCTTGTTTGACGTTATTTCCACAGCTGCGTTGTCTCTTCTATATCAGCATCAGTCAATCAGTCACGCAACTTTGAATAAGAAAATAGAGAATTTTTTTTTCCCTCAAACAGTTTGTTAACAGCGGGTAAAAGGTGTTTTTTTTTGTATTCTTTGTAAACCCTTATGCCTATACAAATGAATTTATAGATTTGTTAGGAATAGGCCGTAATAAGCACTGCAGTAAAAAAGAAATCCGGATTATTTCTCACTACAAGCAACAAAGGAGGACTCATAAACTTATTGCAAGCAAGTTGGAGAGATGGATGAAGCGCATTAAGTTCAATGCGCTTTCCAGAACTCCGTCTCACAGAAAAATATTCAAGCAAGGAAAGGGTTCGCAGTAAATCTCAAGAGATGGTTCAAGCATTCGCTGGATCTATGGAACCTAAACAATTTCGTTTGGTTTGGAAAGCGGTCGAAATTTTAGGAAGCCTCAAGGAAAAAAAGGCCCACTTCTGGTGCAGAAGAAAAATCGTAAGTAGGGCCAACTCATGTAGGCTAAGGTAGTTTTATGGCATTTTATAGACAATAACAAAAAAACCAAAAAAAAATTAAAAAAATACAAAAAAGGAAAACAAAAAAAGCAAAAACAAAAAACAAAAAAATACATAAATATGAAAAAAAAATACAAAATTAAAAAAAAGGTGCACCACGGCGTATTGGATATAGTTAGTTAGTTTGACTTTTATTTTCAATAAATGTTTTTGTTTAGTGGTCGCCGTGGCGTAGTGGGTAGAGTGCGACACACGCCGAAGGGTCTAGGTTCGACTCCCAGTTCAACACCAATTTTTCTAATATTTCACGGCACCACCTATTTCGAGCTGCTTACAACACTCAAATAGTAATAACTGTCTAAGAAAGCTTCTCAAATTCCGCCGTTCGGAGTCGGCAAAAAACTGTAGGTCCCTTCTACTCGTGAGAGAACAGTAGCGCGCACAACACGAGTAGTTGATGAGCAAGCTAGGCCCTGGTCCCCCTTTGGACTGTAGCGCCAACAATTATTATTATTAAATGTTTTACAATGTAAAGTTTAACCTAAGTCATTTATGGTTTGGCCTATGGCCGTCTACCAGGTTGACAAAATACATACATATGTTTTACATTAAAAATCTCCATCTATGATACGTTTTCTATAACAAAGTGCTGCTACTGAATAATCGTATAAGGCCTTCCATCCCTTTTCTCCATTTAAGATGCACGTTACTTCATATTCGTCTAAAACAAGTTTTTCGAAAATTGCTAGTCGAAATTCTTTTAGAATCGGACAAACACCAATAAAATGTAAGATGTCTTCTCTCTTCCTCATGTTACATAGGTTACAAACAATTGGTAAATCTGGTCTGTGGGGAATAAAGTTTAACTGAACGAGTTCTCCTCTCAGTTTAAAAATTGTGCTTATTTTTTCGATTGAGTGACTGTCAAGGAAGTATGTTTTTCATTTAAAAAATGGTTTAGTTTGCTGTAGTAGCTCCTAAACGGTGAAGATTCAGCGTCTTCGACATATTTGTCATATGTGTGTCTACCGAAATTCTCCAAAACAGAGTTAAATTTTTTTCTTAAAAGATGAGGAGGCTCCTCCGCCTCAATAGACAGATTTAGACCGCATTCAGAAGCTGTTTTTTTCCATTCCTCGCAAATGTATCCGTTTGTTCTAATTATACTTCTTAAAACTACGTTTGGTAATCTGCATTCGCTCATCTGTAGTATTTTTAAAATATAGTTGAAGTGCATTTTGATGGTATACAAGAGCAACGGAGGAGTTCCCGTTTCAATATGTAGCATATAGTTGGGGTTATTTTTTGGTAACCGAAAGATCTTCTTCAAAAAATAGCGAAGGAATTTTTCCACACCATCATAGCCTTTGTAGCCCCATACCTGAGCTCCGTAGAGCATTATTGAAGCTGCAGTTGAGTGAAATAAAGTTTGTTTTGCACTTTTCGATACATATTTATTTTTGAAGCAATGTTCCCAAATCGAACAGATAGCTCTTTTAGCAACAGCTAATTTTTCCTCAAAGTGTGGTTTCAAATTTAAAGAGGACGATATTAGGATACCTAGGTATTTGTATCTGGATACTACCTCAATTTATTATGTATTGGATATATATGTTAAGCATATAATTAACACTTACGCCTTGATGCACGCGTCCGTATAGTTATACGGACATAGTAAAGATGGCTTATAGTAGTTAAGTACAGTTAAGTTTTAGGTCTATAATTGTATATAGACATAAGTTTAAGTTAAGATACATTTTTAGGTAAGTAGCTACTGGTAGTTGAATAAGTCAGGTTAAGAAAAAAAAAATATCGAACTCCAAGTTTTTCAATTTTCTTGGAGAAAGTCAATAGATAATACAGGAAGCCGAAAAGCAAAAACAAAAACCTTAGATAAGCTCATGAAGAGTCAGTAAGTAAGAAGTATAAGTATTTTAAGTATTTTTGTCTAGCATGAAAGAAACTGAATTAAGATAAATACAAATGCACTATAAAAAAAAAAGAAAAAAAATCGTAAGACATGACTTCGGGAGGTTCATGACTTGGGGCTGTTTTTTCAAATAAATGTTACCGATTGCCGAGAACAACACGCTCTTAAGATGACACACCCAGCACGACAATGATCTCAAACAAACACATGTGAGTTCTTGGTTGAGGAATCATCAAGTGTTAGTATTGCTGCGGCATGCTCATTCCCCCGGTAATAATCCGATCGGAAATTTATGGGCAGAATTTCAAAAAAATCCTGTATAACCCTTTATACAGCACTGTACATGTAGAGCTGATAAACAAAAAGAAAATACTTGGCCCCAACAGAGAACTTCAGAAAAGCATAAAACTTGCGGAGCGTATATTTTTCCCATTGTTTATATTTCTTTGGCCGCCTCTCTATATGTTTAAAATCATAACAGTCAAATCAAAATTAATAAACCACTATGCTGCTTCTCATCGTCATACACAGGTTCAGGGCACATCCTCTTTTAAGTTTTTGTTAACGCTCAAAGATACTAGGTATACCGGTATGAAGTGAGCGTTAAGATACAAATGTCTCGATAGGGAACATTTGTTGTGAACGAGCCCTAATTTTTTTTTTGTTTGTTTGTATTATGACATCAGTGAAAAATATTTAGTATACATTAAGTCATTGAACAGACAACATCAAATTTTTAATCGTGTCGAATTTTGCACCAGAAAGTGATGATTTGCGGAAAGCATTAATTTGTTGTTTTCATTTGAAGAAAAGTGCTGCAGAGTCGCATCGAATGCTTGTCGAGGCATATGGTGATCATGCTCTATCAGAAGCAACATGCAAAAGATGGTTTCCACGGTTCAGAAATAATGATTTTGATGTGAGAAATGAAGAACGTGGAAGACCACCAAAAAAGTTTGAAGACGCCGAATCGCAAACGATATTGGATGGAGATAACACTTTGAGTCAAAAGCAAATAGCAGCAATGTTAAATGTTGCACAACAAACAATTTCTGACCGTTCAAAAGCTATGGAAAAGATCCAAAAGTGTGGAAAATGGTTGCTACATGAATTGAATGAAAGACGGATGGAAAACTGAAACACTTGTGAACTTTTGCTTCAAAGACACGAAAGAAAATCGGTTTTGCATCGGATTGTTGCTGGTGATGAAAAATGGATTTATTTTAAGAATCCTAAACGGACAAAATCATGGGTTAATCTGGGACAACCATCAACATCGACTGCAAGACCAGATCGATTCGGCAAGAAGGCAATGCTGTGTGTTTGGTGGGATCAGAGAGGTGTGCTGTACCAGGAGCTCCTAAAACCTGGGGAAACCGTTAATACTGATCGCTACCACACTCGCCGTATTCACCAGACTTGACGGGACACGCATTGGCCGAGCAGCACTTTGATTCCTACGAGGAGGTCGAAAATTGGGTGTCTGATTGGTTTGCTTTAAAAGACGAACAATTTTATTGGGGTGGTATTCACAAATTGCCAATTCTTTGAATAAAATGTTTTTACTTTTCCATTAATAATTAGTGTTTTGTTTACATTTCATACCGGTATACCTGGTAACCCGTATGAAGAGCTTCTCAAACTTTGCAGTTTGCAGTCGACAAACAACTGCAGTGGCGCTTGTACTCTGACGCGAGCAACAACATCCACCGTAGACACAAGGCGCTTTATCCTCCTTCAATCTCTGGCCGAATTGTCATTTTATTGATCCACATTTTAGAGCTTTAAAGATTTAAACACCAGTGACAACTAATTTCCAACACAAGCCGATATTCCATATTCAAGTCTAATTGGTTTTATAAGGGTCTGCCGGAACTACTACAGCTTCATGGCTAAGGTAACGAATTAATTGTTTGCTTGTATAATAGTTCATAGCCTTCACTTCAAGAACACCCTTCATCGCATCTTGTTCCAGCACATGAGTGTGAATCGGACACCCAATCCAACAACAAGACCAAGTTCACAACCAAAACTTAATGTCTCTTTCAGAGCACCGCCGTTGAGACACTTACAAGGCCCATTGATCGTAAATTTGACTGCTAATGCACTTCATTCCCCAAAGGGCTATTGTTGTTAAACGACTTCTAGTGCTTCAGTGGATTTTAAATTAAGTGTGGCCGACAGGTTAACCTTTTTATCATGTCTCAGCTTTAGATTGGATTTTGTGTTTGTTCGTTACTTACAATTACGCCAAAATCGTTTGAATTGAACTGGAAAATAGTTATTTGCTGAAGAAGAAAGCGCCTCTGAGAGAGTACAGTGATACACAAAACTCTGCGGCCTGTGGTGGAATTTCGCGAAAAATATGTTATATCGAACCCAAACGTAGGAATTTTGCTCAAAAAAGCAATTATTGAGCTTTTAGTTTTTATAACAAAATTCATTTTAGTTAATTTTAATGTACAAACAAAATAACAAGTGGTAGAATTCAACCCTCAAAAGTTTTCGTACTTCTCTGTTAATTAACGGTGGCCGGTGTCGTGGATGGTTACAGTGAGAAACTCGCGCGCCAAAGGTTCATTTTCAATTTCCGTATTGGACACCTCACACTTTTCACAGCATCAAGCTCCTGACAACACTATGACTATGAGAAATCTTCTCAAACTCGGCCGTTCGGAGTTGGGAAAATAACTGTCAGCAGATATCTCGGACAAGGCGTCACACTAGGCAGCAGAAACTTCAAGGTAGTTAAGGACTTCGTGTACCTTAGCTCCTCGGAAAATAGGGACAACAACACACAGGACGGCCTAGGCTAAGGTGGAGCACACAAGTGAAGAAGAACCTCAACCAACTTGGAGTGCGCAATTGGAGGCCGCTAGCGAAAGATCATGCTGATTAGAGAGGCATGTTGGTTGAGGCACAGGTCCACCCCGGACCGTAGCGCTTCAAGAAGAAGAAGAAGAAGCTTATTTTAAAATAGAGCAGATGATTTTGTTTCAGGCCCAGCTTTTTTGTGTAGTTTGTTAACTACATCTTACGACCAAGTTTGAGGAGCTCAGAAAGTATGTATGTGGACTGTCACACCAGCAGGTTTAATCTTTGGATTAAACTTACCCCATTTTTGCACTATTACTTTTAAGCTAGGGGCTGAAGACTCATAGACTCATAGACGACTATAGACTCTTCTATATATAATATTAAATGACGCAACATTTCACATGACGACCACGGCCTCACTTTTCAGCGATACTCTTACATATTATGCGTGTTCTAACGAGTAGAAGGGACTTACATTTTCTTGTTACGATATTCAAGAAGGTTTTTTCATATACCAATGGTACCTTTTGAGTACTGCAGGCGACTGGAAAGACGCAGTGCAGTGAAAAATGTGAAGTATTCAGAGCGACAGTTGCACTTTATATTTCGGGATTGGGCAACCATAGTGTAGCAATCTTTCAACTGCCAGCTCTATCGTAAAGTTTGAAATTTTTGAGGTTATATGTACTCAGAACGTTTTCACATACGAACGCTATTTGTGTTATTTACAGTAACTTAAAAGATTCATCTCGCCCAAGAAAATGGAATTAAATCGTGATCATAACATAACAACTTCTGACCTGGATTAACTCAACAACAGTGCATCGATGAACTTAAATCAATGATTGTCGATGAAGCTCCATCAAGGACCAGTGTTTATAGATGGTATTGTGAATTCAACCGGAGTTGCAGTTCACTCCAAGACGAATTTCGTAAAGGTCGTCCATAATCAGTTGTTGTTCTGGAAACCATTGATGCCGTGTGCTAACTGATATTGCAAGATCATCAAGTGACCTACCGTGAGATTGGGACAGCCTTAGCCAATTGTCGGAGCAGCATACATTCAATATTGCATGAACATTTGACCGTCAAAAAAATTTGTTCGAGTCGGATCCCTCACAATTTGTGAGTCGCTCAAAAAATGCTCATGTCGATAGGTCGAAAGAAATGCTCAAAAAATTCGATCGCGGTGCTTCGAAACACGTCTATGTCATCGTGACAGGTGATGATTCGTGGATTTATGCGTATGAGCCCGAAAGTAAACAGCAGTCGACTGTATGGGTGCTTCAAATTGAGCCAAATCCAACAAAAGTTGCTCGCGCACGAAGCACTTCCAATGTCGCAACCGTACCAGTAGAACAACGCAGAACAGTCAATTCTGAGTGGAACACAACCATTTGTTTGCCAGTTGTCTTCCAAGAAATCAGGAAAACCAACCGCCGAAGACGGATCACTCTTCACCACGACAATGCGAGATCTCACACATGGGCTCAAACAACTGCGCGCCGTATAGTCCTGACGGCACCAAATGATTTCTTTTTATTCCCGTACGTAAAAAATAAAATGAGAGATCAACGTTTTTCGACACCTGAAGAAGCGGTTGATGCGTTCAGAATGCATGTTTTGGAGATACCTCAATCGGAGTGGCAAAAGTGCTTCGACAATTGGTTCAAACGCATGCAAAAGTGTATAGATCTTTGAAAAAGAATAAAGCTGTTTTCGATCTTTAATTTTCGTTTTTGTTCTCTAGTCCCGAAATGTAAAAGGTAACCCTCGTAGAAGACCAACAACCAACCCACAAACATTTTTTGTGTTAATAGCAACTGTGTGCGAAAGTAATTTGCTCTCTCGAGACAAGGACATACTGGAATAGACTTGCATTGATTAGCGCTTTTGTGCTGTTTTGTGTTCTTTATTATGGGTATGGAAACACAACAAAAACCGTACAATATATGAATCTAATGAATATAAACAAAGAAAGGCAGAAATATGCCAATGTTGGTAAAAACGAAGGAAAAGGTAAAAGTTAGCGAAAAAACACAATGTCAACAAAAACCGTTCCCTGTTCATGACAGCCAACATAAAGGCTGAAATCGGGAGCATCAAACAGATTTGCACTTAAGCCCTGGCAGAGGAAAAGTATGGAAAAAGCGGGTGCGACATCTACGATCTCTAAGAAAGAAAAGTGTACCAGACAAAATTGTTTTAGAAGATTTTCATGTACAGATGAGATGAAAAGAGATACCTGCTAGAGTCTTTAGAAAATGAAGCAAGATTCAAAACCCTGTGCAGACTGGAGTATTTAACCTCTTTGGTTTTACTGATGTACGTGACATCAGGCGGTCTTACAACATTCTTATTGTCCGAACCTTCTGAAAAGGGGACAAAGTACTCCACATGGCTTTAAATACAAGTTGTGGCTTGATTATTGTAATTTACGACAGGCAGATACACGCCATTAAGGCATCAATTGTTCACTCACCTCAACGTGGATATCCAAGAGTTTGTGCAGTTGATACAACATAATCTGCATAACATCATTCGTGTTAATGTAGAAGCTAACCTTCTGCAGGTTCTCATTGTAAGCCAAACAAACCTCTTCCGGTGGATTGAAAATGGTAACCCCACCCCATTTGGGTGATATAAACGAGTCAACGTTATTCCGAGTGGCTTTCTCGTTTCCCTTGTAGATGTGAACAGGTGCAATGTCACAGGGCGGCACATAAACGACCATGTTGAGTACGGCATTGTCGGCTATACTTGCTCCGAGGTTCTTCTCAATCGATGTGATTATATGCGGCAAAGCAGTGTCTGGCAAGGCATAATGACGGCCAAGTTTGCTGGCGTCACGGACTTGCTTTAGGTTCCGATCGAATGGAACCTGATATTTCCACTGGGTCCTCAATGTGAAATTCGACACTTCGTTGACTGTATTTAAAAAGGGCTCGATGTAGGCTGCAAAACAAAAAATTTCGTTAACGTGAGCTGTTTTAGTTTACCCTTAGCACTTACTCTTTGTGGCCTGTTGAATATTCCATTTAATGTCTATGAGAAATCTTCTCAAACTCGGCCGTTCGGAGTTGGGAAAATAACTGTCAGCAGATATCTCGGACAAGGCGTCACACTAGGCAGCAGAAACTTCAAGGTAGTTAAGGACTTCGTGTACCTTAGCTCCTCGGAAAATAGGGACAACAACACACAGGACGGCCTAGGCTAAGGTGGAGCACACAAGTGAAGAAGAACCTCAACCAACTTGGAGTGCGCAATTGGAGGCCGCTAGCGAAAGATCATGCTGATTAGAGAGGCATGTTGGTTGAGGCACAGGTCCACCCCGGACCGTAGCGCTTCAAGAAGAAGAAGAAGAAGCTTATTTTAAAATAGAGCAGATGATTTTGTTTCAGGCCCAGCTTTTTTGTGTAGTTTGTTAACTACATCTTACGACCAAGTTTGAGGAGCTCAGAAAGTATGTATGTGGACTGTCACACCAGCAGGTTTAATCTTTGGATTAAACTTACCCCATTTTTGCACTATTACTTTTAAGCTAGGGGCTGAAGACTCATAGACTCATAGACGACTATAGACTCTTCTATATATAATATTAAATGACGCAACATTTCACATGACGACCACGGCCTCACTTTTCAGCGATACTCTTACATATTATGCGTGTTCTAACGAGTAGAAGGGACTTACATTTTCTTGTTACGATATTCAAGAAGGTTTTTTCATATACCAATGGTACCTTTTGAGTACTGCAGGCGACTGGAAAGACGCAGTGCAGTGAAAAATGTGAAGTATTCAGAGCGACAGTTGCACTTTATATTTCGGGATTGGGCAACCATAGTGTAGCAATCTTTCAACTGCCAGCTCTATCGTAAAGTTTGAAATTTTTGAGGTTATATGTACTCAGAACGTTTTCACATACGAACGCTATTTGTGTTATTTACAGTAACTTAAAAGATTCATCTCGCCCAAGAAAATGGAATTAAATCGTGATCATAACATAACAACTTCTGACCTGGATTAACTCAACAACAGTGCATCGATGAACTTAAATCAATGATTGTCGATGAAGCTCCATCAAGGACCAGTGTTTATAGATGGTATTGTGAATTCAACCGGAGTTGCAGTTCACTCCAAGACGAATTTCGTAAAGGTCGTCCATAATCAGTTGTTGTTCTGGAAACCATTGATGCCGTGTGCTAACTGATATTGCAAGATCATCAAGTGACCTACCGTGAGATTGGGACAGCCTTAGCCAATTGTCGGAGCAGCATACATTCAATATTGCATGAACATTTGACCGTCAAAAAAATTTGTTCGAGTCGGATCCCTCACAATTTGTGAGTCGCTCAAAAAATGCTCATGTCGATAGGTCGAAAGAAATGCTCAAAAAATTCGATCGCGGTGCTTCGAAACACGTCTATGTCATCGTGACAGGTGATGATTCGTGGATTTATGCGTATGAGCCCGAAAGTAAACAGCAGTCGACTGTATGGGTGCTTCAAATTGAGCCAAATCCAACAAAAGTTGCTCGCGCACGAAGCACTTCCAATGTCGCAACCGTACCAGTAGAACAACGCAGAACAGTCAATTCTGAGTGGAACACAACCATTTGTTTGCCAGTTGTCTTCCAAGAAATCAGGAAAACCAACCGCCGAAGACGGATCACTCTTCACCACGACAATGCGAGATCTCACACATGGGCTCAAACAACTGCGCGCCGTATAGTCCTGACGGCACCAAATGATTTCTTTTTATTCCCGTACGTAAAAAATAAAATGAGAGATCAACGTTTTTCGACACCTGAAGAAGCGGTTGATGCGTTCAGAATGCATGTTTTGGAGATACCTCAATCGGAGTGGCAAAAGTGCTTCGACAATTGGTTCAAACGCATGCAAAAGTGTATAGATCTTTGAAAAAGAATAAAGCTGTTTTCGATCTTTAATTTTCGTTTTTGTTCTCTAGTCCCGAAATGTAAAAGGTAACCCTCGTAGAAGACCAACAACCAACCCACAAACATTTTTTGTGTTAATAGCAACTGTGTGCGAAAGTAATTTGCTCTCTCGAGACAAGGACATACTGGAATAGACTTGCATTGATTAGCGCTTTTGTGCTGTTTTGTGTTCTTTATTATGGGTATGGAAACACAACAAAAACCGTACAATATATGAATCTAATGAATATAAACAAAGAAAGGCAGAAATATGCCAATGTTGGTAAAAACGAAGGAAAAGGTAAAAGTTAGCGAAAAAACACAATGTCAACAAAAACCGTTCCCTGTTCATGACAGCCAACATAAAGGCTGAAATCGGGAGCATCAAACAGATTTGCACTTAAGCCCTGGCAGAGGAAAAGTATGGAAAAAGCGGGTGCGACATCTACGATCTCTAAGAAAGAAAAGTGTACCAGACAAAATTGTTTTAGAAGATTTTCATGTACAGATGAGATGAAAAGAGATACCTGCTAGAGTCTTTAGAAAATGAAGCAAGATTCAAAACCCTGTGCAGACTGGAGTATTTAACCTCTTTGGTTTTACTGATGTACGTGACATCAGGCGGTCTTACAACATTCTTATTGTCCGAACCTTCTGAAAAGGGGACAAAGTACTCCACATGGCTTTAAATACAAGTTGTGGCTTGATTATTGTAATTTACGACAGGCAGATACACGCCATTAAGGCATCAATTGTTCACTCACCTCAACGTGGATATCCAAGAGTTTGTGCAGTTGATACAACATAATCTGCATAACATCATTCGTGTTAATGTAGAAGCTAACCTTCTGCAGGTTCTCATTGTAAGCCAAACAAACCTCTTCCGGTGGATTGAAAATGGTAACCCCACCCCATTTGGGTGATATAAACGAGTCAACGTTATTCCGAGTGGCTTTCTCGTTTCCCTTGTAGATGTGAACAGGTGCAATGTCACAGGGCGGCACATAAACGACCATGTTGAGTACGGCATTGTCGGCTATACTTGCTCCGAGGTTCTTCTCAATCGATGTGATTATATGCGGCAAAGCAGTGTCTGGCAAGGCATAATGACGGCCAAGTTTGCTGGCGTCACGGACTTGCTTTAGGTTCCCATCGAATGGAACCTGATATTTCCACTGGGTCCTCAATGTGAAATTCGACACTTCGTTGACTGTATTTAAAAAGGGCTCGATGTAGGCTGCAAAACAAAAAATTTCGTTAACGTGAGCTGTTTTAGTTTACCCTTAGCACTTACTCTTTGTGGCCTGTTGAATATTCCATTTAATGTCCATGATTTTGATGAGTCATCCGCCGTATAGTCCTGACTTGGCACAGAATGACTTCTTTTTATTCCCGTACGTAAAAAGAAAATAAAAGGTCAACGTTTTTCGACACCTAAAGAAGCGGTTGATGCGTTCAGAATTCATGGTTTGGAGATACCTCAATCAGAGTGGCAAAAGTGCTTCGACAATTGCTTCAAACACATGCAAAAGTGTATAGATCTTAATGGGGAATATTTTGAAAAACAATAAAGCTGTTTTCGGTGGTTAATTTTCGTTTTTTTAATCCCAAAATGTAAAAGGCAAGCCTGGTACAATTAACATTCCTTGTTTTTTTTTTTTTTGTAAGCTTTAAGGATTTGATAACATTTTCTTCTGATTAGTTTCGTGCTACAGTCAAAAGTGGATTATTATCTCCCCAACCAGTATTTCTGATTTCACACACGAAATAGGTTAAAGGGTGATTTCCCACTTGTGTTCGCCAACTTCGACGAAGTCAGTCGTTGTTTATTCATACAAATGGTTGGGTTCGAAGACTCCTCAGAGTTGTGTTATCCATTCACATTGTACCCTCAGCGTTGTGTGCGTATACGCGTGACTCGCTAGTCTATTGAATTCACCATGCCATCAACGCAAATAAAAAAAAAATTAAACGCCAAGGTTTTCCTCATCGGATTTTATTTAAGGTGTATTTTTTAAATGTAAAGAGCTTTGAAACGAAGTAATACAAAGGTGATATTTTTAAATTGACGTGAACTTTACTTTATTTGAAAGACAATTTTCTTTCATTATAACTAAAATTACCGGAATATTATCCTCACGGCTAAATCAGACGTAATATAATCTGGAAGTTCAATTTTTGATTATTTCTTTTAACATTTGTGGTCGCATACGAGTATATAAGTATACAGCAATAAAGCGCTAATGTGGTTGAAGTGGTCAATCGTTTCGAGCTTATTAGCGTGAACTAGCGCTTCCACTTATCTCCAAAGAAAATAGTAAAGCGCTGTTAAATCGTAATATCTTGGATGTTAATTTACGTCTTTACGTAAAAATAAGTGGTTACGAAACGTTGGAGTCAATAAATCATTTGTGCCATAAGCCGTGAGACATGTGCCGTCTATTTCAAACTACAGGCTCTGTACGTCTTGCCTATTCAATTGGAGCACTAAAAGATCAGTAATTATGGTATGTGGTCAGCACTGAGTGCAATGTTTTGGTCAGCATTGCTCTGTCCGAAACATATTAATATGTGCGCACATCCTTGATGGCAATACAAATTGTAGCTCATCTTCCCGTTTCATAAACTTTACTTTGTCTTAATCTGATTTACTGTCGCACCAGAGTAGCTTCTGTTCCAATATCAAGAAACGCCTAATTGGCCACTGTTTCCTTACATTCCCATAAACAAATTCATTTCTTTTTAATTTAGCAAACTGCGCATAAATTGCGTAACTACTTCTAATGACACATAATGTTGCCCAAATTCTAAAAAAAAAACAAATTCCCATAATCGACTTATCGTCATGCAAGATTGTTATTAAGACAAGACTTTCGTTTAAATAAAACAAAGAGTATTTCACAAACACAGTCCACGAAGCTATCAATCATTTCCCGCTGGCATTGAGGGTTTTTCTCACGAAAATTCTCACAATTAGTACGAACCATGTGAGCCTAGTGGGAAGTGATCACTGACTGAACACTTGAGATAATCAAAAAAATAAACAACTGCTCTGGGAAATTTCTGATATCTTGAATGTTTTGAATTTTTTCACTTCAGCTATCGACTGAAACATGTTCAGTAACTGTACAGTTTGAAGTCGGTATTTAGTTCGACTGAAAACTGGTCAAACAGAAGGGATGTTCCTGTCCTTGACAATCCTTGTGACTGACTGACTGATTTGCCCCTTTTTGTGGCTAGCCTAAGGAAGCTAACGACAGAATTACTCTCCTGGCAGTCGGTAGAATTCACTTGTACATCGTCGAAACAGAAAATTTGCCAAAATTCTTTCCGATATTAGTAGGAGTTTGTATGTAAATTGGAACCAATCGATTTCTTGTCGAAGTTGTCTGCACAAACAGAAGAAAGAAGAATGCGTCAAAGAATTTAAAAATGATATGCTTAAAAGGAACCTAAGGAACGTCTAAGACGATCACTCATACTTGACTCTAATCAAATTTAGCGTTGAAAGATGACATGTGCGAGATCAACGAACAGAGAGAAAGAAAAGTGGATGGGAGTCTGAAAGAATGGGAAACGTACAAGAAACTCGAAGAAATCCATATAGATAATAAGAAGAGACTCATCCATGTCCTAATCTTGCATTTTCGAAAAAACCTAATGCCTCCGATAATATGCAAAGATTGATCCCGGTCTTCAGGGCTATAAGCTCACTAGTGGATATGTTTATGAGAGCCCCACCACGATTGAAAACATGTTTATACCTAGATAAGGGATAAAGAAGAATCAATCCCTAATGCAACGGATATGGATACAACGCTTGAGGTGGCTAGGCCATATAGGGCTTATTGGCACCACTGCTCCTGCGCGAAGAGTCTTCGAATCCAAACCACAGGGACAAAGTAACAGAGGACGTCCTAGACTGAGATGGCGTACACAAGTGGAAAAGGACCTCAACCAACTTGGAGTGCGCAATTGGAAGCAGCTGGCAAGAGATCGTGCTAGCTGGAGGGGCATGTTGGTTGAAGCCCAGATCCACCCCGTACTGTAGAACCATCTGAAGAATAATACAACGGATTGGAGACTTACTGCACATTTGTTGATAAAGAGTTCTAACGAGTAGGATGAAACGGCCTGCACTACCATTTTGCAGAAAGGACCTGACTTTCGTCAAAGAACAGCCGGCTGGGATCACATTATGACTGTGCGCAGATATTGAAGACCAATCTTTTTCACCAAGATCGAAAGTACTTACTACTCTTCGGACATTGTGTAATGTTTTGCCTTTATTTTTAGTCTTTGGAGAGTTCAACAAAACGCATTTTGTGCTGTAAAACCTCTTTTGAGTTGCACCACAACAGCCGGCCTATAAACCAAGAAGCTCTACTTTGGCACCTTTACATACGTTGTGCGGTCATTGCGCCAAGAAAGCATAGTAGCAAGGTGATTTTTTCCGTTTGGTGAGGAAAGTGAGAAGATCAAGCTTAAGAAGATAATTAATTTGAGGCACAGTGCTCAGTAAAGGTCTGCGAACAGTTATGGAATTCCAGGGGAAAATGCTGTTACTATCAAACCAAAATTTATAATTTAATTGTTAAGCTATAATTCTTCTTTTTCTTTCTCTTGTCGCGCTACTAGTCCGGGGTGGACCTGGGCCTCAACCAATATGCCTCTCCAGCCAGCACGATCTTTTGCCAGCTGCCTCCAATTGCGCACTCCAAGTTGGTTAAGGTCCTTCTCCACTTGTGTGAGACACCTTAGCCTAGGCCATCTTCTATTGCGTTGTCCCAAAGGCTCTGATTCCATGACTTTTCGGGCCGGAGCAGTGGTGTCCATACGCACTACATGGCCCAGCCATCTTAAGAGCTGTATCCGAAGACGCTTGACCAGGAATGGCATGTCGCTGTGCAGCCCATAGCGAGCTTGGCCCTTCGAAAGAGGACTTTATTACTCAATTGCCTTTGGAGCCCAAAGAAACAGCTATTGGCAAGCGTAATTTTGCGTTTAATTTTGGTATTGATGTTGTTGTGCCTATTTACCGCGAAGCCAAGATACACGAAGTCTTTGACTACCTCGAAGTTTCTGCTGCGTAGTCTGGCGCTCTGTCCGAGACGTCGATGTTGTGTGTCCATCCTTGATGACAGCTTGTACTTTGTTTTGCCGTCATTAACCACCGGACCCATTTTAGCTACTTACGCTTCAATGCCAGCCTACTCATTGACGGCTCTCTGTGTTCGTTCAATCACGTCAATGTCATCAGCGTAAGCTAGCAATTCATTTTTTTGGCTAGCAAGTAAAACAGATAAGGAAGAAATGAATAGGAAGTAAGTTAAAAAGTAAAAAAACAGCTAGCAATTGAACTGGCCGCCGTGGCGTACTGGGTAGAGTGCGACACTCACACGCCGAAGGGTGTAGGTTCGACTTCCAGCTCTAAACCAATTTTTTTAATTTTTCACGGCACCACCTCTTTTGAGCTGCTGACAACACTCAAAGAGTAATAACTGTCTAAGAAAGCTTCTCAAATTTCGCCGTTCGGAGTCGGCAAAAAACTGGAGGTCCCTTCTACTCTATAATACAAGCAGTTGATGAGCAAGCTAGGCCCTGATCGCCCTTTGGACTGTAGCGCCAACAATTATTATTATTATTATTATTAATTGAAATGACTTCTGACAGATCGTGTTGACGTCTGAGTAACACACGATCTTCTCGAGAATGATTTAAAAGAAGTCCCATGACAGTCGTCGCCTTGTCGACCTTGGCGGAGCAGCATGAGATTTCCATCTTCATTCTACACAATCTGACAAGTTTTGAAGGAATGCCAAAACTAGACATGGCACTGTATAGCTCGTGTCTATGCACACTGTCATATGCGGCCTTAAAATCGACGAATAGGTGGTGAGTATCGATTTGTACTTCTTGGATCACTTCCAGGATCTGGCGTAAAGTGAAAGTCCCTGAAACCACACTAATAGAGGCCTATCAGATTACTGTTTCAAACGCTCACGCAATACGGCATAGAGGATCTTGTATGTGATGTTAAGAAGGCTGATCCCACCATAATTGGCGCAGTCAAAGAGGTCTTCTTTCTTGTGGACCGGGCAAACGACGCTGAGATTTCACTCACCGAGAATTGCTTTCTTCCGACCATATCTTACCGATGAGCTGGTGCATGCGCCCAACCAGGTCTTCTGCAGCTGTCTTAAATAGTCTGTCTTCAATCATCGCCCGAAAATCAATCTGATTGTCAAAAGCAGTATGTGGGGCATTAAAATTAAACCCTCAAACATCAATTTAATTATATCCTAGAAAGCAGTCATTTCAGGATCAGGATCGATCTTGCACACTTTACCACTTATGCCATTCACAACCATCTAACAGGATTTCTCCAAAGAGCTTTGGGAGGTAAGGAGGTATTTAATTTGGAAGCAAAGAATCGTCGTTTTGATGTTCGAATAATGAATGTAGCAGCACAACAGGCTTCCTTAGCTTCCTTAAAAGCTGGCATTAGTAAAAGAGCTGTTTTTCACTTACTATAAAGCCTATTTGTCTTTTTAATAACATAGATGAAATTATCGGTAAGTAGGTTGCCTTTTATATTTCGGGATTGGGCAAACCTAGTGTTGCAACTGCCAGAGATTATACATACTCAGAACGGCGACTCCGAACGGCAAAATTTGGGAAGCTTTCTTAGACAGTTATTACTCTTTGAGTGTTGTCAGCAGCTCAAAAGAGGTGGTGCCGTGAAAAATTCGAAAAATTGGTTTTGAGCTGAAAGTCGAACCTAAACCCTTCGGCGTGTGAGCGTCGCACTCTACCCACTACCCCACGGCGACCATTTGTGTTGTTTACAGTAACTTAAAGGATTTATCTCGCCCAAAAAATAAAATTAAATCGTGAAAATTAAAATTAAAAATTATTTTTTACAATTTTCGACGTGGATCAACTCAACAACAGCGCATCGATGAACTTAATTCAATTTTTGGCGATGAAGCTCCACCACGGACGTAGTTCACTTCAAGACGAATTTCGTGAAGGTCGTCCAAAATCAGTTGTTCTTCCGCAAACCATTAATGCTGTGCGCCAACTGATATTGCAAGATCATTTTGTGACCTATCGTGAGATTGAGACAACCTTAGGCATTAGTGGGATCAGCATACATTCAATATTGCATGAACATTCGAATGTCAAAAGAATTTGTTCGCTTTGGATCCCACACAATTTGTCAATCGCTCAAAAAAAGGCTCGTGTCGATTGGTCGAAAGAAATGCTCCAAAATTACGATCGCTGTGCTTCGAAACACGTCTATGACATCGTGACAGGTGATGAATCGTGGATTTACGCGTATGAGCCCGAAAGTAAACAGCAGTCGACTGTATGGGTGTTTCAAATCAAGCCAAATCCAACAAAAGTTGCTCGTGCACGAAGCACTCCCAAGGAAATGGTCGCCTGTTTTCTCGGAAAAACTGGACATGTCGCAATCGTACCACTAAAACAACGCAAAACAGTCAATTCTGAGTGGTACACAACCTTTGGTTGCCTGTTGTCTTCCAAGAAATCAGGAAAACCAACCGCCGAAGACGGATCACTCCTCACCACGACAATGCGAGCTCTCACACATCGGCTCAGGCAACTGCATTTTTGAGCACTCAAAACATCGATTTGATGAGTCATAGTCCTGACTTGGCAACCGAATGACTTCTTTTTATTCCCGTACGTAAAAAATAAAATGAGAGGTCAACGTTTTTCGACACCTGAAGAAGCGGTTGATGCGTTCAGTCAATCAGAGTGGCAAAAGTGCTTCGACAATTGGTTCAAACGCATGCAGAAGTGTATAGATCTTAACGGGGAATATTTTGAAAAACAATAAAGCTATTTTCGATAGTTAATATTTGCTTTTGTTCTATAATCCCGAAATATAAAAGGAAACCCTCATGAAAGAGCTGTTACTTTTCCATTTCTCTTTTTTTCCTATTTCTCTTTTTAATAGCATAAATGACATCATCGGTATACCATGGGCAAGTGTTATTGCGAATAGAAATAGTCTTTAACAGAACGAATTCCTCACAAAGATTTTTTATGAGCATCTGTAGGTACTTCAGTTTACCTTCAGTATCAGTTGTACACCTACAAAGATCCAAGTTCAATGTGTGGAAGGTTTCCAGCAAAGAGTTAACATTCAGATAATTAATATCAGGAAACATGAAAGTAGCTGGTGTTGGAGAATGAGAAAAGACAATATCAAGAATACAGAAGAGTAGATCACGTTCTGATATTCCTTCAACAGAGTGTAGCAAACAAAAGAACTGTTGGAAATTGTAAAAACATACGAGTTATACAATTTACGATGTCATGTTTCTAAAGATTCATTGCAGCCATAGAGAAGGCCTTTGGGCTTAATAGTTTCTTTAAGAACAAGAACCTTACCGTTGATGTATAAAGTTGTCAAATATCTCCCTTCCGCCTTTTTGTCTTTCGAATTTTTCGGCTATGTACTCGTATCTGGCAATATAAATATACATCTTTTAAAAGGTCTTAACATATCCTACAAAACGACGCTATGCCTGACTAGTTTGGATATTGCGTTCAACAGTTATAGACGTGTAAACATGGAGTTCACTAACGCCGAAATTCGCGCTATTTTAAAGTTTCCCTTCGTTAAGGAAAAATCCGCTAGAGAAACGTTCCGTGAGATTAATGGTGTTTTGCGGGATGGTACTCTATCACTTCGAACCGCGGAGGAATGGTTTCGACGATTCAGGGCCGGTGAAACCGACACCATGGATAAGCCAGCCGACGGAAAACCTGTGACGACGAATACTGTTCGAATCATGGAAATCATCGAGTTAGACCGGCATATGGCATCTCGTGACATCGCCCAGGAGATGGGAGTTAGTCACCAAGCCATTTTAAACCATCTGCATGAGGCTGGATACAAAAAACAAAAACTTGATGTTTGGGTGCCGCATAATTAGACGTAAAAGCCTTCTGGACTGAATCAACGCCTGCGATATGCTGCTGAAACGGAACGAACTCGACGCCTTTTTGAAGCGTATGGTGACTGGTGACGAAAAATGGATCACATACGACAATATCAAGTGAAAACGGTCGTGGTTGAAGACCGGTAAATCGTCCCAAACAGTGTCCAAGCCGGGATTGACGGCCAGGAAGGTTTTGCTATGAGTCTGGTGGGATTGGAAAGAAATCATCCACTATGAGCTGCTCCCACATGACCAATCGCTTAATTCCACCATCTACTGCGAACAACTGGAACGCTTGAAGCAGCCGATTGACCAGAAGGTGCCAACAGAAAGGGTGTAGTGTTTCGCCAGGACAACGCCAGACCACACACTTCGCTGATGACTCGTCAGAAGCTACGGGAGCTCGGTTGGGAGGTTTTATCCACCACCATATAGCCAAGTGACTACCACCTGTTCCTGTCCATGGCGAACGCCCTTGGAGGTGTGAAGTTGAACTCAAAAGAGGCTTGGGAAAAGTGGCTGTCCGAGTTCTTTGCTAACAAGGAGTGAGGCTTCTACGATGGAACTATTATGAAGTTGCCGTCTAGATGGAAACAAAACGGCGCATATTTGAACTAAATCCGATCACTGTAACACTTTTTATGAAGCATTGAATGAAAAGCAAAAAAAGGGAAGGAAGGGATATATTTGGCAACCTTATATATAAACAACCGCTCAACTGTCATATTTGCCCAAGCAATTGTTTTCTTTTGCTACGTTTCCAAGAAGTCTATTTATACCCTTATGTTTATTTGACAATAAAATCTTAAATCATATTACTGCTTAAATCATAAACGGAGCTCCTTCCAAAGCTATGGTTGTAGTTAACGCAGCACAAAAACAAATTAATCGTCCACGAGGCGCAAAACTGCTCATCCTGATTAGGTTATTCAAGATAACACAATAGACAGCATTTCGTCAGGCCGCAGTGACACTAATGCCATTATTTCCTCAACCAGTTGCCAATGACCGATTCATTGTTATGTTTCCAATTAATTTAACAGTAATACCGTAACTTCGCAAAAAACATAACAAACAATAACTGTGCAATTCCGTAAATCGCCAAACTTGTGCCATGTAGCATCAAAGATCATGTCACCCAGAGCAACAACAGCAACCGCAGCAAGTTAAATCATACTTAGTAAATAATTGGTGAAATTACGGTGACAAAACTGTCAAAAAAGATGACAGCCCTCGTCAAGAGATGGCATTATGGAGCCACCTTTGTGTCGGAGCCACTTAATTGGAGACCTTGGGAAAAAGAAACATATTTTGTGCCTTAGTGCACCACGACGCAATCCACATTTGTAATGAAGAGGCTTTCAATTTCGTACACACTCACAGAAAAAAAACGTGCAGTCTGAACTTTCCTTCTGTCATCATCATGAAGCTTGTCATCAGTCGTCTAGTTGAATGCTGTCTTCTGTTTTGTGTGTTCTTCTGTTTGCTGGTGATCACGTAATATTTTAGTAATTGGAGTCATTTGCATCCCGGTGGACGCGGCGGCGGCGGCGGCGTGTGAATCTTGTGAAGATGGAGGAGTAAATACCAACCCAAGCGGCGTTGCGCCATAAAAGTTGAGCTTCTTAAATGTGAAGGGATATTTATGAGCTGTGCAATTAAAAGAAGTAAATTAAATGCTGTGGGATGGTTGAGGGATAGACGGTTACATTCGCGGAGTGGATAGTGGTTAGAATGAGAAGAGGCAGTGAGTGGGAGAAGCGTAGCAGTAATCTTGACCTTTAAGAGGTGTATTGCTCCTGCTTTCAAATTAACTCGATAAATGGTGCCTTCAGTTTATTTAAAAATAATTTAAGATGCAGCTTAGACTAATCCACAGGAAACTTAAAAGTAGGAGTCATTTTTATGGTTTTGTCTTAACAATTAGAGCTATTGCACGTTTCTCTAAAATTATTGCCATAATACGAAATTATGCAAAAATCGGCTTGAAAATTTGGAATGAATTTCACTTAGGATGCAGTGTTTGGATATGATATACGACATGTTTGTTTAGCGCGGATTTGAAAATTTCGGCTTACTTACGGGTATAAGACGTGTGTGATTTTTTCACAAGTATACAACTTTAAGTTCGCAACACTATTTGAACTGGCGGCCATTTTGTCAAGTCATTAAAGTTTCCGGCACATAGAATACATGCGTAGCGGCAAAGTATCCGTTGACGTTGCAGTACCTGAAGGAAGGGGATGAAACAATGAATACTTCAACGCTCCGCTGATTTCATTTGATAATAATAATTGTTGGCGCGACACAGGGGGACCAGGGCCTAGCTTGCTCATCAACTACTCGTGTTGTGCGCGCTACTGTTCTCTCACGGGTAGAAGGGACCTACAATTTTTTGTCGACTCCGAACAGCGAAGTTTGAGAAGCTTTCTTAGACAGTTATTACTCTTTCAGCAGCTCGAAAGAGATGGTGTCGTGAAAAAATTGAGGTGTTCAGCCGGGAATCGAACCCAGACCCTTCGGCGTGTGAGCGTCGCACTCTATCCACTACGCCACGGCGGCCACGATTTCATTGAGTAGCTTTAAATTAAATTTGTTTTGGTTATACTGTAGAGTGGTGTGATAATTATTTCGCAAAAATGCCTACAGACGAATTTCTGGATTAACTAATGTGCTTAATGATACTGCTGGAACTTAAAGAATATATTAATACCAAAATAAGCAACTGCCGATTTTGGGTCCAGACTTTATACATGGATCGAGATGTGCATGGTTTTTTTGCGTTAAACATTGAAAAACCATAAAATGATGATCCTGATTAATTTTTAACGGCTTTGAAATTAAATTAGAAATGTTTGATTAACTATTCAATATTCAGTCAACCTAACTCTTACAAATGGTAAATCAGCAAAATTCTTTTAAAATGTCACAATGTTTCCATTGTCAACGCTGACGTAGAGAGAAAAGTTAAAAGTTGAGCTACTACATCTGTCGCGTGAGCGGCTGCGTTGGTCTATGGGCCGTCTCCCATAAGAATACATGTATTTTTATGTATCTGTCAAAGTACTGCTGACGCTGACTCATGTGAAGTATTCAATGTGCCGGAGCCTTTATTTTTGTTGCGTATGGCAGTTTAACATGATAAGGCCATCTTGTAATGAGCTTATTACCAAGATAAAATTGCGATTGATCCGAATTTTTAAAAGTAGCTTGCAGCTGAATAATGGTCGAATAATTAGTCTGTACTTCTTCAAAAAACCGACATCGAACTGAAACAGGTTCACCATTAAATGATAGTTCAGACACGCCTTCACACTTTAGCCTTTAATAACAATCACTGTATATAAATAATAATAATAATTATTGTGGCGACAATCCACAGGGGGACCAGGGCCTAGCTTGCTCATCAACTACTCGTGTTGTGCGCGCTACTGTTCTCCCACGAGTAGAAGGGACTTACAGTTTTTTACCGACTCCGAACGACGAAATTCGAGAAGTTTTCTTACACTTAGAGTGTTGTCAGCAGATCGAAAGAGGTGGTGTGTATTGAAGCCTGTCTAGATTAAAGAGCATCTTTCCTGGAAAACAGAATCAATTACCTTTTTTTTATAATTGGCGTTCACTAGAGGGATAGTTTGTACCCTTAAATGACTGGAATTAAGTCACAGCACGGGCCGAAGGTATAGAGCAAAAAAAGGAAAGGAGGTACCAATGCACATTGGTCTTAAATGCCTGTGGCTTGTAATGGGTGGGAAAAATTGAGCTGGGAAGAGCATTCCATATTCGTGTGGTGCGGCTGAAGAACGATTCTCTTAACTTAACTGTACGTCCGAAGGTAGGCTTAAGGGTGAACGAGTGAGCATTTCTAGCAAGGCGGGTATTGCGAGTGAATTCGTGAAGGGAGGCTAACTCGTTTGAGCATTTTTTGTTAAAATAGCGATAAAATAGTGATAGAGACGCGACATTTCGTCGATGTTCGAGCGAGTCGATTGACTTCGCAGCATTATTGTAGCCAATAAGTTTTATCGCTCGCTATTGGATTCTATCTAATAAGTGCCGGGAGGTCATAGGAGCACCGGACCAGATAGGAGCGTTGTACTCAAGCTTAGGGCGCATGTACGCCTTGTATATTGTTGCCAGGTCACAAGGGGTGAAGTATTTCTTGCATCGCTTTAAGAAACCTAGACATTTCGCTGCATTTTTGGCGATCTTGAATATGTGATCGTTCCAACTTAGTGTTGAGTTGATACAAGTACCGAGGATGGAAAGTTGTTCAGCTTCAACAATGAAAGAGCCATTCATAGATAATGGCAGGTTGTTTTGGGAACGCTTGAGTGACAGTAGACAGCACTGAGTTTTGGAAGCATTAAATTCCACTGTGGCCGCCGTGGCGTAGTGGGTAGAGTGCGACGCTCACACGCCAAAGGGTCTAGTTTCGTTTTCCGGCTGAACACCTCGAAGTTTTTACGGCACCACCTCTTTCGAGCTGCTGACAACACTCAAAGAGTAATAACTGTCTAAGAAAGCTTCTTAAATTTCGCCGTTCGGAGTCGGCAAAAAACTGTAGGTCCCTTCTACTCGTGAGAAAACAGTAGCGCGCACAACACGAGTAGTTGATGAGCAAGCTGGGCCGTCGTCCCCCTTTGGACTGTAGCGCCAATAATTATTAGATCGTTGAGGTCTCTTGCAACTGTACGAGTGCGAAAATGAATTTGTTTCATGGAAATATTTACGCTGTCGACAAAAGTTATATTAAGGGAACCAACTCTATTTGCTGCCAATGTTCCCCAATCTATTATATTCGTATTCCCACCACCATGTTTAACTGTAGGAGAAAAATGTTTGAGTCCAAAGCGGTTTCTTCCCTCCTCCACACAAATCGTCGACATTGCCCCGAAAAATGTTGAATTTGGATTCAACAAAAAATATTACCTAGTTTCAAAACTCACCCATTTTTGGCACGTACTCCATGACATATTCCAGTCGCTTCTTTATGTTTCTTTTACGGGGTATGTGGACTTTGTAGCCATCGTTATGAAGGAAGTTGCGCACTGTTTGGGGATAAACTTCCGTAATTTTATTCCTTTCCAAGGTTTTTAAAATTCCAGCTGTTGATTCCTTTGGGTTCTTCCTTATAATAATTGTATGTCGGCACAGTCCACAGGGGACCAGGGCCTAGCTTCCTCATCAACTACTCGCGTTGTGCGCGCTACTGTTCTCTCACGTGTAGATGGGACCTATAGTTTTTTGCCGACTCTGAACGGCGAAGTTTGAGAAGCTTTTTCCTATACAGTTATTACTCTTGGAGTGTTGTCAGCAGTTCGAGAGAGGTGGGGCCGTGAAAAATTCGAGGTTTTCAGCCGGGAATCGAAATCTCTGGGTGTGAGTGTCGCACTCTACGTACTACGCCACGGTGGCCAATCAAAAGGAGGTTATACGCCTGAATAAAATGTTTCTTGCTGCTGTCAGGGGAGCGGAAATACAGGCCGTTTATAACATGACCGTCAACAGCTTGCGCCTGAACCAGCATTTATTTTATTTTGAGACGGAGGAAACAACTGTCTTCTATCACAGCCCATTTCGTAGATTCTACAGAACTAATTCTTCTGAATATTTTGAAGTTAAATAACTCTGAGAGAACAGATTCTTAAATATTCTTCTTGATCTTTAAAAAATTTCTTCTGTTGGCAGAAGTGCTAAACAACCGATTTGACGGCAATAGCAATCCGCTTTATCAACCAAGCACACCCGAAAATCATTGAACAGGCAATGTCATTGCACGCACACACCCACCAAATCCAAATCGCTTTGACTGCATGCCATTTAAATTCCAACTGCATACAGCGAACGGGCAATCGTCATAAATTTTGCAAGAAATCGTGACGAAGATGGTAAACACAGAGGCAATTATTTCTGTTATTGCCATCTAACATGCGCGTAGGCGGACTTAAAAAGTTTTATTTTGTTATTTTTTGTTGTCTCTCTCTCAATTACGAAATGTCAAATTACATGCAAATATAGGAAATAAACTGGGCAAGCGCAAGTAAGGCTAAAATGCAGATGGTTACGTTTCAAGAATATTTCAGGAAAAAAAATGAGGTTCGGTACAACTTGCCCCTATCGGACATTCACGGTAGTATTTATCCTTATCACCGGGTGTTCTCATAAAGTCTGACCACGACTCAGTTTCTTGCAGAAGCTGTAAAAAGTTATGCTGTCACACCTGTGTACTGCTCCTTCAGCACTCGATATTCCCTACGGGACAGACGTCAAATGTCTTCCATTACTTTGTGCCTTCGTCTAGTATTGGAATTTTTGTGCGGTTCTTGAGACTGTTGCTTTTAACCAATTGTTACACGCCCTTTGTTATTTGTTATCTCCCTTTTCCTGTCAGCCAGGTATAATGACGTTGCTGCTTTTTACTGGCATATGTGCTTGCGCCGTTTACAAATGCATTACTCCTAGCCCTTCTGTCTGTAGCTGATTCATTTTGTTTCTATGGCAAGTTGGCTACTAGGATGCAGTACGAAAGCGTTTATGCGTTTTTTTAATAACGCTGCAAATCTGTATCCTTCCCTTTATCTACTATGGAACTTCTTGTGCGGTTCTTTTAACTGCTGAGGTCGCTGTAAATCGAACTTCAATTGCTATTTGCTCAATAATCCTCTTTTCGGTATCAGCCATGTACAATTGCGTTTCTACCTTCTACCTTAATGTGATTGCACTAGTTAATAAAATCAACATCAAGTCACAAAAGGTCATCTGCGCTCTCCTGTCCGGAGCTCTTTCTCATTTTGATAAATGATCTCCTGTTTGTCACTTCTAATCTAATTCACTCCTTCGCTGATGACAGTACCCTCAGCTTTTCATATTCGTTCCTCGACTCTCGTCCTTCCTCTTCGGCCATTGACTTGGAACGGTAGCGTATGTTAAGCTCATTAAATTCTGATCTTGACAGAATAATTGATTGGGGTAAAAAGAATAGAGTGGAATTTAAAAATAATAATAATAATAATTGTTGGCGCGACAGTCCACAAGGGACCAGGGCCTAGCTTGCTCATCAACTACTCGTGTAGTGCGCGCTACCGTTCTCTCACGGATAGATGGGACCTACAGTTTTTTGCCGACCCTGAACGGCGAAGTTTGAGAAGCTTTCTAAGACAGTTATTACTGTTGTCAGCAGCTCGAAAGAGGTAGTGCCGTAACAAATTCGAGGTGTTCAGCCGGAAAACGAAACTAGACCCTTTGGCGTGTAAGCGTCGCACTCTACCCACTACGCCACAGCGGCCACAGTGGAATTTAATGCTTCCAAAACTCAGTGCTGTCTACTGTCACTCAAGCGTTCCCAAAACAACCTGCCATTATCTATGAATGGCTCTTTCATTGTTGAAGCTGAACAACTTTCCATCCTCGGTACTTGTATCAACTCAACACTAAGTTGGAACGATCACATATTCAAGATCGCCAAAAATGCAGCGAAATGTCTAGGTTTCTTAAAGCGATGCAAGAAATACTTCACCCCTTGTGACCTGGCAGCAATATATAAGGCGTACATGCGCCCTAAGCTTGAGTACAACGCTCCTATCTGGTCCGGTGCTCCTATGACTCCCCGGCACCTATTAGATAGAATCCAGCAGCGAGCGATAAAACTAATTGGTGGTAATAATGCAATCGACTGGCTAGAGCGTCGACAAAATGTTTCATCTTTATCACTCTTCCACCGCTATTTTAACAAGAAATGCTCTAATCAGTTAGCCAGCTGCATTCCTCCCCTTCAAGACTTCATTCGCAATAGTCGCCTTGCTAGGAATGCTCACCCGTTCACCCTTAAGCCTACCTTCGGACGTACAGTTATGTTAAGAGAATCGTTCTTCAGCCGCACCGCACATAAGTATATGGCATACTCAGCCCAACCATTTGCAGCCTTGAAGGGAGTGATTGAACTAATTTTGTACAAAAACTAGGTTCAATTTTATTCCACTCCTCAAGAAGAACGCTTTTCAACTGCATCTTGTTACAAATCTGATATTTTCTAATATTTCGGTCCAGATACTATAAACAACTTGCTTATAAAATTGAAGGGTGTAAGGACACGAAGTCGTTCTGGAAAACGGTCAGAATGCTAAGTGGAAGTGGATCAGTGGTTACTTGCACCATAAGCTCTGAAGTATTTTAGACAATTACTAAGCCCCGCGGGTGGTCAAGTGAACTTTCAGTATGCCCTCCCTAACGTCTCGGACCCTGTGCTAGACGCCCCAATCTTGATGATGGAGTTAATTGGAACTCTAAGTAAAATGAAAAAAAAATAAAGCTCCCGGGTTGGATGGTATTCCAGTCGAGTTTTTACAAAATCTCACCCCTGATTATCTGGAATGGTTGCTGCTGTTTTACAATAAGTTGTTAGAATCCGAAATAATGCCGGAAGTGTTTCTTAAGTCAGTAATCTATGGTGTCTTTAAAAAAGGGGATACTAACGTACCAGAAAATTATAGCGGTATTTTTCTTCTGTCGGCGTTCGGAAAGTCTTCACTCAAATATTATACCATAGGTTGACTATTTGGGTGGAGACCAACGAGCGTTTTAGTACTTTCCAGGCAGGATTCCGGTCTGGGCTGTCAACTGTTGATCAAATTTTTTCATTAACAGTGACAGCTCGAAGATTTAAAGAGCGAAGGAGAAAGCTTTACCCTTTTCGTAGACTTTAAAGCCGCCTTCGATACAGTCAATAGGAACTCGCTGTTGTACAAACTTTCGTCCCTGGGACTTTCAACAAAGTTCATAAGAGTTTATAAAGCACTTATCGAACAAAACTTTGCTGCTGTGTGGAATGGCATTAGCTTGTCAAACTTCTTCAATGTCAAAACTGGGGTTCACCAAGGTTGCGTGCTCAGCCCACTTAGATGATATAACTACATTCTTACCAGGAGGAGTTAAAGTTGGCGATGTACAGGTTAAAGTTTTGCTGTATGCTTACGATTTAGTTATTTTGGCTGAAGATCCACAGGCTCTTCAACTGCAAATAAATAAATTGAAAAGCTACTGCGATCTTTGGGACTTAAAGATAAACACCTCTAAGTCAAAAATTATGGTTTTTGGCACTGGTCGAAGTAACAGGACTGCACATGAAAATTGGACTTTGGAGGGTGAGCCGATCGAAGTTGTCAAAGAGTCCAACTACCTGGGTTTTGTTTTAAAATCTAATCTTGATATGAGCGCACATGTTCATAAGAAAACGGTAGCGGCAAAGACAGCAATTAATCTGATGTGGAGAACTATCTTTGGTAACCAACGAATCGGTATCGCGTCAAAGTTCAAGGTGTTCAATGCTACGGTGAATGCATGTCTATGTTATGCAAACCAAATATTTGGCTTACGTTCTTTGAAAAGTGTGAATTTTTCTTCAAGCGAATTTTTAAACTTCCCCCAACAACTCCCTCATACGCTATCTACGTGGAGTCTGGTCTGCCGCAGATATACCATACAAATTTGAAGGCAAATGCGGACTATTTAATTAAAGTTATGCGTAGGCCGAATAGTAACTTCGCAAAGAGGCTTCTGAAGATGGCGCTTCGATATAATTTATCTCCTTTTAAAGAATGGCATGAACTTGCAACCATACATGGCATTGTACTTAGACTTACTGAGGCAAACTCAGATGAATGGGAGGATAAACTGTACGAATATATAAGAAAAGACGGTGAAAAGATGTATCTAGATTGCTTAGATCGAGCTCGTACTTCCTCGTCGAGATATATGTACAAGCTTCTTAATCATACACTAGGACCCAGTAACTACTTTAAAACAGAACTCTCAAATAGACAAATTAGCACTATTTTTAGGGCTAGAACTGAACTGCTGAGTCTAAACTACATACCGCACCGGCAAGATGCTAATGCTACCTGCACACTTTGCAATCGCAATGAAGTTGAAAATATATACCATTTTATCGCGATATGTCCTATACTACTAGAACTACGTTTATTTTATTTCTCAAAAGCATCTCTTACACTTGAAGAACCGAAGAATATACTGAACGGCGCGGAGGAGTGGATTAATTTTTACTTGTCTTACTAAGAAACGTTAGTCAACTTCGTTAAAAATTTTATTATGTGCGTTTTTTCGTTTGGTTTCTATCTGATTATTACACCGAAAGCGTTTAATTATATCCTGAACCGTGGACCGACTTTTATCAACGATTTTTGCGATATCTCTCACAGATTTTCCGTCTTCTGAATGTTTTATAATTCATTTTCTCATTTCGAGAGTAGTTTGACAATTCTGTCTTCCCATTTTCTACTTTATTAAATTTTTACGTTTCTTAAAGCTTAACTGACTTCCGTTCCGTTGCACAACTATTAAAAACTTGTATTGTGATAAATGATTACGATTTATTTGACGGAAAATTCAGATCTAAAATATTTTCCTAAGCCGTCCGAGTTTGGCTTGTTCCTTGTTTTATTGAGTTCCCCTAGGAATCGAGCTTATTTTTTTTTAAATTGAGTTTGTTTATAAAATTTTGTCAAACAACTAATGAATATATATATTGTTGGAAACTAATAATGAATTTCGTCTATTTCTTTTCCTTAATTATTTATCAATCTTCAATTGTGTTACTGAGTAGGTGTCCGAGTTTGGCTTGGAGCCACTGTATAAAAAAAGGGAATGAACAAAATTTGTATATGTCGATATTCTGAAACGCTACATCCCCGAAACCAAAGAAAAATTGGGGTTACCACCAGGTATAATACTGGCGCATCCAAAGCACACAGCTGGTATTACGAAAGATTGGTTGATTTCTAATGCCAAAACAGGAATAACCACATCCTCCCCAAAGTCCGGATCTGAATTTCATAGAGCACCTTTGGGCTGTTCTGGATAAAGTGTTGCGAAAAAGAAAAATTCCCTCTTATGTCAAAGGAATTACGAAGCTAAGACGAAAACTTTCAAGGTTATGTTCTTCTGCAGTGCAAGGGGGATATCACTAAGAAATTCCGATTGGATCTAAACTGCAATGATTAGTCCTCTTCTTGTATATGCATTAGTTTTTTGGTGGAATTAACTTTCGCGTTATTACTCAAATTCACCAAGGTTCAAAGAACCTGTATGTGCATAGGAACTTATATACTGTGAGCGTCAAAAGTGAGTAAACAACATGCAATCATTTTTCCCTTCTTGTGAATCAGTTATTTTTACCGCTAAAATTTGTGAGTAATATTTCTACGATGACAAGTCTTTGCATTTGTCTTTGTTCATACAATACAAACGTGTTAAAGTCCAAAAATACAATTATTTTTAAATGCGAAGTGAAATTTCTTTGGAAACTAGGAAAATTATCGTGGATTTGAGAAAAAAGGGAAAAACGTTTCGCGAAGTTGGATAAATTGTGAACAGGCATTACGCGTCGTGTAAAAAAAATTATTGACAAATTTGAAAAATTGAAAACATTGGAAAATTTTCCACAGAAAGGGAGACAAAAAAAATTAACACAAAGAGAAACAAGACAAATTGTGAATTGAAGTAAAAAATAACCCAAGTTCAAGCGCCGTCAAAATTGCAGAAAACATCTCAATAACGTCTCGAAAAAGTGTAAGTGCGAGTACCATTCGTCGGGTATTAAATAAAACAGGCTTGCAAGGCGGACGTGCAAGAAAGAAGCCAATGCTTTCAAGAATTAATAAACGAAAACGTTTAAAATTTGCAAAAAAAATATATAAAGCTCTGTGAAAAAAAAAATAGCACCACGTTGAGGTCTGTACTTTGGATGCTAATTACTTTTCTCCATGCTCATGTAAAGACACGATATTTATTGTAGGACAACTCTTGGGTATCAGTAATAAAATGCAAAACACAAGATAAGCGAAGATGCATTTTAAGACAAGAAAATTCCGGTTATACGAAATGAAACCGAAATTTTGGTGTGCAAAATAATAGCACCACAAGTAAAACGTCGTAAATAAAATGCAAAATTTAGTGGAATAGTACGGTGGGCATGGGCCTAGGCACGCGAGGTAACGTCGTTGATTGCGCTCAACATGGCGAGCTGCCAAGGCAATCCTCGTTAGTGCACAGGTCAAGTTGACATACAGCCTCCAAATGGCGCCCCCTGGATAGCCATCACAACACCCGTTGTATGGTGAATTAATGTATGCAGCGACCCCCTCTGCCCGAGGATTTAAATAATGGGCCTGGCCTACCAGTCTGTGGGTTGTGCGTGAGGGTAACTTCCTTACCACGTAAAAAAGAAAAATAGTTCACAAAAACCGATATGCCTCGGATAAGGACGGATTAACTGTTGACGACCCCAGCAAACGTTTAAAGGACAACGATTTTCGGTTTTGCACGTGGAATGTGAGGTCCCTTAATAGGCCACGTGCAGCCGAACAACTTGCGGAGGCCCTTGACAGCTATAAAGCTGACATAACCGCCATCCAGGAAGTGCGATGGGATGGGCCTGGCATAAAAGCGATGAAGAACTGCGATATCTACTACAGCAATTGCTATAGAGAGAGAAGGCAGCGCTTATTCGGATGCGGATTTGTTGTTCGAGGCAGACTTAGGCAAAAAGTCTTGAGCTACGACCCAGTCAGCGAGCGCCTCATGACAATCCGCATCAAGGCTAAATTCGGGAACATCAGCCTAATATGCGCTCACGCCCCGACAGAGGAGAAGGATGACAACATCAAGGATGACTTCTATGATCTCCTAGAAAGAACATACGATCGATGCCCCAGCTATGACACCAAGATCGTTCTAGGAGATTTCAACGCTCAGCTGGGAAAGGAGGACATCTTTGCTGGAGTCATCGGTAAACACAGCCTGCACGACAACACATCCGGAAACGGACTCAGGCTGTTGGACTTCGCCTCGGGGCGAAACCTCTCTGTGGCTAGCACGCGGTTCCCACACCTGAACATTCACAAAGGAACCTGGCGATCTCCTGATCAATCAACCGTCAACCAGATTGATCACGTTGCGATCGACGTCAGACACTCCTCCAGTATTCTCGATGTCCGAACCTTCCGAGGTGCAAACATTGACTCGGATCATCACCTTGTTGTAGCCAAGGTAAGAACCCGGATATCGAGAGAGCAACGGAGTCGAGAAAGGCCAAAACGGTTTGACGTCGAAAAGCTACAATCGCAGCTGATTGCTGGGAACTTTGCCGACCGAGTCTCCCGGAAACTCGCCCAGAGTTCGACGCTTCCTGCACTAAGCATAGAAGAAGAATGGAAACGTTGTCAAGAAGCCATCAAAGAAGCTGCCACTGATGTGCTGGGTTTCACGTCACCACCCAGAAGGAACCCATGGTTTGACGACGAGTGCAGGCAAGCGCACGCAGCTAAACAAGACGCCTATAAGGCGACGCTGCATCGAACAACGCGAGCTGTTCGTGAACTCTACGAACAGAGAAGAAGGGAAGAGCACCGGCTTCTCAGAAGGAAAAAGAAGGAGCATGAGAAGCGCGCGGTCGAGGAAATGGAAAGGTGCTTTGGCAGGAATGAAGTCCGAAAGTTTTACCGAAAGGTAAAACAGCTATCCGGGGGATACAAGGTTCGGACCAAGGCCTGCCGGGACCAAAATGGACAACTAGTAGTAGAGTCGCAGTCTGTGCTGAGAATCTGGAAGGATCATTTCTGCAGACTCCTAAACGGCGATGACGACCCAAATCCCTCTGTTAGGCAGAATGTTCCACTCAATTTGGACGATGATAGACAAGCATTCCGTCCCCCCGACTTAGACGAGGTGAAGATAGCAATATCCAAGCTAAAGTCGAACAAAGCTGCTGGAGCGGACGGACTGTCCGCAGAACTATTTAAAGCAGCTGGAGATGACCTGGTTGGGCGCATGCACCAGCTCATCTGTAAGATATGGTCGGAGGAAAGCATGCCCGATGAGTGGAATCTCAGCGTCGTTTGCCCGGTCCACAAAAAAGGAGACCCCTTTGACTGCGCCAACTACAGAGGGATTAGTCTCCTGAACATCGCATACAAGATCCTCTCTGCCGTATTGTGTGAGCGTCTGAAACCATTTGTCCATGACCTGATAGGTCCCTATCAGTGTGGTTTCAGACCAGGGAAGTCCACAATAGACCAGATCTTCACATTACGGCAGATCCTGGAAAAGACCCAAGAAATGCAAATTGACACCCACCACCTATTCGTCGATTTCAAGGCTGCATATGACAGTGTGCATAGAGACGAGCTATACAGTGCCATGTCTAGTTTTGGCATTCCTACCAAACTCGTCAGATTGTGTAGGATGACGATGGAGAACTCTCGCTGCTCCGTCAAGGTCGGTACCGAACTCACCGAGACCTTCAATGTCAAAAAAGGTCTTAGACAAGGCGACGCACTGTCATGTGACTTCTTTAACATCATCCTCGAGAAGATCGTGCGTAACTCACAAGTCAACACCAGAGGCACGATCTTCCAGAAGTCAGTTCAATTGTTAGCTTACGCTGATGACATTGACGTGATTGGACGAACACAGCGAGCCGTCAATGAGGCGTTTGCTGGCATTGAAGCGGAAGCGGCCAAAATGGGTCTTGCGGTAAATGAGGGCAAAACGAAGTACATGCTGTCATCAAGGAAGGACACACAACATCGACGTCTCGGACAGAGCGTCACACTAGGCAGCAGAAACTTCGAGGTAGTTAAGGACTTCGTCTACCTCGGCTCCGCGGTAAACAGGGACAACAACATCAGTACCGAAATCAAACGCAGAATCACTCTTGCCAACCGCTGTTTCCTTGGGCTCAAGAGGCAATTGAGTAATAAAGCCCTCTCTCGAAGGACTAAGCTGGCTTTATATAACAGCTTGATCATCCCCGTCCTACTATATGGCGCAGAATCTTGGACGTTAGCAAAGGCGGATGAGGAAGCCCTTAGTCTTTTTGAGAGAAAAGTTTTGTGTGCGATTTTTGGTCCTGTTTGCGTTGATGGCATCTGGAGCAGAAGATTTAACGACGAACTCTGTGGGCTGTACAGCGACATGCGCCTGGTTAAGCGTCTACGGATACAACGCTTAAGATGGCTAGGCCATGTAGAGCGTATGGACACCACTGCTCCGGCCCGAAAAGTCTTTGAATCCGAGCCATTGGGACAACGCAACAGAGGACGGCCTAGACTGAAGTGGCGCACACAAGTGGAGAAGGACCTCAACCAACTTGGAGTGCGCAACTGGAGACAGCTGGCGAAAGATCGTGCTGGCTGGAGAGGCATGTTGGTTGAGGCCCAGGTCCACCCCGGACTGTAGCGCCACAACAAGAAGAAGAAGAAGTACGGTTTTTATTTTTTTTTATTTATACTACTGCTCTAGTACTTCGTCTTATAACCCTTTTTTTTTAGCACAGCGGCACAACGTCGTGGCATAGAGTCGATTAGTGCCTGACATCGCCGAATTGGAATATCCCTCCACGCAGCCTGCACAGCTTCCCATAGCTTTAGTGTATTTTTTGGTTTCGCTTTAAAAACAGCTTTCTTAACATCTGTCCAAAGATTTTCAATGGGGTTTAGGTCTGGAGATTGCAGCGGCCATTCCATAACTTGAACCCTATTCCTCGCAAAAAAATTCCTTGGCCAATTTGCTCGTATGTTTCGGGTTATTGTTTGCTGCAGGACCCATCTGAGAGGCATATTCCACTCGGCGTAGGGCAACATGGTTTCTTCTCATTCTCATTATGCCAACATAAACTTCGGCGGTCATCATTGGTTTTATCCAAAATATAGGACCAGTACCGTTGTAGGAGAAGCATCCCCATATGTTAATTTTCGCGCCGCCGTGCTTAATGGTTTTTAAAGTACCCTCCGGCTTAAACTCTTGGCTTTTTTGCCTGCGAACAAATGTCCTGTCCCAGGAGTTCCAAATAAAACAATTTTAGACTCATCTGTCCATAATATATTACGCCATTTGGTTACTTCCCAGTTCAAATGTTCTTGCGCAAATTGTTTTCTTTTATGAAGATGGACCTTTGTCAGCAAGGGTACTTTTCTGGGACTTCTGGCAGGTAGTTCCTTCTCTATCAACTTCCTTCTTATGGTTGATGTTGATACGGGCAGATTTAGTTCCTCTTTTATTTTGTTTGATGTGATGAATGGGTTTTGTTTCACTAATCTTATCAGTCTTCGCTCGTCGGTAGAGGTTAATTTCGATTTTCTACCTCTTGTTTCTTCTTTTTCGACGTGTTTTTTTGCATTAGTAATCATTTTATTCGAATAACCAACGATTTTCCGAATAAACTTGTACGTTTTTCCGTCAGAAATTAATTTTTTTATAAGTTCACGTTTCTTAGGAGTACAATGCACACCGCGACCCATTTTAATTGTTTATAACGTTGTATTTTAAAAATACTAGTTTCAAAATACTTAAATATTTTTACTTACATCTTTTGACGCACAAAAAAAAAAACTGAACACCACCAAACACTGCGAAAACACTTTTTAGAATGACATGGTGCTATTATTTCGCACACCAAAATTTTGGTTTTATTTCGAATAAGGGGAATTTTCTTGTCTTAAAATGCATCTTTGCTTATCTTGTTTTTTGCATTTTATTACTGATACCCAACAGATGTCCCACAATAAATATCGTGTCTTTACATGAGCATGGAGAAAAGTAATTAGCATCCAAAGTACAGACCTCAACGTGGTGCTATTTTTTTGCACAGAGCTGTAAACAATGACATTTCGTTTTGGAAAAACATTTTCTTAAGTGATGAAAGCAAATTCGAAATTTTGAAGAGTCGTATGAATAAAAAAAATTGGAGAGCAAAATATGAAGAATTTACTGAAAAAAATATTAGGCCGGTCGTGAAACATGGGGGAGGTTCAGTGATAGTGTGGGGGTGTGTAGCAGCATCTGGGGCTGTTTATCTTGTCTTCGTTGATAGTACAATGAGGAAGGAAGATTATCTAAGTATTCTGAGGACCAACTTGCAACCGAGCGTAGACAAATTAGGTTTAGCTAGGAATTAGATCTTTCAGCAAGACAATGATCCTAAGCATACCTCACGTCTTGTTAAGGAATGGTTGCTTTATAGGACCCCAAAACAGCTTGATCATCCCCCGCAATCACCGGACCTTAACCCAATAGAACACTTATGGGAGCATTCGGATCGAAGAATTCGACAGAGTACTATTAACAACAAGGAAGACCTGAAAAAGCTATAACAGAAGAGTGGTCAAACATTTCCCCCGATGTTACCAAAAAACTGGTGATGTTTATGCCACGTAGAATCAAGGAAGTAATAAAGTTTAAAGGAGGACCAACAAAGTACTAAATTTAATTTTTTAAGCGATAAACAAGTACATTTGTTGAAAAAAATGTATACTGTTTACTCACTTTTAACTCGTAATATATAAAGTAGTTATAATTTTCATTAAAAAGATTTATGTATTTGTTTTTGTTTTTACCGTACTTTATTTTTTGAATAATATCACATTGAATAAAGCTGCTTTTGTGTATCAATGGAATTTGAGTTTTGTTGTTGTTTTGACCCAATTTTCATCTCTATACAGTAATCAGATATTCGTTTCCTCACTTTTGACGCTCACAGTATATATTATATAGATGTCCCAAAAAGAAGAATCAAAGTGGCTTTTGTTCAACTGCCACTGGAGCTCGCAGCATCTCTTGTGACACTAGTCTCACGGATATACCGTCCGATGCGAGGATACTAATAATCCAGCTGTGATGCACAGACTAAATTTGTTGAGACTTGTCCGAGGCCCGCGACAGCACTAGACCATAAAAAACGAAATTGCCGAAGAAGTTTCTACGCAACTCCACTCATTTGACCTGAATCCACCTTGGGACTGCATGCGTGATGTGGGCATGGTGAGGGCTTCCATCAACAGTTGGGTATTCCCACGGAACAGTGAAAGATGTTATGACTCTCCAGGATGCAGACTGACTAAGGGCATGTTCCTTAAAGTCAGTAGGAAATCCGCGACATTTCTGCTTTCTACAGACAAGAATGACTGCAGACGACTTTTTTCGTACCAACGTGACACTTCACCTTCGCGAAGCACTTATGAGTACTTGGACTAAGTGATGAGACCTTCTGCGACGCCTGTAGGGACGGCAGAACACTTCCTTTGTCATTGGCCCACTTTTATCGGATCAGGTGACGGCTGTTCGGTGTTTATCTGGTCAGAGCGAAAACCCTAGACTTTTTATCACAGAAGCACCTTCTGGTATTTTTCCGGGAGAACAAGAAAATACGTTAGAAAGTAATTCACTGCCTGCTGGTAGTACAGTGGCCCAGTTATCGAGTCTGAGTGCTCCAGTGTAGTGTTTCTAAGCCTCCAACAAAAAAACAAGAAACTAAGCTGGTTCTTGGTAAAGATTGTCGTATGTGCAAAGTGAAACAGCCATTATTAAACGCACAGGCCAATTTATATTAACCTGCGGTACTCTTGCTCGTTACAAAACAAATGGAACCGGTTACTGGTCCTTTTCCTCATTAATGGAAAAGACTAAAATGAAAGCTATGTGTGTGCCACCCGGTTAAAAGACAATCATCTTTAACGGATTTCTTAAGTTTGTTCTTTGTTTGTTCGTTAAATATGGTATTTCAACAGAAGACTTTGCCGTTCTCGTTGTGCATCTCACAAATTATCATTAAGTTGGCAATCACTTCAATAACAATAAGAGCCCCACATTGTGTCTTTCTCTGGCTGCATTGAAACCTGATCGACATGCGACCAGGATAGAAGTTCAATTCCGTCTAATTGAAGCAATCAATCGGACAATGTCATCGGTCCAGTCACACATTAGAACCGTACAAGGTTGTGCGTCTTGCAGTAGCTCGCGTTCCGTTCATAATGATCACAACAATGTACATTTGAACTTTAAAAGAAACGTATTAGCACCTGGGAACATTCAACTCATTACACATTCAATCAACTTTCATGCCGCCTCCGCCGCTCAGCCACCTCAGCACTGCACATCCTGCTCCTGAGTGGGTAAAGGTGAGCCAGTAGTTGCACCTACCCATAACAATGTCGTTCCTCCGTGGCAGACATATGCCAAAGATTCCACTCATCTCAGGCGCAAAATGCCATCAACCGGATCCGAGTCAAGCATCTAACGACGACGACAACGACGATGATGATGACGCTGTGGCGACGCGCCGCAAGCGCACCTGAAAATCAAGTTTCTAAATGCGAATTGCGGCCGCCGCGGCGCTGGTGGATCCATGATTAATATGCGATTGCGAAATCCCATTACAAGCACGGTTATTGGGACTCATTGGCGCAAGTGCGATGGCGCGTTGTTCGCATACGCTGCGCGGTGCAGCTGTAATTAATGGCGAAAAGCAAATTAGCCTGTGTTGGAGTTGAAGGAGAGCGCACCTAGGAAGGAAATTACCTTCTCACGCCTGTCTGTCATGTTTGGACAGCGCAGTGAATGAGCGGCTCATGTGGTGATATAATGCGTCGAAACGTGTGAATGCATTGGAAAATTACATGCTGCCAGCGTGTTGTAGGATATGCATGTAGACGAAGCGGTAACTGACATTGAAAACGGAGCTGGTGGGAATTCATTGATAACTCGGTGGAGAAACCATTCATGACAAACAATCCTTATGGATGCAAAAAGCAGATGGAATCGATAAAGAAACTATGAAGCAGACAAGTGTCGGTGTGTGATGAGAAACATAAGCGACGGCTGTGGCGTGACTTTCGGAGTGAAAGGTTTGTTGTGACTGTTCTCAAGCCAACAAAGGCGGTTTTGGCATAGAATTTAAATGTGCTTTCCGTGGCATCTTCGGGATGAAACCTTTCTTCAGGCCAGTGATCTCTGTTTTTGGATGTTGCAGTTCGGAGAAGTGTGGCCGCCGCGGCGTAGTGGGTAGAATGCGACGCTCACACGCCGAACGGTCCAGGTTCGATTCCCGGCTGAACAGTCCGAATTTTTCACGGCACCACCTCTTTCGAGCTGCTGATAACACTCAGTAATAACTGTCTTAAGAAGCTTCTCAAACTTCGCCGTTCGGAGTCGGCAAAAAACTGTAGGTCCCTTCTACTCGTGAGAGAACTGTAGCGCGCACAACACGAGTAGTTGATGAGTAAGCTAGGCCCTGGTCCCTGCGGACTGTAGCGCCATACAATGGTTATTAATTAGGAGAAGTGTGACCAAGTTTTCCTCACCTAAAGCATGACTTCCTTCCTGTCGACTTTGATTATTAGTTCGGGATTTGGTGGTCACATTGCGACGTTTTCGGTAAACAGGTTGATCACTTATTGCCACTGTATTTATATTTGGCCGTTCAATTAGTAATTTAATTTTCTTAGTGATATTAAAAACGATTATTTCATTGTGCAACACATTTTAGGAAATTATGCGTTCTTCATTTTGACCCAATACGGTTCTCCATCTTTCTGACAAGAGATTGATTCCACGCTCATTAAATGTATGATCTTGTTGGAAAAGAAACTAGTCTAAGTACTTTTTAGCAGCCTGATATGAGGCAGTTCCTTTTCGAATAAAATTTTAGAGTCCGGGCTAAGTCAAAGGTGAAGGTGACAAGTCATGGAATGTGGTGTTTGGGCACGTTGCAAATGCTTTTGGTAAGTAATCAAACGTGTAGGCTTTTTTGTTTAAGTGCATCTCTTATTTTGTCCAACTAATCACAATACACTTCAAGATTAATCGTAGTAAAAAAAAAAAGCTTAAAATAAACGATTCTCTGGCTCATCCGTTTTACACCATTCTTCATTGCTATTTTGGTTAATAACTGCTGAAAAAAGATTTCACGGCGAATTTAAAACGATGCGCTTCGTTATGGATCTTAGAGTACAATGGTCAAACTCGAATAATCTTTTTCTTCTACTTGTTTTGGTGCTGCAGTCCGGGGTGGTTCTGGGTCTCAACCAACATGCCTCTCCAGCCAGCAGAATTTTTCGCTAGCTGCCTCCAGTTGCGCACTCCAAGTTGGTTGAGGTCCTTCTCCACTTGTGTGCGCCCCTTATGGCTTCAACTGATGAATAATAATAATAATAATTGTATGGCGCGACAGTCCACATGGGGACCAGGACCTAGCTTGCTCATCAACTACTCGTGTTGTGCGCGCTACTGTTCTCTCACCAGTAGAAGGGACCTTCAGTGTTTTGCAAACTCCGAACGGCGAAGTTTGACAAGCTTTCTTAGCCAGTTATATTTTTTATTGCATTTTATTCATTAATAAACTGACACTTGAATTCTAAACCAAGATGCTTAAAGCTAGTTTAAAGGACTCTGTTTGTATGGTCTTAATCCTACTGGCCCTTAGCAGGCTCTCTAAGATTAACTTTCTTTCTTATTAATTGTTCTTGTTTTTATTTTTTCTATGTATTTTTATATTTTTTGTCTTTGTTTTGTTTTTTGTTGTTTGTTTTTTTATGTTTTTGCAGTTTTTTGTATTTTATTTTGTATTTGTTTATCTTTTTTTTTGTTTCTTACCTTAAAAATCTGACCCTAACCTAAATCTAAAGCTAGGATAAGTAAGTCGGCCAAAGATTGCAGCTTGTATTTGGTCCGTTGCAAGACAACAGCCGACCTACCCTGTTGGTTTTCCTATCCAATGTTTAGCGGGTTCGACGAGGGAGTTCTGTTAGCTCTGTAGCCGCCAGAACGATTTGTGCTGCATCGCAACATCTAGCATAATCAACAACAACATCGACATAAGATGTCGATACCACTGTACTGAAGCGGAGGAAATTGTCCTCAGCTCGTAGTTGAGTCGCCCATCCACAGCAGAACTCTCTAAGGCTCTCTAAGATTAACTTTCTTTCTTATTAATTGTTCTTGTTTTTATTTTTTCTATGTATTTTTATATTTTTTGTCTTTGTTTTGTTTTTTGTTGTTTGTTTTTTTATGTTTTTGCAGTTTTTTGTATTTTATTTTGTATTTGTTTATCTTTTTTTTTTGTTTCTTACCTTAAAAATCTGACCCTAACCTAAATCTAAAGCTAAGGATAAGTAAGTCGGCCAAAGATTGCAGCTTGTATTTGGTCCGTTGCAAGACAACAGCCGACCTACCCTGTTGGTTTTCCTATCCAATGTTTAGCGGGTTCGACGAGGGAGTTTTGTTAGCTCTGTAGCCGCCAGAACGATTTGTGCTGCATCGCAACATCTAGCATAATCAACAACAACATCGACATAAGATGTCGATACCACTGTACTGAAGCGGAGGAAATTGTCCTCAGCTCGTAGTTGAGTCGCCCATCCACAGCAGAACTGGCGAAATTAAAGATGAGCGGTATCGCTTTCTTCAATTGTATGTATATTTCGGGATTAGAGAACAAAAACAAATATTAATCATCGAAAACAGTTTGTTTTTCAAAATTTTTCCCACTAAGATCTACACACTTTTGCATGCGTTTGAACCAATTGTCGAAGCACTTTTGCCACTCTGGAGCTCGATTACTGGACCGTTCGACGTCTGGATCTCGATTACTGAACCGTTCGACGTCTGGATCTCGATTGCTTTTTGTAAGATGCTGCTCGGAGTAAGTCACCTCGGTATTCTTAATCTGATGTGTTGTGGATGGGGGTTGAAATGTGAACCATTGCACATGTTTGAAAATCACTCCGAATTTTAAGTGGTTTCTCGGATTTTGGGATCGCTTGGGTCATAAACCATAATGTTTATGATTGTAATGTTGATTGTATTGTTTGTCCAGTGTGGTTTAGGATTGGATCGAAGTGTTAACTTGCAGTTGTTTGAGGCGATGTGTGAGAGCTCGCACTGTCGTGGTGAAGAGTGATCCGTCTTCGGCGGTTGGTTTTCCTGATTTCTTGGTAGACAACTGGCAAACAAATGGTTGTGTACCACTCAGAATTGACTGTTTTGCGTTGTTTTAGTGGTACGATTGCGACATGTCCAGTTTTTCCGAGAAAACAGGCGACCATTTCCTTCTGAGTGCTTCGTGCACGAGCAACGGTCGACTGCTGTTTACTTTCGGGCTCATACGCGTAAATCCACGATTCATCACCTGTCACGATGTCATAGACGTGTTTCGAAGCACCGCGATCTAAATTTTGGAACATTTCTTTCGACCAATCGACACGAGCCTTTTTTTGAGCGATTGACAAATTATGTGGCATCCAACGCAAAATTGAATGTATGCTGGTCCCACTAATGCCTAATGTTGTCTCAATCTCACGATAGGTCACATGACGATCTAGCAATATCAGTTGGCGCACAGCATCAATGGTTTCCGAAACAACAACTGATTTTGGACGACCTTCACGAAATTCGTTTTGGAGTGAACTACTACCTCGGTTGAATTCACCATACCTTCGATAAACACTAGTCCTTGATGGAGCTTCATCGCCAAAAATTGAATTAAGTTCATTGATGCACTGTTGTTGACTTAATCCACGTCGAAGTTTGTAAAAAATAATCGTACGAAAATTTTCACGATTTAATTCCATTCTTTGGGTGAGATGAATCTTTTAAGTTACTGTTAATGACACAAATAGCGCTCGTACATCAAAACGTTCTGAGTACGTACAACCTCAAAAATTTCAAACTTTACGATAGAGCTGGCAGTTGCCAGATTGCAACACTAGGGCTGCCTAATCCCGATATATAAGGGAACCTTCGTATCAAATTAGAACAATGCTTCTGAAGAAACGAAAATGTGTTGTGTTCGTAAGCCCCAGTAATTAGATTGTTACCGGAGTCCATTGCTCTTGCAGTATGTCTCCGAATCAGCTTCAGAATGACATTATCCAATCTGATCATTTAAGCCCTGTTGTATAAGATGTCATTAGAGTAGGATTTCTTGTACTCGGACCAAGGAGTTTGGTAAAGTACAAGCCAGTTATTCCTCTTTGAGTGAGGTCAACAGCTCGAAAGTGGTGCCGTGAAAAAATTTTAGGTTTTGGGCCTGGTATCGAACCTAGACCTTCGGCGTTTGAGCGTCGCACTCTACCCACTACACTTCGGCCTTTATTTTATGTTTATTTTACTTTACGCTGACTTTTCGAAAGCGTTTGTATCACACTTCCAATTTAAACGTTGTTTCCGTTGAAACGCGCACGAGATTCTTGACTAGCGGAACTGTGTGGAAAATTGTAGACATTCGTAGATATTGCATGAATCGATCCTCATATTTTCGCGGGTTATTATACTTGTAAATTGTGATATTCACCATAATTTATTCTTTTCCTGTTATTTGTACGAGCACCCAGTTGTTTTTTTTTTTTTTTGTGCAAGTATACTCTCTCAAATTTGAAGCCGACTTTCACTTAAAACGCTTTTCCGGCAAGCATTTGAAAATGGCATTGCCGTTCAATAAATGGCCAGCTGCCGCTTGCAAACTTGCAACTCGCTTTGCGGCTTTACCTCTCATTGCGTAGCCAGACCCTTAGTCGCTCAGAAAACCAAAAAAAAAAAATAAATAAATAAAATAAAACAAAAAAGACAACACATGTACCCAAATCCTAAGTGAATTCGTCCGATTTGAGAGGACAAAACAGCTCTGTACCAAATGTAGCAAATGTACCAAATTATTTGGACAACCCTTTAGAAGATATCTTGAATAGAGAAAGGTCAAAACCCATGCGGAAACATCTTGAAGGCTGAGTACTTCTTCTTTTGCCGATCCTTACACTCCGCAATCTCCAAAAGAAGATGTACATATATGCTGAACCATTTTAAGTTATGAAATCATTTATTTAAGAACTAGAATACACACACACAAAGGAATACTTGGGGAACACAAAACAAGCATTCTCAGTCCGTTTTCTGCTTCCACATCTTCAGTTTCTTTATCAGCGCCAAGGAACTCGTCACTGGGACCATGATTGGCAGGAACAGCGGAATGTAAATGGCGTACCTAGAATAGGATGGAATAATTTATTAAAATCTCAAACTTTCATTTCAACCGATTTACTTCTGTTCGTCTGGGAAGTACAACTGCGCCAAGAGGCTCGCATCGAAGAAAGCCCTCTCCGATGAAGAAAATGCGATCTTTGCATGTTCCGATGCCTGCAACAGATCACCCGACCCCAGATACTCCTTGGCTAGGAGGATATTATTATACGCCTGGTTGATGGCCAGTCCAACATCGTCGTTGATTACAATGTAACTTATGTCATCTAAAATTGAAGTTATTTCAGGTCTCAAATTTTTCTCCTGACAGTAGCGACTCACCGACTAGTTGAATCAGACTCTGCAGTGTATGAATTGAGGTTATTATGCGGTTGACAACGGTCCTTCGGATGAAGGAGTCGTACTCCCATGATCGAGGGCCAATTTGATCAATGTCAACTGCTTTCACATCGGGATGGTTAACCTGAAAATAAAGACGATTTGAATAGTACAGGAGAACTAAGCCTAAACACACAAGGCAACGTCAACTATTAGTGCACTAGGTACACAGCCTCTTTGTACCGCTCTCTGGATTACGATTACAAACCCGCTATACGTTCAATCAATGTGTGCAACAATTCTACTGTGTTCGAGGGTTTTGAATTAGGCCTTTCAGCTATAAGTTCTTCTAAGAATACCTAAAAAAACAGAGCTTAGGAATTACTCCCCATACTCCTTACAGACGAACAACAAAACGAGTTCTTGAATAAACCACAAACAGCCGAAAAGCTTGCCGATGTTCAAGACAGCAGTAAAACACAAACTGCCGCCAATCCAAAAATTTGTTAGAAGGCCGAGGCGAACTTTGAATAAAAAACTGCGGAAAGCAGCATTTATTTCGGTGGAGATTTGTTGGTGGAGGCGAACGTGGACATAAATGCAAATGCTTTAATGCTGTAAGCAGACACTTCATGGTCAGGGAGTGAATGTTGTTAACCTAAAACTTAAAAAAAGCAGAACTCAACCGCAAAAAAGGCTTAAAATGATATTTATTAAAAAAGTTTTAAACATTGTTGTAAAACTGACTTATTGGTAGCAAACGTCTGCAAACAAACGGGGAACAAGTGGACCTTAGTTAAACGACGTGACGATGTTGATTGAAATGCTATGCGACAATTTGTAATTTTTAGCGCCATTTACAACAAAATTTATTTGTCTTGAGTCTTTTATTTAAAGAAAACCATGCGATGAACTGTTTCACCACAGCTTCAAACACAGGTCCTTTTGCTTTTTGCAATTGTTCAACGTGTATAAAGGTATGTACGTGGTTGCCTTTTAAATTTCGGGATTGGACAACCCTAGTGTTGTAATCTGGCAACTGCCAGCTCTATCGTAAAGTTTGAAATTTTTGAGGTTATACGCACTCAGAACGTTTTAACATACGAGCGCTATTTGTGTTATTTACAGTAACTTAAAAGATTCATCTCGCCCAAGAAAATGGAATTAAATCGTGATCATATTTTTAACAACTTTTGACCTGGATTAACTCAACAACAGTGCATCGATGAACTTAAATCAATGATTGTCGATGAAGCTCCATCAAGGACCAGTGTTTATAGATGGTATGGTGAATTCAACCGGGGTTGCAGTTCACTCCAAGACGAATTTCGTAAAGGTCGTCCATAATCAGTTGTTGTTCTGGAAACCATTGATGCCGTGCGCTAACTGATATTGCAAGATCATCAAGTGACCTACCGTGAGATTGAGACAACCTGAGGCATTAGTGGGACCAGCATACATTCAACATTGCATGAACATTTGACCGTCAAAAAAAATTGTTCGCGTTGGATCCCACACAATTTGTCAATCGCTCAAAAAAAGGCTCGTGTAGGTCGGTCGAAAGAAATGCTCCAAAAATACGATCGCGGTGCTTCGAAACACGTTTATGACATCGTGACAGGTGATGAATCGTGGATTTACGCGTATGAGCCTGAAAGTAAACGTCAGTCGACTGTATGGGTGCTTCAAATTCAGCCAAATCCAACAAAAGTTGCTCGCGCACGAAGCACTTCCAAGCAAATGGACATGTCGCAACCGTACCACGAAGCACTTCCAAGCAAATGGACATGTCGCAACCGTACCACTAAAACAACGCAGAACAGTCAATTCTGAGAGGTACACAATTATTTGTTTGCCAGTTGTCTTCCAAGAAATCAGGAAAACCAACCGCCGAAGACCGATCACTCTTCACCATGACAATGCGCACTCTCACACATCGGCTCAAACAACTACATTTTTCAGCACTCAAAACATCGATTTGATGAGTCATCCGCCGTATAGTCCTGACTTGGCACAGAATGACTTCTTTTTATTCCCGTACGTAAAAAGAAAATAAGACGTCAACGTTTTTCGACACATGAAGAAGCGGTTGATGCGTTCAAAATGCATGTTTTGGAGATACCTCAATCAGAGTGGCAAAAGTGCTTCGACAATTGGTTCAAACGCATGCAAAAGTGTATAAATCTTAATGGGGAATATTTTGAAAAACAATAAAGCTGTTTTCGATGATTAATATTTGTTTTTGTTCTCTAATCCCGAAATATAAAAGACAACCCTCGTAGAAGACCAACAACCAACTCACAAACATTTTTTGTGTTAATAGCAACTGTGTGCGAAAGTAATTTGCTCTCTCGAGACAAGGACATACTGGAATAGACTTGCATTGATTAGCGCTTTTGTGCCGTTTTGTGTTCTTTATTACAAAAACCGTACAATATATGAATCTAATGAATATAAACAACAAAGGCAGAAATGTGCCAATGTTGGTAAAAACGAAGGAAAAGGTAAAAGTTAATAAAAAAACACAAAATCAACAAAAACCGTTCCCTGCTTATGATAGCCAACATAAAAGCCGAAATTGGGAGCATCAAACAGATTTGCACTTAAACCCTGACAGAGGAAGAGTATGGCAAAAGCGGGTGTGACTTCTACGATCTCTAAAAAAGAAAATACAATCAGTGTACCAGCCAAAATTGTTTTAGAAGATTTCCATGTACAGATGAGATGAAAAGAGATACCTGCTAGAGTCTTTAGAAAATGAAACAAGATTCAAAACCCTGTGCAGATTGGAGTATTTAACCTCTTTGGTTTTACTGATGTACGTGATGTACCTGATGGTAACTTGAACAATGAGATGCCAACCAGATTGATCAAGACATCAGGAGGTCTTACTACATTCTTATTGTCCGAACCTTCTGAAAAGGGGATAAAGTACTCTACATGGGTTTTAATACAAGTTGAGGCTTGATTATTGTAATTTACGACAGGCAACTTCGGTAAATCAGCAGATACACGCCATTAAGGCATCAATTGTTCACTCACCTCAACGTGGATATCCAAGAGTTTGTGCAGCTGATACAACATAATCTGCATAACATCATTCGTGTTAATGTAGAAGCTAACCTTCTGCAGGTTCTCATTGTAAGCCAAACAAACCTCTTCCGGTGGATTGAAAATGGTAACCCCACCCCATTTGGGTGATATAAACGAGTCAACGTTATTCCGAGTGGCTTTCTCGTTTCCCTTGTAGATGTGAACAGGTGCAATGTCACAGGGCGGCACATAAACGACCATGTTGAGTACGGCATTGTCGGCTATACTTGCTCCGAGGTTCTTCTCGATCGATGTGATTATATGCGGCAAAGCAGTGTCTGGCAAGGCATAATGACGGCCAAGTTTGCTGGCGTCACGGACTTGCTTTAGGTTCCCATCAAATGGAACCTGATATTTCCACTGGGTCCTCAATGTGAAATTCGACACTTCGTTGACTGTATTTAAAAAGGGCTCGATGTAGGCTGTAAAACAAAAGATTTCGTTAACGTGGCCCACTTTAGTTTACCCTTAGCACTTACTCTTTGTGGCCAGTTGAATATTCCATTTAATGTCCATGATTTCCGGTCTTGGGTTTAGGATGGAAATGATAACATCGTATTGCAACTGGGGAGGAGTACTTTTGACCGTGGGTCGCTTGTCATCTTCTTCAACGAGAAGCGCGCGAATTCGATGTGTTTGCAGGACGTACTCATTGAGAACTTTTGCGATCTTCAATGCACCTGCGAGAAACGAAAAAGGATACTACATGCCGGAGAATTGAGTTCTAACTTACTTGTGTCAGACTTAATCAGAGCCGATCGGTCTGCGGTGAAAAGAATATCCTCTTGAAGTTTCGGCCATTCAAGGAACAGAAAATCCCCGCACTTGACCGAGTAATGCTTCAGGACAGTTACTTCTAGGGCAGCTGGCGTTTTTACATTGTCCACTGCCTCGAAATGCGGTATTTGCTCGAATGTGATGTTCCACAGATCTGAAAAGGAATTACTGAAGTGATTAAATTTGAAATATGACTAGGCAGTCACTTACCGTTGTCCTTAAATGCTTCATTCAGTTCTCGAACGAGGAGCGCAGATCGCTCTGGCTGGAATGTGAAAATGCCAACAACAACCTTCAAGCGTAGCGATGATTCACTCAGTTCACGAATGTCTGTGTAGGGGAGACTTACTCTGCAAAACGGAAGGTTATATGTAAGATCATGTGGATGGCATTCTTGGATGTACCTGTAAACTTCAGTTGTTTTCCACCACATGGGTATGCCGATTACAAGGACTACTACCATAAATGCAATGGATGCATACGTTCTATACTTTTCTGTAAGAAAATAAATAACATTTCAAAAACTCTGTTTTTACAATTAAATTGGGAAGAGGGCATTGGCAAAGTTTTTACACATCTTGACAGGCATCGATGTATAGAAAGTTTACTAATGACCCTGCTGAAGATTCATAAACAATGTGTCATTTATATTTAGTGAGTAGTTTGAGGGTGTTGGCGAAATAAATAATAAAGTTCAATTGGTTTTAGTGGAAAAAATCCTTTGGAGGATTGCTTTGCTTATCTTGAATGCAAAAACAAAAAACATAAACCGACATAACAAACATTAAAGCAATATCCATCAATTCGGGGGCAGAATTTGGGTGTATATACTACGGAGTTGTGGCCGGCGAAGCGTCGTGGGTAGAGTGCGATGCTCACACGCCGAAGGGTCTAGGTTCGATTCCCGGCTGAACATCTCGAATTTTTCACGGCCCCACCTCTTTCGAGCTGCTGACAACACTCAAAGGGTAATAACTGTCTAAGAAAACTTTCCAAACTTCGCCGTTCAGAGTCAGTAAAAAACTGTAGGTCCCTTCTACTCGTGAGAGAACAGTAGTTGACGAGCAAGCTAGGTCCTGGTCCCCCTGTGGACTGTCGGGCCCAACAATTATTATTATAACCAGAGGACGAGCTCCTGGGGTCTTCAGGTCTCATAAGAGGGCGAAAGTTAGCAAGTTAAGTTAAAGAACCTTTTTAAATCTATTTCGAAATATAAGCTCACTGTACGAAACCTGATCCTCAGTGGTTGGAAGGCAACCTTTGGTTTGTACATTTCTTTTATTGAACCTTTTGCACTCCACCCTAATAAGTTATTAAATTCAAAGTCTTACAATTTACAAAACAAAAAGTCCAGACTTCACACAATGTAACGCAAGCATTAAAACTTTTGATTGTCTAAGAATTACGTTGATGTTGTTGTTTTAACTTTCTATTATATAATAATAATAATAATTGTTGGCGCGACAGTCCACAGGGGGACCAGGGCCTAGCTTGCTCATCAACTACGCGCACTACTGTTCTCTCACGTGTAGAAGGGACCTACAGTTTTTTGCCGACTCCGAACGGCGAAGTTTGAGAAGCTCTCTTAGACAGTTATTACTCTTTAAGTGTTGTCAGCAGCTCGAAAAAGGTGGTGCCGTGAAATATTCGAGGTGTTCACCTGGGAATCGAACCTAGACCCTTGGGTGTGTGAGTGTCGCACTCTACCCACTACACCACGGCGGCCACTTTTTAACTTTCTATTGCAGAGCGTAAAAGTCGTCCTTTTAATTGTCCTCTTTATCTGGCATGTTATACATATGTTCTTCTTTTTCTCCTCGTGGTGCTACAGTCCGGGGTGGACCTGGGTGTCAACCAATATGCCTCTCCAGCCAGCACGATCTAAAGTCTAATTTCCCGGTTCGTAACTTGAAGCTATGCGACTACCAAACTATTTCTGCAGAAAATCAAGTGTGGCACGACCTGAGTGGCATGTTGCGCCGTCTTATTGAAACCGTTGTTCCTACGCATCATGATTCTTAAATGGATGAACGAAGATGTCAGTAGTCCGCTCTATAGCGGATACGTTTTGGTCCGCATCGTTTTTAACAAAGTACGCACCAATTATTCCTTACCAAAGATAGACTTGAAGATTATTCTTTAGAAACGGTAGTTTTATCTAGTGAGGTATTCAGTCAATCAAAAGTAAACTGCATCAAAATGGGCGTCTTACCCGATTCGTATTTCGAACAGATGTGGGAATTGGTTTTACGTGATCACCTGCCAGTATGGCTTATATCAGAGGGACCATTTTTTCAAGAGCCACAGAAAACGCAAGACTAGATGCCTTACCCAAGTACCAATTCAGATCATGCTTGAGAGATAATCACTTCACCTTGGTTTGGAACAAGGCCTTTCTGAGAGCTCTGCCAAGGAACGGTCGCAGAAGTCGGTTGAGAATGCAACTCCACACTGAGCCGGGAAAGCCTCCTAATCGCCTGGCCCAGTTCTGGGTTACCAATAAACTAAGCCAGTTAGCAGAGTACACCTACCTCGACTCTGCCCGCGATATTGCGTGTAAAACCACAGCCACAACGATACTCCCACAAGGTCAGGTTGGAACCGAAGTTCCAGGAGCTCCTGATTTTCTGTGACACCAGAACATAGCCTTTGGTCAAGCTGTTACTACCAGTCAGTTTCCTGCAACACCTGGATCTGTTAGCTGCTATCCCGCCGAATGCTCCTTGGTTCCATCAATGTTACAATAGTGTTATGGATGTTATTTTGAATCAAGTGATTCATAAAGCCAGTCATATCACCTGGACATATTTCGAACAGAAGCCTGCTGTTCAAATAGATTTGCATAGGTGTCAGAGTATTCGAGAAAAAATATCCAACAAAACTTGAGCCGGACGAAATTGTTTAATAATTGTTGGTGCGACAGTCCACAGGGGGACCAGGGCCAAGCTTGCTCAACAACTACCCGTGTTATGCGCGCTACTGTTCTCTCACGAGTAGAGGGGACCTACAGTTTTTTGCCGACTCCGAACGGCGAAGTTTGAGAAGCATTGTTATACAGTTATCACTCTTTGAGTGTTGTCAGCAGCTCAAAAGAGGCGGTGCCGTGAAAAATTCGAGGTGTTCAGCTCGGAACCAAACCTAGGCCCTTCGGGTGTTAGCGTCGCCCTCTACCCACTACGCCACGGCGGCCACAAATTATCACTAGTTGAAATTAGACTGCCATGAGACAACACAATAGCCAACTGAAGGACACTAAAGGACACATCTGCTTACAGGAAGATACCGACGTTTTTACGTACATAGCTCGCGCAAAGGATGATGACCGAATTAAATACATTCAATGCCCAAGGCCATATCGAACGACTCCGACAATGTTAGACCCATTTGCTTTAGTCGTGCATTAAGACGTTTATGATGAAAACCGCTTTAATGAGCTATAAAGTGTTAGGAAAACAAAAACCATTACCTTTTTATTGATTCACATATCGCGTCTAGTTATTATTGAAGCGGCTGTGGGGTCTGACAGCGGAAACATTAAGAAAACAATAGAGATGGTATAGTTAAGGAAACAAGCCATTATTATGCACAGTTGAAGAAGTTAAATTGCATTAACTATTTCGCTGTGAAAGAGTTTATGAATGGGAATATGCGTGGAGTATAACGAGCTTTTAAGTCATACAGAGTGACAAGGTCTCAAGCCATAGGTATACGATGCATGAAAAATCAAATTTAAAAGAAGAGCTTTTCCAATCTTAAGACGGCAATGACTGAAACCAAGTGCTCGATTTTACAGTGCCACAATTTTTGATTTGATACTCACAATTTGTGGTCTGTCTTGTTAGGCGGCAAGTCGGAATTGTGAAAAAAAAAACGTTTATATATCAGGTTTTAGACAAGGCGACGCACTGTGATGTGACTTCTTCAACATTATTCTCGAGAAGATCGTGCGTAACTCTCAAGTCAACACCAGAGGCACGATCTTCCAAGAGTCAGTTTAATTGCTAGCTTTTTTTAACTTTTTAATGTACTTTTTATTAATTTCTTCCTTATTTGTTTTACTTGCATGCTAGACAAAAAAAATGAATTGTTAGCTTACGCTGATGACATTGACGTGATTGGACGAACACAGCGGGCCGTCACTGAGGCGTTGGCTGGCATTGAAGCAGAAGCGGCTAAAATGGGTCTGGTGGTTAATGGGGACAATACAAAGTATCATCAAAAAAGAACTCGCAACATCGACGTCTCGACAGAGCGTCACACTAGACAACAGAAACTTCGAGGTAGTGAAAGACTTCGTCCACCTCGGCTCCGCGGAAAATAAAAACAACAACATCAGTACCAAAATCAAACGCAGAGTCACTCTGCAATTCACTCACGCAATTAAGTAATAAAGCCCTCTCTCGACGGACTAAGCTCGCTTTATATATCCCATCCATCCCAGTCCTTCTTTATGGCACGGAAACCTGGACGTTACCAAAACCCCTTAGTCATTTCGAGAGAAAAGTTTTGCGTGCGTGATTTGTGATGGAATCTGGAGGAGAAGATTTAATGACGAACTCTATGGGCGGATACAACTATGGCTAGACCATGTAGAGCGTATGGACACCACTGCTCCGGCCGGAAAAGTCTTTGAATCCGAGCCATTGGGACAACTCAACAGAGGACGACCTAGACTAAGGTTGCGCACACAAGTGGAGAAGGACGCTCTGCAATAGAAAGTTAAGACAACAACATCAACGTAATTCTTAGATAATGAAAACTGTTAATGCTTACGTTACAATGTGTGTAGTCTCAGTCGTTCACAGACCTCCGCGGAGTACGCACGTGTTTCGGCTTCTGGGAAGTATAAGCTCAGTATTTTCAAAGAGTGAAAAAAGTCATTGCTTCTAAGTGGCGTCGGTAGCTCGAAGGTAGAGCACTAGGCAGTGAACTAATAATCCCGGGTTCAAATCCCGTGGGGAGAAAATACAATTTTTCTTTTTTTTTTATTAAATTAAATAAAGACACTAGTGAGTGAGAATATGGAGAGTGACGAGCAACCCGAGCTCAGTAAATCGGGTAGATCGGGTGACTTCAAGACACCGGTGGCTGGGACGTCAGGCCACCTTACAAGTGACGGTAGTGTCCGCATGGCTAGCCCCACCAGCCACCCTACTGAGATGAAGAAGAGGAGGAAGAGGCTGCAGCCGCAGTCTATTCAAACAAAACGTCGGACGACAACAATGACGTCAGAAGATGAGATGGTCGCACTGAACAGAGGCGGATCGGTGTCGGCCAAAAAAACACCGCCAAAGACAAACAACCAGAACAAGCAAGTAATCGACATTGAGGCCCTCCAATGCGAATCGGAGGGGAATGAATGCCGATTCTCATACAGGGGAAGCGACAACTCTTTCAAAGTGCTCGCCACATCGGACGCCGACGATGAGGAGGAGGCAATAAAGGAGGAGGAGACAAAACTAAAGAGACTGGATGAGGAAAGGGCAAAACTTGACGCCCACATCAAGTTCCTCTACGAGCAGTCTACGGCGAGGAAAGCGGCCGAGAAAGCAGCCAAACACAAGGAAGAGGAAAGGGAACTCTTAAAGCTGCAACAAAAGAGGCAGCAAAAGAGACAGGAGAAGGAAAACCTGCATAAACCTGAAGAATCGCTGCCCTCCACATCAAAGGCAGCGCAACGGTTGCAGACAGCTCAACTGGAGCTTAAACTGCAGCAGCAAAAGCAGACGCAACAACAACAGAAACAACAGAAGGCGGAACAACAACAACTACCGCAGAGGAAGCAACAGCAGAAAAAGCAAAAGACACTACAGCAGCCGAATCAACAGCAGCAGAATCAACAGCAGCGGAATCAAAAGCAACAGAATCAACATCAGCAGAAAAAAAAGGAACCACAGCAACAGCAGCAAAACTCCAAGATACGCTGCCCACCCATCAACGTCTTCGGTATTGGGACTGACGAACTAGAAACACTATGTAAGTTGGCCCTAGAAAATAAGACGTATTATATTAAGTACAAATCACCCCAAATACACACCGTCCATTGCCTATCAATAGATGGGTTTAAATTCTTAAAAGAGAAACTAGCGGCATCGAACGCTGACTTTTACACGTACACCCCAAGAGGAGAGAGGCCACAGACCTTGCTTCTCAAAGGTATAAATCCCTCTACTGACCCGAAGGTCCTCCTCAACAAGCTGCGCCTAGTTGAGGGCGACGAGGTCCAATTCGTAGGGGTTAAGCCTTTTAACACTGCGGCGGCGAAAGCGAAGAAGAAGGCACTTCCCTTCTTCCTAGTTCAGGTATCCCACGGCACTAAAATTGACAACCTACGAAAAATCCGTTTCGTAGGTGGTCTGTGTGTAAAGTGGGAAAAATTAAACAAGACTGACCACGTACTTCAATGTGCGAAATGCAGAAGGCTGGGGCACGTCGCAGAGAATTGCAATATGGAGTTCCGCTGCGCACGATGCACCTTCAGCCACAACAAAGGGGAATGCCCTCTAGGGAAGGAAGAAGTCGAGGATAAAGCCCTCCTAAAATGTGTACTCTGCGGAGGGAATGGACATCCTGCAACTTATTTAGGATGTCCACGAATCAAAGAGCTCCGCCAAAGAGTAAAGGATGTAAGGAACAAAAAAAAAGTAGAAGCCAGGCCAGTAGGCCGCGCTGTAGCTACTTCTGTTACGCCCGGAATCTCCTACGCCCAAATGGTGTCAGGCAGACAACCGGCACAACAGACAGTGCCAAAGGGTGACCCGACACCTATAGCTAAGCAACCCGAGGCAGAGCCCTCCATAAGGGATGTACTGTCTTCCATCCAGTCGATGCAAGCGCAGATGATTGCCTTGCAGAAGCAGATGGTCGAATTACAGACCAGTTTCCTTACGCAGACGGCTAGAGTAGATTTCCTCTTCTCTCAGCTGCCTGCAAACAAGCGCGCTCAGATATAATGGGCTCACGCGAGGTAAGAACCCTTAAGATCCTTGCAGTGAATGTAAATTCTCTGATAAGGATCGAACGAAAACTATCGCTCTCTAACTTGTTGCAAGTCCACAATCCTGATGTGCTGATGGCTAGCGAAACTAAGCTAAACCAGACGCGCAATCTCAGGTACAAAAACTACCATATAATTAGAAGAGACCGACCCCAATCCACTAGAGGTGGCGGGGTCGCCCTTTTGATTAAAAACAACATTTATCATAAGGTCATATATAGCAACGATGTACGTAGATTTAGTGTGCTAGAAGCAGCGGTCGCACGTATCTCTCTTCAAGGTGGAAAGAAGTTATTTGTGATCGCTGCCTACGCATCAGAACCTCGAAATCCTAACTTTCTCTCTGAGCTCGAGGCTCTTTTCACCAGCCTCTGCTTAAACTCGGAGGAAAACTTCTTTATAGTAGCTGGGGATTTAAACGCCAAGCACGGTGAATGGGGTAATGCTGTTCCAAATGAGCGAGGAAACGCTCTCTTTGAGTGGATGGAACAAAACAATATTGAGTTTAGGTTAGATTTGCTGACAACCGATAGACCATCTTTTCCCAGAAGCGGGTCCTATCTGGATGTGATGCTAATCGACAGGCGACTAACAATACTTAACGTGGAACGACATACGAGGAACTGTTTAACTACTGTCGAGTATGACAGTGATCACTGTGGTCTCGCCGCGGTAATACAGCTCCCGAACAAGCTGGAGGAACTAGATGAATATGTTCAAACGCACACTTATAACTACAATAAGGCGCGCTGGTCACGTTTCTCTAGAACCTTAGCCAGAGAAATAAGTTCGAATGTGATCAATCCCCCTACTAACAGAAACCTTACGAACGAAGAGGTTGATGGGTACCTCACACAAATGGACGAAGTCATTAAACGAACAATGGACAAAACTATTCCGAAGGTAGCACATACCGATGATGGCGACATTTATCGGAATGCTACCATCGATGCACTTCACGTGCAAAAAAGTAGACTCCTGTCAAGGCTTAAACTCTTGTACAGGAGATTTACAGATCCACAGAATGCGGAGATTCGCTGTCTAAAGTCAGAGATCAAAGTACTCCAACAGTTAATAAAACATAATTACAGATTAGCTGTAAGCTTGCATTGGGACAATAAGATTCGGGCTGTAAGATCCAACAACCCGAGCATGTTCCCCCAAGTAAATAAAATCTTTCGGAGGAAAGACCATAATGACATTCAGAGCGTTCGACTTGACAGAACAACAGACAACGTGAACCTACTTACTTCAGTTGGCATCGATCCGGATAGGGCTGTGCTTGACAACGACTATTTCGTAGTTGAGGATCCCCAAGAGAAGGTAAAAGCAATTGGTGCTGTTTTCCAGAGAGTGTATACGGTCAACGAGACTCGATGTCCGAATCATGATCTGGAGAACAGAGCCTTGCTTAACCATGTCTCTCTTCGGAATGAAATAAGTCAATGGCGATCCGAGAACCCTGGTTTCACCAGGTTCAGTGACGATTTTCTGGCTAATAATGTCGTCGCCGATGATGGAAACAACTCCATCCTTATTTCAAAAGATGAACTCCAAGGTATCCTCAACTCACTGAAAAAGAAGAAGTCAGTGGGAATCGATGGGATACCAAATATTGTCCTGCGACATTTACCCTCTGAGGCGGTGGACGTATACACAACTTTGTTCAACAATGCGCTGAGTAATGCATATTACCCGGTGCATTGGAAAACAGCTGTGGTACAGCCTATTCCGAAACGGGGCAAAGATACCTCCATCCCCACGAATCTCCGGTCTATAAGCCTTCTTCCTTGCATAAGCAAGGTGTTTGAAAAGATAGTCATTAAAGCTCTGAAAGAATGGGTTGAGGAAAAACAAATAATACCGGATAACCAATTTGGCTTCAGGGCGGGGCACGACACCATTCATGCCGCGTCTAAACTGGTTTCCGACATTCAATGGAATAGAAACAAAACACAGTGCACAGGAGCCTGCCTGATTGACATGGAAAAGGCGTTCGACACCGTGTGGCTAGAAGGTCTCTTCCTAAAGTTAGTCAGGCTCAACATTAATAAAACATTGCTATATATGATCTATGATATGGTGACAGGCAGAAAGTTTGTTGTGAAAAATGGCAACGAAATTTCAGCAAATGTCTTCCATATAAAAAATGGGTTGCAACAGGGGGCGGTGGGTTCGCCGATCTTGTTCACTATATTCACCAGCGATCTTATAGGTTCTATGCCTAACATAATAGCGTTTGCCGATGATCTAATCGCGTACAGATCAAATCCGAAGATAGAAGCAATAAACGGTTTGTTGCAGAGTGACTTCGATACGATTCAACGATTTTGCGACGACTGGAAGTTGAAAATCAACTACCAGAAGTGTGAAACTATCCTTTTCAGAACCCCGCTGTCCAGAGCCTCAAGGGATACGAAATTGAACTGGCGCAAGTTCGGCATAGCTGACCCACTGGGACGGCCATTGACCGTTAAAAATGTAGTAAGATATCTAGGCATCTGGTTGGACCAGTTTCTATATGGTGGTACCCATGTAGATACAGCTCTGACCAGGGCTAAGAATGCCTTCGCTATGGCAAGAGGACTGTTTTACAGCAGTCAACTTGACTCCAGAGTGAAGGTTATCTGCTACATGGCCCTCATCCGGCCAATAATGGTATATGGTTGTCCTGTGTGGTTCAACGTGAGTCCTTCCCAAATGGAAAAGATGAGGGTGTTCGAGAGGCGGTGCCTTCGTGCCTGTCTTCGTTTATATCGAACACCAGAATCTCAGTACAAGAAATTCTACCCCAATGAGGTTCTGTACAACGAGGCAAACCTTATAAGGATAGATAATTTTATTATTAAGTTGATTCGGAGTCACACTGCTCGTGCCATGGCTTCTAACAACAGTTTGATCTTTGGGGCTTACTACCCAAATCAAATGTACCATGAAAGGGTACGTCTTAACGGCTTCATCCCGCCTGAAGCATTCCTTTATTTAGATTCGAAAGGCCTGATACAAGATAGGGAAGGCTGCCCTATCATCTTCCACGTCGCACGCCGAACAGTAGAAAGGCAACTCCAATACGAGCCGGACGTCGCTCGCAGCAACGAGGATCTCCTACGGTTCAGTAGAGCGATTTCTGCCCGCGATAGAGAGGTTTCAGTCAAAGAACGGTATTTTTACTGGTGGTTGCACCAAAACCAGCTTTTGATGCCGCTAGCTTCGTAAGGTGGAATGGGATATTTGAGTCTTGAAGCCAACTTACATAGGTTAAGATAGTTTGTAGGCATTTTACAAAATTTAAAAATAATACAAAAAAAAAAATAAAAAAATACAAAAATAAAAAATTAAAATATAAAAAACCATTAAACACAAAAACCAAAAAAAATTAAAAATAAAAATAAAAATAAAAATAAAAAAAGGTGCACCATGACGTATTAGATATATATGTAAAGCATATAAATAACACATACGTCATGGTGTACGCGTCCGTAGCTTATTACGGGCACAGTTAAGTTTATTGTAAATAGTTAAGTTGAATTAGGCTTAGACGTAAGTTACTTATAGTTAGTTTTAATATTAGTATAGGTTTTACTCTTAGTATTAAGTTAAGTTAAGTTAAGCTAAGTTTAAGAATGTTATTCCCAAGTTTTTTCTTAAGTTTCTTGGGGAAATTTAACAATAAATTAGGATAATAAAAAAAAGGAATCAATTAAAGAAGCCGAAAGGCAAAAACGAAATGAAACTGGGTTAGTTTAGAGTACTTGTTAGAAGTCAGTAAGCTAGAATTAAGATCAATAGATTAGATAAGTAAGCTAGTTTAAGTATTTTTGTCTAGTATTAAAGAAACCATTATAAATAAATAAAAAAAATGCAAAAAAAAAAAAAAAAAAAAAAATGTGTGTAGTCTGAATTTTTTTCTTTTTTTTTGTAAATTGTAAGACTTTAAACTTATTAGGGTGGAGTGCAAAAGGTTCAATAAAAGAAATGTACAAACCAAAGGTTGCCTTCCAACCACTGAGGATCAGGTTTCGTACAGTGAGCTTGTATTTCGAAATAGATTCAAAAACATAATGCAAAGCGTTAACTTGCCAACTTTCGCCCTCTTATGAGACATAAAGACAAAAGGTTTTCCTGTTAACACTAAATCTCTATTTTGCATCACAACGTGACTATTGCATCGCATTGTGTTCGTCCTCTGGTTATAATAATAATTATTGGTTCGACAGTCCACAGGAGGACCAGGACCTAGCTTGCTCATCAACTACTCGTGTTGTGCGCGCTACTGTTCTCTGGCGAGTACAAGGGACCTACAGTTTTTTGCCGACTCTGAACGGCGAAGTTTGAGAAGCTTTCTTATACAGTTATTACTCTTTGAGTGTTGTCAGCAGCTCGAACGAGGTGGTGCCGTGAAAAATTTGAAGTTTTCAGCCGGGAATCGAACCTAGACCCTTCGGCGTGTGAGCGTCACACTCTACCCACTACGCCACGGCGGCCTCTGGTTAGAGAAGAATTAAAAAAATCACATTTTTCAAAACAAGCACAAAATAACACAAATCCGATTTGATGATTTCACTTAACATGGAAACAGTTTTTATATTTCCAACAACAGTACAATGATCTTTTCTTATGAGAAGACACTCATCCTTCTCCCCGAAACGAAAACCAAAATAAAGGCGTTTTGCAACTCAGCGAGCTCTTAATTTATTCCCGAAAGCCTACAAAACCTGAACAACGAATGCTATTCCTTATAACTACAACATAAGACGTAAACCGGTCCTCTCTCCATGGGCGTCAGTTTCGAAACGTATTTCGTGAACTTTGTAGTCCCCTCACATCTGTAGACGATGTTGAGTGCGTTGTCCTTCGGCGTTATTGTCAGCAGCACTGATTCATCGTAGTCCGAGTCGTTCTCCTCCTCCGGTGAGAGGTACGTGATGAGACCCACGTCCTCCGACGTGTTCATGAAGAACACCAAATCTAATGTGTTCTCATCACATTGTGCGCTATCGCCTAGCACTGTGTAGCATCCCGGTGTCCAGCGCTGCATTTCTAGACTGATCTTCGGCTCTTTCGCATTGGGTTCGTCCAAATCGAGGTCTGTGTACGCCTGCAGCAACTGGAACATCTGTTTGCTCTTAAACGTGTCTACCAACTGTGTTACCTCGGGCGTGGCACTTTCGAGATCAAGGACCTCGTATCGTTGCCCGTTTGCGGGACCTTTGATTGTCCACACTAAGTTCTCGTTGGTCTTGAGCTCCTGACATATTTTTTCAAACACCGCTGGCTGCAGGAACTCTTCTAGACAGATCTCCGAATTGTCCTCGATATGTTTCTGGATGTGCTGCTTGCACTCCTCCTTCAGATAGGTTTCATTGATTACTTTCTCTAGCTCTACAGGGCGCGGCTGGGGACTGGTGAAAACCATTTTGGTAAGTGGACGCATAGAGTCTTCAACTGTGTCGTTGTTCATTTCACCGTGGAACCACCCGTTGATAGTCATTCGCGGGTACTCGCTGGTTGTCACCTCGCCAACTTGGTGAAATGACTTGGAGCCCACTTTGAAGAAGGCAAACTGATTGTTCCGAGGGTTTATCTTCCGAACGACAGGAAAGTGGGGGAAGCAGTTTTCGTCGGTTTTGAAAACCTCCAGGCAGCCACCCATATCGTCTGTCCACTTGTCGACCTCTTCCCAGGGCGACATGTAGTAGATGAAGGCTATCTGCCGATCCTTTAGTAGATCGTCGTGCACGAGGAGGTAGTCGCCGCAGTTGTACATCGAACATGACGCGGAGACTGAGGTGAGTTTTACGTTGCATAGCTTCTCTAGCCAAGGCTGCACGGACGTCTTCAACATCTCCAGGAACTTTTGCAGATACATAGTCCGAATGTTGGAGAGGTCCGTAGTTTGGTCAAATTCGTACAGGTCCATTTGTTTGTGGGACCAATCGACGTCCTCTTCCATTTCGTTTACCAGCACGCCGGTGACCTTCTTGTCGGAGAGGAAATTTTGAAGCACACACACTCGAAACGGCTCGCCGAACAGATCGATGCCAGATTTCTCGTCGGAAAGATCTTTGCTCTCGGACCAACTTCGCTGCAGTCTCTCGAAAACCTCTGGATCAGTAAATTTTGGATTCATCGCCACTTCCAGTTCATCTTCATCATCATCCTCGTCGAAGTCCTCGTCGTCATTGACGTCGTCATTGACGTCGTCGTTTTCGCCGGCATTGCCACCATTTTCTCCTTGGCCAGCGGCGTCCAGCTTAGGCACCTTGCTTTTTGGCTCCTCAGTGCTTTCGGCATCGTCGTCCACGGGTCGCCTTTCCGCTCCAGAGGACGACACTAAAAAGACGAAATGATGAATGGAATGGGAAATTAATCAGTAATTGTTCGCACCATACCTTAGAAGTTAGATATTTGTTGTTTTAGCTTAAAGGTCTTGAGATGAAAAGTATTTTTTTTTTTATTTTTTTTTTCTCATTTCTAAACACAGTGTTGGATGATTCAACGCGAAACACTTCACGCCGAGAACACAAAATAAGTAAATATATTCTGGACAGACATACTTATGCGAATAGAGTTCACTTGGAAATACAAGTGCTACGGGGTGTGTGCATTTATTGTTTGCTACGTACCGTCATTATCTGTGCTATCCAATTGCTTCTTTGCTTCCATTTTGGCCGGAAACTTTGTCACTGAATAAATTAAAGCTTTTCCAAATAAATGGAACACTTAAGTTATTTGAATAAATTGATTAAAATAAAATTGAAAATGCGATGTGTTTTCCCGTATCACAAGCGTCACTTTGACGTATGTAAAACAATGCGGCGCTGCTGTGGGAATGCAGAATTGAGTCATCGGAATGTTGTGGAATGGTGCGGTACGGTTGGTGTCTTCGATTGCGTTTTGGGTGCGTTGACAAAGTCATTAGGTCTGTTCCAATTCATTTGTGGACAGAAATTCGTAGTTGAGTAGTTTGAATAAAAATCTCTCTTGCAGAGAGTAACACTACAGGAACTTGTGAAACTACTTTTCGTAGAAATTCGTAAGCAGCTATCAGATGTATGAAATGTTAGAAGTTTTTTTATTTTCGGTTTGACAACCATCTACTGCCCACAGAATTTTCTTCGGCAGCAATTCGTTGTGTAGGGATATATTTTGCTCTCGCAAGAGCTCTCTCTTCTACGAAAAAATCTGCTAATGGAACGCATTTTATAGTTTTTGGGACATTCGTAGCAATTTAGAGCAATTAAAACGGACCTATTGCATAGAATTGGAGCATGGGGTGTTTGCAGACATCCGCCTGCTGCCGAAAACTCTTACAAAATATTTTCTTCCCAGAAAGCAGCTGTCGGAAAGCTCAAGCATTTAGATACTGAATCTGAGAACATCCATCAACAATGTAATTACTAGGCATTATACAAATGGAAGCGCGTATTCGACGAATAACACGTCGCTGACACAGAGCGTTAACGCACGTTTGTGAATACGACACGAAAGTGTCCTGCTTGCTTTAAAGACAAGCAGCAGAAAAAGAAGACAAACAAAATAAATTTAAATAATTTAATAAAAACATAACTATATTCTAGTATCCATTAGTTTTGTATCCCGGATAAGAAGGATAACCGTTGCCTCTAGGTCGATAGGTATCATCATAGGTTCCAGCAGGTCCTTGAATATAATTTGTCGGGTAATATTGCGGATGCCGGCTGTTATAAGGATCTGGATATTGTGGTGCTCTGTCGGCATATGATCCAGGGTATGCTCCTGGATAGGCTCCTGGATGCGTTGATGGATAACGCTCCGGATAGACGTCAGTTGGTGGTCTTCTGTCATGCGAATGATGTGGATAGTATCCACTTCCGTACTGTGGTCTGTATGCAGGTGGCGGCGGATGATGATGACCGACTGTCTCTGAAACGAGTTCATTTTCCAAATCTCGTGCTATTTTATAGAGTACGTCAAATGTTGGTGCACTATTCGCCATGTTAAATGTGACGAAAAATACTAGTAGAATATTAAAAAGCTGCATATAAAAGGAACTACGAATGAGATTGCTTGCCGAGAGTTTTTGAATTCAATACTGAGTCGCATTACTTGATCTGCGGTTGATTTATAGCGAATTAAATGGGTCAATGCGGAGATTAATAACAGATTAGCGGACGCGTTCAAGTGCTTGAGTGAAGCGTGTACGCATTGAAGGCCTTCAAATGATGTTTTCCTCGAGATAGCATCATTGGAAATATTTCGAAAACAATTCTTGTATGGTTTATTCTATTTTGTTTTAAGATTCGCTTGACAGTGTACATCTAATTCAAGGAGAGCAGGAGTTATTTGTTGTGTAAAAATAAATAGGAAGTTTGCAACAGAAAAAAGAAATTCAAGGATCCAGAGTTGACTGTTTATCGACGTCATTTGATCTTCATGTAGTTCTCGGTTGGAGGCTAACACTCAAAAGTTACAGCTACACAGCCATCATACACAAAAGCCAGACAATGGCGGTTAGGACAGCTGCAGGGAAACGCAGTATTACACCTTGCTCCTGTGGACGTTTATAATAAAGAATCAACACGACTGAAAGGGGAAGAATTTGAAAGTATTCTTACTCCGAGTCAAGATTCCGACATTGCGTTCAGAACTGAGAACAAAACAGACAACAACAGTGGGTTACCTTAATCAGTGTTAGAGTGGCTGTTTCGTAAGTGAAAACCAGGCTTGTGAAACCTTTACGGATATTATTTTTTTTAAATAATCTCAGAATCATTGTAGGCTGAAGTACGAATTGACCTTTGGATCGGATTACATTTCCGAATCAGAATCCGATAATGATACAAAATAACACTCCAGCTTGCCCCACATTTAACATATATCGCTGCGTTCGTTCTGGTTGTCTTTCTTTCTTTTTTATTTTGCAAGGGCTTGGCAGTCGTTGAGGAGTAGGGAATACTTTCAACTTCATTCTTGTTGAGAAGTAAGGAATAGTTTCCAATTGCCTACAATTTCAGTCGTCAGTTATTGTGAATGACGGCAAGTTTGAAAGCATATACTTCTTCAGAACAATGACCCGATTAGGCATTTTTAAAGGTCCCTAAGTTAATGAGGGGTGGCCGCCGTGGCGTAGTGGGTAGAGTGCGACGCTCACACTCCGAAGGGTCTAGGATCGATTCCTAGCTCAACACTAATTTTTCGAATTTTTCGATCGAATGGAAATCATCAAGTTAAACCGGCATGTGGCAGGTGACATCACCCAGGAGATGGGAGTTAGTCACCAAACCATTTTAAACCATCTGCAGAAGGCTGGATACAAAAAAAAGCTTGATGTTTGGGTGCAGCATGATTTGACGCAAAAAAACCTTCTAGACCGAATCAACGCCTGCGATATGCTGCTGAAACGGAACGGACTCGACCCATTTTTGGAGCGAATGGTGACTGGCGACGAAAAATGGATCACATACGACAATAACAATGGAAAACGATCGTGGTTGAAGGCCGGTGAATCGTCCCAAAGAGGTCAAGCCGGGATTGACAGCCAGGAAGGTTTTGCTATGTGTTTGGTGGGATTGGAAGCGAATCATCCACAATGAGCTGCTTCTGGACTGGATTGCTTGAAGTAGGCGATTGAGGCTTTATTAGAATTGGCCAACATGAAGGATGTAGTATTCCACCAGGACAACGGCTGACAACACACTTCGTTGATAACTCGTCATTCAGGCGATTGACCAGGCGCATATCGCTGTACAGCCCATAGAGTTCGCCGATAAATCTTCTCTTCCAGATGCCATCAACGCAAACAGGACCAAAACTCGCAAATAAAACTTTTTTTTTGAAAAGACTAAAGGCTTGCTCATCCGCTTTTGTTAACGTTCAAGTTTCCGCGCAGTAAAGATTGACTGGGATGATCAAGCTTTCTTTCTTAATAGAACTCTACTACTCAGGCAGTCATTGGCAAGGGTGGCTGTACGTTTCATTTCGGTACTGATGTTATTCCAACTACCGTGGAATCGTGGAACCGATGTAGATATAGCCCTTGAATACCTCCAATTTTCTAATCACTGTCCGAGACGTCGACGTTGTGTCCTTTCATGATGACAGCATGTATATTGTTTTGCCCTCATTAACCGCCAGACCCATTTTAGCCGTTTCCACTTCAATGCCAGCAAACGTATCTTTGGCGGCTTGCTGTGTTAGTCCAATCAAGTCAATGTCATCAGCGTAAGCTAACAATTGAACCGACTTTTGGAAGACCTTGCCTCTGTTGTTGACTTGTGAGTTACGCACGATCTTCTCGAGGATGATGTTGAAGAAGTCACATGACAGTGCGTCGCCTTGTCGAAAACCTCTTTTGATATTGAAGGTCTCGGTGAGTTTGTTACTGACCTTAATGGAGCAGAGAGAGTTCTCCAACGTCATCCCACACAATCTGACGAGTTTGGTAGTAATGCCAAAATTAAACATGGCACTGTACAGCTCGTACCTCTATATAGTGTCGTATACGACCTTAAAATCGACGAACAGGTGGTGAGTGTCGATTTGCACTTCTTGAGTCTTTTCCAGGATCTGCTGTAAAGTGAAGATCTGGTCTACCGTGGACTTCTCAGACATTAAACCACACTGATAGGATCTTATCAGGTTTTGGATAAATGGATTCAAACGCTCACACAATAAGACAGAGAGGAACTTGATGTTCAGGAGGCTGATCCCTCGTAAGTTAGCACTCGAAGGAAAAAACAAACGACACTAATATTCCACTTAAGTGGCAGTGTGTCCAGCAACTCTTTGACTAGCTTCAGGAAACAAGCCTAGAACTCCGCTTCGAGTGCTTCTTCTTAAAGCAAAATATCCATTCCAGTCAGAATGAAACTCACAGCCCCACACAAGATATTGCTTTTATTTACGTTCCAATGCAACTCACTTTACAAAATCAGTGACGGTCTTACTATTGACAAAGGCCCACTCTCAAGGTTGGAGTTGGAAGCGAGTCCTACAATGACCCAGGTCACTGTGGATTGGCATACCCAGGAGGTGGTGGTGGATACCGCCCGTAGGGTGAACTGTATAACCAGCTTGGAGGTGCGTGAACACTGTTTTGCGCAGCAACTGGATACGCGGGATGATTATATTTGTAAACGAACGGTTTGGAAGAACCACTCTCGTCCGGGTGCAGGATGTCATTGTCGGAAGGTACTGGAAGTTTGTGGTGTTCGTGGGACTCACTGCTATCACTGCCACTGTTACTGCTGATGTTTGCTGTGACTAGTGCGCAACAAAGCGCCAGAGTTAGAATGCCGAACAGTTGCATCTCACACTCGAAATGACTGAAATTCAAATGAGAACATCGGCAACCATAGCCCTGAGATTAGCGTTCGCGCAAACGAAAGAATCTCGTTTTTTGAAAATCCGCTCCTCAGACGCATTTCGGTTATCGTCTTTTCGTGACCTTGAATTACGTCAATGGTTTGATAATAATTATCAACGATGAGCACGAAAACAAACTCGAAGTTAGCAGACAAAAAATGCATGAATTCATTTCAGACCTTCCCAGACAAAATAAATCATCTGCTGTTAGATGAATTTGTCCCAGCAATGAAGCACCTTGAACTGACTCCACACGTGCACATTGCTCCAGATTCAGTTCAGTGAGAGGCCGTTACCCGTGTAATCACTGTGACAAGGGCAGCGCCTCATTCATCAATTCAATCAAAACAACTCATTCTCCCCTTGAACTGTAATCCGCAGACCCTGAGGAAGTCCTATATATTGCTTTCCACCGAAGAGAAGAGCTCCAGTCTAGTGAAACGTAAAGATTCGACATGAAATCCATTGCAGTTGTGTTCGTTTGTCTTTTCTTCTGCGGTCTCGTCACAGGCGGGCCTGTTTTCGATATATTGTCTGGCTTTGGCGGTGGTAGCGGGCGCTATACCAACCCGTATCAGTATCCTCACCAAGGCAGCGGCTATTACCGCCAGCAGCGAGTGCAACAACCTCCAAGCAGGACATACAAGGACATGTGCCGACTCATGAGCCACGACGCGTTTATGAATCCCGGAGGGGGTTCAAAGTGTCCGTACTGAAGATCAGAGATTCGTTCTAAGGGCCGATTGTAGAATATAAGCGTTTGAATGTTGTTATTTAAATATAAATTAGGTTGCGTTGTTTGTTATATTTGTACGCGTATTATTTTTTGTTTGCTGTACTTTATTTTAATTAATTGTTGGCGCGACAGTCCACAGGGGATCAGGGCCTAGCTTACTCGTCAACTACTCGTGTAGTGCGCCCTATTGTCCTCTCACGAGTAGAAGGGACCTACAGTTTTTTGCTGACTCCTAATGGCGAAATTTGAGAAGCTTTCTTAGACAGTTATTACTCTTTGAGTGTTGTCAGCAGCTCGATAGAGGTGGTGCCGTGAAAAATTCGAGGTGTTCAGCCGGGAATCGAACTTAGACCCTTCGGCGTGTGAGCGTCGCACTCTACTCACTACGCCACGGCGGCCACTTTGTTTTAACTTCAAGAAATAGAGAACTACGGATGGTTTTTACGGGTTGGGTGAAAACTGTTTTTTTTATCCCACAAGCCAACCATGTAAACAGTTCTTGAAGATTACAATCCTTCTGATGCAACAGACCAAAGCGGACTTGAACCTCAACCTGCACTCCTCTTGGAGCAGTCTCTTATTGTCTGCCTTTCATTTAGGCCTTGAAGAACTTTGAAGAGACATTTGTTTCACACGGTAAGTAAACAAACAGAATTGCCAGATAGGGGCTAGGAAAATGCACGCTCTAGAATCCAAAACATTCTTTGAGAGTAAGAATTTGATGTGGACTATGGAATCGTTACATGATATCTTTTCAGAATTTAAGCTAAAAACAACGTTTTAATTTACAATGGGCGTAACAGGGCTTTAAAAACGACGATTTGGACGGGATATGTTTGTTTTATGTGGTCACCGTGGTGTAGTGGGTAGAGTGCGACGCCAACACGCCGAAGGGTCTAGGTTCGATTCTTAGCTCAACACCAATTTTTCGAATTTTTCACGGCACCACCCCTTTCGACACTGAAAGAATAATTACTGTCTAAGAAAGCTTCTCAAATTTCGCCGTTCGGAGTCGGTCCCTTCTACTCGTGAGAGAACAATAGCGCGCAGTAGTTGATAAGCAAGCTAGGCCCTGGTCCCCCTTCGGACTGTAGCGCCAACAATTATTATTATTATTATTATGTTTGTTTGTTTTATGTGCGCACAAAGCTCATGCTTCAGTCATTCGAATAATTAGCCATCGTGGTAGTGTCAATCGGCCGTTGCCGACTTCTTTGGAAACATTTGAATACAATCAAAATGATGTTAAACACTTAACAGCTATCTAAACCATCACGGTGCCGTCGGAAAATTGGGGCAACAGAGATGCCAGATTTAATAGCTGAGATTGAGAGATGCTGTAATGTTTTTTTTTTAAGATTTTCCATTTTTTTTGCATATTTACCAAATAATTTATATGTGGCCCTCTTTTTTGTTTTTATTTATTTTTTTTTTGTTGGAGGTTGGGATAAACTACACTGGAGCGCTCAGACTCAAATACTGGTCCATTGTACTACCAGACAGTAACCTTCATTTAGTGTAATTTCTTGGTTTTCCAAAGAAAAACCAAGAGTTGCTTCTGTGATATAGAACTTAGGTTTTCAGTTTCCACCACAGCGAAAGCAGGACACTGACAGAGAAAGTGCTCTGAAGTGTCTTCACCTTCTCCACAGGCATCGCAGAGTGTGACACAATTAAGCCCAAGCCGACTCAGGTGCATAGCGAAGGAAAAGTGTCCCGTTAGTACGCCGACAAGTCGTCTGCAGTCGCTTCTGTCTAGAGATAGCAGAAAAGAAGCGGATTTCTTGCAGACGTTTGGAAGCATACTCTTGGTCACCCTGCATCCTGGAGAGTCACGTCATCTCTGGTTGTGCTGTAGGGAGACCCAACCATCGACGGAGGCCCTGACCAGGGACGCGGGTACTCCCAAGTTGGGTTCGGGCCCTAGGAATGCCTCTGCTGAACCTAGCCTAGCTACTTCATCGGCAGTCTCGTTTCCCAGGATCCCGTGATGACCCTGGACCCAGACAAGTCTTAGCGAATTCAGCCTGCCGACCAAATTAAGGGAAGACTTGCATTCTTGAACTATCTCGGAAGTGGTTAAAGGGTTGAGTAAGGCCTTAAGCACAGCTTGACTGCCGCTGCAGACGCAGATACTTTTTCCCTTCCACCTATTCTTCACAATATAGTTGGTGGCCATTAGGATCGCGAAGGCTTCCACCTGGAAGACCGACCAATTAGGCGTAAAGTCTAATGTTGTCGTTTTCTACGAAGGCCTCAGCTCCAGGGCTCTCCGTCGTCTAGGAGCCGTCCAAAAAAATCCGACTACAAGCCTTTCCCGGTTTAGTTTCTGGCCAGAGCCAGTCCAGGACACGGGGAAAGTCGACTTTGTATAACCGTCGCAACTGTATTATTGGCGACCTCGCATCAGACGGCATGTCCATGAAGCTAGGAGATGCGGTATGCGCTGTCATCAAAGCTCCAATGCGAGTGGAAACAAAGACCATTTTTAATAGAGAGATGGCCTTGAGTGTACATCCCATGATGTGGAGATCAAGGAGGGGGAGATTAATCAGAGCATCAAGAGCAGAGCCAGGCGTGCTGGGGAAAGCCCCTGTGCAGCCGAGACAAACTGTTCTTTGAAGCTTGGTGAAAACAGCAATAACGTATTTGCCCGAAAGCCTGTTCCACCAAACGACTGATGCATAATAGAGAAGTGGTCTTATCATTGCCGTGTAGATCCAAGCGGATTTTTTGGGTGATAGACCCCAGGTTTTGCCAAAAACTCCCTTGCATTGCCAGAAGACTGACAGCGCCTTGGAGATTTTTGTCTCAATATGTCTTTTCCAGAGAAGTTTACTGTCAGGTTACAGGATGACACCTAGATATTTGGCGTCATTGGAAATTGGGATATTGACGCCTTTAAGTAGCAGTTGAGTCAAACAGTCATATTCCTCCTTTTCGTAAAGAGAACAACCTCAGTATTAAGAGGGTTGACTGAAAGCCCATTCCTAGTACACCACCTATCGATCATGTCAAGAGCCGCTTGCCCGCGTGCACTGATGGCCGCAAGGCATGGTCCGGTAACAACGGCTACATCGTCTGCATGAGCCTGGACGTAGGTGATAGAACTATTCAAAACGGAAAGCAAGGAATCGATCAGCATACACAATAGGAGGGGAGACAGGACGCCGCCTTTGGGGCAGCCCCTGTTAAACTCCAACACCTGTCCCTCTTTACACATCCAACGCATTATTGGCTTTCGAAGATACCATCAATTGGCTCTATACACCAAAACTGGTAGTACAAACCATTTTTGAAACATTATCTGGCTCCTTCGATTCTTTGCGTTTTAATAAATCGAAGGAATAACATTCTTGTATTACTTGAGTCAAGCGTTGTTGCAACTGAACCTTTTATGCGTAAATACAACTCGTATTTGAAGAATTTAAAAAACAACATAAGGCCAAGAACACATTTTCACTTTCACAACTTTATTTATGCATGTTTTAAAACTCTGTTCTATGGTCAATAATTGCACACTTCATTCTCACCACATGGCGGCCGAAAACCGTCGGGTTTTACCCTCTCCAGTTCCTGATTGATTTTAGCTGAAGAATTTGAGGAGGACGACGAAGATGAACTTGATGGCTGTCCACCAACCGGCGTCACAGGCCCAGCAGGTTGCTGATTGACCACAGATGCCGCTGAAGACGATGAAGAGGATGAAGACGTAGGTGGCTGTTGTGCCATGTTAGGTGCCACTGGATACAGCCAGGGGTAAGCAAACGGATGCTGGTAGCCATATAGAGGTGGCTGACTGCGAATTTCTGGGAAATGCGAATATCCAAGTTGGGGCATAGGTAGATGAAAGGGAACATTTTGATGTTCCCTAGGTGAACTCAACCCAGTAGGTCCCAACCATCCACCGTAATAAGGTTGATAATAGCCTGGATAATGGTGCATCCCATGATCGTGTCCACGCTTTTTCTTGGAGCGATGTTTCTCCCCCGATTCATCACTTTCACTACCACTGTCACTGCCAGCGGAGACAAGTGCAAGACCTGCGAGCAATAACCACAGCGGAAGCGAATTCATAGTGTGTCAAGGAAAACTGAATACAAACTGGGACGCAAATGTTTTCGAGGAACTGACTGAAGCTGTAGCAGTCCACTTTTGTTTTGATAATGCTTCACCTCTAAGTGGACCTTGTTTAGGTGCAGCTTGAGGTTGCACTTACTTTTTTTTGCGTCTTTAGATGCATATCTCCGATGTTGATCACTCGTATAAAGTAAATTAAACTGCAGCTTGAGTGAAAACTAGCACGGGGTTGGGGTTTTGTTTCCTATCAATGATTAGGCGTGAATTGCGTGGTCATGAATCTCAGTAAAAAAAAGAGAATTTAAAAATGCATGTTGTTTCCATTACCCGGTGTAAATAATGAGGTAATTCTAAAATGCAAGTGCTTTCGGTACCCTGATGCATCTCTGTGTGGAGTGTCTCTTGGGGTACACATGCACTGCTTGTCGTTAAAAGATGTTGAACGAGTGCGGCGGTTTGGTCGATTTAATTTTATACGGAGAACAATTTCATTTGCGTCTTCGTAACAAACTCATTATTTCTCTAAGCCTTAATAGAGCGCAAGAATCATTCAATCATTCAAATATTTCCCACCTCCAGCTTATTCACAATTCGGAATGTGGTTTCCTTTCGACTTCCCTTCGCCCGCAAAACTTGTCTCTCTAAGGGTGATCTGTCTTATCATAAGCCATGACAAAGCTTGAGGTCATCAACAAGACGATAATCGACTTCCAAAAGACGAATGAAATTCTGGGAAAATGAGACAAGTTTGCGGACAATCTTTTCCACGACGTTCGCCTGGCAAGTGGTCTGCTCTTATTTTCATTTCGAGTTTGCTCTTCTTCGGTGCGAGATGGGCTTGTTCCGCGTCGCGACTCTTGTTTTGTGTTGTGCGCTCGTCTGCGCTGACAGCAGTAGCAGTGAGTCGCGTGAAAAGCATAGGCATCGTGGACGAGACCGCCACTACTACAACCAGCCAAGTCCGAACGTTGTTCATAAATACAACCATCCTGCTTATCCGTTTGCAGCGCCGAACCATGTCTTTGGATATGGACCTCCAGTCTATGGGTACGTCTACAATGGTCCACCCTACGGGCAGTACCCACCGCTTGCGCATGGATACCAACTACCTCCGGGATACCAACAGCCTCCTTATGGCTATCAACAGCCTGTTCCATTCAACCCATGGTTCCCAGGAGCCAATACTATTCCGGTGGGATACTACTCTCCGCAACAGCAACCACAAGCGCAACTCCAGCCTCAATTCCAAACGCAACCACAACAGCAACCACAAGCTCAACTCCAGCCTCAATTCCAACCGCAACCGCAACAGCAACCACAAGCGCAACTCCAGCCTCAATTCCAAACGCTACCGCAAGCCCAACCCCAACACCAACCCCAACAACAACCTCAACCCCAACCCCAGCCCCAGCCCCAACCCCAACCCCAATCCCAGTTACAAACATTTCCATCTTCATCTTCTTCATCAACGACGACCATCATCAATCAGCAACCTTCGGCTGTGACTCCCATTGTAGTGCAGCCACCAAGTCCATCATTGTCGTCTTCATTGAATTCATCAGCTACCATCAACCAGACGCCAATCAGCGTGACTACAGATGCGGCCCCCACTAGTAATTTCCATTACCACAAGGGCTTCCAGGTGCTGAGAGAGAGGATACCCGGCGAATATGCATACTCACTTTCTGATCCTGATCCAACGATTTATACACGGCAGCTTTGTGGCAATACATTGTGCCAGTAATTGGCTTAAGGGACTAGATAAGCAAAACCAACATGATCGCGTGTAGAAATAAATTTTATCCGCTTACGGAGTTCTGTTTGTTTTGTTTATTGTCTGTGATGAATTAAATTCTTGAGTTTCAGAATTCAAACGTTTTTCGCGGCGATTTCCTAACGTTTTGTACATAAAAACGAATATGCTCCGAATGTTCTTAATTTTCGTTGATTTGGAAATGAAAATAATTCTTTACATAAGAATGCAATTTTGATAAGTGTTGCCTCAAGTGTTGTCTCAAGTGTTGCAAACAAGAATGCAAACAAGAACTAGTACATTGAAATAAACTGGCTGCGGTCATTGCGTCACACAGATCAGAAGTTAATTTGATCTTCACTTGCTCTCGTGTGGTGATTGGTGTACAAAAGTGCCCATTTCGTTCATCCCAACAAACCAGGGCACAATATCGGAGACAAATCAAGCGCCTGTTCTTTATACACGGCGTGGATTGATCAGTAGCGCTCTCGACACACAAGTAAAACGGAAACATCGAATATCTAGAAGAAATAACTCAACCTCCTTGCGTATGAGGGTAGGGAAGTAATCTATTACTTTCATTTTCTTAACGGTCTACATTTATGAATTTCCACTTGTCCTTTGCTGTTTAAACTCTGCTGATACTGTCTTGTTCTCGGACATTACCATGAGTGTTGGTTTTGATATCTGGGCCTTTGGTAGCCTCCCTGGCTTTGTTTCATGCCCTGTCTGTTGTTGTATGAGCCTCCACCAGCATTATTCGACCAATTCTGGTTCGGCTGGTAGTTATTTCCCACGCCGTTGCCACCACCCCTCGCCATTGTTATTGCTATTGCCACCTCTGGAGTAGCCCATTGAATTGTTTTTCATGTTATTCATATTCATGCTGTTGTTATTGTTGTAACGATTGGGATTATTGTTGGTCGATTGACCGCGTGTGTTGGGATTGGTGAAGGTGCCGCCGTCAGTGGGGAAACGACGTGGCTTGAACTCGACGACCCCCAAACCAAGGAACACCATAAAGTCGCGACTTTGCAGAGCCTAGAAGGATTCCTCATCGAGACAGACGGTGATGCTTTGGCCATTGGTGTCGACTTCTCTATTTATGATGCGCCACTGCCTGGTTTGTAACGAGTTATTTTACTTCTCGAGAATATTGAGGATCTCTTCAGCCGACCGGAAGTCTCCCTGGAGGTATACACTGAGAACCACAGGCTGTGGTTGTGCATTTCCCTCTACCAGGCGGACGCCGGCGCGTTCCCAAGGTGCTACAAGAGTTGCCAACCAATCGTGGCTCAACTGATCGGCGCAAATGAGCTTCAACCAATCGTTCTCAAAGGTTGTGCCCAAGAAGCGAATTAGAGGTCCTCCCTGAGGAATTTTGAAAATCTCATTTGTGATAGCTTCTTTCAAAGCTTCAAGCTTCAAGCTTCATTTCATCCAGTTGAACGTTCGGGAAGTTCATCGGCACAATACCGACTTCCAACGGGCAATTCTGGTTGAAGTTACCGTTTCTCTGACCGTACTGGTTCTGTTGGTTATTGTTACCACGGTTGTTGTTCGTATTGTATGGACCTGGTCGATCATTGCGACGGGGAGTACCTACAGGTCTGTTTTGGGGTCTACCTCCAGTGGCATTGCCTTGATGTTGCCTGGGCTGGGAATTATTGGCGGGTATGTTCGGAACGGGTTTCTTTTGGATGGGGGCCTTTTGAGCAGGGCCTTTTTGTACGGCGGCATTTTGTCTTACCTTCCTAGAGGTGTTGATATATTAAATCTATTGAAGGAGAATTTGTTGCTGGAATAATTTATTATAATTGATTATTGTTAAAAATAAAATTCAAATAACATTCAAATAACAGCACACTAACACGTTTTGGATAACGTTCACTATCAATTCGCTTTTGTAACTTTTTACACTTGCAAATTGTTTCAGGAATGCGGCAATAATATCAAACGTCTTTAGAGATGTCCTTGATCTGAATTTTAAATATATATAAGTATTCTTATACATATATACAAAGTAGGAACTGTTGAAAGGTGGCAATGCATGCTAAGAGGCAATCCAATGACTTGCTTAAGGCTCCGGGACATAGAATACTTTACTCGCGGTGCGGCAAAATATCCGTTGACGGTGAAGTACGTGAAGAAAAGAGGTGACACAATGAATACTTCAATGCACAGCTGATTTTATTTCACAGTAGCAATTAACTCAATTTGTTTCGGTTACAGTGTAGATCGGTTTGATATTTTTTTTTGTTTTTGCAAAAATGCCTCCAAACTAACAAAACAAAAATAAAACAAAACATAAAATGTGTACGATGATTTGTTCTACACAATCGACTAGTTTATTGATTCGTGATGATGTCTTCGGAGTTTCTGTGCGTTTTGGTAGCGGCGTGTAGTAAGAACTGGGACTGCTTGTGGTGGTTGTTGTTTCCCTTTCCAAGTTGTACGTTTCATCTCGTTTCGTTAGCGGCTGAGATTGTGTGCTGGACTTTAGTTCATTTCGAATTTTTCAAAGCCTTCAACTAGCTGCCAGCTTTCAGCACGTATTGCGGGACTGTCCACAGGATTGCGGGACTGTCCACAGAGACACCATGGCCTGGTTTGCTCAGCAACTACTCGTGTCGTGCTTGTTACTGTTCCCTCACGAGTAGAAGGAACGTACAGTTAATTACAGCCCTAGAACGGCGAAGTTTGAGTAGCTGCTTTCTAGAGAGCTATTACTCTTTGAATATTGTCTGCTACTCGAAAGAGATGGTGCCGCGAGCGATTTCGTCATGTTTAGTCGGAAATCGAATCTGGACCTTCGGCGTATGAGTGTTGAACTCTACCCTTTGTGCCATGGCGGCCACATGCCTCCTCTACTGCTAAGACTCATGGTGTGAAGGAGAAATTTCAGGTTCCGGGCATGTCTCTGTAAAAGTGCTGCTGCCTTCAGCTTCCCACGACAAGTTTGAAAAACTCCTAACAGAACTAAATAGGTTAATAGGAAATAAAATGTATGTTTTGAGATATCTAGAAAAGAACAGTACATACCATCGGGGTGCAAAGTGTCGCCCTAAAGAATAATGAATCCATTTAGACTCCTGCTCCAGAGGCCACCGCTGTTGGCAATGTTTCACTAAAATGTGGGATAAATTGAGACATAGAACAATATACTACAGTTAAAAGTCTTACCGCCTATTACAACAACAGCCGATACATTCTCTCAGTCCTTTTGTTTTAAAATTTTGTTACGACGAGATGCATGGCTCTTACCTCAAAGAGAAATGTGGGATTAAACGGCCTTAATTTCTCCTTGGTCATCTACATAAGTGAAACACAATTTAATTTTTGTATTTTATTTAACTTGTGGAATTACAAAAATTTATAATAAAGGTCCAGCAAAAAATTTTGTTTTCACTCAATATAGGATTTTCTTTCTATTTTTTCCTCCTTCCAAAAGTTTTTCCGAACCTTCTTCCACTCCGGAAGAAGCTCCTGCTCACAACGAAGCTCCTGCTCACAACGTCCTGTGTTAATGTCTTTAATAAGTTAATGTTATTGTTATTATTAAAACTTGCAAATAGAAACATTTCTTTTTTTTTTGTGTGAGTTCGACAAGAACTAACCTCAAACTCAACAAACGTTTCAAGTTTACGTTCATTCAAAAAAGTTCCCTTGAAATGTCACAATGTTCAATTGTCAACGCTGACGGAGAGAGAAAAGTTAAAAGTTGAGCTACTTTATCCATCGCGTGAGCGGCAGCGTTGGTCTATGAGCCACTTCCCATAAGAATACATGTATTTCTATGTATCTGTCAAAGTATTGCTGACGCTGACGCTAGTAAAGTATTCTATGTGCCGGAGCCTTTAATGTGGAAGGATATGTATCTTAGATAAAATCATATCTAACAGACTGTCGTAGGGTTTTGAACTAAACAAAAATACATTTAGTGAAAAGTATGCCTTAGATACAATTTCCTTCGCATGACCATTACTGGCACGTTTGTCAATGTAGGTACAGTCGTTGAACGCAATTTCTGGCCATTTTTAGAAAAGTTGACAGAAATTTCAATTATTTTACGTCCAATATTCGGCCGAAGCTCATCTATCGTGACTCGACTTGACAATGGCATTATGTAGCTCCGAAAAAATATTATCTAAAGGGGCTTAATCAGGCTTTCCATAGCCATTGACCAATTTATTGAAATAACGCGCTCATCAAACTTACTTTTTAATACATACATCGATTGTACCATAAGCTGCGCGGAAACGTTCTTTGGTTCCACACCGTTCTTTGGTGCTACAATACGGAACCTGAGATTCAAAGAATATGCCTTTGGCCAGCTACCGCCAATGTCGCATGCCAAGTTGGGTGAGGTTCTTCCTCAGTTATGGGCCCCATAGCAGCCTAGATTGTCCTAACACATCACCCACCCCAAGTTGGTTGAGATTCTCCTTCAAATATGGGCACCATAGCAGCCTTGGCTGTCCTAACACATCACTTAATATAGGGGCATTATTAACACGATCTTCCAGAAGTCAGTTCAATTGCTAGCTTACGCTGATGACATTGACGTGATTGGACGAACACAGCAAGCCGTCAATGACAATTTGCTGGCATTAAAGCGAAAGTGGCTAGAATGGGTCTGACGGTAAATAAGGGCAAAACAAAGTACATGCTGGCATCAAGGAAGGACACACAACATCGACCTCCGACAGAGTGTCAAACTAGGCAGCTGAAACTTTCAGGTTGTCAAGAACTTCGTATACCTCGGGACAATAACGTCAGTACCGAAATCAAACGCAAAATCACTCTTGCCGATCGCTGTTTTGTTTCGGCTTAGGATGCAATTGAGTAATGAAGCCCTCTCTCGAAGGACTAAGCTCGCTTGATCATCCCAGCCCTACTCTATGGCGCGGATGAGGAACCCTTTAGTCTTTTCGAGAGGAACGTTTTGCGTGCGATTTTACGAACTCTATGGGCTGTACATGCGCATGGTCAAGCGTCTTCGGATACAACGCTTAAGATGGCTAAGCCATAAAGAGCGCTTGGACACCACTGCTCCGGCCCGAAAAGTCTTTGAATCTGAGCCATTGGGACAACGCAACAGAGTAAGGCCTGTTGCGTTGGCACAATGGCTCACGCAAGTGGAGAAGGACCTCAATCAACTTGGAGTGCGGAACTAGAGGCAGCTGGCGAAAGATCTTTCTGGCTGGAGAGGTATGTTGGTTGAGGCCCAGGTCCACCCGGATTGTAGCTGCACAAGAAGAAGAAGAGGTCTAACGACAAAATCGATATTATTTTTAGGAGTACAAATAATCAAATGACACCTGTCAAATTTTCACGACAATTTCGATACTTTTTTTATAGAACGATTTTTCTTTGGTTGCAAAATAGGTTTCAGTTTCGGCTATTACCTCCTCATTCGAGACACATTTTATTCCAGCGAGCATGTTTTTGAGGTCTGAAAAGAAGTAGAAGTCACTGGGGGCCAGATCTGAAGAATACAGTGGGTGTGGTAGCAATTCAAAGCCCATTGCTATGGAATGTTTTAAACTTTTTCATTTGCGTAAAGGAATATTAAATTCATAACTTTATTAGGTCGTAGACGAGTTCTTCGCTCTGATATTAATTCTCCTGATTTCGAAAACATGCGCTCAGAGGGAACTGAGATGGTGCAACAATTCTGTTGGAAAACTTTCTTTAAATTGGGGCAAACAAAACTGTGATTTGGCCATCATTTATTAGGACTGCATTGTCTTGGCAACATTCGATCATACAAGTACCTTTGTACTTCCGCGATAGCTACTCCTCTGGATGATTGGACGGTCCATATTATGTTATCGACATCATTCTAAATAGAGATGTTAATATATCCCTGTTTATGAATATCCGCGGTAAGCAATGATTCTGGTGATTTTTCTATAGTCCGTGGACCTAATGCTAATTCCATATTTATTTCAGCAATAGTAACAGCTCACTGGTCCATAAAAATTACTCTTAATCAATCATTTTCCCCCTCACAGCATAAATGCTCTCATTTTTCGACCGTCCCTGTATTATGCACAGTTTTTACAAAGCAATGCTTCACGCTTCTACACATTGCTTTGCTGTTTTATATGCACCACAATCATAAGGGAATAGTGAAGTAATTCTTTTGTATTTTTCTACGACTTTATTACATTGTAAGGCATTGAATAAACATTTGTGTGTGTCTCTTAGTTTGGGTATAAATCAAAGACCAACGCTACCAACTTGAAAAAACAAATTTATAGTCTAAGCCTGTGCACGGTAATATTTGTGACATTTCAGTTAAAATCTGAAAAGTCTAATCGCACTATCTTTTAAAAAACAGCAAATAAAAAATATGATGTCAAAACGTACATTTTCCGTGTCGTAAAAACAGAAAACAATCCGAAGTTGGCATTTTCATCTTTTTCGTCTTTTTCTTCGGTCTGCTATGGGCTGCAGTGGAGTTTGACGTTTCTAACAACCTGCTAAATAGGCTAGTTTAAATTAAAATACTCCCAGGGATATGTTGATTTTTGGTTTGATGTTCGAAGTAATCTTGGCTTTTTTTAAATCTAATAAAATGTCAAAGCAAGTCTTAAATTTTTAAATTGTTTTCACTATCCTCCAAAACATATTTTCCGCAAATGATCAATAGACGTTTTAAATTCTTTTTCTTCTTCTCGTGGCGCTACATTCCGGGTGGACCTGGGCCTCAACCAACATGCCTCTCCAGCCAGCACGATCTTTCGCCAGCTCCGCACTCCAAGTTAATTGAGGTCCTTCTCCACTTGTGTGCGTCATTGGGACAACGCAATATGCCGTCCCCGGTTACTTTTTTGCTCTTCATTCTATGCTTTATAAAATGTGTTACAGATGTGGGATTTGGTTTAACGTGTTCACGCAAGTCTAAACGCCTTAGTTACCCAAGTACCAAACTGAGATCATCCTTGAGGGGCAATCACCCCACCTTGGTTTGATGCGAAGCCTTTCTAAAACCTCTTTCTCGCTCTCTGGGTCGCAACGCTCGGTTGAGAATGCAAATTCACACTGAGAAGGGATAGTCCCCTAACCGCCTTGCCTAGTTGTGGGTGAACAAACAACTAGACAAGTCAGCACAGTACACTATCCTCGACTCTACCCTCGATGTTAGGTGGTAAACCACAGCCACCACTCCCATAGGACTTTCACAAGGAGGCCTACCGCATGGTCAGGCTGGAACCGAAGTTTTAGGGGCTCCTGACCTCCCCTGGTACCAGAATATAGCCTCTGGTCAAGCTGTCACCACCAGTCAGGTTCTCTCAAAGCCTGGGTCTGTTAGGCGCCATCCCGCCACAGATGGTCTTTCCTCCAACAGTGTTTCCGTTGTCACTACAAATAGTGATACGGATGTAATTTTGAATCATGTGATTCATAAATCCAGTCACATCATCTGGAGAAAAGGTGTTTCAGTGATCGGATTGAATAATCTGTTTCCATCTAGACGGCAACTTCATACCATAATACCCCCCTCGTAGAGGCTCCCCTCGAAACTCGGACAGTCACTTTTCACAAGCCTCTTTTGGGGTCAACTTCACAAAACCAAAGGCGTTCGCCATGGACAGCAACAGGTGTTAATCACTTGGCGCTAAGTCCCGGCTATATGGTGGATGCGATAAAACCTCCCATCCGAGCTCCCGTAGCTTCTGACGAGTCATCAAAGAAGTGTGTAGTCTCGCGTTGTCATGGTGGAACACTACACCCTTCCTGTTGGTCAATTCTGGACGCGTCTGGTCGATCGCCTGCTTCAAGCGGTCCAGTTGTTCGCAGTAGATGGTGGAATTAAGCGTCTGGCCATATGGGAGCAGCTTACAGTGCATGATTCCCTTCCAATCCTACCAAACACATAGAAAGACCTTCCTGTCTGTCAATCCCGGCTTGGCCACTGTTTGGGACGATTCACCGGCCTTCAACCACGACCGTTTTCACTTGATATTGTCGTATGTGATCCATTTTTCGTCGCTAGTCACCATCCGCTTCAAAAATGGGTCGAGTTCGTTCCGTTTCAGCAGCATATCGCAGGCCTTGATTCGGTCTAGAAGGTTTTTTTGCGTCAAATCATGCGGCACCCCCCGAGAGAAATTTCAACCAATTAATTCTTGCACTCGAAAATTGAACAACATTAGCTGTAAGACATGTATGAAATTGACATGTGAATTATTTGACTAATCAATCGATTTCTTTTAGATCTCTTCAGCCTTAAGTAACCCCCAACAAAGCCTTATCAGAATTTTTCACGAGTCAAGGTGAGATGATAACCAGAATTCGCTGGAAGAAAAATTTCTCAGAAAATGAGTCTCTTGTCAATTGCATGAACACCAAACAGACAAGTGTTCTAGTTCGACTTGAGTCTTTTCTGGCGGTTGATAACTCTGTTACGCATGCCAATTATGTGTCTGGTGTTTTGTTATGGCTGATTTATGCAGTGGTGTGAGTACCATGCTCATGTTTCATTTCAAAACTTCATTCAGCAGTTGAATAAAGCAACTGTCTGTTTAGTTGTATGTTCAAGTAATGGGATCAAGGTCTTTTGTTATATTCTTCGTACGACGACGAGTCTGGTTGAATCACGTGCTCACTGTTTAATGGTTGGCACTAAATTTTGATCAGATGTAATCAGTAGTACGAGGGGCGTACTCGGTATCGGGGTGAAACTGTGACCACATATATAAATTGACTTATTTATTAAGTAATACTATTATTTTAGTGCATTCATGTAAAATTTGTGATTATTAATTCGCGTTTTATCTCCAGTTAACAAGAATCATAATGGCAACTGAGACGATGATGGTGAAAATTGATCATCGCGCTATAATTAAATTTCTCACTAAGCAAGGAAGTAGTCAAAATAGTATTCATGAAGAGATGCTGTCTGTATACCAGGGTTCCGCACCTTCATTTTCAACTGTGCAAAAGTGGTCAAGTGAGTTCGAGAGAAGCAGAGAAAGCATTGCAAACGGCACCCGCTCCCGTGCGCCCCGGCTATTACTTGTACGGGAGAAAGCATCAAAGAAGTCGAAAAACTTGTTCTTGAGGATGCCCGAATAAAGGTGAAAATGATGGCAGAGATCACCAAGCTTTCAACTGGTACCATTCACACCATTCTTCGTGACCATCTTAACCTTTCAAAGGTCAGTGCAAGTTGGGGCCGCGAACGCTCACAGCGCCTCAGAAGTGAGAATCGCATGCTGTAGAGAGCTTTGGGGATATGTAGTGAGAACGCGGACGGTGTTATGGATCGAATCGTTTCTGGGGACGAAACATAAGTTCACCACTATGACCCTGAAAGCAAACAAGAGTCTATGCAGCGGCATAAAAAAGGAACAGACCCCCCGAAGAAGTTCAAAGTCACAGGAAAGCTCATGGCTACAGTTTTTTGGAATCTTGCTCATTGAGTACAAAAACAAGGTGAAACCATCAACGCCATATCCTACGCTTCCACTTTGCATAATTTGCGAGAGGAAACTAAAAAGAAAAGACGGGGTAAACTCGCAGCGGGTGTGTTGCTTCTTCATGACAACCAGGAGCGTTGTTGTTCACATGGCGCGAGTTTCCAAGGCTGCTGCGCGATATTGTGGTTTCGAAGAAATCCAAAATCCACCCTATAGTCCAGACCTTGCCCCTAGTGACTATTTCCCGTTTCCGGATTTGAAACGTCTTCGTGAGAATAGATTTTCGGATGAAGAAGAACTCAAGTCGGCAATACCAGGTATACCGGTATGAAGTGAGCGTCAAGAAACAAATGTCTCAATAGGGAACATTTGTTGTGAACGAGCTCTTATTTTTTTTTGTTTGTTTGCTATACCATCTGTGAAAAATATTTAGTATACATCAAGTCATTGAGCAGACAACATCATATTTCTTCATCGTGTTAAAAATGTCGAATTTTGTACCAGAAAGTGATGATTTGCGGAAAGCATTAATTTTTTGTTTTCATTTGAAGAAAAGTGCTGCAGAGTCGCATCGAATGCTTGTCGAGGCATATGACGATCATGCTCTATCAGAAGCAACATGCAAAAGATGGTTTCAACGGTTCAGAAATAATGATTTTGATGTGAGAAATGAAGAACGTCGAAGACCACCAAAAAAGTTTGAAGACGTCGTATTGTAAACGATATTGGACGGATTTGACACTTTGAGTCAAAAGCAAATGACAGCAATGTTAAATGTAGCAGAACAAACAACTTCTGACCGTTTAGAAGCTATGGGAAAGATCCAAAAGTGTGGAAAATGGGTGCCACATGAATTGAATGAAAGACAGATGGAGAACCGAAAAAACACTTGTGAAATTTTGCTTCAAAGACACGGAGAAAAATCGGTTTTGCATAGGATAATTAGTGGCGATGAAAAATGGATTTATTTTAAGAATCCTAAACGGAAAAATTATATGTTAATCTGGGACAACCTTCAACATCGACTGCAAAACCAGATCGATTTGGCAAGAAGACAATGCTGTGTGTTTGGTGGGACCAGAAAGGTGTGCTGTACCACGAGCTCCTAAAATCTGGTGAAACCGTTAGTACTGATCGCTACCGACAACAAATGATCAATTTGAACCATGCATTGATCGAGAACCGACCAGAATGGGCCAGAAGACACGGCAAGGTAATTTTGCTCCGTGACAATGCACCTGCACACAAAGCAAAACCGGTTCAGGCAATCAAAACACTTGGCTGGTTGCAGCTACCCCACACGCCATATTCACCAAACTTGGCTCCTTCCGACTACCATTTGTTTCCATCGATGGGACACGCATTGGCTGAGCAGCATTTTGATTCCTACGAGGAGGTTGAAAATTGGGTGCCTGATTGGTTTGTTTTAAAAGACGAAAAATTTTATTGGCGTGGTATTCACAAATTTCCAGAAAGGTGGTAAAAGTGTGTAGAAAACAATGGCCAATACTTTAAATAAAATGTTTTTACTTTCCCATTAATAATTAGTGTTTAATTTTCCAAAAAACAACGCTTATTTCATACAGGTATACCTGGGTATACCTGTATAATGGGTATTTTGCAGAGAAGGAGGAAATTTATTTTTTTGAGGGTTTAAAAAATCTCAATCTCAAGATGTAACAAATGCATTGATGTAAGCGGAGATTATATTAAAAAATAAAAACAATTTAAATTGAATTGAATTTTAATTGAATTCTCATTTTCCTTCAGATCGATACCAAGAATATATTGAACGCCTCTCTCAAGTAATAATCGGTCTGCTTCACGGACGAATAACATGACAGACCCTTTGTACAAAATCATTGATCATATATGAACTTCGTCGGATAATTTTAAGAAAATCATATCCGACCATTGTGACAAAATTAAGTTCATAAGGGTTTTGCTTGTAGTTTTTTCCCTTATAATAATAATTGTTGGCGCTACAGTCCAAAGGGGGACCAGGGCCTAGCTTGCTCATCAACTACTCGTGTTGTGCGCGCTACTGTTCTCTCACGAGTAGAAGGGACATACAGTTTTTTGCCGACTCCGAACGGCGAAGTTTGAGAAGCTTTCTTAGACAGTTATTACTCTTTGAGTGTTGTCAGCAGAGATTGGCTGGCCATAAATCCGACACTAACAATAAGAACGCATCAAAAACAGCACTGGCCAACTACTGCCTACTGACTAACCACCATCCGGACTTCAACAATGATAAAATTCTGCAGACAGCAAAAGGAATACATTAGAAACAATTCACATTATTAACAACAGCAACAATATGAACAGAAAGCAGGACACACAAAACATATCGGCGGGTTACTAAGCAATGGTAACGGCCCGCCAATTTTGAAATATGAATGCTGTACGAATATTATTTTTATCGTCCCAATAATCAAAGATCCCCTGAAGATGACAGTATCCCCTGAGTAAATAAATAAATAAATAAATAAATAAACTTATTTCCTTCCTATGTCTGTCTGCAATACTTTTCTTGCTTGGAAATCGTCCTTCCCGACAGCATAAACCTACCCAACTTCGCTTATTCTGGTCTGTGAATTGCTTGGGCTTTCCTTGTTCTGCACTTTCTGTGTCAAATGTAGTCAACTCATTTATGAACCGTATGCCGCTATTGTGCACAAAACAGCAACTGGCGATTTCCCGCACATGTGTACGGGCATTTAATAACTTTTCAGCTTCTGAAACACCCTGTTGTTACCTTAATACCCCTCAGCACAGACAGACCCCACACTTCGTTTCACTTCCCAACAGATGTCGCCTCAGCATTTCCAACCGAAAGGGTAAAGCTCATCAAAGCTTCGTGAGTTCTAAAAAAGAAAAACAAAACTTCTAAGTGGTTAGTTCCCCTGTCTGCGAAGCAGGTAAGTATCTTGAGAGTCCATTAATTACGACGTCCGAAATCAGTTCAGTTCGAGATAACGAACCATAAGCATTGCGCCGCACGCATTCTATATTTGAGAATAAAGAAGAAGCACAAAAATTAAATAATTTCCAAGACATCAGCCACCCCAATCTGCCGTTTGTTGTCATTTAATCCGGAAGTGACCACCGGACCACCGATTTTTCAATTTTTTAAATCGACAATTGTCTCTGTGTCGCCACTCATTCTCTCTAGTCCAGTTCACAGTGTATTTGAACAGTGTACCGTGCGTCGGTTAAGTTCAGCTCAACGGTTTCGTAAATTCATATTACAACCATTTTACAACATCTAGTGCATCATAGGTTTTCTCGTTGTGACCAAAGTGTTTGATTTTTGTAAAAGTGAAGAAAAAATACAAATTTCTCACGGAAAAGGATATAATACCGCCCTCTATCGCTCCCCGTTTTGTCGTTTTCTTTCTCTCTCTGTCTCACACTCTCTGCCTTGATTTCCTCATTGGAAAACTGTGAATAGAGTGCAAAGAGAAGAAGACACAAGAAAAAGTTAAAAAAAAAACGAAAACATGGCGGATGTACTAGAAAGCTCATCAGTGGAGGCTGTAAAAATCTCTCCTGTCGCTGCAACAACAACTTTAGCATCTCCAAGCGAGGCATCCCAACCAAAACAACAACAACAGCAGCCGCTTTCGCCGCAGCAGCAGCAACAACAACAACAACTGCCGGATAAGCAGCAGGAGCAGCAGCAACAGAAAGGTAATTGAATGAGTTTCAGCGATGGGGCCGGGGTAGGTATTCATATAAAAATCGATACTTCCTCTGACGACCGTTAGGCAACGGGAAGAATGTCCGCATCCGGTGATGGCTTTAATGAAGTCCAGCTAGCTCTTAAAATCCCCGAATTTGATGGGTGTACGTTTGAAATGTGTGTCACTGTGACAGGAGGTTGTCAGAATTTAAGGTGACACTGTTTGTTGTTTGTTTGTTCATTTTTATAAGATCACTTCACAACTACATGGGGAATGGAGTCTAATGAATTTATGACACTCACGCAAATTACTTCGAAGTTCATGGCAATGACAGTAAACGGTGGTGATGCTATTTTAGTTTCGTGTGCGTTTGACAGTTTATTGACGGGTGGCTCGGCTATATGGAGGTTACACAATGTGCAACAATCGTGAATGGAAATACACGAGACTTTGTGTCTTCATCGTTTGGATGGGTGACAGCTCGTTTGACTGAGTAACGGATTACTTATGTCATCGGTTTATTGTGCAGCTTATCGGAAATGATGTCAGATATGATGTCTAGAGTTGCCGGTTAATCGAATTTGGATAAAGTGGGGCAGAATGATTGCCGGGAGGATGCCGTCAATTGAGTTGCTATTTTTGTTTAGACGCGACACAGCCGAGAATTAATTTCAATTGCCGGTTTATGGGACATAATTCTCGTTATGATCATTTTTAGATTCTTCTTTCGCGATTTTCATTTTCGCCCAAGGCTATTGTTCCTTGGATTTTGTGCGTCTACTTTTGTTTGTTTTTAACCAAAAAACCATTGAGATAGCAGATTGAGCAGCATCTATCGTTTATAATGGACTAGTTTTTATTTCGGGCCTTTCGGTAATTGCATTCAATTTTGCGTGTTTGATTTTAAAGTGGGTAGCGGCGTGCTGAATGATGTTTGAGTCCCTTTTTTGTTCACCCTTCGAAAGATAAGATCCGAGAAATAACAAAGCAAACTAACCAAAAACTAATTCTCACAACTAAGAACATGAGCAACATAATGATGGGTACCAAAAAAACACAGACGAAGGAAACATAAATCATTAAATAAGGTGTGTTAATAAAAAAGTAAATAAAGGAGGAATCCAAGGCTAAGCCTCCGAGCCTTGTTGCGCTTGTTCCTTTTTATTGACACGTTGGGCGACTTACAGTTCCATGTCAACCCTGAACGTCGAGTTTGAACAAAAATGTCTGAGTCTGTAACAAAAATGATTGAAATCCAGATTAGGGATCAAACCTTAACTTCCTCAAATGTAAGGTTTTTTTAATTTATACATTCGGAAAGTCAGATCTACAGTGCTCTGAAAAACATTTAATAACAATAATAATTGACGCGACAGTCCACAGGGGCACCAGGGCCTAGCTTGCTGATTAACTACTCGTTTTTGCGCGCTATGGTTCTCTCACGAGTAAAATGGACCCACAGTTTTTTTTGGCGGCTCCGAACGACGAAGTTTGAGAAGCTTTTTCTTAGAAATAGCCAACAATTTTTGCTACATTTTAATCGGAGTATATATATCGGATGCTTTCCACAACTCTTAAGGGTGCAGGATTTTTACCTCTTTTGGAAAAAGGGAATAAAAAAGATAGGAATTTCGCTTCTTCCAATCATTTCTAAAGTATTTGAGAAACTTAAGATCGCAAAAATGTTTTTTCTGACAATCAGTTTGCTTTAATGTTCTAAACTGTGTGACAGATTCAATTGTTCCAACCTTTACATGGCTTCCATATTGATATATCGAAACCCTTCGATCTAGAAGGCCACAGTTTGCTTCTAAAAAAAATATATTATTCTGGTACTAGGGGATTTGTTCTTAAGTGGTTTCATTCTTATCTCACAGATAGGAAGCAAAGAGAGAAAATTAAGGATGTTTTCAGCAACTATTACTATTAAAACTGGCGTCTCTTAGGGTTTTGTCTTTGGCCCCTTGTCATTTTTAATTTATATAAGTTCAGTACTTAAACAATAATTTAAAGGTCAACCAGTCGCGTTTGCTGATGATATTGCCGTTAAGTATAATGATGTTAATTTATTTAATTGTGTTCCAAGCGCAAGTGAAGATTTTCTTATGCTGATCCGAGTTTTAGGCCCAGATCCGAGTCCACCCCGGACTGTAGCGCCACACGAAGAAGAAGAAGGCAGTGGTTTGCTTTCAAAAGTTTGTGACCAGCACCAAAACTAAACTCTTGCCTTTAAAAATATTAGACGATGAGGTTTGATTTAACTGTTTATAGTTGTGGCCAAAAAAAACTATCATGACTCGACTTTGATTATTTTTTACAATTTTCGACGTGGATAAACTCAACAACAGTTCATCGATGAACTAAATTCAATTTTTGGTGATGAAGCTCCATCAAGGACCAGTGTTTATCGATGGTATGGTGAATTCAACAGAGGTCGTAGTTCACTCCAAGACGAATTTCGTGAAGGTCGTCCAAAATCAGTTGTTGTTCCGGAAACCATTGATGCTGTGCGCCAACTGATATTGCAAATCGTCATGTGACCTATCGTGAGATTGAGACACCATTAGGCATTAGTGGGACCAGCACATATTCAATATTGCATGAACATTTGGCCGTCAAAAAAATTTGTTCGCTTTGGATCCCACACAATTTGTCAATCTTAAAAAAAAGCTCGTGTCGATTGGCCGAAAGAAATGCTCCAAAAATACGATCGCGGTGCTTCGAAACACGTCTATGACATCGTGACAGGTGATGAATCGTAGATTTACGCGAATGAGCCCGAAGGTTAACAGCATTTTTATATTCCCATACTTAAAAAATCAAATGAGAGGTTAACGTTTTTCGACACTTGAAGAAGCGGTTGATGCGTTCAGAACGCCAGCTTTGGAGATACCTCAATTACAGTAGCAAAAGTGCTTCGACAAACGCGGTTCAAACGCATGCAAAAGTGTATAGATCTTAATGGCGAATATTTTGAAAAACAATAAAGTTGTTTTCGATTATTAATATTTGTTTTTGTTCTCTAAACAAGAAATTTAAAAGGCAATCCTCTTACGAAACGAAGCCCGCTTCGCGTTTCCAAGAAATTTTGGCCAAAACCCTTAAACAAGGCAACGAGATACTTCAAAAATGTTAAAGCTCAGCTGTGAAAAATATTAGGGGAAATCTAACACGTTGGGGACGGCGCAATTTGTTGTATTTAGCATAAACTGGCGGCACCAGAAATCAATCGTTGCCTTACCTGGCGGCGTCTTGCACAAAATGTTTGTTAAATTTTGAAGAAGTACAACAAACTTTGCGAAAAATGTACACTTCAATATCGTGCTGCTTTTGTTGTACGGTTATTTCTTTACACGCGTCGCCAGATAAAATATTCATGCGTGAACCACCGGTGGTACACGCCGTTTTCAACGTGTAGATAAATGTTTTGATATCGCAAAATTTCAGCCGTCAAAAGTATTTCCTATCCGTAAACCCACACCCACATACTGTTATAATAACAATCCTGGCACAAAAACATCCTATGTCACAGGTATTCACTTTCTGGGAGATGGAAACGGCAGTCGTCGCATGCAATACGGTCTGAGCACGTTTGAAAATTCACTCTTCTATGTGATTAGGTCAAAAAATAGATCTCTTGAACGAAACATGACTCGTCTATGCCCGACTTCAGTCGTTTCTACTCATAGAAAAGGTTTCAAATGTTGTCTTACAGGACTAGAGCCCGTAGAGTTCGTCTTGTTGCTTTCTTTTTGGTAACGCGGAAAAGAAACAGTAGGCACATGTGATGATTCAGATACCAAAGGTTCTAGTTTGGATGCCACGATCAAAAGCCTCTAACCATGTTCTTTCACAGAGCAAATTTTTCTAGTTGCTGACAACTTTCAAAAAATACTGATTTTCGATGAATATGTTTCTCGAGTTTTGCCGTTTGCCTTTAGGAAATCGTTTTAATTGGAATTTAATTTTTAAGCATAATGTGGGAGTGCTGTGCGTCTTCTATTGTCTTCCCGACTATGTCTCTGAGCCTAAGAAAATAATCTTCACTAGCACTTCCTTCACCGTGCTTGTCGTTTTAAAAGTTCCCCTTCTCAAGAAAAAAATACAGCTTCACAAATACACTCGTCCCACGACCTTAATCCTTTCTCCTCACCCGTCGTGTACGCTGTACACAGAACAAGTTGCGGAATTAAAAACGTGCCACGCAGCATCTTTCTTTGACATACAATCCACACGAAGCTGACCATTAAAAGGACGTCATCTACAATGACTCCGAGCTACTCAATTTAAAATCGGTAATTTCCGTGAACTGTCATTCGCCTTTCTTGATTTGCTGGCGAAATTCGGAATTTGCAATGAACTGGCTGTCATACCGCCCTTATGATGTACTGCGAGACGAAGTGTTGGAAGATTTCCCCTTATTTTACCACACATGACCATGGCGTGTCGGGAGCCATTGACGACAGTGTCAGACACTCCCTAAGAGTTTTGGAACGTTGCCCAGTTAACCCAAGTGCGCTTGTTTGTAGCATACACAACCACCCACGGGTGTCCTCATTTGCTGTTATTCAAAACATTGTTTTCAGAGAGTGGTCTTTTTGAAGGACATATGAGGAAGGAATGGCAAAGAAGGAATCAGTTTTGGGTTCATGAGATTGTCACGGGGTGTAAATTTGAACTTTTCAATGTGTCCTCAGTGCAATTCTAATAACTGGATTCAAATGGAGACATCTATGCATTCATATGGCATAAAATGGAAATAAAGCAGAACCTTGCCAAGATGATCTCAGTTTACCTCCGACACCCTTTTCACATTAATTCAGTTTTAACAAGAAAATTATACCTAATAGGGGTGCTTGTCGCGCTTTTCTCATATAATCAAGTTGTATGATTGGTGGATACCGGTGAAAAGAGCTGTTAAGTTTTATATTATCAACCGTATTTTTCGGTGGTGTTCCTTGTACGTTCTTCTAGTTCAGTCTTGCTGATAGGTGGCATAAATGTTGAGGAATACCGCTCACCTTTGTTTGGAGACAAATTTCTTGATTCAAATTTATGTGTGTGTTCCGCATACTTCTGATGATTGAATTTGGGCGAGTTAGAGCCTCTTAGACAGTTTAACTAAGCTATATCACAGGAAATAAGAAGTCCGTACTTCTTCGTTTCTGTGATAATTCATTTGATCCGTGTTCTTATCGCAACACAGGTCGATGCAAGTTCAAAGTGTCTATGATAGCCTTGAAGTTTCTACACCATTCAGGGACACAACGTGCTACGTTACACAGATTGCTTTTGAACACCTTCTTCTGGCTCGGTTCGTTTGTAATTTCTTGGCATTAGGGATACATACGGCGAAAAGCGAAGTGGCCTTCTGATTGGCCTCTCCAGAGCGAGAATTGAAATTTAACATCTGATTGATTGCACCCAAGAACCGATACTTCGACGTGTCGGCACGCACCTGAAGGCAGACTTATTGGTATTGAATCAGAGGCTAAGCTAAAATGTTTCACGCCTGAGGAGAAGGCTTTCAAATAACTTAAAGTGGGCACCTGGAGGTAGCAGGTGATGGATCTCATTGGCGGGGATAAATGTTAGTTGAGACCTAGATCCAGCCTAGACTGTAGCGAAATACAAAGGAGACGAAGAACAAGAACAGGGAGAAAAAGGAGAAAAAAAAGAAGAAGAAAAACAAGAAGAAGATCAAGAAGAAGAAGAAGGAGAAAAGGAAGGAGAAAAAGAAGGAGAAGAAGAAGAAGAAGGTGAAAAAGAAGAAGAAGAAGAAGAAAGCAGAAGAAGAAGAACAACAAAAAAAAAACGACAAGAACAACAAGAAGAAGAGCAGGAAGAAGGAGAAAAAGGAGAAGAAGAAGAAAGTAGAAGAAGAACAAAAAGAAGAACAAGAAGGAGAACAAGAAGGCGGAGAAGAAGGAGAAGAAGAAGAAGAAGAAGAAAGCAGAAGAAAAACAAAAGAAACAACAAGAAGAAGAACAAGAAGAAGAAGAATAAGGAGAAAAAGAAGAAGGAGAAAAAGAAGAAGGAGAAAAAGAAGAAGGAGAAAAAGAAGAAGGAGAAAAAGAAGAAGGAGAGTAAGAAGAAGAAGAAGAAAAACAAGAATCGGGTGTCCCACCTCCAAGCTTCAAACTTTACATGGCAATGTGGAATATGACATCGAGCAATTTGCGAACGTACAGAATGGAGGGGTAGGATTTAGATGTTAAGTCTGCTAATCTGCCTCGACCGCATAAAACCCATCCATCCGAAGGTTTGCATAAAACATCGGATGGAATCGATGAAGTAAGTGAGGAATCATATCCAATTTAGTGTACCGTTGTTTTTCTACTTGCCTCCTCACAAACTAATTCAACTTTCTTCTTATTTGACACACCCACCTCTCAAGAAATTTAACTCAATGTCGCGAAATGATGGTGTTGCGCAAAAAACTGTTACTTTGTTCTCCTTCCTTTACCTTGACGTTAAAGAAACCGTTTACATAGGATCTGCGCTAGATCCCGAGGTTATCATGGGCATCAATCAACATATCTTGTCACCTGCCTTCAGTTTTGCGTACCGACTTGGTTGAGGTCCTGCTCAAGTGTGTCATCTTGACGGTCGAGGGCGTGTTCTATTGCGTTGTATCAATGGCTTCTGTCCTAGTTGCTTGGCAGACGCAAAAACACATTGGTGGGTAATTCTAGAATGGATTCGATCTTAAATATGGAGTTCACGTTCGCCCTGAGATAGGCAAGCCCTTCAACTCTCTCACAGTTATGGTTTTCACAAATGTGAATTTGTCAGCATATGTTTAAAGTTTTCATCATTCACACGAAAGGCTATTGTGCGTGTCCTTCATTTGGTATGGTGTCACACAAACCTCCTCGAGAAGAGGACACAATTTATTTAAAAATTTCCCAAACTTGTGGGTATGACAATTAAAGAAAACTTTTTTTTGGATATGTTTGCTTATATGATTTATACGCCTTTATCCGGTTCGAGTTGTGATATTTTCTCAGTAATCGGACAAATTACTGACACCAATGCACAGTACAAGCAACTGTTTTTTTTTCTACGTCCTGTCATTTCACGCGTAATAATTTGAGCGAATATAAATAGTACACGTGAATAGTGTAGTTCTGGGAACGAAACCTTTAAAACGTAAATGGTTGAAGTCCAGTGAAAGCCATTCGATGGAATTATTCCGATCATGTTCCCATTCTTTATCAACACGATGATTAATCAATTACAATCTTCCTCGTGCTTTGCGTGTAAAGACGGATTTGTTCCAGAATTTTCAATAAAATCTCAAGTACGCAAAAATATTTAACTTGTGCTTAATCTGGTCCTCTTACTGATTCTTAGACTTTTTCAATACAGCTTTCCGTGCAAAATAAACTTTTGAAAAGTTAAACGTTTCTGAACCCCATTGAAAAACACTCTCCACATTTTACAGTTGAACGTATTAGATTTATCGAGACGCAGTTCGCATGAGTCTGTAGAAGTGTTTAAGAATTTGCAAATCACTTGCTGCCTCAACTCTTTGATTTGAAAACGACAGTAACGACTGATAAGTGAAAGCAGAGTCCGATCAAAGATGTGGAAACAAGTTCAACGTGACACAGGCGGTAAATATTCTCATTTGGTCATAAACACCAACCATTGATACTATCTTCAAATGCCGCCGTTCAGTTCCACAGTGAATGTATTGAAACGAGAGCTGAATGAGGATACAGTGGGACAGAGATGAAGTCAGATATGGTCTTGAATTGCTTACACATTGAATTCTTATTGCTAACATTGTGGTCGCCGTGGCGTAGTGGGTAGAGTGCGACGCTCACACGCCGAAGGGTCTAGGTACGATTCCCAGCTCAACAACAATTTTTCGAATTTTTCACGGCACCACCTCTTTAAAGCTGGTGACAACACTCAAAGAATAATAACTGTCTAAGAAAGCTTCTCAAATTTAGCTGTTCGGAGTCAGCAAAAAACTGTAGGTCTAGGTAGCGCGCACAACACGAGTAATTGATGAGCAAGCTAGGCTCTGGTCCCCCTTTGACTTAAACAGAAGTGAAGGCTGTGTGGAATTGTGAACCAAAGTGCACAAAAATCGGTTTATACTTTTACAATCTTTGCCTGAAGTCAGTGCCAATGTTCGTCAAGAAAGTCTTTTAACACCTCTAGTTTATTCTGTCTAAGCTGAGGAAGTATGTGGGATATTTTAAGTTTACTTAACGCTTAGAACTTTATTCCGTTAAAGTGCATAAGGGCAGCGTGGCTTGAACAGAGCGTCAGAGTTTACTAAACGTACTGAGCTGCGCAAAAATACGTATCGGTATACCAGACATGACCGAAATTGAATCTCAGTGCATTTTCCTTCATAGAAGGGCAGCAGTTACAGTGGGATTGCGAATGTGATCCAAAAATTTCCTTATCGTTTTTTTTAACTAAGGGATTTCTTCATATTTCAAGTCAAGGGCGGCTTGCCTTATAAAAATTATTGTGTGCAGAAAATTTAATAACTCAGCAAAAGTGAGGTGGTTCTCCAAATTCAAGTTTTAGAAGAATCCAGACGAAGCTTAACTTGTTTTGAAGATTGCATAAAACGGCTTAAAATTCATTCCAGCTTGTTGTCGAAGGTCAATAATTGTCTTCAGAAAATTTCGCAGACACAAGACATACGTAAGTGCAAGCGTGCTTCACACCTTATGCGCTCAGTCGATGTTCATTGAAGATGCAGCTTGGAGTTTAAAAGTGTAAGAGGCAAATAAAATCAGCCTGAATGTTTAATGCTCAGATGACAGTCCACAAAGAAGAAGAAGCACAATCAAATTGATAAGCTGATTATGCAGCACTATAGCTGAATGTTGACGCGAAACTCGATCCCAAAGCGTTTTTATTCCAGTAAATATATAAGAAAAGCTGACTTCACTTTCAATATAACTCTACTTTCCTTTTTCTTATCAAAAAATGTTAACAAATGAAAAAAAAGTACATAAAACATCAACATTTTATCGTTACATATAGTACAGTGCTGTGCAAAACATTTATAGCTTGAACAAAGTCCTACAATTAATTTACGTTTATACGAGATATTGCTGGTATCATATTGCATGCTCCTTATTTTAGATAACAGCTGCATATCTTGTAGATAAAGAAGGAATGAGGTTATCAATATAATTTTTTGTATGCTATTCTCCTGCTTATTAAAGCTTAAAGTTTGTCCTTCCGCTTAAAATGTTTTCATTCAGTTCTTCTTTTTGCTCTCAACCCCTGGTTTTCAATTGGCTTAAGGTCTTGGGACTGTGCTGAACATTCCTTAACCTTAATATTTTTCTCAGAAAGCCACTTTGTGGCCGTGTTGGAACGTCCAAGCAAGTGGCACTGTCCAATCCGAATTATGCAGTGTGGTATTGCTTTAAGTCCCATCGTAACCTTCTCACTTCATTATGCCTCTTACTTGTCGAATTGGTCCAATTCCTTGTTCAGAGAAGAACAGAGATCATCTCCGTTCCTGTCCTATTCGTATTTCGTCGTTCACCTTTGGGCCTCCTTACATCTGTTACTTTAGGAAATAAGACTGTTTTCCATTATTACATACATAGTATTTTTTTTTTTTGAAAATAAAACACTAATTATTAATGGGAAAGTAAAAACATTTTATTCAAAGAATTGGCCATTGTTTTCTACTCATTTTGACCATCTTTCTGGCAATTTGTGAATACCACGCCAATAAAATTGTTCGTCTTTTAAAGCAAACCAATCAGACACCCAATTTTCGACCTCCTCGTAGGAATCAAAGTGCTGCTCAGCCAATGCGTGTCCCATCGATGAAAAGAAATGGTAGTCGGAAGGAGCCAAGTCTGGTGAATACGGCGGGTGGAGTAGCTGCTCCCAGCCAAGTGTTTTGATTGTATCCTGAACCGGTTTTGCTTTCTGTGCAGGTGCATTGTAATGGAGTAAAATTACCTTGCCGTGTCTTCTGGCACATTCTGGTCGTTTCTCGATCAATGCATGGTTCAAATTGATCATGTGGCGTCGGTAGCGATCAGTATTAACGGTTTCACCGGGTACAGCACACCTTCTGCTGCCACCAAACACACAGCACTGTCTTCTTGCCAAATCGATCTGGTTTTGCAGTCGATGTTAAAGGTTGTTCCAGATTAACCCGTGATTTTTTCCGTTTAGGATTCTTACAATAAATCCATTTTTCATCGCCAGTAACAGTCCGATGCAAAACCGATTTTTTTTTCGTGTCTTTGAAGCAAAATTTCACAAGTGTTTTTTCGGTTTTCCATCTGTCTTTCATTCAATTCACGTGGCACCCGTTTTCCACACTTTTGGATCTTCCCCATAGCTTTTAAATGGTTAGAAGTTGTTTGTTGTGCTACATTTAACATTGCTGCCATTTGCTTTTGACTCAAAGTGTCGTCTCCATCCAATATCGTTTGCAATTCGACGTCTTCAAACTTTTTTGGTGGTCTTCCACGTTCTTCATTTCTTACATCAAAATCATTATTTCTGAACCGCCTGAAACCATTTGCATGTTGCTTCTGATAGAACAATGCCACCATATGCCTCGACAAGTATTCGATGCGACTCTGCAGCACTTTTCTACAAATGAAAACAAAAAATTAATGCTTTCCGCAAATTATCATTTTGTGGTACAAAATTCGACATTTTTAACACGATGAAAAAAATATGATGTTGTCTGTTCAATGACTTGATGTATACTAAATATTTTTCTCAGATGTCAAAGGAAACAAACAAAAAAAATAAGGGCCCGTTCACAATAAATGTTCCTTATCGAGACATTTGTATCTTGACACTCATACCGGTCTACCTGGTATTCCAGTTGATCCAAACGGGCTTTCAAATTGTTTTTGAAATAAATGCCTTTTTTAACTTTTTTGAAAGCACGCAATCTGGCCTGGAGTGCGCGGTGTCTAGTTGAAGATGGGTATTTGCATATTAGTGGTATTGACAGTAAGGTCAATACATATAAAGTCTCGAGCATTGGAAATAATTTTGACTAAATAAATTATACGACGTCTGTTCAAAAACTACAGATTTTCCAATTTCGCGATCTATGTACATTCGATTGTCGACTTTTTTATTTAGTTATGTAGTATACTCGTTGTGGCCGCCGTGAGGAAGTGGGTAGAGTGCGGCCGAAGGGTCTAGGTTCGATTCCCGGCTGAACACCTCGAATTTTTCACGGCACCACCTCCTTCGAGCTGCTGAAAACACTTAAAGAGTAATAACTGTCTAAGAAAGCTTCTGAAACTTCGCGGTTTGGAGTCGGAAACTGTAGGTCCCTTCTACTCGTGAGAGAACAGTAGCGCGCACAACACGAGTAGTTGATGAGTAAGCTAGGCCTTGGTCCTGTGGACTGTCGCGCCAATAATTATTGTTATTATTATGTACACGAACATATTTTTACAGTTTCAACTATATAGCATAGTTATTTTATTTATGAGAGGAAAAAGTTTGGCGTATTTGGCTTGTTCCTTGATATTTCTGCTGTCGAAAAATATGGATCACCGAATTTGCATTAAATTTGATGCGAAAAATGGGATTAAGTCATCAAAAACAATTGAAATGTTGAAATGTGTACTCAGAGTCAAAAAAATATTTACAAGTCATGCAAGCTTTTCAAAGAAGCCTAAGAAGATGTGAATGACGACGCTCGCACTGGACGCCCTGAACATTGACAAGCAATAAAAACGTTAAGAAGGTGAAGAAAGTTGTCATGGGGAATCGTCGAATAGCTATAAGAGATGTTGCTGAAGATGCCCGCACATCGGTTGACTCATGCCATGCAATTATTTTCGAAAATTTTGGGGATTAAGCATGTGAGAGGGAATTTTAACCAACAAAGTATCGCATGAGCATCGCTCAGGAATTGTTACATGACGTCCACGGCGATTCAGATTTCCTACAAAGGATCGTTACTGGTGACAATTGATTGAAAACAAAGTCCAATCGTCCCAATGGAAAAGCCCAGAAGGGCCAAGACATAAAAAAGCACGAATTTCGATCAAATGTGAAGATATGTTGAGTGTTCTTTTCAGTTACCGCAACGTAGTGCTTCAGGAAAAGTCATGGGGTACTACCTTCAAGTTATGCGCCGCTTGCAAAAAGCAATAAAAATAAAACTTCTAAATTTGTGCGACAACAGTTTGTGGCTTCTGCTCACTAGTTCGTAATTTTTTTAGCCAAAAATTCACCGTAATCATGCCTCAGCCACCGTATTCACCAGATTTGCCCCGACTTTTTCCTCCTCAAGATTGAAGGCACCCATGAAAGGAAGTCTTTTTGCAAAAATTGAGGAGATGGGCTGAGAGACCTCAAGGACATACCAAAATAGTGAATATCAAAACTGCTTCGAGGATTGAAAAAAACGCTGGTACAAATGTATTTTATCTGAGGGGTGCGATTTTGAGGGGGACAAAATTGAAATTGATAAATTATTGATGTATTGTAAAACGTGTGTTGCACTTTTGATAGCTAATAATAGTTGCAAATATTTTGTGGCCGCCGTGACGTAATGGGTAGAGTGCGACACTGACACGCTAAAGGTCCAGGTACGATTCATTTCATTTTTTCATATCATTTCATTTAACTCATTCCAGCTTATACATATAATTATACAATTTAAGATTTACAATAATGGCAGGAAGATTGTCATTCTTAAAAAGTTAATGTTGAATGATTGAATGAAATACATTATGTGTTGTGGGGAGAAATTACATTACTATGGTAAAGGATGCAAAATTCATTAAGAAAAGATTAAAAATTACAATATTAACGAGAAAGACACATTTTTAGTGCACACATCGAAAGACAGAATCAATGTTTGAATAGTCAATAGAAAATAGCCACTTTCCTACATTTTTTAATAAATAATTCAAATTTCATATTTGTCTTTTTGCCATGGGTACTTTATTAAAACAACTAGGAGCAGTTACAGAGTAAAAATGGTCAAATTTGGTTTTATGAATGACAGCAGGTTACAGACTGTTCTGCGTTGCTCTAGTGATACGGTTGTGACATGTCCAGTTTTCCCGAAAAAACAGGCGACGCGCTTCGTGCGCGATCAACTCTTGTTGGATTTGGCTTAATTTAAAACACGCAACATCCACGATTAATCACCTGTCACGATGTCATAGACGTGTTTCGAAGCACCGCGATCGTATTTTTCGACAAGAGCCTTTTTTAAGCAATTGACAAATTGAGTGGGATCTAAGGCGAACAATTTTCTTTCTACGGTAAAATGTTCATGCAATATTGAATGTATACTGGTCCCACTAATGCCTAAGGTTGTCTCAATCTCACAATGAAGATCTTGCAATATCAGCGCACAGTATCAATGGTTTCCGGAACCAAGAAGTGCAGATCGACACTTGCCACCTATTCGTCGATTTGAAGGCTGTATATGACATTGTGCATAGAGACGAGCTAGACAGTGCATGTCTAGTTTTGGCATTCCTACCAAATCCGTCAAATTGTGTAAAATAACTATGGAGAACTCTCGCTGCTCCGTCAAGAGACCTGCAATGTCAAAAAAGGTTTGAGACAAGGCGACGCACTGTCATACGACATCTTTAACATCATTCTTGAAAAGATCACAAGTCAACACCAGAGGCACGATTTTCCAAAAGTCAGTTCAATTACTAGTAACGCTGATGACATTGACGTGATTGGACGAACACAGCGAGCCGTCAATGAGGCGTTTGCTGGCATTGAAGCGGAAGCGGTTTGCCGGTAAATGAGAGTTAAACTAAGTACATGCTGTCATCAAGGAAGGACACACAACATCGACGTCTCGGACAGAGCGTCACACATGGCAGCAGAAACTTCGAGGTAGTCAAGGACTTCATCTTCCTCTGCTCCGCGGTTAATAGAGACAACACCATCGGTATCGAAATCAAACGCAGAATCACTCTTGCCAATCGCTGTTTCTTAAGGCTCGAGATACAACGCTTAAGATGGCTAGGCCATGTAGAGCGTATGGACACCTCTGTTCCGGCGTGCAAGAGAGGACAGCCTAGGCTTAGATGGCGCACTCAAGTGGAGAAGAACCTCAACCAACTTGAAGTGCGCAACTGGAGGCAGCTAGCGAAAGACCGTTTTGGCTGGAGAGGCATGTTGGTTGAGAGTCTCACTTCTCCAACAACTATAAAAATGAAGATTTTACGTTTTGGAGTAAGGTACTTTTTTACTGACGAAAGCAAATACAATGTTTTCCGGTCAGATGGGCGTTCATATGTGTGGAGAAAACCGAATGCACAGCTACGGGAAAGAAATTTGAAACCAACAATAAAGCACAGTTTAGGATCAGTTATGGTATGGGGTGCAATATCGGCAGCAGGGCCTAGAAATCTTCATATTGTAGAAGGCATTATGGGCCACAAATATTATCTTAACGTTTTAAGGTCAAATCTGTTAAAAACTGCCGAAAAATTGGGCCTTGAAGACGATTTCTATTTCTACCAGGACAACGATCCTAAACACAAGGCTTATAATGTTAGAAGTTGGCTCCTCTGTAACTGCTCCCATGTGCTCGAAACGCCACCACAAACGCCGGATCTAAGCCCCGTAGAGCATGTGTGGATTTTTTTTAAAAGGAAAAATTAAAAAATCACCAAATAAGAAATAAAAATGACCTGATTTCAGCTCTGAAGGATGAATGGGAAAACATTCCACCAGATTATTGCCAGAAAATAGTGAAATCGATGCCCAATTGCCTAAAAGGAGTAATACATCAAAACGACCTCCCAACAAAATATTTAGCCTTCAATAATGAGAGTGAATTACATTTTTTTTTGTACATTTATTTTGTGTGTCCCATTATTACCTTGAGCTTAAAAATTAGATTTTTTTTATTTGTTTTTTTTGCTTTTATGCTAATGAATTCATACGATTTTTGTTTCTTAAAAAACTTATAGAATGAATATTCAAATTCGATATTTATTTCATTTGCAACATTTACAAGTTTCTAGAAAATAATTGACAAAATCCATTTTGGTAAGTGTCCCATTATAATGTTCACCCACTGTATATTTCCCCCCGCTAAGTAGAAAGTCTAAGTCATACACATGTGCTCTGAATTACAATACAATTGTCAGGGACTATTTAACAGTCTCAACTGTCTGAATAACTAAATAATTACTCATGTTAACTGCAAAGTTTCTTTGGTTTGCTAGTTGTGGTTCCATTCATGTTTAGTTTTCTAGAGTGACAATGAATAGGTGAAAAAAATATTCTAACTTTTATATACGCTCTTGAAACACATAATTTACTCGTATTGCAATTTGTTCCGATCTTGTTGGCGTCTTCAATTCTCTGCAGAAAATATAAATCTTCGCAAGTACAACAAAATCAGAACACCTCCGTAACCTATGGGAATATTCCCATATAAAGTGGTTTGCTTTGCATGCACATGCTTCGGTTAGATGAGGTTTTAATTGCTTTGAAAGTTTATTTCACAACGTTAACGTTAATTGCAACAGCTTAAAGAGTGCTGCTATTGAGCAATATCCTGGGAGCCGACGTGTTCTGTACAACACAACATGGTCCAGTTTATTTAACAATGCATAGATCGCTATCAAATGGAGTCCACAAATTAACTTCCTTAAAAGTAAACTCGTTTACCATTTATTAATCTGGTACTGAGTGCGAGGTGCTAAGAAAATGTGTTCTTGGAGAGCTAAAAAAATAACCCTACGTGAATCATTTTTAATTGGAGTAACATGACAACACATATAGGGAGCGCTACTAAAAAAAATTCATAGCCGACTATGGAATTTTTGTTGTTGGCGCCCTCTATATGTGTTCTGACTTATTGAGTTATTCATGTCCTTCTTCAAAAACTTGGCATGCATCTAGTATAGTGATAGGGCAGAATTTATCGCCTTCCGAAAGCTTTAATTCCACTTGGTGATCTAATGGTGTTTTTTTATAATTGCCGCGCACTAAAGGAAATGTTTACATCCTTAAATGACTGGAATTAAGTCACAACACGGGCAGACACGGACACGAAGGTAAAGAGGACGCCCAAAATGTCTATCAATTCAAACTGAAAACGATAGTACTCTTGGTTTTATTCAATTTAGCCTTTAGTCACCGCAACTTTAAAATCATTATGAAATTTTTTCGACGCCATCATTTGTCTGCCACATCAGCAATTCAATGTCCAGTAAAGAAATCTGAATCAACATTCTCACTACACAATGCTCCAATGCCGGAGAGACAAAGAAGTACTCGCAGAGAAGAACATATCACCGCCGATAGTACCTCCGTTCAAAGAAACCCAAATGAATAGTTCATACGACGTTTTTAGTCTGGGCACCTCTGTGGCATCTTAAAGGTGAATTATGTTAAAAGATTATAGCAAATATTCTTACAAGATCAAGTTAATACAAGAATAAAGACCGTTGCCCATTCTAAGCGTTGCTTATTCGTTAATTTGACAGAAGAACAGCTGGAAGTCGATGGTCATTTCTGGCTAAATAAGTTTGGCAACAAGGCGTAGTGGGTAGGCTGTGACGCTCACCTGCTGCTGTCTAGGTTCGATTTCTTGCTGAACACCTCGAATTTTTCACGCCACCACCTCTTTCGAGCTGCTGACAACACTCAAAGAGTAATCACTGTCTAAGAAAGGTTCTCAAACTTCGCCATTCAGAGTCGGCAAAAAACTGTAGGTCTGTTCTACTCGTGAGAGAATAGTAGCGCGCACGACACGACTAGTTGATGAGCAAGCTACGCCCTTGTTCCCCTGTGGACTGTCGCGCCAAAAATTATTATAAGTGTCATCGTAGTCCTGGACATGGCTCATTAAAAACCTCCGTTGAACCTTAGCCTTGGTATTAACTGATGGCATGAAAATGACCACAAACATCTCCATACAAACTTTCAGCGATTTACTTTGTAGAACCAAAAGTGGAATCACTGATCGGTAGAACTCTTTTCCAAACTTTCTCAAACCCGCGCACGCCCCCTTCTTCATACGCAGTCAGCACAGGACTACAAATTAATTCGATTGGTGCTAACCTTCTGGCAAATGTACTATTCGTTAGTTAATTCCTCGTACCATAGTGGCATCATCGAGTGGTGAGGTTAAGTGCTTTACGGACCGCCCTTGGCCCTCGTGGTGTAGAGCATTTGAATTTTACACCGTATTGTTTATCGTCTTATTGTTTAGAATCTATATAACGTTTCGGAGAATCCCGTAAACTTATTTATGACAAGAGGTATACAAAAGTGAGATTTAAAAACATATTCTTGTTCTGAATTTGAAGTTTGTACAGTTTGCTAAGTCGTAAGAACGGTTAATTTACTTATGATAAAACTCGGCTAATAGTGTGTTTATATTTTTTTTAATTCATTGGCAGTGAGAGTTCTTAAGATTTCGAATTTATTGACTTTATGGAGTGGAAAAGAAAACACACTCTTTTTGATTTCAAGTGCAATGTCCACTTTCATAGTCCGTCCACCTGATTACTTTATTCCCCACCCACGCACACGCATTACAACAGTCAGATGCCCATGACACGTACCCCTTCGCATGCTGCACGAAGCCACTTGCCCAGAGGTTGAAATTACGAAAAATTTAATCAACTTACAGTTCTGACATGCTTGCGACTAATTTTGAGAAGATTTCTTAATATTCCCATAAATCCACGGCAACGGCGCAACAGCCTTGTGCGAGGACGTCGACGTTAGTTTTCATTACACCGCCCCTTGCGACGCATGATACACAAATGAATCACGCGAGAAGAAGCTTTAGCGTTAAAAATAGCCCCGCCAAAGTGTCAGCCTATTCACTTTCGGGAATTCAATTGAAAATATCACGAATTGCGGATGCCAAATTCGCTCGATGCACACCGACCGTTGTTTGTTGATGGGCCAAAATATCACACTCACACGCGACGCGAGTCTATGATCCCCCTACCCCCCATCCAAGCCTAACTAGCTACTAACAGAAGACTATGACATCAGACTCTAACGGTATTAGTTGTACATTGTGCGCAGTTGAAGGTTGCGGTTTTTCGCTGACTTGAGCTGCCGCCCGCTCTCGTATCAAGTTGCCTGCTGGTACACAGAACGATGAACAGAGTTGATCAGTGTCGAATTGGAAACGTTGTGCGTTGGTTTTTTGGGTCAATTGGTCGCGTCTACATCTGGTTACTCTTGACGAGCTGATGACACCTTACATTGTGGTGTGTGCTTGCTATCCTCGCAAATTGACACTTGTTTATTGGTTGAACCGTGAACGTGGTGCCTTGCGAAACGAGAATGTAATTCAAAGCGATAGGCCTCCGCAACGAGATAAGTGTCGTCGATTTGCATAGACGAGGAGCCCCGACACCAACAGTCACCGTTTCAATCAAACGACAATCTGAGTTACAAAGCCGATGGGGGGAGGCACGATAAAGCAGCATCGTCCATCGTTGCTGCGGTCAAAATTGTCACCTTCTGGATAATTGAAATAGGTGTACGTAAGGATTTGCTCCTGATGACGGTTTCTCATCATATTTTTCTACTCTTCGTAGTTTTCGCCAATTGCAAAGGACTTGTGTGTTTTTATCTTGAAATTGGTTGGTATTCTTTTTTGTTTGTTTCTGAACAGCGACTGAATGAATATGGAGGAGCGGCAGCAGAAGCTGTATTCACTTGAGGTGCTTAGTGCTTAGTTTAAACAAGGGGCGCATTGTTTCTGCATTTCCCTTTGTATGCCAGAAGCGACGGAGCGGTGGGTACTCGTCGGCCATAACTAATGTGCAGCCATAACTAATGTGAAAGATGCTTAAAGATTCCTAGTCATCGGAGGATAAGGACGCAGCGTAGATGAAAAAGTCTTCAAAAATCTATTGAAACCTATGCAATCCACGTGCAATCCACGTATTTTCTTCATTCTATTGATGTACTTAAAGATGGATACATCCAGGAGAGGTTTAAGAAATCCTTCTGGAAGGAAGAAACCTATCCCATGGGGGTTCTTGACTGTTCCGTTGAATGCGACTCATGGATTATTTTCGATACAAGACGTTGGTTAGGCGATGGCGATTTAAAATTCAAAATTTGGAACGGTGAGTAAAGACCTGCAGCCAAACCGTATGTTGTATGAAGCTTATACCTGCATCCTATTCCATTTGTGCTCTCCCACTAACATCCTTTTCTCCATCATTCATCTTTCTGTAGCTTAATCCACGTCTCAGCGAACTATCATCTCCATTATGGAAATTGTGTTTTCGAAACGATACCGTATAAATGCAAAACACCGTGATGGTGATGAAAATGGCGATATCCAAGGATTAATTTTCTTGCTTCCACACTACGCGGAATGTTGTTGTTCCACTCAACATCTACCCAAAAACAAAAAACAACAACAGCAGGTACGAGTGAGGACAAATTCACGTTTCCGTTCCTCATACATTATTCAGAAAGAGATTTGCATTTGTTAGGTTCGTCAGCGTAGGTCTGTTATCCGTATTTAACTATGCATACAAACATCTGGAATGATACAGAGGAAATGTCAAGCGAATAAAACATTAATCACTCATACCCGCCATTGATTAACACGACTCATATTTCATTGATGTCAATGCAAGGATATGTGGAAGGTGAATTCCCTTAACGGGGAAGGTACATGCGAAAAATTCCTGAATAAACTATTTGTGGACTTTGAAGTAAAGGGATCGCAGTTTAGGAATAAAAGTTCGAGAATGTAGTTTCAATGGTTACAGTCGTTCTCTCCCTTCTCTTCCGTATTCAATATTCCACGCATTTTGTCCCCTTGCCTGAAAGGAGTCGAGGCATAAACCGAATAAACCTGCCCGTGCCGGGGATCTCTTCAAAGTGTCTGGGTATGAAATGGTGTACATACAGTGACTAACTTGTAACAAAATCATTTCGCATGAGTGGAGCCTCCGTATAATTTAATGCGCCAGCAGGGACAGAATCAAGTTATACAGCGCAGTTTTGAAATTTGTGTAGGACGACGACAGGGAATCCTCGTGGCTGGTTGGGTCTCAACCAATATGCCTCTCCAGCCAGAACGATCTTTCGCCAGCTGCGCACTCCAAGTTGGTTGAGGTCCTTCTCCACTTGTGTGCGCCACTTTAGTCTAGGTCGTCCTCTGTTGAGTTGTCCCAATGGCTCGGATTCAAAGTCTTTTCGGGCCGGAGCAGTGGTGTCCATACGCTCTACATGGCCTAGCCATCTTAAGCGTTGTATCCGTAGACGCCTGACCAGGCGCATGTCGGTGTACAGCCCATAGAGTTCGTCATTAAATCTTCTCCTCCAGATGCCATCAACGCAAACAGGACCAAAAATCGCACGCAAAACTTTTCTCTCGAAAAGACTAAGGGCTTCCTCATCCGCCTTTGCTAACGTCCAAGATTCCGCGCCACAAAGTAGAACTGGGATGATCAAGCTGTTATATAAAGTGAGCTTAGTCCTTCGAGAGAGAGCTTTATTACTCAATTGCCTCTTGAGCCGAAAGAAACAACGTTTGCAAGAGTGATTCTGCGTTTGATTTACTGGTACTGATGTTGTTGTCCCTGTTTACCGCGGAGTCGAGGTAGACGAAGTCCTTGACTACCTCGAAGTTTCTGCTGCCTAGTGTGACGCTCCGTCCGAGACGTCGATGTTGTGTGTCCTTCCTTGATGACAGCATGTACTTTGTTTTGCCCACATTTACCGCCAGACCCATTTCAGCCGCTTCCGCTTCATCAAATGCCTCATTGACGGCTCGCTGTGTTCGTCCAATCACGTCAATGTCATCAGCGAAGGCTATCAATTGAACTGACTTCCGGAAGATCGTGCCTCTGGTGTTGACTTGTGAGTTACGCACGATCTTCTCGAGGATGATGTTGAACAAGCCACATGACAGTGCGTCGCCTTGTCTAAAACATTTTTTGACATTGAAGGTCTCAGTGAGTTCGTCACCGACCTTGACGGAGCAGCGAGAGTTCTCCATCGTCATCCTACACAATCTGACGAGTTTGGTAGGAATGCCAAAACTAGACATGGCACTGTATAGCTCGTCTCTATGCACACTGTCATATGCAGCCTTGTAATCGACGAATAGGTGGTTAGTGTCAATTTGCATTTCTTTGATCTTTTCCAGGATCTGCCGTAATATGAAGATCTGGTCTATTGTGGACTTCCCTGGCTTAAAACCACACTGATATGGACCTATCAGGTCATGGGCAAACGGTTTCAGACGCTCACACAATACGGCATAGAGGATCTTGTATGCAATGTTCAGGAGACTAAACCCTCTGTAGTTGGCGCAGTCAAAGGGGTCTCCTTTCCTGTGAACCGGGCAAACGACGCTGAGATTCCACTCAGCGGGCATGCCTTCCTCCGACCATACGCGGCCTTCAATATCGGACAATTTGTTTTAAAAAGCGTCCCGTCACATCATATGTGAAAAGACTGCAGGTTTACCCTTCTCTTTTCGAAACACACGAATGAATGTTAGCACAATCGAAATTAAACGGGGAGTAATTCCATGGAAGATCGTCGCCGTGGCGTAGTCCGTATAATACGACATTCACACGCCGAAAGTCCCCGCTGACAAAATTTAAAGAGTAATAACTACCTATTAAAACCTTCTTAAATTTGGTTTTTCGTATCGCCAACAAACCGTAGGTTTCATCCACTAATGAGGGAGTAAGTAGTGCGCACACCATGAGTACATGCTGAGGAAGCTAGGAGTCTCTTCGTAGACTGTTGCGCCATCCAATTTATAATTCCATAAACCCTCTTTGTTGTCTTCCACCAAGGCCCCAACTCCAGATCCCTCCGTCGTCTTGGAGCCGACCGTGAAATTCGACTACATTTCCTTCCCGGTTCAGTTTCTGGCCAGGGCCAGTCCAGGACACGTGAAACGTCGACTTTGTATGAGCGACGCAGCTGTATCATTCGAGACCTTGCATCAGACGGCATGAACATGAGACTGGTGTCGTTGGAGATGCGGTGCGCGAGGTCATCAAAGCTACAATGCGAGTTTAACTGTTGTTTTTAAGTCGAGAGATGACCTGGATTGTCCATATGATGATGTGAATGTCAAGGGGAGAAAGATTGAGCAGTGCATCAAGAGCAGCAAAAGCCCCTGTGCAGCGTAGATAGACAGACATGGTTGAGTAGGTTCCGCACAGGCATATTTAGCCACAAGCGATCTCTAGCTTCTGAACATTGAAATGATTGGAAGATTACGTAAAGTGGAGTAAGGCTACATTTGTACGCAAAAATTCACTCAGTCCAAAGATTCAGCAAGATGTACAAATTATGGCATCTGTCGAGTATGAAGCTCCGGATTTCTTCTTCAACACGCGTCAGCAATCAACATGTGGTCATACGACAGATAAGCTCAGCTCGACATCAAGTGTTTATAAATTTGAGAAAGCCAGCTGACTCGGAAGGCGATTCTTAATCAGCTGCCTTACACAACAGCCCACTCGCAGTCGCTTTCGCCGCAGGTCATCTCTGCCTAATCAAAGCCTTTCATCCAGCCTTGATTGCATTACGCGACAGCATTCAATGACCAGCCGCCCCTGCAGGCAGTGTTTTGACTTCAAGAGCAAGCCCCTCGAGTCTATTTAACCTTAATTGATATCTCGCGGTTCCGTCAACAGCTGTTTGCTTTTTTTCAAATTTAAAGTAAAAAAATATTCTTCTAATTCCACCCCCCGCACGACAATAAATTCGCGATGATATGTGACATCAGACATCACCGAGCTACAATGTCGCTCGTAATTGAATAAACGTGTTACCCATACCGTGCCCATGTTGCATGGAGTACTCCGGTATCGCAGTCAGTGTTGTGATTGGGAAAACAGTTTTCAAGTTCAAGACACGGCGACGAAGTTTGCTTGTCGTTGCAGCTGCCCTTTTCCACTGATTTGAGGGCGCTGCGTCCCCATATGGAAACGACGAGCTGTGCCCAAGAAACAGCCGAGAAATCAATTACCAAAACGAATGCGCCTTAAGCTTTCCGGTTGAGGTGAGTTTGTCGGTTCGGGGAGGAACACACTCTTTTGACCTAATGACGCATAAAGCAATGAGCAGCCAATTTTGGATGAGGAGCAGAAAAGAAGGTTTGTCCCCGACCAATTACGGGCAATTAAGGAAGCGCCCAATTCGTGTCGAATGCGTGGGCAACTTCTATTTGGTTTGGAAGCCCGCAGAAATTTATTGTTATCGCCGGCGTTTCGTCTCGTGGCTTATATGGGAGTATTCCCGAAAAGGAAAAAAGAACAAAGACACAGAAATGTGTCTGATAGTTGAACAAACACAAATTCTTGTAATGGCATGGCGTGTTCGTGCCACTTTATGACAATTGATTGTTTGTTTGTTTTATTTGGAGGGAATTGTTTTTTCTAGCCTTTTGTTGTGACAGGGGTTCGGGGATTTTAGATAATGGTGCTTAGTTAGTAGGTTCGTGATGATGGCAATCGGTGACACTACAATCTATAATCCAGTTGTTGCCTTACTTAAGAGAAATGTTTATTTTAGTATCGAAGGGTTAATGGCCTACGAGTTGCGTAGACAGAATTTTTTGAATTTGTGAATGAACAACTTTTAAAACACCAGCAATAGTAGCAAATTATTTATTTAAGGTGGCCATCATTTTCAAACACCTTTAAGAAACGGTTGTTCTTTAAACGGTAAATATTTTTTAAGTTTTAAAACAGTCATTTTGTTTGCTATCAAATAATTTACTTTTAGTATAGTTAAGCATTTGCAAACTGAACTTTGGCTAAATTTCAAATACCCGTACCTAACAATTGCTTAAATAATTGCTACTTTTTGTCTGCGTGGGGAAAAAAGTTTAAATAATGAGAAAAGCAAAATAACTTTCTTTTTCGTATATCATAAAGACTAAACGGTGTACTAATATCAGCCGGCGGCCGCAGTGGCGTAGTGGGTAGTGAAAGTCTGATCGAAGGTCTGGGTTCGATTCCCGGCTGAACACCTCGAAGTTTTCACGGAATCATCTCTTTCGATCTGCTGATAACACCCGGAGCCCGGACGGGGCGTAACTGACCGATAATACTTGGCTCCAACTGACGTCCTTCACGCGAGAATCAATTATTATATATTTATACACAGGCCGACATAATTCATCGTACGACGTTCAAAAACGCTCATTTTCAGCATCAACTGTGTTTGGTAAAATAATGGATTACATTTCAGAATTGTAATGAAAAACAAAGATTATTCATGTATAACAGAAAATCCAGTTTTTAATTTTTGGACTTTATTTGAAAAAAATAACAAATTTATAATTCATTTAAACAACAAAACTCATCGTACGCCTGCTAAAAAGAATCTGTGATAATCATTTAAGGACTTGTATTAATATTTTAGTAGTAAGGTAATATGACCGTATCTCTAAAAATGTAAGATTCAAACACATAAATGTAATCTATTGCCACAATAAATAAAATCTAAATCTAAAAAGAATGCGTTATTACACCGCAGTAGTTTCCTAGTACCTTGTCGGACCTCCGCTGGATTTGAGAACAGTTTTCAGTCTACGGGGCATTGAAGAAACCAGCCAGCAATTATTATATATTGAATGGTGCGACAGTCCATAAGGGGACCAGGGCCTAGTTGCCTCATAAACTACTCGTGGTGTGAGCGTTACTTTGTTTCAAGAGTGGAGGGAACCTGAAGTTTAATACCAACTCCGAGTGGCGTTTTCAAAGAGAATTAATAAGCTTTGAGTGTTGTTAGCAGCTCAAAAGTGGTAATGCCGTGAAAAATACTAGCTGTGAGTGTCGCCCTCTACTTTATTTAATTTAAGTTTATTGATTTGTTTAGAAAACAGCAACGGCCTTACACAACATTTTCGTTTATTTCGCAATTTGACCTCCTTATTCAACTCTGCATGCTTAAGGCTAACTTGCTTAATTTCTATTTTTTTTCCAATTTTCCTCGTGAGGATAAGTGTTACTGTCAAGCACGCACCAAATTTGTTGATTTTACATTCTCCATGCCTTCTAAAATGACGTCGGCTACCACCTCTAGCCCGTTTAGGCTTCCGACCTTTGAACGAAACATTTGAATCGCCAAATGATGCGATTCGTTCATCTTCATCATTTTCCACAGTTATTCCACATCATACACCAGTTTGCCCTCAGTAGAGGAAAATTAGCCGCTCTTCCAACAGATGCCAAAAGGGGTCTTTATCTTTTTCGCACTTGCATGTCATTTGAATTGCCAACAACGTCAAAAGGCCGACTGAAAAAAAGTAAAAAAAGGGCTCTTCAGCGCCAACATAAGAAGTTAAGAGTATTGTAAAACAAGTGGTTTGTTAAAGAAGGTTAGCTGTGGTTTCCAATGAACTGTTTATGTTCCGACTGCTTTTATCTGCTTTTGCTGATAGAGTTCGTTGTTTGCAAATAAATATTATCCATAATTCGACAAAAACGGCTCCTCACATTTTAAATTGTCCAAAACTGAATATCATCATTAAACACGACATTCTTCACTAAGTTTGTGCGATGACGCAAAACGATGTCCAGTGAACTGAGTTTGTAGTCCGAATTCGGCAGAAACTTTGTTTTGAGAAATTTCAATTAAAAATTTTCAGGTTATTTCGCTTTTAAAATGGAAATTAAATTGAACTCTGCCTTCAGTTATGCCATCAAAAGTTGAAGTTATTGCAGAAGTACCCCTTATTTGTTTATTATTATTTTCTGTTAACAGCAGTGAGTCGGCGGGTGTGGGCTGCACAGTTTCACAAAACAAGTCACGAGGTTATATTTGAATATGGTTGGCATTTCAATTGTTTTCCCTGAATAGAGATGATGTTGTGAGAAAAAAAGTGAGGGATACAGTCCTGGAGCTGATTTTGGGGCCTGTGCGAGTGTGTGTATGATGCACTCAAGCATCACGCCATTGGGGCCAAACAGCTGTGCAAACATTTTTATTCGGATCGAAATTTGGATTCAATATTTGAAATTGACCGTGTTTGATTGACCGTTGTTGTGGAACAAAATGTAACAATAATAATTGTTGGCGCAACAGTCCACAGGGGGACCAGGGCCTAGCTTGCTTATCAACTACCCGTGTTGTGCACGCTATTGTTCTCTCACGAGTAGAAGGAACCTACAGTTTGTTACCGACTTCGAACGGGGAATTTTGAGAAGCTTTCTTAGACAGTTATTACTTTCATTACATCGTCAGCAGCTCGAAAGAGGTGGTAAAGTGAAAAATTCGGGGTGTTCAGCCGGGAATCTAACCTAGACCCTTCGGCGTGTGAGCGTCGCACTCTACCTACTACGCCACGGTGGTCACAAAAATGTAGGGTGCCACTCAAGTTATTTCTCAAAATAGAAAGCCATTTTTATAAATGTCCCAGTATTTCAAAGGATTTGTTTGATCCAATAAGTAAAGTATATAAAAATGCCAAATAAGTAAAATTATTTTTATTCCTAAGAAACTAATCAGTTAGATATTCCCCGGAGCTCCTTTTGACCTTATTATCTAATCTTTTATTATCTTTTCCAAGTAATGAGTCGTTTTTCCCAAATTAGTTTTTTGCACACTTCGCAAATCTCGAGTTTCTCAAAAGGGAGCAGAAAAGATGGTTGAACATATGGCGGTGGAAGTTTCGGGGGTATCGGTGGGTGCTTAAGTAGTTTCCAACAGAGTTTAACAGAGCGACTTTAAAAAAGTATGCAATGTAAGGAAAAAAAATGTCCTGAAGAATCATGAATTGAATTTTTTTGGTGGGCCTTTCTAAGATGAAGGCAAGTTCAATTTTTAAAAAATACCATTAATACTTAACAAGCGTACTCCGAAGTAGGCAAATACTCCTCCTGGGTGAGTTAGGTGCTGATCACCGTTTTCTATGCTCTTTGTCGAACGTTACGAGAAGGGCAAATCGGTTACAGGGCTCGATGACAAGCTGTTGGGCAATTTTGTCGTCAAATCGCAGACGAGACGGCGCTATTTGGGGGTGAATAAATGCCCACGGACTGCACCCCACTAACTGTTGCCTACTGCTACTAACTGTTGCCTACTGCTACTAACTGTTGCCTACTGCTACTAACTGTCGCCCCTTCTTTCGTATTTCCACCATTTGGTGTAATGCGACTAGTCTATTGAAGTACATTGGACCAGTTCTTGGGTCTCAGTGTTCCAAAAAAAGTCCACGATAGACCAGATCTTAACAATACGGCAGATCCTGGAAAAGACTTAAAAAGAGTACATCGACACTCACCACCTATTCGTCGACTTTAAGGCCGCATATGACAATGTGCATAGAGACTTGCTATATTGTGCCATGTCTAGTTTGGGCATTCCTACCGAACTCGTCAGATTGTGTAGGATGGCGATGGAAAACTATCTCTAATCCGTCAAGATCGGTAACGAACTCACTGAGACCTTCAATGTCGAAAAAGGTTTTAGACAAGGCGACGCACTGTCATGTGACTTCTTCAACATCATCCTCGAGAAGATCGTGGCGAACCACAAGTCAGGCAAGATCTTCCAAAAGTCAGTTCAATTGTTAGCTTACGCTAATGACATTGACGTGATTGGAAAAACACAGCGAGCCGTCAATGAGGCATTTGCTGGCATTGAAGTGGAAGCGGCTAGAATAGGTCTGACGTTAAATGAGGACAAAACAAAGTACATGCTGCCATCAAAAAAGGACAAACAACATAAACGCCTCGGACAGAGCCTTAAACTAGGCAGCAGAAACTTCAAGGTAATTGAGGACTTCGTTCGTAGGCACAACAACACCAGTACCGAAATCAAACGCAGAATCACTCTTGCCAATCGCTGTTTCTTTGGGCTCAAGAGGCAATTGAGTAATAAAGCCCTCTCTCGAATCACAAAGCTCGGTTTATATAACTGCTTGATCATCCCAGTTCTACTCTATAGCGCGGACTCTGGACGATACGAGTACTAAAAGCGGATCAGGAAGCTCTTAATCTTTTCGAGAGAAAAGTTCTGCGTACGATTTTTTATCCTGTTTTCGTTGATGGCATTTGGAAAAGAAGATTTAACAACGAACTCTATGGGCTGTATAGCGACACACGTCTGAGTTTTGGATACAACTCTTAAGATGGCTAGACCATGTAGAGCGTATGGACACCACTACTCCGCCCCCCAGAAACCTTCAAACCCAGCGACACACGTCTGGTCAAGCGTTTTTGGATACAACGCTTGAGATGGCTAGACCATTTAGAGCGTATGGACACCACTACTCTGCCCCACAATTCATCAAATCCGAGTCATTGGGACGACGCAATAGAGGACGAGCTAGACTAAAGTGGCTCACACAAGTGGAGAAGGAACTCAACGAACTTGGAGCACGCATCTGGAGGCACCTGGCGAAAGATCGTGCTGGCTGGAGAAGCATGTTGGTTGAGGCTCATTTCCACCCTAGACTGTAGCGCCACAAGTAGAAGAAGAAGCCCCAGAACAGTGATTCCCAATCTCCAACAAAGAAAGGCTTGAAAAAGTCACCCATCGGATAGAAGATCGTTGTCGCCAGAAAGGCATAAAAGTTGGATGATTCCTGAGTCAAGTGTATCAAGATGGAAATAGGCGATGTTGACAACCAAATGATCATTTTTTCGAAATGCCTAGAATGAGAGATATGAAAGCAATCAAGACGCTACCGAATGCTAACATCAAATGCTTACATTTTGCGAAAAACTGGCATTAGTGGGATCGTGTTATGGTTTGCCAGCTGTCTTGTAATTGCACATTTTAACCGCTCCGGTACAAGGCTGTTATTCCATTCGGGAATTCATTAAACAAAACTTCTGCGTGCGCAATGATTCGACAGTCTTGTGACGGTACTTCCGTTTCCCATTAAGACATGTCTGGCCACAAAAATGTGTTTAAAGAATTAAAACACATCTAAAATGCTCATTAAATGGTTTTTGTCAATTTGATCACGATTTCGAGTTCTGTTTCGGTTGATAGCATTCAAATGAAAATCAGGCTATGGATTCACCAGCGTGCGCCAAGTTATGTGTCTTCTTATTCAGCGTTTAAAATGACTAAGGTCCATGAACAGGATGTAAATGTTTTTCGAATCTAAGGTACTGTGTTAAAGCAAAAGGATGTCCGCGTCCAACTTGGTGAACACCATGGGAGAATAACCTGAACCCTTAAAGCATGCTAAATTATAAACGGGATGGCCATTTTAAGGTTGTGGTACAGCCCGCATTGGAGAGCTATTATTTATTAATTTATTTATTTTAAGTAGTTCAAAGCATTCTATTATCTTACATTATTTTAGAGAATTAGGACATTTTATCCTTTACAGCTACGATACAATTTATTTTACAACAATTAGCTAATATGCTTATGAAAATAATATTTTAAGGGAAAGCTACTAACAAAAACTCTTATGTGAAACTTAACCTAGTATTGCATTTGCCCGCTTCAAGGATTTACCTTTCTATGCTAATTTGGTGCTGAAAATTCTTACTTTAGAGCTGCATTAAAACACAAGCAAATCTTTTTCTGAGGTGACAACAAAAAACTTTCAATATTGTTAGAATATTTAAGCGAACAAACATTCTTGTTTATTTTTCCTACTTCGATAATAAAATTTGTGGACTGTATAACACGAAAAATACTGCACACTAAAAATATTACACAAAATGTTGCACAAAATATGCTCCTGGCTGCTCTCACTGGAAGTAAAATCTGGAGTGAGGAAATTTGATTTCCTAATAACCAACAAACGTCAGTACACATGATGCACCCAAAAAATGTACCGATGATCAGTCCCGCTAGGTTGTCGCGCTGGCTTGTACCGGATGATCGAAAGTTTTGCTCGTCTCCTTTCGGTGATTTTTCTTCGCGCCGCACAAAAGGATTGGCTCGTCGTTGTTGCTATGCACGTGCTGATTTCTAGCACGTAGACATATCATGATGCCGTTGCTCGCTGCTCATGCTCCTTCTTGCTGTTTAGCAGATGTGCATTTTATAATGCGTGTGCACGTGGCTCTGTTTTGTTTGCTTATGATGTTTTTTGGTGTGGGGTGATGTGCGTTTATGACAGCCGTTAGGTCGATCGTTTGCGCTGGCGATACCATGCCATGGATGATTCAAACATTCCGCCCAAAATTGACGACTAGTGTTCAATTCAATTCGGTTGAATCCTCCAAAGGCAACACGCTCATCTTTTACACCGGTCGTACCAAAGTCCCATGCTCCCTTTTTACTTCTGCACTGTGCACAAGACCGTCAGCCCCCCGCCGGACACTGATAACTCGCCCAAGGGGCCATACTGTGGGGGGCATATTCTCGTGCTTGATCAGCACCAAATCACCAATACTCACGTTACGTTTTTGTGATGACCACTTAAACCGCAGTTGGAGAGTATGGAGATACTCCTCACTCCATCTCCTCCAAAAATGCTGCTGGATCTGCTGAATAGTCGCCCAAAGTTTCAAGCGATTCGGCGGCACCTCACTCACATCTGCAATAAGTGGCTGCAAAATCTGTTTTCCAATGAGGAAGTGTCCGGAGTAAGGACGCTCAAATCGCTCGGATCATTTTGAATCAATGTTGTCGCCAAAGTCTCGAAAGTGAAGATTTGCCTGCCCATCACTCGCCACAGATGATGTTCCAAAGATTTAACGCCTGCTTCCCAAATAAATATCTTGATGTTGTGTATTTATGTTTGATTTGGATCAGTAATTAAAACCAGAATTTAATCCTTATCATTAAGGTATCTTATTCAGTTTCTTGTTATAAATTATACACTACTCAATCCAATTCCTCCAACAGTCAAACCGGAAGCGAGCTTCTCCATCTTCTCTCGTTCCTCGTGTCCCCTGGAACATTCTATTACTAACAAGTGTTCAGAATAATCAATGTTACAAACGCAATAGATTTGCCATAAGTACGTATACAACACTTCAAGTCTCACATAGTCTTTAAAACTGAACGTAATTTTGGAATAACCTTGTTTTCGATGATAAGACCTGTGAGTCAGAGAATAATTTAAAGCCTTTATTACAAGAGATACTCGTATCTCTTGAGTGTGGACTGCTGGCGATAGTGAATGCAGTATTTGGCACTTTTCACTTGTTATCTAAGAAACATGCAATCGATTGTGCGAAATTCATATCACCGATTACGCCAATCGGTCGGGGTGCTTATAGTGGACACTTTCCGCTTGTTTACAAAAAATATAGCCAATTTCATCATTTTAGATTTGATATCAAGGTTTGATTTGAATTTTAGTTGGAATATTAAGCGATTGGTTTCGCCATTGAAAAACAATTAGTGTGTTACAAATTCCATCGATTTTTCTTTTTTATGTCTGGAATTAAATGCTAATGTTTGTATCTGATGTAATCCGTTCGTGTTTTCAATGGATAAGTGAAGTATTCACGTCAAAAATGTTTACCTAACGATAAGTAAATTTAAGCAACAATTCTCAAAAATACGGCACTATCAGTGCAAGTGTTAATTAATAATAATTTTATGGCGCGACGGTCCACAGGGGACCAGGGCTTAGCTTGCTCATCAACTACTCGTGTTAGGCGCCCTACTGTTCTCTCACGAGCAGAAGCGACTTACCGTTTTTTTGCCGACTGCTAACTGCGAAGATTGAGAAGCTTTTTCGTAGACAGTATTACTCTCTGAGTGTTGTCAGCAGCCCGAGAGAGGTAGTGCAGTGAAAAATTCGAGGTGGTCAGATGGGAATCGAACATAGACCTTCGAGTGTCGCACTCTACCCACGACGACTCGGCGGCCACACAGTGCAAGTGTTACTTAGGTAAAAACCACAACGTTGATCACAAAAGCACACTGAACAAAGGTTCAGCAGAAACAGTGAAACCTGTTCAGCGCCTCATAGTGCTTGAATTTGCAGGAAAAAATCTGTTTTTACACCAAAGTGTAGTATTTACTTGTAAGTGTATACAAATAGCGTCCGTTTTCAAAAGATGGCGCCACTTGCAAGTTGTGACTGACCTTGGACGCGAATACATACTTGACTGGAAAGGTGTCAGATGCAAGCGTGCCCCGGCGTCTGTCTTCTAGCGAAAACATTGTTTCTTGTCTTTTCGACCGAAATTATCTCAAATAATCAGCATCTACGGAAAGTTTTTATTTCCCTTTTTTATTAGAAGAAGAGTGTACCTGAAGTCCATTAAATGATTAACGAAGTATAGGTGAATCTGCTGCGACCGATGGGTCATGTAGAGTGGCTTCGACACTCCAAAGGCGGTGATTTTAGCATCGAAGACAAAAAGCGTCTTTTAAAGCCCAAAAAACTTAAAGTTAGGAAACTGCAGGCTTTACTTTGCAGAATCGTTCGATATAACGCAGAAAACGATTTCCATTCGACTAGAGAAATGTTGATTTATTCAAAATCAAGGGAATTGAGGGTCGTAAGGCGAAAACGATTTTTCACCTTGGGACTGTTTCTTTAAAACCATCAAAGAAAGAGATTCTTGATCGATTCGGCAAGAGGACAATGCTGTGTGTTTGGTGGGACCAGAAAGGTGTGCTGTACCACGAGCTCCTAAAACCTGGTGAAACCGTTAATACTGATCGCTACCGACAAAAAATGATCAATTTGAACCATGCATTGACCGAGAAACGACCAGTGTGGGCCAAAAGACACGGCAAAGTAATTTTGCTCCATGACAATGCACCTGCACAGAAAGCAAAACCGGTTCAGGATATAATCTAAACACTTGGCTGGGAGCAGCTACTCCACCCGCCGTTTTCATCGATGGGACACGCATTGGCTGAGCAGCACTTTGATTCCTACGAGGAGATCAATAATTGGGTGTCTGATTGGTTTGCTTTAAAAGACGAACAATTTTATTGGCATGGTATTCACAAATTTCCAGAAAGGTGGTCAAAATGAGTAGAAAACAATGGCCAATTCTTTGAATAAAATTAATTTACTTTCCCATTAATAATTAGTGTTTTATTTTCATTTCATACTGGTATACCTGGTACTTTTGAAAATCAACCCACCACAACGAACCAAATTTGCGAAAGAACACCTCAACTGGGAATTTTCCAAATGGCGCAATATATTATGGACGAAAGAATCCAAAATAGTGTTATTTGGTTCTCCTGGGACCACCTATCCTGGTCCAGGCGAAAAAACAATTCGGAGTGTAGGAAGGTTGCCTTTTATATTTTCTGACTGGGCAACCCTAGTGTTGCAATCTGGCAACTGCCAGCTTTATCGTAAAGTTTGACATTTTTGAGGTTATACGCACTCAGAACGTTTTCACATACGAGTGCTATTTGTGTTGTTTACATTAACTTAAAAGGTTCATCTCACCCAAAAATTGGAATTAAATCGTGAAAATTTTCGTGCGATTATTTTTTACAACTTTCGACGTGGATTAACTCGACAACAGTGCATCGATGAACTTAATTCAATGTTTGGCGATGAAGCTTCATCATGATGGTATGGTGAATTTAACCGAGGTCGTAGTTCACTCCAAGAAGAATTTCGTGAAGGTCCTCCAAAATCAGTTGTTGTTCCGGAAATCATTGATGCTGTGCGCCAACTGATATTGCAAGATCGTCATGTGACCTATCGTGAGATTGAGACAACCTTAGGCATTAGTGGGATCAGCACACATTAAATGTTGCATGAACATTTCACGGTCAAAAGAATTTTTTCGCGTTGGATCCCACACAATTTGCCAATTGCTCAAAAAAAGACTCGTGTCGATTCGTCGACAGGAATGCTCTAAAAATACGATCGCAGTGCTTCGAAACACGTCTATGACATCGCGACAGGTGATGAATCGTAGATTTACGCGTTTGAGAGCAAAAAGCAGTCGATTGTATTAGTGTTTCAAATTGAGCCAAATCCAACAAGAGTTGATCGCGCACGAAGCACTTCCAAGCAAATGGTTGCCTATTTTTTTCGAAAAACGACATGTCGCAACCGCATCACTAGAAAAGCGCAGAACAATCAATCCTGAGTGTTACACAACCATTTGTTTGCCAGTTGTCTTCCAAGAAATCAGGAAAACCAACCGCCAACCCAACCACGACAATGCGAGCTCTCACACATCGGCTCAAACAACTGCATTTTTGAGCACTCAAAACATCGATTTGATTAGCCATCCGCCGTATAGTCCTGACTTGGCACAGAATGACTTCTTTTAAATCCAGTACGTAAAAAATAAAATGAGAGATTAACGTTTTTCGACACCTGAAGAAGCGGTTGATGCGTAAAGAATGCATGTTTTGGAGATACCTCAAACAGAGTGGCAAAAGTGCTTCGACAATTCGTTCAAACGCATCCAAAAGTGTATAGATCTTAATGGGGAATATGTTGAAAAACAATAAAGCTATTCTCGATGATTAATATTTGTTTTTGTTCTCTAATCCCGAAATATAAAAGGAAATCCTCGAACTATCAAGGCTGTAAAGCACGGCGGAGCAAAAATTTACGTATGAAGATGCTTTTCCTGTTATAATACTGGTCCCATTTTTCGGATAAAACGGATGATGGCCGCCGGAGTTTATGTCAGCGTAATGAGCGATATCATGCTGCTTTACACAGAGTGGAATATTACGCTTAGATGAAGTGTACAGGAAGACAATGACCACAAATAACAAACGATCAAACTGGCCAGAGAATTTTTTTGAAAGCAATAGGGTTCAAGTTGTGGAGTGACCGCCTTAGTCTTCGGACCTGAATCCCATTGAAATTTGTTGGACAAATGTATAGAAAGCTGTATATGAAGAAAAACCCAAAAATACAAAACAGCTATTGGATGTTGTGCAGGTTGTGTGGAAGAATGTCTCTGTTCAGCGATGTCAGGACTTAATCGACTCTCTGCCACGACGTTGTGACGGTGTACATTAAAATAAAGGTTATACGACCAAGTGCTAACCCAGTAACGAAAATAAAAACAAAAAACATCACTATTCCATTGACTTTATGAATTTTTGCACTCGGTGCACACTCCGAAATTCGGTGTTCTTTCTAAGTTCAGAATGCATTTTTTTCTTATGTTGTTTATGGGTTTTATTACTGATTGGATAAGGATAATGTGCAGAAGATATGATGTGTTTGCATGACGGTAAGAAAAAATTATTAGCAAAGTAGTGACAAAGTCGGACATGGTGCTGTTATTTTGCTGTAGGCGTGTTCCCGTACTTTCTGCACTTAACTCTGAAGTCTGCCATTTGTTAAAGCAGTGAGGACAAATCTCTCTCAGAAATGTTATTTTATTGTTTCTCTCCATCCTACTGCCTGCAAATAAAAAAAAATCCCCAACAAAACAATTCAAGCAATGCAAACGTCAAATTTTCATTTCTTTCTTTGAGCAAAGATTTCTTGTGTAAAATTGCTCAGGGTGGGGAAATAGTTTACTCTGTCGGGAGAGCGCTCATTTTTTCAGAGTACGGGAGCGGAATTCTGTTGTTTTGTGTTTTATTTTTTCGGGTTCGGGAACACACTTTATGAAGTCTATCGCTAAAGGTCGTTATATTGCTGATATGCAATATCAAATTGTCAACATCAACGACCCTGCTCTTCTCACTGCTCACTTTCCTTCGTTGTCTTCGCACGATATCCTTTTCTGTATCAAACCTCACCGTATTTATTGCGGCTTAAATAAACTTCTTCCTCCTATGCTTAGTTTGGCAAATAACTACAGTTGCTTTGATTTCCGCTACTTACAGTCTTAACTTCGCACAGTTCTCAATTCCTCCTCTATCCTTCTCGCCCATGCTTTGATTAGGATATGTTAGTCACATTTAGATCTTAAGCTTTTTGTTTTCTGGCACAAATCTGCTGCCCCGCCAAACAAACAAATTAGAAAATGGGGTCCCTTGTTTGGGGGTGAGGTGATTTGGTGATTTCACTCTACTGAACTTTTTCTTGTGGGTTCTATGCGGCCTTAACCCCAACTGATTACGATTCAGGCTGTCGGCCAATTTACGTGTCATCAGTAAGTTGGTTTCCTTCAATCTTCGTTAAACGTCCCAAGCTAAAACTTCATTTTTTGATCAAAATCCTGCTGTGACGAGTCTTGGGGTTTTGTTTTCCGGTCGCTTAAACACTTTCTCTGGTTTTTGAAGCGACAACAAGGCTTTTGGTGCAAAGTTGCTGCAAAAGCCAAGGGAACTGTTTTTATTTTCATCAAAAGTAAAATTTTTCACAAAACTTAGAGCTTTAAAAGTACCTTCAAAATTGTCTTCTCCGTTGTCAGCCTTCTAGAACGTAACCCTCACAGGGTTCCTGCCCCACCACTCCACTTCTACAATGTTCAACTTACGAAACCACTTCAGTCGTTAACATCTTGCCCTCAACCCAGGACCACATGTGTGCAGCATTCCGTGAGCCAATGTCTGACTGTCAACTCTTCAAAGGGAGCATGTTTGCTTAAAGGTTACCAGCGCTTCATAGACAACGTTTTTATTGCCCCTCCATCGAAACGAAGGTATTCATAAACTTTTAATTGCTCAAGGCTCTGAATGTCTTCCTCTGCACGGGAGGGTGGCGCACGATTGTCCATCACCGAGATGCACGCAAATTTTTAATTTAAAATTTATCGATCAAACCTTTTTGACGCCGTGCCGCCACATCAGCCCACCAGCAGAAGCAGACTCCGTCCAAATGTGGAGTGCAGTGTTATTGGTCACATCCGCAGATGAGCACTACAAGAGCATTGGGATGTTTGACACAATTGACGCCGAAAATAATTAACCAACGACCACCCCAAGCGCAAATAACATGCACGGGGGTGAATAGGAAGCGAACAAAAAGTACCGTCAATTATGTCATGTTTTGTCTGTACCTACATAGATACGTGGGCATTTGCCGCATGCACCGGGAGGACATTAAACCTTGTCAAGAACGAGCGGCGTGTGTGCATGTTGTGAGCTCTTTTCTTTTGTTCCCATCACGGGGAATCGAAGGGGGCGGCTATTAGTGTGTATACATTTAGCGGAAAGTGTGCCTCTGTGCCGTTAATGTCAACCAGAAGCAATACTTGCTCGCTGGCTGGGTGCTGGTGGCGACGATGGTTGCTTGGGGCACTTCACTCGTGCATAGATAGCTCTTCGCTATGCGATGTCACTCATTGTTGTGTCGGCCGGCGCGGTGGAGGCGGGCGCACTGCTGGTAATGGGAAGCAGACGCTGTGGATATGTGCTGAGTCCTAAAATGGATTCTCTGTCATTCCCTCGAAGACGACACATGCATGAGTAGCCGAGGCAGTGAGAGAGACTATTTGATGGCTTTTGACCTTTTGAAGGGTGAAGAGGACGGCATCGGAGGAATTGTATGAATGGGTCCCACCGCCACCACCGGTTGCTTGAATTGAAAATATAAAGATTTCAATTCATTTCCTTTGATTTTCAGTGGGCGGTCAACAGGGCGACGTGCAGGGGAGTTCCCCGAAAAATTAATCAATGAAATGGTACTGCAGAAGCTTAAGCCATTCAGTGAGTGGCAGCTCTTGTTCGGGTATCTTTCTCGATTTCCAGTTCATCCCCCATGAGCGGTTGATTTCCCCAATTTGGAAGCGCTTGCTAGGGGAATGCGCGGCGAAAACTTTTTAGTACTAAATAAAGTTGTGCTTTGTAAAGAGCTTTCTGCACACTGTCTGCGACATCTAGGGAGGGTAAGGTGGAAAATACATGGATTTTGTTCGTTGACGCTAGGTGGGGCCCTTGGTTTAGTAATTCAAAGTCAGGCGCGTATATAGGGTGGCAACAAAGTTAAGAGCTGTTTCTGTTAAGTTTTTTCGGTATGTACTCATATGTTGCATTCGTTTGTTTGTATTTTGTTTAAATGAATAAAAAATGTTCTGAAGAGACATTGTGAATTTTTTATTTAAATGCTTCTGTTGAACAATTTCAAAATCTAAAATTTAACGGTTTTTTCTTCCTTTAATTTTGAGCTCCTCTTAACTTAATTTACTTATTGTTTAATAGTTGTATGAACAAATTAGAAAATTTTTCTTTGAAAAGAAAACTTTGTGAAGAACTATTTTAATTGAAGCACATAATAATAATAATAATAAATGTTGGCGCTACAGTCCAAAGGAGGACCAGGGCCTAGCTTGCTCATCAACTACTCGTGTTGTACGCGCTCTGTTCTCCCACGAGTAGAAGGGACCTACAATTTTTTGTCGACTCCGAACGGCGAAATTTGAGAAGCTTTCTTAGACAGTTATTAATCTTTGAGTGTTGTCAGCAGCTCGAAAGAGGTGGTGCCGTGAAAAATTCGAAAAATTGGTGTTGAGAATTGGAGCACATACACTTACTACATTAAAACACAAAACTGATAAAAATGTGTTTAAGGGGTGCTTAAAGTTCGAACAGTGTTTTCGTCTTCTGGCACAGACCAGTATACACATATGTCTCACTGCCATAGAAAAGACAGACATATGAAATTGATAAAACTCGATTTTAATACCGTTTGTTAATACTGGCAATTGAAGTATAAAGCCCTCTCTCGAAGGACTAAGCTCGCTTTATATAACAGCTTGATCATCCCAGTCCTACTTTATAGCGCGGAAACCTAGACGTTACTAAAAGCGGATGGAGAAGCACTTAGTTTTTTCGGGAGAAAAGTTTTGCGTGCGATTTTCGGTCCTGTTTGCGTTGATGGCATCTGGTGGAGAAGATTTAACGACGAACTCTATGGGTTTGGTGTAGTTTAACAATGCATTTTATTTTTGTTTTACTAGGGCTATCTTAAAGCTAGAAACAAAATACTTAACCTAGGCACGACTTATATTATTTAAAAAAAAATTACTTACTGGCCCTGTGCGGGCGCTCTAAGCTAAGCTAATAATTTATTTATTTATTTGCCTTTCGGCGTCAATACTTTGTTTATTTTTCAAATTTATTAAGACTAGTATTAATTTGTTGAAAATAAAGAAAATTTTTTAAAAACTTGGATATCTAAATTTAAAAAAAAAAACTATATCTAACTTATCTAACTTTATCTAATTAATACCATAATAATAATAATGGTATTACCTATTCTAACTTAGATACGCTTCCGACAAATTTTTTTTTGAATTTTTTGTTTATTTTTTTTTTTGTTTTAGTTGTTTTTTGTTTTTATTTTATGTATATGTCTCTTGATTCCTAACTTATCCTAATTTATCCTAAATGCAAGTTGGTCGTAGGGGACCAACTTAAAACCTGTCTAGGTTGACAACAGCTGGGGCTTCGGTGTGGCTCCAACCCTAATAGAACCCCCGGTCTTTATTCGTGTCCATCCTATCACGAATGGAGACGGATGTGCTGAACCGGAGAGCATCCGAACCTGCGACACTTGCAACGTTGTCGTCGTACACAGCGTTACCAAATTTAGCAGTTTCCTGCGATTTTAGCAGGATTTCATCTTCAAAATCACATGCAGCACATTTTTTAGCATTTCCTGAAATTTCGCAGTTTTTAGCAGTTATTTAAAAAAACAAAATTAAACAACTTTTACAATGTAGAAACCAGAGACCAATAGGGAGACAGTCAACTCCCTCGTCTCCCGCCCTTGAATTCATTTTGACAGCGTTTTTTATAACATTCCTCTCCTAAACAGCTGATTCACAGACATGATTTTTTGTTTGATTTTAAATGCGAATACGTGTGAACTGCCTATATGGTGGATCTCCTCACTCTTCAAACTGTTAGAAGGAGGGGGCATATAATTCAAAAAATTGGAAGAGAGACGGTATAGGGTTTTCCAACGCAAAGTAATGGTTGACGATAGCTGCGTTCAGAAATGATGTTTGTAAGGCAGAAGTTGCATCACATAAGCAATATACTTAAAATTTTTATGATTATTTCAAAAACAAAATAAGGACATAAACTTAGTTTAAACGCAAAAATTTTCTTAATATTTCTTATGAACTATTGAAAATTACAAAACACTGAATAACTGCTTCTGATTTTAAGCACTTAAACCCGTTTTCAATACATATGTATCAATCTTATAACTATTGCAATATTATGTCTGAAATTATTTTTGTTCTTATCGCCTGAAATAATACTCAAAAGGTATTTTGAATTTGTAAATATGTTCTCAGTTTGAAGCGACTTAAATGTTTTAAGTGTATTTAATGTGTTACAATTGTCATATATCTTCGCTCTGAGTTAGATTAGACAAAGATGTTTCGCAAAATAAATTCGTTCTATTTTTATTGTTGTTATTTTCATTGCACGAAATATGTTTAATATTTGTTTTTGTGTTAGGTTTCATTGTTTTTATTGATTACAACACCTTTCATATTGAATGGATGTCATTTGGACAATAAAAATAACATTTTGTAAGAATAATATGTAACACCAAATATTTATTTTAATTATAATACGCGTAACTCGGAACATCAATTGATAATAAATCTTTACCAAATGTGCGACTTTTCAGCACGACTTACTCTCCTGTTTTTCTACATATTTCATATATATATCATATCATATATATAAATGCTATCGGATTATCAATTTATTAAAAATAAATCCTTTTAAAGTTTCGGTTACACTTACTTCCGTAAACAATTTGCAGTCGATTTTCTGAACACGTTTTGTTGACTGTATACAAAATGGCTGATAAATTCACGAACAGTTGACAATTTACGAGTGTTTGACACTATTGAAGTCATAAATTGACAATTTTGGAGGGGAAACGTAAACATGTGTGAGTAAAGTGAGACAATGTTCGATGATACGTAAATAACTTTCAGAATATAAGGTTATGTCCGGGTTATGCCTACTAGAACACGTAAATAACAGTCAAATGGTCGATGGACAAAGAGGAAATCAGCTGTTTGATCACCTGTTCAGTTGTCCATCTCCTTCCTTATTGATTTCTGATAGAAACTTATATTCTGCACCATTTTAATTACTATAAAAAACGAAACAAAACGAAGCGAAACGTAAACAAAAATTTGGTATCACTCCCAATTTATTTAATGTGTACAAATACGCACACATGCAATCGTACTGTCAAAATTGTATAGATCATCATTAAACTGGTGAGCTTTCTTGTGTGAAAATATAATATTTTTCAATGAAAGAGAATTTCTTAGTTTTTTTTGTCTACCAGATTTTGCAGGTTTTTCTTCTAGCTGTAGCAGGATTAAATAAAATCATCTGGTAACGCTGGTCGTACACCAATCGCCCGTCCACCTTCCTTCTCACTACGTGGTAGATAAGTGGACATGCCTTCGCATACTGAATCAGTCCAATGCAGTCAAGATATAAGAACACTTCCGGTGGAATGAAACCCCTTCGGCGAGCGTTCTCGTGGTACTCTTCACTTGGGTAGTATGCCCCAAATATGAGGCCGTTCTCAGAGGCCATGGCTCGTGCAACATGCCTCCGAATCAGTTTAATAATGAAATTATCAACTCTGTTCACGTTTGCTTGGTTATACAAGACCTTATTAGGATAGAACTTTTTGTAGTCAGATTCCGGGGTTCTGTACTTCTTGAAACATGCGCTGAGACATTGTCTCTCGAAGACCCTCATCTTTTCCATTTGGGAACCACACCGGGCAGCCATACACCATTATTGACCGGATGAGGGCCGTGTAGCAGACTCGATTTACCTTGGAGTCAAGTTGACTGCTGTAGAACAACCCACTTGCCACAGCGAAGCCTTTCTTAGCTTTCGTCAGAGCTGTATCTACATGGATACCACCATACAGATACTGGTCCAACATAATGCCAAGATATCTCATTACACTCTTCACGGCTAGTGTCTGACCCTGTAGGTCCAATATGCCGAACCAATTCTTCTTCGTGTCCCTTGAGGCCCTGTATAACGAAATTTAGAAGAGGATAGTTTCACACTGCTTCACTTCTTCACTTCCAGTTGTCGCAAAATCGCTGGATTTCCTTGAAGTCACGCTTATGACCTCTATATCACGTTTAAGACCTCTATCTTTGGTGCCGTCCAATATGCAACCCAATCGTCGACGAACGCGATCAAGTTGCGCATGGAGCCAATCAGTTCGCTGGTGAAAATAGCGAAAACGATTGGTGAGTTTACTGCACCCTATTGGAGCCCTTTTTTATTTGGAAAACTTTGTTTTGTCGCCACTTTTGACATCAAAACTCCTACCTGTTTCCATGTTGCAGATCGTGTAAAGCAGCGGTTTGCTTATACCCATCCTCGTCAACTTAAAGAAGAGGTCTTCCAACCATACGGTGTCGAATGCCTTTTTCAAGTCGACGAGACAGGCCCCGGTGCACTGGGTTTTGTGGTTGTTCCACTTGAAGCGGCATGTACGGTATCATGCCTCGCCCTAAATCCAAATTGGTTGTTCGGTATAATTTTGTTGCCCTCAGTCCACTGGATCAGGACTGAAAGTCTACGAACTCTATGGGCTGTACAGTGACATGCGCCAGGTTAAGCGTCTTCGGATTCAACGCTTAAGATGGCTAGGCCATGTAAAGCGTATGGACACCACTACTCTGGCCCGAAAAGTCTTCGAATCAGGGCCATTGGGACAACTCAACAGAGGATGGCTTAGGCTAAGATGGCGAACACAAGTGCAGAAGGACATCAACCAACTTGGAGTGCGGAACTGAAGGTATTTGGCAAAAGATCGTGCTGGCTAGAGAGGCATGCTAGTTGAGACTCAGGTCCACCCCGGACTGTAGCCTCACATCACAAGAAGAAGAACTAAGATCATTTGTGAAGAGTCAGCTAGTAAAATCGTCAGATGAGATTCTAAAGCTAGTTTGAAAATAGTTGAAAAAGATTTAAGAAAGCTGGAATCAATAATAAAATGAATTAAAAACCAAAACCAAAAATAGTAACAAGTATACGATAGAATAACGACTAAGCGGGTAACAAAATTCAACGACCAATTCGCTCCGAAGGTCATTTACTTTTTCCCACGCCTTTTAAGAGATTGCAGGATGGAGACACATAGGAATTAACCGCCGTGTCATAGTGGGTTAGTGCGTCGATTCCCCAGGAGAAGGTAATTGAAATAGGAGGAAAGTGTATTTTTTCAACGGGTACAACGCTGAAATGAAAGTTATATACAGTACCTTAAAAAATTGATCATACACTCGCAGCTTAAACATATTTTTATCTTTTTCGCCTTATAAAAATTAAAACTTAAATGCAGTTCGAATTGACATATTTTAATTTTGTGAGGTACTGTGTCTCCTTAATCAGTTCTTCCTTCGAAAAGAAATGCATCAATGGCTGTCTGAATTAGTGTTTTACGAAATTTAATATAGAAAACAAGTGCAGTTTTTTAAGACAGCTTCAGTGCCATCCTTATTTCAAACAGTGGTCTCAAACACATTTCGAAGAAAAACAAAGTCAACAGAAATAAACGGAATATCGCATAGTAGCTTTTAACGTCCCCTTTCGGTGTGACTTCGAGAACATTAGAGGAATTAACGATGACAGAAAATTGAAGTCCCCAGCTGCGCAAGACCTCAAACGATGCCATTGTGTGGCTTATTGCCATTAACGACAGTACGACATTTTGACATTATGTTCAACCAGTATTTGAATGGTTGAATCTTACAGCTTTTTGTTTGCTTCGCCTACGGCGAGAAAGTTGTTTGCAGTAGCAAGGAGGAGGTCTGTTACATGAGCGTCAGGTGTAGTTAAATCTTCTTGTCCCTCGAGCTACAATGCCTTCCGGCTTGTTTCAAAAAGTATGGAACTTTTCAGCAAGAATTTTTGTACAACGACGCCTGGAGAGCCATGTCACCGTTGGGTGCGCTCCAACATCTATTGGACATCTGGATATTGGCATCCTTCCCTAAGCCAACCGCAGTTAGCACCTCTTTGCTTTTGAAGCCATCACAAGAAATTCGACTAAAATTCGAACACGGTTCAGATTCTGACTGAGGCCAGTTTTCATTGCTGCATGTGTTGTTTTCGTGGCACGTAGCATGTCCATGGGAAAACAGAGCTATACCTGAGGCTATATCTTCTTACCCGAAAATGGCTTTTGAGCAGCAGTTTAAAGACATCTAGAGCATCTGCAGCAGACTTCACAGGTTATGGAAAGCGGCAGTTTCGTTGTTTCGCGTAAGCGGAGAACAAGTCGATGCGTAGAGAGAAGAGAAGTATAATCTCTTTGATCAAAACTACAGAGCCTTAGTAACTTCTAAATTAAGGATTTTTTTTCCTGGCTTGAGGGTTGGTCCAAGATGAAACTCAAACATTCCGCATCAACGAAAAAGTGAATACGGCGTATAATGAGTTATGTCTGTTCAATCAACGTTCTTCTCGTGAAGAAAGCGTCCGTTTTGATTCAAGGCTGGTGTCACTAGTACACCAGCCCTACAATATATATTTCTTCCTATCTTAGATGGCCTTGTCTAATTTTCTGCCAAAGGTTGTCACTGCCTTTTGCAGGAATATTCGCAGTGAAGATATATATTTACAAATGACCATATTTGGATCAGCAAAGTCCTAAACGGCGATGACGGCCCAAACCCCGCTTTTAGGAAGAATGTTCTACACAATCTGGAGAATGATCGACAGGACAGACGAAGTCAAAGCAATATCGAAACTGAAGTCAAAGAAAGCTGCTGGAGCAGATATGGTCGGAGGAAAGCATGCCCGATGAGTGGAATCCAAGCATCGTTTGCCCGGTCCACAAGAAGGGAGACCTCTTTCACTACGCCAACTATCGACAACGATGCCTCAACATCTCCTACAAGACCCTCTTTTTGTCCACCCTTTTGTCCACAACCTGATAGGTCCCTATCAGTGTGGTTTCATGCCAGGGAAGTCCATGATAGACCAGATCTTCATTTTATAGCAGATCCTGGAAAAAACTCCAGAAGTACAAATCGACACTCACCACCTATCCGTGGATTTTAAGGGCGCATATAGACGAGCGATACAGTGTCTATTTCTGACATTCCTACCAAACTCGTCAAATTGTGTAGGATAACCATGGAGACTCTTGCTTTTTCGCTAAGGTCAGTAACGAACTCATCGAGATTAAATGCCAAAAACGGTTTAAGGCAAGGCGACGCACTGTCATGTGACTTGTTTATCAACATTCCTGACACGATCGTGCGTAACTCACAAGTTAACACCAAAGCCAAGATCTTCGAGAGGTCAGCTGAACTGCTAGCTTGCGCAGCTCGGACCAAGCCAGAGAAAAGGTAGCAGAAACTTCGATGTAGTCAAGGAATTTGCCTACCGCAGGTAAGGACAACCACACCAGTATCGAAATCAAACGCAGAATCACTCTTGCCAATCGTTGTTTCTTTGGGCTCGAGAGGCAATTGAGTAATAGATCTCTGTCTCGTAGGTCACAGCTAGCCTTGGACAACAGCCCTACTTGGATGTTACAAAAAGCGGGTGAGGATGCCCTTAGTCTTTCCATGAGGAACTTTGGTCTTGTTTGCGTTGATTTTCAAGACGATTTAAGGACGAACTTTCCGGGCGGCAAGCGTCTTGTCAAACGTTTGCGAATAGGCCGCATAAGAAGACCAGGCCATATGTACCGTATGGACATCACTGCTTCGGTTCGAAAAGTCTTCAAATCCGAGCCTACGGCGGCCTAGGCTGAAATAGCGCACACAAGAGAAGAGGGACCTCAACTAACTTGGAGTGCGTAAGAGGAGGCAGCTGGCGGGAGATCGTGCTGACTGGAGTGACATGTTGGCTAAAACCCAGATTCACCCCAGATTGTAGCGCCACAAAAAGAAGAAGAACACATTCGGATCACTCAAATTGTGACACATTAATATAAGGTTGCCAAATATCTCCCTTCCGCCTTTTTGTCTTTTGAATTTTGCGGCTATGTGAAAAGCGCGAAAAGGTTTTAACATAACCTACAAAACGCTATGCATGATTAGTTTGGATATTGCATTCGACAGTTATAGACGTTCAACTTTAGTAAACTCCATACTAACGCCGAAATTCGCGCTATTTTAAAGTTTTCCTTCGTTAGATTAATGGTGTTTTGGGGGATGGTACTTTATCACTTCGAACTGCGGAGGAATGATTTCGACGATTCAGAGCCGGTGAAAACTACACCATGGATAAGCCAGCCGGCGGAAGTCCTGTGACGACGAATACCGATCGAATCATGGAAATCATCGAGTTAGACCGGTATGTGGCATCTCGTGACATGGCCCAGGAGATGGGAGTAAGTCACCAAACCATTATAAACCATCTGCAGAAGGCTGGATACAAAACAAAGCTTGATGTTTGGGTGCCGCATGATTTGACGCAGAAAAACCTTCTGGATCGAATCAACGCCTGCGATATACTGCTGAAACGGAACGATCTCGACCTATTTATGAAGCGGATGGTGACTGGCGACGAAAAATGGATCACATACGACAATATCAAGCAAAAACGGTCGTGGTTGAAGGCCGGGCAATCGTCCCAAACAGTGGCCAAGCGGGGATTGACGGCCAGGAAGGTTTTGCTGTGTGTTTAGTGGGATTGGAAGGAAATCATCCATTATGAGCTGGCCAGACGCTTCATTCTACCATCTACTGCGAACAACTGGACCGCTTGAAGCAGGCGATCGACCAGAAGCGTCCAGAATTGGCCAACAGGAAGGGTGCAGGACAACGCTAGACCACACACTTCGTTGACGACTCGTCAGAAGCTACGGGAGCCCGGATGGGAGGTTTTATCGCATCCACCATATAGCCCGGACATAGCGCCAATTGACTACCACCTTTTCCTGTCCATGGCGAACGCCCTTGGTAGTGTGAAGTTGAACTCAAAAGAGGCTTGTGGAAACTGGCTGTCCGAGTTCCGAGAGGGCTTCTACGAGGGGGTATTATGAAATGTATCGAACAACTCGGCGCATATTTGAACTAAATCCGATCACTGTAACACTTTTTATGAAGCATGAATGAAGAGTCAAAAAGCGGAAGGAAGCTATTTGACAACTTATTGTACTGACAAGCTAGAAGAGTTTCGAATCCGAACCACAGGGACAACGCAAAAGAGGACGTCCTAGACTGAGATGGCGCACACAAGTGGAAAAGGACCTCAACTAACGTGGAGTGCGCAATTGGAGGCAGCTGGCAAGCGATCATGCTAGCTGGAGAGGTATGTTGGTTGAGGCCCAGGTCCACCCCGGACTGTAGCGCCATCCGAAGAAGAAGCTAGAAGATCAATTGTCAACACTGTATTATCTTCTTTTTATAAACGAAATTCCCCATTTCCTGTGTTTTCGCATAAAAAAGAGAACCAGCGGCTAAAACTTATTCCTTTTTTGTGTGTTTCCGCAAACACATTTCCGTCGCTCATTTGTCGCGTTAATCCTTACGATGATTGCGTGAGATATAGCCAACGACAAAAGTAATTGCTTTCGTAAGCTGTCTTAAGCTCTTAAGCAATCAAGTTCAAGGTCACGTGCCACTTTCTGACCGTCTGTGGAAGTTTTCCTTAAGTCATTTAAATAGTGGGCATTCAGACAAACGAATAATCAAGTCACCTTTTGTCCTTCGTTTTTGTAGTAATTCTTAGAATTTTTTTTAACTATTCTAAAAGTGTTGTTTTTTTCTTTCTTTCAGGTAATTGCAACTGAACCCAACCGTCATAGTCTCTGTGCAGAACAACACTTCACAAGGGCTTCTAATTCAAATATCAGGTAGTCAAAGTTCTGTGACAATCGCCAAAAATGCCTTACACGACAAACAAATGGAAAAAACATCCCACAACTGGTGCCATGGGAGCTACATGCTTTCACTAACAATGCGTGACAATGAGACAAGTTTGTTGTCGAGCGGATAAGTGCCGAATGAAATGCACGCAAAGTGCTTACATGACGAAACTATGCTCCCGACACGTATTCACATGTTTCGTCTTCATTCGAGATACTCGCAGGTGGGGAATTTCGGAAATGAGTTCCGGAATAGCATTCGAGCCGTTAAAACTTTCTGGAATCAACACTCCTGCGTTTCTTTGGTCAATTATAGTAAGTTGGGCATTAAAAGAAATTGTATGCAACTGGCACTGGGCTCAAACACATGGCACCCAGTAGATACAACAAAATAGAAACGGAAGGGTGCTGAAGGAGCTCTCTAATGTTGTGCTGTACGAGGAGGAGGTTCCCTCAAGGCGAGACAAATTTAGAAAATTTTAAAAGAGCGGATTTGCTCTGATAATTCATCAGGTAATGTCACGGCGGCACAAGTAGAGCAGGACCTCAACCAACTTGGAGTGGGCAATTGAAGGCAGCTACCGAAAGATCGTGTTGGCTGGAGAGGCATGTTGGTTGAGGCCCAGGTCCACCCTGAACTGTAGCGCCACAAGAAGGAGAAGAATGTCACGGCGGCCTGCTGAGAGACGAACGTTACAGTGCCGGATATGACTGTGATACTCCTACATAAGTGGTAAGGTTGAGGTGATGTTAATACAGAACTCTCGCTGAATCGTCAAAGTTGGTAGAAAACGCAACGAAAAAAAGTTTTGAAGTAAAGCAAAATCCTGCCGTGAGATGTTCCCTTTTTCACAAATTTGCTGGAATACGCCGATTACAATTCCATGTTTTAAAAAACCACGACCTATCATCAATAAGACAGTTGTCGGCTTGGAAGCCAAAAGGACCTCGTGACGAACAAGGATAAAATAAAATAATACAAAAGATAAATAACTTTGTCATCAAGCAAGTGTACACTACATCGCCACACTGAATAAAACGTCACTATGAACAGTAAAAGCTCAGTACCTTACGAAACAGGAACAACATCACTACTGTTATGAAATGCAAAAAGCCGTCAATCGCCGCTTGTTTGGGCTCAAAAGGAAACAGACCAATGAAAGACTTTTCAAAAATGGCCGTGCAGACTGTTAAGCTTTCAACTGTTAGCACCTGTGATGAGGGAACAACAATAGTTGAAGGAAACTGAAGGAAGGAAGTTATGGAATTTGAGCAATATAGTTAAAGGTGGGCTTTTGCATCACACTGCCGGGTCATTTGTTTTATAATTGGGATGCGATAAAGGGATTATTGCCCTTAAGTGACCAGGATTAAGTCGCAGCATGGGCCGAAGTATAAAGGAATAGAGAGAAAGGAGGTACCGGTCCCCTTTGGGTTTAAATGCCTGTGGATTGTAACGATATAGGAAAAGTTGAGCTGAACAGAGCGTACCATATTCATGTGGTGCGGCTAAAAAACGAGTCCTTAAACCTAAATGTAAGTCCCAAGGTGGGCTTGAGACTGAACGCGTGAGCATTTCTATCAAAGCCAGTGTTGCTGTCAAATTCTTAAAGTGGAAGAATGTAGCTGGCTAACTAAAGACCTTTTCTTTGTTACAAAAATAGTTATACAAGTGTGATAAAGAAGCAACACTATGTCGATATTTAAGCTAGTCCGTTGACTTCGCAGCATTACCGCTCGCTTTTGAAATCTACCTTATAGGTGCTAGCAAGCCTTGGAATCAAGGAACGCATAAAAAATGGCTGAGAATACTGTCATCAACGAAGAAAGATAAGAATTTTATCTATGAACATGAAGAAGAGTGTCGGAGACAAAACGGAGCCCTGTGGAACACCAGCATTTATATGGTGTAGATTAGGCTTGAACCCATCTAATACAACTTGAATTGAACTGTTCGAACGTTTTTTTTTTTTTGCTAAACCACTAAAGAATAGTTTCACCAATACCAACATGACGCATTGTTAACAAGAGAGCCTTCTTACTCTTTTCTACTTTATGAGGAGATTGATTACAGTATTCTGAAAGATATGGCCTCACATCACCAGATCGCCCTTCTTTTTAATATTTCATAAGCAGATGGTTTATCAGCGTTGCCATGATCTGAGAAAAAAGGAACGTAAGTGCTATGGATCGGTAGGAAGTGGGTAAAGACGATTCACCCTTTTTAGAGACTGGCTGATTAAATGCTGTTTTCTACTTTCTCAGAAAGAGCCCTTACAAGAAGGACAGATAAGATTACGCAATGATTTGTTTGTGTCCCCTATTTATACAGATTTGGTTTACGAATTATGCTGACAGAGAGTTAGGATATTTGACTCTCGATTACTAATCTGAGTTATTGTCGCGTGCTCTCAGCGTAATACGTAACAACAATGGGCAGTATGTACACACACTTGCACAAGGACCAGTGTACAACTTTAGACGACATACCGACTACAATATTCCCAGGCCTTGATACGGAGCATCAATCCTTTTTCCAAGAAGACAGTTTTCAAATCCGGAAATAGGAAATACTCACTAGGAGAAAGGTCTGGGCTATAGGGTGGGTGTTGGATTTCTTCGAAACCACAACCTCGCGCAGCAGCCTAAGAAACTCGCGCCGTATGAACAGGAGCATTGTCATAAAGAAGAAACACACCTGCTGCGAGTTTTGCGAGTTCCTTCCGCAAATTATGCAAAGTGGAAGCGTAGGATGTTGCGTTGGTGTTTTCACCTTTTTTTTGTACTCAATGAGCAAGATTCCCTCTGAGTCCCAAAAAACTGTGGCCATGAGCTTTCCTGTGACTTTGAACTTCTTCGGGGAGTCTGTTCCTTTTTTATGCCACTGCATGGACTCTTGTTTATTTTCAGAGTCATAGTGGTGAACCCATGTTTCGTCCCCAGTAACAATACTACCGTCCACGTTCTCACTACACATCTCCAAAAGTTCTTTACAGCATGCGATTCAACCACCTTGCAACCACCTTGCACTGACCTTTGAAATGGTAAGATGGTCATTGAGAATGGTGTGAATGACACCAGTTGAAAGCTTGGTGATCTCTGCCATCATTTTCACCTTTATTCAGGCATCCTCAAGAACAAGTTTTTCGACTTTTTTGATGCTTTCTCCCATACAAACAGTAGCCGGGGCGCCGAAGCGGGGTTCGTATTCAATACTCTCTCTGCCTCTCTTGAACTCACTTGACCAGTTTTGCACAGTTGATAATGAAGGTGCGGAACCCTGGTAAACACCCGCCATCTCTTCATGAATAGTTTTTTGACTTTTTCCTTACTTAGTGGGAAATTTAATTACAGCGCGATGCACACATTTATATGAAATTTTACTTGAATGCACTCAAATAATAGTATAACTTGATAAATAAGTCAATTTATATATATAACCACAGCGATACCGTAAATACCAGGTATACCGGTACGAAATGAGCGTTTCTTGTTTTGAAAACAAAACACTAATTATTAATAGAAAAGTAAAAACGTTTTATTCAAAGTATTGGCCATTGTTTTCTATACATTTTGACCACGTTTCTGGCAATTTGTAAATACCACGCCAATAAAATTGTTCGTCTTTTAAAGCAAACCAATCAGACACAAAATTTTCGACCTCCTCGTAGGGATCAAAGTGCTGCTCAGTCAATGCGTGTCCCATCGATGAAAACAAATGGTAGTCGGAAGGAGCCAAGTCTGGTGAATACGGCGGGTGGGGTAGCTGCTCCCAGCCAAGTGTTTTGATTGTATCCTGAACCGGTTTTGCTTTGTGTACAGGTGCATTGCCGTGTCTTCTGGCCCATTCTGGTTGTTTCTCGATCAATAATAATAATAATTGTTGAAGCTACAGTCCAAAGGGGGACCAGGGCCTAGCTTGCTCATCAACTACTCGTGTTGTGCGCGCTACGGTTCCCTCACGAGTAGAAGGGACCTACAGTTTTTTGCCAACTCCGAACAGCGATGTTTAAGAAACTTTCTTAGACAGTTATTACTCTTTGAGTGTTGTCAGCAGCTCGAAAGAGGTGGTGCCGTGAAAAATTCGAAAAATTAGTGTTGAGCTGGGAGTTGAACCTAGACCCTTCGTCGCACTCTACCCACTTCGCCACGGCGACCACGTTTCTCGATCAATGCATGGTTCAAATTGATCATTTGTTGTCGGTAGCGATCAGTATTAACGGTTTCACCAGGTTTTAGGAGCTCGTGGTACAGCACACCTTTCTGGTCCCACCAAATACACAGCATTGTCTTCTTGCCGAATCGTTCTGGTTTTGCAGTCGATGTTAAAGGTTGTTCCAGATTAACCCGTGATTTTTTCCGTTTAGGATTCTTAAAATAAATCCATTTTTCATCGCCAGTAACAATCCGATACAAAACCGATTTTCTTTCGTGTCTTTGAAGCAAAATTTCACAAGTGTTTTTCCGGTTTTCCATCTGTCTTTCATTCAATTCATGTGGCACCCATTTTCCACACTTTTGGATCTTTCCCGTAGCTTTTAAACAGTCAGAAATTGTTTGTTGTGCAACATTTAACATTGCTGCCATTTGCTTTTGACTCAAAGTGTCATCTCCATCCAATATCGTTTGCAATTCGGCGTCTTGAAACTTTTTCGGTGGTCTTCCACGTTCTTCATTTCTCACATCAAAATCATTATTTCTGAACCGTTGAAACCATCATTTGCATGTTGCTTCTGATAGAGCATGATTACCATGTGCCTCGACAAGCATTCGATGCGACTCTGCAGCACTTTTCTTCAAATGAAAACAAAAAATTAATGCTTTCCGCAAATCATCACTTTCTGGTACAAAATTCGACATTTTTAACACAATGAAAAAATATGATGTTGTCTGTTCAATGACTTGATGTATACTAAATACTTTTCACAGATGTCATAGCAAACAAAAAAAAAAAACAAAAAATAAGGGCTCGTTCACAACAAATGTTCCCTATCGAGACATTTGTATCTTGACGCTCACTTCACATCGTGATACCTGGTATATCGAGCGCCCCTCGTAATTGATGAGGAAACCCTCAGTTTTTTCGAGAGAAAAGTTCTGCGTGCAATTTTCGGTCTTGTTTTCATTGATGGTATTTGAAGGCGATGATTCAAAGACGATTTGGTCAAGTGCCTTCGAATACAACGCTTAAGATAGCTAGGCTAGGCTCCGGCCCGAAAATTATTTGATTCTGAGTCATTGTGACAACGCTATAGACGATGGCCTAGGGTGAGATGCGGCACACAAGTGCAGAAGGAATTAAACCAACTTAGAGTATTTAATCGGAGGCAGGTGGCGAGAGGTCGTCCTGGCTAGGGAGGCATGTTGGTTAAGACCAAGGTCCATCCCGTTCGAAAGTGCCACATAAATAAAGAAAAAGAGGAAAGTGAACCGTCCCATTATTCTTTTACAATATTAGCATTAGGCGTTGAGGCATCTTTTTCCGAATACCTGATCATAACTTTTAGGACAACGTAAAAAATAATGGCTTTAGTAAGGACTACTCAAAGAAGGAAAATGGTTGCAATAAAACTAGATTTTAATAAATTAAAGCAGTTGTCCTCCCATAGTGTCGTATACAAGAACTCATCCGTTAGGATCCGTTAGGAAGCAGTGAAAAAAAAAGTACAAAGAAATTCTGGGAGGTATCAATCTCCGATCTGTTGTCACCGAATTGGATCTACAGCCTGAGCTTCCTCGAGTAGTGCATTAGATAGAAGATAGAAAAGTCTTGACTTTCTTAAATTTAAAAAAATGATTATTTGACATCCTCTAGCTTATCAAAAAGTAACATTTAAAACAAAATCACTTGTCTCGGGGATAAGCAAGGGCACACTTTGACGTAAATCTCAGCAGTTCATAGACCAAAGAAAAAATCCTGCTTTGTTCTGCCAAAGTAAGAAAAATTATTCACTAAGACTTGTCTGGGTCCCGAGATACCACCTAATCATTGCCGATAAACTTGTTAGGCAAGGTTCAAAGGAGGCATTCGTAGGGCCCGAAACCACCTTGGGACTACCCGCGTCCTTGGTTAGAGCCTCCGCCGACGGTTGGGTCTCCCGACACAACAACCAGAGATGTTGGCATTGTTCTCCAGGATGCAGGCCGAAACCCGAAACCACCTTGGGACTACCCGCGTCCGTGGTTAGAGCCTCCGTCGACGGTTGGGTCTCCCGACACAACAACCAGAGATGTTGGCATTGCTCTCCAGGATGCAGGCCGAAACCCGAAACCACCTTGGGACTACCCGCGTCCGTGGTTAGAGCCTCCGTCGACGGTTGGGTCTCCCGACACAACAACCAGAGATGTTGGCATTGCTCTCCAGGATGCAGGCCGAAACCCGAAACCACCTTGGGACTACCCGCGTCGGTGGTTAGAGCGTCCGTCGACGGTTGGGTCTCCCGACACAACAACCAGAGATGTTGGCATTACTCTCCAGGATGCAGGACGAAACCCGAAACCACCTTGGGACTACCCGCGTCCTTGGTTAGAGCCTCCGTTGACGGTTGGGTCTCCCGACACAACAACCAGAGATGATAACATTGCACTCTAGGACGAAGGCTGACCATGTGCATGCTCCCGGACGTCAGCAAAAAATGCGTAGCTTTTCTCTTTATAGTAAAGACTGCAGACGACTTGTCGACGTTTATACGGGACACTTAAACTTCGCACTAAAGTCTAGCTGGGTTTAGTGATTTCACCTTATGCAACGTCTGTGTAGAAGGTGAAGACACTTCGGACCACTTTCTTTGTCAATATTCTGACTTTGCGTATGGCGACTATTCGGCGCTGACGTGGTGGGAGCTGAAAACTCAGGGCCTTTACTAGTATCACAGAAACGCTTGCTGCTTTTCATTCGGAAGACCAAGAAATTACATGAAATGCAGGCTAGGAAGTAGTAAAGAGTGATTTTTTAAAAGCTATAGGAAAGTTTTCCAAACAAAAACACACAAAAAACTCAGAAAAATGCGTGAAATCTTTATTTGAGTCGATAGTGCAGGCCATAATTTAATGTTTGAAGATTATTTCATGCAAATGTTGACCTTGATTGCCCCTCAAATGGTCCATCCGCTTAGTCCAATTTTGGCATACTCTTTCCAACATTTCGGCCGGTTTCTCACAAATAAACGCTTCAATGTAGTCTTTCAATGCGTCAATTGAAGCGAACTTGTCTGTATAGACATGAGCTTTAACATAGCCCCACAAAAAATAGTCTAAAGGCGTTAAATCGCAGGATCTAGGCGGCCAATTGACCAGTTCCGAACGCGAAATAAAATGTTCACCGAACTCGCCTCTCAATAAGTTCATTGTTGAGCATGCTGTGTGGCATGTGGCACCGTCTTGTTGAAACCACATGTCATGCAAATCAAGCTCTTGCATTTTGGGCAAAAAAAAAAGTTGGATATCATCTCACGGTAGCGCCTACCATTCACAGTTACGTTACGATTCGTATCATCTTTGAAGAAGTACGGTCTAATGATGCCGCCAGCCAAAAACCGCACCAAACTGTTGTTTTTTTCTGGTTGCATTGGTAGCTCTTGCAATTGGACCGTACAATGATGCCACTTGCAATGCTTCTGGCTGATATTGACTTCAAAATCGACAATTCTGCTTATTTACGTACCCATTGAGCCAAAAATGAGCTTCGTCCATTTTTGACCATAAAATGGAAGAAGCGCGCGATGAACTTTCTTCACAGAGCACGCATTTTGATTATAAAATTCAATAATTTTGAAGCGCTGTTCGTTTGTAAGGCGATTCATGGTTAAATTATAGACCAAACAGAAGATGTTTGACAGTGAAACAAAACATGAAATGTGCGTCAGCTGTTTAAACCAGTGTTGCCAAAAAGATAATAGCTAAAAAATCGCTCTGTACTACGGATCAGTTTTCGATTCTGAGTATGCCAGTGCAGAGTTTTTCAAACAGTGATTGGAATCTTCAGTCTATACATCGAATCATAGCGCAGGTCAACTTTGTCGTATTTTGTACTTACCTTTTTTTATATGGCGATGACCCATTGACTTTCCTAGTCTGCTTTCTATCACTGGACGCATCCTGGACACGGTCCTTGCAGACTCTAGAACCAAGCTGATTGAATTCGTGATTATTTGGTATTTGTGTTACAGAATCAGTTTGCCTCACCTTCTCAAACTAGAAGGCTTGAACTAAACGACCCTCATAGACACAGCCTTGGTATCCTTGGGCTCGTTATGGTTATACTAGTGAAGGCGACGACTATCTTGGCGACTACGAAGGTTACCTTTTATATTTCGGTATTGGGCAGCTCTAGTGTTGCAATTTGGTAACTGCCAGCTCTATCGTAAAGTTTGACTTTTCTGAGCTTATACGTACTCAGAACGTTTTGACATACGAGTGCTATTTGTGTTGTTTAAAGTAACTTAAAAGATTCATCTCGCCCAAAAAGTGAAATTAAATAGTGAAGATTTTCGTGTGATTATTCTTTATAACTTTCGAAGTGGATTAATTCAACAACGGTGCATCGATGAACTTAATTCAATGCTTGGCGATGGAGCTCCATCAAGGACCAGTGCTTATCGATGGTATGGTGAATTCAACCGAGGTCGTAGTTCACTCCAAGACGAATTTCGCGAAGGTCATCCAAAATCAGTTGTTGTTCCGGAAACCATTGATGCTGTTCGCCAACCGATATTGCAAGATCGTCATGTGACCTATCGTGAGATTGAGACAACCTTAGGCATTAGTGGGACCAGGATACATTCATTATCCTGGTCAAATTTTTTTTTTCGCATTGGATCCCACACAATTTGTCAATTGCTCAAAAAAAGCCTCGTGTCGATTGGTCGAAAGAAATGCTCCAAAAATACGATCGGGGTGCTTCGAAACACGTCTATGACTTCGTGACAGGTGATGAATCGTGGATTTACGCGTATGAGCCCGAAAGTAAACAGCAGTCGACTGTATGGGTGTATCAAATTGAGCCAAACCCAACAACAGTTGCTCGCGCACGAAGCACTTCCAAGCAAATGGTTGCCTGTTTTATCGGAAAAAGTGAACATGTTGCAAACGTACCACTAGAACAACGCAGAACAGTCAATTCTGAGTGGAACACAACCATTTCCAAGAAATCAGGAAAACCAACCACCGAAGACGGATCACTCTTCACCACGACAATGCGAGCTCTCACACATCGACTCAAACAACTGCATTTTTGAGCACTCAAAACATCGATTTGATGAGTCATTCGCCATATAGTCCTGACTTGGCACCAAATGACTTCTTTTAATTCCAGTACGTAAAAAATAAAATGAGAGGTCAACGTTTTTCGACACCTGAAGAAGCGGTTGATGCGTTCAGAATGCATGTTTTGGAGATACCTTCAGCAGAGTGACAAAAGTGCTTCGACAAGTGGTTCAAACGCATGCAAAAGTGTATAGATCTTAATGGGGAATATGTTGAAAAACAATAAAGCTATTTTCGACGATTAATATTTGTTTTTCTTCTCTAATATCGAAATATAAAAGGGAAGCCTCGTGCATTAACATTCTGGAATAATTTTTAGAGTTCGCTGTTCCCCCGCATTCACTTTTCTCGCAAAATAAACCACATATGCGAGGAATAACTTCCTTTCCGAAGGGGGCGGGAACAACTTCTTAAGTTTGTTCATCCTCCAGCTTTCGGCAGCAAGAGGATTCGCTAAAAAATATTTTTAATTCCTTGAGTTGTTACTTTTTCGACAAAAACTAAGCACACCTTTTACCAAGATCCGTTCACATTCATTAATTTAGTGTTTTTAAGTTGGTAGCTCTAGCATTGGACAACCATTAAACCCAGTTATCGTTTGAAGGGATACAATGTAGCTGAATCCTCTCCTGCTTTATTCTTCTCATTCGAGTTGTAAATTGTGAACTTTTTTCGTAGGTGGTGTAGACGGAAACTTATTTTGTCTACAGTACATATGCGTAGTTTGTTTTTTCAACAAGATCAGTCCGCCTTGCTTCTTCTACGATAAGCGTAAGAGCTTCCTCTTGCACTATGCATATCACAGAAATGAAACCAACTTGCAGAAAACAGTGCTAAAAGGGTCCGTTTGAAGTCCTTTCGCTAACTTCATTCGATTTTTACCATACTCTTATATGAACTAAACAAATTCGATTTATTTAGCAACATACCAAGGAGTCCCCAAACTGAAATCTGTTTCGAGAACCACGCTCCTAGCTATTACAGTTATGTTCCTTCGAATCGCAAGAAAAGTTTCATGTCACAATCATGTCACAATCGATGAAATTTTCCCCTAATCGTTTAATTTATTCAAGGTTACAGCAATCAAAGTCTAATAACCACGACATGGATATCTTTTCGATAGCGACAGGGCCGAAGAGCTTCGCATTAATATTCGAACTTATTCCTCGATATCTATTGCACACCTCCAGCAAGAGCGCGCGCCCCCCACCACCATTGCGTGCATTCATCCACTAAATATTATAATCTACTGTGCAGGGGATCGGCACCAGCACAATGGGGCGACGGGGCCAGGCCTGGAACTTGTTAACCTCAGGAATTAATAAGAAAACATTTATAGATAAGCCATTTGCCATAGAAACGATGGGGCAATCCCAACTTTGACTTTCCATCCCGTATCTGTGCAATCGATGTATTTATAGAATTTGTCATTGGATACACAACCACAGTTAGGACAACGATATGCATACCGATTGAGATTTAAAGACGTCTAGTCGTAACCCAATGACCTAAAAAAACAAAACGCCCGCCATTTCTTTGCCAAACAACGCCATTCACGGCAACACACAAGTCGCACTTGCATTGAGCTAAGTCACGGCGGAGAACAGTCAAAACACCGAAAAGAAAACCACTTCGCCCGACTTCACACTGCGCAAGGACACTAGCTTGTCGGTTGGGCTCCCAGCACGACACCTCTGTTACAAAGGAGACCCGCAAGCAGTTCACATTCGCCGTCAGTGTCCTTACAACCGAAGTTCGGAAAACCCCACAAACAATCGACGTTCTCTGCGGTGTTTGATTTCAAAATAAAGTTCCCTGTGAAACAGAGATTCTAAGTGAAGTTGAATCATCAGTCGAACCAGCGGCAAAGGTGCACATCCGTAGTGTCAACGTTCTGAACAATTGAAAAAGTACAAATCGATTTGTTTTGAGTTGTTTTCAGTTTGCCAGCCTCTTAGCACCCAATTGCATTTTATTTTTCGTTTTGTTTCCTGTGAGTAGTGCACAGTGGTTGGGTATTTGTGACTTTATTGCGTCCTGACTCGAATGACTAATTTTAGAAAGTGATGACACCCCTGGACGTTGAACGCTTCCGTGAATTCCTTGTGGACTCGATTCTGCTTCGCTGTGTGCGCATACGTTTGCATTTGTTATTTATGTTCGAAAGCTTGTTTATGTCGGTGATTCGGAGAAGACGTAGATTTCTTCGTTTTCGTTGACCAGGCACTGCTGGGTGGTGTTTTAGTGGAGGCGTTTTTTTTTAGCGTTTGGTGGAGGCGGAAAACACCTTGAAAACTGTTTATCCTTTGCCTTCTTGTTTATGTAACATCCTGTATCCTTGTGATTTGTGGTCGACGCTTTCATATCAAATTTCATGAGTCTTTGTTTCCATGAGTCCTTTGAGTGAAATGAAAGCAAATCCTTGCCTTCCCCTGAGCATCGTGAGGCATGTTCTGCCTTCAGTGATGATTATGTCTCCTCTATTTTGAATTAGCAAATGCCTGTGGCTTGAATTCTTCAAAAGTTTCGCCAATTTACTTGATTTTTGAACTGCAAGTGCTCTGTTCCAGCACAATTTTGTGATGTTCTGACAAATGCCGTTTGTATGAAATTAATTCAAAGACAGCTTAAAATTGCCTGGGCTTGCAGTCGAAGAATGGAGTTTTTTTTTCTTTTTAATTTCGAGATTTTGTTATCCTTTCTGTTTTGTTTAAGATATTAGGAAATATGCAAACGTGTTCCAAAAGTAGGCTAACATCGATTTAATGACCACAGTGTCCCCCATTCAAGCGAGACTTATTCGGCAGTCTGATTGACATACGCGAGTATGCCTCTTACACTCCGTCTGCTTTAATTCGATTAATGACCTAAATTTCATTATATTCTGAGGCGCCTCTTCAGCAAAACGCTTTGACTTAGTACAGACGTTGTTTCAACTGGTGACATGTTTCAATTGGCGACAAGACGGGTCTCTATGTTGGTCATTCCAGGATCTTAATATTGTTGGTTTTAATATGTGTTTTGACGATTTTTGCATAATGATTTAATGCGTGGTCCTGCTGACAAATGAAATCCCCAGCCATATGTCGCTATACTTCTGGTTGAATATTTAAACAGACAGCAGCAGCAGCTAGAACTTTTTCCTCCAACAATTATGCCAACGCCATTAAAGCAAATGCATACCTACATCATAATAGTTGAACCTCCTTATCTTGTCCTTTAAAAAGTGGTTTTGGTGCATTTGTATGTGGGAACATCCTCCTCTTTCGCCAAACATATTTTCGACCATGACTGGGCTTCAATTCATCCAGAGCACATTTTTCTAAAATTTCTAAATTGGTCTTAGAATGTGGAATTTCATTCTTTTTCCAACTTTCTGTTTTGCATATGTACGAAATATCGGGCGCAACTTGTCCTTTCCTGTCCGCTTCCCGCAATCTGTTCCAAATAGTTAGGTTTGATGGAGGGGTTGGGTCGGTCTTTTGCTGACTGACATTGATTTTTGAAACTGCGAAAAAGCCATAATTATTTGAAATTAATTTTTGATCTCGAATTTTACGAATTTTGGGTTGAGCAGGAATTGTTCTGAGTTTGAATGCTTTAATAGCATTTTCCGGTTTCTATCGTTGATTTTTCAAACAATTCAGCAATATGTGAAATTGCTTGGCTACCTTGGTGAAACTTTCTTTCTTCAGCAGCCAAATATTTAAACATACCTATGTATATTTGGTCTCTTTTTTATAATTTCTTCAAGATGGTTGTAGAAGAGAAAATAATAAAAAAGTGATAAAATACTTTGATTTAAACAAAAATATTCTGATTCCTTATCTTAATCTTTAGTTTGAATTAAAAACAGAAACGCACGAATTGATGAGTAGATGTTCACCTACTTATGGATAAGCACAATATTATCATGAAAACCAGAAAATTAAGACAATCACATACATACCGGTATGAAATAAGCATTTTTTTTGAAAATAAAACACTAATTATACAATTAGTGTTTGAGCTAATGAGTGCCTATGTCTTTGCCTAATGAGCATAGTTATTTCTTCACATTTTGACCACCTTTCTGGCAATTTGTGAATACCACGCTAATAAAAGTTTTCGTCTTTTAAAGCAAACCAATCAGACACCCAATTATTGATCTCCTCGTAGGAATCAAAGTGCTGCTCAGCCAATGCGTGTCCCATCGATGAAAACAAATGGTAGTTGGCAGGAGCCAAGTCTGGTGAATACGGCGGGTGGGGTAGCTGCTCCCAGCCAAGTGTTTTGATTGTATCCTGAACCGGTTTTGCTTTGTGTGCAGGTGCATTGTCATGGAGCAAAATTACCTTGCCGTGTCTTCTGGCCCATTCTGGTCGTTTCTCGATCAATAATAATAATAATTGTTGGCGCTACAGTCCAAAGGGGGACCAGAGCCTAGCTTGCTCATCAACTACTCGTGTTGTTCGCGCTACAGTTCCCTCACGAGTAGAAGGGACCTACAGTTTTTTGCAACTCCGAACTTGAGAAACTTTCTTAGACAGTTATTACTCTTTGAGTGTTGTCAGCAGCTCGAAAGAGGTGGTGCCGTGAAAAATTCGAAAAATTAGTGTTGAGCTGGGAGTTGAACCTAGACCTTTCGTCGCACTCTACACACTTCGCCACGGCGACCACGTTTCTCGATCAATGCATGGTTCAAATTGATCATTTGTTGTCGGTAGCGATCAGTATTAACGGTTTCACCAGGTTTTAGGAGCTCGTGGTACAGCACACCTTTCTGGTCCCACCAAACACACAGCATTGTCTTCTTGCCGAATCGATCTGGTTTTGCAGTCGATGTTGATGGTTGTCCCAGATTAACCCATGATTTTTTCCGTTTAGGATTCTTAAAATAAATCCATTTTTCATCGCCAGTAACAATCCGATACAAAACCCATTTTCTTTCGTGTCTTTGAAGCAAAACTTTTTCGGTTTTTCATCTGTCTTTCATTCAATTCATGTGGAACCCATTTTCCACACTTTTGGATCTTTTCCATAGCTTTTAAACGGTCAGAAATTGTTTGTTGTGCAACATTTAACATTGCTGCCATTTGCGTTTGACTCAAAGTGTCATCTCCATCCAATATCGTTTGCAATTCGGCGTCTTCAAACTTTTTTGGTGGTCTTCCACGTTTTCATTTCTCACAACAAAATCATTATTTCTGAAAGGCCTGAAACCATCTTTTGCATGTTGCTTCTGATAGAGCATGACCACCATATACCTCGACAAGCATTCGATGCGACTCTGTAGCACATTTCTTCAAATGAACACAAAAAATTAATGCTTTCCGCAAATCAAACTTTCTGGTACAAAATTCAACATTTTTAACACGATGAAAAAATATGATGTTGTCTGTTCAATGACTTGATGCATGCTAAATATTTTTCACAGATATCAAAGCAAACAAACAAAAAAATAAGGGCTCGTTCACAACAAAGGTTCTCTATTGAGACATTTGTGTCTTGACGCTTACTTCATACCGCTATACGTGGTAATTCGTCGTAAGACGTTCAGAAATGTACGTTTTCAGTACCGTGTCATCCTCCGACGCATGCACACGTGTCGTCGCTGCATGCACAAAATAAATAACAAAAAAAAAAAGAATTCCTCGCGTCGTTCTTAAGAACATTTAACGCGGTCCGCCCAACACCTCCGCGAGTGAAAAAAAAAAAAAAAATAAAAAAATAAATAAATAATTCCTTACAAAAAAAAAATAAAAAAAAAAAAAAAAAAAAGTGCAGTGTAGTGCAGTGTAGTGCAGTGAAGTGATTCGGTAGAGCGCACTCGGCCCGCTCCCCCCTCTCCCACTCCTTCACAAGCCACTGTTGGGCATTCTCGGTCGCAACTCCCGTTTGATTTACCAGACGGGCTGGGGCGATGTCCGAGTCTGCCTAAAATCTGACATAGCGGATTCGGAAGTGTGAATTTTTGTTAGTGGACCAATTCAAGTCAATGTACGGGCATAACACCTACGTTGATTTGTTTTGTGAAGCTAATCGCTGAATTTACACTTCTGAACTCTGCTTACTTTCACCAACTGCATTGTCGGAGTTGGTTTTCAAATGCCTACGACTGACATGAGGGGGCAATTTCGTGTTGACGTGAGTAACATTCGCGGACTGAGAACTAATCTCTTTGCCGTTTACGTCCACCTCTCTCGTCACAAACCAGCTGTCTTGGCGCTGAGCGAAACACAGGTGGGTGAGAATACCGATTTATCGGATTTGAACCTGCCTGGATATAGCTTGGTGCCCTTATTCTTTTTACACCGCGGTCTCGCCATTTATGTGCGTAGTGATGTTGCTTACCAAATTCAACCACAATATGGCCACTGTTCCAATCCGGAATTTAATTTTCTGTGGTTAAAACTCTTTGTCCGTAAGCATTTAATCCACTACTGCTTTATTTATAGAAGTCCAAACCTGGACAGCAACTCAACTTATAATGAGCTTGATGCGCTGTCTGACTCCATCACAAGAATTGTATCCCTGTACCCTCGCACTGAAATCGTTATTGCGGGCGATTTCAATGTACACAATTCTACTTGGCTTCGACATTCAGGCCAGACAACACCCGAAGGAAGGTATGTTGAAATCTTCGCTGAGGTAAATAATTTAACCCAGCTTGTGAATGAGCCAACACGAATACCTGACATTGCAGATCATACCGCTAACACCTTGGATCTGTTTCTCACCTCTCATCCGGAAAAATATTCAGTTGATATATTGTCGCCTCTAGGCTCGTCCGACCACTGTGTCGGACTGCTTCCAAAACACAGTGCTGTCTACTGTCGTTAAAGCGATCACAAAATAATCAGCCGTTATCCATGAACGGCACTTGCGTTGTTGAAACCGAAAGACTTTCCATCCTCGGTATGTGTATCAACCCAACAATTAGTTGGAACGATCACATATTTGAGGTCGCCAAAAATGCTGCGAAATGTCTAGGTTTCCTTAAACGATGCAAGAAGTACTTCACCCCCTCTGATCTGGCTACAATATACAAGGCATACATACGCCCAAAACTTGAGTATAACGCTCCTATCTGGTCAGGTGCTTCTAAGACCTCCCTGCACCTGCTGGATAGAATTCAAAAGCGAGCGATAAAACTTATAGGTGACAGTAATATTGCGAAGTCGATTGACTCGTTAGAACACCGACGTAATGTCGCGTCGTTGTCACTTTTTTATCGCTATTTCAACAAGAAATGCTCAGACGAATTAGCCAGTTGCATTCCTCCCCTTCAAGAATTCACCCGCAATACACGCCTCGCTAGGAATGCCCATCAATTCACCCTCAAGCCCTCTTTCGGACGTACAGTCAAATTCAGAGACTCGTTCTTTAGCCGCACTACACGAATCTGGAATGCTCTTCCCAGCACGATTTTTCCTCCTCATTACAATCCACAGGCATTTAAAACCAATGTGCATCGGTACCTCCTCTCCCTCTCTTCCTCTATACCTTCGGCCCGTGCTGTGACTTGATCCGGTCACTTAAGGGTACTCGCAACCCCTTTTGCACGCGTCAATTATAAAAAAAAAAAAAAAAAAAAAAAAAGTACCAACCGTGTTTCTTTAAATAATGGATTATATTTCAGAATTGTAATAAAAAGCATATATACGTGAATACGAAAGCATAACAGAAAATCCAGTTTTCAATTTTTGGCGTTTATTTAAAAAAAAATACAAATTCGTAATTCATTTAGACGACAAAACGCATCGTACTCCTGCTAAAAAGTATGCGTTATTACACCGCAGTGGGTTCCTAGCTTGTTCAGCTACCACGGGATTTGAGGACAGCTTGTAGGCTACGCGGCATTGAACAAACCAGCTTTTGGGTTTAATCTTCGAGTACCCTATTACATTCTTATAGCAAGGCTTCCTTGAGTGAAGCCCTTGAAGTTATTGTGTGCCTGTGTAGCTGTTTCTCTAGGAAGTCCCACAAATGCCCAATGGGGCTTAAATCTGGACTCCGTGGAAAAGTAACCACTTCTTGACTTTTCCAGCTGTGGTTTAGGGTCACTATCCTGCTGAAATATATATAATATAAATTCAAATTTTCCTTCAGTGTATCCAGATACATGTGCTGCTCATTATTTCCTTCTATAAATGACAGCTTTCCCACATCGGACCAAGCCATGGACCCCAACTCCAGAACACTGTCTCCGCCATGTTTAGTTGTTCTTCTTCGGAGATTTATTATTTCCAATGCTGGTTCACACTTTCGCCACACTCTAATCGTGGCAGAAAAATCATTAAACGACACTTGTTTTCAAAAAGACAAATCATCGTCTTTGTGGAAATTTGCAAAGTCCATGTGTCTCCTCTGGTTAATAATAATAATAATAATAATAATAATTGTTGGCGCTACAGTCCAAAAGGGGACCAGGGCCTAGCTTGCTCATCAACTACTCGTGTTGTGCGCGCTATTGTTCTCTCACGAGTAGAAGGGACCGACTCCGAACGGCGAAATTTGAGAAGCTTTCTTAGACAGTAATTATTCTTTCAGTGTCGAAAGGGGTGGTGCCGTGAAAAATTCGAAAAATTGGTGTTGAGCTAAGAATCGAACCTAGACCCTTCGGCGATTGAGCATTGCACTCTACCCACTACGCCACGGCGACCGCGTCTCCTCCGTTTGGCTGCACTTAAAGACGGCATCTTTCTCACAAAATATCCACGTCTATCGAGGGTCCTTTGGATTGTGCTGACTTCTTTGTTGCAGGTTTCAAAGACTTGTTTTTTTTATGATTGTACAATTCAATTTTTGGCTCTTTGCGTTGATAACAACCCTTTCATCTCTTGCGTTTAACTTCTGTAAACAGCCAGATCTCCGCACGTTCTTAACAGTTCCTGTATTTATAGGTTTCTATAATATACTGAATGGTTGATTTGCTTTTACGTATTTAGCAATTTCTGCCAATGATTTTTTTATTAAATTCACTACCACTTGTCGAAAATCTACCGATGTTTCTTTTTTGCGCTGTTCAGCTGACATGATCACTTTTGGGAGCGAAGGAAGCTTATACACTCAACACCGATTCAAGAATATCATGATTCTTGTGCAAGGTAAATAAATAAATAGAAATTTTTAGAGGAAATTTAATGGAAACAAGTAGCATACGATAAATGTTGTTGTTTGTTTGCTCCATTTTTTTAAATTAATTCTTATGACTTCCTGGAGTATTAGAAATAAAAACCTATCGTACATTTGGGTGATAAAATGCGGTTAGCTAATGAGATTAGAAATAGAAAAAAAAGAAATTAGGTGTCTCCATTTACGCAGTCATCTGCCGTCATCAGCGTACTTTCCCACTTTTTGGGACTCCTTCAGGATCCACTCCAGCATGAAAATCTGATCTACAACTAGAACCCTTCTGGCAAACGTCTTTCAAATTCAATTTTGTTAAAAAAACAGATCCCTCGGCTATTGTCGTAATCAAAGTGTAACGACTAAGGTCACTTGTTGAGGATGCCTTTCCACAATCATTTCTTAACGATACCCAGCTGCACACAATCGACCAGATCATATCCAGTTTTTTATTTCTTATAAAATTAATATATGGTGATGTTGTCAAATATCTCGTTTTTTGCTCTTCATTCAATGCTTCATAAAAAGTGTTACAGTGATCGAATTTAGTTCAAATATGCGCCGTTTTGTTCGATAATCTGTTTCCATCTAGACGGCAACTTCATAATACCCCCGTCGTAGAAGCCCTGCTCCTTACTTGCGAAGAACTGGGACAGCCACTTTTCACATGACTCTTTTTGTTCAACTTCACACTACTAAGGGCGTTCGCCATGGACACGAACAGGTGGTAATCACTTCGCGCTATGTCCGGGCTATATAGTGGATGCGATAAAACCTCCCAGCCGAGTTTCCGTAGCTTCTGACGAGTCATCAACGAAATGTGTGGTCTGGCGTTGTCCTGGTGGAACACTACACCTTTCCTGTTGGCCAATTCTGAACGCTTCTGGTCGATCGCCTGCTTCTAGCGGTCCAGTTGTTCGCAGATGGTAGAATTAAGCGTCTGGCCATATGTGAGCAGCTCATAGTGGATGATTTCCTTCCGATCCCACCAAATGCACAGCAAGACCTTCCTGGCCGTCAATCCCGGCTTGGCCACTGTTTGGGACGATTCGCCGGCCTTCAACCACGACTGTTTTCGCTTGATATTGTCGTATGTGATCCATTTTTCGTCGCCAGTCACCATCCGTTTCAAATATGGGTCGAGATCGTTCCGTTTCAGCAGCATATCGCAGGCGTTGATTTGGTCCAGAAGGTTTTTTTGCGTCAAATTATGCGGCACCCAAACATCAAACTTGTTTTTGTATCCAGCCTTCTTCAAATAGTTTAAAATGGTTTGGTAACTAACTCCCATCCCCTGGACCATGTCATGAGGTGCCACATGCCGGTCTTACTCGATGATTTCCATGATTCGATCGGTATTCGTCGTTACAGGTCTTCCGCCGGCTGAATTATCCATGGTGTCGTTTTCACCGGCTCTGAATCGTCAAAATCATTTCTCCGCAGTTCGAAGTGATGTGATGAAGTGAGTATTATCCCCCAAATCCCACGGAACATTTTTCTAGCGGATTTGTCTTTAACGAATGAAAACTTTAAGATAGCGCGAATTTCGACGTCAGTAAACTCCATGTTTACACGTCTATAACTGTTGAACGCAATATCCATATCCCATCATACATAGCGTCGTTTTGTAGGTTATGTCGAGACCTTTCAAATGATGTATAGTATGGCCACGAGCTCTGTATCGCTTTGTACGTAGCCGGAAAATTCAAAAGACAAAAAGGTGAAAGGGCTATTTGACAAACTTATAATAATTGGATCCACAGGGAGGCCAGGATCCAGCTTGCTCATCAACTACTTGTGTTGTGCTCGCTAATGATCTCTCACGAGTAGAAGGGACCGACTCCGAACGGCGAAGTTTGAGAAGCTATTACTTAGACAATTATTACGCTTTGACTGTTCTACGCAGCCCGAAAGAGTTGATGCCGTGCAAAATTCGAGGTGTTCAGCCGGGAATCGAAACTTGACCTTCCGCGCGTGAGTGTCGCACTCTACCCACTACGCCATGGCGACCACAACTCCTTGATACTTTGTTCAGTATTCAAGATCTCGGTGAGTTCGATGCTCGAATTGTCAGAGCAACTTGAGTTTACTAAAATTATGTGCAGCTTATACTCGTATTTCCACTTTTCGGGACTTCTTCGAGATCCACTCCAGTATGAAAGTCCGATCTTTATTTATTTTAATTAATAATTGCAGCGCTGTGGCCGCCGGTGGCGTAGTGGGTAGTGTGCGACGCTCACACGCCGATGGTTGTAGGTTCGATTCCCAGCTCAACACCAATTTTTCGAATTTTTCACGGCACCACCTCTTTCGAGCTGCTGACAACACTCAAAGAGTAATAACTGTCTAAGAAAGCTTCTCAAATTTCGCCGTTCGGAGTCGGCAAAAGACTGTAGGTCCCTTCTACTCGTGAGAGAACAGTAGCGCGCACAACACGAGCAGTTGATGAGCAAGCTAGGCCCTGGTCCTCCATTGGACTGTAGCGCCAACAATTATTATTATTATTTTTATTAATTGTAGCGCTGCTGGGTAGACTGATTATCGTTATCAAAGTGAGGCTTCCGATTGAGATGCCACTTGTGGGGCATGCTTGTTCACAATCACTTCTTAACGAAACAAAGCATGCGAACTTCAGATCATATCCAGGTCTTTAGAGAAGTTTAACTGTGAACGCACAAGATTTAAAGTTCTTTTTAAAGTTGAGCATGTATGTTTTCCATCTCTTCTAAGTCGGACAATGCAATTCTTGTATCGTGTCGAACTTTTTGCCGGACAAATTCCCTTGAGAAGTTATCGACGCGTTAGAGTCTACAAAATAGACTCATCTCCTATCGTTGACTACATTTCATTCCTACTTATAAACGTTTGCCTTCTCCCCTCCCCGCATAATCTTAAGTCAGTTCTCTTCAAAAGTAAGCACTCAAAATAAACAACAAATTATGAGAGAGCCCTATACAATGAAACTCCTTTCCTTTTGTTAAACAAATTGGCACCAAATCAATCCAGCACCGGATTCATCATAAATCTTATCGGATATCGCCCGCATTTGCAGAGTCCTTACCCTAAAAACCCGCAAATGAAATGCACTTCACAATTAATTTGGCATGCATATGCCGAGGAAAACCACACCAACTGGAAACGCCAAACCGCAACCGCACGTCGCAGCCTTCCGCAAGAAACTTTCACCTCAAATGTGAATGGCAGGCCGAAGGAATCAATTTTCGCACACAATGCGCCAAGAAAGTGCACAACACCGCTCTGCACGTCGTCGTTGCATGTGAAAGCGCAATGAGTTGCCCGACAAGCCCACTGAACTTGCACACGAGGATAATAGCTTAGCTAAGCGCCTACTAATGTTTGTAGACGAAGGATGTAGCCACGCCTTCTGTTTGACCAGTTTTTCACCTCAACCTTAATTGTTTTCCGCCGAGTCGGTTTCATATTAGATCCGGTTTGCGTTGCGACTGGGCGGGCTGCGGAAACTACTGTGCGGAGTTTTGTGGCTTTTCCGCTTTCGCTTTTTATTTGGCTCTTGTAGTTTTGTTTTTATTTTTCGCTCTTTAAGTTGCTTCTTGACTAAGTTTTATCGCACATTTAGTCTGGCAATCGCTTGAAGGATTTGCTGTGTTTTCTCTTTGAAGCTGCTTATGAGTAGTGTCCCTTGGTGGCAAAGTTCGAAATCGATATTATGGCAGAAACGGATTCTGTAAGCAACGACCAGGTAATTGAATTTTATCTTTTTGATTTGATTTTGGTGTGTCTGTCTATTGGTTGTGTCCGCAGTTCTAAACTTCTGCTTGCTGTAGGACGGGGGCCTCATTAAGACAGATGAAGAAGTAATTTAAGTTCTATACCCCGGAATTTGAAAAGACTTGTTATGTGTGGGGGAGAAATCGAGTGTTAAGCTCAGGCTTCATTTTTAAAAACAAGGGTATAGTGTAAAATTTATTCCACGATATCCTTAGCTACTCCTTTTTGTACCAAAATAAATTACTTTTTAAGATTTTGTAAAAAAGATATACCGTTGGTCAGTGATCCCTGATAAATGTTGTAAAGCTTTGTATTGTTAGCTTTGTTGCTAACGAACCGAATCTATCGCTCTCCAAATTGTTTCGCAACCATGGCTCCTTCCGACTACTGGGGAAAGAGCAAGGTCTGTAAAATACGACAAAAAACGCATTTCAGCGTTTCTAGGTAGTTATTGACTGCTGCAGCAACGTGGGAGAAGCGTTTATGTTGAAAAATCACTTTGTCGTGCTTTTCTGTAGTTTCTCACCGGTTTTCATCCAATGCACGCTGATACGCATTAGTTGTAGTCAATAACGTTACCCATCAATGCATTCGCCTCGCTTTAGCAGCTCATAGTACACTACATCCGTCAAGGCCCACCATGTGGAGACCCGTGGATGTTAAATTTGGTGTCGATGTAGATGATGATGGATCGGGTTCACCAGGCTCTACAGAGCATTTTTCCTTCTTGGGGATATCGTAGTATGAATATATTCACCATTCATTTCCAGTCAAAATTTGGTGCAAAAATCCCTTTTTTAGATGTTTTTCAAGAAGCACCTGTAAGGTGAAAAATCACCTTTCCACATCTCTTGGCTTCAACTGGTATCAATCTCCTTGCTTTTGAATCAATCCAAAGTTTTTAACCATACGGAATTTCTTTGCTGGTTCACTTCCAATGACTGTGTGAATTCGTGTACGTTTGATACGGATCTTGATTCAGTAAAGCCTCCAGCTCCCCATCTTCTAGCTTTTTCGACTGGCCATGATTCTTTTTGTCATCGATGTTAAAATCACGACCCATCGGTCGGAGCAGATCCATAAATACTTGTACAATCATTCGATGGAGTTCAGCTTCGTCTTCTTGTTGTGGTGCTACAGTCCGGGTGGACCTGGGCCTCAACCAACATGCCTCTCCAGCCAGCACGATCTTTCGCCATCTGCCTCCAGTTGCGCACTCCAAGGTGGTTGTAGTCCTTCTCCACTTGTGTGCACCACCTTAGTCTAGGCCGTCTTCTGTTGCGTTGTCCCAATGGCACGGATTCAAAGAATTTTTGGGACGGAGCAGTGGTGTCCATACGCTTTACATGGCCTAGCCATCTTAGGTGTTGTATCCGTAGACGCTTGACCAGGCGCATGTCGCTGTACAGCCCATGGAGTTTGTCGTTAAATCTTCTTCTCCAGATGGCATCAACGCAATCGCACGCAAAACTTTTTTCTCGAAAAGACATAGGGGTTCCTTATCCGCCTTTGTTAACGTCCAAGATTCTGCGCCATAAAGTAGGACGGGGATGATCAAGATGTTTTATAAAGCGAGCTTAGTCCTTCGAGAGAGGGCTTGATTACTCAATTGCCTCTTGAGCCCAAAGAAACAGCGGTTGGCAAGAGTGATTCTGCGTTTAATTTCGGTACTGATGTTGTTGTCCCTGTTTACCGCGGAGCCGAGGTAGACGAAGTCCTTGACTACCTCGAAGTTTCTGCTGCCTAGTGTGACGCTCTGTCCGAGACGTCGATGTTGTGTGTCCTTCCTTGATGACAGCATGTACTTAGTTTTGCCCTCATTTACCGCCAGACCCATTTTAGCCGATTCCGCTTCAATGCCAGCAAACGCCTCATTGACGGCTCGCTGTGTTCGTCCAATCACATCAATGTCATCAGCGTAAGCCAGCAATTGAACTGACCTCTGGAAGATCGTGCCTCTGGTATTGACTTATGAGTTACGCACTATCTTCTCGAGAATGATGTTAAAGAAGTCACATGACAGTGCTTCACCTTGTCTAAAACCTTTTTTGACATTGAAGGTCTCGGTGAGCTCGTTACCGACCTTGACGGAGCAGCGAGAGTTCTCCATCGTCATCCTATACAATCTGACGAGTTTGGTAGGAATGTCAAAACTAGACATGGCACTGTATAGTTCGTCTCTATGCATACTGTCATATGCGGCCTTGAAATCGACGAATAGATGGTGAGTGTCAATTTGCATTTCTTGGGTCTTTTCCAGGATCTGCCGTAATGTGAAGAACTGGTCTATTGTGGACTTCCCTGGCCTGAAACCACACTGATAGGGACCTATCAGGTCATGGACAAATGGTTTCAGACGCTCACACAATACGGCAGAGAGGATTTTGTATGCGATGTTGAGGAGACTAATCCCTCGGAAGTTGGCGCAGTTAAAAAGGTCTTCTTTCTTGTGGACCAGGCAAACGACGCTGAGATTCCACTCATCGGGCATGCTTTTCTCTGATCATATCATACAGATGAGCTGGTGCTTGCGCCCAACTAGGTCATCTTCAGCTGCTTTAAATAGTTCTGCGCACAGTCCGTCCACTCCAAAAGCTTTGTTCGACTTCAGCTTGGATATTGCTATCTTCACCTAGTCTAGGTCGGGGGGACGGAATTCTTGTATATCATCGTCCAAATCGAGTAGAACATTCTGCCTAAAAGCGGGATTGGGGCCGTCATAGCCGTTAAGGAGTCTGCAGAAATGATCCTTCCAAATTCTCAGCACAGACTGCGGCTCTACTACGAGTTGCCCATTTTGGTACCGGCAGACCTTGGTTCGAGCCTTGTATCCTTCGAATAGCTGTTTTCCATTCGGTAAAACTTTCGGACTTCATTACTGCGATGGAGTTCAGCTGCATATAAAAAAAAAGAAAAAAAATTTATTAACATTTTCCACAAATGCCGTTTTTTAATTACCCGGAAATCTTTGAAAAGACAGAAAAATATCTTTTAGTCGTATAAATATTTTTTTGGCGCATTTTTAGACGATGCATACCAATTTTTGTTGACGAATGTTAACCTTCCCAATGAAGTAGGTAATCGCTTGCAAGATCCGTTTGAAGGTGGCGGCATCTTTTGAAAATGAGCTCCTAATTCAACTGGTTATGCAATGCAAGCACCAAATAACATACTTCAACTGTTGGAGTGCATGAAAATTGTTTAAGAATTCGAATGGCTACATCTCTTTAAGTGGAACACGTAGTCGCACCTTATCATTCGTGCATTAAATAAAATGATCGACATATGTATTCTTACAACAACAGAATACACTTCCAAATGATTGTATCCGCAATTACTTTGTTGGGTTGGCAACATTATCATAGATGGCTTTAGTTGAATATTTCGCTTTGCTGACGTAATCGAAATGTCAAACACATTTTTGTATTTGATAGTTGGTACTTCAACTGTCAATCAGTAAAAACATTTTTGATCGGTTGTGTAGGTTTTTTTTGTTGTTGAAAAATGGAAAATTAAAACGAACACTGTCGCCATCCTTTACTTTTTTATTTCTGGAGAGGAAAAAGGGCATCGCCAGCTCACGAAAAGTTATGTGCTCTTTATTTTCAAACTGCTCTTTAGTTTCAAAACATTAACATCTGCGATTTTTTAAAGAAACGCAATGAAAATGATTCATTTTTAAAACGATTGATAACTGGTGATGAAGAATAGGTTATTTACGACAACATCAATCGGAGAAGATCGTGGAGAAAGCTAGATGAACGAGCTCAAATAACATCAAAAGGTGATATTCATCGAAAGAAAGTTTTGTTATCAGTTTGGTGGGATTACAAAGGAATGTTCTATTCTGAACTTTTACCACCCAACCCAACGATGAATTCAGGTGTCTACATTGACCAACTAACAAAATTAAACAATGCAGTTGAAGAAAAGTGGCCCGAATTAATAAATTAAAAAGGTGCTGTATTCCATAATGATAATACAAGGCCACATACTCGGCATAAATTATTGGAGCTTTGTGGTATGTGTTGCTACATCCACCACATAGTCCAGACCGTGCACCATCTGATTACTTTTTATTTCGATCTTTGCAAGGCTCCTTGATTGGTAACGATTCCAATAATAATGATGATGTCAATTGATGTCAACCTTGTACAAGTTTTTTGCTGACAAAAACCAAAAGTATGAACGTGAAATTATGATCTTTCCTGAAAGATGGAAATAGGTCATTGCACAAATCAAGTTATTTTGTTTAATGAAAAAATTGTCTATTATTTTCTAGAAAAAATCCGAAGACTGAAATTAAATTCATTTTTTTCAAATACAGCACATTCTCGATTTACGCAACTAATAAAAACCAAGGTAGCTGCGATGACTGAGTTGTTGCAATAATCGCGTTTTTATTTTTTACTTCAACTCAAGATGAAAAAGGAAAACCAAAACTTGCAAATATTTATGTATATTAAATATAACCAATTATTACGTATATGTATACCCGTATGAAGTGAGCGTTTTTTTTTTCGAAAATAAAACACTAATTATTAATGGGAAAGTAAAAACATTTTATTCAAAGTATTGGCCATTGTTTTCTACACATTTTGACCACCTTTCTGGCAATTTGTGAATACCACGCCAGTAAAATTGTTCGTCTTTTAAAGCAAACTAATCAGACACTCAATTTTCGACCTCCTCGTAGGAATCAAAGTGCTGCTCAGCCAATGCGTGTCCCATCGATGAAAACAAATGGTAGTCGGAAGGAGCCACGTCTGGTGAATACGGCGGGTGGGGTAGCTGCTCCCAGCCAAGTGTTTTGATTGTACCCTGAACCGATTTTGCTTTGTGTGCATGTGCATTGTCATGGAGCAAAATTACCTTGTCGTGTCTTCTGGCCCATTCTGGTCTTTTCTCGATCAATGCATGGTTCAAATTGATCATTTGTTGTCGGTAGTGATCAGTATTAACGGTTTCAACAGGTTTTAGGAGCTCGTGGTACAGCACACCTTTCTGGTCAAACCAAACACACAGCATTGTCTTCTTGCCGAATCGATCTGGTTTTGCAGTCGATGTTGATGGTTGTCCCAGATTAACCCACGATTTTTCCGTTTAGGATTCCTAAAATAAATCCATTTTTCATCGCCAGTAACAATCCGATGCAAAACCGATTTTCTATCGTGTCTTTGAAGCAAAATTTCACAAGTGTTTTTTCGGTTTTCCATCTGTCTTTCATTCAATTCATGTGGCACCCGTTCTCCACACTTTTGGATCTTTCTTATAGCTTTTAAACGGTCAGAAATTGTTTGTTGTGCACATTTAACATTGCTGCCATTTGCTTTTGACTCAAAGTGTCATCTCCATCCAATATCGTTTGCAATTCGGCGTCTTCAAACTTTTTTGGTGGTCTTCCACGTTCTTCATTTCTCACATCAAAATCATTATTTCTGAACCGTTGAAACCATCTTTTGCATGTTGCTTCTGATAGAGCATGACCACCATATGCCTCGACAAGCATTCGATGCGACTCTGCAGCACTTTTCTTTAAATGAAAACAAAAAATTAATGCTTTCCGCATATCATCACTTTCTGTTACGAAATTCGACATTTTTAACACGATGAAGAAATATGATGTTGTCTGTTCAATGACTGGTATGTACATCGTACTCTCGGCATAATGAATGTATGAAAGCTCTTTTCTTAATCATTTCTAAAATTTCACTTTTCTTTACAATTGAAAATTTTACAAATTTTTTAATGACACCCATTTTTAAAAATCAGCTCAAGCGACAGATCACTCCACTGAATTCACTTAACTAACAAACATGCTTTCAATACATAAATTCATCGTTCTGTTACTCAGAATAAGCGGTAAAATAACTTCCGAGAGAAAATGCAAAGCAAAAGCAAAGAGCACAGATTGTAACACACAACTTGAGTAAGAAAAAATGCATATAAGGACAAAAGTTGCAGTTATCGAGTAACTTTATTTTTTAAGTTGCGAATACCGCGTCAACAATGTTATAAATTGAGCTTTTGCGAAAACCGCGGAGTTGCGTAAATCGAGAATTACGTAAATCGAGAATGTACTGTACTATGTAGTAGTTCACTATATTCTCGGTATCAATAAGAAGGAAAATCCGAATTCTTAGAACTTTTCCGAGGGTCTGTTCCTTTTTTATATTACTGCTTGGACTCTTGTTTACTTTCAGGGTCATAGTGGTGAACCCATGTTTCGTCCCCAGTAACAATTCGATCCATAACACCTTCCACGTTTACACTACACATCTCCAAAAGTTCTCTACAGCATGCGATTCTCACTTTTTTCTGAGGCGCTGTGAACATTCGTGGCACCCACCTTGCACTGAGCCAATATTTCTAAATTTATTCCATTTTGGAATTTTCATTTATTCTTGATCTAGTGAAAGCATCCAGCTCCCCATCTTCTAGCTTCTCGGACTGGCCATGATGCCTTTTGTCATCGATGCTAAAATCACAACCAAAACAGCTATTTCCATGGTCCAGTGGTCGGAGCAGGTCCACCTATACTTTTACAACCTTTCGATGGAGTTCAACTGCACATTCAACTGCAAATTGATTCAATTTTGAAATTTAAATATTTTTCTAGCTCTGCCTCCAAGAACCAGAATGATTCCTCAAACTCATATGATATCCAATGGTAGTGGTTGTTGTAGAGGTTCATCTGAAGAGTAGTTTAAATTGATTTTTGTAAAGGACATTCATTTTGACATTCAATCACTGGTGGTTTCATCGTTCCAATATCGGCAATGACCTAAAGCTGTAACATTGATTCGAAATCATTGTCCCTCTTAAAGTTTAAATTTCAAAGTTTTAGAACACAATACTCTTCTAGGGGCACATCAAAACATTCATTTCACAACACATTCTGTTGACCGCTGAGGCAAGGCCAAGGGCATTTCCTATCGAATTCATTAAAGTTATTGCGACGCGTGTTTATTCCTCCGAGCTCCTATCTCTTTTCTCCTCTGCCCACGCTGATGGAATCCTTTCTCACACTATTTCCAACCAGTGATGTATTTTTTAGCTGTGCCACGTCTGTTTTGTTTGAATGTTAATGTTTGAAGAGGCTCTAAATAGATATCATACGTGATATGCCTGACGTCCCTTCGAACTTTTATTGCCGATTAATTCAATATCGGATGTTACTGATTCACCCAGTGATAGGGTTAAACGGATAAGGACGTATTTAGTCATTTTCCAATTTATTGCATTCGCAATGAATATCAGCCGTAAACAAGCCCCTGTAGTTCTTATATAGTCGTAAACTAGTTTTACGATTTGCATATCAAGCATGTGTGTGCTAGAGGCTGGGTGGTGCATTTTTAATGATCAGAGATGGAGTCGGGGATATTGTAATGGAATGAGTTACAATCATTTCGTCGGGAACTGATAACCCCTTTTAAATGTATTATATTTTTAGGGCTTCGTTGTTTGAACAAATACTTTTTTAATTTCGGTATACTCTTCTGCAAAATTTTGGAAGTGGACGCATTTCACAAATAAATAATGTTTCCGAATGCATATTTATAAATCGGGGTAAACGCCGTACAGTAATGTCAATGTGCTAACTCTTCTTACTCCTTATGATTGTAAAGCACTTCAAAAAACAAATTCCAACCCTTTTTACCGACGTTTCAACCATTGTGGCCGCCGTGGCGTAGTGGGTAGAGTGCGTCGCTCACACGCCGAAGGGTCTAGGTTCGATTCCCAGTTCAACACCAATTTTTCGAATTTTTCACAGCACCATCTCTTTCGAGCTGCTGACAACACTCAAAGAGTAATAACTGTCTAAGAAAGCTTCTCAAATTTCGCCGTTCGGATTCGGCAAAAAACTGTAGGTCCCTTCTACTCGTGAGAGAACAGTAGCGCGCACAACTAGAGTATTTGATGAGCAAGCTAGGCCATGGTCCCCCTTTGAACTGTAGTGCCAACAATTATTATTATTAACCCTTTTTACCACTCATCATAGTCGATTTTTTTATATTAAGTTAGGCTGGAGTACTTAAGCTTAAGGCGGCCGATAGCCAAGTGAAGCAACCACACCTAGGGCTCATTGTAAAGCACGGCGGTTGTTCACTAAGCTCACATTCGCTAGGTATATCCTTCCCCTTGATGCTAAGTTGAATGAAAACTTGTCCTCATCTTTGCAGCTCTTGCAGACATCGTTATGGCCTGTTATGAAGCCGATTACTTTTCGTATATGAGTTTTGTTTAGCCTGATAAAGTGTGGGTAATGTTTCGGATTGAGTTGTGACAAAAAAGCCTTGCTTGTGGAACGAGTGGACCACTCTGACCATCTTCTGTCTCACTGTAGCGTAAAGGATAGAGGGCAAGTCACCCACGGGCGAGTGTTCCGACAGCCATGCAATGTGAACATTAAAGTACTCAATGAGAGAAAGGTGGCACTTATAGAATGCACTTCACTGAAAGCTGTGACCTTCAAAAATTTTGATCGCAGCTTGACTGTTTGAAAAGGTGATTGTGATACAAGGGAGACAATTGGTGCAGAGTTCAACCCCTTCTTATCTGTGTATACATAGTTTAAGCCATCTAACGACGGAACAAATACGACCTTTCCGGTATGCTGTTGGAGAATTCCTTTTCTTCAAGTGTGTCTTAACAGTCATTTGACTCTTTCGCATTTGAATGTTTCCTGATTCTAAATTTTGATCTATGCGTAATTCAAAGCACAAAATTAAAAAAAGAGTTAGAATTTTTTTCAAACCAGAATGCGACCTTTTCTAAAATAAAAAGTAACCGGGAAATGTGACAACCTGATGCAGTTGATAAGGGGAAAACACCTCCCATATTTTTATGACACCACCTGTTTCGAGTTGGGAACATTCGAAGACTATTGCCTGTCTATGAAGAAGCTTCTCAAATTTCGTTATTTTCAGGCGGTAAAAAAAATCTGCAGGTTCTTTCTACTCTTGTGTGGACTGCTGCGTCATCGAATTATTAAATGTTTAGAACAGCTGCAAAATTAAAAAAACTTATGCATCATATTATGAGTTGTACCTTCTGAGGAAAGTGTACACTTTTAATACCTTTAACTATTTGGGGTGGCCGCCGTGACGTAGTGGGTAGAGTGCGACAATCACATGCCAAAAGTCCAGGTTCGATTCCCGGCTGAACACCCCGAATTTTTAACGGCACCACCTCTTTCGAGCTGCTGACAACACCCAAAGAGTAATAACTGTCTAAGAAAATTTCTCAAACTTCGCCGTTCGGAGTCGGCAAAAAACTGTAGGTCCTTTCTACTCGTGAGAGAACATTAGCTCGCACAACACAAGTAGTTGATGAGCAAGCTAAGCCTTGGTCCCCCTGTGGACTCTAGCGCCACCCTATTATTATTATTACCTACATGAGAGGCATAACATTGCAAGAAAAGTTCACAATTGTCTTATTCATTTACATCAAATTATTTTATGTAAAAAAAACAACATGTAATGGGAGTACAAATGAATTCCTTTTTTTGTGTCGAAAAATGTCCTTATTGAAAAAATTTAAAAACAAATCTCTCAAAGTATTGTCTGTTGGCTGCTTTGACCCAACTCTGTGATCCCCCTCTAAAAAATGAGTCCTCTGTGGCATTCATCAATTCATTGAGCCATTCTTCGGTCTTTTCAACAGACCCTAACCTGTGGCCAAAAATCATTTTACTTCTGTCGAAAAAGCCAGTATTTGGAAGGAGCGAAGTCCAGAGAATACAGCAAATGGGTGAAACCTGCCATTTCTGGTAGCTTTTGAACGCTATTTTCACGGGGGCTGTAGACCTACTTATGCGTTTTAATGTGCGACACTTAAAATGATTAGATTAAGCCAAGCTATTGAACAACAATGATCATCGCAGCAACTTCCCACAAGCCCTCATAAAACTGATGTGTTCTAGTCGGTACATATATCGTACTTACTAGAGGATAATACACACTAGACAATAAGAACCGAAACCCTAACCAAACCCCAAATTGTTTTTCATTCGTCGATAAAGCCACTAGTCGGAAGCGTTACAACGTTCCACTTTAATATTTCGAATGAGTTTTTGAAGCCACGCGGGACCAACTCAAACGGATTAGTTGCAATGGTTTTGTCCGCTTTTAGTAGATCATATGGGTTATTGAATATACTCTCCTTCGATGACTTTTATGAAGCAGTTCCGAGTTGAAAGCTCGACATCTCTCGACTTCAACTGGTACGGCATTCAATTTCCTTGCTTTTAAAAATAAAAAATAAAAAAAACAAATACGAATTTTAATAATAATAACAATAATTGCATGGCGCGACAGTCCACAGAGGGGCCAGAGCCAACTACTCGTGTTGTGCGCGCGACTGTACTCTCACGAGTAGAAGAGGGACCTACAATTTTACCAAGTATACCGATTTTTTTTTTTTTTTTTTTGTAAATAAAACACTAATTATTAATGGGAAAATCAAAACATTTTATTCAAAGTATTGGCCATTCTTTTCTACACATTTTGACCACCTTTCTGGCAATTTGTGAATACCACGCCAATAAAATTGTACGTCTTTTAAAGCAAACCAATCAGACATCCAATTTTCGACCTCCACGTAGGAATCAAAGTGCTGCTCAGCCAATGCGTGTCCCATCGATGGAAACAAATGGTAGTCGGAAGGAGCCAAATTTGGTGAATATGGCGTGTGGGGTAGCTGCAACCAGCCAAGTGTTTTGATTGCCTGAACCCGTTTTGCTTTGTGTGCAGGTGCATTGTCATGGAGCAAAATTACCTTGCCGTGTCTTCTGGCCCATTCTGGTCTTTTTTCGATCAATGCATGGTTAAAATTGATCATTTGTTGTCGGTAGTGATCAGTATTAACGGTTTCAACAGGTTTTAGGAGCTCGTGGTACAGCACACCTTTCTGGTCCCACCAAACACACAGCATTGTCTTCTTGCCGAATCGATCTGGTTTTGCAGTCGATGTTGATGGTTGTCCCAGATTAACCCACGATTTTTCCGTTTAGGATTCCTAAAATAAATCCATTTTTCATCGCCAGTAACAATCCGATGCAAAACCGATTTTCTATCGTGTCTTTGAAGCAAAATTTCACAAGTGTTTTTTCGGTTTTCCATCTGTCTTTCATTCAATTCATGTGGCACCCGTTCTCCACACTTTTGGATCTTTCTTATAGCTTTTAAACGGTCAGAAATTGTTTGTTGTGCACATTTAACATTGCTGCCATTTGCTTTTGACTCAAAGTGTCATCTCCATCCAATATCGTTTGCAATTCGGCGTCTTCAAACTTTTTTGGTGGTCTTCCACGTTCTTCATTTCTCACATCAAAATCATTATTTCTGAACCATTGAAACCATCTTTTGCATGCTGCTTCTGAAAGAGCACGATCACCATATGCCTCGACAAGCATTCGATGCGTCTCTGCAGCACTTTTCTTCAAATGAAAACAAAAAATTAATGCTTTCCGCAAATCATCACTTTCTGGTACAAAATTCGACATTTTTAACACGATGAAAAAATATGAAGATATCTGTTGAATGACTTGATGTATAATAAATATTTTTCACAGATGTCATAGCAAACAAACAAAAAAATAAAAAAGGGCTCGTTCACAACAAATGTTCCCTATCGAGACATTTGTATCTTTAACTCACTTAATACCGGCACACCTGTCGACTCCGAAGGGCGAAGTTTGAGAAGCTTTTTCTTAGACAATTATTACTCATTAAATTTTGTCAGCAGCTCGAAAGATGTGGTGCCGTGAAAAATTCGAGGTGTTCAGACGGGAATCGAACCCGGAGCTTAAGTGTGTGAGTTTCCCACCCTACCTACTACGCCACTGCAGTCACAAATTTCTTTTAGCGAATGAAAATTGTTTGCTGATTCACTTCAAACGATTCTTGGAGTTCACTTTGCGTTTGGCACGGATTGAGACAGTAAAGCCTTCAATTCTTCATCTTTACACGTTTTGGGCTGGCCATGATGCTCCTTGTCTTCGATGCTAAAGTCATCACTTTTGAAGCGACGAAATCACTCTCTGCATGATCTATTGGTTGGAACAGATTCACCTCAAACACCTACAAGTATTCGATGGGCTTCAGATGCATTCTTTTCTCATTAATAGAGAAAATTAAAACTTCCCGCAAATGCTGTTTAATGAAGACAAATCGGGACATTTCTAAAAAAAAAACAAAACAGGAAACTAAAACAGACGATGATGCGTAGTAATTGTTGTAAATAAAAGTCACACATTTCCAATGGAGTACATATGCATTTTAATATTTGTTCTGCGCATTTGTCAAGAATTTAAGAAAGTAGAAGCATATTAATGTTTCATCTTCCGAAACTTACGAATCACTGATTTTTTGAATCAATAATTTCGAACCATAACAAGTATTTAACAAGTCTTAATAAAGATTTCCGTCTGCAAGGTCAATAGAACCAACGCACTTTGCACTGCGTATCTTTTTTCCCTCCAAACTTTGGTAAGGCCCTATCAAATAAGTTGCTAACGGGTTTCAATGCTGTATTTGTTGAAAGGAAGGGTTGGCGACACAGTCGAATGGGTCGCTTTTACACTGATTTAACGTACTTTTCACTGTCCTTGTTTCAAATTTCATGCACTTGTGAAAGAAATATTCCGTGTGACCCCCCTGCCATAGACACCAATCACCTTTCTCTGCGAAGTATGAAACTTTTTCTATTCCCCCAGTGTCTCATTTTCTGTCACATTGTATTGCCCTTCCGAATGCGAATACGTGGTATAGGCTTACCCCGTTCCTTCGAAGGGCCTTCAACTGTCCCCATTGAATTTATATCGGCTCATCAAATATGCAATTATTTCATTCCGATACAATCCGATCCGTTGACATTATGACAACCCCGCTTGTATAATCAATAAGCGATTTCGCGAATGTAGGTCACATCACACACAAGTTTGAAGCCCGGGTTCGGGACACAAACTGTGCTACCCATCGCCAGTGCAATCGTATCGGCGTGGTATTTATCGCCGACAGCTTCTAACGTTCTCACATTCAGGCAGAAGTGAAGACATTTGAGGAATGTCGACCGCGAACACACCATTGCGACACAAATTCGTCAACACAATTGCTTGTGCTATTCACTGTTTCAGCGGGGAGACCGGTCGTCGAAACTTTATTTTCGTGTCATTGCTTTAAACTTTCTTTATTTCAAATTAGATTCGGTCGATGGCATCGCCCGCGCCGAGGCCAACCTACCAGCCACCGTCACAACAAATGCGACCTCAGATGGGGCCACCTGGTGGGGGTCCTCCCTCACAACAGAGGCCGCCCGGTCCCGGAATGAACAGTCAGCAAAGACCAATGGCACCGCCTCTGCGAAGAGTCGATAGCAAGGGAAATCCGATTGTTAGTCCTGGACAGCAGCCAAGACCGCAGCAGCAACAGAATCAACCAATGCGGCCACCACCCAGTGGCGGAGGCAGTGGGGGAGGGTCCATGAGCCCGCCGGGTCAGAATGCTCCTAGGCCGCAAGGCAACTTTCAATGGGCTGGAGCCGGTGGCCAACAAACCCGCCCGCCCAGCTCATTCGGGAACCCGCCACCCAATCAAGGAGGGCGTCCGTTCCCGAGACCACCTGCTGGGACTGCTGGTCAACCTCAATTCCGACCGCCGTATCCGCAGCAAAATATACCACATCCACCACAGCAGCAGCAGCAACAGCAACATCTAAGCCCCCAGCAGCCGCATCCACCTCAGCAAAGGACCCTCGCACCACAATCACACCCGAGTAATCCGACCACGAAGTCAAACAGTCAAGAGGACGACGACAGCGACGTGGTTTTCGGCCAGGCAGTCACCCCACTCAAAATGCCCAACCAAGCGCAGCGCAACGACCACTTGCAACAAGAATTTAAAACTACCCCCAACGCCGCACAAGAGAACCACGTCACCCCCACACGTAGCACCACATTCGCCGCAGAGCTGAACGGAAAGGAGCACCTTCGGGACATCGAAGAGGAGAATCCTCCCCGCACAGCGTACGAAGCAGAGCACGCCCCAAACGATGACAAACAAAAGTCGAATGAGCTCATGTTCGGTCCCCCCGAACCCAGTCACCATTCGACCAAGTTGACGAATTTCCAGAAAATTAGTGGCGACCTTTCCGACAATCCAAGAAAGCCGGACAAGCCCGCGAAAGCCGAGAAGCCACCGAAACCGTACAAACCGGAAGAGCCCACCACCAGTAAGGACTTGAAATGTTTCATTTTCAGGCAGAAGCCCTATGAAGTTGTCTGAGCCACACTATCACCCACCCTTGCTTTGAATGACGCATGCATCCACTTTACACTCGTTCTTCTTTTTTTTCATTTCAGAGGGGGACAATGACAGCGGCGTCGATGAGTCTACACAGGAGAAGGTACGTACAACTGCCCACGAACCTTAGTCGCTAAGTGTGTTTTAAAATTCATGAGCAGGCAGCGGTTGTGGACTGTATTATTTGGCGTGTCGCATCGGGGCTATTATTAGGACTGCCAGGCACTGGACGGGGCCGTCCATTATTTATAACCGCGGTTCTATTTTCGAAAATTTCCTTTACTTTTACGTATCACTGTTATTAGAAATAAAATTCTTGCGGGCTATTCAGACAGTAGGGTGTGACAAAGGGCAATCAAATTCTTGCTGTTTTCGACGGTGATTCCTGAAATAAAGGTCTGTCTGTCTAAAAATAATACTCGAAAGGTGCTGCTTTTCAAAAGGAAGCAATGAATATTCCTTAGGAATCATTAAGCACTCTAATGAACAAGAGAAGTTCACGCAATGACCACTACTCGTATCTGTGAAGAATGGCGTTTGTGACCAATGAAGTCCTACAGAGTTTTTCAAAAGGAAGACTGCTTTTTATAGTACGCAATGTTTAAGAAGTTTGTTCGACATTTTTACTCATATTTATTAAGCTAATTTTCATGGGGCAGTAAGCATTTGAGCAGGTTGTGCAACTTTTTCAAGTTAACTTCTATCGCAACATTAGGAGTTTTAAGATAATTTTTTTGATGCTATCATTTACCTGGAACATCAGCACATACATAGTAAATAAAGTTGAATTCAAATATTCGCTAAACCATGTCCCAATGCCAGTGATACCAAAAATTTCGCGCAGTGAAGAAAATATCGCCGCCGATTGAGCTTCCGTTCAAGAAGACCCAAATCAAGCATTCACACGACGTTCTAAACAATTGAGCACCCTTGTGTCATCGTTGTTTCGAATTTGTGGAAAAATTTTGCCCCACATCCGCGGAAGATCAAGTTGATAAAAAAAACCATTCTAAGCGTCGCCAGTTCGTAAATATGTGGTTTCATCAAGAGGCTGAAAAACAGCTTGGAATTGGGGCAGATTTTCATAAAAATTTATACTCAGCTCATTTCTGACTGAATGGGTTTAGCAACAGAAATAGGTTTGTGGCTGTGCTTATGCTAGGAGGAAGATGCACGTGGACAAGTCCCAAGTTTTTGTCATTTCGCCTGTTCAATGCTCTTTGCACGGTTTTGGACTTCCGTTGAAACAAATGGAGAAGTTTTTGTATCTCAGGGTCTGCTTCACAAGTGTTACATTCCAACACAATGCTGAACTTTCTTGAGGTTTGTTTGCTTGACTGGATTAATTTTGTAATAGCTTTGATCATTTCTAATGAAAGGTCGAGCTTGTGTGAAGCCAAGTTGTCGGATCTAAATTCAGTGTTTGTTCCAGCTCTTACCCATATTTATATTGAATGGCGCCACAGTCCACAGGGGACAGGGCATAACTTGCTTATCAACAACATCACATTATCAATAACAACTTATCAACAACAACATGTTGTGCCTACAGTTCTATGCTGATTCCGAACGGTGAAGTTTGAGAAACTTTTTCTTCGACATTTTCATACTCTTTGAGAATTATGAACAACTCGAAAGAAGTGGTGCCGTGAAAAATGCGAGTCGTTCAGTCCAGGAACCTTCGGCGTGTTAATGTGGCACACTCCCTACTTGACCACGGAGGCCAAAAGATTTTTTTTTGCCCTAGGGACTGAGGAAAACCATAATGGGACCCGTAACAGATCCTCTTTGTACCGAGTTTTTCGCGCCCAAACTTAAAACTCCTCGAGCGCGTTCCCTGGCCACCATCTACTCCGGAAATAATAATAATTGTGGGCGCTACAGTCCAAAGGGGGGCCAGAGCCTAGCTTGCTCATCAACTTCTCTCACGAGTAAAAGGGACCCACAATCTTTTGCCGACTCCGAACGCCGAAATTTGAGGAGCTTTCTTAGACAGTTATTACTCTTTGAGTGTTGTCAGCTGCTCGGAAGAGGTGGTGCCGTGAAAAATTCGAAAAAATGGTGTTGAGTTGGGAATTGAAGCTAGACCCTTCGGCGTGTGAGTGTCGCACTTTACCCACACATGATTCAAAATCACATCCGTATCACTATTTACAGTGTCAACGGAATCACTGATGGAGAAAACACTATCTTGGATGGCGGCTAACAGACCCAGACTTTTAGGGAACCTGACTGGTAGTGACAGCTTGATCAGAGGCTATATTCTGGTGCCAGGGGCCCCTGGAACTTCGGTTCCAGCCTGACCATGCGGCAGGCCTCCTTATGGGAGTATCTTGATTGCTGTGGCTTACCACCTAACATCGCGGGTTGAGTCGAGGATAGTGTACTGTGCTGACTTGTCAAGTTCATTATTTAAGCACAACTAGGTAAGACGGTTAGGGGACTATCCCTCCTCAGTGTGGAGTTGCATTCTCAACCGATCGCTGCGACCCAGAGAGCGGAAGAGGTTTAAAAAGGCTTCGCATCAAACCAAGGTGGGGTGATTGCCCCTCAAGCATGATCTCAGTTTGGTACTTGGGTAACTAAGGCGTTTAGACTTGCGTTACTTACGACTTTTGGGAAAAAGGTTCCCAGTGATATAAGCCGTAAAGGCAGGTGGTCATGTAAAACCAAATCCCACTCTACCCACTACGCTACGGCGGCCACACACTCCGGAAATGTCTTGGTTTTTTTGACGAACACAAGCTGCTAGGATGAAATGTTTTCTTTGTAGGAGTTATTCACCACATACGAGTCGAAGCACTTTTGCCACTCTGATTGAGGTATCTCCAAAACATGCATTCTGAACGCATCAACCGCTTCTTCAGGTGTCGAAAAACGTTAACCTCTCATTTTATTTTTTACGTACTGGAATTAAAAGAAGTCATTTTGTGCCAAGTCAGGACTATATGGCGGATGACTCATCAAATCGATGTTTTGAGTGCTCAGTGCCCGTTTGTGAGAGCTTGCATTGACATGGTATAGAGTGGTCCACCTTCGGCGATTAGTTTTCTGCTTTATTGGAAGACAAATGGCAAGTGGTTGTGTACCACTCAGGATTGACTGTTGTGCGTTGTTCTAGTGGTACGGTTGCGACATATCTAGTTTTTTCGAAAAAACAGGCGACCATCTGCTTGGAAGTTCTTCGTGCGCGAGGAACTTTTTTTAGATTTGGCTCAATTTGAAACACCCATACAGTCGACTGCTGTTTATTTTCGGACTCATACGCGTAGGTCCACGATTCATCACCTGTTTCGAAGCACTGCGATCGTATTTTTGGAGCATTTCTTTCTACCAATCGACACGAGGCCTTTTTTTTTAAGATTGACAAATTGTGTGGATCCAACGCGAACAAAGTTTGTTGACGGTCAAATGTTCATGTAATATTGAATATATCCTGCTCCCACTAATGCCTAAGGTTGTCTCAATCTCATGATAGGCCACATGACGATCTTGCAATATCAGTTGGAGCACAGCATCAATGTTTTCCGGAATAACAACTGATTTTGGACGACCTTCTATGATGAACTATGACCTCGGTTGGATTCACCATACCATCGATAAACACTGGTCCTTGATGGAGCTTCATCGCCAAACATTGAATTAAGTTCATCGATGCACTGTTGTCGAGTTAATCCACGTCGAAAGTTATAAATAATAATCACACGAAAATCTTCACGATTTAATTTCACTTTTTGGGCGAGATGAATCTTTTAAGTTACTGTAAACAACACAAATAGCGCTCGTATGTCAAAACGTTCTGAGTACGTATAACCTCAAAAATGTCAGACTTTACAATAGAGCTGGCAGTTGCCAGATTGCAACACTAGGATTGCTCAATCCCGAAAAAATAAATAAAAGGCAACCTATGTACGCACGTCGCGATGGTGCGAAGACTGCTCCCGCTGCTCAATGAAGTGCAGCTACTACAACCGGAAGAAACTATTTTTCATTGTTTTGTCGTTATGGTACGAATGTCTCCTTCATTACGACTTTCGAGTGCCTGAGATGCAATTCATCAGGTAGATGATCGCTCGCCAGAACCAGGCCGAGGTGGTTTGATAAAGTCCATAAAGTTTCCTGGTTGCGCTTGAGATCAGTTAAGGTTGATGACCAAGGACTGAGCTACCTGGAAGACTCTCCTGCCCACTCGCTTCCACGACTCCCTTGACGAAGCATTCGAGTTAAAAGAGATTTGTGCCTCGCGAGGCACAGCCTGTAAAAATCACTGGTGTCAATTACATTCAAGAGGAGTCATTAAGCCACATTTTCTTTTTGATGATGAAAATAACTGCGATACAGTGAAAAGTGATTTTTATCGAACCATGATAAGACATCCTTTTTGGCCGGTATATGGTTCCAATTGGACGATGCCAACAGCGACACAGCATGTGCCGCAAATGATTGACTGATGAATAAGTTTGTCGAATACGTTATTTTAAGAAATCGACCTATCACCTCGTTCATGTGTTCATTTAGATTTTTTTTGTTGGAATGGTGTGGAATTGTTTGTCAATTAAGGTGGATATATATATATTGAACGTGTAACAAGTCAAAATTTGGCCAACTGAGGGGAAGAAATGGTTGAAAATTGGATTCAACAAGTCCACTTCTTTAAACGTGCAATTCAAAAGCAGACATAATTGTCACTAAATATTAATCACCACACAAGTTTGGTGAAAAAAAATATATTTTTTTTTTAAATTCGCAGAATTTCGAAATTTATGAAATTTACTGAATTTAATTATTAAAAACAAACGTCTAGTTTATTCAGTGTAGGATTAAAATTTTATTTGATCCTGGGATCAGATGGTTTAATAATTTTTCAAAAAAAAAAAAAAATAAAACTTTTGAATACCAAATCTATTTGTGGCCGCCGTGGCGTAGTGGGTAGAGTGCGACGCTCACACGCCGAAGGGTCTACTTTCGATTCCCGGCTGAACACCTCGAATTTTTCACGGCACCACCTTTCTCGAGCTGCTGACAACACTCAAAGAGTAATTACTGTCTAAGAAAGTTTCTTAAACATCGCTGTTCGGAGTTAGCAAAAAACTATAGGTCCCTTCTACTCGTGAGAGGACAGTAGCGCGCACAACATGAGTAATTGATTAGCAAGCTAGGCCCTGGTTCCCCTGTGGACTGTCGCGCCAACAATTATTATTATTCAAAAGTTTTGTTTTTCCTTGCTTAGCAATTTATCAATTCAGAATTTGGTTTGCACCTATTCCATTATTCTTTTTTTTTCTGGTGTAACTTTAAAGTAGCAAATGATTTTGAATCGTAATTTCCCAAAAAAAAACTCTTTTGACAAAACGCATCTACACCGGTAGAGCGTAACTTAAACTGTACTAAACTAAAATGTGTGGATGTAATGCATACAATAGTAGGAGTATATTCCAATGCCATTATTGCAATGGGAACACACATTTCACATTTCATTGACTACAATTATGTAATTCAAATTTAAATTTCATTTTCAAAACGTTTAAGTCAAGTTTGGAAGAGAAGAAAATTGGTGAAAATACATTTCTTCTCTTTAATCACATCAGTTGATTGCGTTTGCGCGCCATATGACGACACTTATGGTTTGAAGTCAAACACGGAATTAATATCTCCCTAGACTACGGAAACATGTGTATTCACTGGGCGCTGTCTAAGGAGTAATAATGGACGAAATTTAGATGTATTACTTTTTGGGCAATTGCCACAGTAAGAAAACTTCTTCTTCTTGTGGCGCTACAGCCCGGGGTGAACCCGGACCTCAACGAACATACCTCTCCAACCAACACGATCGTTTGCCATCTGCCACCAGTTGCGCACTCCAATTTGGTTGAGGTCCTTCTCCACTTGTGTGCGCCACCTTAGCCTAGGCCATTCCTCTGTTATCCCAATGGCTCTGATTCGAAGACTTTTCGGGCCGGTGTAGTGGTGTTCATACGCTCTACCTGGCCTAGCCATCTTGAGCGTTGTATCCGAAGACTTAAAAAACTGGACCAGGCGCATGTCGCTTTACAGCCAATAGAGTTCGTAGATTGTCAATAGAGTCCTGATCCAGTGGACTGAGGTTACAGTTACAGTCAAAATATGAACCCGGACATTAACAAAGGCTGATGGTTTAGGACAGCAGGTTCGACCTTTCCGATCGGACAACTAATAAATCCATAAAAGTTTGACTCATTTAAATCAAGGAGAAAACGTTACCAAGGGGATAGTCAGATGTGGTGGATACAAGAGATGTGTGGTATACACATCTAACTGTCATCTTCAAGAATACTGTTTTTAGGACAAATGTACAGAGTGACATAAAGCCAAATAGTTCCCCGTAAACTCTTTTTCTTCTTCTTGTGGCGCTACAGTCCGGGGTGGACCTGGGCCTCAACCAACATGCCTCTCCAGCCAGCACGATCTCTCGCCAGCTGTCTCCAGTTGCGCACTCCAATTTGGTTGTTGGTCCTTCTCCACTTATGTGCGCCACTTTAGTCTAGGCCGTCCTCTGTTGCGTTGTCCCAATGGCTCAGATTCAAAGACTTTTCGGGTGTCCATACGTTCTACATGGCCTAGACATCTTAAGCGTTTTATCCTTGGACGCTTGACCAGGCGCATATCGTTGTACAGCCCATGGAGTTCGTCGTTAAATCTTCTCCTACAGATGCCATCAACGCAAACAGGACTAAAAATCGCACGCAGAACTTTTCTCTCGAAAAGACTAAGAGCTTCCTCATCCGCCTTTGCTAACGCACAAGATTCCGCGCCATAAAGTAGAACTGGGATGATCAAGTTGTTATATAAAGCGAGCTTAGTCCTTCGAGAGAGGGCAAATCACGCAAAACTTTTCTGTCGAAAAGACTAAGGGCTTCCTCATCCGCCTTTGCTAACGCACAAGATTCCGCGCCATAAAGTAGAACTGGGATGATCAAGTTGTTATATAAAGCGAGCTTAGTTCTTCGAGAGAGGGTTTAATTACTCAATTGCCTCTTGAGCTCAACGAAACAGCGATTGGCAAGAGTGATTTTGCGTTTGATTTTGGTACGGATGTTGTTGTCCCTATTTACCGCGAAGCCGAGGTAGACGAAGTCCTTGACTACCTCAAAATTTCTGCTGCCTAGTGTGACGCTCCGGCCGAGACGTCGATGTTGTGTGTCCTCCGTTGATGACAGCCCTCATTAACCAGCTGACCCATAATAGCCGCTTCATCTTCAATGCCAGCACACGCTTCATTCACGGCTCGCTGTGTTCGTTCAATCAGGTCAATGTCATCAGCGTAAGCTGGCAATGAAACTGACTTTCGGAAGATCGTGCCCCTGGTGTCGACCTTTACATACTTCGTTTTGGTTTTCCTTCGTAAGAAAATAGTCGGAAATATTTTTACATGTTCTGGATAAAAAAATGACTTCGTTTGTTGTGTTTTTCAAGCTAAATGTATTGAGAAAACGTTAAAACTGAGTTACGGAAAGTATTGTCCATCGAAAAGGACTACTTTCTACCATCTCTCTAAAAAAAAGGAGCCATCTCTGGCATCGATCCAGTCATTGAGCCGTTCTTCGCCTTCTTCAACGGACACAGAACTGATGATCCCCAAATAAGTTTGCATCTTTCAGAAAAGCTAGAAAGCATACTCCGGGTGAAATAAGACCTTTCATTTCTTCGTGTCAAGGTTGTTTCTGAGCGCTACAGCCACTTAGAACTGAGCGTTTTCATACTGCAATACCACTTTGTTGTGCCTTTTGGCCACATCTAGCCGCCTTTGACGCAATACACGGCTCAAACGCATTAGTTGTAGGCGATAACATTTCCCATCATTGGTTTTGGCTGAGTTAAGCAGCTTGTAGTACACTACACCCGTTTGGTCTCCTCATGAGCATGACCTTTGAACCGTGGATAGTTTTCTTTGGTGTCGATGAAAGCGATGATAGAACGGATTCACCACGCTTTGCAGAGCATTTTTCTCTCTCAGGTTATTGTAGTGTATCAACTGTTCACCTCCAATCACGATTCGGTGCAAATATCCTTTTCTTTCCTGTCTTGCGAGAAGCAGAACCTTTTCGATATCTCTTATCGTTAACTCGAACGCAACAACACAAATTTCGCTCACCGGACGGAATAGCATTTTGTTTTTAAGTCCCTCCCAGCTCAACACCAATTTTTCGAAAATTTCACGGCACCACCTCTTTCAAGCTGCTGACAACACTCAAAGAGTAATAACTGTCTAAGAAAGCTTCTCAAATTTCACCGTTCGGAGTCGGCAAAAAACTGTAGGTCCCTTCTACTCTGTGAGAGAACAGTAGCGCGCACAACGCGAGTAGTTGATGAGCAAGCTAGGCTCTGGTCCCCCTTTGGACTGTAGCGTTAACAATTATTAAGTCCCTCCCAACGTGCTATTTCATTTTGCCTTAGGTACAGAGCTTATTCGCTTTAGCTGCACATTTCTTTCAATTACAAAGTAAATCAAAACTTTCCGCGAATGCTGTCATTCTCAATGAGGCAAAAATAGCTGTTAGCTAGCTAAAATAGACTCTGATGCTCACTTATTACTGCTGACAAAAATCACTTCTTTCCAATGAGATAGGTAATGGCTTCCATGATCAGCCACATTATGCAGGTGGTGCCATCATTTGAAAACAAACAAAATTACCTTAAGTATCTTAACAACAATTTAGACGGATAAAGTGACGTTTGTTTGAAAAAATTCCTCAAGAAGGCAATCAACAGTGTGAAAGAAATTCATTGCTTACTTTTGGTTCCAGAAATTTCACACTTCCTACAGAAGTGGCATCAAAGCTGTCATTTAGCTGCGTTTTCAACCTTGTCTAACATAACATCAAAATAATCATATATTAATTTGATCGATCCTTCTAAGTGCGTGTCCGGTGACATTTCCCTTTAATTTATGCCAAAACCAATGACTGAGTGAGCCTCCATTCGACCTTGTCGCGTTCTCAGTCTGTTGCCACTTTAATCGATTCCATCACTCATGGCCCCGAAGGCATTGCCCAATCGAATGATTAGATCTGAATAGAGTTCTAAAAGAATGCAAGGACATTCACCCAACCGCACTACTAATTGCCGCCCCAATATATTTGCGCTCCAAATGATACAAAACGCACGCCGTATACTTACATTTATCTTTATTTCAATCGCGCCACATACCTATTCTCACGTTTAAACCCATTGCCCCCGACTCGCCGAAAATAACAACAAAACATTCTCAAAAGAGAACAAGCCCGCCACACCAAAGCGACTTATAATCGACTTTTCCGACTCGAATATCCCTAATAAATTTCTGTTCTACCTCGTTTTGTGTCTCCCGCTCTGTAGTGGCGCCCTACCTTCATTCGGTCTCGAGAAGACGGGCGAGGTGACGCTGGGCAATTTCTCCATCGTGTATGGAGCGGTCTCACACACACACACACACGACCGCCACCCATTTCCATATCGGATAACTATGCCACGGTTGATGAGCCCCATAAGTTGAGTCGCATTCGATTGAACAAACAATCAGTTTTGCCACAGGCGACCAAAAAGATACTTGTTTCGAGATACTTAGTTGCAAAAGTAATTTTTCACAATATTCGTTGTTTTTCGCTGCCGTTGCCGCCACCGCTACCAGTGTCCCCAAAAATAGATCCTCCGACTGCGGCTAGAATCGATAAAACAAACATGTGCCATACAGACCATTAGTTAGTTTAGTGGAATAGTGAGACTCTAGTGCCATAAGCTGACGGTTGTGCATTTTTACTTTGTTGATATTCGCATCTCTCATTCGCCAACAGGAACGCAACGGTCCAACTTCGCCGAGTTCGCCCGCCAAGACACCAACTAAGCCACCGACAACAGGCATCTCTAGACCACCCAGTGCTACACCATCAAACAAGTCCAACAAGTCGAGGAGCACCTCTAGAAACAGACTCGCCCTCAAGACCCCAGAACCAGAGCCGTCAAAGAAAGGTAAGTGTCCTCGCCGAGACTGTGTGATTCGAGCCACGCATTCATTTCTTCCTTCCTCGCAGTTCCAATGAATAAGGTTCAGGTGGGAAACGCACCGTCGCCAAACTTGAAGGCGGTGCGCTCGAAAATCGGATCACTGGACAATGCCACATACAAACCGGGCGGAGGTAAGGTCAAGATTGAGAGCAAGAAGATCGAAATAAAGGCGGCCCCAAGGATCGAGGCAAAGAACGAAAAGTATACCCCGAAGGGTGGCGACAAAAAGGTAAACCAGTCAATCCTGACCAACCGCCTTCCCACTGCCTAGACCCCTTCTAGGACTCATATCATTTTTAGTTGATTTTGTTACTTTTGGTTTTGCAAAAGTCCAGTATTCTCATAAACTTGAAACTCAAAAGTATCTCTGCAATGTACAGTTGTGTATCTGCACATCTATAGATTGAAACAAAAACAAATAAAAAACAAAAAACTTATTTCACGGTTCATTTGAACAAATTCGAACGAAACCTAGATGTTCGCTGTGTAAACGTAGAGCAAAGTAAACCGATAACTGAGAATAATTATGTAGACACAACCAAACAGTTGCTTAATACATCTAGTAGATACTTTAGAATTTTTCACGTGTAATTGAACACGACAATTGTGATTGGCAATTTTAGTGCCAACACATTCCACCGAAAACACACCCACTCACACATAGACACGCACATAATATACAACTTTTCCATTTCAAATGTAATAATTGTAGATAGTTTCAACGAAACTCCAATGGAATGCTAAATCGAAAATCGGATCTCTAGAGAACGCCAATCACAAGCCGGGTGGCGGTGATAAGAAAATCGACACAATTAAGACGGACTTCAAGGACAAGGCCAAACCAAAGGTTGGCTCAAAGGATAATGTTAAACATGCCCCTGGGGGTGGTGATATTAAGGTAAGCGTTTGTCATTCATCTGCCTGAGGTTTATCTTTCTGAGATGAGTAAAAACAAAAAATGTGCGATTGAGTAAACACTGAAAAATTGGCAGAAATGAAATGTAGACGTTTTAAGGTGAAATCAGGAAAAATAGAGTTTATTTACTTGAGTTTACTGTAAAAAGCATGAATTGCGGTTCTCGTTTAGTGCATTCTATCTTGAGCATGCCCACTGGATGTGCATGAATAACTTTCTGGCATGGTCTTGCATCTGATGTCTTTGGTTTTGTTTTAATCACTTCACAGTTCCCGAAAATTAAATCTCCTGACTGGGTTGTTTTACTTAGTGGTTCCCCAATTTAAGAGTGATCTGAAATTTATGAAATTCCCTTTGATTGAGTGATTTGAACTTAACCCTTAACTAAACAATTGTCATAATTTTGTTTTTCCCCGAAACTGTTGTACATATTGTGTTGCCGAACACAAGTATCCTCAAATTTATACAATTTTTGATTACTAGAAATGACATTTTCTGTTTAAATATTTAGAATTTATAAAATTTCTGACGGAGTTTTGGCAACATAGATGTAAATTACAGAACTGAATGATTTCCGTTACGAACAGAAAAAAATTCTTTCCCAAATTTTAGAACATACACATAGTCAAAAAAGTTTCCGTGCACCGTTTACCGAAAACTTTGAAGAAAACTTGTCTTGAACTCTAACAGAAAATAAGTGTACTACACTATGCGTCAACTGAATAACGTCAATTTTTTCACAACATAATAGTAATAATTGTTGGCGCGACAGTCCACAGTGGGACCAGACATAGGTTGCTCATCAACTATTCGTGTTGTGCGCGAACGGTGAAATTTAAGCATCTTTTTCTTAGACAATTATTACTCTTTGAGTGTTGTCAGCAGCTCGAAAGAGGTTGTGCCGTGAAAAAATTCGAGGTGTTCAGCCAGGAATCGAACCTAGACCATTCGTCGTCTGAGTGTCGCACTCTACCCACCACGCCACGGCGGCCAATTTTTTTACAACGTGTATGAAAAATCTTGAAGCAAGCTTTTTCCACACAATGTGATACGCCACAATGCTCGCAGATCCATATTATTCCATTATGGCATTGACGGCAACGCAATGGCTTTTGAATTCTTTTTGGGAAACGATTTCCAGCAGACGACGCAATGGAAAATATTGCAGATCGCTTGGTTAGTGTTGAAGTCTGCGTATAATTTAATGTAATTTCGTAGGTAGTGGCGATTCATCGCACAATTGATGAAAATGTAGTCAATATTACAATTGTTGGATGTTTTATACAATTTCCAAGCGTTGACCACAACAGAGAACGTCATTGCTGTAAAAAGTGGCCAAAACCACTTGTTTCCACTAATTTTTATTCTGTAATTATTGAGTGCTTCATCGTACAGGTCAACGCTTCCCATTCCTAAGTTGTACCCGGCGATTACGCGAGTTGCTTTTTATATTTTGGGATTAGAGAAGAAAAACAAATATTAATCGTCGAAAATACCTTTATTGTTTTTCAAAATATTCCCCATTAAGATCTATACACTTTTGCATGCGTTTGAACCAATGATCGCAGCACTTTTGCCACTCTGATTAAGGTATCTCCAAAACATGCGTTCTGAACACATCAACGGCTTCTTCAGGTGTCGAAAAACGTTGACCTCTCATTTTATTTTCTACGTACGGGTATAAAAAGAAGTCATTCGGTGCCAAGTCAGGACTATACAGCGGATGACTCAATCGATGTTTTGAGTGCTCAAAAATGCAGTTGATTGAGCCGATGTGTGAGAGCTTGCATTGTCATGGTGAAGAGTGGTCCGCCTTCGGCGGTTGGTTTTCCTGATTTCTTGGAAGACAACTGGCAAACAAATGGTCGTGTACCACTCAGAATTGACTGTTCTGCGTTGTTCTAGTGGTACGGTTGCGACATGTCCAGTTTTTCTGAAAAAACAGGCAACCATTTGCTTGGAAGTGCTTTGTGCGCGAGCAACTTTTGTTGGATTTGGCTCAATTTGAAACACCCATACAGTCGACTGCTGTTTAGTTTCGAGCTCATACGCGTAAATCCACGATTCATGTCATAGACGTGTTTCGAAGCACCGCGATCGTAGTTTTGGAGCATTTCTTTCGACCAATCGACACGAGCCTTATTTTGAGCGATTGACAAATCGTGTGGGATCCATCGCTAACAAATTTTTTTGACGGTCAAATGTTAATGCAATATTTAATGTATGCTGGTCCCACTAATGGCTAAGGTTGTCTCAACCTTACGATAGGTCACATGACGGTCTTGCAATATCAGTTGGCGCATAGCATTAATGGTTTCCGGAACAACTGGTTTTGGACGGCCTTCGCGAAATTCGTCTTGGAGTGAACTACGACCTCGGTTGAATTATCCATACCATCGATAAACACTGTTCCTTGATGGAGCTTCATCGCCAAACATTGAATTAAGTTCATCGATGCACTGTTGTCGAGTTTATCCACGTCGAAAGTTGTAAAAAATAATCGCACGAAAATTTTCACGATTTAATTCCATTTTTTGGGCGAGATGAATCTTTTAAGTTACTGTAAACAACACAAATATCGCTCGTATGTCAAAACGTTTTGAGTACGTATAACTTCAAAAATGTCAAACTTTACAATAGAACCGGCAGTTGCCAGATTGCAACACTGGGGTTGCCCAATCTCGAAATATAAAAGGCAACCTTCGTACTTTTGGTTGTTCGACACTTATATTTGCCTTTGCTGTCGAACACCATCGATTGACAGAGTGCATCGGCTCAATACTCTCAAAATTTGATCCAACGGTTACTGCGCTGTTATCATTCCACTTTACAAAAAGTATATAATTTACTGTTTCGTATCGTGATCATAGAAGCCTCTTTCCCCTTTTCTGAAGGCTGCGTTTGACTTCAATGGACATTTCTTTAGCTTGATTCACTTACAGTCCACAGTTGCTCGAAATTATTTTTGTCTTAGCCCGACCAGCAAATCATATGACTTAAAAAATCATCAAAGAAAATAATGTGGTCAGAAGGATTGAGCACTTCGTCCAAAAAATCAAAAATTACTCTGGATCCAAGAGAAATTGTTTTTTTTCCGCAATGACGCCTGTTGCACCACAATACGTACGTAAAAAATAAAATGAGAGGTCAAAGTTTTTCGACACCTGAAGAAGGCGTTGATGCGTTCAGAATGCATGTTTTGGAGATACCTCAATCAGAGTGGCAAAAGTGCTTCGACAAGTGGTTCGAACTCATGCAAAAGTGTATAGATCTTAATGGAGAATATTTTGAAAAACAATAGAGCTATTTTCGACGATTAATATTTGTTTTTCTTCTCTAATCCCGACATATAAAAGGAAAGTCTCGTAGAAATCAAACTGGTACAAGAACATCCAATTGTTAAAACCAAATCTTACAGGTTTACTTGTAATGAACTGCTTTGTAGAGTGGCTGCCAAGGTATCGTACCATTGACACGTCAATTGAAAGTTTTTCACGCATATACCCGAATTGGCAGAATTTCTCAGATAATAGTTTTCCCAAGAGCTCAATTTTAGCCATTTCGTCGGGGCGTATTGTTAGCAAGGTTTGACAAGCAAGTAAAATCGTCTTTTTGCTAATACTCTTTCTCTCACTTGGCATAGATTGGTAGCCAGTATACAGTAGAACACCTAAAAATGTTCGTTGAATGAAAAATTGTGCATATTGCGGTAGGGTGTGACACTCACACGCCGAAGGTCTAGGTTCAATTCAACACCTCAAATTTTCCACGCCACCACCTCTTACGAGCTGCTGACAACACTAAAAGAGTAGTAACTGTCTAAGAAAAACCTTTTCAAACTTTGCCGTTCGGAGTCGGCAAAAAACCTGTAGATCTCTTCTATTCGTGAGAGAACAGTAGCGCGCACAACACGAGTAGCTGATGAGGAAGCTAGGCCCTGGTCCCCATGTGGACTGTAGCGCCACCCAATTATTATTACTTCTATGCAGTTATCTCAGGCAATGATCGATCTTATAACAATATTTAAAATTAATCGAAAATTTTGAAATTTGTATAAATGACGAGGGATATAACACATATCTGTCTTGTGTTGCCAAAAGAGTATTTCTCTTAATGGAAATCATATTTTTAATGTTTATTTGCTATAAGGAAACTTTTTTGACTATGTGCATTATAAATGGTGTATAGGTGGGTATGGAAACTTTAACAATATTTGTTGTTTTCATCTAGACTCCAGTTTTCCATAATTGGTAACATTGAATAACGATGTAATGAAAGGGGAAATTGAACTGGAAATAGCATCATATAAATCCGAAAGTGGGTTCATGGGTGAACAGGTGGACGTCCGGAGTAAATTGTTGAAGGGGACGATAAAGCTGTCTAATTCATTAAAGCATTTTGTGTTGAAAAATTGAAGCAACAGCGATACAAACACGACATTTCTTCAAAGTAATAGCAATTCAATGAAAATGCAAGTTTTTACGTTCGCAAGTTTCTACTGTTTCAAAAATTTATTGGGAGTTATTCGGTTAATTTTTTCCTATTCAATAAAAAACATCCAATTTCCAATTTCTTATCTTAAACCTTTTTGGTCTGGCCGAAACGCACTTTGTTTTCGACGCGAACATCACCACTTTTGAGGCATCAAAACCACTCTTTTTTCATGATATTTCATTTGTAGCAGATTCAGCATAAATTCTTGAAGCATTCGGCAGGCTTCATCTGCATTTTTCCTCTCATTAAAAAAAGGAATCAAAACTTGTCTTAAATGCTTTTTATTGAAGACAAATGCGGACATTTTCAAGGAGTCAAAAAACTGTTCTGTTGTCGTAAACAAACGCAGAATCGTACTAGATATTTCTGAAGATTGTCATATCTGTCACATTGAAGTAGGAAATCGCTTTCGAAATCAACAGGCAGCTCCATCTTCGGATTAGTTTGCACCTCCAATAGCAAGAAATAATGTTTCATTAATTTTCGGTGTTTTTATAAGCCGCAACTTTCTGCCTTAGGAGACCAGACAACAGAAAATACGAGGAGGCAGAGCATGTTACTGTCCCATTAGGCACAGACCCCAAGGGTCAGTTTACGCATAGCAACTTCTTTAGGAGCTGCAGAAATAAGGAAAAAGTAGAATTCATCTTTCATATCCTCTGTGATTGTTTAATTTAATTAGAAAGATCTATTTTATTGGTTGACAACCTTATCAAGCGATATAAACGCGGGACGGGCTAAACATCAAAGTCTTAACTGTTTTAAGGGGCATCAAGGGAACTATCCGGGTGATATCTCAATGGGCCAAAAAATCGCTTCAGTGTGGTTTCCTACAGGCAACCAACCACAGTAATAAAATCTAAAATTTGCCTTCATTAAAACTACGCTTCCTAATTTAGTATTTAGTATTGCGAGGGTTGCGTTTTATATTTCGGGATTAGAGAAAAAAAACAAATATAAATCATCGAAAATAGCTTTATTGTTTTTCGAAATATTCCCCATTAAGATCTATACACTTTTGCATGCGTTTGAACCAATTGTCGAAGCACTTTTACCACTCTGATTGAGGTATCTCCAACACATGCATTCTGAACGCATCAACCGCTTCTTCTGGTGTCGAAAAACGTTAACCTCTTATTTTCTTTTTACGTACGTGAATAAAAAGAAGTCATTCTGTGCCAAGTCAGGACTATACGGCGGATGACTCATCAAATCGATGGTTTGAGTGCTCGAAAATGCCAATGTTTGAGCCGATGTGTGAGAGCTCGCATTGTCGTGGTGAAGAGTGATCCGTCTTCGGCGGTTGGTTTTCCAGATTTCTTGGAAGACAACTGGCAACCAAATGGCTGTGTACCACTCAGAATTGACTGTTCTGCGCTTTTCTAGTGATGCGGTTGCGGCATGTCCAGTTTTTCCAAAAAAACAGGCGACCATTTGCTTGGAAGTGCTTCGTGCGCGATCAACTCTTGTTGGATTTGGCTCAATTTGAAACACCTATACAGTCGACTGCTGTTTAGTTTCGAGCTCATACGCGTAAGTCCACAATTCATCACCTGTCACGATGTCATAGACGTGTTTCGAAGCACCGCGATCGTATTTTTGGAGCATTTCTTTCCACCAATCGACACGAGCTTTTTTTTTAAGACTGATTAATTGTGTGGGATCCAACGCGAAAAAAAATTTTTGACGGTCAAATGTCGATGAAATATTGAATGTATGCTGGTCCCACTAATGCCTAAGGTTGCCTCAATCTCACGATAGGTCACATGATGATCTGGCAATATCAGTTGGAGCACAGCATCAATGGTTTCCGGAACAACCATGAAAGACGACCTTCACGAAATTCATCTTGGAGTGAACTACGACCTCGGTTGAATTCACCATACCATCGATAAACACTGGCCCTCGATGGAGCTTCATCCCCAAAAACTGGATTAAGTTCATCGATGCATTGTTGTTGAGTTAATCCACATCGAAAGTTGTAAAAAAAATCGCATGAAAATTTTCACTATTTAATTCCATTTTTGGGCGAGATGAATCTTTTAAGTTACTACAAACAAACACAAATAGCGCTGGTATGTCAAAACGTTTTGAGTACGTATAACTTAAAAAATGTCAAACTTTACGATAGAACCGGCAGTTGCCAGATTGCAACACTGGGGTTGCCCAATCTCGAAATATAAAAGGCAACCTTCGTACGCTTCCTATTCTTCATTTTGACCATACTTGTTCAGCAGCAGGATATGCGTGTGTTTCCCCTTAAAATCATCAATAACACATCTTAAACTAATATTATTGGTACACCTTTTGCACTTAAAACTTAATCACCACCGAATTTTTTTTCTTTACTGAATTCTGCATCTTAGGTAGTAATGTTGTAAATTTAATTTAGATGGCACACAAGTAAATTCATTGTCTTTGCCAGATCAGTTAACCGTCGAGTTAGCCGATTTCTTTTATTTCGAACAACAGTAATTTAACGTGCTTCTCTTATGGCACTGATGAAAACTCTGAGGTTTGAAAAATATATAAAATTACAGGTTAAGTTTAAACACAGTTCATAACAACAGCTTTTAAGCCTAGAGGGGAAATCCATGAATCAAGATGGAAATAAAATTCTAAAATTAATTCTTAAATTTTCTAATTTTCACTCCTTGTTTTGACATTTTTGGGAAATTGAATTTTTGTGTTTCCCTTAAAATCGTCCAGCATAAGATGCTGCACAATTAGGTTCTTGAAGGATACCAACATCTTACACAATCCGAGTGACAATTTACAAATTTTATCATTAAATGGGTGAATATGGATTTCGGTTCCCTTTTCCCTCTTATTTCGTTTGATAGAAAAATTACGTATAATATAATAAACTAGTTTCAAGTCGATAACTTTCAGTTATCGGGGCATAGATCCTTTTGTAAGTTGTTGACAAATATACACTCCAATTTAAGACAGCCATTCTTGGAGTATGCGTTTATGATTGTAGTTCCTATTTCTTTAACTGCCGTTGATGTCGAAGAATTTACAGCTAGTAATCAGCGTTACATGGTGTGTAATGTACAGTCGGATGTTGACGATGATGAAGTTTGAAGCCCGTAGTTAGAATATAATTCCTCCCCTCACACATAACAATAAATTTACCATGATTTTCTCGCACAACACCAGTAGATATTTCTAAAATCAGAAGACACGACAATTGAAGATATATTTCTTAACGATAACTTGCACTTTTGACACCCTCTACTTGTCATTTTATTTATATTCCCCTTTTTACAAACCTCCAATAGAAGTCAAATAAATGTGTAAAACAATGTCACTCTTAATAAACTAAAACGATATGAAAAACGAAGGAATATTGAAAAAAAATATTCGCCTTCCTTTTCTTTTTTATTATAAGTTTGTAAAAAGTGAGTTACTGCAAAGCTGCGAAATATTTTAAGGGTTTTCCAAGTTAAGTCCCTACCAATTCAGACTTTAACTTGTGAACGCACTCTTTTACTAATGATAGGTCCGTTACAATTCATTTGTGCACAGAAGCTCGTAGTTGAGTAGTTTCGTAAAAATCTCTCTTGGAGAGAATAACTCTGCCGAAACGACTTTAAGTAGAAATTCGCAGAATTAAATATAAACATCTATCAGATATGTAGGTAGTAGGTAGGTTAAGGTTGTGGTCGCCGTGGCGTAGTGGGTAGAGTGCGACGCTCACACGCCGATGGGTGTCGGTTCGATTCCCAGTTCAATACCAATTTTTCGAATTTTTCATGGCACCACCTCTTTCGAGCTGCTGACAACACTCAAAGAGTAATAACTGTCTAAGAAAGCTTCTCAAATTTCGCCGTTCGGAGTCGGCAAAAAACTGTAGGTCCCTTCTGCTAGTGAGAGGACAGTAGCGCGCACAACTCGAGTAGTTGATGAGCAAGCTAGGCCCTGGTCCCCCCTTGGACTGTAGCGCCAACAATTATTATTATTATTATAGGTAGGTTAAGGTGGCTGATGAATGCACTTAGTCCCATACAGGACCATTGTGCTACCACACCATGTGGGAAGAACATAAAACCAGCTGGAGCCGACAATAAAGTTTAAAATGTCGGCGGGAGGGGTTTTATTGAGATCATGTAGGCCGTTGAGGTAATAGCTTCCAAGGTGCTTGTGTCTGAGTCGCGAGAGCGCCGGGCATGTGCATAACAGGTGTAGGAGAGTGTAGGAGAGCCCCTAGCCAGCTAGCATGCTCACCGATTAGACAGTGCCCGGTTATGGCTCCCATGACCAGGCATATGTCTGATCTTTTGAGCGATAGTAGCAGTTTGTTGCGTTTGGGCTTAAGAGGGGGCCACATCTCCTTGGAGACACGACAAATAGTTATGGTTAGATCACCTTTGATTAGTCTGATGGATCGCGTTCAAATGCAGTCCTGACTTGCATGTGGCGAGAGGGATACCGAGGTGTTCGTGGTCCTGAAGTAGTGGTTGCGTTGTGGTAAGCCTGGCCAATTCGTCTGCTTGGCAGTTGGCATATATTGAACTGCTCAGCCATCTCATCTAAGGATATGCGTCAGTTCATGACCGTCTTAGAGTTTAATGAGACGGATTCCAGGGCCCTGAGTGCTGCCTGACTTTTCGTAAGAATAAAGATATCAGCTGAGGATATTCTTTTCCTCTTCAGCCACGAACGAGATTCGCGAATGGCCATTATTTCGGCTTGGAACACGCTACAGTGATTGGGAAGTTTGAATTTTAGACTAAGGTTAAGATCCTCAGAGTAGACGCCACAAGCAACGCTATCAGATATAAGAAATATCACTTTGACAGTCATGTGCTGCCCACAGAATTTTCTTCGGCAGAAATTCGTAGGGAAATTCTGTCATGAGCTCTCTCTTCTACGAAAAATCAGCAAATGCGAAGTTTTTCTTTTTGACGAATTTCGTATGCAATCACAGCATTTCAGAGCAAGTAGAATCTTTTGTGTTTTTTTTTTTTTTTTTTTGTAGTATTTCCTGGAACCTCTTTTAAGAGTTTTTCGGCAAATTTCGTAGGCATCCGTAGCATTTCAGAGCAATTGGAACAGACCTAATCAAACTTGGTGTGTTCGCATACAGAACAAATAAATACAACAAAACAGTATAAAACAAAAAGAGCAGATCAACGAAAATCTATTCCACTTCAGCCAAAAATGCGTTTTATTTCAAAATCTCGCTGTCTCGAGGAAGTAAAATATCCCGCGCTTCCCCATTTTAAATCACGACATTTTTGTGAATAAGAATCGATTGACATGTGAATGTGTGACGTAAAACCCTGTTTTTGGCATACAGGAACAGACTCTCGTTGATTTGCATTGTTTTGTAGTGTTTTGTTTTATATATTTGTCGTACCGGAACACAACTATTCAAATTTGACAATTTATAAATGATATAGTTTACAAAATTAGTTTAGCTTCGTTTTGGTGAGTTTTTAAGATTGTGCCTCTATCTGAGAGATCTTTACTCCCCACTTTTCAACAAATGATATAAGGCTCCGGCACATAGAATACTTTACTTGCGTCAGCGTCAGCAATACTTTGACAGATACAGTGCCGGTAAAAAAAATAGCACTAAGGGAACAAGTTTAATTTTTAGTAAAATTTTTCATTTTTAGTTTATTTATGAAAATGAACAAATATTTCTAGCCCCTACTCCTTTTTATTATTGCTTGAAGTGTAAGCCAGTTGTTTGGTATACGCCTGGCACTCAACTGGTAACGGTTATTTCTTTCCGAGGCCATATTGTAACAAAACCCTTGTGCGCGGCGGTTAAAATAATAGCACTGATTGCAGTTTTCATTAGAAAAAGTATTTTTTGTTGTAACACATCAATGTAAGATAGTGAATTGTTTAGATTCGTTTATTTTTTAACTAATTTTATTATATAAAACACACAATTAACAGTTTAACAAAATTGGTCGTGGAGAGCATTGCACAAGTGAAAAACGGGAAATTATAAAAAAAATGATAGCAGAAGGAAAAACTTACAAAGAAGTTCGACTTTTTGTTGGCTGCTCCAACAAAATGATTCGTATTGAAATACTATACGCACCCAAAATCGAAACTCGTGGACGAAAACCGGTTATGTAGACAAATCTTATCAGACGCCTAGTTCGAGAAAGCCAAAAGAATCCTTCCAAACCAGCAACTGAGCTCAAAAAAGATTTAAATATTTCAGCCAGTGTCGAAACGGTTTGTCACAGATTAAGGGATCATAATTTAACAGCGTGTAGTCCAAAAAAGGTCCCTCTTTTGACAGCAAAACATGCAAAGAAGCATGTAAATTGGCCAGCAACTAAATGGCGCAACGTGTAATGGACTGACGAAAGTAAAATCGTATTGTTTGGCGGTAAGGGATCTCGTTCCTCCTATGTTAGAAAACCTCCAAACGCTGAATATAACCCCAAATATACAAATAAAGCGGTTAAGCATGGGGGTTCAAGTATAATGGTGTGGGCTTGTTTTTCCTATTATGGAGTTGGGCCCATTTACTGGATCAAACCCATTATGGATCAACACGTCTACGTGAATATTCTTGAAAATGTTATGCGCCCGTACGCGGAGGAGGAAATGCTGCTTTTGTGGGTCTTCCAACAGGATAATGATCCCAAGCACACCAGTAGAAGGGCAAAGAAATGGTTTGAAAATCATGCAGTGAATGTGATGGAGTGGCCAGCACAATCGCCTGATCTCAATCCCATTGACTTTGCGAAGCCGTTAAAGCCAATAAAGGCCATGCAACGAAATATTAATTTTAATAGAAAGCTTCAAAGCAATGACATCGTGCAGTAAGATTTTCTATTTCTGTGATGGATTAGTTTTAAGTTGAACAATGAAGCAATGGTGCTATTTTTCCCCGCTGAGTTACTGGATTTGTTAAAGAAATTGTATGTTTTTTTTTTCTTAAGCTTATGCATACAAATTTTAATTTGTTTAATGTCTTCCTTTAATCCAATATTATGTTCTTCAACAGTTAAACTTTCGTTGGATACATCTGAAAAAATTTTATTTCACAACGAAAGTTAGGTCTCGTACTGATGCTATTTTTTTTACCGCAGCTGTACATAGAAATATAAGCATTCTTATGGTAGGTGGCCCATAGACCAACGCTGCGGCTCACGCGACGGATGTAGTAGCTCAATTTTTAACTTTTCCCTCTCCGTCAACGTTGACAATCGACACATTTTGACATTTCAAGAGAATTTTTTTTAATTTTAAATTGAAATTTCTTAGAGTTAAGTTGACTGAATATTGAATAGTTAATCAAACATTTTTCTTTTTCTCAAAGCCGTAATAAATTATTCTAGATCGTAGTAGCATATGGTAGTTTTTCAAAGTTTAACGCAAAAAAAACCATGCACATCTCGATTTATGTATAAAGTCTGGACCCAAGGTCGGCAATTGCCTTTTTGGTACGCTGGTATTGCTTAACTTCGAGCAGTATCATTAAGCATATTATTCAATCCAGTAACCCGTCTGTAGGCATTTTTGCAAAATAAACATCAGACCGCTCTACAGTATAACCAAAAAATTGAACTTAAAGCTACTGTCAGATGAAATCAGCTGAGCGGTGAAGTATTCACTGTATCACCCCCTTCCTTCACGTACTTCACCATCAATCGATACTTTGCCGATACACAAGAAAAGTATTCTAAGTGTCGAAGCCTATACTCATAATGATTTGGTACAAAAAGTATTGGAACACACTGACTGTCACCATCAATTCATACAGTTAACTAACATTTTCATTATGATTGTAAACAATGTCTTTAAATTATAAAAATTTAATTAAAAAATAAAGTCGTTGGAAAACTCTTTATTTCGAAATCAAAAATCTCACCAATTGTTCCAATTTCTGTCGAAGGGTTTTTTGTTCTCTTCCTTTCTTTCAAAAATCCTTTTCCACCGGTGTAGCAGGCAAACTTGTAAGGCACACGATGCTTAGTTAGACCATTTGGTAACCACGAATCTTGAGTGACAATTTTAGCGTTTGCATCATTATTAAAGATTTTCTTTTCTAACCCCGAATCGTTCGTTAAATTTTAGCACACAAATTCCTTACTTTTTTTGAAACACAATTTGGTGCTTTTCTTTCCCTAAAAATGTGTATGTATTTTACAAAAGCAACAAAGAGTGCAAAAGTCAAAGAGCTTTAAAAGAAAGTTTTCGAATAAAATCCATCAATTGCCAGGCACTTTTTTTTTTTTGTTGAAGGTTGGGATCAACTACACTGGAGCACTCAGACTCAAATACTGGTCCATTGTACCAGGCAGTAACCTTCAGTAACCAGGCAGTAACCTTCATTTAATGTAATTTCTTGGGTTTCCGAAGAAAAACAAAGATGCGCTTCTGTGATATAGAACTTAGGTTTTCAGTTCCCACCACATCAGCGCCAAATAGGCGCCACCTGATACGAGCGAAAGCAGGACACTGACAGAGAAAGTGCTCTGAAGTGTCTTCACCTTCTCCACAGGCGTCGCAGAGTGTGGCACTCTAAGCCAGGCACTTGCTTCAGTAGTTAATTGCAGGGCCGTCATGGCTAACTTTTTCTATCGCTGCAAGTCCACAGAACACTTAGTTACGTATTTCTGCATGCAACCAATCAAAATAACCACTCACCAAATTACCAAATAAAAATATTGTTCAGTTAAATTTATTTTACAACAAACTTGTCACCCAATAAAATCGTACTGCATATTATTTGTTCTCTCTGATCATTTATTTTTTAAACTTTCATTTGGCATATCATATCTATCAGAAGGACGATTCGCCAAAGGACGTAAGTAAATCATAACCAAACAAACGCAAAATCATTTCTTTCAGCAGCAACAACAATGCAATAGATGTTTCTAACTAATTCTGTCAAACTTCAAAAACTAGTTCTATACTTTTATTCAGCACAAGTAAAAAAAGAACAAAATTACTTTACACATTCGACTCGAATAAATGCTTGAATCGTATTGTTTGCCTCTTTCCTTTTTTCGATTTTTTGGTTTTTTCTTCTTCAAAATTTCATAAAACTTGTGTGCGTCGTCTTGTACTTAGTTTAAGAATTCTTTTGGTATGTTTTCTTTATTTCTTTTTCAAAACTTTGTCTTTTAAAATTTCAATTTGAAAAAATAAGAAGTTAAACGAAACATTAATGTTTTCTTTTGCCTGAAAATCATTGTGTAAATATTGACATGATACTAATCATTTATGTGTAAAATACTTTTCAGATACAAACTCATAAGATAGAAATTAAGGCACAAAGCAAAGTTGGATCTTTGGATAATGTAAAGCACAAACCAGGTGGCGGCGATAAGAAAATATTCGATGACAAGGACTATTTAAAAAATATTGAGCACCCTGTTGCACTGACCTCACCCTCACAGGTATAACTTGTCCCCCTATGCGCTCATCCTCATCCAAAGAGAATCGCTAAATTTGTTTTATTTACAAAAAACTCTCACTAACACCGAAAATCATTATTTCCTTCACTTTGTAAAGCAATTTCATTCGTTTGGACTTTAAAGGATTATTGCATCGGCAAAACGCACATTTTCAGCACCAACTTAAAGTTATGTACACGTACTTGTAATTTCTAACACTTTACTGTCCCTAGTTACTAAATTGATTTATTCATTACAACACTAAACAAACTATAAACCAAACTAACAATTGACGAAATTTAAGTTTCAGGGGAGAAGGTATTTCAACTTTGAGACTGGAGGTTTTTGGGGCGCACTTTCACATAACTCTAAGAATAATTTAATTCTCAGGCGCACCCTGTCCCACGCTCTTGTGGTCTATTGCATGAAGGAGTTTAACAGGCTTTCATACGGATTAACGAAATAATTCATTTCCCTAAACTAACCACAAATAGCTATCTTGACTAGAGACAAAATGACTCGCAGTATATTTTGTTCACCGAATACTAGCCAACAGAGTTATAGGATCCACTGTGTAGTAACACCTGGGAGTGGAGTAGGAAATTTCACAATTTCTTTGGAATATCACGGCCGTTGAACTGCTCGTACTGACTGAGAAGACGAGGGCAAAGACTATTGTCTACTGTCATTCTTGTTTTCTCTGAATTTTATACGTTTCCCTTGCTTAACTTTGATGTATCGTAGAATATATCCTGTCTCCTTCTTCAAATTTAAAAAAATTCCAAAAGTGATTTCCAGAAGGCATTCTGTCATTTGATCGAATAACCAAACCTTCTTCGGCTGGGTGCAATTATTGACTAGAATCGTCGATAGTCCGAAACATCCCCACCACAAAGCGAATGTGGTTCATGCCAAATTTTGGACAAATACCGATACAAACAGTCTTTGATCTCGTCAACGGGCACTGAAAAATTCAGCCGACTGGAAAGCACCTTTTTCCACCTTCCTCCAATGGGTTCCATTGCATATATTCCATTCAATGTATATTTATATAATATACAGTGTCGGACAAAACTAAGAAATCTGAAATAAATGAAACATTTGGACGCAGGTAAAAACAACAAAAGGCAACTTTTTCAAATTCTTTACAATAAATTAATTTCCCCCATTATTTTTCAAAATAAGAAGCAAAACATTATTGGAACTTCGTTTACAATTTTTACAATTTTCATAGTTACAATTTTATAAAATATTTCAGGACAGACGCAGCTTGTACAGAGATTTGATACATAATTTATATCTTACAACTGAAAAATTATATTTTACGATCTTGAAACAACATTTTGCAAAAACATTTCTTAACAATTTTGAAGGAAAAACTTCGTTTACAATTTAGTTATAGCAAAAAACAAAATATAACATACTATTCTGGGCGGACAAAACTAAGGAAACTGGAAAAAACGTTTGATATTGTATCACTTCTATCTCTAAATTGATATTTTCTGGGGTCACCGTTATTTCTTAAAACTGCTTGGCATCGTCTTGGCATATACAAATCTATAGATTGTATAAGATTACTTGTGGTGGTTTTGTCCATTCTTCGTGACAAGCATTAAAACGTTGTTGATGGTTTTTAAAAATGTTGCCCCTTAAGTTTTCGTTTGACTATTTCCCATAGATTTTCAATGGGGTTAAAATGTCCGGAGATTGGGATAGCCATTTAACAACGTCAATTCTTTTTACCAGAAATCTATTTTGTATGTTTTTTGCCGCGTGCTTTGAATTTTGTCTTGCTGAAATCTTTAACAAAATGGCATCAGATCCTTGGCATAGGACAACCTTGCCAAGGTCTCTTCCAAAACATGTTGATATTGAAATCAATCCACTCGTCCCTCTTTTTTTCGGAGAGTTCCCAACAATTGGAACGAAAAACATCCCCACAGAATTATGAAGCCGCCATCAAGCTTCACAGTTTTGTTACAGAAGCGTGATTGAAGTTTTTTTTTCAAACTAGTCGTCTTACTCGCATTATTCCCTCAGAAAGAGTTGAATAAATTTTTGATTCATCGGAGAAAAGTTTGGTCTTCCATTTTGCTGTTCTCAAACTTCCATAAGTTTGCGCAAAGGTAATACGATCTCTTCGATTCTTCTTTAAAATGAGAGGTTTTTTAGGTGATCGCCTTGAAAACAATCAGCCCTCTGCAGCTCGTCTACAAAGCCGTTCTTTCATGAATGTACAAATTAAATTCTTTTACGAGTGCAGCCTTCATTTTCTCGATCAGCAGATGGTCTTGCTTTGGTGTAGTTTTCCTGTCTCCTCTGTGGACTAATTCAACCGAACCCGTTTCATTATATTTTTTATAAGTTTAGATATAACTGGTGGCCGCCGTGGCGTGGTGGGTAGAGTGCGACGCTCACACGCCGAAGGGTATAGGTACGATTCCCGGCTGCACACCTCGAATTTTTCACGGTACCACCTCGTTCGAGCTGCTGACAACACTCAAAGAGTAATAACTGCCTAAGAAAGCTTCTCAAACTTCGCCGTTGGGAGTCGGAAAAAAACTGTAGGTCCCTTCTACTCGTGAGGGAACCGTAGCGCGCACAACACGAGTAGTTGATGAGTAAGCTAGACACTGGTCTCCCTGTTATAAATACATTGTTAATGGATTTCCAAAAATGCTTTGTTTTTTATTTTGAACAATATTAATAGGGAAAATTAACTTATTATAATAAATTTGAAAGTTAAGTTGGAAGTTGCTTTTATTGTTTTCACTTGCGTCCAAATGTTCAAATAATTTCAATTTACTTAGTGTTGTCCGATACTGTACATATGTCAGTTTACTACTGCCCAACCTTCATTTGTTATAAATTCTTGGTCTTACGGGAGAATACCAACAGGCATTTCTGTGATAAAGATCCCTTGGTTTCAGCTCTAACCACATCAGGACCAAACAGCAAAGACGGAGCATTGACAAAGGAAGTTGTCTGGATTGTCTTCACCTTCTCTACAGGCGTCGCAATGTGTTAATCAATTAGTCTAAGCAAGCACACTTAAGTGCTTCACTAGTACGCCAACAAGCCGCCTACAGTCTTTAGTTTCTAGAAATAGTAGGAATGCGGCGCGCTAACGTTTGCACTTGGTCAGCTTGTATCCTGAATAGTTATGTCATCTCTTGTTGTGCTGCCGGGCGACTCAAACGTCGGCGGAAGCCCTAACAAAGTATGCGGCCGGTTCTAAAGTGGGTCCAGGCCCTGTGAATGCCTTTTTTGATCTTTACCTAGCCAGTTTACCGGAAATTTTATTTACCCTGATCCCGTGGTGCTCCGGGACCAATACAAGTTTTAACGAATTTAGTCTACCCCAAAAAGAGGGAAGGTTTACATTCCTGAGCTAACTTGTAAGTGGTTAGAGAGTTGAGGAATGCCGTGAGCAGTACTAAGCTGTCGTTACAGTCGTCAATACATCGTCCCTTTCATTTGTCCTTCATAATATAGCTAGTGGCCAAAAGTTTCTACTTGGAAGACTGACGTAAAGTACACGAAGAGGTATTAAATCTAATTTTCTTGTTTTCGACGAAGGCTCAAGATCCCTCCATCGTCTTAGAGCCGTCCTCGAACATCCATGTACATTCCCTCCCTCGCTAATTTTTTTGGCTAGAGCTAGAAATTTTAAATAGCGGTGCAGCAGAATTGTTGCTGTCCTTGCAGTGCACCGACTCCAAGAAAATCATCCAAGCTCCAGCGCGAGTTGAGCCAAGTGTCACTTGTTTTTAGTTGAAGAAAGTGGCCCTTGGTTCTGATTGTTCATCCCACGATATGGATTGATTTACTTATAATTATCAGTTTTTTGAAACATTAGTATGTGTTAAGGAAATCTTTGTTTCGTCTGACCACATCAAGGCTACTCTAGACTAAATAGGGCTATCACTCCACAGACCACCACTTCTTCAAAACTACCTCGATTGTAAATTCGACCACTGACAATCTAAGTGGCTTAGATTAAGATTCGCATCGTTTTCCTTCTTACACTTGTCACATCTAGGCAAAGACAAACCAGGACATATGGACAGAAACGAAAAAAAAAACAAAAACGATTTGAAAGCACCTTCCTCTAAAGCGGTTCCTTTAAATATAATGAAAATAAAATTCAAAATTAAATTCGCTTGCTTTTGTAATGAAGTGAATGTGAACGTAGCTCAATTCGATTTCCATTTTCTTTTTTCTAGCTCTGCCAGGGGCATCCTTTCGCCTCAATCCACATTGAATTTGGTCATTGCCAACACAAGAATAATGTGTGTACAACTAATTTCATAATAACAACCTCCTAAGTTCACCACCCATCCACCCCGTTTTCAAACCACACCGATAACAAAACAAAATTCAAATTGAAAAATGAACGCTCCCTAAGGAGCGAGCTATCAGAACTTTGCATAACTCATGTGCTTCCTGCAACATTAAGGCTTTAGCTGTAATCGATTTCCCTCTCGATTGGATTTCATTTTACTTTAAGCGATTTCTAATGTAGTCTACTCGTATTTTAGGAATATCTTTATACGTTTTATTAAAAGGTCGCCAAAACAGCTTCGGTTTGAAAGTGTATGGTTGTTGTGTAAGTAGAGCTCCGGCTGGTTTTGATGAGTTGGCCTTTTGAGAATTTCTGCTAAAGTACGTGTTATTGTTGACTTGAATAACAGTACATTGAAAATGTGTGGTGTGCCTTGAATTGTTTAATTTTTAAATACTTTGGATATTGTAAGCGATATATTTGTTTTGTGAAGGTATCGTTTAAATTGACGAATTTGGGAAATAGAGTCTAAGTGTTCTCAAATGGTTTCAATGGAGTTTGTGAATAAAGAGAAAAAAGGGTAAGAAAATATATTCTTCTGCATGCGTTTTAATTGTGCATAATCTCCTATAGGTATAGGTCAGTATTCAATTCGTTTAGAAGTAGGCGTGTGTTTTTGAGATATGGAATAAGAGAAGATATGGCTGACATTGCAGAAAGATAACCATTTGGAATTATAATTTAAATAATATTTCTGGCGCACAAACGGCGGATGTTGTTAAATCTGTTTATAGTCTTGACTCGGACTTAAAAGAAAGGAGTTGGGAAAATGAATTAAGTCGACTAATGGAAAAGATTGACGAGGAGTCTTGAAAAGAAGAAATACTAAGTGAAGCAGCGGAATCATTGCACCGAGTCTTGTAAAGTCGATTAAATAATAACATGGGGGTCGGAAGCTATTTAAATGATATTCACTCAATCGAAAAAATCGCTATTAAGTAAAACCTGCGGAGTAAACTATTGCACCTACATTTGTTTCTACATAGAGATGATCTTCCAATGCTATGCAGTATATGTAATCTATCAGTAAGGGAAGATACTCTACATTTCATCCTTAAATGCCTGATAGGAATAATTCCTTGAAAATAATGTCCTTTTGCATGAGGAAATAATAGCATTACTCAAAAACAAAATAAATGTAAAGAAATTAATTAAATACTGCAAAACCGCATTGAGGTGCAGGGAAAAATATCGCAGTGCTGTCTGAATAGCGTGAAATACATAATTCTCCCGCAGGCCGTTCACGCAAACAAGACTACTCACGTTATTCAATTATGTTTCCTTACTCATAAAACACACTTAGACTGACATTTTACAGAGATTATTGAGACACAACTTTCAATTTCTTTTTTAAAGAATAGAAAAAAAAAAGAAATGCTGAATGCTTTATCCGACTAATATTTTAACTGACAACATTCTTTAATTTGAAAAAAATAACAAAGCACAAGAAATCAATACAAAAACTTTAATTATTTACCTTCGTCTTATACCTTTACAAACGATTGACTCTCTTCCTAAATTTCTATCCGGCAGTGTTTAAAATCTGGCACGTCGGAGTACTCCGTGGTATTACCTATCCATTCTTACCCATTCTTACCCATACGTTAATATTTGCTTCTTTGTTTTTGTTTTTAAGGTTATTCCCTTATTGATACATAGGTTATTAGTTTACAATGGTTTACCTGCAAAGCTAAATGCTTATCTGCAAGTGGTTATACGTTGGTAGTGACAATTTTTGAAGTGACTTTAATTTAATTAGTTTTTGATTGCAATAAAGCTTTTACAAATAGTCAGAGATTCATATTTACGTTTTAAAAACATGATATGGAATGAATTGCATTAAATAACATTTTAACTCTCCATTTTAACTCCAGATTCGATTTCTAGTTGAACACCTCAAATTTTTCATGGCACCACCTCTTGCGAGCTGCTGACAACACTCAAAAAGTAATACTGTCTACGAAAATGCTTCTCAAACTTCGCTGTTTGGAGACGGCAGAAAACTGTAGGTTCCTTCTACTCGTGAGAGAACAGTAGCTCGCACAACACGAGTAGTTGATGAGCAAGCTATGCCCTGGTCTCCTATGAACTGTCGCGCCATATAATTATTTTTATTTAGAGTTAGTTGTCAAAAATAAAATCTAATCCTTTCTAATCTAACTTTATCTAAGTTTATTTTAATGTGGAGGCTTAATTCTCGATAACTTTTTCCACTATTTCTTGCCCTATATCAACAATAACGCGATTAATGTTGTCAACAGTTTCGAAATGATCGGCGTAGACTATCGAACTCACATATTCCAAAACTAAACAGACAAGCGGCGTTTATTTGTCCGATCTTGAAAAATTCCTGGGACTGTGACAATCATTGGTTGTACCACATGTTGCAACATTATGTTGAAATCACAGATTCTGCACATCGTGGCCGTTCAGTTGATTAAGTCAAGAAAAAATTAAGTAAGAAAAAGTCAGTGATCATGACCCTATAGCGGTTTCCATTGACTGTAACTTTTTAGCCATCGTTAAAGATGTGCGGAATTGATCTAAGAAGCACACTAAAAAGTAAATTTTTGTGGATGTAACGGTGTTCAGTGTGGTCGCCGTGGCGTAGTGGGTAGAGCGACGCTCACACGCCGAAGGGTCTAGGTTCGATTCCCAGCTCAACACCAATTTTTGCACGGCACCATCTCTTTCGAGCTGCTGACAACACTCAAAGAGTAATAACTGTCTATGAAAGCTTCTCAAATTTTTCCGTTCGTCCCTTCTACTCGTGAGAGAACAGTAGCGCGCACAACACGAGTAGTTGATGAGCAAGCTAGACCCTGATCCCCCTTTGGACTGTAGCGCCAACAATTATTATTATTAACGGTGTTCAGTTGAGGACTATCATTACTTCAAATACTTCAATTTTCAATTGACGAAAAACGAAGAGTGAACTTTATTTCTAAATAAAATTTACTGATGTAAATTGGAATCAACAGGAATCTTTTTTTAGGGCCCATTCACCAAATCAACGCCCTTCTTGCCATGTCTTCACATGTTCAAATAATAAACCAAATTGAAGAAAAACTTGCCAGCTAAGTGCTAGCGTTTCCAACATAAAGTTTCATACCTCTGAAAAAACACGCATTATATGCTTCAGAAGGAATTCGATAGTCTTTCGTTTTGAGCAAGGCTTTTGAAAACTGCTACGGGATCTTCGAAATCCACTATCTCTCTGTCAATATTGTTTTAATGCAATCGATGGATGAGTCTTAATTTTCTTCTCCTTTGATTGCATGTTATGAGTCAAGTTAGGTCAGTTTTAAAACTTAAATCATTCCTAGTACAGAACCCAGGTATCGTTTTACTTACTGTTCAGCATAACAAAGAAGTGGGGCTTTTCTCATTTCAGTTACATGACGACAGTGTTTGGCAAATTTTAGTCGAATAATGACTAATGTCTGAATTATTCATTATTTGCCGGATTCAGGCGACTAAAGACTAATTTATTCTTTATTCATGAAAATAATGATTGACCAATAAATTATTCATTATTCGCAAAAATTACTCATGACTAAAGCAACCATTATTCATGAGTTATTCCAATAAATTAGTCATTAACCATTAATCACTAAATAAGAGCATTTATTCAAGCAATATCACTGTTCATAAAAAAAATAGACAAATTGTTGAGTTACTTCAAATGATAACGAACTTTAAAATATCATTGTCGAACTTTTCTTGAGTGAGTTGGTTTTTTGATGATTCTCACCACTTTTTTTTAGATTGAATTAAGTAACTCTTATATTCTATCACCGCATTTTCACCATGAATTCTTCTCCAATGGCTAATGTTATTGGACGATGAACTCGAATTTTCCTTTGTATCAACTCTCCGGGTAGGCATTTTATACACAATGCAACAATATAATCGGCATCGCTCTGTTTTCTTAAGAGCTAGGAAAATTTTCCGTCAACAATAGAAGACATTTAAATGTTTATAGCAGGACCTGTTAAAAATAATATTGAATATCTTCACAGTGAATATGAATTATATACTAACTGCTTCCTGATAGCAAGGAGCATGAAGTCTCCATATCTGCTTAGATGTAGATGCAACCGGATAATTTGATATTTTTCAATCGCGAGACAAACCTTAGTGTTGTAGCCAGAAATGTATGATGTAGTACAATAGTGATGTTATGTGATCTTTTGTGTAGACGCAATGAACTCTACTATTATCATTTATAGATTAAATGCATTTGAAGTTTGACCGCGTAAATATATACAGCACTGTGTAAAAAAGTAGCACCATATCAGACTTTGTCATTATTATGGTAAATACTTTTTTCTATGGTCAGGCAGGCGCCTCATATTTATTGCACAACATCTATTACGTCAGTCATAAATGACAATGTGAATTGAAAAATTAATCTTGTCATTAAAAAAGGTTTCGTTACCGAAAATGCAAATATATGCATAAATTCCGACATGCCCGCGATTGGTGTTTATTTGTGATACAGAATTAGTCATGACTACGCATTAATCATGAATAACCGTCAATCATATATGTGAATAACGAAAATTCATGAATAATAATCATTAGTCATGAATAAATCCGGGAAATAAATTATTCATGACTAACGTTTGGTCACGTTTCATTTTAGTCATTAGTCATGATGTTATTTTATGCCCAACTCTGCATGACGAAGGGGTTAGGTTGGTTCGTCTTTCACAATTGCACGGCCCGCCTTTTTCAGGTTTCTGACAAACAGTTAGATTGCCTAAAAGAGGTCCTTCGCTTGCCGTTCAAGGTTCACAATAAACTGTAGGCCTCCTCCACCTGTGATTGAATTGTGATGTGATGATTATGAATTACCAAAAGCATGCACAAAACGGGCAATTGTCGAAAAAGATGGACGGACCCTAGTCACTCTATATTTTTTTTCTGTTCCTTTAAGAATCTGAAAAAGTTGATTTAGGTACATATTTTCATAGTGTCGCGATTTTTAAATCCCGAAAATCAATTTATATCTCCAAAGAATGTATCGCTTACAATATCTTCGGCATCTGTGTCGTCTCCTCAAATGATTCCAGTTACCAACAATCAGTCATTTTGTGTTGTTTGCTTCAATTTGATTCGAATTTATTTTGATTTTGTTTTTCTAAATAAATCGCTTCTCTCTTCTAAATTCAATCACACAGAGTCCCCAACCCTCAATGACAACATCAATTACGGGTGCTGATGAAAATTTAAATCAACAACAACAACAGCAGCAGCAACAGCAGCAGCAGCAACAACAACAACCAGCCTAAACTGAAATTACATTAATCTATAATTTAAATTCTTAAAACAAATTCAAAATGTTTCCTTTCAACATTTAGTCTGAGGATCACTATAAGCACCGAGAAGCTGTTGTAACCCCATTCATACATATACTTTATAATTACTCATTGTTTTTCTGTTCTCTCCTCCTTTTTGTTTTTTGTTTTGTTTTTTTGTTTTAATAAAATAATATACATTTACTAAAGTTTGTTTCTTTTCTTTTGTGTAACCCTTCTTGATTTTGTTTGTTTGTTTTCTTTACGAGTTTATTAACAAAACAAAACAAGCAACAGATTTGCTTACCAAAAACTTCTTGACCACGGTGACGACGTAGTGAAGGGGAAACTCTTTTCTATTAATTAAGAACCTTATATTTGTATACATGTAGTAACAATGTTTATTGTAATAACAAAATGAAAAACAAAAAATATTTACACGAAAAACAAAATACATAAAATATACACATGATAAGACAAACATACATATAAATATATACATCTGACTATATTTGCGCATATTTACCATCGTAAAAATACAAAAAAAAAATTAAATAAATTTATAAACTTTCATAGATTATACCTGAAAATGTAACAATTTTTAGTGGTAATTAACTTTTTTTTACATGTACCCACAAACAGACACTAATGTAGATCCGCTCTGTGATCAGAAGCTAAGGATGCTTTAAGTTGAGTTATATATGCAAGCAAATGTTATTATGAAAAAATTAATTAACTCAAAGCCATATTTTGTTTTTGTTTGAATGTAGTTAACCGTTGAAAGAGAATATAAATCTTTTGCTGCTAGCACTTAGACAAAGCAATTTACTTTTGTTTGAATTCTTTGCTTCATAGTTGAAGTTGCAATTTTTGCCAAAGATCATACGTATTTTATATTGTAGTTAGATTTGGGATGGGAAAGAAATGAGAGTGTAAGACATGGAGTTTGAGAAAGCGCTTTTAAATTAGTTGCAGTTAATTGGAAGTTTGAAATTTTGTTTTATTCATGCTCTGACAATTGCATATGGTTTTCATTTGCAAACCTGTATGAATAGGTAGCAGTTATTGGGAATGTTAGAATTCAGAACAAAGTAAACATTTTTTAGACCAATCAATATGTGTGAGTGATTTCTGCTTCTTGGCACTTTAAAGACAGTTTTGGACACTTTGAGTTGAAGTGTTTATATGTATACTTCTTCTTCTTCATGACAAGAGCACTAGCGAAGATAATGTAATGTAAGCAGATCACCTTGTTAAGCGCCATCAATAACATTGTCTCGTATCTTTGTGCATACGTGCCTTTGTGTACACGTTACACGAAGGAAAGGTTAATGATTTCCGATCGATAATTGATCAAATCAATAAAGAAAAATTTGATTTATTGTTTCGTTCAAAAGACTTTTTTTTTGCAACATAAATCTGTTTTGTGATAAACATCCTTTCCGCGTTGCGAACGAAATGATTTTGACAAAATATTTTAAAAATAAAAGACCAAAAAGAAAAAAAAATTTACAGAAATAGGTTGTTTGGAAAGTATATTAATTTTTTTGAAATTTAGGAAATTTTTTTCTCAAATACATTTAACCTCTCATCGGTATCATGTCTTTTTCTACGCCGCGTTGCATTTACTAAAGCATTTGGCGCGTGGCCATTTTGTGTAATTTCACACGCCCCAGGTCTATAAAAAGCATGTAAAATTCGCTTTTTGGGGTTGACAATGCAGTGGCTGTTTCCTCTGCTTTTAAACGCACAATATTTCGTAAAGTACAACTTAGAGTGGCCGCCGTGGCGTAGTGGGAAGAGTGCGATGCTCACACGCCGAAAGTCTAGGTTATATTCCCAACTCAAAACGAATTTTTCGAATTTTTCACGGCACCACCTCTTTCGAACTGCTACCAACACTCAAAGAGTATTAATTGCTTAAGAAAAAGCTTCTCAAATTTCGTCGTCCCTTCTACTCGTGAGAGAACAGCACGAGTAGTTGATGAGCAAGCTAGGCCCTGGTCCCCCTGTGGACTGTCGCGCCAACAATTATTATTGTTATTATTATTACAACTTACAGAAAGTATGTTTTGGCTATTGTACTCTTCAGTGCTAACAACTTCTATTTTGAAAACCTGTATTGCGTCTTTGTAAGTTTCAGCATGTTTTCTTAAAATTTATACAATTTGTACGTCAAACCTCTTTTGACGCTAGTGTACTGAGTAGGAACTGGCTTTTCAAACAACCTTTTACGAGGGGCGCTCAATATATTCTCTGTGCCGATATGAAGAAAAATATGAATTCAATTTAAATTATTTTTATTTTTCAATATAATCTCCTCTAACATCAATGCATTTGTTACATTTTGAGATAAGCTTTTTTAAATCTTTAAAAAAATAAATTTCCTCTTTCCTGCAAAATACCCATTTATTGCCGACTTGAGTTCTTCATCATCCAAAAATATTTTTCCACGAAGACATTTTTTCAAATCCGGAAACGGGAAATAGTCACTAGGGGCAAGGTCTGGACTATAGGGTGGGTGTTGGATTTCTTCGAAACCACAATCTCGCGCAGCAGCCATGGAAACTCGCGCCGTGTGAATAAGAGCATTGTCGTGAAGAAGCAACACACTCGCTGAGAGTTTACCCCGTCGTTTCTTTTTAATTTCCTCCCGCAAACTATGCAAAGTGGAAGCGTTGAATGTTGGCGTTGATGGTTTCACCTTTTGTTTGGTACTCAATGAGCAAGATTCCTTTTGAGTCCCAAAAAACTGTGGCCATAAGCTCTCCGGCAGACGGAGTGACTTTAAACTTATACGGAGGGAGAGAATATATTGAATGCCTCTCGTATATTCCTGGCTGAAAATTTCGCATTTTTCACGGCATCACCTTTTTCGAGCTGCAAGAACATTTAATAAGCAAAATCTTTCTAAGAAAAAGCTTTTCAAAATTCGGAACAACCCGACGTCGGCAAAAAACTGGTGCTCCTCTTTCGTCCGTGGACAGCAGCAAGCACAAAACTAGTTCGTGGTTAATGAGCAAGCTAGGCCTTGTCGCGCCATCCAATATATGTACAGATGGCCAGATGATTTGAAAGGTTTTGTTAAAATAAGCAGATGTAGGCTAAAATGAACACAAAGTGATCATTTTTGAATCAATTTAACAATCCATCCGTGTTTATGGCTTGAGCTTGCTTCTTAGATTTACAAAAATTTGGACTAAAATATTATTGAAAAATGTCTCTAATGTCTACAAGATCAAAAAAATAACATAAAACATAAAAACATAAATAATAACAGTGTTCTCCGACGTCAACGTTTCGGCCCGTCTTTAGGTATTTAAATGATCTTATGGACACTCCTTAAACGTAAGTTTAAACTTCTTAAACAACATTAATGAGGTCTGTTATAATAGCACATACTCCTTATCGGAGCAAGTGCCTATTAAATTCACCTGAACCCATTTCCCGTTGTTGGGGAAGCCAGCGTATACTAGCGCTTTACTTATTGTCAGTCTCGCCAGTTCTGGAGACATATTTAGATTAAATTTTACTTGTGAATAATAATATATTTCGAAAAGAGATCAATGTGTTGCATTGTCAAGTGGACTCTTCTGTACTGCGCTTCTTGGAAACAATTTTGGTCTACATTGCTTCTAACGAATCAGAGGTCTACCCTTTTCTAAGCTAAAAATTGGCAGACAGTGCAAACTTTGATGTAATGTTGGTAAAAAAAATTCCACGGCCTAGATATCATTTGAGTTCAATTTGTCCATCTCCACCGACAGCTTCCGCGTAAAAATGCAAAAAGGAATTCTATGTACCCACTCTTGGTATCGCACAAATTTGCACGCATACCTTTGAACAAAAAACAAAAATTTATTTTTTTTAAGCAAACGATTTAATTTGTCCATTTAAGTATTTAATCAAAAATTCAACTTAGGGAAAGAGCTAACACATAGTCCACTATATGGTCCATAGTCAACTATGAAATTTCTGTTAGTGGCGCCCTTTCCTAAGCTGTTCTGGGACTTATTGAGTGTTATCTATTGCAGCCAAACTTGTCCCGCAAATTTCTTTTTTGTCAAAAACAAGTTTCGATAAAATCAGACGGTTCCTACTGGAAAATCTGATAAAATGCCGAAGCGTTGATGTAGATGTAATAAATCGAAGAATTTAATAATTCCATCCGCGGGCTTGTTCTCTCACCCACTAGCCTTTCTGTGCATTATAGTAACGAGCAGGCTTAGTTTTTTAATCGGTTTTACAAAATAAAAGAAAAGGAAATCCGATTGAATAAAGTTCTTGTATGTCATTTGCCAAGTGACGCTGCTCCACTCTAATGTACCGAAACCAACCATAATATATCGGGCCCGCGCTTTGTCTAAGCGTGTATTGGTTGCTAGCCAGCGATGTGTACAGAAAGCGGCGCGCCAACTTTGTCGTTGAAGAAGATGAATGTGGAGAGGAACTTTTTTTCGAACAGCACCCTTAGTTGTTCTTTAGAACATCAATCGGGGCTCAAATCCCTTAGTTCAAAACCCCCTGCGAGTTGTAAGAACATATTTTTTAACGTACAATATTATACTTCCTCTTAAAAGTGTCCAAAATTCGCTAACCTTACGCTATTTCCGTTTTATGTAAAAGCACTAATGGAATACAATTTCAGCGCATTTAATGAGGGGCTTTATTCTGTCACAGTAAACAGTTCGTTGAGGCGAAAAGGACTGTGCTTCGCATTTGCCTAGAAATTGTAGACATTGAATTGATAAACTACAACTAAGAATTTCTCATGATCATAGCAGTTAGTTACACTTCTGACAGAATTTCGGTTGAAGATTCAAACGGAAACTTCGATTTCCGACGCCCTACAGTCGAAAACATTTCCCAGACATGCTTTTAAACTCCATATGCATTTTTAAACTCATTATTCGCAGAATACAAAGAAACAAATTGGTAAAAAATGCTGACAATAGAATTAAGTTTTTTAATACATATTAAATTAAAATTTAGTAACTTTAATTACATGCATAGTTAAAATATATTTATTAAATAAAATCACTTGGCAAAACAAATTAAAAAATAAATTAAAAACTTTGAATAGCTAGTCTTTTTTCACTTTATCGCACTGTAAAACATCGAAGGACAATTGCAAGACAGTTCGTACAACGTTCACAGTTTTCTTATTCAAAAAGAATTCTTTAAAGTAAACTTTGACTGAAGTAAAAATTTCTCTATCACATCACACACATGAGTATATCGATTATAGTATCACGCCTAAGCAGTAGCCCATTCGCAGCAACAGCAGAGTAGTGTCCGGCTGAGATGAAGTACATGCCCATTCATTCGTAAGTTTGTTATTTTTCTTTGTTTCTGTTTTATCCTTCATAGTTCATGTGATATATTAAATTGCCAAAGAGTTCTTGTAATTGATCGCAATGACTAATACCAAAAGTTGTCAATTTTAGTTTTGGAAAGCACCGAAAATCTCACGAGCAACGACGTTAACCTCTTCGATGTCCCTACCGGCTGAGTGCTTGGTTCTGTCAGTGTCGATGCCTTCGCTGAATGAGAAGCGCCCCAAGAGTTCAGCATCGAGAAGCGCCAGAAAATCGGGACATGCGATTCATCCGAAGCCATTCAGGTTATTCTAAACAATGGACGGAGGGAAATGTTCATATTTTTGTCAGAAATATGTTTAAGTGCATAATTGCTTCGAAATTGTAGTTTACTTCTAAATTGGCAGTCATTCATCATTATTGTTATTCTTCCATTCTGCAATGTTATCTAGAAATAATTTAATGTGCATTCGATTGTTTGCTAAAAGCGAAAAAATTAATAAAAATACTAAATATTAAAAGGTTATTTTTTTAATCTGAGCAGAAATTGGGACACGAATTAAAGGCAACGGTTGGGACGAAAGACAAGCAGTATTCTAAAATCTAAAATTTTTAAATGAATAAAATTCTGAAGAATTAGAGCTTACTTAATTATCTCCACAGCTAAATAAAAAAAGGGAAATATGGCAACAATTTTCAGCAGTCAAATTGACAACCTCTTTCAAATCCCGTTGCAGTCTTCTATGTATACTCCTCAAATGTATCCTTATTTTTGCTACTTCATATAGAAGTAAAGGGTGATTTTTTTAAAAGCTATCCGAAGGGTGCTTTTTATTTTTCGGGATTAGAGAACAAAAACAAATATTATTAGTCGAAAATAGCTTTATTGTTTTTCACAATATTCCATTGTAAGATCTATACACTTATGCATGCGTTTGAACCAATTGTCGAAGCACTTTTGCCACTCTAATTGAGGTATCTCCAACACATGCATTCTGAACGCATCAACCCCTTTTTCTGGTGTCGGAAAACGTTAGCCTCTCATTTTATTTTATTGCATACGGTATCTAAAAGAAGTCATTCGGTGCCAAATCAGGACTATACGGCGGATGACTCATCAAATCAATGGTTTGAGTGCTCGAAAATGCCGTTGTTTGAGCCGATGTGTGAGAGCTCGCATTGTCGTGGTGAAGAGTGATCCGTCTTCGGCGGTTAGTTTTCCCGATTTCTTGCAAGACATCTGGCAAACAAATGGTTGTGTACCACTCAGGATTGTCTGTTCTGCATTGCTCTAGTGGTACGGTTGCGACATGTCCAGTTTTTCCGAAAAAACAGGCTACCATTTGCTTGGAAGTGCTTCGTGCGCGAGCAACTTTTGTTGGATTTGGCTCAATTTGAAACACCCATACAGTCGACTGCTGTTTGCTTTCGGGCTCGTGCGCGTAAATCCACGATTCATCACCTGTCACGATGTCATAGACGTGATTCGAAGCACTGCGATCGTATTTTTGGAGCATTTCTTTCGATCAAGCCTTTTTTTGAGCGGTTGACAAATTGTGGTTGGTTTTGACGGTTCATGCAATATTGAATGTATGCTGGTCCCACTAACGCCCAAGGTTGTCCCAATCTCACGTTAGGTCACATGATGATCTTGCAATGTCAGTGGGCACACAGCATCAGTGGTTTCCGGAACAGCAACTGATTTTGGACGACCTTCACAAAATTCGTCTTGGAGTGAACTACGACCTCGGCTGAATTCACCATACCATCGATAAACACTGGCCCTCGATGGAGCTTCATCGCCAAAAATTGAAATAAGTTCATCGATGCACTGTTGTTGAGATAGTCCACGTCGAAAGTTTTGAAAAATAATTGCACAAACATTTTCACGATTTAATTCTATTTGTTGGGCGAGATGAATCTTTACTGTAGACAACACAAATAGAGCTCGTATGTCAAAACGTTCTGAGTATGTATAACCTCCGTTTGGTACCTCCTTTCCCTCTCGTCCTCTTTACTTTCGGCCCGTGCTGTGAGTTAATTTCAGTCGTTTAAGGATACAAACAATCCCTTTAGTGCGCACCAATTATATAAAAAAAAAATGTCAAACTTTACAATGGCGCTGGCAGTTGTCAGATTGGAACACTAGAATCCCGAAATATAAAAGGCAACCTTCGTAGGAAAGTTTAACAATAAACACATAAAATTCAGAAAAGTGCATGAAATCTTTACCTGATAGTACGGTCCATATAATTAAATATTTGGGGATTATTTCATGCAAATGTTGACCTTGACTGCCCCTCAAATGGTTCATCCGCTTAATCCAATTTTGGCACACTCTTTCCAACATTTCTCACGAATAAATGCTTCAATATTGTCTTCCAATGCGTCAATTGAAGCGGGATTGTCTGTATAGACATGAGCTTTAACAAAATAACAATAATTGTTGGCGCTTCAGTCCAAAGGGGGACCAGGGCCTAGCTTGCTCAACACCTACTCGTGTTGTGCGCGCTACTGTTCTTCCACGACTAGAACAGACCTACAGTTTTTTGCCGACTCCAAACGGCGAAATTTGAGAAGCTTTATTAGGCAGTTATTACTCTTTAAGTGTTGTCAGCAGCTCGAAAGGGGTGGTGCTGTGAAAAATTCGTGTTGAGCTGGGAGTCGAACCTTTCGGCGTGTGAGCGCCGCATTCTACCCACTACACCATGGCGGCCACTGAGCTTTGACATAGCCCCACAAAAAATAGTGTAAAGTCAATTAACCGGTCCTGAACGTAAAATAAAATGTTAACCGAACTCGCCTCTCAATAAGTCTATTATTGCGCGTACTGTGTGGCATGTGGCACAGTTTTGTTAAAACCACATGTCATGCAAGTCAAGCTCTTGCATTTTGGGCAAAACAAAGTTGGATATCATCTCATGGTAGGGCTCACCATTCACAGTTACGTTACGATTCGTATCATCTTTGCAGAAGTATGGTCGAATGATACCACCAAAAACCGCACCAAACTGTAACTTTTTCTGGATGCATTGGTAGCTCTTGCAATTGGACCGTACAATGATGCCACTTGGATTGCTTCCCGCTGACATTGACTTCAAAATCGACAATTTATGCTTATTTACGTACCCATTGAGCCATGAGCTTCGTTCATTTTTGACCATAAAATGGAAGAAGAGCGCGATGGACTTTCTTAACAGAGCACGCACTTTGATAATAAAATTCAATAATTAGGAAGCGCTGTTCGTTTGTAAGACGATTCACGGTGAAATAGATCAAAATGAAGATGTTTGACGGTGAAACAAAACACCAAACGTGCGTCAGCTGCTTAAGTCAGTATTGCCAAAAAGATAATAGCTAAAAAATCACCCTTAGTTAACATATCACTCAATAAGTCCCGGGACATATATCGGACGTCACTAACAAAAACATAATTAAAATTAAATTCATAATTTTTGTAAGTGGCGCTCCCTTGTCCTGGGACTTATTGAGTGATCTGTTATATGTGTTTAACGAAGTGATTTAGTGATAAAAGAGTAAATTGTGATCGTGTCGTATCAAGATAATCAGCCCTTTTACCAACTAAACAATTTTACAAAAATCGGTATTTCAGTGAAGTAAAGAGCTTCTTTAGTTTTTAGCTTCCATAGTTTTCAGAAAGTTTTCAGTACAGTAAGTATGCTAAATTTTGGGTCGCACATTTCGTTGACTTATATAGCGAATTGTACGAATTGTAAAGACTAACACATACTATTTCTAGGGAAACTTATTTTTCATTGATTTTAAAATAAGGATGGTAAGAACATGAGAAGTCTGCACTACTATTTTCGCTACCTTAACAATATTTGTAATAGATGTTTGTTTAAATTGACCAAATTAAGTACTATAATGTGGAACAAACTTTTTTCTTCGTTGGCTCTTTTGGTCACTATAAAATTACAATAAGACTAGATTATTCCACTGATTTTAACTCAACGTTTCGAGACGGATTGCTGCCTTCATCAGGGGATCTTTTTATTGAAATAATAGAAAAAATTAGAATTAAAAGCTGAAGTCGAGCAAAGCTGCTGGAGCGGACGGACTGCCCGCAGAACTATTTAAAGCAGCTGGGGATGATTTGGTTGGGCGCATGCACCAGGTCATCCGGAAGATATGATCGGAGGAAAGCATGCCCGGTGAGCGAAATCTGAGTATCGTTTGTCTATTCCGCAAGAAAGAAGACCTCTTTGACTACGCCAATTATCGACGGATCAGCCTTCTTAACATCGCATACAAAATTCTCTCTGCCGTATTGTGTGAGAGTCTGAAACCGTTTGTTCATAACCTGATAGGTCCCTATTAGTGTAGTCGATAGACTGGACCTTCACTTTACAGCAGATCCTGAAAAATACCTAAGAAGTACAAATCGACACTCACCACCTAGTCGATTTTAAGGCCGCATATGACAGTGTGCAGAGAGAGGAGCTATACAGTGCCGTGTCTAGTTTTGGCATTCCTACCAAACTCGTCAGATTGTGTAGGATGACGATGGAGAACTCTCGCTGCTCCGTCAAGGTCGGTAACGAACTCACCGAGGCCTTCAATGTCAAAAAAGGTTTAAGACAAGGCGACGCACTGTCACGTGACTTCTCTAATATCATCCTTGAGAAGATCATACGTAACTCGCAAGTCAACACCAGAGGCACGATCTTTCAAAATGCAGTTCTTACGCTGATGACATTAACATGATTGAACGAACACAGCGAGCAGTCAATGAGGCGTTTGCTGGCATGGAAGCGGAAGCGGCTAAAATGGGTCTTGCGATAAATCAGGGCAAAACGAAGTACATGCTGTCATCAAGGAAGGACACGCAACATCGACGTCTCGAACAGGGCGTCAAACTAGGCAGCAGAAACGTCGAGGTAGTCAGTACCTCGGCTCCTCGGTAAACAGACAAAACAACACCAGTACCGAAATCAATCGCAGAATTACTCTTGTCAATCGCTTCTCTTTGGGCTCAAGAGGCAATTAATAGAACCCTCTCTTGAAAGACTCAGTCGACTTTGTTTAGCAGCTTCATCATCTTCGTTTAACAGCGTGAATGACCAAAAACGGATGAAGAAGCCTTTTTCTCTTTGAGAAAGAAGTTCTACATGCGAGTTTTGGTAATGTTTGCGTTGATGGCATCTGGAGGAGAAGATTTATCAACGACCTGTATAAAGTGTGCAGCTGTATGCGCCTGTTGAAGTGTCTTCGGATACAATGCTTAGGATGGTTCGGCCATGTATGGACACCACTCTTGGAATGCGAGTAATTGAGAAAACAGATGGCAGACTAAGCTATTTCAAGAAATGGAACCATCCCAGGTCAAATGGGTTTTTGCGATTTAACGCCTTCCGATATGTTTTCTTGGGGCTACGTAATGTCCATTGTCTGTACCAACAAGTCGCCAACGATAGACGAGCTCAGGGCCAACATTGAAAGTAAAAGATTGCAATTTCGGCGAATTGGACGCTGAACTGGTGAGGAATTTGATTAAAGGACGGGAATTTTGCAAACGGGCGTGGTTATGCGAAGGATAAGGAGTTTCAAATGCAATTACTATTAAATGCACTTTCCAAGGCGAGAATTTGCGTTTGAAAGGGCTCTATCATTTGGCGAAGGTTCACACAAGAATAGCGCTCCCAAATTGTTCAGCGCAATAACTAAAATCATGGTGCTCATAAGCAATCTTTGGAAACTACTATTGGCAAACTTGACATTCACAAATTTGACTCTCAGTTTACATCTTTAATCGACTGATTAGACCACATTCAGAATGTCAGGAGACTGAAGAAGCTTAAGTTGGGAGTGTGCGTAAGGAATGTGACGAATTGATCCGTCAACGTTCACCAACTTCGCGCATTTTACGTAAGGGTACAAAATACAACCAGTGCAAGAGTTGAAGCCAGATGATTTAAATTTGCGTCATATTTCGATAAATGGGATCGAAAAAAAAACTCAATGAATATGCGGTATTTTGTCATAAAATGTTGTTCAACTATGTAGCTTATTTCTGACTCAATGTACGCTTTTATTAATAATAAATGGCAGTAATTGTGTTAATGAGGCGCCCGAAGCATATCAAAGGGTTTCTAATACATCAATTTACTCTGTGCGGACCAACCAGCAACTGGAGACAATTTTGCCATATTTAGTTCTTTAAGAGCAGACTAATCACTGCTGGCATTGTCTCTATCGCCAAGTTCTCAGTGTAATTTAATACTTTGACAACTCTTAATCAAACTCATCTTCACAAGAGTTTTTTTTTATAATTGCGTTTCACGGGAATCAAAAACAACTTTCGTGTGCAAATTAATTTGGACAAGCAATTTTTTTTGAATTTGGTATTAGTAGGCTATGGTTTTTTACGTTTTTTTTTTCAAAAATTTTGGTAATTTAAAGTCGGCTATGGATTTATGCACTATTTTAAATGTTTTTGTTAGTCAAATTAATTTGGCTGTTCTAAGAGGTACACACACTCACAAAAGTAAGTATACACCCAAGCTTATAACCTAACAGATCACAGGAAGAAATTTATTTTGCATAATTTTCTTTTCACTGCACTATCATATTTTCGACAGCTGCGTCTATACACAACTGCCGAAAAGCAAAATGACGGCAAATTTTTCGTAATCGAAAATACATCACAAAAGTAAGTATACAGTCGGTATTTTCCATAGTGGTACGTCGATCTGCAGTGAGTTATTCACGTGATCTTTTGAATATTTAGTTAAATTGTTAAAAAGGTGAATAAAAATAACTAACATTTGCCGGTTTAAACTTAAATTGTTTTTGCATAGGGCCAGAAATGGCACCACGTGCCAAGGAGCTTCCGACTGAATTGAAAAAGTTAATTTTGAAACACATTAATGAAGGAAAATCTATCCGCAAAGTGGCAGACCTTGTTTATGAAAGTCCAGCAACAGTTCAAAAAATAATAGAAAAATATAGGACCTTTGGAACGGTGGAGAATGTTGCACGTAGTGGACGGCCGCGAATATTCACTGAAAAAGAAACCGTCTAACTGTTCGGAAAGTGAAACAAAATCCCAAAATAAGCGGCCCAAAATTGCAAGCGGAAGTTGGAGAAGAGATAGGTAAGCTATGCAATCCCCAAACCATACGCCGGGTCTTACATGAAGCCGAGTATAACGCTAATGTTATAAGGAAAAAACTATACGTTAGCAAAGTAAATCGTCAAAAACGTCTCGAACTTGCTAAACATCATACCCAGAAGAAAATTGATACTACACTTTGATCTTAGCCATAAGGCCGAGAGGAATGTAGAAAAGTAAAATATCCTAGGCTTACTATTTAGTCATAAGTATTACTAGAAAGAACACTGTATAGCACTAAGAGATGACCTTGTTGCGAGAACTACATAACATACATACATATAAACATACATATAAATACTCTAATGCAAATTACAAAAATGTTAGTTTTAAGCAAAATAATTTATGGACTACCCATCTATGGTAACTGCCCTAAATCAGCCTTAAACATCATCAAACCGCCATACCATCAAGCAGTCAGAAGGTGCCTCAACGCTTTCCCTACAACTCTAGTGCTAAATATCCTCACCGAAGCCAGCCTGCCAACTGTAGAACAGCGAATAGATGAGCTTACTTTAAAACTTATTCCAAAATTAGTTTTCTCTCATAACTCCGTTATTGACGACGATATCACCAATGCAACAAACCAGAGAACGAAGAAAAAAATCCCCTCAGTCATAAGATCGACTCTAATAAAAGCCAAAACACTAAATATCCCCAAAACTCGAGGATACAATTATAAAACAACAACCCCCCATAGATAACAAGTCCTGATTCAATCATAATGGATCTTGCAAAATTCAGGAGAAATGACACCAACGCTCCTATCTACAGTGCCCTTTTTGCCGATACAAAAGCCAAATTAGACAGTGAAGGATGGAGTTTCCTCTACACGGATGGTTCTAAGACATCCGTTAACACATCTTTCGCAGTCACTGAAGAAAATGGCTCCATATGTCACGTCGATTTTCACCGCAGAAGCCTTTGGTATCCTTCAAGCCATTACAGTTGCCTCAAACAAAAAAGCCGAAACCATAATTTCCTAGGACAGTATGGCCGTGCTAAATGCAATCTCAAATCCAAATAATAACCTAGAACTAATAACAATCTTAAGGAGTCCACTGCAAAAATAACACAAAAAAATCAAATTAATGTGGGTCCCTGGCCACTCAGGAATATGCGGGAGCGAGGAAGCAGATCAAGCAGCCAAATCTACTAACAAAACATCAGTACTCCATTTTAACATCTTTATGAAACAGGATTTAATCAACACTATTAAGAACTGTGTAAGGCAAAACCATCTGAACGACTGGAGTATATACCATCATCACTACAAAGAAATAAACCCAAACAAAACACACACCAGATACCCAATCCTTCCAAGACAGAGCATAGCAACCTTCGTACGTCTAAGACTTGGTCACACGGCTGGTACTCATGAACACGTTTTAAACAAACTACCGCCTCCTACCTGCCTCTCCTGCAACACCGTCCTCAACCTAGAACATCTAATAAAAAACTGTACAATTTCAAAAAAATTTCTAAAAGATGTCGATATATATGTAATTCTCATAAATCCAAATGTCAAAAACATACAATTTGTTAATAACTTCGTAGCTCATTTGAATCAAAAGATTTAATTCCTCCTTTTACACTAAAGAACAAATAGTCCTCGCTGCTAGGCTCTCAATTGATGTTATTAGTTTACTTTTAAGTTTGTGATAACGTATAATAAAATAAAAAGAAAATTGATTTCTGGAATAAAGTGATCTTCTCTGACGAAAGTAAATTCAATATTCAAAACCGAACACACAGCTTGATACGAAGAACATAGCTGGGACCGTGAAGCACTGTGGTGGGTCGGTTATGGTTTGCGGATGCATGGCAGCATTCGGGGTGGGAAATTTAGTTTTTATTGAGAATACAATGAATCGGTATAATTATTTGAATATTCTCAAAAATAATCTCCAACATAGTGCACAAAAATTATCTTTGGAGGAGTCATTCATCTTCCAGCAAGATAATGACCCAAAGCATACTTCGCTTAGTCGTTAAAGAATGGTTATTATATAATGTACCAAAGCAGCTCAAAACACCACCGCAGTCGCCGGATTTAAATGTTATTGAGTATTTATGGGACCATCTAGAGCGGCAAATTCATAAACATCATATTAACAACAAAGCTGAGCTCAAGGCTGTTCTCCAAGAAGAATGAATGAAAATACCCCCGGATGCCACTCAAAAACGTGTTAATAATTTATAATTGTTGGCGCTACAGTCCAAAGGGGGACCAGGGCCTAGTTTGTTCATCAACTACTCGTGTTGTGCGCGCTACTGTTCACCGAACGGCGAAATTTGAGAAGCTTTCTTAGACGGTTATTACTCTTTGAGTGTTGTCAGAAGCTCGAAAGAGGTGGTGGCGTGAAATATTCGAAAAATTGGTGTTATGCTGGGAATCGAACCTAGACCCTTCGGCGTGTGAGCGTCGCACTCTACCCACTACGCCACGGCGGCCACCTCAAAAGCTTGTTGCTTCAATGGAATCGAGACTAAGTGCAGTAATAAAGGCAAAAGGCTTTCCAACTAGATACTAATATGCAGATTTTATGACGTATTCCAACTTTTCGAAAAATCTATACTTACTTTTGCCACCAAAATTTGAATCGTATTTTACTTTTTTTTCCAATAATTCATAAGATAAAAATTCATAACAAAAAATAAAAAAAACACGTTTTATAAAATGTACAAACGTTTTTTCCTGGTCAAGTTAAAGTTTCAGATACTGACGTATACTTACTTTTGTGACTGTGTGTAAGTTGCTGTTTTTTAAGGAAAAAAATTAAATCATACAATTTCAAACATTATTTGTTAAGACTTCATCATCATGGATTTTTCAAAAGAAAATACGGCACAAGTCATTGCGTTACATGCACACGCTGGGAAAACCATCCGAGAGATATGAGCTGACGTTGGAGTTTCAAAATCCAGTGTTTGAAGGATTATTGCTCAACACAAGGTCACTGGATCAATTGAATGCAATCGGAAGGGTCATTGCGGGCGGAAACGCAAAACAACAAAACATGACGGTAAGGTTTTGATTAGAAATAGTATAATCAACCCTGGCAAGACAAGTTTTGACTTGACAACAACAGGTCAGGTCAACAACAGACAACAGCTGTAAGCCGTAAGCGTTTCTGGAAGTTGATCGAAAGGCAACAAAGACTTTGGAAAAACAGCTGTTGACCGAAAAATGAGGCAGAAGGGACTAAATCGGTCTAGGAAACATAAGGAATGAACAGTGGACAATTGGAAGAAATTTGTTTTCTCTGGCGAGAGTCACTTTGAGGCCCAAGAATACCGGGTAAGTGTCGTGAGATAAAGTCCAAAAGCAAAGCTCCAATTCGTCCATATCGTTCAGAATATACTCCCAAAGTTTCATTTTGGGGCAGTTTTACATTTGAAGGTCCTGGAAGTCTTAAGCCAATAGAAGGAATAAAGAACAGCACCAAATACGCAGAAGTCTTAATTCAAATGCTGCGTCCAATCATTCAGAGGAGACGTTCCGTAGCAAATTCAATTTTTCAACAAGATCTTGCTCCATGTCACACAACAAAAAAAATTAAACGCATTCATAAAAGCCAAATGAGACCATATTAAGAATTAAAATTGACCTGTTTTTTTTTTTCCTAATTTTAATAGAAAATAATGTAAAATATATTGAAAACTTCGTTTGTCCCAATTGATTACAACACGACTGTAGTACAGAACCATAGTTGGCTATGGATTTTTCGTTAGTGGCGCCCCTATATGTCCCGGGAATTATTGAACTACGTGTTAGTTCTAAGTTTGAACTGTGGCAGAAAAAAGAGTTCAGTTTATGATGGCTTGCTAATTTCAGATAAGAGTGTATTTTCCCCCATACAAAAAGAGCGCAACTTAAGCGGCCCGAAAAGGCAAAAGTAAGCATTGGTCCATTTTTCTTCAAGAAATTAATCAGAGTGTTCTGGTTGCTGGTAACGGTTATCACGTAATGTTGATGTGCACATTTCATACAACTCAATCACGTGGTCTCAGAAAGCTCTGGTTTCAACAAGACGGCAAAACGAGCCTTACATAGCGTAGAACAAATTACTTCTTGAGAAATAGTTTTAGTTAGCACCTCGTTCCTTCTTTTTGTTACGGTGTATCGCCCGCCTAGATCGTGCAGTATAAAACATTTGGACTATTTTTTCTGTGGGTATGTAAAGGTCGACACCAGAGGCACGATCTTCCAAAAGTCAGTTTCCTTGCCAGCTAACGCTGATGGCATTGACCTGATTGAACGAACAGAGCGAGCCGTCTATGAGACATTTGCTGGCATTGAAGAGGAAGCGGCTACAATGGATCTGCTGGTTAATAGTAATAATAACTGGGCCAGGGCCTAGCTTGCTCATCAACTACTCGTGCTGTTCTCTCACGAGCAGAGGGGACCTACAGTTTTTTGCCGACTACGAACGGCGAAATTTTCGAAGCTTTCTTAGACAGTTATTACTCTTTGAGTGTTGTCCGTAGCTCGAAAGAGGTGTTCAGCCGGGAATCGAACCTAGACCCTTCGGCGTGTGGGCGTCGTACACTACCCACTATGCCACGGCAGTCAGTTAATGAGGGAAAAACAGAGCACATGCTTTCATTAAGAAAGGACACATAACATCGACGTCTCAGACAGATTGGCACTCTAGGCAGTAGAATCTTCGAGGTAGTCAAAGACTTCGTATACCTCGGATCCGCGGTAAATAGGGACAACAACACCAGTACTGTAATCAAACGCAGAATCACTCTTCGAATCAGAGCCATTGGGACAATGCAACAGAAGACTGCCAAGGCTAAGATGGCGCACACAAGTTAAGAAGGTCCTCAACCAACTTGGAGTGCGCAACTGGAGGCAGCTGGCGAAAGATCGTGCTGGCTTTACAGGTATGTTGGTTGAGGCCCAGGTCCACCCCGGACTGTAGCGCCAGAAGATACAAAAAATACAACGGTCGACAGATGTGTTATTAATGATTTACTTGTCGCTCAACATTTGCATGACGTCGTTTTCAAAAAGTAAACGCCACGAATTATTCTTTTTTAACCGATAAGTTCAATTTGAAATTTTTGTTTTTTATTTACCATTTACCAGCGATTGAAAACTGTGGCCGCAGTGGCGTAGTGGGCAGACTGCGACTTTTACACGCCGAAGGGTTTAGGTTCGATTCCCGGCTGAACACCTCGAATTTTTCAGGGCACCACCTCTTTCAAGCTGCTGACAACAACAAAAGAGGAATAACTGTCTAAGAAAGCTTCTCAAACTTCGCCGTTCGGAGTCGGTAAAAAATTGTAGGTCCCTTCTACTCGTGAGATAATAGTAGCGCGCACAACACGAGTAGTTGATGAGCAAGCTAGGCCTTGGTCCCCCTGTGGATTGTCGCGCCAACAATTATTACAGCGATTGAAAACTACACCCATACCCAAAATAGCACTTGATAGTATGTTTTAATATTTAACTTTATTCTTAATTATACAGACTTTTAGAAAGTAAAATTTCTTACACATGCAAATTAGTTTTGTTTCTGTTAAGTCAGTTTCCTTCTTTTGCTTTTGCGATTTGTTTTCTTCTCTTAATTTTTGTAAATGCATTTTATTAGGTTTTTGCTTTAAAATCTTCATTTTCAGATACAATTCGTATTAATCAAATTAAAAATTAAAAAAAAAATTTTGTTTTCTTTGTTTACATTTATTTAGTTGTCATATTTTGAATCAAACGAGAATTTTCGTTTCTTTTCTGCTCTCTTTGTCTACTTTAGCTTACTTCTCTTTTGTTTTCATCAATATATTCTTTTTTGTGTGCTTTGTTTCACTTTATTTAGGCCTAAAAATTAATCTCGTTAATAGTGATAGTAAAATGAATATGAAAATAAAAAATTAACATGGTATGTTAGTATTTTCAGAGTTTTTTTTGCTTGGTTTTGCTTTTTGTATATAAAAATATCTTGCGTAAGATTCGTTAGTATATATTTTTCTTTTGTTTTGTTTGTTTATATGATTTTCTACATTAAACATGGATAATGTTTCGAAGATTAAATAAAATAACAAACAACTGATAGAAGTGTCGGTTTTTGTTGCAGGCAACATTTTGGGATTTTTGTGGTTTGATTTAGTTTTGAGAAAGGTTTGGATTTTTGAACATACAACAGAAACAAAATGAAGTGCGCGTGCAACAAAAACTTCACTTAATTCAGGTTTTTTTCTTTTTGTGGATTTTTTTTTTTTTTTTTTTGAAATCCATGTCAAATTTGATTGTTTGTGCTTTTGATTGTAAGAATAATGAGATAAAATAGATTACCATGCCTTCTTTTGAAATTTGTTGCGGGGGTTGTTGCTGGCAGAGGGAATAATTTTCTATCGCCTTTTAATTTTCAATATGAAGTTTCTTAAAAACGGAAATCAAAACTTCATTTGATTTTGTCATTTTTTAAATTATAAAGGACAGGTTTCACAGAAGTGTACATGCTTTGGGGTATTTTTGCAGGTAATGCAATAACGGACTCGAAGTTACCCCACGAGGGACTGTTTGATTAGAATGCTTGTATATTTCCATGTCCACGCAAAAAGTTATGTTTAGTATTGCGGAGTGACCCATCAACAAACGTAATTAACTTCTTCGTCTTTGACATTTTGTTCCTTGCGGCTGATTCAATCACGAAAATAGAAAGAAGTCTTATGTATGGCAAAAGATAAACTTCACATACATGCTTTCGGTATATTTTCTTGCCAGACCTTCAAGAGGTAAAAAATTCTTCTGTACGTGGAAGATGCTTCAACACCGCATAATTTTCTGTCCTGGCAATTAATCGTCACGATTTCTTCGAAGAATTGCATGAGTTGCAAATAGCTCAGAAACGCAAGATTCCTCGATTCAACGAAAACATGCTTTCCATCGCATTCAATTTTACTTACTGTTGACTCGCCTAGTGTTTAAAACTTGTTTCACGAAAAACTTAAGAAGATTTCTGCTGCAAAGGAAAGTATTCCTAACTGGATTAATAAGTATACATTTTCTTCTTATTTAGAAAGATGCAGAGATAAGCAGTGATGTGCTTTTCATATACAAGTGCTTTTGCTAAAAACGACTACGTATATTTAATATTGTTTAAATTGTTGTCTAAGGTTTGAACAATGGACGGATTTGGTTTCGTTTAATTTGTAAAATGGGTTTATCAAAAACTACAATCTTCAAAAAGGTACCTAGCATAAGCTTTCAAAGGAAAATCATTGATTGATGTGTGTTTTAAAATTTTACATGATTAAGGGGATTGTGTGGTAATGGGTGGTGAGTTGAAAATTTGAAATAGAAAGATGATGTTCAATGATTAATCTTTGGTTAGATTTTAACAGGAAAATAATCGAAGGTATAGGTCGTTTGAAATCGCTGAAAGTTCTGTTGAAATATTCACTGTCAATAATTGAAGTGCCGTTCATACAAACAACGATACGTGTCACAATAAACAACATTATAACCAAACAGTCCTTTCATGAAAGATGGTGCATTTACAAATTTTGCCTTTCAATACTTCAATGGTTAATGGCATGAGGTGTGTGGCTAAAAACATTTATTCTATGCCGTTTTCCAAGATATGAAAAAATATGTAAACGTAGAAATGAATACATCATCTATTGTATCTCCTAAAACTAATTCTTTAGCTGTTGATTTGGATTTATATTTTGATTCTACTACTGACAGGACGTCATTTTGAGTAATGCACTCTTCAATCTGACCATTAGGATCTCTTTTCCCATGTCAATTTTAGTTTTTTTTCTCTATAACAAGTAAAGATCTAGTGCAGAAGAATGATTGCGTCTCTTTGCATATACATTTTTTTCCTAATAATTCCACCCAATGACAATCAAAGGCTACTACCGGTGTGTAAGAGGACTCAAGGAATTATTAATTTTTATTCTAAGTAGACTTGTCATTTACTGCAATAATTCAAGTGTTTGACTTCGACAATAGTCTAAATTCTGGTTGCATGCATATCAGAGTTCTTAGACGAATCTTGGGTGGATCTACGTGTAGTCAAAGAAGCGGATAGCCCATCAAATCGCATTATTGCTAGCTGGAAAAAATTGGCATAATTGTATGGCGCGGCAGTCCACAGGGGACCAGAGCCTAGCTCAACTACTCGTGTTGTGCGTGCTACTGTTCTTTCACAAGTAGAAGGGACCTACAGTTTTTTTGCCGACTCCGAACGGAGAAGTTTGCGAAGCTTTCTTAGACAGTTATTACTCTTTGAGTGTTGTCAGTAGCTCGAAAGAGGTGTTGCCGTGAAAAATTCGAGGTGTTCAGCCGGGAATCGAACCTAGACCTTCTGCGTGTGAGCGTCGCACTCTACCCACTACGCCACGGCGCGCACAAATGAAGTGAAGCATTGGTATAGTCTATTTAAAACGTATAACCAATTTAACGTCAACGATAGTCTTAAGAATAAAAGCAAATCTGGAAAAAGCAAAATGTCCGACAGGGACTATATCTTTTTTCTATCTCAACTTGTATAAAAGAATGACGGACTTAAATCGATACTCTACAAAATTTGAGATTTTCTTTAGTTTGGGCACTCATTAGAGTAAAGTTAAACACATAGAAAAACCACAAGCCCATGCAGTATAAGACTAAATCCGTTGAAATGTGACATGTTTGTACAATCGTCCTATTTATGGGAAGTCGTGACGTGTACATACACGGCAGCAGAACCAGAAAATAGCTACCTTGTTTCTTTGTTTTCAATAGAGGAGACGGTGTTTTGACATATCTTAGCAGTTGCTCAAATATTTTTTGCTCTTTCATTTAAACTGGATTTGTTTAAGGTGAAGTCATCCTACTCAACCCAATCGCTTATGAAAAATCAATTGAGTTCCCCTTTAAAAAAGAAGTAAAAATACAAATAAAACAATTCACTACCATATCAACATTTCCAACGCTTTACAGATTTCACAGAAGGCATGACGCAATTAGTTGATCAATTATAATAATTTCAAAAGCTATAGTGACAAGAACTATTCATAGAGATATACAAAATATTTAAGCTGCTTACATCATTTCACTCTTTTCTTTTTTCTCTCGCGCTCACTCTCCCCTTCTGTCTCTGTCATGCATAAAGGATTCAGCTCTAAAACCCTACCCTCAGTGTTTACATAATTATTGTTTGCTTTTTTGTGTTTGTTTTATTTTCTCACTTTACAAACTGTCATTAGGTAACTATTCATCTCGTTCACGTTTACTTTATTTTGTATGCTCACTTTTCAATTCAATTGACTAGATAATCTAATTTCAGCGCGGCAACTCTTCTCTATCACGCCGCACTGTTATAAATCTGGATTTTGTTTCAACGCTCATTCACATTCCGACTAACTTTGGTACTACAACTGTCCATATTCTCCTTCGTCTGCGTTCCATTAATGAGTTAACACAAAATTAAGCAACGTACTCCAATTAATGAAAAAAAGGAAACAATTGAAAAAATTCGCAAAAAACGATCGAAATATAATTAAATGCTACCGAGAGATTACTTTTAGGATGCTATTCGATTCTGCATCGAATAATGTGTGATGGCCATTTGTAGTCGCTTTTGAAAAAACAAAGCTTACTCACATTGCTTTGTTTTTTTTTTTTAAATTATTTATAAATTAGTTGTTTTTGTTTCGTATTTTAATTTATGCTTAAAACAAAAAACGTTTGCTGCTATGGCTGCACAACTCAGTCTTTGTGACGGAAGTTCCTTTTTCTCTTGTGAATATTCGTTTGTGATGTGCAATAAAAAAAACTTAATTAAGATTAGTATTCGAGATTTTTTCTATATAAAATTGTCCCATACTTCTCATCCCACTGAAAACAAACAGAACATACTTTGATACCGTACCTAACTGAGTATTGACTTAAAAATGTAACAAAGTATATATATATATAAAAAAGGAATAATCATACAAAAATGTGTTGTATATGAGTATAAACTGTCGTAAATTGTGTGTAGATGTGAGTTCAGATTGTGTGTCATTAAGTTTTCTGTTCGTCTGGTTATATTTGTTTTTTGATGTTTGCATAGATTTTGTCTTGTAACTTTGTTAATCATAAATCATTTTGTGTTTTGTTTCTTATTTACATAACTATACACTTCCGCTGGCGTCGTTTTTGAGGTTCGGGTCTAAGGACAGCTCGCACTGCTTCTTCGAAGACCTGAAAAATTGAGAGAACATTGATGAATTTGTTTCATTCTATACGATTGTGGGTGTGATTACTTGTTTGAGTCCTCGTTGAGTTAATGCCGAACATTCCATGTATTTCACAGCCCTGATTTTGTTAGCTAATTTCTGACCTTGTTCTCTTTTCAGTGGCGATAGACCTTGTTCTGCTAAACCACTTAGCGTTTCTCTATCGTCTCGCAAGTCAATTTTTGTACCTAAAAATAAGAATTTTTGATAAGCAAAAACATGTACAAAAACCTTATTTAAAGAATAATTCAAAATAAACTTTAAATGGGTAGTGGGTTGAAGTAAAAACGTTTTTCTTTTTTTTTCACAATTGATATATTTTCTCCATACTTTTATTTTTGGGAGATACTTTGGAAATCAGAGTGTCATATTTTCTGATTTCTGTGTGAACGCCTGAAGCCGTCCGTAAGCAGGCTTTTAGGTTTTCACCGGCGTGATTTATCCGCCAAGAATCAGGTTTTTACACTGTTGTTAAGTTTAGACAAAAAGCTTAGATATTAAAATGTACTCACAATACATCGATTCTAAACAATAGCTTGTCATGAGACCACCTATGCAATCCCATGTGTAATTTTAGCACTCTTACCCAACTCGTTAGATTGTGAAGGATGACGATAAAATAGACTAGCTGTTTTAACAAGATCGGTAACGAATTCACTGATAAGGCCATTTGCTCTTTCTGGCAAGATTCGAACTTGCAATGGATACAATCATCCAAAAGGCCATTCTATTCCTGACTATTATGAATGATTAAACGACCACAGCGTTTTTGTTTGCTTACTTTGCATTTGCCATAGTTATACATATTGTAATCTAGGATTCTTTTCCCCACTTTACTGATTTGGACTGAATTTGGATTTTGCTGTAAAAATGGGTCGTAGGCATTTGACCTTGAAGTAAACTTTACCTTATAAACGTAAATAAATAAATCATTGACATTGATCTATTCAAGCTTTATAAAATTTAAGATGACTATTTGTGAAATAAATATTATGAATGGGAAAAAGAAAAAATAAGATGGAAAAGCAAGCTAAATAATTTCTGAGAACCCGATTTGTTCGGTATCTTCACGAGATGCTCATTATTTATTTACTTTTCCTTTGATTGTACAGATTGCAAAGATGTTCATAAACCCCTTTCACTTTTTTATTGCTTCTTCGAAAAAAAAATTCTGTAATGAACACTTGTTTTCCGCTTCTTAAAGAATTCATTCGCAATAAACGTCTCGTTGTGGCCGCGGTGGCGTAGTGGGTACAGTGTGACACTCGGACGCCGAACTTCCGAGTTCGATTCCGGACTGAACGCCTCACGGCACCACCTCTTTCGAGCTGCTGACGAGTAATAACTGCCTAAGAAAAAGCTTCCCAAACTTCGCAGTTCGGCGTCGGCAAAAAACTGTAATTCCCTTCTACTCGTGGGAGAACAGTAGCGCGCACAACACAAGTAGTTGACAAGCAATCCCTGGTCCCCCTGTGGATTGTCGCGCCATATAATTATTACGAAGGTTGCCTTTTATATTTCGGAATTAAGCAAGCCTAGTGGCGCAATCTGGCAACTTCCAGCTCTATCGTAAAGTTTGACATTTTTGAGGTTATACGTACTCAGAACGTATTGACATACGAGCGCTATTTGTGTTGTTTACAGTACCTTAAAAGATTCATCTCACCCAAAAAATGGAATTAAATCGTGAAAATTTTCGTGAGATTATTTTGTACGACTTTCTACGTGGATTAACTCAACAACAGTGCATCGATGAACTCAATTCAATTTTTGGCGATAAGGCTCCATCAAGGACCAGTGTTTATCAATGGTGTGGAAAATTCAACCACCGTCGTAGTTCACTCCAAGACGAATTTCGTGAAGGTCGTCCAAAATCAGTAGTTGTTCAGGAAACCAATAATGCTGTGCGCCAACTGATATTGCAAGATCGTCATGTGACCCATCGTGAGATTGAAAGAACCTTAGGCATTAGCGGGACCAGCATACATTCAATATTGCATGAACAGTTGACCGTCAAAAAAATTTGTACGCGTTGGATCCAACACAATTTGTCAATCGCTCAAAACAAGGCTCGTGTCGATTGGTTGAAAAAAATGCTCCAAAAATATCGCGGTGCTTCGAAACACGTCTATGACATCGTGACAGGTAATGAATCGTGGATTTACGTGTATGAGCCCGAAAGTAAACAGCAGTCGACTGTATGGGTGCTTCAAATTGAGTCAAATCCAACAAAAGTTGCTCACGCACGAAGCACTTCCAAGCAAATGGTCGCCTGTTTTTTCGGAAAAACTGGACATGTCGCAACCGTTCCACTAGAACATTGCAGAACAATCAATTCTGAGTGCTACACAACCATTTGTTTGCCAGTTGTCTTCCAAGAAATCGGGAAAACTAACCGCCGAAGACGGATCACTCTTCACCACGACAATGCGAGCTCTCACACATCGGCTCAAACAACGGCATTTTTGAGCACTAAAACCATCGATTTGATAGTCCTGACTTGGCACCGAATGACTTCATTTTATACCCGTACGTAAAAAATAAAATGAGAGGTCAACGTTTTTCGACACCTGAAGAAGCGGTTAATGCGTTCAGAATGCATGTTTTGGAGATACCTTCAGCAGAGTGGCAAAAGTGCTTCGACAATTGGTTCAAACGCATGCAAAAGTGTATAGATCTTAATGGGAAATATTGAAAAACAATAAAGACGATGAATAATATATGTTTTTGTTCTCTAATCCCGAAATATAAAACGCAACCCTCGTATTATTATTATTATAGCACGTTGCTTCAGTTTTCATGATGAAGGTGCCTGGTCGCGAAATTAATTCTCCATTGAGCATTTTGCTTACTCAGAAATGGTACCTTCAGCTGTTTTCTTAAGCGTGGGAGTCTTTACTGGTGCATCAGAACCATATTTCAATTCGGTTGAGGAACGAAGTGGATTTTTTTTTGCACAGTCGCACTATTTAAGAGTCAAATCGAGGTGTTGTAGCAATAATTAACATTGCTTTATCTGGAGGCGCTTTGCACAAAAAATGTTTCTTTCAAACATGAAAAATCATAATGGATGAAAGCATGATTCCATGCCGAGAACGACTCATATTTCGCCAATATATTTCAGGAAAACGCCATAAATATGGTATTAAATTATACAAATTATGTTCAACTTATTGTTACACATATAATATTGAAATATACTGTGGAAAGAATGTAAACTCTTCCTCCAAAGGCCATGCACATGACATAGTAAAGCGATTTATGGATGTATTGCTATTTAAAGGACACACTTTGTATACAGATAGTTACTATACAAGACTACACAGCCTTTAGCTGAAGAGCTTTTAGATGAATCTACCGATATATGTGGTACTGTAGAAGTGAATAGCAAATTTTTGCCACCAGAAGCAAAACTAAAACAAAAATGTGATAATTTAATTACTCTTGGAAACCCTAAAGAAAATTTTCAAAATGGACAGGCAAAAGGTCAGTCTGCATGTTAACGACTTGCAACAATCATACTTTCAGTATTGTTATGGGAACAAATGGTAAATTAAAACCTGATGCTATTTTTGGTTATAATTTTTCCAAAAAAGGCGTTAATCTATCCGACCAACTTGCCTCATATTACAATTCCTTTCGCAAACCAGTAAAATGGTATAGGAAAATTATTATAGAGCTGATTTGCGCCACATCAATTGTAAATGCATGGTACATTCATCAGAGGTGGGGTATCAAGCACTTGGATCTTTTAAAATTTAGAAAATATATTATCGATCGGCTCCTGGATGAAATGCCACAGAACCACAAGCACATAAGAGAAGTATACGTTTTCTTCAAAAGTATACTGTAACTGCCATCGCGGAAACGATGCCGTGAATGTTATAAAGGATGATTGTTTAGTTATAGATAATAGTTAAAAAATTTTGGAAACACTTGTTCAAACAGCTGACGCAAGTTTCGTGTTTTATTTCATTGTCAAACATCTTCAGTTTGGTCTATAATTTAAACGTGAATCGTCTTACAAACGAACAACGCTTGCAAATTATTGAATTTTATTATCAAAATGCGTGCTTTGTTAAGAAAGTTCATGGCGCTTTTCTTCCATTTTATGATCAAAAATGGACGAAGCTTATTTTTGACTTAATGGGTACGTACATAAGCAGAATTGTGAATTTTGGAGTGAATATCAGCCAGATGCATTGCAAGAGCTACCAATGCATCCAGAAAAAGTCACATTTTGGTGTGGTTAATGATCTGGTGGCATCATTGTACCGTACTTCTTCAAATACGATACGAATCGTAACGTAACTGTGAATGGTGCGCGCTACCGTGAGATGATATCCAACTTTTTTTTTTGCCCAAAATGCAAGAGCTTGACTTGCATGACATATGGTTTTAACAAGATGGTGCCACATTCCACACAGCACGCGCAACAATGGACTTCTTGAGAGGTGAGTTCAATGAACATTTTATTTCACGTTCTAGACTGGTCAATTGGCCGCCTAGATCGTGCGATTTAACGCCTTTAGACTATATTTTGTGGGGCTGTGTTAAAGCTCATGTCTATACAGACAAGCCCGCTTCAATTGACGCATTGGAAGACAACATTGAAGCATTTATTCGAGAGATGCCGACCGAAATGTTGGAAAGAGTACGCCAAAATTGGAGTAAGCTGATGAACCATTTGAGGGGCATTCAAGGTCAACATTTGCATGAAATAATCTTTAAACATTAAATTATATGGACCGTATTAGCGATTCAAATAAAAATTTCATGAATTCTTCTGAATTTTGTGTTTTTTTTTTTTTTTTTAAACTTTCCTATAGCATAAAAAATCACCCTTTAAATCGTTGTCTACTCCGCGAGGCAGTAATTATGCAGCAAAAACAAACAAAAAGAGTTACAACGTTTTATCGATTTTGCGAAGGTTAACCACCACTTTGTCTAAAATGTTTAAAAAAAAAACCTTCAGAAACAATAAATATTATCTTATTTCTATTTTACTATTTTATATTTTATTTTCTTTCTTAAAAAAATTGCTCAAAATTTTTTCAGCAAAATATTAGTGTTGATTCTCAAATAGTTTAATTTTATAAAATATTACTATTCGGGACTGTGGACATTATGAACCCCCGGTGGTATACGTCGCCAGACAAAACATTTTTCTGTGAACCACCGGTGGTACACGCCGCCAGATAAAACATTCATGTTTGAGCCACCGGTGGTACACGCCGTCTTTAACGTGTTAAATAAATTAGCAGTTCACAAAACACTAAAAAAAATTAAGCAGAACTACACGTTGCGTCGGGGTAACTGCCCGGCCACATTAAAAAATAAACAGTTACGAATCAACCGAATGCCTCGGATATGGATGGATTCACTGTTGACGACCCACGCAAACGAAAAAAGGATAATGATCTACGGATATGCACGTGGAATGTGAGGTCCCTAAACAGACCACGTGCAGCCGATGAACTTGCGGAGGCCCTGGACTGCTATAAAGCAGACATTACCGCAATTCAGGAAATGCGGTGGGATGGGCCGGGCAAGAGAAGAGTGAGAAACTGCGACATATACCACGGCGACTGCTACAGGGAGAGAGGGAAACGCTTATTTGGATGCGGTTTTGTTGTTCGAGGCAGACTTAGGCAAAAAGTCTTAAGCTTCCAATACATAAGCGAACGCCTCATAACAATCCGCATCAAGGCTAAATTCGGGAATATAAGCCTCATATGCGCCCACGCCCCGACAGAGGAAAAAGATGACAGCAGTAAAGAGGACTTCTATCATCTCCTAGAAAGGACATATGATCGATGCCCCAGCTACGACACCAAGATAGTTCTAGGAGATTTCAACGCTCAGCTGGGAAGAGAAGAAGTCTTTGCTAAAGTCATCGGAAGACACAGCCTGCACGCCAACACCTCCGGAAACGGACTCAGGCTAGTTGACTTCGCCTCGGGGCGAAATCTCTCTGTGGTCAGCACGCGGTTCCCACACCTCAACAAGCTGGTTGGGTGCATGGACCAGCTCATCTGTGAGATATGGTCGGAGGAAAGCATGCCCGACGAGTGGAATCTCAGCATCGTTTGTCCGGTCCACAAGAAAGGAGACCCCTTCGACTGCGCCAACTACCGAGGGATCAGTCTTCTTAACATTGCATATAAGATTTTCTCTGCCGTACTGTGTGAGCGCCTGAAACCGTTCGTCAACAACCTGATAGGTCCTTATCAGTGTGGTTTCAGGCCAGGGAAGTCCACAATCGACCAGATCTTCACACTGCGGCAGATCCTGGAGAAGTCCCAAGAAGTACAAATCGACACCCACCATCTATCTATGACAGCGTGCATAGAGACGAGCTATACAGTGCCATGTCTAGTTTTGGCATCCCTACCAAACTCGTCAGATTGTGTAGGATGACGATGGAGAACTCTCGCTGCTCCGTCAAGGTCGGTAGCGAACTCACCGATACCTTCGATGTCAAAAAAGGATTTAGACAAGGCGACGCGCTGTCATGCGACTTCTTTAACATCATCCTTGAGGGGATCGTGCGGAACTCACACGTCAACACCAGAGGCGCGATCTTCCACAAGTCCGTTCAATTGCTAGCTTATGCGGATGACATTGACGTGATCGGCCGAACTCAGCGAGCCGTCAATGAGGCGTTTGCTAGCATTGAAACGGAAGCGGCTAAAGTGGGACTGGTGGTAAACGAGGGCAAAACGAAGTATATGCTGTCATCGAAGAAGGACGCAGAACATCGACGTCTCGGACAGAGCGTCACTATGGGCAGCAGACACTTCGAGGTAGTGAAGGACTTCGTCTATCTCGGCTCCGCGGTGAATAGGGACAACAACATCAGTACCGAAATCAAGCGCAGAATCACTCTTGCCAATCGCTGTTTCTTTGGGCTCAAGAGGCAATTGAGTAATAAAGCCCTCTCCCGAACGACCAAAGTGACTTTGTACAACACCTTGATCATCCCAGTCCTGCTCTACGGCGCAGAAACCTGGACGCTACTAAAAGCGGATGAGGAAGCCATTGGTCTCTTCGAGAGAAAAGTTCTGCGTGCGATTTTTGGTCCTGTTTGCGTTGATGGCATCTGGAGGAGAAGATTCAACCACGAACTGTATGGGCTGTACGGCGGCATGAGCCTAGTCAAGCGTCTACGGATACAACGCTTAAGGTGGCTAGGCCATGTAGAGCGCATGGACAGCAATGCTCCGGCCCGAAGAGTTTTCGAATCCGAACCACAGGGACAACGCAACAGAGGACGTCCTAGACTGAGATGGCGCACACAAGTGGAAAAGGACCTCAACCATCTTGGAGTGCGCAATTGGAGACAGCTGGCAAGAGATCGTGCTAGCTGGAGAGGCATGTTGGTTGAGGCCCAGGTCCACCCCGGACTGTAGCGCCATCCGAAGAAGAAGAAAAAAGAAGAACTACACGTGAAAACTAATAATAAACATTCAGAAATTCTTTTGTTTCTATTTCTTTTTCCAGCCTAAGCAAACATATTACTCGCAGTTTAGCATTATTCGACATAATTAAAACCCGAAATGACGGAAATGCTGCATAATCTTAAAATATAGTTGGGAAGCATTTACAGTGGTGTGCATATTAATTTAGGCAAATATTGTTTTTGTTAATTTTGTGATAGTAGGCTATGGTTTGTACGTTTTTTATTCAAATATTATTATATATTATTATTATGGATTATATGCTCTATTTTGAATGGTTTTGTTAGTCATTTAAATTAATTTGGCTGTTCTAAGAGGCAAGTTGCTGTTTTTTAAAGAAAAAAATGAAATCATATAATTTCGAACATTATTTGTTAAGACTTCATCATTATGAATATTCCAAAAGAAAAGAGTACACAAGTCAATGCGTTACATGCACACGCTGGGAAAACCAACCCAGAGATTTGAGCTGACGCTTGAGTTTCAATATCCAGTGTTTCAAGGATTATTGCTCAACACAAGGTCACAGGATCAATTAAATAAAAACGGAAGGGTCATTGCGGGCGGAATCGCAAAGCAACAAAACATGACGGTAAGGTTTTGATTAGAAATAGTATAATCAACCCTGGCAAGACAAGTTTTCATTCCCTGCAAAGGGAATGAACAACAGCTAGCAACTGACAGTCCGTAGGCGTCTTGTGGAAGTTGATCGAAAAGCAATAAAGCCTTTGAAAAAACACCTGTTGATCGATAAAATGAGGCAGAAGGGACTAAATCGGGCTAGGAAACATAAGGAATGAACAGTGGACAATTAGAAGAAAGTTGTTTTCTCGGATGAGAGTCATTTTGAGGCCCGAGGATACCGGGTAAGTGTCGTGAGAAAAAGTTTGAAAGAAAAAGCGCCAAAACACCCTCCCAAAGTCATATTTTGGGGCAGTTTTCCATTTGAAGGCCCTGGAAGTCTTAAGCCAACAAAAGGTATGATGAACAGCACCAAATACGCAGAAATTTTAACTCAAATTCTAGTTTCAATCATTCAGAGGAGACGTTCCGTAGCAAATTCAATTCCAACAGGATCTTGTTCAATGTCACACATCACAACAGTATTTTGCAAACCAGAATGTTGTGGATTGGCCTGGCAACTCCCCTGACCTTAATCCAATTGACAATATGTGGACAACTACCAAAGGAAGGCTCAGAAAGAGAGACTGCACCAAAAAACTAAGCTGATTTTGTCTATTATTGATATTTGGTTTCATGATGAAGATTTAAATATATATGCGAATGACTTGTTTCATCAATGGTCAAGGAGTTAAAGCACTCATAAAAGCCAAGGGAGGTCATATAAAATTGATCTGTGTTTTTTTTTTTCTTATTTTAATTGAAAGTAAAGTAAAATATATTGAAGATTTCGTTTGTCCCAATTAATTTGCACACGACTGTACTTACAAAAGTGGTATTGCAGAAAGACATTATGGCATTCTTAAACGTTGCGCATTAAAAATATTTTTGTTTCTATTATTTTTTCCACCACTTTATATAACATGTCATATCTCCAACTATATACTGATCTAATTAGTATGATATTGGTGCAGTGCACATTAATTTATTAAACTGTTACAACTTCACATACGTACGTACAAAGATCGGAAGCATCAATAGCCTTAAATTGAACACCTGTTTTCTTCTTATTTATAAATTCTCAGTTTCATAAGCCTTTTTTGTAGTGATGTTTTAAGGTTTGGACTGCTTTCTTCAGAAAAAAAAAAGCAATATTGTCTTGTGCTCTTAAACTTCTGGTGAGTTGACAGCGGGACAAAACGTCTAGAGAGCCGTTCATTAGTGACATTATAGGAAACTTCAAATCAGTACTAGTTTATTTTCTTATTTTCTTATCCTTTAGTCGGATTTTTTTGGTTTGAAGATATATGATCGCGATCGGTCGTGAGTTAAATTTATTTATTCAGAACACAAAGAAATGGAATTCGCAGAACGTACTGCTTTAGTTTGGGGAATACTTGTGCATAATCCTTGGATAAATATTAAATACTTGTGCAGATTCCATGGAGAAATATTTATAAAAATTGGTCAATACATTGTTAAATAAATGAATCAATAAATAAGTTATAAATAAGTTATAAATTGATTGATGTGATCCTGCTTCGGTAATATTATGCAAATAAAAATTCTATTCTTGTGCTGGGTTATATCATGATTTTAAAGGATAATTTATTGCAAAGTGATCAGCAGTTGGGGCTAGAAGGAGATTTCTGTTTTCAACAAGATAATGACCCGAAGCATACCGCGCACAATGTGAAGCTTTGGATGTTGTATAACATCAAAAATCAGCTGCGGACACCTCCACAGTCACCGGACCTAAATCCCATGAGCATTTGTGGGACTTGCTCGAGCGTAGAATTCGTAAATACACCATACCTCCAAAAATATGCTTAAAAATACAATAATAAAGGAATGGAGAAAAAAATACAGCCGAGGATACCAAAAAATTAGTGAATTCCATGCCTAGACGTCTAACAGAAGTATTACAAAGAAAGGGTTATCCAACAAGCTACTAGAGTATCATAAAAAAATAGTTTTCTGTGCTCCAAACGTCTTGTACGCAGACATTTGCGTGTGTGTTTTTTATGCGTTCTTAAGAAAACATTATTTAAATTACTATTTCCTGGAAATTGAATTTTAAAAGTCAATAGTACGAAAAATTTGTAATGTATTAAATAAAACAAAAATGAACTCGATGCATGCTATAATAGCTGAAAAATTTACGTTTGAAGTTGATGTTTCTGCTTTTTTTTCGTTGTAGGCAGACTTCGTTCGAAGTCGATGACAATAGGGTTTTTGTGAGGGAACAAACTCGTGTAGGTGCTAATGAACCTATTTTCAAGTCTTTTGTGGGTAGAGGGTAAATCAAATTTAATTTTATTACCTATCAGAGCGACATCAATTGCTTTGTATTATGTTTCCGTCCTGTGCAGCAGTAACTTTGAATTATAGTGTCGCTTTATGAAACACTGCACATACACGCAACAATATTTAAGAAACACCATGCAAAGTAGTCGTTGTTAGTGGTCAAACTCATTGTAGCTAAGATTTCGTTTAAATTACCCAATCATGTTTCGCAGAAATGCCCAATGGATATGCCTAAGACAATAAAAATGCCGTCCGGAAGCAGTTAAGTAGGTTTTGCTGAAAAATGTCAAAAATTGGGCGCGTAAAATATTCTAGACGTCAATGAACACCCATACAAATAATTGGTTTACAAAACTTATGAGTGAACTTACAATTTGCCATGAACTACAAACTGAAAGCTCCAAAACTACGAAACCAAAGCAAACAGACAACATTTTTGTAAAGTGTCACAACATGCTGAACTCAATTTCGACCCCATATTGCAAAACAGGTCTCGTCTTGGGCTACAGACCATTAAGATAAGGCCATGTGAAGACATCTCCACTGTGCATGTTCAAGTCTCCCTGAACTCGTAAAATAGAAAATCTAAAAGCAATAAACTTTCATTGCGAACTCTTAGTCATCTCCAGTAACCACTGCCATTTAAAACAAAATCAATTGCTTCTGCCCCCTGTCATGGGAGATGTCTGCAAACATTGCTGTCGCGGCAGTTTTCATTTACCTTGGGATATCCATTAAAGGCAAACCAGTGCAATCCGCATGCGACCAGTGTGTGCTCACTGACGTTACATAAACACTTACGCCTCCGTCCGGTTTATTGTTCCTGACTCATGGCTTGGTGTCCATTCTCCGAACGTCACATTTGTTACAATTAAGCACGTGATGACTGGTCTTTTTTCACGACGGCTGCAAACGATTTCGTTAAATACAGAGAGCAGGCAGAGAAACTGGAAAGTCAGTAATCAGCTTTTCTCTACTTAATCCTCCTTAGTTAAAGTCGGAGCATGCAATTGATTCACTGTGTGCCCAGACTAATGCATCGCATTCCTAAATCCTCCATCAACGGCCGATTATTTCAAACAAAACACTTGTGTTCCCATTCCCCCTACTCCGTGCTGTTCAAATTAATTACTTTGAGTGCTCAAGCAATGATCGAATCCGTGGCGAGAAGGAGATCTAATGGAGTAAAGCTTCACTCAAGCACTTGACACTGTTTGTATTTTTAGACGGAACCCAACCCATTCAACCATTTGAGAACACAATAAATGCAACTATAACTCACCAACTAGAATGATCGGCGCATCAGGGCAGTGATGTTTGATTTCCGGATACCATTTCGATGTGACGTTTTCAAACGAAGATGGGCTGGCCACGCTGAAGCATATTAGAAACACATCGGTCTGTGGATATGACAACGGTCTCAACCGATCGTAGTCCTCCTGACCTGCAGTATCCCATAGACCAAGTGACACCTGAATCGTATCCACTTGCATTGGTGCTGAATAATTATCAAATCTAAAATGTAGAATGTGACATCCAAAAACGGTCAGCGAAAGCGTCCAAATAAGCGAGACATTTGATTGACTTTAAACCGTCACTTACACTGTAGGCACGTATTCCCCTGGAAAACTATCCGTTGTGTACGATATTAACATGCATGTCTTCCCGACAGTGCCGTCTCCGACGACGACGCACTTAATTGGTCTTCCTGTTGACATCTAGAACGCAAACCAAACAAAAAAGAAGATTAAAAAAGGCAACGAAAAATAAACATATCACTGTTTAGCTAAGCAAAAAGGAGGAAACTTCGCCCACACCACGCACACCAACACCAACCCTCGTTTAATTAACCCACAAAAAGTATATATATAGATGAGAAAAAACTAAGGAGGAAAAATGACAATACTTTATGTATATGAAATGCAATTTACTACAATTCTTGCGATTTATTTCGACGGAATTATTATTGGGGGTGTTGACGTTATGGATATAAATAGTCAATTAAGTCATTTGTACTGCGGAGCGGCGCTCCCATTTCCGAGATGATTTGTGAGCAATGTTAAACAAAAGGATAAACCGAACACCGTTTACCGCATTCAAAAGAAAATTTACATTTTCATGCAAAAACGTGCAAATTATTCGCTAACTTATAATCAATTGCATGTGGAAATGACAACGCCTGCAGCTGCTGCCTGTCCCAAACAAAGCACGATATATTTCACTCCCTTTTGAGGTGGAGGCGCAGGCAGCACAGGCCTCGCCTACAGAATCACTGTTTGTGGATTTACCTTTTTTATTTGCGTTTTTTTTCTCTTTGCTTTTATTTGCTCTGCTCTTGCTCTACGTGTTGCGAGTAGGTCTAGTGAAACAATTTGTACTCTATTCTCTTTTTGTATTGTTTGTAGATATCTTATGCCTTTTTTGAGTTAATTAAATAAAACAAAAACGAAAGAAGGAGGCCCTCGCTCCTTTCGCTGAAATGAAAATGAAAATGACACTATGTCTAAACTACTCAGAAAGCAAAACCGAATGACAGGCGGTCGATGGTAGCGTTCACAAATACAAGAAAATCGGAACTGTATGGAACGGTGAAATGTCACTTTGTTCTCATTCCAATTGTCTTGCAGGCAAATGAGTGTGTCTAGAATTGGACGTTTCGCTGCGTGCATTTCAGGAACGGAGATGGCTGGGAGTTGAGCTGATGTTTAAAAAATTTTATATAAGACCACATATATCACAACAAGTCGTTTTGAAGTTGAAATATAATGACTCTTCGTGTTGTAACAAAATATAATTTCCTATTGAAAGAAATTACAAGTTCATCCAAGCAACCGTGTAGATGGCTCGAAGATTTACTTATATATGAAGACCGTCAACTTTGTCATTGCTGCGTAATTTACGCACCAATTTGTTGTCAAGCTAATCTTTCCAATATATGTGCATGTTGTGCTGTTTTTCCAGAGTTCATATTTCAGCAATATCCTTTTTGTGTTTAATTTTTACAAGGACTACTGTTTAAGAGATGTATGCAACTTTCGGCATGACTCTTCGACAGATGCGACATAAAGATGAACTAATGAGTGTTAGAGTTTTATGTATTTAGTTTCGTTTCTTGGAAGGAATTATTTTAAATATACCCTAGCACACCCTCCACACGCACATAACAACATCAACCAAGAATCCTGTACATGCCTCACAATTAATTTCTTTCAGCCTACAGCAGTGCCATCTAGTTTTGCTAAATGTGAATATACATACCTGGTTGCTGCATGTTCTTTTTGGTTCAATTCCCAACTAATCGAGAAGAAACGGGAGGCAGGAAGTCATGTCCGTGCTTCCGTACTTTGCCATGGGTTCCGAAAAATTACAAAAACTTGAGAGATAATTTTGAAATTCAATTATTAATGCTTCAAATGCAATGGAAACCAAAGGTACACAAAACTGGGGCGAAGAATATTTAATGAAAGCGTCCTTAAAGTTGTAAATTGGCGAATGTGAGTGGATTGTAACAAGACAGAAGGCATAGAGTTTAATGCTTCTTTGCATATGAACAGAAGGCTTATAGTAATTGAGAAAGGTGGTCAAAATGTGTAGGAAACAGTGGCCAATACTTTGAATAAAATGTTTTTACTTTCCATTAATAATTAGGGTTTTATTTTCAAAAAACAAGACGCTCATTTCATACTAGTATAATTGGTACTTGAGGAAGTTGACAGCTGGAGAGAAAGAAGTTGACTGGCTTTTTTACCTAGGGACAATGGGTGATTGGCAAAGAAGCGATCGTAAATCTTTGAAAGAAACGATGTCGGCTGGTTCGGGTTCAGCTTCAAGTTATTTTAAAATACGACGGGAAGCTAACGAGAGCAACACAACGGGAAGGATAAAAAAGCAACAGTATGCATGTGGAAAATACCTTGGCAAGAATTGGAGTTCAATAGCAAAGTTTATAATATGGCTATAGACCAAGGTTCTACTTCTCTACGGTGCGGTAGAGGTTTTGCCGGGACCAGATTAAATAACGTGTGTAAATATGATCAGGAATTGCCAAGGAATGGCGCTTACATCGATCGATTACAATTCGACTACATGTCTACTCAGTCGCTGCATGTACTCGGCGGTATCCGAAACAATACGTTGATGCAAAGATTTTCTTCTCTTGACTTATATTCGATAACCACGAAGTTGTAAACATACAGCACTGTGCAAAATAGTAGCACCATGTTCGACTTTGTCACTATTTTGCTAATAACGATTTCCTACCATCATGGGGGCAAAACAAAGGGCATGCTGTTATCCAGGAAGGACACACAACTTTGACATCTCAGACAGAGCGCTACACTAGGCAGCAAAAACTTCAAGGTAGTCAAGGATTTGGTCTACCTCTGCTCCGTGGTAAATAGGAGCAGCAATACCAGTACCGAAATCAAACGCAGAATCACTCTTGCCAAATGCTGTTTCTCTTTCCCTCTCTCTAAGAATTAAGTTTGCTTTATTCAACAGCTTGATCGTCCCAGTCCTGATCGTCCCAGGTTCAGAAACTTAGACGTTACTCTAAGCGAATGAGGAAGCCCTTTAGTCTTTTCGAGAGAAAAGTTTTGCGTGCGATTTTTGGTCCTGTTTGCGTTGATGGCATTTGGAGGAACAGAGAGGGTACTTCATCGTCATCCTACAAAATTTAACGAGTTTGGTAAAAATGCCACAACCAGACATGGCACTCTATAGCTTGTCTCTATGCACACTTTCATATGCCGCCTTAAAATCGACAAATAGGTGGTGAGTGTCGATTTGCACTTCTTGAGTCTTTTGCAGGATCTGACGAAATGTGAAGATTTGGTATGTCGTGGACTTCTTTGGTCTGAAACACTGATAGGGACCTATCAGGTTGTCTACAAAGGGCTTCAGACGCTCACACAATACGGCATAGAGGATCTTGTATGCGATATTAAGAAGACTGATCCCACAATAATTGTGGTCGCCGCGGCGTAGTCGGTAGAGTGCCACTCTCACACGCCGAAGGTCTAGATTCGATTCCTAGCTCAACATCAATTTTTCGAATTTTTCACGGCACCACCTCTTTCGAGCTGCTGACAACACTCAAAGAGTAACATCTGTCTAAGAAAACGCTTTTCAAACTTCGCCGTTCGGAGTCCGCAGAAAACTGTAGGTATCTTCTACTATGAAAGTGAGAGGACAGTAGCTCGCACAACACGAGTAGTTGATGAGCAAGCTAGGCCTTGGTCCCTCTTTGGACTATAGCTCCAACAATTATTGTTATTATCCCCCAATAATTGGCACAGTCAAAGGGGTCTTCTTTCTTGTAGACTGAATAAACGACGCTGAGATTCCACTTATCGGACATGCTTTCCTCCGACCATATCTTAAAGATGAGCTGGTGCATGAGCCCAACCAACTCATTTCCAACTGCTTTAAATAGTTCTGCAGACAGTCCGTCCATTTCAGCAGCTTTATTATCGCAAACGATATTGGATGGAGATGACACTTTGAGTCAAAAGCAAATGGCAGCAATGTTAAATGTTGCACAACAAACAAACAAACAATTTCTGACCGTTTAAAAGCTATGGGAAAGATCCAAAAGTGTGAAAAATGGGTGCCACATGAATTGAATGAAATACAGATGGAAAACCGAAAAAAACACTTTGCTTCAAAGACATGAAAGAAAATCGGTTTTGTTACTGGCGATGAAAAATGGACTTATTTTAAGAATCCTAAACGGAAAAAATCATGGGTTAATCTGGGACAACCATCAACATCGACTGCAAAACCAGATCGATTCGGCAAGAGGACAATGCTGTGTGTTTGGTGGGACCAGAAATGTGTGCTGTACCACGAGCTCCTAAAACCTGGTGAAACCGTTAATACTGATCGCTACCGATAACAAATGATCAATTTGAACCATGCATTGATTGAGAAACGACCAGAATGGGCCAGAAGACACGGCAAGCTAATTTTGCTTCATGACAATGCACCTGCACACAAAGCAAACCCGGTTCGGGATACAATCAAAACACTTGGCTGGGAGCAGCTACCCCACCGGCCGTATTCACCAGACTTAGCTCCTTCCGACTACCATTTGTTTTCATCGATGGGACACGCATTTGCTGAGCAGCACTTTGATTCCTACGAGGAGATCAAAAATTGGGTGTCTGATTGGTTTGCTTTAAAAGACAAAAAAATTTATTGGAGTGGTATTCACAAATTTTCAGAAAGGTGGTCAAAATGTGTAGAAAACAATGGCAAATACTTTGAATAAAATGCTTTTACTTTCCCATTAATAATTAGTGTTTTATTTTCAAAAAAAAAAATCACTAATTTCATACCGGTATACCTGGTATTTTGCCTAACAGCGGAATTGGGGCCGTCATCGCCCTTAAAGAGTCTGCAGAGATAATCCTTCGAGATTCTCAGCACGGGCTGTGACTCGACCAAAAGTTGCGCACTTTGGTCTCGTTTAGTCCGAACCTTTCAATCCTCTTTTCACTTCAGAATTTGTTTAAAAATGCAAGTCTTCCTCTTAATTTATTCGACGGTCAAAGTTCGATAAAACTTTCCTGGGCCTCGGACACCACTAACTTGCTTCTGGCAAAAGGTCTAAACATAGCTTGGACTGCCCCTGGTCATTGTTAGCATCGACAGTTGGGTCTCTCGTCAGCACGATCGGAAATGGCAGGTTGCAGGCTGACCGAGCGCATGCTCTCAACCGCCAGTTATCTCTAGACAGAAAAGACTACGCACTAACGAGAAACTTGGTCTTCGCTAACCACTTAAGTTTGATTGGACTAAGTGATTAAACGCCATGCGATGCCTGTGGAGAATGTGAAGGGACTGCAGAACACTTCCTTTAAAATTATCCCGCCTGTGCTCGGATCAGGTGGCAGTTGTTTGTTGCTGTTGTGGTTGGAGCTGAATCACAGAATAGTTTGCTGGCAAAGAACAATCATTAAATGTAACCTACATCTGCCTGATAGTACAATGGATCGGTTTTTGAATTGCTGCCTAGTAGTGCTTCTCAACCTGCAAAAAGGGAAGTTATGTTACCTTTCAAACTGATATCTTTACCACAAAGGTATATGGGCTTACACACGTAACCTAAACGACGCATGACCAAATACATATTAACGAATATGCAGCTGAACACAATCGAATATGCTCATACGTCCCCAAACATAATAATCTGATTTTTTACAACTCCATACACCAGCTCTGTCTTCGAAAGTGCTCTTCTTAAACAGGAATAAAAATTCCCATTGATCACTAATAACTGCGAAGCGATAAATATCTACCAAACTCAATTCGAGCGACTAAATGAATCGATCCGCCTTACGACAGTTCGGGAACTGCACAATTTCCAATTTCATTGCCGCCGATAAAGTCCATTTAAGTGAGAACATACTTATCATCTGCCCCCGGCCTCATAAACACACGCAGTGCGCTGCAGCACACACAGCAACATCAGTTCACTCGATTTTCTTCTCGCATAAGGACTGTCATAAAGTGAGCGTCTATCGAATGATGATTATGGCCACCCCGCGGTCGCCGTCGAACTCACCTAGTGCAGGGATCACCGAACCCACTAACCCAGAAGCGAAACGATGATGGAATTGAATTGTATGTAGATACAGATGTAAGTATGGAATTTGAAACTTTTTTACGTCCTTAGACAAATTATGCTCCCTTTTATCTCGGGCCGGGCGGAAACGTGGAAACGCCGGAATTGTTCTAGTGGCGAAAATGTGAAAATCGTTTGAGTGCAAAGTGCATGTGACAGCTAAGAAGATTCCATTGTCCTGTCCGCAGACCGAAGCAGTGGGCTGTATCGATGTGTGGGCGGGTGCAATTGCACGAGCAACCATAGGGGGGCACTGTACACGTATATTGTCGCCTTGGAGTCTCACAATATAGTAATGGGTAATATCTCTTTTTTATAACCACTGTCTTCCTGTTGGATGTCTTCTGCGCGCTGACAGGAAGCCCACCTTGGCGTCTTCGGGAGAAGCGCATTGTGCATGAGTTGGAGAAGTGCCGCAGAGAGAATGTCGATAGTTGAGCGGAAGGACGATTTAGGAAGGTGAAGTTTGCCATGACTGTCGCCACATGATTTCGGCGGTGGCCTTAAAAAGGGTGGGTTTGCTTGTACGCAATCAATTATTTTGCTGATTTTTTTTTAAGTTCATAGAAGTAATCTTATTATTTGTGCTTCTATCACAAATTTCTATGTAATCATTTTTAATTATATTGCGCGACAGTCCACAGGGGACCAGGGCTTAGCTGGCTCCTCAACTACTCGTGTTGTGCGCGCTACTGTTCTCTCTACAACTGGGGATCAACCAACATGCCTCTCCCGCCAGCTCGATCTTTCGCCAGCTGTCTCCAGTTGCGCACTCCAAGTTGGTTGAGGTCCTTCTCCACTTGTGTGTGCCTCTTTAGTCTAGGTCGTCCTCTGTTGCGTTGTTCCAATGGCTCGGATTCAAAGACTTTTCGGGCCAGAGCAGTGATGTCCATACGCTCTACATGGCCTAGCCATCTTAAGCGTTGTATCCGCAGACGTTTGACCAGGCGCATGTCGCTGTACAGCCCATAGAGTTCGTCATTAAATCTTCTCCTCTAGATGCCATCAACGCAAACAGGACCAATAATTGCACGCAAAACTTTTCGCTCGAAAAGACTAAGGGCTTCCTCATCCGCCTTTGGTTACGTCCAGGTTTCCGCGCCATAAAGTAGGACTGGGATGAACAAGCTGTTATATAAAGCGGGCTTAGTCCTTCGAGAGAGGGCTTTATTACTCAATTGCTTCTTGAGCCCAAAGAAACAGCGATGGGCAAAAGTGATATTGCGTTTGATTTCGGTACTGATGCTGTTGTCCCTGTTTACCGCGGAGCCGAGATAGACGAAGTCCTTGACTACCTCGAAGTTTCTGCTGCCTAGTGTGACGCTCCGTCCGAGACGTCGATGTTGTGTGTCCTTCCTTGATGACAGCATGTACTTAGTTTTGCCCTCATTTACCGCCAGACCCATTTTAGCCGCTTCCGCTTCAATGCCAGCAAATGCCTCATTGACGGCTCGCTGTGTTCGTACAATCACGTCAATGCCATCAGCGTATGCTAGCAGTTGAACTGACTTCTGGAAGACCGCGCCTCTGGTGTTGACTTGTGAGTTACGCACGATCTTCTCGAGGATGATGTTAAAGAAGTCACATGACAGTGCGTCGCCTTGTCTAAAACCTTTTTTGACATTGAAGGTCTCGGTGAGTTCGGTACCGACCTTGACGGAGCAGCGAGAGTTCTCCATCGTCATCCTACACAATCTGACGAGTTTGGTAGGAATGCCAAAACTAGACATGGCACTGTATAGCTCGTCTCTATGCACACTGTCGTATGCAGCCTTGAAATCGACGAATATGTGGTGAGTGTCAATTTGCATTTCTTGGGTCTTTTCCAGGAGCTGCCGTAATGTGAAGATCTGGTCTATTGTGGACTTCCCTGGTCTGAAACCACACTGATAGGGACCTATCAGGTCATGGACAAATGGTTTCAGACGCTCACACAATACGGCAGAGAGGATCTTGTATGCGATGTTCAGGAGCCTAATCCCTCTGTAGTTGGCGCAGTCAAAGGGGTCTCCTTTTTTGTGGACCGGGCAAACGCCGCTGAGACTACACCATATTAATAGAAAAAAAACGGTCAGCCAAACCTTCATATTTGATCGAATTTATAATTATAATAATAATTGTTGGCGCGACAGTGGACAGGTGGACCAGGGCCTAGCTTGCTCATCAATTACTCGTGTTGTGCGCGATACTGTTCTCTCACGAATAGAAAGGACCTACAGTTTTTTGCCGACTCCAAACGGCGAAATTTGAAAAGCGTTCTTAGACAGTTATTACTCTTTGAGTGTTGTTAGCAGCTCGAAAGTGGTGGTGCCGCAAAAAATTCGAGGTGTTCAGCCGGGAATCGAACCTAGACCCTCTGACGTGTGAGCGTTGCACTCCACCCACTACGTCACGGCGGCCATTATCGAAATTATCGCGCTTTATTGGCTTTGGCGCTTCTGGGAACTTCTATTGGGACGTTTCGATTTGGGTTTCGGTTTAGTAACCCTATACCCATGAATCGTCGCCAGTTATTATACCTGGATCGCCGCTGAATTCATTAAGTAATTCCTGAGCGATACTCATGCCACCATTTTTTTGTCGAAATTCAGCAATTTAGGAACGAATTTTGCTGCCACACACCTCAACCATGACATGAGCCAATCTATATGCCTACATCTTCAGCAACTTTTCCAATTGTGATTCGACAATTCTCCATAAAAATTCCCTTCACACTCTCGACATTTTCAGCAGTTGTTGACGTGCTGGGACGTCCAGGGCGAGCGTCGTCATTTTTTGGAAAAGCTTCTACCACTTGTGTACATAAATATTTTGAGCAAAAGTGTAGTCATTTAGCAGAAATATAAGGTTGGCAAATATCTCCTATCCGCTTTTTTGCTCTTCATTCAATGCTTCATAAAAAGTATTACAGTGATCGGATTTAACTCGGACAGCCACTTTTCACAAGCCTCTTTTGACTTCAACTTCATACCACCAAGGGCGTTCGCCATGGATAGGAACAGCTGGAAATCATTTGGAGCTACGTCCGGGCTATATGGTACATGCGATAAAACCTATCATCCAATCTCCCGTAGCTTCTGACGAGTCATCGAAAAATTGTGTGGTCTGGCGTTGTCCTAGTGGAACACTACACCCTTCCTGTTGGCCAATTCTAGACGCTTCTGGTCGATCGGCTGTATCAAGTGATGATTTGACACTGATTTTGATTTTGACATAACCTACAAAACGACGCTGTGCATGATATACCATTCAACAGTTTTAGACGTGTAAAGATGGAGTTCACTAACGCCGATATTCGTGCTTGTTCAAAGTTTTCCTTCGTCAAAGGAAAATCCGCTAGAGAAACGTTCCGTGAGATTAATGGTGTTTTGGGGGATGGTACTCTATCCCTTCGAACCGCGGAGGAATGGTTTCGACGATTCAGAGCCGGTGAAAACGACACCATGGATAAGTCAGCCGGCGGAAGACCTGTAACGACGAATACCGATCGAATCATGGAAATCATCGAGTAAGACCGGCATGTGGCACCTCATGACATGGTCCAGGGGATGGGAGTTAGTTACCAAACCATTTGAAACCATCTGCAGAAGGATGGATACAAAAAAAAGCTTGATGTTTGGGTGCCGCATGATTTGACGCACAAAAACCTTCTGGACCGAATCAAAGCCTGCGATTTGCTGCTGAAACGGAACGAACTTGACCCATTTTTGAAGCAGATGGTGACTGGCGACGAAAAATGAATCACATACTACAATATCAAGCGAAAACGGTTGTGGTTGAACGCCGGCGAATCGTCCCAAACAGTGGCCAAGCCGGGATTGACAGCCAGCAAGGTTTTACTATGTGCTTGGTGAGATTGAAAGGGAATCATCCACTATGAGCTGCTCCCATATGGTCAGACGCTTAGTTCCACCATCTATTGCGAACAACTGGCCCGCTTGGAGCAGGCGATCGACCAGAAGCGTCCAGAATTGGCCAACAGACAGGGTGGAGTGTTCCACCAGTACCACGCCAGACCACACACTTCGTTGATGACTCCTCAGAAGCTCGGATGGGAGGTTTTATCGCATACACCATATAGCCCGGACAAAGCGCCTAGTGATAACCACCTGTTCCTGTCCATGGCGAACGAACTTGGTGGTGTGAAGTTGTGAAAGGTTGCTGTCCGAGTTCTTCGCAAATAAGGAGGGGGGCTTCTACGAGGAGGGTATTATGAAGTTGCTGTCTAGAAGGAAACAGATTATCGAACAAAACGGCGCATATTTGAACTATCTCCGATCTCTGTAATACTTTTTTATGAAGTATTGAATGAAGAACAAAAAAGAGGAAGGGAGATATTCGACCTTATACTATTTTTAAATAAAATCTATATGTGCTAAAAAATGTATTTGCTATAAAATAAGTAAATTAAAGTACCCTATTACTTATTTATAAAATGAGACAAATTACGGAAGTATTGTTATGTTACTTTTTTTAAGTTTTTAAACACCACACGCACATGAGCGTAGACTTATGGCACTTAGTGTATGTTCGAGACGAGCTTACCACCATAACAAAATAAAAAAAATAAAGTGCGACACTCATTCCCTTAAGTTCCCAGGTTTGTTTTCAGGGCGGAACACGACGAATTTTTTACAGCTCCAACTGTTTCGATCTGCTGACGACAGTCAAGAAAAATTAGATATCTTGAAGAAGCTTTTCAAATTTCGACATTCGTAGTTGGCAAGCGTAGTTGCTGAGAAATCAAGCCTTGTGGGCTGTAGTGTAGCCCATGAAACAGAAATTAAAATTATTCTCGTACTGATCAAAGAATAATAACGTAGTTCCTTTTTTTAAGCCCATACACTGCTTTGTCTTAGATAAAAAAGATGTGCATTGATTGCTACAGCTGTTTAAAGAGAATACATTTTAAAGGAAATGTGCTTGAACAACTACCCAAAGGAGGCTGATGACTTTAGCTACAAAACAAATAGGAACATTTGAATCCCCCTCTACTTGAATTATTCGATCTGCGTGAGTGCCACGTACAACAAGGCATATCGAAGTGATGAGCATTCTTGAAGTCAGTTGGGGCGAACATATTTACATACGTAAGTAAGGTAATTCCATAAGTGGACGGATACCAAATCTTATCCCCGAATAATCACATATTTTGCCAAGAGAATCGCCTGTCAAGAAAATGAAAATAGGCGCTTTGCATCATTATTTCATTTCTCTGAGTAGTGCTCAGAGAGAGGCCTCACTTTCCCCAGCAACCGTCAAACTTAAACAATATCTTCCACTATGATCCTTTTTTCCAAAGACTTAGGCTGTTTTTTATGCAAATAACGAGGACCAGCAGGAAGCGCATGAGTTTGATGAAATCGTAAGTGGGTGGAATCCAATTATTAGTTTTGTGTGGGCACTTTTGAAAAATTGTTTTTGAACGTCAAGGGGATGAAGCTGAGGTGGCCTGACGAGGCGGGGACGCTTTAGTTGCTACCTCAGAAGTGTGCCATCTACCTATGTGCTCGCAAATCTATTGCGCCGCTCTTCCAATCAACAAAATTCGATCTACAGCGAGGAGAAATACAAGTTTATCATAAAGGCTGCATGCACACGTCAAATGCCCAAGCGGAACCATATCATTTCGATTTTTCTTTTTTTTTTAAATCATTCGTGGCAAATCACGAATGCATTTAAATTATTTGGTCCCAATATTGCAGCACGGCAGACACTTAATTCACGCAAACTCGATCCCTTTCAACGTCCTTAGCACTCAACGTCACGCGATTCACTCGAACAATTGTCACAGCAATCATTCAATCTGCGCGACTGTGCCAAATTAGCCTTTTGAATGCATCAGGTCGTCGATGGATAAAATATTCATTTGCCCTTAAACCTTTGTGTGGCAGCAATTTTTCGAATCTTAAATCGCTCAAGCCACGCTAAGTGCTTGAAAAATCGCCGGTCATCCCTATCGCCGACCACACATTTCAAGGAAGCACATAACATAGGTGAACTTCTGTGTGTGAGCCGGTGGGGTGGTGGGAGGGGGGATGTGTGTATAGAAAGAATAGCCGCCAAGTTTCAAACATCCTGTGCCACCAAGGATCCCTGTCAGCCGTAATATATCAAACTTGAAGCGAACAGCGGAATCGACTCATTTATCCGATGTCTACAAGTTTGCGAGATATTTCACCTTTTTACACGCTTTGCTACACACACCCATACGTGTGGAGGATATATGTGTCTATTGGTGAGGCTGGAGGATACCCATCGGCGCCAAGTAGACGTTGAAATCCTGTTTAATCGATTAAATTCATCGCAAGCATGTGTATGGAGCACGGAGCTACTCAGCTTCACGGTGGCGGCGGCGGCGGCGTCGGCGGCTGTGGATACGTGCATACATACCGAGTGATTGGAAGTTTTTGTTTTTTTTCTCTTGTGTCCAAGTATCCTCTTGACTCCGGTGACTCGTATGCGGTCGGTTACCAACGTACAACACACGCATGGGGGTTGCGTTTGATGTGTGACGGTGGAAGTTCTTTTTTTTCGGGAAAGACGACAAAGACGAGTGTAATGGGATCCTTAAAAGTTATGAGAGCTCTTTGGGGACGCCACTGTGCTAGCAGGGCACTCTGGGTGGGCAGAAGGTGTAATCAGCTAACCGGATTAATTATATTTGGGGCAGATTGATAAAATGAACTAATCGCCAGAGATTGCGAGGGCTGACGATTTGATTGATTGTGCGAATGATGAATGAAGTTCGTTGACAGGTTACACATTGCGAGTGTGCGGGGTGGTGTTGCGTAATTTATTCCATTAGGTTAAGGTTTTTTTTTTTTTTTGTAGTTTTGCATGTCCCTTAGAGATAGTGTCTGGACAAATTTGCTAAGGGATGGCTTTAGCATGCGAAGTGTGAATGTGATTATCACACTGCTGGTCTTTAGAGTACAAGTATTTTTTGGAACATTGAGTAGAGCATACGGATATCACTACATCGGTCCGAAAATTTTTCAAATCCGAGCCATTTGTCGACGCAACAGAAGATGGCCTAGATTGTGATGGCGCACGCGAGTGGAAAAGAACCACAACCAACTTGAAGTGCACAAGTAGAGGCAGCTGGCCAGAAATCCTGCTAACTAGAGAGGCGTTTCCGTTTAGGCCCAGGTCGACTTTAATATAATAATAATATTGTTGGCGCTACAATCCAAAGGGGGACCAGGGCCTAGCTTGCTCATCAACTACTCGTGTTGTGCGCGCTACTGTTCTCTCACGAGTAGAAGGGACCTACAGTTTTTTGCCGACTCCGAACGGCGAAATTTGAGAAGCTTTCTTAGACAGTTATTACTCTTTGAGTGTTGTTTGCAGCTCGAAAGAGGTGGTGACGTGAAAAATTCGAAAAATTGGTGTTGAGCTGGGAATCGAACCTACACCCTTCGGCGTGTGAGCGTCGCACTCTACCCACTACGCCACGGCGGCCACGCACAACAGTCTTACTCCTCTTAATAAGAGAAGCAATTTCTCTGTAATTATATGTTTCCAAGGCTGCTGAGCGAGATTGTGGTTTCAAACAAATCCAACACCCACCCTATAGTCCAGGCCTTGCCGCTAGTGATTATTTCCTGTTTCCGAATTTGAAAAAAAATGTCTTCATTGAAAAAGATTTTCGAATGATGAAGAACTCAAGTCGGCAACAAATGGCTATTTTGCACAGAAAGAGAAAAGTTATTTTTTAGGGCTTAGAAAAGCTTATCTCATGATGTAACAAATGCATTGATGTTAGGGTAGATTATAATGAAAAAAAAAAAGAACAATTTAAATTGCATTTTCGCATTTTCCCTCATATCGATAACGAGAATATACTGAACGTCCCTCGTAGTACAATATTTTGGCATTTTGTTAGACCAGTTTCCGTGTGGTAACACCCAATCGGCTTTAGATTTAACTACAAGTAACATATATATTATATATGTGTAAAGAAATATAACTTCTTCAAAAGACTTCTGTAGCTATTCACGAATTGTTAATGGTACACACTGTTTAATATTTTTGTAGGATAAAAGTGTCGAACCAAAATCAAACAAAGCATTTGGTGCAGATTATGAAACAAAATGCGTACCTTGCCACTAATTTCAAGAGGGGCGTCCGTCAAAGGTCTGACATCAAAATAAGTTGGAAAGAAGTAGCATCGGAGTTAAGTAGTCTTGGACCACCAACCAGAACTGATAAGGAATGACAGAAGGTGTGCATAGACAAATGTATGCACTCGTTTAGTTTATTTTCGAACTCAATATGTTTGTTTGGTTCGACATTAAATTCAAAGTGAAAAAGAAGCTCATAATTAATAAGAGTGTGAGGCAACAGGAGGAGAGCCGCTAGGATTCTTTCCTTACACGAAGCTATAGACCCTTCAGGAAAAGTATTTGGATGCATTCAAAGTGTTAGAAAAGATAAATTTACCGTTAGAAATACCTTAATTACCAACATCTATTGCAAATTATGCCCCTATGCAGTGCATACATAATTTAATTTATGCAGAAACTGGGGGCGGTACTTGAGGTCACAATCTATACTGAATAGCAACAAAGGGATTTTGGAGCACGATGTATCTTAAAAAAAATCAATTAAAAGTCTTCTAACAAAAAAATGCAATTGTTAAAACACAGTCAATCTGAGGAAAATCTATATAAAGAAATGAAGAACTCGTCAAAACAAATAGAAAACCATTTGAAGGAGAGGTGTTTAAAATTTGTACCGACTCCAGTTTGGTAGCCACCTTCACAACAAAATCTTAATGTTGCAGCAACTTTTAAGATGACGGGAACAGAACATACATGTTTATTTACCGGATGGCATTTAAGAACTTCGTGCAATAGAAAGGCAAATGCTTCCTCGTTGACTCTGAAGTACGTTCTAAAGTTGTATAAAAAGAATTAATTAATTTATTTAAAATGGTCTAATTGATTGGTGGCTGCCGTGGCGTAGTGGGTAGAGTGCGACGCTCACACGCCGAAGGTTGTAGGTTCGATTCCCAGCTCAACACCAATTTTTCGAATTTTTCACGGTACCACCTCTTTCGAGCTGCTGACAACACTCAAAGAGTAATAACTGTCTAAGAAAGCTTCTCAAACTTCGCCGTTCGGAGTCGGCAAAAAACTGTAGGTCCCTTCTACTCGTGAGAGAACAGTAGCGCGCACAACACGAGCAGTTGATGAGCAAGCTAGGCCCTGGTCCCCCTTTGGACTGTAGCGCCAACAATTATTATTATGAATTGATTGTTCCTTTTACTAAACATCTGATAAAGCAAATGAATCACAATTTGATCTGATTCGTCTTCTAATTTAATTCAAATTTTGTTTATTCTGCCTATCTTTTTCATCCTCGCTGAACAAATTCATAAACATACTTACGCTGTCCAATTTTTTTTTTTTTTTTTGGTTCACTGTGGATTGTTTTTTATTTCACTGTGGATTGTAAAGGGGTATTCGACTCGTTTAGGTTTCAAATTACCGATACTTAAACGACTGCAAAATGACATAACTCTCAAAGCGCCTCAAGTCAAATAAATAAACAACCGTAATAGAGGTGAATACAGTTTTAGTAAATAAACAAACTTAAAAATAGAACGCTGAAAGGAACTTACAAAATATAATAAGAGCTCCTACATAGGGCCGTAAGAAAGCCTCTATTATAACATATTTTATAAGCACCGTCAGTATATTGCGGGCGAAAAATATACACCAACCATCCCTTTACCACAATGGAAGCTAATTTAGAATCATTATAATGTCGAACTAAAAAGTTGCAACCGAGACAAACTTTAAGGGCACTGGACTGTTCTTCGCCTCTAAGAAAAACTATCTTTGTGTGAAAGTCAAAGGCACTAAGAATCACTCTACCCAGTAATAATTAATAATAGTTGGCGCGACAGTCCAGACCACACCAGGGCCTAGCTTGCACACCAACTACTCGTGTTGTGCTCGCTACTGTTCTCTCACGAGTAGAAGAGACCTACAGCTTTTTACCGACCTCGAACGGCGAAGTTTGGGAAGTTTTCTTAGCCAGTTATTACGAAGGTTGCCTTTTATATTTCGGGGTTGGGCAACCCTTGGATCGGAATCTGGCAACTGCCACATCTATCGTAAAGCTTGACATTTCTGAGGTTATACGCATTCAAAAGTTTTTGACATACGAGCGCTATTTGTGTTTGCTTACAGTAAGTTAAAAGATTCATCTCGCCCAAAAAATGGAATTAAATCGTGAAAATTTTCGTGCGATTGTTTTTTACAACTTTCGACGCGGATTTACTCAACAACAGTGCATCGATGAATCTAATTCATTATTCGGCGATGAAGCTTCATCAAGGACCAGTGTTTATCGATGGTTTGGAAAATTCAACCGAGGTCGTAGTTCACTCCAAGACGAATTGCGTGAAGGTCGTCCAAAATTATTTGTTGTTTCGGAAACCATTGATGCTCTGCGCCAACTGATATTGCAAGATCATTATGTGACCTATCGTGAGATTGGGACAACCCTAGGCGTTCGTGGGACCAGCATACATTCAATATTGCATGAACATTTGACCGTCAAACAGATTTGTTCGCGTTGGATCCCACACAATTTGTCAATTGCTCAAAAAAAGGATCATGTTGGTGGTCGAAAGAAATGCTCCAAAACTACAACCGCGGTGCTTCGAAACACGTCTATGACATCGTGACAGCTAATGAATCGTGGATTTACGTGTATGAGCCCGAAAGTAAACAGCAGTCGACTGTATGGGTGTTTCAAATTGAGCCAAATCCAACAAAAGTTGCTCACGCACGAACCACTTCCAAGCAAATGGTCGCTGTTTTTTCGGAAAAACTGGACATGTCGCAACCGTACCACTAGAACAATGCAGAACAGTCAATTCTGAGTGGTACACAACCATTTGTTTGCCAGTTGTCTTGCAAAAAATCAGGATAACCAACCGCCGAAGACGGATCACTCTTCACCACGACAATGCGAGCTCTTACACATCGGCTCAAACAACTGCATTTTTGAGCACTTAAACCATCGGTTTGATAGTCCCGACTTGGCACTGAATGACTTCTTCAAAAGTGTATAGATCTTAATGGGAAATATTGAAAAACAATAAATCTATTTTCTATGATTAATATTGGTTTTAGTTCTCTAATCCCGAAATATAAAACGCAACCCTCGTACTCTTTGAGTGTTGTCAGCAGCTCGAAAGAGGTGGTGCCGTGAAAAATTCGACATGTTCAGCCGTCAGCTATGAGCGTCGCACTCTACCTACTACGCCACGGCGGCCACACTTTACCAAGTATTATTGCTAATAAACTTTAAGGGTTCCACATCGACAGAATTGTAAAGGTTTCTTTAAAATGGCATAATAATGGCTATCATGATTTTTTTGATTAAATATTGTCCAAATACCGAAGCTCCAAACAATCTTGTAATGACCTCGAGCTGGAGGGTTGTAGATGGCATTATGCCTCTCACGCAGAAAATTTTCCCTGAAACCATTATCCGGATAATACTCACTTAAAGTTTTCCTTGAAGATTCAGATTTTCTTGCAGGTCAAGTAAATTTCAATCTTCCGTGACAGTTCGTACGAACGTTGTATGAAGTTGGCTACCGAATCTTCAACAACTCGTGTCATTTTGTCCTTAGTATATTGGGCATTGCGCAAAAGACCTTGAATGGAATGACACCAATTTAGCAACGGAGTCGCTTAAGTACATACCATGCAACGTAAAGCGAAGCATTATACGTAAGCTTTCTGGCCTCTAATTTGTTCTTTTTTTGTGTGCCGGAGATTCAACATATTAGGGGCAGAATATGTATAACTGTCGAATATTTTTCTTACTCTTATCAAAACCCCATAAAGGTTTCTGAAAAGTGTTAATCGTTGATTTTACTCCGTCTAGTTTCCTCCTGCTACGCAACGTCAGTAACTTTCCTAATTTCTGTCGAAAAATGTCTGCACTCACTCCTCGGTGCCCATTCATTTAGTTTTTAAATTACCTCCACTCGGGCCGGCTGAAATGCGAACGTAATCCAGCCCCAGTACGACATAAATCTCCATTCGTTCCCTTAAAGAGTGCTCGCAATTTACTGTGAGAAACGGACCCCAATCGACACGTGCATGTTCTCCGCTCGCCTCCCACCAAATCACTCCGTTCGCCCAGGCACTCAAGGCCGTCCTCAAAGTATTGCAAACTCTCTTAGTTCGACAGCCACCATCGCAGTGCCGCAAAAAAAGCAGATCGGGGTAAATTCATCAAGAGTTAATCAGAGAACCGCCGAAAATAGAATTTAATTTGCATTCGAATGTATCCTAATTAAACAACGCCACAGTGCGTTGAGTGGAATGAGTATGGAACAATATGTATGAAAATTAAAGTATCCATGTGTAGCGTGGATGCACTGTGCTGACAGACGTACAAGCGAAGATCCTTCTGCACTCAGGAGTGAGTGCAGCTGAATGCAAACGATTGTGATGCGGTTGGATTCCACAGCGGCGCTCCGTCCTGTTGATTATTTCCCCCCGTCGCCGGAACCAACCAACATTGGAATTCTTGGGAAAGTTCGAAATTTGAAACACGTACGCATGTGAGTTAATTAAATTGAAATGAATTCAGGGATGTATGGCGAAATCAAAAGTGTGCTCAATTAGTGGGAATTTAGGCAATTAGATCGCGTGAGCGCATGGTGGGCGCAGTGGTGGCTAGATGTGCGGACTGCGTGTAAGTGTCCCTTAGGGATTTTTCAAATTTGAAACAATGTGCCACAAATTGTTTAGCTGCGAATTGTATTGCATAAACGTGGTGTAAAATATTTCTTTTAACTGGGTTCGATTGATTGAGGTTCATTACGAGTGTTGGGGGCTCTTATAAGTGCCGGGGAAAATTCGAAATAAAAATGAGGTTCTAAAAATGAATAGATGTTGTATGAAATTAGAGTGTTGTGAGTGATGTGAAGTGGACACGAATTGATTGGAATTTAATGCATTTAACATAATTTTTTTCCTAAACAAGTCTAAAACCCTGGAATATCTGGAAGTATTGTTTTGTGAATCGAACGTCGTAACAGGTATGAAGGAAATCTGATGAATCTCCTTCTCCTGGATGATACTTTCAGTCGTGAAGCTGGAACAAAAGACTGTTTGCAATAATTTGAGCTGCTTCTGTTTCTTTTCTTTGCTCCACTCTACAGGTCTAAACCAGCATTTTAAGTCAGCTAGCGTGATATTTTCACATATGTCTCCAGTTTTGCACAGTCGAACATTGAAGCTCTTTCTTGATCTGTGAGCGTTTTTTCGAAGGTCTAACAACCGAGTTTATGGCCGCCGTGTCGTAGTGTGTAGAGTGCGACACTCACAGCCGAAAGTCTAGGTTCGATTCCCGGCTGAGCTTCTCGAATTTTTCACGGTACCACCTCGGCAAAAAATAGTAGGTCCCTTCTACTCGTGTGAGAAAAGTAGCGCGCACAACACAAGTATTTGATGAGCCAGCTGGGCCTTGGTCCCCCTGTGGACTGTACCGCCACCCAATTATTATAATTATTAACAACCGAGTCAAGAGTAGTAAGTCGGATAATACACCGGAGATGCTAGTTTTGATTCATATTCTGAAAGCCTCCTTTGAATCGTTCAAGTTAAATAAGAGTATTAATTCGCAAAGAAAAACTTTTAGGAATGTCAACGTTGACTGTCGAAAATAGTCTGCACTTCTCATCTTCTCGTGAGAAGCATAATTACTCGAAACTTTTAAACGTCGACTCTAGCACCACAAAGTGTAGTTATAATTTAACACCAATTTCAGAGTATTCGAAGCTTCACCGTGTGCTGCCAGTTCAATCAAATTGTTCTTGCCTTCTTAGCGTTGCATTCATACTTGCCACTAGGGCGCCTTGCAACTTGTATAGTTCTTAGCCCCTCTAGAGATCATGGACCCAAGCACTGTTAAGAGTCACTCCATTTTCAGAATTTGTTCCCGTAAGTTTCTTCCTTCACTGTCACAAGCGTCCATGCCGAGGGAATCAATGTGGTCTTCAAACGCGACTTTCTCCTGACGAAAGTGACAGAGATTCTGCATTTAATATCGATTGAAGTGCGTTGTTCCTTTGCATGCGAAAATGCATTAGACGAAATTCTTAACCACCATTTGATATGGTGAGCCTCTCCAAGTCCTGAAGTTCATGTCAGGTGAAAGGCATCTGTGAGTTTCAAGCCTGACGGAACAATGGCAGTTTTGAAGCCTTGTCCGTGTTAAAATTGTATTGGTGACGACAGTAAGACAGTGTTCCAATTTAAGATTCTTATACTAGTATTGGGACCAAATCTTAATTCTTTTGAAAAATGTTGGAGATAATAGACAGAAGAATTGTACGTCAGGGCTATTAAACCATGTTTTGGAAGCTTGGAACCCCGTTGTCAAGTTTTTTTTTAAGAAGATGTGCTTCTTCTTCTTCTTCTTGTGGACCTGGTCCTCGAACAACATGCCTCTGCAGCCAGCACGGTCTTTCGCTAACTGACTCCAGTTTCGCTCTCGAAGTTGGTTGAGTTCTTTCTCCACTTGTATGCGAAGTTGGTTGAGTTCCTTCTCCACTTGTGTCCGTCATCTAAGCCTAGGCCGTCCTCTGTTGCGTTATCCCAATGGCTCAGATTCGAAGACTTTTCGGGCCAGAGCAGTGATGTCCATACGCTATACATGGCCTAGGCATCTTAAGCATTGCATCCGAAGACGCTTGACCAGGCGCAAGTCGTTGTACAGCCCGTAGAGTTCGTCATTAAACCTTCTCCTCTAGGTGCCATCAACGCAAACAGGACCAAAAATTGCACGCAAAACTTTTCGCTTGAAAAGACTAAGGGCTTCCTCATCCGCCTTTGGTTACGTCCAGGTTTCCGCGCCATAAAGTAGGACTGGGATGAACAAGCTGTTATATAAAGCGGGCTTAGTCCTTCGAGAGAGGTCTTTATTACTCCATTGCCTCTTGAGCCCAAAGAAGCAGCGATTGACAAGAGTGATTCTGCGTTTCATTTTGGTATTGTTTTTTTTGTCCCTGTTTACGAACGAAGATGTAAACGTAGACGAAGTCCTTGACTACCTCGAAGTTTCTGCTGCCTAGTGTGACGCTCCGTCCGAGACGTCGATGTTGTGTGTCCTTCCTTGATGACAGCATGTACTTAGTTTTGCCCTCATTTACCGCCAGACCCATTTTAGCCGCTTCCGCTTCAATGCCAGCAAACGCCTCATTGACGGCTCGCTGTGTTCGTCCAATCACGTCAATGTCATCAGCGTAAGCTAACAGTTGAACTGACTTCTGGAAGATCGTGCCTTTGGTATTGACTTGTGAGTTACGCACGATCTTCTCCAGGATGATGTTAAAGAAGTCACATGACAGTGTGTCGCCTTGTCTAAAACCTTTTTTAACATTAAATGTCCCGATGAGTTCGTTACCGACCTTAACGGAGCAGCAAGACTTCTCCATTGTCATTCTAGACAATCTGATGAGTTTGGTAGGGATGACAAAACTACACATGGCACTGTATAGCTCTCTCTATGCACTGTCATATGCCGACCTAAAATCGATGAATAGGTGGTGAGTGTCGATTTGCACTTCTCGAGTCTTTTCCATGATCTGCCGTAACGTGAAGATCTGGTCTGCCGTTGACTTTCCTGGCCTGAAACCACACTGATAGGAACCTATCAAGTTGTGCACAAAAGGTTTCAGGCGCTCACACAATACGGCAGAGAGAGTCTTTTATGCAATGTTAAGTAGACTGATCCGTCAATAATTGTTGCAGTCAAAGGGGTCTCCTTTCTTGTGAACCGGGCAAACGACGCTGAGATTCCACTAATCGAGCATGCTTTCCTCCGACCATCTGTTACAGATGAGCTGGTGCATGCGCCCAACCAAATCATTTGCGGCTACTTAGTTCTGTGGGCAGTTCGTTCGCTCCGGCAGCTTTGTTCGACTTCGGCTTCGATATTGCTATCTTCTCCTAGTCTAAGTGGGGAGAACGGAATTCTTGTCTATTAACGTCCAAAATGAGTAGAACATTCTGCCTTATAGCGAAATTGGGGCCGTCATCGCCGTTAAGGAGTTAATTCATCTCCGATGCATGTTGTCGTCTCTGCACTGTGTTGTTTTTACATGGTGAGGAAGTTGGCCTTACCCACAGACTGGTAGGCTAGGCCCATTATTTAACCCCCAGGCAGCGAGGTTTGCTGTTACATTGGTTCACCACACAAGGGGCGTTGTAGTGACTATCCGGGGTGCGTCGCGAGGAGATTGTATGTCAACTTTACCTGTTCAATAACGAGAATAATTTTGGGAGTTTGCCTTGTTGAGCGCAACCAACAACGTTACCTCGTGTGGACAGGCCTAAACATTAAAAAGGAATTTTCGAAGACAATTTGTTAGCGCACCCTTTTACTCGTTATCAAACTATTATCATTAAATTGTTTATTAAACTCAATGTCCATTACATAAACTAAATGAAATAGCAGCGTCTGTAAAGTATAATTATTGTTTTACTGAAATTCGGAGTCGGTGACCTCATTTCTGAGACTGTAAACTCTTACTTTTGATGATAATTCTACCTCTAATAGACAGGCAATAACAAGTTCAGTGCGACAGTTTAATTCTGTGTGTTGGTCAAAGTGATAAAAATATCACTGTCGTTCAAGTGTCCGTAGCGAACGATCGAAGTTAGTCAATCCCACGTCATTCTCAGGTATTAGACATCGCTCTACAATCACATTATGACGTATTTTTGGTGAGGATCTTGATTTACGCCACAGAACTAAGGCCGATGGACCGTTTGAAGAGGCGTATGTTTTCCGATTGGGCTCTGAGAAAGATGTTTCAAGATGATGAATTTCGTAGCAATCTTCCCGAAAATTCACGTGTGCTTCATAATTCATGACTTCATCCACAGACTCTTTGGTGCAATTTATTGATATTTGGGCTATATTTTCTCCTAGATGATAACAGTCGTCTCCTTACTGTCACTGATCATTCGATATTGCGCATTGTTTAACGATTATTTAAAGCCTGAATGGAGTGTGGCTTCAACAGGACCATGCAACAATATTGTGCAACAAGCCACACAGAACACGTTACAGTCGATTTATTGAAGAGTAAGTATGGTGAGCGTGTTGTCTCCCGAAATCGCCCAGCCGATTGTCCGGCTCGCCCTTTTTTTCTATATAATTGGCGCGCTGGCGGATTGTTTATACCCGTAAGTTACCGGATTTAAGTCACAGCACGGGCCGAAGGTATAAAGGAAGAGAAGGAAAGGAGGTTCGGCTTCCTCTCCTTCTCGAACCAAAAGGCTCGGATTCGAAGACCTCTTTGCCGCAGCTTTGTTGTCCATTCGCCCGATGTATGCGGCGGATCGTTTTTTGCTCGACAGCATATATTTGGTTTTGTCCTCGTTGATCCTTAAACCAGCTCGTTCCGCCTGTTCCTCAATTGCAGTGAAAGCTTCTACTACGGCGCGTTGGGACCGCGCGACAATGTCGATGTCATCAGCGTATCCCAACAACTGGACTGATTTGTAGAAGATAGTGCCTTCCGTGTTGACTTCGGCCCGCCGCACTATCTTCTCCAGTACCAAATTGAAGAAATCAAGCAACAGCGCATCTCCTTATCGAAATCCAGTGCAGGTCTCGAATGGTTCTGAGGTTTTTAAAACGAACTGCACGGTGCATCGCGTATGAGTTAGCGTGGTGCGATACATGCGAATCAATTTTTCCGGGATCCCGAATTCGGCCATCGCTTGGAATAGCTCCTTCCGGTGAATCTTGTCGTATGCGGCTTGAAAATCGATGAAAAGATGGTGAGTATCGAATTGGTCTTTGGTGTGAACATTTTGAAAGGAAGAGAGGGAAAGGAGGTACCGATGCACATTGGTTTTAAATGCCTGTGGATTGTAATGGGGGGGAAGTTGGACTGGGAAGAGCATTCCATATTCGTGCGGTGCGGCTAAAGGACGGTTCTCTAAACTTTACTGTACGTCCGAAAGTGGGCTTAAGTGTGACTTACTTATCATGCCGACTAACCATGAAGGATTATAAATTGAGCCTGCGCAATTGCTGCCTTCCATCGGTGGCGGTTTTGGGCACGCTGCTTCCAGTCATCAAGGCCAAGTAGTCTTACATCCGCGATGACTTGGTCTCTGTACCGGAGGTTCGGTCTTCCTCTCCTTCTCGAACCAGGAGGATCGGATTTGAAGACCCCCTTTGCTGGAGCGTTGTTATCCATTCGCCTGATGTGGCCGAGCCAGTGTAGTCAACGGATTTTTGCGTTCCGAACTACATCCACATCCCTGTAAAGCTCGTAGAGTTCGCAAATGTGTCTTCTCCTCCATTCGCCTTCCTCGCAGACGGGACCATATATCTCTCGGTGCGTGCGGAATAAATGTAGAAAACAACACTTTATTTAATTTCTAATTCATTTATTTAATTAATTTTGTTGAAAAGAAAATTTCACGGGAGTTACTTGGCTGAAGGTTAGAACAGGAATGACAGCTCGAAGTGGAAAAAGGCGGGCTGCTTAGGGATGCCCTCTCGCGGTCGGTGTCAGCAGTTTATTTTGCTCTTATGTCCAATCTGTGATCGTAGCTTAATTATTTGTTTCAATTATGATGTGAGCACCCACATCACTCCCCCTCCAGTAACTTCGTTACGATGAAACAAAAGTTAGCCTATTTGTACACCCAATTTATTTGGGATCCGAACAAGTTTTCCTGAACGTGTGCTTTTCTTCTTGGTATCATTAGACATCGCTGGTCGTCTCGTCTGATGAAAGAAGAAAGGCTGGTTTCCAACGATCGATAGAGACGTTAGTATCTTTTCCTCGAATTTTAACGCAAAAGAATTAATCTGATCTATTCACAACTGGGAATGGACCTCCGTATGGCTGTTGTAATCCACTTCGGAGTGCATCTCTGCCGATGAAAACATGAGATGCAGTAGGAAGTTCTTTGAAAACAAAAATTCCTTTTGAGCCGTGATGCAAAGCCGGGATAAATTTTGTCGGAGTTGATTCACAAACGTTAGCGGATTGCTGATTATGTCCCTTGATAGAGATAAAAACTCACCGGGTAGTCTGATGTTCTCTCCGTACACCATTTCAGCAGCTGTGGCTTAGATGTCTTCTTTGAAGGATGTTCTGATACCAAGTAGCACGACGGGAAGTTGGTCGCCCCATGCAGGGGACTCGTGGCACTCTATGGCGGCTTTCAATTGGCCATGAAATTGTTCTACCATGCCGTTAGCTGCGGGATGGTCTTCTTATCTTTCGAAGGCACCAAGAATCAGCTCTGCAGCGTTACTTTATGTCAAGCTTTCGGCTCAATAAAGCAGAGCTGGCAGAATAAGGGTTTTGTAGAGCATGATTTTGGTCCCCTTAGTCAGGAGTTTCGAACCCATTTGTTTCGACAGACCGAAGTAGCATCAGCTGCAAAGGGTGATTCTACGTCGGATCTCCACTACGATGTCATTCGTGGAGTTTACGTTTGCCCCGAAGTATACAAACTCCTTTACTACCTCGAAATTGTAACTGTCGATTCTAACGCTTTGGCCTAAGTGGTGTGGGGCGGATCGTTTTTTGCTCGACAGCATATATTTAGTTTTGTCCTCGTTGATCTTTAGACCAGCTCGTTCCGCCTGTTCCTCAATTGCAGTGAAAGCTTCTACTTCGGCGCGATAGTGTCCATGTCATCAGCGTATCCCAACAGCTGGACTGACTTGTAGAAGATACTGCCTTCCGTGTTGACTTTTGCCCGCCGCACTATCTTCTCCAGTACCAAATTGAAGAAATCAAGCAACAGCGCATCTCCTTGCCGAAATCCAGTGCAGGTCTCGAATGGTTCAGAGGTTTTTAAAACGAACTGCACGGTGCATCGCGTATGAGTTAGCGTGCTGCGATACATGCGGATCAATTTTTCCGGGGTCCCGAATTCGGCCATCGCTTGGAATAGCTCCTTGCGATGAATCCTGTCGTATGCGGCTTGAAAATCGATGAAAAGATGGTGAGTATCGATTTGAAACTCGCTGGTCTTCGCCAGGATCTGCCTTAGTGTAAATATTTGGTCTAAAGTCGATTTGCCGAGCCGGTAGGCGCACTGGTGCGTGCCGATTAGTGCGGTGCAGAACGGCTTTAGACGTTCACACAGTACGCTGGATAGGATCTTGTAGGCGACGTTGGGCAGGGATATACCTCTGTAGGTCTTCCAGGAGGTAGGATCGTCTTTTTGTAGATGGGGCATATGGAGCTGATATTCCAGTCGTCGGGAATGCTTTCGTCTTTCCAAATTCGGCAGATGATCTGGTGCATGCTCCCCACCATTACATTGCTCCCAGCTTTAAAAAGCTCTGATGGTAAGCCAACTGAGCCTGCGGCTTTGTTGTTCTTCAGCCTTTTAATGGATGTAACGACTTCTTCTTCATCGACTGGATTGGGATTTCCTGGTTCCCTATTACTCTCTCCTGGTCAGCGCTTAAGGGTGAACGGTTGAGAATTCATAGCGGAGCGTGTATTGAGGTTGCATTTCTGAAGGAGAGGAATGCAGCTGTCTAATTCGTAAGAGCTTTTTTTGTGCAAACAGCGGTAAAATAGTGATAGAGACGCAACATTTCGTCGATGTTCTAGCGAGTCGATTGACTTCACAGAATTATTATCACCAAAAAGTTTTATAGCTCGCTTTTGAATTCTATTTAGTAAGTGCAGAGAAATCTTAGGAGCACCAGACCAGATAGGAGCGTAATACCCAAGCTTTGGGCGGTTGAGAGGTCAAAAGGGGTGAAATATTTCTTGCACCGCTTTAAGAAACCTAGACATTTTGCTGAATTTTGGCGATTTCGAATATGTGATCGTTCAAACTTTGTGTTGAGTTGATACACATACCGAAGATGGAAAGTCGTTCGGTTTCAACAACGCAGGAGCCTTTCAAAGATAATGGCTGGTTATTTTGAGATCGCTCGAGTAACAGTAGACAGCACTGAGTTTTGGAAGCATTAAATTCCACTCTTTTCTTTTACTTAAATCAATTATGCTGTCAAAATCGGAATTTAATGAGCTTAACATACGATGCCATTCCAAGTCTATGGCCGAAGAGGAGGGTCGAGAGCCGAAGAACCTATATGAACCGCTGTCATCAGAGAAGGAGTGAATTGGATTATAAGTGACAGACAGGAGATCATTTCTGAAAAAGAAGGAAAAGTGTTTGAGACAAAATGGAGCCCTGGGGAACACCAGCGTTAATATGGTGAATATCAAACTTGAATTCATTGAATACAACTTGTATCGAATGGTTCGAAAGGTTATTTCTAATCCATTGAAAAAGAAATTCATCGATGCCAAAAGCCATTTTCGACAAGAAACCCTGGTGCCAGACTCTGTCAAATGCTTTTGATCTTGCCTTTTCCTACATTGTGTAAAGATTGATTCCATTTAGCGGCAAGATACGCCATCAAACCACCAATGAACTATAGCTGCAGAAGCCGTATTAATAATTTTTGGCGTTACAGTCCAAAGGGGGACCAGGGCCTAGCTTGCTCATCAACTACTCGTTTTGTGCGCGCTACTGTTCTCACGAGTAGAAGGGACCTACAGTTTTTTACCGACTTCGAACGGCAAAATCTTAGAAGCTTTCTTAGACAGTTATTACTCTTTGAGTGTTAACAGCAGCTCGAAAGAGGTGGTGCCGTGAAAAATTCGAAAAATTGGTGTTTTGCGAAGGATCGAATTTGGCGTGTGAGCGCCGCACTCTACCCACTACGCCACGGCGATTACTAAGGAAAGGAAGCCGTATTGTCGCATTGCTGATCATTATAAAGCTTCAGAGTTTCCAGATATTTCATAAGCTGACGATTTATCAGCGTTTCTATGACCTTGGAAAGTAGGGACGCACGAGGGGCGTTCAATATATTGTCGGTATCGATATGAAGAAAAATGCGAATTCAATTTAAACTGTTTTTATTTTTCAATATAATCTCCTTTAACATCAATGCATTTGAAACATCTTGAGATAAGCATTTTTAAACTCTCAAAAAAATAAATTTTCTCTTTCTCTGCAAAATACTCATTTATTGCTGACTTGAGTTCTTCATCATCCGAAAATCCTTTTCAATGAAGACATTTTTTCAAATTCGGAAACAGGAAATAATCACTAGGGGCAAGGCCTGGACTATAGGGTGGGTGTTGGATTTCTTTGAAACCACAATTCACAGAAACGTGTGAATAGGAGCGTTGTCATGAAGAAGCAACACACCCGCTGCGAGTTTACTCCGCCTTTTCTTTTTAATTTCCTCCCGCAAATTATGCAAAGTGGAAGCGTAGGATGTGTCGTTGGTGGTTTCACAATTTTTTTTGTACTGAATGAGCAAGGTTCCCTTTGAGTCCCAAAAAACTGTGGCCATGAGCTCCCCGGCAGACAGGGTGTCTTTGAACTTCTTGGGGGGGTCTGTTCCTTTTTTTATGTCACTGCATGGACTCTTGTTTGCTTTCAGGGTCATAGTGGTGAGCCCATGTTTCGTCCCCAGTAACAATTCGATCCATAACACCGTCCGCATTCTCACTTCACATCTCCAATAGCTCTCTACAGCATGCGATTCTCACTTTTTTCTGAGGCGCTGTGAGCATTCGTGGCTCAATGAACTGACCTTTGAAAGGTTGTAATAGTCATGAAGAATGGTACCAGTTGAAAGCTTGGTGATCTCTGCCGTCATTTTCACCTTTATTCGGGCATCCTCAAGAATAAGTTTTTCGACTTCTTTCTTCCGTACAAGCAGTAGCCGGGGTGCCGGAACGGGGGTAATCTTCAATGCCCCTCTCTGCCTCTTTTGAACTCACTTGACCACTTTTGCACTGTTGACAATGAAGGTGCGGAACCCTGGTAATCAAACACCGTCTGTTCAAGATTAATTTTTTGAATTTTTCCTTGCTTAGTGAGAAATTTAATGTTAGCGGGATGCTCAATTTTCACCACCATCGACTCAGCCATTATGGTTCTGTTTAAATAGAGATAAAATGCGAATTAACAATCACATTTATATGAAATTTTACATGAATGCACTGAAATAATTACATGTGCTTGTACTTATAAGTACTTGATAAATAAGTCAATTTAAATATATAACCACAGCTTCAGCCCGATGCCGAGAATATATTGAACGCACCTCGTAAGTGCTTTTTAGGGACGGGCTCGACAAATGCTGTTTTCCATTTACTCGGAAAGAGCCCTAAAGAGTAGGACAAATGGAAAAACAAAACAAATGGTTTTGCTAGCGTAGAAGAACGCCTCTTCAGAAGAACAGGGGGATACCATCCGAGGCAGCGGATTTGTGCACGTCTAGATCAGTAAGTACTCTTGCAGTACGAGTGCAAAAATGAACTTGTCCAATGGAAAAATTCACGCTCTCGAGTACAGGCATGAACAAAGCACAATATGCAATCCTTGAGGTTGCTACAAAATGTGCAGCAAACAGATTTGCTTTGTCCGAAGAGTTGACAGCTGGAATGTCATTGCAAATGAGCGTTGGAATTAAAGACGAGGCGGAATTCCTTACAATTTTGACATATGACCAACAAATTTTGCTTCCCTTGGGGCAGGCACTTTTTGCCTTAACTTCTGATCATAGGAGAATTTAATACGTCTTATTAGTGCATTGCAATCAATTCGGGCCTTTTTGAACTTCTTCTGGTGTTCGTCAGAAGGATTGACTTTGAAAGTCCGGCAGTTTGTTTTTCTCAGCCTCAGTTTAGCTTCTTTGCAGCTCTACATGACCACATTAGAAGAGCTCAAAGACAACATTGAACGCGAAATGGATATAAATGACTGAGCTGAAAATAGGGTCCAAGGAATCGACCTCTGCAAACTTGATTGCGATCGTTACAACACCGAAGTCGTGTTCCATTCAATTATGTTGTTCTTCAAGCCGATAGCTCCCATGGTTTACGCTTTATTTAAAAAGAAGTTGTTGTTTTTGTGATGTTAAGCTATCAAAACCTAAAAACTTTGTTTTATAGGAAGTTTCCCCCTATTGCCTTTATTCCGCACTCCAAATGAAATGACACAAGCACTATTCAGTTCAAATTCCCTGTCCATTTCATTTTCCTGCTCCAAGAGACACAACAAATCATAGCTCTTGATGACATGGCACAGATCGTTAATGTGTTAATCTGCAAGTTTCTAGTACTTTCAAAATATTTTCCACGCAAAACCCACATATCTCCAGTGTGTCCAAACCAAATCCTCTTCAGCCACAGAAGGAAGCGAATATAACGAAAATTAAATGCTAGCCTCAAAACTAATTAAAAACTTTTTTGAGTCAGTTTTTTTTATCCTCGGTGCAAGTGCAGGCACACTTCCTATTCCTAATTATTTTCACGTCAGCCGCAACTAATTTCCCAGAGCACAGCACATCGTTCGTGTTTACCATCCCAACATTGGACAGCATCTTCATCCCTCTCCTCCCCCTTTCGCTAGATGACCGCCTCCATTTGAACGAATGAAAATATCAAAATAAAGTTCATCGACAAAGTGTAATGGATATTTGCAGGACATCACTTAATGCCCGTTCCGAAAAAAATGAGCGAGAAATTGCCGAAAAGAAATATTTCTGTCCCAAAGGAATATAAATTATCCGGTTCCGGGTCCTCTGGCAAGAAATATCGAAATTTGTGACGATTCGAGGAAGAAAAAGCGCACCAGGCACCGGTAACGAATAGGAGTCACGGAGCCAAGGAAGCACTGTAATGTAGGACATGGAGAATGCAAAATCCTTGGTGAAATTAATTGAAGCTCTTTGTGAAATAAATGAATGACCACCTAATTGGGGGATTGAGAACGCCAGCCAATGGTGATTAATTATCGTCGTTGGCACCGAATATGTCTCCTCTTGCCCCCATGGGGTGGTTGATGATATGTCATTCCATTTCCCTATGCCATGCATTTGCATCAGGGCGAGTGTGTGGGAGCGTCGCAGAGCACACACCGTGTGCACAAGGACATGCAGTCCGTGTAATATGCGGGAGGGAAGTTCGACATCTCCTTAGCCGTTCGTGCCGGCTAGCTGCTGTAATGACGGCCAGTTTGTCCGTCGAACGATATAATCGACAAAGTTTATTATAGTTAATTAAATGAAAATCACCGGGCACTCGGTGCGCTGTGCAGTGACGAGATTTCCGCTCGACTATCGTGCTCCGAGGATGTTTAGCCTTGCAAATGTTGGACTGCTGCTTGGGTCGCATTTAATTAAGTCCCAATTAGGTGACGGTGTTTGGAAATTTAATCATGTTCTTAATTGTTTAATACTGCTGTTCAGTGGGGTCCCATCCACGTCATTCTTTTCAAGCGTTACAGCGTATGCCTTTAGCAATTTGATGGCAGACTGTCTGGCGGTTCTATTTTTTTCTTCTAATAATACCAGAATTCTTGGTCTCTGTACGTACATACGTACAGATATTATTTTGACTAAATCAGTGCAGATTTCCTCTTTTCACATGACATCCCTTACATAAATTAAACAATAAGATATAGATTATAATCGTCAGCAAAATACTTCACGTTGATCGTGAATAAAACTTTCAGAAGATGCTTTCAACAAAGACACACGAGGACATTGAGGTTATCCATTTAAGTATCCAATTAAGGTGTCACGGAAGGCAGAGGACGCCTTTTAACGGAAATGGCTGCGAACTGTGGCAATTTGATAGATTATATGTTGCCATATTTTTGACCGCCAACAACCACAGAAATCGAGCAAATAATCCGTAACGTTAAGAGCCATTACGTTTCAAGTTGACATTAGCAGTCATGGCGCCCAATCTGGGCACAATTATCATTGAACTTCAAATGTCCGTCTTCTGGAAGGATGGTCTTACCGCTACCATTCTAAAATGAGAAAACGAAATAAAAGCGTCTGTGGGTTGTGATTGAGAATAACTTCCTCATCACGTAAAACGAAATAGTTCAGAAAAACCGAAATGCCTCGGATAAGGGAGGATCAACTGTTGACGACCCCAGCAAACGTTTTAAGGACAATGAGGTCCCTTAACAGGCCGCGTGCAGCCGAACAACTTGCGGAGGCCCTTGACTGCTACAAGGCAGACATTACTGCCATCCAGGTATTGCGATGGGATGGGCCTGACATAAAAACGATGAAGATCTGCGATATCTACTACAGAAATTGCTAAAGAGAGAGAAGGCAGCGCTTATTCGGATGCGAATTTGTTGTTCGGGGCAGACTTAGGCAAAAAGTCTTGAGCTACGACCCCGATAGCGAACGCCTCATGACAATCTGCATCAAGGCTAAATTCGGGAGCATCAGCCTGATTTGAGCTCACGCTCCGACAGAGGAGAAGGATGACAACATCAAGGATAACTTCTATGATCTCCTAGAAAGAACATACGATCGATGCCCCAGCTATGACACCAAGATCGTTCTAGGAGATTTCAACGCTCAGCTGGGAAAGGAGGACATCTTTGCTGGAGTCATCGGTAAACACAGCCTGCACGACAACACACCCGGAAACGGACTCAGGCTGTTGGACTCCGCCTCGGGGCGAAACCTCTCTGTGGCTAGCACGCGGTTCTCACACCTGGACATTCACAAAGGGACCTGGCGATCTTCTGATCAATCAACCGTCAATCAGATTGATAGCGTTGCGATCGACGTCAGACACTCCTCCAGTATTCTCGATGTCCGATCCTTCCGAGGTACAAACATCGACTCGGAGCATCACCTTGTTGTAGCCAAGGTAAGATCCCGGATATCGAGAGAGCAACGGAGTCGAGACAGGCCAAAACAGCTAGACGTTAGAATGCTACAATTGTAACTGATTGCTAAGAACTTTACCGAACGAGTCTCCCTGAAACTCGATCAGAGTTCGGCGCTATTTGTACTAAACATAGAAGAAGACTGGAAACGTTGTCAAGAAGCCATCAAAGCAACTGGCACTGATGCGCTAAGTTTCACGTCACCACCCATAAAGGAACCCATGGGTTGACGACGAGTGCAGGCAAGCGCATGCAGCCCAATAAAACGCCCATAGGGCAACGCTGCATCGAATAACGAGGGCTGTTTGTCAGCTCTACGAACAAAGAAAAAGGGAAGAGCACCGGCTTCAGAGAAGGAAAATGAAGGAACATGAGAAGCGCGCGGTGGAAGGAATGGAAAGGTGTTCTGGCAGGAACGAAGTCCGGAAGTTTTACCGAAAAGAAAACAGCTATCAGGCGGATACAAGGTTCGGACCGAAGCCTGCCGGGACCAAAATGGACAACTTGTGGCAGAGTCGCAGTCTGTGCTGAGAATCTGGAAGGATCATTCCTGTAGACTCCTTAACGGCGATGACGGCACAAATCCCGCTGTTAGGCAGAATGTTCCACTCGATTTTAACGATGACAGACTAGAATTCCGTCCTCCCGACTTAGACGAGGTGAAGATAGCAATATCCAAGCTGAAGTCGAACAGAGCTACTGGAGCGGACGGACTGTCCGCACAATTATTTAAAGCAACTGGGGAAGAGTTGGTCGGGCGCATGCACCAGCTCATCTGTAAGATATGGTCGGAGGAAAGCATGCCTGATGAGTGGAATCTCAGCATCGTTTGAGCGGTTCACAAGAAAGGAGAGAGATCTTTTTCCGTGGAGGGGAAGTTAACCTCACGCACAACCCACAGACTGGTATGCAAGGCCAATTAATTAATCCTCGGGCAGTGGGGTTTGCTGCATACATTGTTTCATCATGGAACAGGTGTTGTGATGGCTATTCAAGGGGTGCCGACGTGATGCTAGCCGACGTGATGGGACGAACACAGCGAGCCGTCAATGAGGCGTTTGCTGGCATTAAAGGGAAAGCGGGTAAACTGGGTAATTTTAATTAACATTCTCAAATGTATTTTTTATTGTTGTCTTTTTTCTGATTTCTTATATCTAGGTAGATACAGAAGTATTTAAACTAGTTGCAAAGTATGCTGTAATGAAAACTTTCTTACTGGCCTTATACGGGCGCTCTCAGTTAATCTAATTATATAATAATATTGCCCTTCAGCGTCCTGTTGGGAACAACAGAAGGAGACAACGGGGGCACCTGATGGGGTTGTAGCCAACAATAGAATCCCCTATCCCTATCAGTGTCTATTCTATCGCGTAAAGGTAATGCCTTGCTGAATCGGAGATCATTTGGCCTTACGGTTTCTGCATCCTTGTTATAAAGTAGTCTCTTGTTCACTATCCTTCTTGTCACGTGATACAAAAGGGGACATTCCTCCGCAGTTTCGGTCAAGATATAGAAATGCTTCCGGTGGAATGAACCCACTTCGTCGCGCTTTCTCATGATATGCATCCTTGGGGTAGTAAGCTCCGAATATAAGTCCGTTATGAGAAGTCATGGCTCATGCAACGTGTTTTCGAATTAGCTTAATAATATAATTATCCACCCTAGCGATAGAATTGCTTGTACCCAGATTCGGGTGTTCTGTATTTCTTGAGACAAGCGCGGAGACATTGCCTCTCGAACATCCTTATCCTTCCACCTGGGAAGGACGCACATTGAACCACACTGGATAACCACACTCAATGACTGGCGGGATCAGGGCTGTGTAGCAGATCACTTTTACTTTGGAGTTAAGTTGGCTTCTGTAAAATAACCTACATGCTGTGCCAAAAATCAAGCATGGGGGCGATTACTGTTTAGGAACGTCTGCTATGTGGTTCCAGGGCGAAGAAGTCCACGATAGACCATATCTTCACTGTACCGCAGATCCTGGAAAAGACCCAAAAAGTGCAAATCGACACTCACCACCTTTTCGTCGATTTTAAGGCCGCAAATAACAGTGTGCATAGAGACGAGCTATACAGTGCCAAGTCTAGTTTCAGCATTCCTACCAAACTCATCAAATTGTGTAGGTTGACAATAGAGAACTCTCGCTGCTACATCAAGGTCAGTAACGAACTCACCGAAACCTTTAATGTCAAAAAAGGTTTTAGACAAGGCGACGCACTGTCATGTGACTTCTTTAACATCATCCTCGAGAAGATCGTGCGTAACTCACAAGTCAACACCAGAGGCACGATCTTCCAAAATTCAGTTCAATTGGTAGCTTAAGCTGATGACATTGACGTATTTGGATGAGCGAGCTTTTAATGAGGTACTTGCTGGTATTGAAGCGGAAGAGCCATTTTAGCCGCTTCCGCTTCAATGGTGGTTAATGAGAACAAAACAAAGTACATGCTATCATCAAGAAACGACAAACAACATTAACGTCTTTCACAGAGCATCACAATAGGTTGCAGAAACTTTGAGGTAGTCAAGGACTTCGTCTACCTCGGCTCCGCGGTAAACAGGGATAACAACATTAATACCGAAATAAAACGTAGAATCACTCTTGTCAATCGCTGTTTCTTTGGGCTCAAGAGGAAATTGAGTATTAAAGCCCTCTCTCGAAGTACTAATAATAATAATAATTGTTGGCGCTACAGTCCAAAGGGGGACCAGTGCTTAGCTTGCTCATCAACTGCTCGTGTTGTGCGCGCTACTGTTCTCTCACGAGTAGAAGGGACCTACAGTTTTTTGCCGATTCCGAACCTCGAGATTTGAGAAGCTTTCTTAGACAGTTATTACTCTTTGAGCGTTGTCAGCAGCTCGAAAGAGGTGATGCCGTTAAATTCGAAAAATTGGTGTTGAGCTGGGAGTCGAACCTAGACCCTTCGGCGTGTGAGAGTGGCACTCTACCCACTCGGCCACGGCGACCACTCGAAGTACTCAGCTCGCTTTATATAACAGCTTGTTCATCCCAGTTCTACTCTATGGCGCGGAAACATGGATGTTAATAAAAGCGGATGAGGAAGGACTTAGTCTTTTCGAGAGAAAAGGTTTGCGTGCGATTTTTGTTCCTGTTTGTGTTGGTGCCATCCTGAAGAGAAGATTTAACAACGATCTCTATGGGCTGTATAGCGACATGCGTCTGGTCAAACGATACAATGGATACAACGCTTACCATGTAGCACGTATGGACACCACTGCTCCGGCCCGAAAAGTCTTCGAATCTGAGCCATTGGGACAACGCAATAAAGGCCTGCTAAGGTGGCGCACAGAAGTGAAGAAGAACCTTAGCCAAGTTGAAGTGCGCGTTTGGAGGCAATTGTCGAAAAATCGTGCTGGAGTGGCATCGTGGAGAGGCATGTTGTTTGAGGCTCAGGTCCACGCTTGATTGTAAGAAGAAGAAGAAGAAAAAAAAGAAGGCCAAACACAGATTTTCCAGAAAGTCTTTCGTTGTTTTCAAGACTTCCTGGACAAATATATATCAAATTATTTAAAAGTAAGATTCTTGAAAAAGCTTAAGCGGTATTTTTTCTCTTCAAAAAGCAGTGTTTAATCAACACACGAAATTCTGTTTATTCCATTGTCTTAAAAATCGCAAAAGCAGCGTCACTTGAAGCGCTCTAACTTGTAATCTAAGTATCAGATTGTCATGAAAATTTGACAGTTATCATTTGTACGTTTGTACTTCCTAAAAATAATATGGATTTTTTGTTAGTGGCGCCCCCTATATGTCGGTCTCGGGACTTATTGAGTGTTGTGTTATAATTGAATTCGGACGCTCCGCAAATTTCCCTTTCATAAGTAAGGCTAGAGGACCAGAAGCTTCTGGTTTTAAAAAGGTATACTATTGCACAACGTGCTTGTTTTGATGAAGATTTAATGTCGTTAGCCACAAAGTTCTTACATATGCAAAGAAAAAAATAAACTGTTGAGAATATGTTTGACAGCTGATACATCTTACTTACATAGTGGTAACTAATCTGTGTTCTATAAATGTAGATTTTCAGTCAGATTGAATGTCGTATCGGGTGTACCCTAATAAGGATCTGTCCTCGGGCCGCTTTTGCTTATTATTTCCATCAATGATATTGCAAGATATATAAAAAAAAGTGCGAGTACCGTACCTATGCAGAATATGTAATAATAATAATAATAATTGTTGGCGCTACAGTCCAAAGGGGGACCAGGGCCTAGCTTGCTCATCAACTACTCGTGTTGTGCGCGCTACTGTTCTCTCACGAGTAGAAGGGACCTACAGTTTTTTGCCGACTCCGAACGCCGAAATTTGAGAAGCTTTTTTAGACAGTTATTACTCTTTGAGTGTTGTCAGCAGCTCGAAAGAGGTGGTGCCGTGAAATATTAGAAAAATTGGTGTTGAACTGGGAGTCGAACCTAGACCCTTCGGCGTGTGAGCGTCGCACTCTACCCACTACGCCACGGCGACCACATGCAGATGATATACAGCTCTTAAAAAGTTTTTGCAAATATTGTGAGTTGTTAGCTATTGAAAAACTTAATAGTGATGTTAAGTGTATTTATTTACGGCCTCAGGAAAGCTACCTTAACCTCTAAATAATTAAATTTATGTGTTTGAATAAAATAACCTCAGTCATTCCAGACTCACATCTTTTAATCAATGATACTCCTATCGCCCTTGTACAAAAGCTTAAGAATCTGGGCGTTTTCTTTAATTAAAGCTTAAGTTGGAACACCTATAAAAATCACATTGTACCCAATACCATGATTTTTGGGGTTTAAGACGAGGAAAACTATATCTACCTACGGATGTAAAATTTGCATTTGGCATGTGGTTATTTTATCATTTTATATGGATGCAAACTCTTTTCAAATCTGGAATATGAGCCAAATAGACAACTAACTGTAGACTTCAACCATTATGCCAAGTAAGAATGACATTCTCCCTGAATGCGAGTACGCTGCCACTTCACTTTAAAGTACCAATTCATTTTCGATCAGTAAATCAAGTAAATTCAAGAATTGAATACACATCCCCCAATTAAAGATCCGTGCAGCTCACACAATCACATTAAACACGCAGAAGCCTTCCAAATGCAACCTTCAAGTGATGCTTAATGGGGGTTCGTGTGCGCGCACCTAACTTGAGCTCAACCGACGTGAAGCAATGAATGACTCTCTGCCGTGAATATCCGCTGTGGCCACTGCTTGAAATTAACTCATTGCATATGCAAAATTATGTATGTATTGCCTTGCCAATATTGTAATGATACGAACTGAATTTGCAATCAGATACCGGCCCCAGACTGTCTGACGGTTCTCTGAATCGAAACAGAGGTGAGTGCCATACGGTCATGTTTCGGAACACACGTGCACGGGGAATGAATTTGGAGACTTGTGTCCAATTGGTTTTGCTACCTTTTTAATGCTGGGGAAATGTGCGCGCTCTGAGTGAGCCCTTTGAAATATTTGAAAATTGTTTGAGCATAATGGGATTTATGTCTTAAAGGTCCTTTCGACTGTGAAAGCTTTGAACGTTAAAGATTTTTTAAGCAAAGCAAAGGGCACAAAGCAACGAGTTTCAAAATAAGATTTTTTTTTTATATTTGGGGCGCACTAAAGGGATTGACACAAGATACTAAAATGCTGGGTGTTTGAAGATAACCGAATCCTAATCTATGTTTGGCGTTGATTGCCTGTGGAAGCTATCATGTATGCGGATCAAAAGAAGAAGAATCAAAAAGGAGCATTGTCTGGCAAAACCAGAGATCGCTGGAATACTGTGTACGACGGGGATCAGCGAACATGTTTTTAACGACTTCCAACTTTGTCGAAAGTTGATTCTGATAACATACGCCCAGATGGACCCCTGAAAATGTCCAGGATGATGGATTGTGTGACAAAAATCTATGATATTGTATAAACAGACCGCCGTCTAAAGTTGCGCGAGACAGTCTGGGGTATCTCGAAAGACTTCCGTCACTTCCGAGTGGCATGAGATAGGTTTAAGCCCAATTTATAGACACTTCTGCATCGTTTTCTGTAATGTGAGTACAGTCGTGTGCAAATTAATTGGGACAAACGACATTTTTAATGCATCTCCATCTGTAAGATATGGTCGGATTAAAGCATACCTGATGAGTAGAATCTCAGCGTCGTTTGTCCGGTCCACAAGAAAGGGGACCGTTTTGACTGCGCCAGTTATTGAAAGATTAGTCTTCTTAACATCGCATACAACATCCACTCTGCAGTATAGTGTAAGCGTCTGAAACCGTTTGTATGGTTTCAGGCCAGAGAAGTCCACAATAGACCAAATCTTCACTTTACCGCAGATCCTGGAAAGACTCAAGAAGTACAAATCGCCACTCATCACATATTCGTCGATTTTAGGGTCGCAAATGACAGAGACGAGCTATAGATTCTGATGTCTAGTTTTGGCATTCCTACCAAACTCGTCAAATTGTGCAGGATGACAATGGAGAACTCTCGCTGCTCCGCCAAGGTAGTTAACGAACTCACCAAGACCTTCAATGACAAAAAAGGTTTCAGACAAGGTGACGCACTGTCATGTGACTTCTTCAACATCATCCTCGAGAAGATCGTGTGTAACTCAGAAGTCAACACCAGAGGCACGATCTTCCAGAAGTCAGTTCAACTGCTAGCTTACGCTGATGACATTGAAGTGATTGGACGAACACAGCGAGCCGTCAATGAGGCGTTTGCTGGCATTGAAGCGGAAGTGGCTGAAATGGGTCTGGCGGGAAATGAGGGCAAAACTAAGTAAATGCTGTCATCAAGGAAGGACACACAACATCGACGTCTCGGAAAGAGCGTCACATTGGGCAGCAGAAACTTCGAGGTAGTCAAGGACTTCGTCTAACTCGTTTCTGCAGAAACAGGGACAATAACATCAGTGCCGAAATCAAACGCAGAATCACTCTTGCCAATCGCTGAAGCAATTGAGTAGTAAAGCCGTCTCTCGACGGACTAAGCTCGCTTTATACAACAGCTTGATCATCCCAGTCCTACTCTATGAGGCGGAAACCTGGACGTTAGCCCTTAGTCTTTTTGAGAGAAAAGTTTTGCGTGCGATTCTTTGTCCTTTTTGTGTTGACGGCATCTGGAAGAGAAAATTTAACGATGAACTTTATGGGCGTATTCGGATACAACGTATGGACACCATTGCTCCGACGAAAAAAGTCTTCGAATCAGAGCCATTGGGAAAACGCAACAGAGGACTGCCAAGGCTAAGGAAGCGCGCACACGCGGAGAAGGACCTTAACCAGCTTGGAGTGCACAACTAGATGTAGCTAGCGAAAGATCGTGCTTGCTAGAGAGGCATGTTGGTTGAGACCCTGGTCCACCTCGGAATGTAGCGCTACAAAAAGAAGAAGAAGAAAACCCCCGTGCGCATCGTCAGAAAATCAAAATTTTAAAAACAAAAACTGCTTTTAATTTGCCGGAGTGTACCAAAACGGGCATGAAAAGACTTAATTCTGCATTAAAAAATTCATATCACTTGGGAAGTTCTCCATTGATAAAAAGAATACTCTATACTCATTGATGCTGTTCGAATTTATTCGTTCTTTCATTTAACATTACCATACACACTACCTGGTGGGTGGCCGCCGTGTCGTAGTGGGTAAAGTGCGACGCTCACACGCCCAAGGGTCTAGGTTCGATTTTCGGTTGAACACCTCGAATTTTTCACGGCACCATTTATTTTGAGCTGCTGACAACACTATAGGAGTAAAAACTGTCCAAGAAAGTTTCTCAAACTTCGCCGTTCGGATTCCACAAAAAACGGTCTACTCGTGAGAGAACAGTAGCGCGCACAACACGAGTAGTTGATGAGCAAGCTAGGCCCTGGTCCCCATGTGGACTGTCGCGCCAACAATTATTATTATTATACGCACTACCTTATGTACTACCTTAAAAACAATGTAAGTTGGGCACAAGGAAAACCTTAAATTCAATATTGTCCACTTTTGCGCAGTGGCGGGGGCTGGTTTTGATGTAACCACCAATAGAAGTGACGTTCTCTGGCGGACTGTACCCTATCTCAGGCGGAGATCGCCCTACTGTACCGAAGATGTTCCTTGTGGCTACGAGCGATGTCCGGTTCGTATTGCAGTCGCCTAAGTAGAGAAACGCTTCAGGAGGTATAAGTTCGTTTAGACGCATCTTTTCATGGTACATAAAGTCGGGGTAACACGCCCCAAAGGTCAGACTGTTGGATGAAGTCATTGCTCGTGCAATGTGCCCCGAGTCAGCTTAATTATGAAATTATCTGTCCTGATTAGATTTGCCACGTTTTACAAAACTTCGTTGGGATAGAATTTCTTGTAATTGGACTTAGGTGTTCGATATAACCGGGGGCATGCCCGAAGGCATTGCTTCTCGAACACACTCATCTTTTCCATGTGGGAAGGATTTAGATTGAACCAGACCATTCAACGGTAAACCATGATTCGCCGTATGAGATCATCTTTACTCTGGTATCAAGTTATAATAATTGTTGGCGCTACAGTCCAAAGGGGGACCAGGGCCTAGCTTGCTCATCAACTACTCGTGTTGTGCGCGCTACTGTTCTCTCACGAGTAGAAGTTACCTACAGTTTTTTGCCGAATCCGAACGGCGAAGTTTGGGAAGCTTTCTTGGACAGTTATTACTCTTTGAGTGTTGTCAGCAGCTCGAAAGAGGTGGTGCCGTGTCGAAAAATTGGTGTTAAGCTGGGAGTCGAACCTATACCTGCTGTGTGTGAGTGTCACACTCTACCCACTACTCCACGGCGGCCACCAGCAGCTGAATGCTTACCACGGTACAAATACTGATTCAGCTAAATACCAAGATATCTTATTACATTCTGCACAACTTAACAGCTGTCCCCGCGGGTTTTAAATGCTGAATTTGCTCTAGTTCTTCCCTTAAGGCCCTGTATAGCGGGGTTCTAAAGAGAATAGTTTCGCACTTGATTTTTAACTTTCAGTCTTCGCGAAATCGCTGAATTTCATCGAAGTCACACTGTACCAAGGTATTTATCACTTCAATTTTCGGGCCTGATCTGTACGCTATAAGATCATCGGCGTACGCGATTAAATGCGGCAAAAATGCAGCGAAAAGGATCGCTGAGCCAACTGCCTCTTGTTGCAACCCATTTTTTATGTGAAATATTGTGGTGGATGTATCGTTGCCATTTTCCACAACAAACTCCTGACCTGTAACCATATATGGTACATCATATAGAGCAATGTTTTATCTATGCCTAGTCTGACTAAATTGAAGAAGAGGCCTTTTACTTAAACGGTGTCAAACGCCTTTTCCATGTCTATCAGACAAGCCCCACGTGCACTGGTTCCTGTTCTTGTTCCACTGAATGCCGGACATCGATTTGAACGCCGAATTGGTTGTCCGGTATAATTTGACGTTCTTCGAGCCATTCTTTCAGCGCTTTAATGAAAATCTTTTAAAAAACCTTGCTTATGCACGGAATAAGACTCATAGACCTGAAGTTTGTCGGGATGGAAATAACTTTGTCCCTTGAAAAATGGGCTTAGGTTTGGATTACCCACACGTTTGTCAGTGTCTAATTGAATCTCATCTGTGTGTTCATCCCAAATCAATGTTTCATGAATTTTTCACACATCTTTGGCAGAGTTTCACTCCAGCCCCGAACATAATGAAATGCATGTACTCGTACACATCTCTAAGGGGAAACATCGGAACAGAAAAGGAACATAGTCGCACTCTAAATCCAAGGTTGACCCATCTCATGGGCATGACCTACTGAGTAATTTGTCTAAATCACCCCAAATGAAATCATTCACCTCGCACAGCATCATCAGGACCACCTATCAATTGAGAACTATCAATCACAATATCCGGAGGACATCTGTTTCACTTAGACTCAATCCAACTGGGATGCTGTGTGACGTGTCCTTCCATGTGTAATTCATGTTCCGGCAGGCAAATCAGCGACGGCAGCAGGGGGGGGGATGATGATTTTCCACCAATACACGGATGCCGTAAATTGTGTGTGCTTTAAAACCAGGCAAGTAGACTTATGCTGACATCCTCGAAAACCAATCTTTGAAGCTGTGCAACTGCTGAACGCCGCGTAAGTACATTGGAGGATGAGTTCGGTGACGGATTCCAGTAAAGTTAAAAATTCATTTATACCGCTTTATTTCACAATGCAAACATTAATGCTCAATAAATTGATTTTATTGTGCGCACAGATTCCCAGGTCTGGGGATGGAGGGTTCATTTCTATTTTTTCTTCCTGAGTTTTCATTCACCTGGCAATGGGCTTTGTGTTGCGAGTCTTCCTTATTTGTTTGCCATTTGCTTGGCCTTTGTAATACTTTATTAAATTCATTTATGCAGATACATATCAACTCGTTGTAATTAATATTGCGACACAAGTGGAAGTGCCGTGTCCTTGGAGACATGGGACTGGAGTTCGGGGGGATATTCGGTGGTTTGAACGGAAAATTGAAAGTGGGTAGTCCTTTCTTTTCACTGCATTTCTATTCTTCCATTTCCATAAGAAATTTATTTTGAGTGTTTATGGCCTACTTTTAAACGTAGCTAACTGCTACTTAATTGGGCTAAGAGAAGAATCAACAAACAAAGTTCCCTTTCAAAAAACTAACTAAAGTTACCATCTATAGGGCACGGCTTAATCAAACAAGACGCCTCCAAGGCAATGCTGTATCGCACAACGCGAGCTGTTCGTGAGTTCTACGAACAGAGAAAAAGGGAAGAGCACCGGCTTCTCAGAAGAAAAAAGAAGCAGCATTAGAATGGCGCTGTCGATGAAATGGAAAGATGTCATAGCAAGAATGAAGCCCGAAAGATTCATTCCAGCTTACTGGAATTTACAAAGTTCAGACTGAAACCTGCCGGGGCCAAAATGGACAACTCGTGGGAGTGTCGTAGTCTGTGCTGAGACTCTGAAAGGGTCATATCTGCAGACTCCTTTACGACGATGACGGCTTAAATTCCGCTGTGAGGAAGAGTTTTCAACTCAATTTGGACGGTGAAAGACAAGAATTTTGTCTTAGACGAGGAGAAGATAGCAATATCGAAGTTGAAGTCGAACAAAACTTCTGAAGCGGACGAACTACCCGCAGAACTATTTAAAGCAGCTGGTTATGACCTAGTTGAGCGCATGCACTAGCTCATCTCTAAGATATGGTCGGTGGAAAGCATGATCGATGAGCGGAATATTCGTGTTAGTTTTCAGTGCACAAGAAAGGGGACCCCCTTGACTGCTACATCGTCTACAAGATCTTCTCTGCCGTAATTTGTGGATGTCTAAGACCATTTGTCCACAATCAGTGCGGTTACAGGCCAGGGAATTCCACAATCGACAGAATCTTTACGGCAGATCCTGAAAGAACTAAGAAGCACAGATTAACACTCACCAACTGTTTGTCGATTTGAAGGCAGCATGTGATAGCATGCATAGAGTCGAGCTATACAATGCCATGTCTAGTTTTGGCATCCCTATCAAACTGGACTGGTAATCATATTGTTAAGAGAACTCTCAGCCATTAGAAACTGCGTACAAATACCATATAAGTTTAATTTGTACAACAACAAAACTAAACGAGTTTTCGAGTTAACATCTCTTGACAATGTTTCATCAAATCAAAAGAGTTCTCAAAACAGAAACTGATGCTGCGTTTCATGGATATCATTCTCTTCTTTCCCTTTGCTTTCCGTTCACAAACAAAGCACTCATAAACCGATTTGATGACATTTGAGATATGCCAAAACACTTTAAATCTTCCCCACTGCCCATTCCATTCCATTCCTGACCACTGCGAATGTGCACTTTAGCAAACCAAGTACTTTTCAATCCGAAAATTGACACGGGTGACAAAAAAAATGTTTTGATTTGCCACAAATATGCAAGCTATAACTTTGATATGAAAATTCAGTTCATCCCTGATTCTTCACAAATTTTTGACTACGTTTCGACAACGTGACGAGGTGGCCGAGTGGTTAAGGCGTTGGACTGCTAATCCAATGTGCTCTGCACGCGTGGGTTCGAATCCCATCCTCGTCGACTAACTTTTTTTTTATTATATTTCTGTAGCTTCTCGATTTTGTGTCAATTTTTTAATGCCGGTTATATCACTCTTTATGAAAATTGCAAACGAATTGACATTTTTATTGGTAATCTGAGGTAAACATAGAATTGACACAATTGAAGAACACACACTGACACGGACTTCTGGAAATAGAGACCAGATAACTCTTGTGTACGATTGTAGGCGCTGTCTGTCAACTTGGTTTAACCAGTAGAATTTGTTTTACATTCGTACGAAATGTCCAACTTTAGAACTGTGCCGAAAAACGGGCAATTACTGACAGAGATATGATCTGATTGTGTTTTCAGTGGAGGTCAGAACCAGATTTTGAGAAAGATTTTTTGAGGCACTGCCAAAACGAATATTGTTAGGCTCCGTCCCCTTCTAGTTACAACCTCACCTAGTAAAACTTGGAAGTTTAGTACACTTGGCCGAAGATGGAACCGAATTCAGTAACACACCACTCAATAAGTCCCGGGACTGACATACAGGTGGCGCCACTAACAAAAAATCTGTAGCTCGTTGCCACAAGTATGTCCTACTTGGAGTTAATTCAAAGGCGAGGAGTCGATTTAGGTATACAATATTTTATTTGGATAAGTTATCATCGGCGATTTCAATGTAAGTATTGGTCAGTGTCACTATCCCACTGCTAGTTATTATCTGTGTGACTTTCTAATTGCGAGTGTCTTTTGTGTGACCCAACCCATTCCTTTTATTGCTCCGTAGGCACATGCCCACGTTGCATCCCTCGGCGTTGGTGGGATGCGAAGGATATCCTCTTGTGCGTCGCGGGCACCGTTGGGTTCGTTGGGTTGTTTACCCAACGACGTACGGGTCGCGATCGCAGATGCTATTTTGCGTGGAAGGATATCCTCGCGTGGGTTATGTGCCGTTGGGTTAGGTCACGTACTGCGATGTGCTGCTGAGTGTGCCGTTGCGTAGTCCGTTCAGTATGCTCAGCTGCACTGGTTGGCCGGACCGTTGGTGTGGTTGTCCGCCACAAATCCATATTAATTTTCGGAAGTAAAAACATTCAAATTTTCAAGATAATTAGCACTGTAACTTATAGTCTGATTATTAGGTTACAAGTTACAGTGCTAAAGCACTTTTGCGATTTTTCCAACGATGGAAAAACAGAATTTTGTATGTTCATTAACACTGCTTTTTGATGGGAACAATTCCGTGCAAGCTCAGCAATGGCTTGAAAAGTGTTACAGGGACTCTGCTCCATCAAAAACAACTACTTGGCGGTTATATGCTGACTTTAGACGTGGCCGTACAGACACTAACGATGCTGAACGCTATGGAAGGCCAATTGAGGTGGTTACACCTGAAAACGTCAAAAAGTACACAAAATCATTTTGAAAACCCGAAATGAGAAATTGCGCGAGATAGCTGACACCTTAAACATATCAGGAGGCAGTGTGTACACTATTTTGTATGAACATTTGTCCGTGAGAAAGCTGTCTCCCAAATGGGTGCCGCGTCTGCTCACAATGGACCAAAAACAACAACGTATCGATGATTCTAAGAGCTGTTTGGAACTGTTTCACCAGAATAAACAGGACTTGTTGCGTCGGCCACAATGAACGAAATATGGATTCACCGTTATTCTCTAGAGTCAAATCGGTAGTCAACGGAGTGGACAGCAGCCGGTGAACCACTCCCAAAGCGTCCAAAAACACAATGGTCAGCTGGCAAGGTTATGGCATCCGTTTTTTGGGATGCGCACGGAATCTTATTCATCGACTGTCTTGAGAAAGACAACAGGATCAACAGCGAATACTGCATGGTATTATTTGAAGGTAGAAATTGCAAAGGAACGGTCCAATACGAAGAAGAAAATAATTCTCTTCCACCAAGACAAGGCATCGTGTCACAAGTCGTTGGCTTCCATGGCCAAAAGGCACGAATTGGGTTTTGAATTGCTTCCGCACCCACCGTATTCTCCAGATCTGACCCCCAGCGACTTCTATCTCTCTCTAGACCTCAAAAAGATGATTGACGGAAAAAAATATTGCTGGAATGAGGAGGTGATCGCCGAAACTGAAGCCAAAGGTAAATCGATCTATAAAAAAGGCATCGAAATCTTAGAGCGGCGTTGGACCAATTGTATCACTCTTGAGGGAAACTATGTTGATGAATAAAGTCGAATTTTGTCTATAAAAATGTGTTTTTTCTGTTAGTCCTGGGATTTATTGAGTGATGTGTTATTGTGAAAGTTTTTATCGAGATGGAAGTGGTAACTTCTTGTAATTAATAATAAAAATGGAAGAACGTGAGATCGACCTGTGGAGCACTCTTTCTGGCTGCGCGTACAGATTTCTACATCAAAGTTCAAAAGAGATATCCTTAATTCAGGTCCTGGAATAGATATGCTGGCGACTATCGGAAACTATCAAAGTTTCAGGGACGTTACAAAGATCAGATTCATTCTGCTTAGTTGTGTGCTGCGCGTTTCCATTGTCAAAAAAGAGTTTTTAAGGTAATCAAATACAGCAGACAGACAGAATCTGCAGTCGATGATTTTTTTTTTTTTTTTATAATTGACGCGTGCAAAAGGGGTTGCGAGTACCCTTAAGTGACCGGATCAAGTCACAGCACGGGCCGAAGGTATAGAGGAAGAGAGGGAGAGGAGGTACCGATGCACATTGGTTTTAAATGCCTGTGGATTGTAATGAGGAGGAAAAATCGTGCTGGGAAGAGCATTCCAGATTCGTGTAGTGCGGCTAAAGAACGAGTCTCTGAATTTGACTGTACGTCCGAAAGAGGGCTTGAGGGTGAATTGGTGGGCATTCCTAGCGAGGCGAGTATTGCGGGTGAATTCTTGAAGGGGAGGAATGCAACTGGCTAATTCGTCTGAGCATTTCTTGTTGAAATAGCGGTAAAAAAGTGACAATGACGCGACATTACGTCGGTGTTCTAACGAGTCAATCGACTTCGCAATATTACTGTCACCTATAAGTTTTATCGCTCGCTTTTGAATTCTATCCAGCAGGTGCAGGGAGGTCTTAGAAGCACCTGACCAGATAGGAGCGTTATACTCAAGTTTTGGGCGTATGTATGCCTTGTATATTGTAGCCAAATATGTGATCGTTCCAACTAATTGTTGGGTTGATACACATACCGAGGATGGAAAGTCTTTCGGTTTCAACAACGCAAGTGCCGTTCATGGATAACGGCTGATTATTTTGTGATCGCTTTAACGACAGTAGACAGCACTGTGATCAAGTCACAGCACGGGCCGAAGGTATAGAGGAAGAGAGGGAGAGGAGGTACCGATGCACATTGGTTTTAAATGCCTGTGGATTGTAATGAGGAGGAAAAATCGAGCTGGGAAGAGCATTCCAGATTCGTGTAGTGCGGCTAAAGAACGAGTCTCTGAATTTGACTGTACGTCCGAAAGAGGGCTTGAGGGTGAATTGGTGGGCATTCCTAGCGAGGCGAGTATTGCGGGTGAATTCTTGAAGGGGAGGAATGCAACTGGCTAATTCGTCTGAGCATTTCTTGTTGAAATAGCGGTAAAAAAGTGACAATGACGCGACATTACGTCGGTGTTCTAACGAGTCAATCGACTTCGCAATATTACTGTCACCTATAAGTTTTATCGCTCGCTTTTGAATTCTATCCAGCAGGTGCAGGGAGGTCTTAGAAGCACCTGACCAGATAGGAGCGTTATACTCAAGTTTTGGGCGTATGTATGCCTTGTATATTGTAGCCAAATATGTGATCGTTCCAACTAATTGTTGGGTTGATACACATACCGAGGATGGAAAGTCTTTCGGTTTCAACAACGCAAGTGCCGTTCATGGATAACGGCTGATTATTTTGTGATCGCTTTAACGACAGTAGACAGCACTGTGTTTTGGAAGCATTAAATTCCACTCTATTCTTATTTCCCCAAACGATTATGCTGTCAAGGTCGGAATTTAATGTGCTTAACATACGCTGCCGTTCTGAGTCTAAGGCCGAAGTGGAGGGACGTGAGCCAAGGAACGAATATGAAAAGCTGAGGGTACTGTCATCAGCGAAGGAATGAATAGGATTAGAAGTAGCAGACAAGAGATCATTTATAAGAATGAGAAAGAGTGTCGGAGACAAAACAGAGCCCTGGGGAACACCAGCATTAATATAGTGGATATCAGACTTGAATCCATCCAAAACGACTTGTATTGAACGATTCGAAAGGTAATTTCTAATCCATTGAAGAAGAGACTCATCGATCCCAAAAGCACGCATTTTCGACAAGAGAGCCTGATGCCAGACCCTGTCAAATGCCTTAGAAATATCAAGCGCAACAATCTTGCTTTCTCCTAAATTGTGCAAAGATTGGTTCCACTTTTCAGTGAGATATGCCATCAGATCACCAGTGGAACGGTGGCTTCGGAAGCCGTACTGCCAGTCATTAAGAAGCTTCCGGGACTCAAGATATTTCATAAGCTGACGGTTTATCAGCGTTTCCATGACCCTGGAGAGAAGGGACGTTAGTGCTATGGGTCGGTAGGAGGTGGGTGACGAACATTCGCCCTTTTTAGGGACGGGCTGGACAAATGCAGTTTTCCACTTACTCGGGAAGAGCCCTGAAGAGTAGGACAGATGGAAAAGCTTACGCAGTGGTTTTGCCAGCGTAGAAGAACACCTCTTCAGAAGAACAGGGGGTATACCATCCGGGCCAGCGGATTTGTGTATGTTTAGATCTTTAAGTACTCTTGCTACTGTACGAGTGCGAAAATGGATTTGCCCCATGGAGAAATTTACGCTCTCAAGTACAGGCGGGGACAAAGTGCTATTTGGCAGCGTTGAGCTAGCTGCAAAGTGTGCAGCAAGCAGATTAGCTTTGTCCAAAGAGCTGACAGCTGGAATGTCATTGCAAATGAGCGTTGGGATCGAAGACAAGGCTGAATTCCTTATGTTTTTTACGAAAGACCAAAAGCTTCTGCCACCCTTGGGGCATTGTAGAACTTTTTGCCTCAACTTTTGGTCAAAGGAGAATTTAACACGTCTTATTAATGCATTACAGTCATTTCGGATCCGTTTGAACTTTTTCCGGGCTTCCTCAGAAGGGTTGGCTTTATAATCCCGGAAACTCAAAGGCTTGATGCTCTTCACTCTGTGAGGAATGAAGGACCTCATGCCCAGCGAAATAATGTTTGTGATCGCATCAGTAGCGGCATCCACGTCACTATCGAGGAAGCATAGTGACCAGTTAAAATTCCTAAAGAAGTTGTTAAGTCCGCTCCAGTTGGCTTTCTCGTAGAGCCATACTGTTCTTTTTGGAATTTGTTCTTTAACTGTGTGGGAGGAGTACGAGAATTTGGCTGACACGACACAGTGGTCGGACGAGCCTAGAGGCGACAATATATCAATTGAATATTTTTCCGGATGAGAGGTAAGAAACAGATCCAAGGTGTTAGCGGTATGATCTGCAATGTCAGGTATTCGTGTTGGCTCATTCACAAGCTGGGTTAAATTATTTACCTCAGCGAAGATTTCAACATACCTTCCTTCGGGTGTTGTCTGGCCTGAATGTCGAAGCCAAGTAGAATTGTGTACATTGAAATCGCCCGCAATAGCGATTTCAATGCGAGGGTACAGGGATACAATTCTTGTGATGGAGTCAGACAGCGCATCAAACTCATTATAAGTTGAGTTGCTGTCCAGGTTTGGACTTCTATAAATAAAGCAGTAGTGGATTAAATGCTTACGGACAAAGAGTTTTAACCACAGAAAATTAAATTCCGGATTGGAACAGTGGCCATATTGTGGTTGAATTTGGTAAGCAACATCACTACGCACATAAATGGCGAGACCGCGGTGTAAAAAGAATAAAGGCACCAAGCTATATCCAGGCAGGTTCAAATCCGATAAATCGGTATTCTCACCCACCTGCGTTTCACTCAGCGCCAAGACAGCTGGTTTATGGCGGGAGAGGTGGACGTAAACGGCAAAGAGATTAGTTCTCAGTCCGCGAATGTTGCTCACGTCAACACGAATTTGCCCCCTCATGTCAGTCGTAGGCATTTGAAAACCAACTCCGACAATGCAGTTGGTGAAAGTAAGCAGAGTTCAGAAGTGTAAATTCTGTGATTAGCTTCACAAAACAAATCAACGTAGGTGTTATGCCCGTACATTGACTTGAATTGGTCCACTAACAAAAATTCACACTTCCGAATCCGCTATGTCAGATGTTAGGCAGACTCGGACATCGCCCCAGCCCGTCTGGTAAATCAAACGGGAGTTGCGACCGAGAATGCCCAACAGTGGCTTGTGAAGAAGTGGGAGAGGGGGGAGCGGGCCGAGTGCGCTCTACCGAATCACTTCACTGCAAATTATTTATTTATTTTTTATTTTTTTCACTCGCGGAGGTGTTGGGCGGACTGCGTTAAATGTTCTTAAGAACGACGCGAGAAAATTTTTTTATTTTTTTTTTTTGTTATTTATTAAGTGCATGCAGCGACGACACGTGTGCATGCGTCGGAGGATGACACGGCACTCAAATTCAAGCAAACGAGGGAGGACAACCATAATTGGTGCTTAACATAGAATAAGAGTTTCCTGAGCAGATTGCACACAGCCGAGAAACTTAAGAAATCTCTAATTGCTACAGAGCTGTCATTAATTGAGTCTGAGAAGTATGATGAAATTGAGAGGGCATTTTGGAAGTGGAATACTTCGGCATTCATTGCACCAATTCTTACCAAAATACTGGAAAAACAGTGTTTTATGGGCTGTGGGTTTGCTTAAGTAGTTTTAGGCTATGTTTTTGTAAATGAATGTCTCACCGTAAACGGTCTAAATATCAAATTTTGGAACTTCATTCTGTTGAAAGTCTATGCCTCGAAAAAAGGAAACAATGACTTTTGGCATATCCTGAAGAGGACATACAATTAATGAGCTACCGAAAATCATTCTAGTACATTTCAATACAAAACGAAAAAAAGGAGAAATGCAGTCTGAATAACAATACATACAGCAGTGAAAATAGCAACAACTTCATAATAATAATATTAATAATGATAATACTAATAATTGTTGGCGCGACAGTCCACAGATGGACGCCTAGCTTGCTCATCAACTACTCCTGTTGTGCGTGCTACTGTTCTCTCACGAGTAGAAGGGACCTACAGTTTTTTGCCGACTCCAAATTGTCGAGTTTTTGAGAAGCTTTTTCTTAGACAGTTATTACTCTTTACGTGTTGTCAGCAGCTCGATAAAGGTGGTGCCGTGAAAAATTCGAGATGTTCAGCCGGGAATCGAATCCGAACTATCTGCGTATGAGTGTCGCACTCTACCCACCCAAAGCTTTAAAGTTGCAAAGCAGCCCCAAGCAGACAGTTATTACTCTGTGAGTGTTGTTAGCAGCTCGAAAGAGGTGGTGCCGTGAAAAATTTGAGGTGTTCAGCCGGGAATTGAACCTATACCCTTCGGCATGTGAGCGTCGCTCTCTACCCACTACGCCACGGCGGCCACATATGTGTGCTTACCTGTTAGTAAAAATTTTTTTTTTTTTTTTTGACATTAGGTTGTAGCGACATTTGGCTTTAAAGACCATTTAAGTCCGGTCCCTCCCCCGTCGTTATATCCGGATTTCACTGAGTCGCAGTCTTCCTCTACCGTTTCTTCCACCAGTAACGTATTCGAAGACCTTCCGGCCAAGAGAATTGACATCTGTCCTCTCAACTTGAGCTTGTCATCTTAAACGTTGGATCAACAATCATTTGTCTATGTCGATTTTATTTATTAAAATGTCTCCTCCACTCACCATCAATGCAGATGGGACCAAAAATCACAAGAAGAATTTTACTCTGGAAATAGGCAAAGACAATCTTATCAATGTCTATGCCTCTGCATCAACCTGCGGCTCTGGGATGCATGGCCTAGCAATCTTAAGCATTCTATCCGAAGATGCTTGTCAAAGGACATGTCGCTGTACAGCCCATAAAGTTCGTCGTTAAATCTTCTCCTCCAGATGTCATCAACGCAATAATAATTGTATGACGCGACAGTCCACAGAGGGATCAGGGCCTAGCTTGCTCATCAATCACTCGTGTTGTGCGCACTACTGTCCTCTCACTAGTAGGTAGGTAGGTTAAGGTTGCTGATGAATGCACTTAGTGCCATACAGGACCACACCATGTGCGAAGAACTAGAGCTAGAGCCGATAATAAAGTTTGAAATGTCGGCGGGAGGGGTTTTAATGAGGTCGTGTAGGCCATTGAGGAAATAGCTTCAAAAGTGCGTGTGTCTGAGGCGCGAGAGCGCCGGGCATGTGCATAACAGGTGTATGAGAGTTTCTGATTCTTCCTCATCCCTGCAGCTTCTGCAAAAATCGTTTGAGGGAGCCCCTAGCCTGGTAGCATGCTCACTGATGAAACAGTGCTCGGTTATGGCTCCCATGACCAGGCTTATGTCTGATCTTTTGAGCGATAGTAGCAGTCTGGAGCGTTAGGGCTCAAGAGAGGGCCACACCTCCTTGAAGACGCGACAAAGGTTATGGTTAGACCACCTTTGATTAGTCTGATGGATCGCGTTCAAGTGCAGTACTAACTTGCATGTGGCGAGAGGGATACCGAGGTGTTCGTGGTCCTGAAGTAGTGGTTGCGTTGTGGCAAGCTTGGTCAATTCGTCTGCTTGGCAGTTGCCCGGAATGTCTCTGTGACCTGGCACCCAGCACACGCTAATGTTAAACTGCTCAGCCATCTCATCTAAGGATGTGCGGCAGTTCATGACCGTCTTGGAGTTTGTTGAGACAGATTCCAGGGAACTGAGTGCTGCCTGACTATCCGTAAGAATAAGGATATCAGCTGAGGATATACTATTCCTCTTCAGCCAAGACAGTGCTTCGCGAATGGCCTTTAATTCAGCTTGGAACACGCTACAGTGATTGGGAACTCTGAATTTTAGACTAAGGCTCAGATCCTCAGAGTAGATTCCGGAACCAACGCCTTCGTTTGTTTTTGATCCATCTCACTAGTAGAAAGGACCAGTTTTTTGCCGGCTCCGAACGGCGAAGTTTAAAAAGGGTTTCTTAGAAAGTTGTTACTCCTAGATTGTTGTCAGCACCTCGAAAGAGGTGGTGCAGTGACAAATTCGAGGTGTTCAGCCAGGATCAAAACCTAGACCTTCTGCGTGTGAGCGTCGCACTCTACCCACTACGCCACGGCGGCCACGGATGATTGTTATGAAGCAAAAGAACAAAAAAAGGCAAGAACAGAAAGTGCAGGGTGGTTCAGAAATATACCAAAACTCTACACCAGTGACTTCCATTTCATGTAAGAGGCACGAGTTTCTCGTTTTTCTTAACCTTGTCGGTTTGAGGAACATCAAACAAACACTTCTGTTCGTCTACATAATTTTTAAAACAATCTTTTGTACTCTCAACTAGTGCAGGTTGGGAATTTTAAATGCACTTGTAACGTCAACAGTGATTGTGGCGATCCACTTAGTAAAGCAGCAGGAACTTTGCTTTGCAAAAGACCAATTCTTTCTTTCTATTCGTTTTTAGTTCCAAGATTTTTAACGTTTCCTAAGCGTGCTCTACTTCCAAAAATGTCGATATCGAAATGTACAAATTTAATTGAACACTTACCAATACCTTTTTGAATTTAAAATAACATAAACACGATGTTTAGATTATTTTCGTTCCTCGAATGAGGTCACACTGCACACGAAACCCCCTCGGAAGAGTTGTTCCCGTTTATTATTTGATACTATTTGCATATAGAAGCAAACCTTATCGCCTTTTCGAACTATAATTCTGATATCTGCACCGCGGCTGATAAGGGCCGCTCACAAAATGTAATCACCTCACAGAGCAACAGCCCCCAAGTGGAAAATTTCCAACTCATCCACACTCAACATTGAAGCTTGCCTACATTTGTGTTTTTGACTTTGCCTCCTAACCCCCGTGCTGTAATGTGCAGGGTTAAACTGAAGTGCTGTCGTAAGATACTTGTAAATTGAAATCGCTGTTCATTGTAAACACTTGAACGTAGCCTATCCCACTGGACTTGACTTTGACTTTACCCGCTGATGCGGTGGCATGTGACGTAACCTTATGCCATACCATGGAATCTGTTTCTTTTTTTTTTCTTTAATTTTTCTGTTTCGAGTCCTAAGGAAAGCTGGGTTGTGTTAAAGTGATGATGGGTTTAAAACTCCGTTTTTAATTTTCTGGACACAATAGAAACATCGAAAGTCTTATGCGAAGTTAATGTTCGAATAAATCGTAGTGTTATTGCTGAGTTCCAATGTTTCGATAACAACACTTCACCGAATTACAACATTGCTAGATTCACAACTCGTCAACAGGGGCCTAAGTTTCGCCAAAACGTTTACTTTGCAACACAGGGCTGCCTAGATCCATGTGAACCCATTGCCCTCCAGAGGGCAGACCGCAGATGGTAATCAGCTTGGCAGTCTGTCTTCGGTTCTGTGCCAAAAATAGGTTTCTCTTCTGCACTTAATCTAATTGTTAGAGCCAACGGACTTATCAAAAATAGGAGGCTACGGCTTAACAATAAAACCGATAGCGTTACGCGTGACACCAGCAGTCAACATTTTTTCTTCGGCAAGTGTCAGACATTACGGCAATCTGCCTGAATAATTGATATTGATGATAGAGGAAGAGGGAACGAACTGATTGCCTAAAGACGTTGGTTTACCAACAATTGGGAAATAATTCAGAGAATTCCAACTAAGGTTTCCATTCCATGTTTGATAAAAATTGTGGGAACTTGCGCGTTTAGACCAAAGTTGTTTTATATTTACAGTGCTCACAGTGTGCCATCGGTAACCTATATAAATGTGAAAATTAGGTGTGTATACAAGATGAAGACAACATCTGCTCCCCCAAAGAGTAAAAACGTGTTTTTTTTCTGCATCGAACTTGCAGTTATATGGGCCTAGCGACTCACTCATGAAATCCCGGTTTGAATATAAATGACATTACGATGACAGAACGGTGCAGTGCAGCAAAGAAAAATTAAGCCAAATTGGGTTTCATTCGAACAGCTAAGGTTTCGTTTTCAAATCGAAACAGTCAATTTAAGAACGTGAAAGTTCTCACATTCAACCGGGATTCAGTACATGTGCTGTTGGACTCTTTGAATTTGCTGCTTTACAAAGGCTATCAACTAGATCATGTCTCTGCACATATAAAAACAAAATACGGAGGGTCGTCAAATATATTCTCGGTATCGGGGTGAAGCTGTGGTTATATATGTATATATATATATATATATATATATATATATTGACTTATTTATCAAGTAATACTATTATTTTAGTGCATTCATGTAAAATTTCATATAAACGTGATTATTAATTCGCATTTTATCTCAAGTTAAACAGAATCATAATGGCAACTGAGACGATGGTGGTGAAAATTGAGCATTGCGCTTTAATTAAATTTCTCACTTAGCAAGGAAAAAGTCGAAAAACTATTCATGAAGGGATAATGGCTGTGCAGGCTGTTCCGCACCTTCATCAAGAGAGGCAGGGAGAGCATTGAAGACGAACCCCGTTCCGGCGCCCCGGCTGCTGATTGTACTGGAAAAAGCATCACAGAAGTCGAAAAATTTGTTCTTGAGGAAGCCCGAATAAAGGTGAAAATGATGACAGACATAACTAAGCTTTCAACTGGTACCTTTCCTCATCACCATCTTAACCTTTCAAAGGACAGTGCAAGGTGGCTGCCACGAATGCTCACGGTGCCTCAGCAAAAAGTGAAAAGCGTATACTGTAGAGAGCTTTTGGAGATGTGCAGTGAGAACGCGCACGGTGTTATGGATCGAATTGTCACTGGGGACGAAACATGGGTTCACCACTATGACCCTGAAAGCAACCAAGGTCCATGCAGTGGCATTAAAACGGAACAGACCCCCCGAAGAAGTTCAAAGTCACTCCGTCTGGTGGTTGGTCTGCGGTGTAGATGTTAAACAGCCCCACTTACTGTTAACCAATCTTCGCATGATTTATCGGTCGGAGCAGTTTCATCAGCACTTTTTTTTCAATGAAAAAAATAATAACTTCCCGCAAATGCTGTTTATTTAAGACCAATCGGGACATTTTCGAAGAGACAAAAAACAAATATTGATATCCACAAAAAAGACACTGATGCAGACTTGTATTTACTGACAGATGGCACACCTAATGAAGAATTTAATCACTTTCAAGTCCAATCATAACCAGCAGGTGGCGCCATCTTTTTCTATCTTTAGCAGAAATATTTAAATATTTTAAGAAACGCTTCCTTGAGGTATTTTAATTGCGCGTCATAATTTTTCTTTTGTATGAAACAGTTTCTCAACCTGTGGTTTATCATCACATAGGTCTGTGATCTGTTTCCTAAAAAACAATTAACGAAAATCGATTCAATTAATTTTGTTTATTGTTGTTTTGTTATTGAATAATCATAGGAACATTTTTTTTTACAGTTAATTCAACAAGAAATGAGTATCGATGGTCTCCTTGATATCAACATACCATTGGCAACACTCAACACATCAAGTACAACGACTCCATTGCAGCATAACCACCATCAGCAAACGAATAGCAATGCGGACACCACATCCATAGATTTACCTCAAAGTCAGTCAACAAATACTCACACGAGGGTACAATATTCACAGGCCAGTGTGACACCACCATCATGGGTTCATTAAGTCTAAACACAATTGTTGATCTTTTTTTAAATGTAATTCTTAAATGAAACCACAGTTAAATAATAAAAAAAAAATATTAAACGGATCTAATAAAAATTAATTAATGAAAACAAATAATAATTAGCATTAAGTAATTAAATAACTAAAAAACATTGTTAAACAAAAATCAAGAAAAAAAACACTATCCTAAAATTAGCAAAGTTTCAATTAGAAGAATTAATAAACTTAAGTTAAAGAACAATGAAAAACGAAAATGAAAATCCTGGATTAACACATTTAAACTGGACGGCAAAAATATTTAACGAAAGAAATACTGTAATCATGGCTGCTTTACTTTTCTGTAATTTTATGGATATAGAGAAACCGCACATTAAAACTTTAATGTCAGTAAAACGAATAAAACTTGAGAAAGAAAACCCAAATATTTATCTTAACGTGAGGTTAGTATTGCGCTTTCATCAAATAAACGTACTTGTATATATGAATATGGAAGAAAAATAAAAAATTAAGAAAATGTCCTAGGCATAAGTTGTAAATTGAACAAAAAATATATACATAAACTAAAAGTGGATTTTAATTTAGGGGTGGAGGCATGGACCCTTTCTGTGACCTTCAGCTGCTTTAATTATATTTTGCTCCTCGATCCCTGTGAATAGCCTTTCTACGGGTGTCTGACAATGCATACAATTGTTGTAGAATATATTTTGATACTTGTTTGCTTTTTGTTTCATTTGATTGTCTTCGTTTTTGATTTTTTCTAATAAAATTTTAATCAATACTCGTACACTTGTATTTATTTAAATTTCGATTGTTTGTAAACAAACTGCAACATTGCCATATTCATCGGACGTTGTCTTTCGTTGCCACATGTCCTAGATCAGACGAAAAGCATTTTTTTTTTGTGTAAGGAACGGAATGAAGTTCCTTCCCAGCTCAGCATTAAATCTCTGACGAGGAAGAAATCTCTGACCAAGGTTCCACAGATTCAAAGTCATTGCAGAAGGAAAGGACTTGCACAGCTTCACAGCCTATTTCGGAACTAGTTTGTTTTGGGACAGTAAAAAACTTCACGGAACACAAATAAACTCGGCAGAAATATAAAACATTATTGCAGGAGAAATAGACCATCGGGTACTTTTTTAATTTATGGTGCGCTATTTAAAGTGTGACGTCTAGAAATGTTCCTCCATAGACCCTAGCCACGCAATGAACGGCAACAAATATAAAACACAGGAAGACTGTATAGGCTCCGGCACATAGAATACATTATTTCCGTCAGCATCAACAATACTTTGACATATACGCAGGGTATTCAATATATTCTCGTTACCGGGGTGAAGCTGTGGTTATATATATAAATTGACTTATTTATCAAATAATACTATTATTTTAGTGCATTCATGTGAAATTTCATATAAATGTGATTATTAATTTGCGTTTTATTTCAAAAAGCAACAGAATCATAATGGCAACTGAGACGACGATGGTGAAAATTGAGCATCGCATTGTAATTAAATTTCTCACTGAGGAAGGAAAAAGTCAAAAAAATATTCATGAAGAGATGTTGGCTGTTAAGCAGGGTTCCGCACTTCATTATTAACTGTGCAAAAGTGGGCAAGTGAGTTCAAGAGAGGCAGAGAGAGCATTGAAGACGACCCCCGCTCCGACGCCCCGGCTACTGCTTGTACGGGAGAAAGCATCAAAGAAGTCGAAAAACTTGTTCTTGAGGATGCCCGAATAAAGATGAAAATGATGGCAGAGATCAGCAAACTCTCAACTGGCAGCATTCACACCATTCTTGATGACCATCTTAACCTTTCAATGGTCAGTGCAAGATGGGTGCTACGAGTGCTCACAGCGCCTCAGAAAAAAATGAGAATCGCATGCTGTAGCTTTTGGAAATGTGTAGTGAGAACGCGGACGGTGTTATGGATCGAATTGTTACTGGGACGAAACAAGGGTTCACCACTATGACCCTGAAAGCAACCAAGGTCCATGCAGTGGCATTAAAACGGAACAGCCTCCCCGAAGAAGTTGAAAGTCACTCCGTCTGTCGGGAAGCTCATGGCCACAGTTTTTTGGGACTTAAAGGGAATCTTGCTCATTGAGTACAAAAAAAGGTGAAACCATCAACGCCACATCCTACGCTTCCACTTTGCATAATTTGCGAGAGGAAACTAAAAAGAAAAGACGGGGTAAACTCCCAGCGTGTGTTGCTTCTTCATGATAACGCTGTTGTTCACACGGCGCGAGTTTCCAAGGCTGCTGCGCGAGATTGTGGTTTCGAAGAAATCCAACACCCACTCTATAGTCCAGGCCTTGCCGCTAGTGATTATTTCCTGTTTCCGGATTTGAAAAAAATGTTTCGTGGAAAAGGATTTTCGGATGATGAAGAACTAAAGTCGGCAATAAATGGGTGTTTTACAAATTTATTTTTCTGAGGGATAAAAAAAGCTTATCTCCAGATGTAACAAATGCATTAGTGTTTGGGGAGATTATATTGAAAAATAAAAGCAATTTAAATTGAATTCGCATTTTCCTTCTTATCGATACTGAGAATATATTGAACTTCCCTCGTACTCGTATTCGATATCCTGCTTTTAAATAAAACCAAATTTCTCTAGTCGGACGGAAATCGTTTCCTGAGTTATTCTCAATAATCCTGCTAGTTTACTTTGCGTTTGACACTGACCATAATACAACAGGAATGAAGAGGAACAAGAATGAAGATGAACAAGAATAAAGATGAACAAGAATGAAGATGAACAAGAATGAAGAGGAACAAGAATGAGGATGAAAAAGAATGAAGACTAACAATAATAAAGAGGAACAAGAATGAAGATGAACAAGAATGAGGATGAACAAGAATGAAGAGGAACAAGAATGAAGAGGAACAAGAATGAAGATGAACAAGAATGAGGATGAACAAGAATGAAGAGGAACAATAATAAAGAGGAACAAGAATGAAGATGAACAAGAATGAAGAGGAATAAGAATGAAGAGGAATAAGAATGAAGAGGAACAAGAATGAAGATGAACAAGAATGAAAGGTACAAGAATGAAGATGAACAAGAATGAAGATGAACAAGAATGAAGATGAACAAGAATGAAGATGAACAAGAATGAAGATGAACAAGAATGAAGATGAACAAGAATGAAGATGAAAACAAATTAAGATGAACAAGAATGACGAGGAACAAGAATGAAGAGGAACAAGAATGAAGATGAACAAGAATGAAGATGAACAAGAATGAGGATGAACAAGAATGAAGAGGAACAATAATAAAGAGAAACAAGAATGAAGAGGAACAAGAATGAAGAGTTACAATTTTCTTGTCTTAAAATTAGTCCGATGCGCAGTAATAATTGCCAACAAATTCTTCCAACGAAGTAATTAATCGCTTCCAAGATAAGCCACAACTTAGCCGTGGTGCTATCTTTTTAAAAAGCATCTAATTAATACAAATATTCAACACAAATATCACACAATTTGTTTCAAAATATATTTTGTTAGAAAATTTGTTTTTCTTTTGTCTCATAAATAAGAGGGGTCTAAATATTTTTCTATTTACTTGAAGGGGCTATGAAGTGTTGGCAATGCCAATAGTTATACATTTGATGTGCCAGAAAAGCAAGTTTCCAATTCCGCTTCTCGCCAATGCGCCTTTATCCTGAAATATACATGAGTATTCCAACGTAGAGGCCTGATCATTTCAAAGGACTTGTGATGCAATGTAGAGGAGGAGACTGTTTCGTTTTCATGACTTTATTAAAAAGACAAACATCCTGCCTAAAGCTTTACTTCCTGTGTTCTGATGTTCCCAAACCAAAGCGTGCAATACACAACACAGAGCTGCACCTGCAAGTATTCCTTGTCCCTTACTTTTTCAATGAATTCCTTTAGAGAATACTATGAATTCCGGCTGGCTCCAGATGGTGATCTCATCGCCTTTGGCAATCCATAATCAAAGCGGTAAAGCCCACCTCCTAAACGACCATATGACAATTTCAGTTTCGATTAAGTTCAAATGTTTTTCAATAAAGTTCGCCTGTGCGCTGCGATGGCCGATAAAAGGATTTACGATCGTCCTACAATCGCCAGATAAAAAAATAACTCTTCCTCGCAGTTTATTTCACGCACATATATTTGACTCATGAATATTTTTAAAGCCTCCCCCAGCTAAGCGTGCGCCCGCCACACATGTAGTTTGCACACAATTGTAGCCCACAGTCACACGAATCAGGGCGCAGAAATCCAAACGAGCACCGATTAGATGCAGATAAAAATATTCAATCGACAGTCGCTTTATAGTCAATCATACAATTTATTGGAATCCATTCGAAGTAGTTGAACGGTTAACCTCGCTCAAGGGTGGGGGCGGATTTTATCGCTGTCAGGACAAGCAGTCGGATAAGCCGGGCCGTTAAAGTCTCACATGGCTGTGTGATGTGTTCCTCATAAACCCGTGACAGCACACCATCATCCCCCCACTGCCTTGGACTGGGTTTTATGTTCGGACTCCTGTAAGTGCTCTGATTTTGTCGAGTTAGTATCTCTTACTTTGGCTGATGAATTGACCAGCCCCTGACTAATTGACGAGAGGGCGAAACACCGAGACACTGAGACACTTTACCATCATCATCAACATCATCACACGGGGTTTCATCCCTTGGCCGGAGTTGCAAGACCCGCACTGTTACGTAATCCATTAGAATACTGCAGGAGTCACCGGCTTGGCGCCGACGATCTTCCCCCGATGCGTCCAGAAACAAAAAGTGCCAAAGGTATCACACAAACTATAATTTATATCTCTCCTCTGTGCGATGTTTAAAGTTTCTCCTGCGCTCCTGACGGGCGTGTAGTGTGCTGCCCTCAGTGCTGTTTGAATCTTAAACGATTTCGTGCGAGAGCAAAAAAAAAAAGTGTGTGTAGCGCCAAGGAAGGTGGGAAGCAACCCTTTCTCATTTGTAAAACTTTTCCTTCCCTTATCCGCTGACTGTGTGAAGCTGTAGGGCTGAGGGACGGCTGAGAGTGCTGGATTGTGTGTCTGACAGGGAAGACGCAGACGTCGTCCACGACTGAGACAGAGTCGATGGCGACGAACTAACTTACTCAGATATTCCTCACGTTTTGCATTCCTCGCTGGCCACCCACTGCACGTTCGTTGATTTGTGTGGGTGGGGAGAAAATAACCCCTTCTGTGGGTAGACCTTCTGCGTGCAATTCAGTTTTTTTTTCTCGCTTCCCTGCGTTTTGGCCGAAGTAATGCTCATTTAGGGCACACAAAAAGAACTACCGGCAAAACTTTTGCATCACAGTGCGGTTAGGTGCTGTGCGGAGTTTGAGGTGCACTCACTGAATATGTGTGAGGTCTGAAAGTCTGGCGATACCCAGAAGTGTCCCGTGGTTTATGAATCTGGTGCAGGGGCTGATGTGCGCGCGGTTAGCCGATAAAATGTTGCAATTTGAAAAAGTTGAGGTACTGGAAGTTTTGTTGATAAATTGATGACATAAGATGCTCGATGCTTGGGATATCGGGCAAACTGCATTTGTGATTGTTTGGTCAAATGCATTCTCCCTCCCCCACGCATCGAGCGACTTGGCTCCAGAAGTTTTCAGCAATCAGTTGTTTGGGGGTGGGTCGGGTATCCACAAGAAATTGAAAAACTATTGACATTTCGAACTTTGTTGAGGGAGGTAGTGAGTGGTGATATGCTTGGTGTTGCATGCAGTGTCGGGACTTAGCTCAAGCATGCCGTATGCACGATTTCGGGAAACTTTCTTCTTGATAAAGATGAGATCATGAGCCAAACTGATTTACATTGAAGTTAGAATAATCCGAAAGGAGGGCAACGTACGTGGATGTGTCGTTGCTTGGGGGAAAATAGTTCAAAGCAGTGATGGCAAATTATTGAACACGAGCCAAGATATGATCGTAGTACTTGCCATCACTGAGACCGCAGCTGATTCATATTCAGATGGCTTATGTGACGTCCTCCTAAATGTGACGTTCAACTTATCGCTTATTATGTAGTTTTTGGAGTAGTCCCCTATGCGACGTTTACCAAACTGGACACATTTAAACTAGAAGTGACTGACTGAGTGGTGCAGAACGAATGAGAGTTTTTAATCTAAGGAGTAGCAGGCTTTCTGAGCTCGGTAATCCTATTTCCAGCCGCCGCAAAACAGTTTTCCAGCGTCTGAGATAGCCTCACTAACCAGTGGTTCAGTCTTTGTTGTGCCTCGTCGTTTTACATTTCTTTGATGTGGCTGATTCGATATGTCCATGGGTCTTTTGGACTATATCTGCGGTTAGGTGGAACTCTTGCCTCTGTCTGCTACATTGTACTCTATCCACGCAGATAGCACCCGATGTCTAATCGTTGCAGGTTTCAAAGATCCACTCGCAATTCTTTGCTGAAACGAGACTAAGGCTAGCCTAAACAACGGGACAGATGACACCACGAAGTTATTTTCTACTCTTTTTACAATTTGGCAGCACCATACATCCATAAAGGATAAGTTAAAGTTGAGTAGAAACTACCATATATTGGGCAGAAAAAGATCAAGGAACCCAGGCATTGGGCAAGCGCTGTGTAAGACCATTTCCATATGAGAACAATAATTAGAACCAGTCAACGGAAGCCTGCGACAGTTCTCACCACATATTGATAGACGCATACAAAGAAAAATGCTTTTAACTTCTATCAAGGTGAACCTTCGCATAGTAAAAAGGTTTCTGACGGGGCAGTAGACGCCTCGACATCTAAATAGCCTTGGAGTAGCACAACAGAGGCTCTTTGCTTTTTGTTGCAGAATCAATCAAACTCTTGGAACATGTATTGGAGTCTGGAAGAGCATTTTTCCACAAGGACCATAAAATAACACAGTGGAACGAGTACTATTAGAATAATAATTGTTGGCGCTATAGTCTACAGGGGGACCAGGGTCTAGCTTTCTTATCGGCTACTCATGTTGTGCGAGCTACTGCTCCCACGAGTAGAAGGGACCTACAGGTTTTTGCCGACTCCGAACGGCGAAATTTGAGAAGCTTTCTTGGATAGTTATTACTCTTTGAGTGTTGTCAGCAGCTCGAAAGAGGTGGTGCCGTGAAAGATTCGAAAAATTGGTGTTGAGCTGGGAATCGAACCTAGACCCTTTGGCGTATGAGCGCCGCACTCTACCCGCTACGCCAGGGCTACCACTAAGGAAGGAGGAGGGTCGAGAGCCGAGGAACGAATATGAACCGCTGTCATCAGAGAAGGAATGAATTGGATTAGAAGTGTTAGACAGGAGATCATTTCTGAAAAAGAAGGAAAAGTGTTTGAGACAAAACGGAGCCCTGGGGAACGCCAGCGTTAATATGGTGAATATCAAACTTGAATTCATTGAATACAACTTGTATCGAAAGATTCGAAAGGTTATTTTTGATAAATTGAAAAATAAATTCATCTACGCCAAAGACACGCATTTTCGACAAGAAAGCCTGGTGCCAGATTCTGTCAAATGCTTTTGATCTTGCCTTTTCCTACATTGTGCAAAAATTGGTTCCATTTCATTCCAGTAGACCTGTTGCTGCGGAAGCCGTATTAATAATTGTTGGCGCTACAGTCGAAAGGGGGCCCAGGGCTCATCAACTACTTCTGCGCGCTACTGTTCTCAAGAGTAGAAGGGCCTACAGTTTTTTGCCGACTCCAAACGGCAAAACTTAAGAAACTTTCTTAGACAGTTATTACTCTTTGAGTGTTGTCAGCAGCTCGAAAGAGGTGGTTCCGTGAAAAATTCGGGGTGTTCAGCCGGGAATCAAACTTAGACCCTTCGGCGTGTGAGCGTCACACTCTACCCACTATGCAACCGTTGCCAACAAATACTATTATCTCACCGAAAAATGAAACCAATCTTGGCCCGGTGCAGAAGAAAGCAAATTTGTTGTGCTTGATATTTCAAAGGAATTTGACAGAGCGTTGCATCAAGCTAACTCGTCGAAAATGCATGCTTTTGGTGTTGATGAATCTGGATTAGAAATTACCTTTCGAACAGCTCAAAACAAGTATTGGATGGGTTCAAGTCTGTAGGCCAATTTAATTTATAACTCTCTGTCCGCAAGACAGAGAGATAGTAATTGGTGCTGTTAAAATATCGCGCCATATTATGGGTTGATCGTACCGAAAACTCTCCACTAACTTTCCACTGAATGTCTATAAAAGCAAGTTGTTTACGAAGGGCGTTCAGTACATTCATGTGAAATTTCATATAAATGCGATTATTAATTCGCGTTTTATCTCTAGTTAAACAGAATCAAAATGGCAACTGAGACAATGATGGTGAAAATTGACCATTGGATTCACCACTATGACCCTGAAAGCAAACAAGAGTCCATGCAATGGCATAAAAAAGGAACAGCTCCCCCCGATAAAGTTCAAAGTCACTCCGTCTGCCGGGAAGCTCATGGCCACAGTCTTTTTTAGACTCAAAGGGAATCTTGCACACTGAGTACAAAAAAAGGTGAAACCATCAACGCCACATTCTACGCTTCCACTTGGCGTAGTTTGCGGGAGGAAATTAAAAAGAAAAGACGGGGTAAACTCGCAGCGAGTGTGTTGCTTCTTCATGACAACGCTCCTGTTCACACGGCGCGAGTTTCCAAGGCTGCTGCGCGAGATTGTGGTTTCGAAGACTCTAAAGTCCAGACCTTGCTCCTAGTAATTATTTCCTGTTTCCGGTTTTGTAAACATCACCCTATAGTCCAGACCTTGCTCCTAGTCATTATTTTCTGTTTCTGGGTTTGAAAAAATGTGTTCGTGGAAAAAGATTTTCAGATTATGAAGAACTCAAGTCGGCAATAAACGGGTTTTTTACAGAAAAAGAGGAAAGTTATTTTTCTGAGGGTTAAAAATAGCTTGTCTCAAGATGTAACAAAGGCATTGACGTTAAGGGAGAATATATTGAAAAATAAAAATAATCTAAACTGAATTCACATTTCCCTTCATCGATGCCGAGAATATAGTGAATGCCAATCGTATCTTTGGAGGCTGTATTTCACTGATACGAGCATTTTAAAAACTGTAAGCAAACCATTGGGAAATACGTTAAAACGAAAGAAAAGTTCAGATGTTATTATAATAATTTAAATATTACAATTTAAATTTGAGTTAAGACAAACGTTTTTATTGTTTCCTTTTTTATAAAACAGTACAACATTTACTGCTCTAGCTGGTTGCGTTTGATGATAATTGTAGACGTCTTGCTTGGTCTAACCGGAAGCATGAACTGATGTCTTAATGATGTTCATTAAAGTGCTGCTTCTCATTATTTACAAAAAAAAACTTTTGTCCACCTGTAATAATTTTCAAAGCTTGCACTTTGTATGCGAAAATAAAGTCGAACTACCATTACTGAATCACTTAGGATTTTATTTTGCTTTAAAGTTCGTATATTTTTCACTTGTTTACCAAATTTTTTGAACTAGTTGGGTTTCCTTAAGACGAATGTTCCAGTGTTGGGATTGGAATTCTACATCTTTTGTGTTGACCTGGAGAGACTTCTCCGGTCAATAATTGATCTGTAATAAGACGTTCTCTGAGCAAGGAAATACTTCAAAATTGGTCAACATCCAGAACAGAACATAGACAACTACAGGTATACCGGTATGAAATGAAAAGTTTTGAAAATAAAACACTAATTATTATTGGGAAAGTAAAAACATTTTATTCAAAGAATTGGCCATTGTTTTCTACACATTTTGACCACCTTTCTGGTAATTTGTGAATACCACGCCAATAAAATTGTTCGTCTTTTAAAGCAAACCAATCACTCGCCGTGGCGTAGTGGGTAGAATGCGACGCTCACACGCCGAAGGGTTTAGGTTCGACTCCCAGTTCAACACCAATTTTTTTAATATTTCACGGCACCACCTCTTTCGAGCTGCTGACAACACTCAAAGAGTAATAACAGTCTAAGAAAGCTTCTCAAATTTCGCCGTTCGGAGTAGGCAATAAACTGTAGGTCCCTTCTACTCGTGAGAGAACAGTAGAGCGCACAACACGAGCAGTTGATGACCAAGCTAAGCCCTTGTCCCCCTTTGGACTGTAGCGCCAACAATTATTATTAATCAGACACCCAATTTTCGACCTCCTCGTAGGAATCAAAGTGCTGCTCAGCCTTTGCATGTCCCATCGATGAAAACAAATGGTAATCGGAAGAAGCCAAGTCTGGTGAATACGGCGGGTGGGGTAGCTACTCCCAACCAAGTGTTTTGATTGTATCCTGAACCGGTTTTGCTTTGTGTGCAGGTGCATTATCATGGAGCCAAATTACCTTGCCCTGTCTTCTGGCCCTTTCTGGTCGTTTCTCGATCAATGCATGGTTCAAATTGATCATTTGTTGTCGGTAGCGATCAGTATTAACGGTTTCGCCAGGTTTCAGGAGCTCGTGGTACAGCACACCTTTCTGCTCCCACCAAACACACAGCATTGTCTTCTTGTCGAATCGATCTGGTTTTGCAGTCGATGTTGATGGTTGTCCCAGATTAACCCATGATTTTTTCCGTTTAGGATTCTTAAAATAAATCCATTTTTCATCGCCAGTAACAATCCGATGCAAAACCGATTTTCTTTCATGTCTTTGAAGCAAAGTGTTTTTTCGGTTTTCCATCTGTATTTCATTCAATTCATGTGGCACCCGTTCTCCACACTTTTGGATCTTTCCCATAGCTTTTAAACGGTCAGAAATTGTTTGTTGTGCAACATTTAACATTGCTGCCATTTGCTTTTAACTCAAAGTGTCATCTCCATCCAATATAATTTGCAATTCGGCGTCTTCAAACTTTTTTGGTGGTCTTAAACGTTCTTCATTTCTCACATCAAAATCATTATTTCTGAACCGTTTAAACCATCTTTTGAATGTTGCTTCTGATAGAGCATGATCTCCATATGCGTCGACAAGCATTCGATGCGACTCTGCAGCACTTTTCTTCAAATGAAAACAAAAAATTAATGCTTTCCGCAAATCATCACTTTCTGGTAAAAAATTCGACATTTTTAACATGATGAAAAAATATGATCTTGTCTGTTCAATGACTTGATGTATACTAAATATTTTTCACAGATGTCATACCAAACAAACAAAAAAAATAAGGGCTCGTTCACAACAAATGTTCCCTATCGAGACATTTGTTTCTTGACGCTCACTTCATACCGGTATACCTGGTAAAAGTAAAAATTAAATTAAATAGTCATCTTTATCTTTGTAAACATATGTACATAATAACCAGGGCCTAGCTTGCTCATCAACTACTCGTGTTGTGCGCGCTACTGTTCTCTCACGAGTAGAAGGGACCTACAGTTTTTTGCCGACTCCGAACGGCGAAATTTGAGAAGCTTTCGTGGACAGTTATTACTCTTTGAGTGTTGTCAGCAGCTCGAAAGAGGTGGTCTTGTGAAAAATTCGAGGTGTTCAGCCGAAAATCGAACCTAGACCCTTCGGCGTGTGAACGGCGCACTCTATCCACTACGCCACGTCGGCCACATACATATGTACCTACCTCTTTCAATTGCTTGACTTAGTCTTACAATTACAATTATGCCTCTAAACATTGACCACAAGGTATCGTCATATATTTTATGCAAATTCCTTAGGGAATTAGTTAGTTAGCTTTTGTCTTCAGCACATAATTCCGCCTCTTTCTTTTGCTTCCTTGGATTGTCCAATACCAGCATAAGCATTCTTCTTCTTCTTCTTGTGGCGCTACAGTCCGGGGTGGACCTGGGCCTCAACCAACATGCCTCTCCAGCCAGCACGATCTTTCGCCAGCTGTCTCCAGTTGCGCACTCCAAGTTGGTTGAGGTCCTTCTCCACTTGTGTGCGCCACTTTAGTCTAGGTCGTCGTTGCGTTGCCCAATGGCACAGATTCAAAGACTTTTCGGGCCGGAGCAGTGGTTTCCATACGCTCTACATGGCTTAGCCATCTTAAGCGTTGTATCCGTAGACGCTTGACCAAGAGCATGTCGCTGTGCAGCCCATAGAGTTCGTCACTAAATCTTCTCCTCCAGATGCCATCAATGCAAACAGGACCAAAAATCACACGCAAAACTTTTCTCTCGAAAAGACTAAGGACTTCCTCATCCGCCTTTGCTAACCTCCAGGTTTCCGCGCCATAAAGCAGGACTGGGATGAACAAGCTGTTATATAAAGCGGGATTAGTCCTTCGAGAGAGGTCTTTATTACTCAATTGCCTCTTGAGCCCAAAGAAACATCGATTGGCAAGAGTTATTCTGCATTTGATTTCGGTACTGGTGTTGTTATCCCTATATACCGCGGAGCAGAGATAGACGAAGTCCTTGACTACCTTGAAGTTTCTGCTGCCTAGTGTGACGCTCCGTCCGAGACGTCGTTGTTGTGTGTACTTCCTTGATGACAGCATGTACTTAAATTTGCCCTCATTTACCGCCAGACCCAATTTAGCCGCTTCCGCTTCAATGCCAGCAAACGCCTCATTGACAGCTCGCTGTGTTCGTCCAATCACGTCAATGTCATCAGCGTATGCTAGCAATTGAACCGACTTTTGGCAGATCGTGCCTCTGGTGTTGACTTGTGAGTTACGCACGATCTTCTCGAGGCTGATGTTAAAGAAGTCACATGACAGTGCGTCGCCTTGTCTAAAACCTTTTTTGACATTGAAGGTCTCGGTGCGTTCGTTACCGACCATAACGGAGTAGCGAGAGTTCTCCATCGTCATCCTACACAATCTGACGAGTTTGGTAGGAATGCCAAAACTAGACATGGCACTGTATAGCTCGTCTCTATGCACACTGTCATATGCGGCCTTGAAATCGACGATATGTGGTGAGTGTCAATTTGCACTTCTTGAATTTTTTCCAGGATCTGCCGTAATGTGAAGATCTGGTCTATTGTGGACTTTCCTGGCCTGAAACAACACTGATAGGGACCAACCAGATTATGGACAAACGGTTTCAGACGCTCACACAACACGGCAGAGAGGATCTTGTATGCCATGTTCAGGAGACTTATCCCTCGGTAGTTGGCGCAGTCAAATGGGTCTCCTTTTTTGTGAACCGAGCATAAGCATTCTACAGATGTGGGATTTGGTTTTACGTGATCACCTGCCTTAACGGCTTATATCACGGGGAACCTTTTTCCCAAGAGTCGTAAGTAACGCAAGACTAAACGCCTTAGTTACCCAAGTACCAAATTGGGATCATGCTTGAGGGGCAATCACCCCACCTTGGTTTGATGCGAAGCCTTTCTAAAACCTCTTCCGCTCTCTGGGTCGCAGCGCACGGTTGAGAATGCAACTCCACACTGAGAAGGGATAGTCCCCTAACCGACTTGCCTAGTTTTGCTTAAACAATGGGCTAGACAAGTCAGCACAGTACACTATCCTCGACTCTACCCGCGATGTTAGGTGGTAAACCACAGCCACCACGAAACTCCCACAAGGGGGCCTACCGCAATGGTCAGGCTGGAACCGAAGTTCCAGGGGCCCCTGACCTCCCGTGGCACCAGAATATAGCCTCTAATCAAGCTGTCACTACCAGTCAGGTTCCCTAAAAGCCTGGGTCTGTTAGCCGCCATCCCGCCACAGATGGTTTTTCCTCCATTAGTGTTTCCGTTGTCACTATAAATAACGATACGGATGTGATTTTGAATCATGTGATTCATAAATCCAGTCACATCATCTGGGACAAGCATTCTACAATGAGAATTATTCATGCTTTGCCGCATCCATGTTCATCAAGCGAAAACGAAATTCAATCGCCTGCAAACTAAAATTCTATAAATCGCTATTACACATTGAATTTATACTTACATGTTTGGGAATTTGCGGAATATTTTGGTTAACCTAATCGATTTTATCCTTTTTTGGGAGTAAATAAAATTATCCAGTGACCGACAGAAGTTTTAATGTGCCTGTGGCTGAACGTGCAGACTGCATATGCGGAAATATTTCGGAAAAGGTTTCCCCATACATGCTTCCATTTAAGAGGTTCCTTTTCATTGTTCGAATCTCTTTTAGGAATCCTGTGCATTGTGTCCGTAACATAGGAGTCGCACTGTGGGACTCCACAATGAACAGTCTTTCTTCCACTCGGACTCATCTCCAAAGCATTGTCCTGCACCGATGGTCCACTCGACTGCAAATTAAAATGCCCTTAAGATGATGTTTGCATAGAATTCATACTCACAGAACTTGATTCAGCTTCACTTCTGCCTTTTGCTTTTGCCAATTGTTCTGTTATATTTTTATTTTGGATTGAATTGATTTGTTTTTAGTTAAAATAAACTTTCGACAGATATTGTTTCCATACAATTCTCAATACAACTGATGAAAATGTCAAATTTTCATAGTCCACCAGGGTGCGCTAGTTTCTATGAAGACACAAGTCAAAACAATCAACAATAATTTATCATTTTTTTGCAAAAACAAATTGGACATGCAAGACATATTTTGTTTTTAAATCTTTGCATACAATCTAGTTGTCACCTGTACTACCGTAAAGTTTTAAAAGTATTTTGTATGAATTTTGTTAATCGCAACGTTCGCTTAGATAGAATAAGCAGAACTTTTTGCGTCGGTATGCCACAATGGATCAAACGTGAATCCACCACTACGCTCCAGAGTCAAATCGGCAGTCAGCGGAGTGAAAAGCAGTCGGTGAACAACGCCCAAAGCAACAAAAAAAAAAACATACAGCTCGGCTGGCAAGGTTGTGGCATCCGTATTTTGGGACGCGCATCTTATTCATCGACTATCTTGAGAAAGGCAAAGGGATCAACAGCAGTCTACGAGGCAGCTCTTTCAAAGATACATATTGTCCGGATTTTTCTTCCCAGTTTCTCATCCATTGTTTATTTATCTTCTATAAATGCAATTCGAAAAAAATGTGTTTCTTCAGTTTACATTGCAAGTATTTTACAAAATTCTGTAATTTTATGGAAACCACTAGGTGTTGCTATTTATGGTATTAGAAATTGTTTGCAATGATCAAAGAAGTTGAAATTCATTTCATAAAACATGTAAAGTATAATGTTTGTCCTTTTATCCCCCTAAATTTTGACATTTGACAAATTGTATGACTTCTGTCCTTTATTCCTTTCAACCACCCTATTGATTCTTATCGATTATATGCCATCACTTTGCGTATCAATTGAAAAGACCCTTGCTACGGTGTGTGGGTGTGTTTTCAATTATCGCATTGCATATGAATGAAGTGGCGTAATTCGCTTACATTTCAAGTTAAGTGACTATTTGGTTCTGTTGAGCAAGTTGCATGCACACTAAATGCTTTCACACAGCAATGTGAATAGTTGAACAAACCAACGAGTCAATTACCGCTAAACTACCATACGTAACTGAGTAGTGTAATTTATCTTAGAACTGTAACTAATGACTCTTAACCAGCACTTATCACCACATGGCCCCAAAAAATTCCAGTGCTGTCCTAATCAATCGATTGGAAGTTTCACGACAACTTGGAAATCAATTCACAACTGGAGGGTTCGCGTAAGAAGCAGAGACGAGTATATATGACAGATCTTAGATTACTTCATTTAATGTTTGAATTTGTATCGATTTAATGTTAATCTTATGCACTATACAGGTTGATTAACGATTCTAAACGGAACCAACGAATGCTAAGTACTTATATACGAATGTTAAGAAACAAAGTAAAACGAACTGAATTGTGAAATGGGCAGCGTTGCTATTTTTCTGTCATATAAAAGAAAACTTGTCAACTGTGAATTTAATTTGTGAACGCACTCTTTCACTAATCATCACACAGTCAGTGTTAATTTATCCAATAAGCTCGAAATTTATCTCATGAAATGTACAGCGTCTGCAAATTATAACAATTTTCTACCGAAATTCGGATTCGCACCTTTTAGATTGTTAATTCCGATTTTCGGAAGTAATTCTTGCCCTAGAAGACTTCTTCTTCTTGTGGTGCTACAGCCCAGGTGGACTTGGGCCTCAACCAACATGCCTCTTCAGCCTGCACGATCTATTGCCAGCTGTCTTCAGTTCCGCCCTCCAAGTTGGTTGAGGCCCTTCTCAACTTGTGTGCGCCAACTAAGCCTAGGCCGTCCTCTGTTGCGTTATCCCAATGGCTCAGATTCGAAGACTTTTCGGGCCAGAGCAGTGGCGTCCATACACACTACATGGCCTAGCCATCTTAAGCATTGTATCCGTAGACGCTTGACCAGGCGCATGTCGCTGTACATCCCATAGAGTTCGTCGTTAAATCTTCTCCTCCAGATGCCATCAACGCAAACAGGACCAAAACTCGCACGCAAAACGTTTTTCTCGAAGAGATTAAGGGCTTCCTCATCCGCCTTTGCTTAAGCCCAAGATTCCGCGGAGGGAATCTGCTGCCTAGTGTGACGCTCCGTCCGAGACGTCGATGTTGTGTGTCCTTCCTTGATAACAGCATGTACTTCGTTTTGCTCTCATTTCCCGCCAGACCCATTTTAGCCGCTTCCGCTTCAATGCCAGCAAACGCCTCATTGACGGCTCGCTGTGTTCGTTCAATTACGTCAATTTAATCAGCGAAGGCTAGCAATTGAACTGAATTGTGGAAGATCGTGCCTCTGGTGTTGACTTGTCAGCTATGCACGATCAAGAAGTGTTGAAGAATTCACATGACAGTGCGTCGCCTTGTCCAAAACGTTTTTTGACATTGAAGGTCTCGGTGAGTTCGTCACCAACCTTGACGGAGCAGCGAGAGTTCTCAATCGTCATCCTACACAATCTGATGAGTTTGGTAGGAATGTCAAACCTAGACATGGCACTGTGTAGCTTGTCTCTATGCACACTGTTATTTGCGGCCTTAAAATCGACGAATAGGTGGTGAGTGTCAATTTGCACTTCTTGGGTCTTTTCCAGGATCTGCCGTAAAGTGAAATTATGGTCTATAGTGGACTTCCCTGTTCTGAAACCACACTGATAGGGACTTATCAGGTCATGGACACACGGTTTCAAACGCTTACACAATACGGCAGAGAGGATCTTATACGCGATGTTAAGAGGGCTGATCTCTCGATAATTGTCGCAACCAAAGGGGTCTCCTTTCTTGTGAACCGGACAAACGACGCTGAGATTCCACTCATCGGGCATCCTTTCCTCCGACCATATCTTACAGATGAGCTGGTGCATGCGCCCAACCAGGTCATCTACAGCTGCTTTAAATAGTTCTGCGGACAATCCGTCCGCTCCAGCAGCTTTGTTCGACTTCAGCTCGGATATTGCTATCTTCACCTCGTCTAAGTCGGGGGGACAGAATGCTTGTCTGTCATCGTCCAAATTGAGTGGAACATTCTGCCTAACAGCGGGATTTGTGCCGTCATCGCTGTTAAGGAGTCTACAGGAATGATCCTTCCAGATTCTCAGCACGGACTGCGACTCTACCACAAGTTGTCCATTTTGGTCCCGGTAGGCTTCGGTCCGAACCTTGTGTCCGCTTGATAGCTGTCTTCTTTTCGGTAAAACTTCCTTAATCCGTTCCTGCTAGAGCACCTTTCCATTCCTTCCACCGCGCGCTTCTCATGTTCCTTCATTTTCTTTCCCTTTCCCTTCTTCTTTATTCGTAGAGCTGACAAACAGCCCTCGTTATTCGATGCAGCGTTGCCCTATAGGCATTTTGTTTGCCGGCGTACGCTTGTCTGCACTCGTCGCCAAACCATTGGTTTCTTTTGGATGGTGACATGGAATTCAGCACATCAGTGGCAGCTTCTTTGATGGCTTCTTGATAACGTCTCCAGTCTGCTTCTATGGTTAGTGCAGGCAGCGTCTAACTCTAAGCAAGTTTCAGGGAGACTCGCTCGGCAAAGTTCTTAGCAATCAGTTACAATTGTACCATTCTAACGTCAAGCCGTATTGGCCAGTCTCGACCCTGCTGATCTCTCCATATCCGGTTTCTTACCTTGGCTACAACAAGGTGATGATCCGAGTCGATGTTTGCACCTCAAAAGGTTTGGACGTCGAGAATACTGGAAGAGTATCTGACGTCGATCGCAACGTGATCAATCTGATTGACTGTTGATTGGTCAGAAGATCGCCAGTTCCCTTTGTGAATGTCCAGGTGTGGGAACCGCGTGCTAGCCACAGAGAGGTTCCGCCCCGAGGCGAAGTCCAACAACCTGAGTCCGTTTTCGGATGTGTTGTCGTGCAGGGTGTGTTAACCGATGACTCCAGGAAAGATGTCCTCCTTTCCCAGCTGAGCGCTAAAATCTCCTAGAACGATCTTGGTGTCATAGCTGGGGCATCGATCGTATTTTCTTTCTAGGAGATCATAGAAGTCATCCTTGATGTTGTCATCCTCCCCCTCTGTCGGGGGCATGAGTGCAAGTTAGGCTGATGTTCCCGAATTTAGTCTTGATACGGACTGCGATGAGGCGTTCGCTGACAGGATAGTAGCTGTCTCGAACATCAAATCCACATCCGAATACGCGCTGGCTTCTCTCTCTCTCTCTCTCTCTGTCTCTCCCTCTCTGTCTCTCTCTCTATCTCTCTCCCTCTCTCTCAATCTGTCTTTTTCTCTCTGTAACAATCGCTGTAGTAGATATTGCAGTTTTTAGTCGATTTTTCGCCGGACCCATCATACCGCACTTACTGGTTGGAAATGATGTCTGCTTTGTAGCTGTCCAGGGCCTCCCCAAGTTCTTCGGCTGCCTGGGGTCGGCAAAGAGACCCCACATTCCATGTGCAAAACCGAATATCGTTGTCCTTAAAACTTTTGCCTGAATCGTCAAAAGTTGATCCCTTCATATCTGATTAATGTCTGAACCGTAATTTTTTACGTGGTAAAAGGAGTTAACCTCACGCACAACCCACAGTCTAGTGGACTAGGCCCATTATTTAACCCTCTGCCGAGTGGTGCGCTCAATACATTGGTTCATAGCACAGCGTATGTTGTGATGGCTATGGACTCTATCGTCAAACCAAAATGGTAAGTAGAATGTTGGCGGAATCAAAGGGGCTTAGAATGAGTGCATCCTGTTGACTGAGGGAGTTTCTGACGAGTTCAAACTTAAACCATTTTCATTAGAAAGCGTTTTTTTAACCTTAGATGCATAGAGAAAAGTCTGTGTTTTTATGAGGATCACAAATAATTTATCGATAAAGTGGTGGATTCAGTCCGGGGTGGACCTGGGACTCAACCAACATGCCTCTCCAGCCAGCACGATCTTTCGCCAACTGAAGTTGTTGCGCACTCCAAGTTGGTTGAGGTCCTTCTCCAGTTGTGTGCGCCACCTTAGTCTAGGTCGTCCTCTGTTGCGTTTTTCCAATGGCTCGGATTCAAAGACTTTTCGGGCCAAAGCAGTGATGTCCATACTTTCTACATGGCCTAGCCATCTTAAGCGTTGTATCCGAATACGCTTGACCAGGCGCATGTCGCTGTACAGCCCATAGAGTTCATCGTTAAATCTTCTCCTCCAGATGCCATCAATGCAAACAGGACCGAAAATCACACGCAAAACTCTTCTCTCGAAAAGACTAAGGTCTTCTTCATCCGCCTTTGGTAACGTCCAGGTTTCCGCGCCTGGAATATCCGGACTGGAATCTTGGCTTCAGTCTTTGACGTTGCTGATAACTTTGAGGACGAGTTCATGAAAAGCTTCCCAAACTCACTTTTCGCAGTTAGAGTTTAACTGAAAGTCCTCATTACTCGAACGAAGAAATCGGCTCACGGTTGTCCAAGAGGTTAAATGCTGGTCCCAAACAGTCAGGGATGTCAGCTTTGATAGAGCTCAATCTTGTGGTGACGCTCGAACATCACTCCCAAGATTCAAATTGATTGCACTGAAATCCACCATCTCCTGCACATAAAAAGGGGACAGTTACCAGCTTCGCTAATCAGCAATAAAACCGTGAATGGCATTTGTTCAATCACCCTTGAAGGAGTCACAATCCTGGCCCCTAACCCCGCCATGCTCCTCCGCCAATTTGTATCCCCTAAATGTGACAACACTGAATCACTTAGACGTAGCTAATAACATCAAAAAATATGAATTTCATAACGAAAGGATAAATGTTCCATGTGAAGCGCTTAATTTAATCCGATTGCCTCCATCCACGGCCGCAAACATCAATCCACCAACAGACCGTCGATGGCAGCACAGAGCAAATACAACATGCCAATGCGACCACAGTGATTCAGATCCCCGCCCAGTCACAGCCAGCTAAATTACAATAAATTCGATTTGCCAACCCGACCGCGATGAATATGGGCTACAGTTCAGCTCGGCACCGCCGGAGCTGCTCAAATTGAATATGTCCGGGATACGTCGGTCTCCCGTCGAATCGCATACATCCTTTCCCTGTACGCGCGCACACTGAACAAAATTATATTAGAAGCGATAAAAATAAATCTTACTCGTCCGCAGAGCGGGAAAGATGAGAAATCTGATTCCGAGTTCGAATCTGAATCTGAATCCTTTATCGGGGTGACATTTGGTTTCTTAGTGGTCCTCCCCACCCACTTTCCCCATCGTCAAGCGACATTCATCTCGCGCGACTCGTACGGGTTCAACCCTCGCAAACCGTAATCCGTATCTGGCAAACAGTTCCGACCTCCCCTCACCCGAGTACCACCCCACAGTTGAGTGTTGTCATACAAAGTTTTCATATTTCCCATGGACGATTGCATGCACTTCTGGTGTCGCCACCCGGAGATAATGACGGCGGCTGGGGTGCTGGCCGTGAGGCGGGGGGCGACTTTTTCGCAAGGAACATGTGTGCAGGGCTGAGACAGTGAGAGATGCTTTCGCATCGCTCACAAAGGAACCACCAGCAGCGACGAGCCACTCAGTTGCAGCGCCGCGCAATAACCCCGCACGGGAGGCGCTTATCTGCATCCGCAATTCGAAATTGCTCGTCGTATCTGTGAAACCCGATGATAAGATAGCTGTCAGCAATTGTCTGTCTGACAAGCGCTGATGTAATACAATCCGCCGTGGAACGTGTTTAACCTAGCCGGAGAACGTACCGCCGTGTCCTCCCGCCCGAATCGTCCGCCTCTGCTGTCAGATTGCGAGTTAATTACTGGGATGAAGGAATGATGGTATGGTTTCTGCTTTCTGGGTCACGTCACACGCCCCCCCCCTGATGAGCGAACCTGTTGATAGTCGCTGATGGGTGTTGGTATCCATTGGTCGCTAATTGGCAACGGCCATGGATAGGGGCTATCGGGTTACCGGTCGCCGCCCACCTGCGGATATTGGTAATCATGGCGAGGCTATCTGCGCACTAAAATTGTAATTTCTGCAAATGAGCCTGACATTGATTTGTATCAAGTTACATTTAAGTGAACGACAAGATGATGACATCCTTGGACTTGAGCTCCTGACGCCACCGAACCGGTGAAAGAAAGAAGGTCAGAGGAGTAGGGGGGGATCACGACTTGAGAGGAGATGCGTACGTCTTTAATCAGGTTTTATAGAATGCTTTTGGATTTGAGCTCGGTGATGCTGGTGCGCCAAAGTATAGTCTAGCGGATGTTGTCGAGATGTTGCCCTGGGTGATGCACGAGACTTTCTTCTCTGTAATTGAAACTGGATGTTTTTCAGGTGCTGGGTTCGGAAATAGACTTCAGGGACGACATATCACAAAACTTTGAATAGAATTTCGTTCTTACGTAGAATTTGGTTTAAAGATTGTGTGAAAAGTGATTTGATTGCATGATGCCATCATTTGTTGACTACAACATCGGTGAAGTATTACACACGGTTCCCTATTTGACTCTCACATTTGCAAATATCCAAATTTCTATTAGTCTGGCGAATAGTTTGTGTTTGTTTCTAATAATTGAATAATTGAATGAATTGGTACCCTTAAGTGATAGGGTTTAAGACACAGCCCAGGCCGAAGTTTTAGAGGATGAGAGGGGAAGACGGTACCAGTGCACATTTTTTTTAAATATCTGGGAATTGTACTCGTATTGAGAGGGAAAAGTTGAGCTGGAAAGCGCATCCCGTATTCGTGTGGTCCGCTTAAAGAACGAATCTCTAGACTTCTTTTTCTTCTTCTTGTGCCGCCACAGTCTGGAGTGGACCTGGGCCTCAACCAACATGCCTCTCCAGCCAGCACGATCTTTTGCCAGCTGCCTCCAGTTCCGCACTCCAAGTTGGTTGAGGTCCTTCTCTCCTTGTGTGTGCCACCTTAACCTAGGCCGTCCTCTGTTGCGTTGTCCTGACGGCTCGGATTCAAAGACTATTCGGGACGGAGCAGTGGTGTCCATACGCTCTTCATGGCCCAGCCATTTAAAACTTTGTATCCGAAGACGCTTGAAAAGCCGTATATCGCTGAACAGCCAATAAAGTTCGTCGTTAAATCTTCTCCTCCAAATGCCATCAACGCAATCAGGATCAAAATTCGCACGCACAACTTTTCTCCCGAAAAGACTAAGGGCTTCTTCATCTGCCTTTGGTAAAGTCCAGGTTTCCGCCATTTTGTCTTTTGAATTTTCCGGCTGTGTACAAAGCGCTACAGAACTCGTATCTGGCAATACTATACATCATTTGAAAGGCCTTGGCATAACCTACAAAACGACGCTATGCATGATTACTTTGGATATTGCGTTCAACAGTTATTGACGTGTAAACATGGAATTTATTTACGCCGAAATTTGGGCTATTCTAAAGTTTTCCTTCGTTAAAGGCAACGTTCCGCGAGATTCCGTGTTTTGGGCGATGGTACTCTATCACTTCGAACCGCGAAGGAACGGTTTCGACGATTTAAAGCCGGTGAAGGCGACACCATGGATAAGCCAGCCGGCGGAAGGCGACGAATACCGATCGAATCATGGAAATCATCGAGTTGGACCCGCATGTGGCATCTCGTGACATCGCCCAGGAGATGGGAGTTAGTTATCAAACCATTTTAAATGATCTGCAGAAGGCTGGATATAAAAAAGCTTGATGTTTGGGTGCTGCATTCTTCGACGCAAAAAAATCCTCTGAACCGAATCAACGCCTGCGATATGCTGTTGAAACGGAACGATCTCGAACCATTTTTCAAGCGGATGGTGACTGGCGACGAAAAATGGATCACATACGACATACGATCACATACGACAATATGAAGTGAAAACGGCCGTGGTTGAAGGCCGATGAATCGTCCCAAACAGTGGCCAAGCCTTGATTGACGGCCAGGAAGGTTTTGCTGTGTGCTTGGTGGGATTGGAAGGGAAGCATCCACTATGAGCTGCTCCAATATAGCCAGAAGCTCAATTCCACCATCTACTGCGAGCAACTGGACCGCTTGAAGCAGGCGATGGACCAGAAACATCCAGAATTGGCCAACAGGAAGGGTGTAGTGTTCCACCAGGGTAGCGCCAGACTACACACTTCGTTGATGACTCGTCAGAAGCTACGGGAGCTCGGATGGGAGGATTTATCGCATCCGCCATATAGCCCGGACAGAGCGCCAAGTGATTACCACCTGTTCCTGCCCATGGCGAACGCCCTTCGTGGTGTGAAGTTAAACTCGAAACAAACTTGTGAAAAGTGGCTGTCCGGGTTCTTCGCAAATGAGGAGGGGGCTTCTACGATGGGGGTATTATGAAGTTGCCGTCTAGATAGAAACAGACTACCGAACAAGACGGCGCATATTTGAACTAAATCCGATCACTGTAATACTTTTTATGAAGCATTGAATGAAGAATAAAAAGGCGGAGGAGATATTTGACAACTTTTTATAAAGCGAGCTTAGTACTTCGAGAGCTTTTTGAGCCCAAAGAAGCAGCAATTGTTAACAGTGACTTTGCGTTTGATTTTGATACTGACGTGTTTGGCCCTGTTAACAGGGGAGACCAGGTAGACGAAGTCCTTGACTACCTCGAAGTTTCTGCTGCCTAGTGTAACGCTCTGTCCGAGACGTCGATGTGTGTCCTTCCTTGATGAGAGCATGTACCTAGTTTTGCCCTCATTTGCTGCCGGACCCATTTTAGCCACTTCCGCTTCAATGCCAGCAAACGCCTCATTGACGACTCGCTGTGTTCGTCCAATCACGTCAATGTCATCGGCGTTTGCTAGCAGTTAAACTGACTTTTGGAAGATCGTGCCCCTGGTGTTGACTTGTGAGCTATGCACGATCTTCTCGAGAGTGATGTTGAAGAAGTCACATGACAGTGTCGTCACCAACCTTGACGGAGCAGCGTGAGTTCTCCATCGTCATTCTACACAATCTGCCGAGTTTAATAGGAATGCCAAAACTAGACATGGCACTGTATATGGTAGCTCGTCTCTATGCACAGCCATATGCGGCCTCAAAATCGACGAATAGAGGGTGAGTGTCGATTTGCGAATCTTTTTTTCCAGAATCTGTGGTAATGTGAGGATCTAGTCTATAACGGACTTCCCTGGTATGAAACCACACTGATAGGGACCTATCAGGTTATATACAAACGGTTTCAGACGCTCACACAATTCGGCAGATTGGATCTTGTATGCGATGTTAAGGAGACTGATCCCTCGATAATTGGCGCAGTCAAAGGGCTCTCCTTTCTTGTGAACCCAACAAACGACGCTGAGATTCCACTCATCGGGCATGCTTTTCTCCGACCATATCTTACAGATGAGCTGGTGCATGCGCCCAACCAGATCATCTCCAGCTGCTTTTAATAGTTCTGCGGACAGTCCGTCCGTTCTAGCAGCTTTGTTCGACTTCAGCTCGGATATTGCTATCTTCACCTCGTCTAAGTCGGGGGGACAGAATGCTTGTCTGTCATCGTCCAAATTGAGTGGAAAATTCAGCCTAACAGCGGGATTTGGGCCATCATCGCCGTTAAGGAGTCTGCAGAAATGATTCTTCCATATTTTCAGCACAGGCTGCGACTCTACTACGAGTTGTCCGTTTTGGTCCCGGCAGGCTTCGGTCCGAACCTTGTGTCCGCTTGATAGCTGTCTTCTTTTCGGTAAAACTTCCTTACTCCGTTCCTGTTAGAACACCTTTCCATTCCTTCCACCGCGCGCTTCTCATGTTCCTCCATTTTCCTTTTCTGAAGCCGGTGCTCTTCCCTTCTTCTTTATTCGTAGAGGTGACAAACAGCCCTCGTTATTCGATGCAGCGTTGCCCTATAGGCATTTTGTTTGCCCGCGTACGCTTGCCTGCACTCGTCGTCAAACCATTAGTTTCTTTTGGATTGTGACGTGAAACTCAGCACATCAGTGGCAGCTTCTTTGATGGCTTCCTGACAACGTTTCCATTCTTCTTCTATGCTTAGTGCAGGAAGCGTCGAGTTTCAGGGAGACTCGGTCTGCAAAGGTCCCAGCAAACGTCAAACCGTTTTGGCCTTTCTCGACTCCGTTGCTCTCTTGATATCCCAGATCTTACCTTGGCTACAACAAGGTGATGATCCGAGTCGATGTTTGCACCTCAGAAGGTTTGGACGTCGAGAATACTTGAAGAGTATCTGACGTCGATCGCAACGTGATCAATCTGATTGACGGTTGATTGATCAGAAGATCGCCAGTTCCCTTTGTGAATGTCCAGGTGTGGGAACCGCGTGCTAGCCACAGAGTAGTTCCGCCCCGAAAAACACCCCCAAATAAAAATTGAGCCGCCACGCTTTACTACTGGAGAGGTGTGCCTTGGATCGAGTTCTTTGCCTCTCGGTCGTCGGACGTACCTTCTACCATCCGGACCAATCCTATTTATCTTTGTTTCATTGTACTCTACTCTACTCTACTACTACTCACTTGCCGTCCAAGCAGCATGGGTCTTGGCAAAGTCGACACGACGTTTTCTTTGTGCCAATTTAACTAGCGGTTTCATTCGCGGAAGTCTTCTGTGAAGTCCGGCTTCAAACGACGAGCAACAGTCCTCTAAGACACATTGATGCCCGTTTCATTCATTATTTCACGCTGGATTACTTTGGCATGTTTTTGGGGATCTGCTTTTGATAGCCGGACAATTTCGCTGTCAATGTTCTGTGTAGTTTTGCGGGATCTTTTTTTGCGGGGAACATTTTCCGTAGTGCCATCTTTACGAAAATGGGAAACTGCACCAAATACCATCTTTTTGGAACAGTTTAAATGCGTTGCAATGCGTTCATATGACTGACCCGCTTTGTTCAACTCAACAATAGCCATACGCATGTCAGGTGTACAGCTCTATCCTTTGCCCATTTCTTTCTTTTCTTTTTAATATAAATATATTAATTTTCTTATTTTACTAATGTAAGCCATGGCTTTTTTACCAAAATATTTGAGTAAAACTCTTAGATATTGATGTATTTTAAGTAATAAAGACTCGTTTCTAATTAGCTGTCAACTCAAGAACTGAGCAAACGCTACAATGCTGCTCTCGTTTCTTTTTAGTGGTCAACGGCTGTATATGTGATTTTTTTTTATAAAAACGAAACCCTTTGTGAGCGAGTAAAAATCGCACTTGATTATTACTCCCTTCCGGTTGTTTTATGTTTCTTTCTGTTAGTTTCCGTTCAGATTGTTTTCATCCATATTTGAAAACCCTCCACCTTAAATAAATGTTCCTTCAGGGTTAAATTCGGTTTGAAACCTCTCTCAGTGTTCTTCCTAAACTAAATCCGTGACTGGGAGAGAGGCAGACAGCGTCTGAAATGACGTACATGAGCAACTTTCCTCAACATACCTTTCGCAATATTATGACATCATTTACAAAGTGACCTGTTCTTGGAACCTAAATTCATTGCTCGAATACTAGTTGATACCGAGATACTTCTGCATAAGCCCACGCTTCGAATTTATTTTTAGCAAACCTCCTCCCACCCAACTGTTCCCATGCCTAAGTACACGCATCTTTTTCTCTCGTAAACATAAGCCAAAGACAAAAAACCAAGCGGCCCAAGTGCCGCACCGTCCTCTGTTTATAGCAAGTTCTTACGATTTTCGTTGAATCTTCCCCATCGACCATCTCACAATCAACAGACCCTCACACGCGCGCACATCAGCAGACCCATCCACCGAACTCGTCAAAGTGACACAAAACTCATCAATCCACTGACAGCAGGCGACTCCCTGCCTCAGCGACTTCCAACACGGAACTGACCAACCGTGTAAGAATAACTTCCCTACCGACCACCGCTCCCTAACACACAGGCGAGCGCAGAGTAGGAACCCATAAACAAAAATCACCTATTGTAATAAAATCCCAGCGCAGAATCCTGCATTCAGATTGTCAACTCCCACAATGCACGAGAGTGCCGACGCCGCGCTGCCGACAACGAGCACGACAAAGACAAGTCAGCGAGTATAATCTTGCCGTACAACGCCGACCAACGACCAAGAAAGATAGGCGCTTCCTTCGCGACTGGTAAAGACGACCGCCTGAAGATGTATGTATGTCCTTCGAACGAAGACGAACCCCGTCCACCCACCGTTTGTCTCTTTTCCGCAGCACTCTGGCGAACAAGGGATAAAATGAAATAGCAACACACACAACACACCACTTGGCCGTCCTTGCCCCAAAACCCTCCTCGCGAAAAAGAAAAGCAACAGCATGGGCTTCGACGGCCCAGTGCGCATGTGTCACCTACATTCACACAGACCACTGCTACACCTTGTCATATAGATAAATCAACAAGAACACGCTGACTGAACCACGTGGAAAGACTATTTTCTCGGATACGTTCCACACACAAGCACATTGCGAGCGCTGGCGCTCTCAGTGGAGACTTGTGGATCACAAGTACGTGCTCTTCATCGATTTCGGTTACTGCGCATTAAGTTTGAGTGACTTTGCCTGCCCGCTGCTATATAAGGTGCATCGTGTGCGATTTGAGAGCTGGGAATGAGCACGCTGTTAGTTAGCGTGCCGCCTTCATCAGAGGGTGGTCGATGCGCGCTGGCTGTTGTTGAGCATAATCGCATTGCGAAACAGCGACCATGTGCTTTTCAAGTCTCAGGTGGCGAAGTGAACTTTTCATTAAAGTATGGGTTTGGCCGCCGTGGCGTAGTGGGTAGAGTGCGACGCTCACACGCCGAAGGGTGTAGGTTCGATTCCCAGCTCAACATCAAATTTTCGAATTTTTCACGGCACCACCTATTTCGAGCTGCTGACAACACTCAAAGAGTAATAACTGTCTAAGAAAGCTTCTCAAACTTCGCCGTTCGGAGTCGCCAAAAAACTGTAGGTCCCTTCTACTCGTGAGAGAACAGTAGCGCGCACAACACGAGCAGTTGATGAGCAAGCTAGGCCCTGGTCCCCTTTTGAACTGTAGCGCCAAAAATTATTATTATTATTTTGGATTTGGCTAATTTGATACACTCAACGCGACATAAAGCTTCCAAGGTTACTATTTTTATATTATATACACCTGAACTTTTACGTAACTTGTTGTGGATCGTATAGAATTGAAAAGTGTCACTCTGGACATTGATCACGAAGAGGTAGAAAAACCTTAAGCCTAAAATGTCTGGAAGAGGCTGTGTATGTCAAAAAGAGTCGAAAGCCGTGATGGACCGAGATTCTAAGATCCGGAATGACTAGGTCTCTGAGACAGATCTCAAAGGCAGATACTCCTCCGCAGTGCTGCCCCTGCAACTTTAGAATTAAAAGAAGTAATGTGGCTCAGCTCAAGGCTAAATTCGGGAACATCAGCCTAATTTGCGATGCCCCAGCTACGACACAAAGATCGATCTAGGAGATTTCAAAGCTCAGCTGGGAGGACATCTTTGCTGAAGTCATCGGTAAACACAGCCTGCACGACAACACATCCGGAAATGTACTCAGGCTGTTGGACTTCGCCTTGGGGCGGAACCTCTCTGACCTGAACATCCAGAAAGCGCCCTAGTGATCCCCTGATCAATCCACCGTCATCCAGATTGATCACGTTGCGATCGAGGTCAGACACTCTTCCAGTATTCTCGATGTCCGAACCTTCCGAGGTGCAAACATCGACTCGGATCATCACCTTGTTGTAGCCAAGGCAAAAACCCGGATATCGAGAGAGCAACGGAGTCGAAAAAGGCCAATCGCAGCCGATTGCTGGGAAAGTTGTCGACCGAGTCTCCCTGAAACTCGCTCAGAGTTCGACGCTTCCATTACTAAGCATAGAAGCAGACTGGAGACGTTATCAAGAAGCCACCAAAGAAGCTGCCACTGATGTGCTGAGTTTTACGTCACCATCCAGAAGGAACCCATGGTTTGACGACGAGTGCAGGCAAGCGCATGCAGCCAAACAAAACGCCCATAAGGCAACGCTGCATCGAATAACGAGGGCTGTTTGTCAGCTCTACGAACAAAGAAGAAGGGAAGAGCATCGGCTTCAGAGAAGAAAAAAGAAGGAGCATGAGAAGCGCGCGATCGAAGAAATGAAAGGGTGTTATGGCAGGAATGAAGTCCGAAAATTTTACCGAAAGGTAAAACAGCTCTCCGGATGATACAAGGCTCGGACCGAAGCCTGCCGGGATCCAAGTGGATGATGGCCCAAATCCCGCTGTTAGGCAGAATGTTCCACTCAATTTGGACGATGATAGACAAGCATTCCGTCCCCCCGACTTAGACGAGGTGAAGATAGCAATATTCAAACTGAAGTCGAAAAAAGCTGCTGGAGCGGACGTATTATCCGCAGAACTATTTAAAACAGCTGTAAATGACCTGGTTAGGCGGATGCACCAGCTCATCTGTAAGATATGGTCGGAGGAAAGCATGCCCGATGAGTGGAATCTCAGCGTCGTTTGTCGGGTTCACAAGAAAGGAGACCTCTTTGACTGCGCCAATTATCGGGGGATCTGCCTTCTTAGCATCGCATGCAAGGTCTTCTCTGCCGTATTGTGTGAGCGTCTGAAGCCGTCTGTCCATAACCTGATAGGTCCCTATCGGTGTGGTTTCAGATCAAGGAAGTCCACAAAAGACTAGATCTTCACATTACCGCAGATCCTGGAAAATACTCAAGAAGTGCAAATTGACACTCACCACATATCGCCGATTTCAATGCTGCATATGACAGTGTGCATAGAGACGAGCTATACAGTGCCATGTCTAGTTTTGGCATTCCTACCAAACTCGTCAGATTGTGTAGTATGACGATGGAGAACTCTCGCTGCTCCGTCAACGTCGGTAACGAACTCACCGAGACCTTCAATATCAAATAAGGTTTTAGACAAGGTGACGCACTGTCACGTGACATCATCCTCGAGAAGATTGTGCGTAACTCACAAGTCAACACCAGAGGCACAATCTTCCAGAAGTCAGTTCAATTGCTAGATTACTCTGATGACATTGACGTGATTGGACGAACATAGCGAGCCGTCAATGAGACGTTTGCTGGCATTGAAGCGGAAGCGGCTAAAATGGGTCTGGCGGTAAATGAGGGCAAAATTAAGTACATGCTCTCATCAAGGAAGGGCACACAACATCGACGTCTTGGACAGAGCGTCACACTAGGCAGCAGAAACTTCGAGGTAGTCAAGGACTTCGTCTACTTCGGCTCCGCGGTAAACAGGGACACCAACGTCAGTACTGAAATCAAACGCAGAATCACTCTTGCCAATCACTGGTTCTTTGGGCTCAAGAGGCAATTGAGTAATAAGCCCTCTTTCGAAAGACGAAACTCGCTTTATATAACAGCTTGTTCATCCCAGTTCTATTCTATGGCGCGGAATCTTGGACGCTAGCAAAGGCGGATGAGGAAGCCCTTAGTCTCTTCGAGAGAAAAGTTCTTCGTGCGATTTTTGGTCCTGTTTGCGTTGATGGCATCTGGAGGAGAAGATTTAATGACGAACTCTATGGGCCGTACAACGACATGCGCCTGGTCAAGCGTCTACGGAAACAACGCTTAAGATGGCTAAGCCATGCTGAGCGTATGGACACCACTGCTCCGGCCCGAAAAGTTTTTGAATTCGAAAAGTCTTTGAATTGGGACAACGCAACCGAGGACGACCTAGAGTAAGGTGGCGCCCACAAGTGGAGAAGGACCTTAACCAACTTGGAGTGCGCAACAACTTCAGCTGGCGAAAGATCGTGCTGGCTAGAGAGTCATGTTGATTGATGCCCAGCTCCACCCCATGTAGGCGGCCGCCGTGGCGTAGTGGATCGAGTGCAACACTCACACGCAGAAGGTCTAGGTTCGATTCCTGGCTGAACACCTAAAATTTGTAGGTTCACCACTTCTTTCGAGCTGCTACTCAGAGAGTAATACTGTCTTCGAAAAATTTTCTCAGACTTCGCCGTTCGGAGTTGGCAAGAATCTGTCCTTCTACTTGTGAGAGATCAGTAGCGCGCACAACACGAGTAGTTGATGACCAAGCTTGGCCCTGGTCCTCTGTAGACTGTCGTCCCATACAATTATTATTATTATTAATGTAAGCCTCTTGACCATGTGGGAATCTTAACCTTCGCCACTTACCTTCTACCTTTCTAAAATTGGCTAAAGTTGTCAACAGTGGTTTGGTGGGTCACAACCTTTATGAGGATAGACATGACTTCTCCTTGGAGATCCATGTGAAGAATTACCGGGCGCAAACTGGATGAACTACGATATCAGCCTCAGACAAAAGCGTAAATCCTTAGGGCAGCAAACAAAATGACGCAATCGCTTGCGATTATTATAGATTCATACAGTAAGTGCATAAACTAACAAGTTAGAGACCTAGTTGGATTGCTAAACTGCACCGACAGCTGTGTTCTTGGCCACATAGGGAGGAGAGTCGCCATACGAGCAAAGGCTGTAGGTTCGATTCTTCAATTGCATCGAAAGCTGTACCCGTTTTATAGACGTGGCCAAGTGGCTAAGTGGCTCGACATACAAGCTGAGGTCCTGTGCATCATTCGTTAACTGCACTCTCATCCTTGCCAATGCGCTTCTTTCTTTGTGTTGCTGACAGACTTTTTCAATTTGCCGGTCCTAAGTTGGCAGCAAGCTGTATTGTTGCTTAACGTACATAAAAAAAATCCCAGCTACACAATTGGTTGTTGAAGAAGTCAACGTAGGTGCTGGTTCCTTGTGGTGCAGAGCCAAATTGCTTCTCTTGTCTAAAATTGGATGTGCGAAGCTCCAAATTGAAGCTACAAAGTGAAAGTTAGGAGGGCACTGCTGGTAAGCATTGCCATGTTTTGATGGTTTTCGGCACATTCCTAAATTCTCTGTTGTTGACTAAGAAAGAATAAGTAAGCTGACACTTAACTCACTTCATTCCCACACCATTTCCTGCTTCACTTAAGCCGTAGAACAAATAAAATTGCATTAAGAGCCAATAATGGGCTCCTGTGGTACCTTGGTACAAGGCCCAAGCGTTGGCATCTCAATAGCTACCACTGTAGCAGCTTGTGTGATGGAGTGCAGAATCAGTTGGACATCGCACATCGGATTGAAGCACATACCCATTGCTTTCAATCAGTCGCTCAAGTCTGTTTGAAATTAAAGAGCAGAACGATTTACCAATTTTTATCAAAGAATTCACACGTTTCGATAAAATGGGTTAGGACTCCGTGCACAAAGTCACAAGCTCCTTTGATTCTGAATCAGGCCATTATGCGATACCTTATCAAAAGTCACTATCTCGACGAACAACGTTCAAGAAACCCAGTTCTCTAAGGTCAAATTGATTAAATCAATTTTATTGAAATTGTTAGCGTAGAGACATTGTTTTGTGTCCAAAATTTGCCTAAAATGGCTTGTGTTTTGTTGGTAATTGCCAGTTAGTCATATCATTTCATTCTACCGAACCATTTCGAATGATTCACCTTGTAAACTTTCCATAGCTTCCTAGCTTCCAATAGGCTATGTTATGATGGCCTCAATTAAGTGATCTCAGTTTCTTATTTTTAACATAGAGATCTTAATGAGTTGGCTTTGTCTGAATCGGAAATCTTACCACAAGGTTTTCTATTCAAAAACTTTTTTTTTTGTTATAATAAGTGCGCGCTATTCGCCGTGGCGCAGTGGGCAGAGTGCGACGCTCACACGCCGAAGGGTCTAGGTTCAATTCTCAGCTCAAGACCAATTTTTCGAATTCTTCACGGCACCACCTCTTTCGAGCTGCTGACAACACTCAAAGGGTAATAAGAAAGCTAAGAAAGCTTCTCAAATTTCGCCGTTCGGAGTCGGCAAAAAACTGTAGGTCCCTTCTACTCGTGAGAAAACAGTAGCGCGCACAACACGAGTAGTTGATGAGCAAGCTAGGCCCTGGTTCTCTTTTGGACTGTAGCGTCAACAATTATTATTATTAAGTGCGCGCTAAAGGGATTGTTAATACCCTTAAGAGTGACCAGAATTAAGTCGGGCCGAAGGTATAGAGGAAGGGAGAGAAAGAAGGTACCGATGTACATTGATTTTAAATGCCAGTGGATTGTAATGGGGGGGAGGGGCAGGATGGCCTTCTTTAGATGATGCTACAGTTCGGGGTGAACCTTGGCCATAAACAACATGCCTTCTCTCGCCAGCTACTCTCAGTCATGCACTCCAAGTTGGCTGGCGTCCTTCGCCACTTGTGTGAGCCAACTTAACCAAGGCCATCTATTCCGCTGTCTTAATGTGGGATTTGGTTTTACGTGACCACCTGTCTTAACGGCTTAAATGACGGGGAACCTATTTCCTAAGAGTCGTAAGTAACGCAAGACTAGACGCCTTAGTTACCCAAGTACCAAACTGGGATCATGCTTGAGGGGCAATCACCCCACCTTGGTTTGATGCGAAGCCTTTCTAAAACCTCTTCTGCTCTCTGGGTCGCAGCGCACGGTTGAGAATGCAACTTTACACTGAGAAGGGATAGTGCCCTAACCGTCTTGCCTAGTTGTGCTTAAATAATGAACTAGGCAAGTCAGCACAGTACACTATCCTCGATTCTACCCGCGATGTTAGGTGATAAACCACAGCCACCATGATACTCCCATAAGGGGGCCTACCTCACGGTCAGGCTGGAACCGAAGTTCCAGGGGCCCCTGACCTCCCGTGGCAGCAGAATATAGCCTCTGGTCAAGCTGTCACTACCAGTCAGGTTCCCTCAAAGCCTGGGTCTGTTAGCCGCCATCCGTAGATGGTCTTTTCTCCATCAGTGATTCCGTTGACACTGTAAATAGTGATACGGATGTGATTTTGAATCATGTGATTCATAAATCCAGTCACATCATCTGGCCTGTCTTAATGTGTAGAACTTCAAAGCTTTTCGGGACAGAACAGCGGAGTCTATACATTTTAGACTAGCTTTCCTAAAATATGATCTTCTCTGCTATATACCATAACAACAATGCAACCAGGACTAAAAATCAAAAAAAATTCGTCTGAAAAGACTAAGAGTTTCCTTATCCGTTTTAAGTAGCGTCCGAATTTTCGTTATGTTCAGTAAAGCAGAACTGTGAAGATGAAGCTTTTATACAACGTCTTTCGAGAGGGGCTGTATTACTCAATAGGCTCTTGAGCCCAAAGAAGCAGCGACTGGCAAGAATGAGTTTGCGTTTGATTTCGATACTGATGTTGTTGTCCCAATATACCGTGGGACCGAGGTAGACGAAGTTCTTATCTACCTTGAAGCTTCTACAACCTACTTTGATGTTCTGTCGGGGGCGTCAATATTGTGGCAGCATATTCTTAATTTTTTCATCATCTACGAGAGGCGTTCAATATATTCTCGGTATCAATATAAAAGAATATGTGAATTCAATTTAAATTGTTTTTATTTTTCAATATGTAATGCATTTGTTACATCTTGAGATAAGCTTTTGTAAACCCTTAACAAAATAAATTTCCTCTTTTTCTGCAAAATACCCATTTATTGCCGACTTGAGTTCTTCGTCATCCGAAAATCTTTTTCCACGAAGACATTTTTTTCAAATTCGGAAACAGGAAATAATCACTAGAGGCAAGGTCTGGAATATAGGGTGGGTTTTGGATTTCTTCGAAACCACAATCTTGGAAACTAGCGCTGTGTGAACAGAACACTGTATGAACTCGCTGCGAGTTTATCCCGTCTTTTCTTTTTGGTTTTCTCCCGCATCCCGCGTTGATGGTTTCACCTTTTTTCTTGTACTCAGTGAGCAAGATTCCCATTGAGTCCCAAAAAACCGTGGCCATGAGCTTCCCGGGGACTTTGAACTTCTTCGGGGGGTCTGTTCCATTTTTATGCCACTGCATGGACTCTTGTTTGCTTTCAGGGTCATAGTGGTGAACCCATGTTTCGTCCCCAGTAATAATTCAATTTATAACACCGTCCGCGCTCTCACTACACACCTCCAAAGCTCTCTATAGCATGCGATTCTCACTTTTCTCTGAGGCGCTGTGAGCATTCATGGCACCCACCTTGCATTGACCTTTGAAAGGTTAACATGGTCATGAAGAATGGTGTAAATGGTGCCAGTTGAAAGCATGGTGATCTCTGCTATCATTTTCACCTTTATTCCGGCATCCTCAAGAACAAGTTTTTCGACTTCTTTGATGCTTTCTCCCGTACAAGCAGTAGCCGGGGCGCCGAAGCGGGGGTCATCTTCAATGCTCTCTCTGCCTCCCTTGAGCTCACTTAACTTGCGGAATCCTGGTACCATCTCATCATCAGCCGTCAACGGCCACCATCCCTTCATGAATAGTTTTTTGGCTTTTTCCTTGCTTAGTGAGAAATTTAATTACAGCGCGATGCTCAATTTTTACCATCGTCGTCTCAGTTGCCACTATGATTCTGTTTACCTAGAAATAAAACGCAAATTAATAATTACGTTTATATGAAATTTTACATGAGTGCACTAAAATATTAGTATTACCTGATAAATAAGTCAGTTTATATATATAAACACAGCTGCACCCCGATACCGAAAATAATATTGAATATCGAGAATATATTGAGCGCCTCCCGTACTCATTGACCGCTTACTGGGTTCGTCCAATTACTTCCATGTCGTCCAGGTAAGCTAGCTAGAGTAATGGCAGCTCCACCGTGCGTCGTTTGAATTTTGTAATGCTGCGAAAGTAATTATTTTCTGCTTACTTCTGACTTCCACCAAAATCATATTTCTTCAACACTTGATGGACAGGTCTTTATCATTTAACGTTTCAGCTTATCGAATTAAAATATTGTTGCAGAGATATAACACATAACGTGATAAGTCCCGGGACTGACATGTACTCTTAGGGGGCGCCAATAACAAAAAATTTGTGTCATAAGAAAGAACAAACATTTTAAAATGTAAATGATTATAATATTAAATAATAATAATAATTGTTGGCGCCACAGTACACGGTCGACCAGGGCCTAGCTTGCTCATCAACTACTCGTGTTGTGCGTGCTACTGTTCTGTCACGAGTAGAAGGGACCTACAGTTTTTTGCCGACTCTGAACGGCGAAGTTTGAGAAGCTTTTTCTTAGACATTACGCTTTGCGTCTTATCAGCAGCTCGAAAGAGGGGGTGCCGTGAAAAATTCGAGGTGTTCAGACGGGAATCGAACCTAGCCCCTTCGGCGTGTGAGCGTCGCACTCTGCCCACTTCGCCACAGCGGCCACCGTAAATGTAAATGTAAATGATTAAGTTTGTTAAATTTTCATGGAAATCTACTTAAAAGGTTACAAGTGCTTCAAGTGACGATACTTTTGAGATTTTTAAAACAATTGAAAAAACAGAATTCCGTGTGTTGATTAAACACTGCTTTTTGATGGGAAAAAATACCATGCAATTTCAGCAATAGCTTGAATAGTGTTACAGGGACTCAGCTCCATCAAAATCAACTACTTGTCGGTGGTACGAAACAACTATTTGTCGGTAATGTGCTGACTTTCAACGTTGCCGTACAGACACCAACGATTCTAAACGCTCTGGAAGGCCAATTGAGGTGTTTACACTTGAAGGCATCAAAAATGTACAAAAAATTGTTTTGGAAAATTGCAAAGTTAAATTGCGTAAGACAGCTGACATCTTAAAGATGTCATAAGGCAGTGTGTACACTAGTTGGCTTGAACCTTTGTCCATGAGAAAGCTGTTTTCGAAATGGTTGTCGGGGGTGCTCACAATGAACCAAACAAAAAACAACTTATCAATGATCCTGAGAGCTGTTTGGAGCTGTTTCGCCATAATAAAAAGGACTTTTTGCGTCGGCCACATTGGATGAAACATGGATTCACCATTACTCTCTAGAGTCAAATCGGTAGTCAAGGGAGTGGACAACAGCCGGTGAACCACACCAAAATGGCTCAGAATTACAAAAGTTAGCTGGCAAGGTTATGGCATCCGTATTTTGGGATACGACGGAATCTTATTCATCGACTATCTTGGAAAAGGCAAAAGGTCAACAATGAATACTACAAGGCATTATTGTGGCAATTGAAGAAAGAAATTGAAACAAAAGGTTCCCAAATGAGGAAGAAAAAAATTCTCTTCCACCAAGACAAAGTTCTAACAACTTAAAAACAAATTTCGATAGAGATTAATGCTTGGCCAATTCTATGTAAATACGATTTTAAGAAAAAATGTTGTGGGTAGTGGTTTAATTTAGCAGACTTCAGAAGAACTAGGAAAGATTCTGAATAAAATTTACGATTGTGCGAAATGAACAAGCAGCTCAGGAATGATTCTCGCGGTGATTTCATTGAACATAAGAAAACAAATCCTACTCTGTACACTATTTCTCCTTATCGGGACCTCAAAGACTGAAATAGTTGTGTATGGTAGTTAAAAATTATACATTAATTTGTATACAACTTAAAACAATCTACAAAACAATTTTTCATTGCATATTGAATATCCAGGAACCGGTGCACCTTACCAGCTTTGTCAACGAATGTTTCAGTTGTTTTATGGAAACAAGAGAAGTGATTTTTGATACACCACGGAAATCTTATCACACAAGTACAAGTTTGTTTCCCATAGAATTGGTGGATCTTCGTTACGTGGATTAATGCGCAAAACGGTTTTATTTTTTTCCGGCAATAGAGCCCTTTGTGCTAACAGGGAATGTATTTTTTTTCGAGTTTAGATGTTTTTGTGTTAGACAGGGAAAAAGAATGAATGGTTTTCTTTTATTAACTTAAAGTTATAAATTTTACATTAAATACTCTATTGCACAATTTACAATGATTTGGTTATCCTGAACCTTACTACTGATAATGTACATATTTATAAGAAAGTTATATGTGGTAATATATAGTTATCGGAGAGGAAATGCTTTTAATAAAAACCGCTTTTAAACAAAAAGGCAAACGACAAAAATACTTAAAACTGAAACGCAACACAAGTAAAGGGAGATGTGATGCAATTTCTTGATTTCAAGGAACTTGTTTATTAAGTATCATACTATGGCCATTAATTAGAATGATAAGTGATTATTTTCTTAACTGTATGGTAAATAAATAAACATATGGAAGTATAAAAAATGCAATGCATATAAGCAGTGATTTTTAAAAAGCTATAGGAAAGTTTTTCAAAAAAACGAAAACAAATTCAGAAAAATGCATGAAATCTTCATTTGATCGATAGTACGGTCCATATAATTTAATGTGTTGTGTTACTTCATGCAAATGTTGACCTTGACGGCGCCTGAAATGGTCCATCCGCTTAGTTCAATTTTGGCATACTCTTTCCAACATTTCGACCGGTATCTCATGAATAAATGCTTCAATATTGTCTTCCAATGCGTCAATTGAAGCGGGATTGTCTGTATAGACATAAGCTTTGACATAGCCCCACAAAAAATATTCTAAAGGCGTTAAATCGCACGATCTAGGCGGCCAATTGACCGGTCCCGAACGTAAAATCAAATGTTCACCGAACTCGCCTATCAATAAGTCCATTGTTGCGCGTGCTGTGTGGCATGTGGCATCGTCTTGTTGAAACCACATGCCATGCAAGTCAAGCTCTTGCATTTTAAGCAAAAAAAAGTTGGAAATCATCTCACGGTAGCGCTCACTATTCACAGTTACGTTACGATTCGCATCATATTTGAAGAAGTACGATCCAATGATGCCACCAGCCCATAAACCGCACCAAACTGTGACTTTTTCTGGATGCATTGGAAGCTCTAGCAATGCTTCTCGCTGATATTCACTCCAAAATCAACAATTCTGCTTATTTACGTACCCATTGAGTCAAAAATGAGCTTCGTCCATTTTCGCCCATAAAATGGAAGAAGCGCGCGATAAACTTTCTTAGGAGAGCACGCATTGTGATAATAAAATTCAATAATTTGCAAGCGCTGTTCGTTTGTAAGACGATTCATTGTTAAATTATAGACCAAACTGAAGATGTTTGACAGTAAAACAAAACACGAAACGTGCGTCAGCTGTTTAAAACAGTGTTGCAAAAAAGATAATAGCTACACCCCTTATTTAATGAATCCCTTAAGGGGATAGTGGCCGCCGTGGCGTAGTGGGTAGAGTGCGATGCTCACACGCCGAAGGGTCTAGGTTCAATTCCCGGCTGAACACCTCGAATTTTTCACGGCACCACCTCTTTCGAGCTGCTGACAACACTCAAAGAGTAATAACTCTCTAGAAAAGTTTCTCAAACTTCGCCGTTCAGAGTCGGCAAAAAACTGTAGGTCCCTTCTACTCGTGAGAGAACAGTAGCACGCACAACACGAGTAGTCGATGAGCAATCTAGGCCCTGGTCCCTCTGTGGACTGTCGCGCCAACAATTAATTAATTAAAGGGATTCATAACAAGCCTCCCGCGACCGGTCGACCTACAAGCAAAAACCGTTAAATACTTTAAAGAAGTTTATTTCCTAAGGAATCTAATTCTAACAATACACAATTAGAACAAATTTAAACCTACAAATGATGTTCGCTTGAAGCATAGGCTTCTCCGCCCATTCCGTTGTGTCAACATGTCAGCTGCAGCGCGTGTATAAAGTGCGGTGCATGGAATCACCGCTACCGTGGGAATATGCTAGCGGCTGCTTATTCCAAAGCTTAGACTCTGCGAATATTTCGTTAGGTAAGAGTGCTGTGTGTCGTGTAAACTTATATATATGCTAGAATTAATAATAATAAATAAATAAATATATAATAAAATAAATAAACAAATAATTATAAATATTAATAATAATATAAATAAGATAAACAACCGATAGATAAAAAATGTATTAACATAAAAAATAAATATATAAATAATATATATATATAAAATAATGGTGTATAAATGAGTAATTATAAGAAAAAAAGACAAATCAAATAATTTAATGCGTATATAAATTAATAGATTAGAATGAAGGTACAGCTGGATACACTATTTAAGAATAACAAGATTAATGACATACATATTTTGATGCCAAAGTTACTAGAAAATCTTATATAAGTTTGCCAAATATCTCCCTTCCGCCTTTTCGTCCTTTGAAATTTTCTAGCTATGTACAAAGCACTACGGAGCTTGTATCTGGCAGTACTATACATCATTTGAAAGGTCTTGACATAACCTACAAAACGACGCTGTGCATAATTAGTTTGCGTTCAATATGGATATTCAACATGGAGTTCACTAACGCCGAAATTCGCGCTGTTTTAAAGTTTTCCTTCGTTAAAGTCAAATCCGCTAGAGAAACGTAGAAAACGAGATTAATAGCGTTTTGGGGGATGGTACTCTATCACTTCTAACCGCGGAGGAATGGTGTCCACGATACAGTACCTTTGTAAACGACACCATGGATAAGCCAGCCGGCGGAAGACTTGTGACGACGAATACCGATCGAATCGTGGAAATCATCGAGTAAGACCAGAATGTGGCATCTCGTGACATCACCCAGGAGATGGGAGTTAGTCACCAAACCATTTTAAGCCATCTGTAGAAGGCTGGATACAAAAATTGATGTTTGCGTGCCGCATGATTTGACGCAAAAAACCTTCTGGACCGAATCAACGCCTGCGATATGCTGCTGAAACGTAACAAACTCGACCCATTTTTCAGGCGGATGGTGACTGGCGACGAAAATTGAATCACAAACGACAATATTAAGCGAAAACGGTTGTGGTTAAAGCCCGGTGAATCGTTCCAAACAGTGACCAAGCCGGGATTGACGGCCAGGAAGGTTTTGCTGTGTGTTTGGTGGGATTGGAAGGGAATCATCCACTATGACCTGTTCCCATATGGCCAGACGCTTAATTCTAACATCAACTGCGAACAACTGGACCGCTTGAAGCAGTCGATTGAGCAGAAGCGTCCAGAATTCGCCAACAGGAAGGGTGTAGTGTTCCATCAGGACAACGCCAGACCACACACTTCGTCGATGACTCGTCAGAAGTTACCGGAGCTCGGACGGGAGATTTTATCGCATGCATCATATAGCCCGGACATAGCGCCAAGTGATTACCACCTGTTCCTGTCCATGGCGAACGCCCTTCGGTGTGTGAAGTTGAACTCAAAAAAAGCTTGTGAAAAGTGGCTTTCCAATTTCTTCGGAAATAAGGAGGGGGGCTTCTACGAGGGGGTCTTATGAAGTTGCCGTCTAGATAGAAACAGATTATCGAACAAAACGGCGTATATTTGGACTAATTGTAACACTTTTTATGAATGAAGAACAAAAAAGCGAAAGATATTTGACAACTTTATATTTTGGTGCCAAATTTAGTAGAAAGCCTTATATTTCATGTATTAAATTTGGCCGCAGTGGCGTAGTGGGTAGAGTGTGACGCTCACAAGCCGAAGTGTCTAGGTCCGATTCCTGGCTGAACAGCTCGAATTTTTCACGGCACCGCCTCTTTCGAGCTGCGGACAATACTCAAAGAGTAATAACTCTCTAGAAAAGTTTCTCAAACTTCGCCGTTCAGAGTCGGCAAAAAACTGTAGGTCCCTTCTACTCGTGAGAGATAAGTAGCGCGCACAACACAAGTAGTTGATGAGCAAGGTATGCCCTGGACCCCCTGTGGACTGTGGCTCCAACAATTATTATTATTAAACTTGAAATCAAGTGATTGTCAGATTGCTTGCAAGACCAATTGCTGCACTGTTGTTACCACCATGTTCGACTTTGTCACTTTTATGCTAACTACTTTTCCTAACTAGACAGGTAGGAGCCTCGTATTTATTGCACATCTTTGTTATGCGAGGGTTGCCTTTTATATTTCGGAAGTATAGAAGAAAACTAGATATTAATCTTCGAAAATAGCGTTATTGTTTTTCAAAATATTTCCCATTAACCAATTGTCGATTCACTTTTGCCACTCTGATTGAGGTATCTCCAAAACATGCATTCTGAAAGCATCAACTGCTTCTTCAGGTGTCGGAAAACGTTGACCTCTTATTTTATTTTTTACGTACGGGAATAAAAAGAAGTCATTCGGTGCCAAGTCAGGACTATACGCGTATGAATCATCAAATCGATGTTTTGAGTGCTCAAAAATGCAGTTGTTTGAGCAGATGTGTGCGAGTTTGCGCATTGTCGTGGTGAAGAGTGATCCGTCTTCGGCGGATGCTTCTCCTGACTTCTTGAACTGGCAAACAAATGGTTGTGTACCACTCAGAATTGACTGTTCTGCGTTGTTCTAGTGGTACGGTTGCGACATGTCCAGTTTTTCCGAAAAAAACAGGCGAGCATTTGCTTGGAAGTGCTTCGTGAGCGAGCAACTTTTGTTGGATTTGGCTCAATTTGAAACACCCATACAGTCGACTGCTTTTTACTTTCGGGCTCATACGCGTCAGTCCACGATTCGTCACCTGTCACGATGTCATAGACGTGTTTCGAAGCACCGCGATCGTATTTTTAGAGCATTTCTTTCGACCAAACCTTTTTTTGAGCGGTTGACAAATTGTGTGAAAAACAACGCGAACAAATGTTTTTGTCTATCAAATGCTCAGGCAATATTGAATGTATGCTGCGTATGCGTCCCATGACGATCTTGCAATATCGGTTGGCGCACAGCATTAATGGTTTCCGGAACAACAACTGATTTTGGACGACCTTCACGAAATTCATCTTGAGTGAACTACGATCTCGATTTAATTCAACATACCATCGGTAAACACTGGTTCTTGATGGAGCTTCATCGCCAAAAATTGAATTAAGTTCATCGATGCACTGTTGTTGAGTTAATCCACGTCGAAAGTTTTCAAAAATAATCGCACGAAAATGTTCACGATTTAATTTCATTTTTTGGGCGAGATGAATCTTTTAAGTCACTATAAACAACACAAATATCGCTCGTATGTCAGAAGGTTCTGAGTACGTATAACCGCAAAAATGTCAAACTTTACGACAGAGCTGGCAGTTGCCAAATTGCAACAGTAGGGTTGCCCGATTCCAAAATATAAAAGGCAATTTTTCGTATTAGTTTGCACAGTGCTATGCATCTTAGAAATAATTTATTCAGTCTAATATTTGAAATTTGATGTAGCTCATCGGTTCAAAAATGTCATTACAAGGTAAGCATAATTTTGAGTAGCTTATTCTGCGAAATTTGTAGTTTGCGTATGTGTGTTCTGGCGCATTTTCTTCATAGTGGGGAACCATAACACATAAAAGGTTGGAATATTGTTTTAAAAGTAACCAGCTTATTTGTGTTACTCAATTATGATTTTCGATTATAGAATTCGTCTTGCTGTGTTAATTTTTTTGATTTTTTCCCTTACATGCAGATTAAAGATAAATGTTTTATCAAGATCCACTCCAAGATACTTGGCACTTGACTTCCAATCTGTTTCAAAGCTATTTATAATTATTCGGGCACTTAGTAAGAAGCACGCTTTTCTTTTTCGGGTAAAAGAGATTGTCTGGTTCTTTGAAGCATTTAATTTTATTCTCCACCTATTGAGATATGTTTCAGAATCATTTGCAGCAGATTGGAATTTGGTTACAATGTTACAATCAAACGTATCTGATGCAAAGATTCATGTGTCATCTGCAAAAATTGTAACTTCATTATTGTTTGATATGAATGATTAGTCGAACTGCACACATATTTTTAAGGGCCTGGGTAAAATTTAGAAAAGAAGCTTGAAGCTGGACTTTAATTTATTCTACAATTACTTCAATAAAACATGAAAAATGCAAAAGCAATTGAATTGGTACCTTTGATAAGTTCCTTTTCATGAGATCTTTGATAGAAAAATGTACCCCATTGTGGGTTAAGTTCACAATATCTTCTTTCACGGCATAAGAATAAGACCACATAAAATAGAAAGAATGTAAATCTAACTTTTATAAGGTCGCAAATTTGTTCTCCATTTTAATGTACCAACAAAATTTTATTCCTGCTAAATTGTGTAGCAGCAACCCGTGTTAAACACAAAACCAATTGACCTTAACATTGACCACCTCTCAGCATCCCCATAACACATGACCCACTCAAAAAGAATGCATCCACTTCCCTCCGCTGTGCGATGATTCAATTACTCGTGTATCGTACTTATCTCAAACATAATCTGGCAACCCCCTTCTCGCTTAGCACATCAAAATAAACAAACCCACACTATCTCGTCACACTGCAGATGTAACTGACCGTTTAAATGATTATAAATAGCGCGTAATTTGCTCTCCAATTTCACTGAGTACTCCATCATCATCATCATCATCAAAATCAACGCTACAACTAACTGCAGCCAACCACTTGATCCGACAGCCTGCTGCATTCATCCCTTCTGCCTCGACGAAGTTTAATCTGCACTCACAGATGAGTACACCACATAACCAAGTGAGTTGCTTGCGAGTGGAGTGGTTTTTCCGTGTGGATTGTAAGTTCACATAACACACCCCATACGACATGGCACTCTGGCCCATGGGCTCCACATTGTTGGAGAGTACAACCGTCACCACCACCACCACCACCATCATCGTCACCATCACCCACCACCACCACCACTAGCCAACCACAGGGAGAGAAAGAAACACAAGAAAAAAGTGGAAAAAAAAACTGCGAAAGCGAATCCCATATTCAACGTGTGGCCTGTCCACTTTAGTTGTCAGTCCGCATCCAACTAGAAAACAAGTACGAGTCTGTGCTAGAGCTGTTCTAGAACCGAGCCACGAGGTCGTCGTCGTCGTTAGTTCGTCGTTTACACGTAATAATCTCATTTCTCTGGATTTATTTGTTCGTTCTATTTGCTTCTGACACTTCCCATCTCCGATTCAAGAGACTCCCCTAGACTCAAAACCGGTGTTGATTCGAGATAGAAAAAAAAACGTCTTCCCCCGAAAAAAAACGATTGAATTCGCAATGAAAGTACTCAAAATAAAAGTGAAAAGCATGTGAAGCAACCTCAAAAAAAGGAAGCGAGTACAAAAGAAAAGAAAAGAAAAAATAATAATTTTGGTGTTCCTCGTTGCCATTCTGTATATATTTTTGAATTGATGACGTGACGAGTGTAAATACGTAGTTTCAGTTTCATCAAAACTATACTCCTTCCCCTGGGCCAACCCCCGCGCTTGCCTTGATGGCAATGTGTGGAGAGTAAGTCGGTGGTTCTGTGTGCGGATTATACGCGGAACAGCACTTACTAAAGTATATTTTACCTGTAACCTTGTTTGACGGGTTTTTTGTTGTTGTTGTTGGTTTGATGGGTCTGTTCGTTCGTTCGGTCTCTTTTGACTGTTGGTTTCCACTTAAACGTCGCTGCGCCCTCCCTCCGCCTTTCTAGAATGTCTTCTACGCCGTCAATCGCCTCGAGTGGCTCTCAAACATGTCAGTGGTTGTGACGACGTCGGTGTTAAGTTAACCTCTGCAAATTAAAAAAAAAAATTCAAATCATAATTGATTTAGAAGAGTGTTTGCCGCCGAACCCTCCCCGGCTCACAGAGGGAGCCCTGCCGTCGCAAGGAATTAGACGAACATTTCACACAACCGTCGAACACTGAACGAAAAGGAAAAGTAAATAGAAGAGAGAACAACTATTTACACTTACGTAACAAGTGTCATTTGTGAATATTTTTCGTCCTCTTTGTTTCGCTTTTGCTATTCGTACATTTTGTTGATTTGCTTTGCTCCACAATTTCACCGAAGAGCGGGCGGCGTAGCGGGTGGCGACTTGCCAACCAAACCCACTCAGTGTCGATGTGTCGTCCCGTCCCTTCCTGCTGCCTGACAAGCACAGCCACAGATTATACCAGGCGAATGAGAGAGAAACGAGAAAATAGCGCAAAAATGGACAAAAAAAGTTTAAAATAAGTTGAAAGACGACTTTGAAAAATTTGATTCCTTCACATTCTCGTGATAATCTCGTGTGTGGGGATACGAGCAGGTCTGCGTACGTGTGTGTGTGTGTGTGTGTGCACGGGTGGAATGATTGAGTGAGGAAACTCGAATCGATCGATGATCGTGAGTTGAAATATCACACTCGCCCCACCAAGTCACTGTCGCGACGCCACCACCGCCGCCATAACGTTCATGATCAAAAGTGAAAGAGAGACAGACAGTAGCGTGTCAGCAATTTGATCGCACATTTGACTGAAGTCCCCTTTACGATGTCATGATCTTCTCCACCGACGACGACGACGACGCCACAACTGAGAGTCTGAGAGTCGCTGCGAGAGTGTACGTGAGAGAGGTAGACGGAGTGGACTCTCTCTCGGATTCTGATAATGCGTCGCGATTATTGTGTCGTATATGCCGATTAGCCAGTCTGATTGCGATCGTGTTGATCGGTCCTTCTGCACTAGCTAGTCGTAGTCGCTCCACATTGCCGAGTACAACACATCAAACCTCCGTTTTTTTTTTTCTTTCTATTCCAGATACTTCTGTGTATTAACTTTTGATTGGTATACTCTTCTCGATTCGTCTCGCTTTGCCATCTTTCGAGTTCCCTCCAACAGCGCGCGCCCCCACAACGTGCAGATCAGTCAGAAAAAATTCACTCCCTAGAGTTGCCAAAAGTACGCGATTTTTATTTTTATTTTTCTGCCTTCTCCCCTGTCGGTGCTCGCAATCCCTCGTCCACAACAAGAACGAGCCAAGAAGCAGAATAATCAAGAAGAGAAAAATATAAGTTTACTATCAAGTGAAAAAGGAAATTAAAGAGGATCGAAGGAAAGAAAGAAAAAAACAACAAATCAAATCAGCAAGTGATCGTGAGTGTTGGTGAATTGAGAAGCAGAGGAAGGAGGAGAAGAATAGGAGGAAATAAAAAAAAATTCACACAAACCCCCCACATATATGCGACGCGATAAAAATCCAAACAAGTGTGCGTGAGTGTGATTTATACGCGAGCATATTACGACATAATATTCTCTCTCTTCTCAATCTCTCCTCAGTACAAAAAAAAAATCAAAAAAGAATCGAACTCAGACGCGGAAACAGAAGTTTTTTTTACTCACTTCAAATTCAACTTGGAACTGTTCCCCGAAACCCAGCAACCCCCCGAGAACCACAGTTAATGGGTGTACACTTCTGTAGCGGTTTGATTACAGAAATATCGGCTTGTAAACAGTGATCGTGTGGTTATTATGCATTATCAGTGAACGAGAAAGATACCCACGCACACACATCCATCCCCGCATAGCTGTGAGTTTAAGAATTTATCAGCGAAAAAAGCGACGCAAAGTAAGTCAGTCAATTTACTCTTTTTTTTTTTGATTCAATATTCATTCACCAGTTGTATGGTGTGTTGTGTCACATGAGATTGTATTGGAATTGACGGCGGCGTGTGGGGTGGTGCGCTGCTGCTTGTGTTGGTGAGCACGATCTGGAGGAATTTCAAATTTAATGAATTTTTAATAAGTCAATGAAAGCCAATGACACCCATACAATCGCACACCCCGCAGAGTCACACAAGCACAGCGTCGGATGATTGGGGAAGTAGGCAAATGTCAAGTCAAGAAAGTCTGATGGAATTTACGAGGAGTATGTGTACTCAATTTTGATGAAATTCTTCTTCGCGAATCTGGTCTAAGGGAATGCAAGTTTTCCAACAACCGGCTAGACCAGGAGGTTGACCTAAATCGTAGGTTTGCCGCACTCAGCATACGATGCAAAGAATTTCGAGTGCATGGTTGTTCTAAGGATCATCGCAGTCTTTGTTTTTTCCTTGACGTATTCAATTTATGACTTGTTGGGACATTTTTCCAAAACCTGTTTGGGGTAAACGTGTGTGTCAATTTCTGCAGTTTCAAAATTCTCACTGCACAGAGTTGATCGATTGAGATTTGTGGGCAGGTATTAAATAAAGATGGGAAGAATGTGCTAACGTCCAAATACAATTTGATTCTTCCACATTTTTTTTCCAAAAATAACACAGTCTACTTTTCAATTAATCAGTGTTCTTCTTTCTGAAGATAACTTTTCATAGCTGTTTTGAAAATCGAACAGTTCGTAGTTTTCTGCTTCCATTAAAATTTGGAGCAAGGTGAACTTTTTGTCTCTAGTGCTTTTATTTTTAATTCTCGGAATTAGGAGCCTTTTTTACATGATAAAAGTTTAATTTACAAATCGAGATTCGGCTGCAACTCGAGGGATGACGTTCATACTTCTACTTGAGCATACGAGGCCTGAGCAAAAATTATCCCGAATTAGGTGCTTTTCTGTATAAAATACAATTTTATTGATTCATAATTTACGTCTTTTGAGTGGAACCTTTACCAGATATACTCCACTCGTGACTATTTCGAAAACATGCTCCAAAACTATGAAAAATCTTTGCCTGTTTACACATTCCCGTATTAAATAAAATACTCATCTGATGTGAAATTAGGGACAAATTGTGGATGACAGGAGGTCCAACATAAATACCCGTATGAAGTGAGCGTCAAAATACAAATGTCTCGATAGGGAACAATTGTTGTTACAGTGAAGTCTCACTTATATGAACCCTCAGTTATATGAACTATTCCAATGAATGGACCGCCAAATTTTTGTACTGGAATTCAGTTATATGAATTGATGCTCTAATAAATGACTCGTGTACAGTATAAATCGTCATTATAAGTGAATTTCTGTTGAAATGTTTACATTTATTTTGTGATAAAAAAATTTGCGTTTTCTTTTGTTTCATTTGCATTTGCACGTGCAAGTTAGTGTTAGTTATTGTTTTTTTTTTATCGAAAAGCCAACATGGTTCGATGTGGTTAGTTAATTTGTTTGTACATATTTATAAAAACAACCATGATACTCCAGAAGATCAACCACCGAAAAGAGTTCAGCTGTCAGAGGCAATGACAGCTCTTAGTACACTGATAGATTGGGGTTCAGAAAATAAACTTCCTTACGAAGAACTGCTGATGCCGAGAAATATCCGTGAAAGAGTTATTGATCTCGGATTTTCGAAAACTCTTCAACCAAAATATTTAGCTTTTTTAACCGACTTTAACTCAAACAATATCAATATTAATATACCAGGTAAAATAAAACACTAATTATTAGTGGGAAAGTAAAAACATTTCATTCAAAATATTGGCCATTGTTTTCTATACATGTTGACCACCTTTCTGGCAATTTGTGAATATCACGTCAATAAAATTGTTCGTCTTTCAAAGCAAACCAATCAGACACCCAATTTTCGACATCCTCGTAGGAATCACAGTGCTGCTCAGCCAATGCGTGTCCCATCGATGAAAACAAATGGTAGTCGAAAGGAGCCAAGTCTGGTGAATACGGCGGGTGGGGTAGCTGCTCCCAGCCAAGTGCTTAGATTGTATCCTGAGGTGCAGGTGGATTGTCATGGAGCAAAATTACCTTGCCGTGACTTCTGGCCCATTCTGGTCGTTTCTCGATCAATGCATGGTTCAAATTGATCATTTGTTGTCGGTAGCGATCAGTATTAACGAAAGCAGCTCGAAAATCAACATAAAAAATGCATATAGTTTCTTCTTTTTGCATATAAAGCTATCTGCAATGTGGAATAAGGTGAATATCTGGTCAACAGTAGAGTGGTTTTTTCTAAAATCAGCTTGGTGCGCGCTGAGTATGTTTTTATTGTTTACCCATTCTGTGAGTCGTTTAAAAATCAATGAGTTGAATGACTTCACTAAAGAATTCCAAAAAGAGATGCCCCGGTAATTCGTAGGGTTATCGTATGCACCTTTTTTGTGTAGCGGATAGATAATTGATTTTTTACAACAGCTTGGTATATCTGCATTTTCAAATATCTTATTAAATTCTTTGGTTAATAACAGCAGGAACTCAGAGGTACAGTTAATATAGAACTCTAAAGGAATCCTGTCATCTCCTGGTGCCTTTCCGGTTTTTGTACCCTCTAATGCTATCCGGACTTCCTCAACTGAAAACGGCGAATCGAGGAGCTCGTTTGTAAAGAGTGGTGCTGCATATTGGGGGAGGGGTGAAAATACTGCCGCATTTAGCAGCCTTTTAAAGTACTCCTGTAGCTCAGATGCCTGCAGCCTCATATTTATTGGACAACATCCTTATTTTATCAGTCATAAAACCCATATACAATATATTAAAAAAATGCATCTTGTCATTAAGAAAGTTCCCGATACCGGAAATGCAGCCGAATTTAAATGTGCAAAATAATAGTACCACGTCATTCTGAGGAGCGTTTTCGAAGTGTACACCATTCTTTTGAATTGTTTTCAGTTATAAACCTATTCTACATCTATTATTGTAATCATTAAAATATAATATTCCAAAGTGCAACGTTGTTAGCAAAGTAAAATGGGTTGTGGTGTGCATTGAACTCCCGAGAAACGTGCCTTGTTAAAAAATTGCTATATGAGGGTAAAACTTACAAATTTATAAGTGAAATTATTGGGTGTTCAAATCAAATGATCGCAAATGCCAAAAAATAGGCTCAACAGGAAGAAAAAAGAAGAAGAAAATTTAAACTAACCCCCGGCGATGAACGACAAATTGTAAGATTAGTGCAACGTAAACCGTTTATGAGTGTGGCTGCCGCGCCGTAGTGGGTAGAGTGCGACGCTCACACGCCGAAGGGTGTAGGTTTGATTCCCAGCTCAACACCAATTTTTCGAATTTCCCACGACACCACCTCTATCGAGCTGCTGACAACACTCAAAGAGTAATAACTGTCTAAAAATGCTTCTCAAACTTCGCCGTTCGGAGTCCGCAAAAAACTGTAGGTCCCTTCTACTCGTAAGAGAATAGTAGCGCGCACAATACGAGTAGTTGATGAGCAAGCTACGCCCTGGCCCCCCTGTGGACTGTCGCGCCAACAATTGTTATTAATATTATTAAGGGTGCAAAGTTGTAGTAGATTTTGTGAAAAATATCAATACATTTTTCATATTTCTAACAATCTTAACCTTCCTCGGGCTATTTTTATTGCTTTTGTTTTTAATAAAAAGCTTGATTTCCTGACGCTTAGAATTTTTTGTTCGCTTAAGAACACGTTTTCCTGACGAAAAAATGTCTAATGAAATGAAAAAATGCTTTGGAGAAATATATAGAGAGAGAATGTCGGCAAGAATTTCGAACCCCAACTGTATTGAGTTTAAACTTGCCATGCATCAGCATTGCATCAGTCCTTTTTGCCAACGTAGGCTACTTTACAGTTATATCTTTGTCATTATGTCGATTTTCTCATAGTTTTCGACCCAACTTAAGGAAATGATGAGTAAAATTGTTTTTTTTTTTTTTTTTAAAGTTCATCAAATTGTCAATAATACATGAATATCGAGTCTGGAGTGTGCCTTGGGGATGTACTTTGGGTATGTGCTTTGAGGGTTCGTCTGCGTCAAACTTAAGCTCAGTTGTTATTTAAAATTTGTCTTTCATCACATGTGATTAAATGGTGCCAAAGTGGCATATACATGCCTTTGACTCAAAAATGCACCGGTTATTATGCGCCCTCGTTCACTTGACAAGTTGAGACGTGAGAAATACTTCTAACGATGACATGAATTAATGTTTTCGGTTCTCTTTACAGTTCATTTTCTGCGCTACATGTTCCAAACGAAATTGACCAACACAATGTTAAATAAGGCGTTTGTTCATCCCTATTTCTTCACATGCGTCTTTATTTAACTGTCAGAGACACATTACTTCCTGGGGTAAACTGGGAAACTTTATGGATTCGAATTTTAAACATAATGATGCACACCTTTAAAAAAAATAATAAAAATAAAAAAAAATAGGGTCAGAAAAAAAGCTGAAGGTAGCGCGCACAATACGAGTAGTTGACGAGTAAGGTAGGCCCTGGTCTCCCTTTTGAGTTTCGTGCCATTCAATTATGCTTAGAGATGCACATTGCAAGCACCATCTTTATATTTAAACATTTTCACAATGCAAGACTTAGAATATAACTAAAAACTCTTGTGTTTAAAAAATAATGTGCTCACGAGACAACGTCACCGGTTGCTTCAGGAGCACACGTGCAAGATTTTCACAAAAGTCAGAACAATGCTATCAAATTAAACATTATTGGCGACCTTTAACCATTAAAGTAATTTCTTCCGCACTTAACCATTCACACGTTATTGTATTCTTACAGCCGGAGGATCATACAGTTTAATGCCAACAGTGAGTTTGAGAACAAGAGCACCTTGGGCATTGCCAGTAACACGGGATGTGTGAGTTAGTGAAAAGTATCGTGAACATATGAAGCAACTCATTCATGTCTCAAGAAGGAAACAAAAAGCCAACAGAAAATATGAAATCAGGAAGGGAAAACTGCCAACAGAAAATATGAAATCACACTTGTGGACAGATCTCTATCTGTTTGAACAGTTCAGGGCTTAGAATTCTGAAGTTTGATCAGCTACAGCGAACAGATAATACAAAAATAATTAAGTTCTTTTACGCTAAATTGACACATTCATGTAAGGGTTCGTTTATTTAAAAGTATACATATTCATCGAAATTCGCCTTTAGAAAAATGTAAAACTTAGTCATAGGTTTTTAAGTTTTCCCCAGAAGCAAGCTGCCATCAATTACTTTGAGGGTCATTTATGCATAAATGACTTCATTGCGATAAACTCTGTTCAATACTTTGGACTCAACGAAAACTACAGCAATTTCGTAGACCCAAGTGATTCATCTAGCGAAAAACTGCAAAGCGCTTGTCAAAACGGGAATTATTGCTTTAGCTACTCGGCATCATCACTGCGCTCAGCGAAGAACGATTTTCATTCGGGCCCACATATTCTGTTGAATCTACTCATCCTTTTATTGATCGTTAATCAAACTGAAATGAGTGAGACACTTTTTATTCACTCTTCCACGTCGTTTAATTTTATTGGTCAACTTTTTGAGATGAATGCGTTTTTAGAGGTTATATTTTTCTTTTGAAATTCATTGAACTGTTCGTTTTTATCTGCCACAATTTGCAACTAGGGCTAAGTGGGTTTTGGAATTGAAGGAGCGATTAGTTTTAAGGCTAACGAAAGTATTCTTTTCAATTTCTTGGCTGGGCTTACGGGCTTACGCTGACAGCCGCACAAAATATTAAACGATCAAATGTTTAATATTTTGTGCGGCTGTCAGCGTAAGCCCGTTAGTATACGTTTCATGTATAGTCGATTTCAGTGTTTTTAGCCTTTTATTTTTATTTAAAACCTATTTTAAATTTGATCTAATGACGTGGCTTATTTAAGATTATTAAAGGGTGAATAAAGAGAGTTCATTCCTAAAAATTTTAAGATGCTCGTTCATAGAAATATTTCATTTCAACGCTGGCAATCCTGGAATGGGTGGTCGCCGTGGCATAGTAGCAGGGTAGAGTGGGATGCTCACACGCCGAAGGGTCTAGGTTCGATTCCCAACTCAACACCAAGTATTCAAATTTTTCACGACACCACCTCTTTCGAGCTGCTGCCAACACTCAAAGAGTAATAACTGTCTAAGAAAGCTTCTCAAATTTCGCCGTTTGTAGTCGGCAATAAACTGTAGGCCCCTTCTATTCGTGAGAGAACAGTAGCGCGCACAACAGGAGTAGTTGATAACCAAGATAGGCCCTGGTCTCCCTTTGGACTGTAGCGCTAACAATTATTACGAATATTATTATTATTATAAATCCTGGAATGCAACAGTTCATCAATGATGTGTAGGGACGCTATTAACTGTTACTCCATGGCTGTTATATTTTTTACACAAATATTTTTCGGCGAGTATACGTTCTGTTCGCAATGCTCATTTGTGCAACTTATTACTGCGGTTGCTTTGTGACTGTTAAACTAATAACTTCGGATTGTGGTGAAAACCCATTATTTTAAAGTAACACTTTTAACACTTAAGCTGTGCAAGTTACCCATTAATTTGGTAGCTAAATTCGTTTAGACCTGTCTGGGGACGGGGACACCACGGAATCAAGAGAAATGAATTTGCCGATGAACTTGCGTAGCACCGATAAAAAGAGGCACTCATAGGGCTCGAAACCAGCTTGGAACTGCCTGTATCCTTGGTTACCGCCTCCATCGACAGTTGAGTCTGTCGTCAGCATAATCAGAGATGGCATGACTCTTCAGAATGCGGGGCGACCAAGTGGCAAGTGCTTTCAAACATCAGCAAGAGTTCCCCGGCATAACTTTCATCTCAAAAAAAAAAAAAAAATTACAGCAGATGACTTGATTGAATACTGGCAGGATATTTCACATTTTCTTACCATTTAGTGTACTTGGGCTAAGTGCTGAAACCCTCTGCGACATCTGAAAAGAACGTAATGACACTGTAGAACACTTTCTCTGTCACTGTCTCGTCTTTGCTCGATGGATGTGGTTGGATCTGAAATTCTAGGCTCTTTATCACAGAAGTGCTTGCTGGTATATCTCCTGAAGGCCACGAAATTGCATCAAATGTAGGTTATTGACTGGTAGTACAACGGACCGGTTATTGAGCCTCAGTGGTACCGTGCAGTGCAAAAAAAAAAAGTTACACAGTTCTTGACAATTTGGTTATAGTGTCGCATATAAACTAAATTTGTATTAAATGAATAAAGCTTCGCAAAAGGGACTTTACAATCAAAGTTTTTAATGGAAGTTTCCTTTCTCTTATCTTAATGCTTCAAACATTCATGTAACATCCCGAAGTCCTCTTGTGGAACTACGTTGGATAATTCAGTTTTGATTTGGTATCAAGAAAGGCGTGTCTAAAACATCAAATACCTTACTATTTTACAGTAATAGTATGGCCGCCGTGGCGTAGTGGGTAGAGTGTGACCCTCAAACGCCAAAGGTCTAGGTTCTATTTCCAGCTCAACACGAATTTTTCGATTTTTTCACTGCACCACCTCTTTCGAGCTGCTGACAACACTCAAAGAGTAATAATTATCTAAACAATGTGGGTTCCTTCTTCTCGTGAGAGAACAGTAGCGCGCAGTTGATGAGAAAGCTAGGCCTTGGTCTCCCTGTGGACAGTCGCACCAAACAATTATTATTATTATTAAGTTTCAGTAGTACCAACTTACAAATAAAAGCGTTTGTTTATTTCGGCAATTCCAAAAAACATTAAATTGAAGTTTTCCGGTAAACCTCATTCCTTGATTCACCATTCAGCGTAAATCTTCATCAGTACTTGATTTATTTTATTTACTGTCAAAGAATTGAAGTCTGGTTTGGGATGAGTGTACGTTTATTTCTTAAGGTTATACTTCTCTCTACACAGAAATAATTCAATTCTCTGTGAATTTTTGGAATGCGACAGAAAGTGTGTCTTCTCAAAATGTAATTCCTGTTCCTATTCCTTCTTTCGTCACTCCGCTTTTATTCACCCACGCTTGTCACTATTGTCCATCAAATTGAAGATCAAAAGGCATTTCATCTGGCGCCCAATCAAAGTGACATCTTTGAATACTTGTATATTTTGTATTCTTTTCTGCAGTTTTTTTTATTAGGGATTCTTTATCTTCTTTCAACTTCAACACCTTGGCCGTGAAATTATTGGCGATCCATAAGTACGTAATCTTGTGACGTCTAAAAATACAAATTGGCCACTTTTTTGCCAGAAGAAGTGACGATGTGTTGTGGAGTCGATTTATTCAAATATCTGAAAAAGCTATCACTAAAACAACAGGCAAAGGTCTCGAATGACAAGGCTGGGGCATTGTGAAAAAATAGAAATTTCTCTTTTCGCGAATATAAGACAGACTTCGTCATCTGCTAATGGACCGAAATAATGGTGCAAGAAATTCTTGAAATGATTCTGGAACGACGACGGAGTTCGAAAGATATTAATAATTAATAATTGTACGGCGCGACAGTGAACAGGGGGAACAGGGCCTCGCTTGCTCATCAACTACTTGTGTTGTGCGCGCTACTGTTTTCTCGCGAGTAGGTGGGACCTACAATTTTTAATGTTTTTGCCCACTCTAAACGGCAAAGTTTGAGAAGCTTTTCTTTAGACAATTATTGCTCTTTGAGTGGTGTGAGCAGCTCGAAAGAGGTGGCGTCGTAAAAACATTTTAAGCGTTAAGCCGGAAAACGGGGCCTTCAGCGTGTGACAGTCGCACTCTACTTACTACACCACGGCGGCCACTTTCGAATGATATTGTGGCATTGAAATTCAGTTAAGCGATATTTTTTGATGTAGAGAAGTGTCAAACAACTTTGTGCGGCGACTGCTAAATCATAAGTAAAAAAACAAATGGATGGTAGACTACTTTGTTGTATTAAAACAAGCCTAAAATGACTGAAATTTGTCATGCTCCGGTAAAAGCTAAACAAGCACACTGAAAAAGAAGTTAAGAAATAAACTAAAACAGTGAAAAAGAAGTTAAGAAATAAACTAAAACAGTTTTATGGAAATCTTCTTCTTCTTCTTCTTCTTCTTGTGGCGCTACAGTCTGGGGTGGACCTGGGCCTCAACCAACATGCCTCTCCAGCCAGCACGATCTTTTGCCAGCTGCCTCCAAGTGCGCACTTCAAGTTGGTTGAAGCCTTTCTCAAATTGTATGCGCCATCTTAGCCTAGGCCGTACTTTGTCACTTTAGTCTAAGTCGTCCTCTGTTGCGTTGTCCCAATGGCTCAGATTCCAAGACTTTTCGGGCCGGAGCAGTGGTGTACATACACTCTACATGGCCTAGCCATCTTAAGCGTTGTATCCGTAGACGCTTGACCAGGCGCATGTCGCTGTACTGCCTATAGAGTTCGTCGTTAAATCTTCTCCTCCAGATGCCATCAACGCAAACAGAACCAACAATGGCACGCTAAACTTTTCTCTCGCAAAGACTAAGGACTTCCTCATCCGCCTTTGCTAACGTCCAAGATTCCGCGCCATAAAGTAGGACGAGGATGATCCAGTTGTTATATAAAGCGAGCTTAGTCCTTCGAGAGAGGGCTTTATTACTCAATTGCCTTTTGAGTCCAAAGAAACAGCGATTGGCAAGAGCGATTCTGCCTTTGATTTCAGTACTGATGTTGTTGTCCCTGTTTACCGCGGAGCCGAGGTAGACAAAGTCCTTGACTACCTCAAAGTTTCTGCTGCCTAGTGTGACGCTCTGTCCGCGACGTCGATGTATGTCGTTCCTTGATGACAGCATGTACTTAGTTTTGCCCTCATTTATCGCCAGACCCATTTTAGCCGCTTCCGTTTCAATGCCAGCAAACGCCTGATTGACAGCTCGCTGTGTTCGTCCAATCACGTCAATGTCATCAGCGTAAGCTAGCAATTGAACTGACTTCTGGAAGATCGTGCCTCTTGTGTTGACTTGTGCGTTACGCACGATCTTCTCGATGATGATGTTAAAGAAGTCACATGACAGTGCTCACCTTGTTTAAAACCTTTTTTGACATTGAAGGCCTCGGTGAGTTCGTTACCGACCATAACGGAGTAGCGAGAGTTCTCCATCGTCATCCTACACAATTTGACGAGTTTGGTAGGAATGGCAAAACTAGACATGGCACTGTATAGCTCGTCTCTATGCACACTGTCGTATGCAGCCTTGAAATCGACGAATATGTGGTGAGTGTCAATTTGCATTTCTTGGGTCTTTTCCAGGATCTGCCGTAACGTGAAGAACTGGTCCATAGTGGACTTCCCTGGCCTGAAACCACACTGATAGGGACCTATTAGACGCTCACACAATACGCCAGAGGGGATCTTGTATGCGATGTTCAGGAGACTAATCCCTCAGTGGTTGGCGCAGTCACAGGGGTCTCCTTTCTAGTGAACCGGGCAAACGACGCTGGTAGGGACCTCAGGAAAAGAATATCAGAAAATAGCTTCGCTACAATTTTGTTTTTAATATGAATAATATTGGTATGGTTCAAATTCTTGAGCTCGAAATTTCGCAAATCATAAAACAGAAATCTGTGGTGTGCTGCTTCTCTGCAACCCCTTATTAAGTGTCATTGTCGTTGGTTCTGAATTGGAAAAATAAACCGGGTCCTTTCGAGTTTTTGATGGTTTCACTAAAATGTTTGCCAGTGGAATTTAGAACTGGACAAATTAGTTTGTGCCGGTGGGATGAACTTTGAACGCGATAACTGCAATTTCAGTTTAAGTTTTAGTTGGACCCTCAGTTAAGCTTTCAGTTAAAATGATGCCTAAAACAAAAACTAACGCGCTGCAACTGAATCCTATCAAAATCCCATAAATTGTAAGTTATCAGTTAAGCTCATGTGTTAATATTTTTAATTCAGTTGTCATTTGTCATATATGTTTCGAAAAAGAGTGAAAATATTCTTGGTTTGATTGAAATTTATCTCAAGTGTCCACGCTTGTGGAAGAAAAGTGACGCTTTTGATAACAATTCAGCGATGAGAGAAACAATGAGATATTCATCATTCTTGTGATTACTCACAAAAGAAAAGCTGAACCGAAGACCGGGCTGTAGTATAAATAAACACCCATTTTAATTGAGCTGACAACTGGAATGCACGGGGCTTGAATATGTGGAGTAGTGTCCATCTTTCATGTTCAAAACTGTTTTTTTTTATTGAAAAAGCGTAATCAGTACTTGATTTATCGTATTGTCCTTCGAAACTGACTACTTCTTCACATTTCTCTGGTAATTTTCGAATATCATCCCCACAACATGAGACCTCTCTGGTGTCGATTCAATGCCATTTCTTGCCATTCTTTCTTTGATTTCTTCAAAAGACCCGAATCGGTGACTCCCCAAATCGCTTTGCATCCGTCGAAAAAGTCAGTTGTCGGAAGGAGCTCGGTCTGGCGAATACGGTGGCTGGAGTAGGACTTCCCGTTCCATAGCAAACAAGCAATTTTTGATCGCTGCAGTCACGTAGAATGAGTGTTATCGTGTTACAAAATCTCCTTGTCATACCTTCTGTCGTCTCTGGTCAGTTTTCACGCAAAGCATGGCTTAAACGCCTGTTTTAGCAGCTCATAGTACACCGCTTCTGTTTGATTTCACCTTTTGAAGAGCATCCTCTTTGAACCATGTTCACTTTGGCATCAATGTATGGAATGGACTTTTCTAAAGGTACCTTAAGGATTGGACTTTTCTTAAGTATCACCGTTTTTCATCTCTTGCAACGATCCAGTGCAAAAACACCTTCCTTTGATGTTTTTCAAAAACACTTTCGAGGTAAAAGAACCCCCTTTTTACAGCTCTCGGTTTGAACGTGTACGGCAGTCGCTTTCCCTGCTTTTCAAGTTTTTTAACCCGAACAAAAATTGTTTGCTGAGTTAGTCTCTACGAGCTCACTTTGCACTTGGATTTTGATCAAATAAAGCTTGTAAATCACTTTTGAGCTGACGAACACGCTCTTTGTCTTGCAATATCAAGCCACCACTTTTGAAGCATCGTAACGACTCTCAATGATTTATCGGTGGGAGCATATTCACTTCTACAAGTATTCGATGTGCTTTTCTTCCAATAAAAGAAAATCAAAACTTCTCGCAATTGTTATTTTATTTTAAACAAATCTGGTGCTGAAAATAAAACACTAATTATTAATGGGAAAGTAGAAACATTTTATTCAAAGTATTGGCCATTATTTTCCACACATCTTGACCACTCTTCTGGCAATTTGTGAATACCAATAAAATTGTTCGTCTTTTAAAGCAAACCAATCTGACACACAATTTTCGACCTCCTCGTAGGAATCAAAATGCTGCTCAGCCAATGCGTGTCCCATCGATGAAAACAAATGGTAGTTGGCAGGAACCAAATCTGGGGAATACGGAGGGTGGGGTAGCTGCTCCCAGCCAAGTGTTTTGATTGTATCCTGAACCGGTTTTGCTTTGTGTGCAGGTGCATTGTCATGGAGCAAAATCACCTTGCCGTGTCTTCTGGCCAATTCTGATCGTTTCTCGATCAATGTATGGTTCAAATTGATCATTTGTTGTCGGTGGCAATCAGTATTAACGGTTTCACCAGGTTTTAGGAGCTCGTGGTACAGCACACCTTTCTGCTCCCACCAAACACACAGCATTGTCTTCTTGCCGAATCGATCTGGTTTTGCAGTCGATGTTGATGGTTGTCCCAGATTAACCCATGATTTGTTCCGTTTAGGATTCTTAAAATAAATCCATTTTTCATCGCTAGTAACAATCCGACGCAAAACCGATTTTCTTTCGTGTCTTTGAAGCAAAATTTCATGTTTTCGGTTTTCCATCTGTCTTTCATTCAATTCATGTGGCACCCGTTCTCCACACTTTTGGATCTTTCCGATAGCTTTTAAACGGTCAGAAATTGTTTGTTGTGCAACATTTAATATTGCTGCCATTTGCTTTTGACTCAAAGTGTCATCTCCATCCAACATCGTTTGCAATTCAGCGTCTTCAAACTTTCTTGGTGGTCTTCCACGTTCTTCATTCCTCACATCAAAATCATTATTTCTGAACCGTTGAAACCATCCTTTGCATGTTGCTTCTGATAGAGCATGATTACCATATGCCTCGACAAGCATTCGATGCGACTCTGCAGCACTTTTCTTCAAATGAAAGAAAAAAATTAATGCTTTCCGCAAATCAACACTTTCTGGTACAAAATTCGACATTTTTAACACGATGAAAAAATATGATGTTGTCTGTTCAATGACTTGATCTTCTTCTTCTTGTGGCGCTATAGTCCGGGGTGGACCTGGGCCTCAACCAACATGCCTCTCCAGCCAGCACGATCTTTCGCCAGCTGTCTCCAGTTGCGCACTCCAAGTTGGTTAAGGTCCTTCTCCACTTGTGTGCGCCACTTTAGTCGAGGTCGTCCTGTGTTCCGTTGTCCCAATGGCTCGGATTCAATGACTTGATATATACTAAATAATTTTCACAGATGTCATAGCAAACAAACAAAGAAAAATAAGGGCTCGTTCACAACAAATGCTCCCTATCGAGACATTTGTATCTTGACGCTCACTTCACACCGGTATACCTAGTAGTCTTCGCAGCTAGGCTTGTTAAACTGTACATTAACTTGTAATTTGAATTACCTGATAACAAGTAATAATAATAATAAACAAACCCGAAGAGGCAAAAAACAATGTTTTTATTTAAACCAGACGCTGATGCACACTAATTATTGCTATCAAATGTTATATCTTTCCAATGAAGTAGGTAATCGCTTCCAAGATCAGCCACAGCTTGCTGTTGGCGCCATCTTTTGAAACCATCCCCAAATTTATTTGTACGCCGAATGAAATTAAATTACAAAATTATGCAGAGTGCACCACCTTCCGCATAAGCTAACATAATACCAATTTATGGCGGCAAAGGAGCTACACATTACACACTGGAACACTATTTCAAACTAACAGAGAGTTTTTCGCTTATGAGAAAGCCTCATCAAATATTGGTCGCCTCTTTGATACAGCTGCCTTAAATGAACACGGATTCTAACGCACTGGTCTTTGACCGTCTGCCTGCAATCGTGTTTCGCCCAACAAATGGGATATGGGCCTGCCTCAAAAGATCAAATTCCAACAATGAAACCCCATTTGCAACAACATTTATACCGACGGTTGTCAATTGCAAAATCTGAAATCAATTACTCGTTATAATTGATTCTGATCAGCAGTTAGTAACTGTCCTTGAAAGAGTTGTCTGTGTCACAACACAACTTGTGGCATTGTTAACACCGTTATCACGCACAAACATTACATGTCGCGAACCTACCCGCAAAACACTCCGATAGAAGGCCAACGATAAATACCATCCACCAATGTTGAGCCCGCCCTTATTGAGTCTTCATAAACTTTGCCAAGGCCCGATAACAACTATCTCTGCCATCGTACCACCGATAACAAAGCACTCCAGCCAGGAGAGCTCTTAAATAATGTTTCCCTTATCGATGGAAAAATCATGCGTTAGCAAAATTTATTACCTCCACTAAGAGGTCTACTCCATCACGGGTCCAACATGGAAACAAAATTGGTAGTCTCTCGTTTTTGGATAAAACGTGTTTTATGAGCAAACTTATCAAGCGGCCGCCGAAAGGGAAGGACAACGCTATGTTGGGTTATCAGAGTTTCTGCGTAAAAGTGTGTCAGTGATTAGCGGTTATCAGCGATTTGCTTTGGATGCCTTTGACAGATAGCTGGGGATAATTTGAAAGCCAAAAACCTGCTAAACGAACACGACTATCGTTCGGCGATAAGGTGGAATCGATTTACGGCGGCTTGGGTCGATAACTAACAGATGTGTTTCTGCCGTCTGTCCTCATTCAAAGAGTAAATCATTGGTTTTGTTTTGGACTAGTAAAGTCATTGTATCTGGTTAAAGCATCGAGAACCAGGAGGAAACTTGTTCTGCAGTCTCCACTATATGAACACGGACGGCCACTCCACATGATCTGTACATTTCAGGCGAAAATTCTGGAATCGAGTAAAGACCTAGTGTCTTGTGAGACAGAGTTTGAGGTTCCGTTTTCTTCTCACAACGTGTTGATGAAACCTTGACCAAAAATCACTCAGCCAGCTTTTCATAGTAACATTTCTTTGGTGGTGGCTGACAACTTTAGAAGGAACGGCGATTGACGCTGTCCACAAAAGACTAGTTCAGGGCTAGGTTAGGCCGGTTTGCGGTGAGGCCACAACAATAAGGCCGCCATTTTTTATAAGCTAGCAACATTCTACACGGTCGTCACCGATTTGACATAAGTTGTCGAAGAAGATCATCCCTAGGGGTTTTCTCCTTTTTCTTGATAGAGCTCAACAGTTGGATGAGCAGCTCCTCTCAGCAGCTCCTGCAGAAGATGCCGTGTTTGGAGGCATATCATGCTGACTGTGGCTCAAAGTACGTTTTGTTTAGCTTGACTAGCAACTAGAATTAGCTCACGCTGAAGTTTTTCTTCTGGCTGGGATGTACACAGTGTGTGACGGGATCTTTGAATTACTTGTATCAAAATTAAAGCGGCAACACTAGCGTCACAGGCGTCAACGGTAACATTGATTGAAACAGAGACCATTTCGTACGAACGCGGCTACCACATCCAGCTGTTGAGGGTATCTGACTGTTAGCGATTGCTTAACTAGACGATTTACTATTACGCCATAGCACGTCTGGAGACGTGCGTAAGGTCCTCTTGTTGGAACATAGTGTTGGCTGTGGTTTTGATGCTACGGAAGATCGGGAGTCCTTGGAAATCCGGTTTTAACTAGACCTTTCGGTGGTGACTGTTGATTAGCGGTCAGATCACGGTAGATCAGAAGCCAATGGAACCATATTTTAAACTAACCGTGCAATAGGCCATCTTGTGGGAGTATCGTGGTGGCTGAGGCTTAGTGCCACGAGAGGTCTGGAGCCCATGCAACTTCGGTAGACCACCGTATGGGACTATGTTTTAAATCCAACATTGTCGGTAGAGTCGAGGTAAATTTGATGTGCAGACAGGTCTAGTTTTTTGAGGACAGAAGGTTAGGGGACTTTTCCGGTTCAGTTTGGATTTGAATTCTCATCCGGGTACTGCACACCAGGGAGGGACACAGGATTTCCAAACCAAGGTGGTGTGAGCGTCTCTAAAGCATGATTTCAATTCGGTTCTTGGGCAACTAAATCATCTAGTGTTATATAAGGTTGTCAAATATCACCTTACGCTTTTTGTCTTTTGTATTTTCCGGCTATGTACAAAGCGCTACAGAGCCCGTATCTGGCAATACTATACATCATTTGAAAGGTACTGGCATAACCTACAAAACGACGCTGATGCATGATTAGTTTGGATATTGCGTTCAACAGTTATAGACATGTAAATATAGAGTTAACTAATGCCGAAATTCGCGCTATTTTAAAGTTTTCCTTCGTTAGAGTTCACTAATGCCGAAATTTGCGCTATTTTAAAGTTTTCCTTCGTTAAAGGCATATCCGCTAGAGACACGTTCCGTGAGATTAATGGTGTTCTGGGGGATGGTACTCTATCCCTTCGAACCGCGGAGGAATGGTTTCGACAATTCAGAGCTGGTGAAAACGGCACCATGGATAAGCCAGGTGGCGGAAGACCAGTGACGACGAATACCGAACGAATCAATGAAATCATCGAGTTGGACCCGCATGTGGCATCTCCTCACATCGCCCAGAAGATGGGAGTTAGTCACCAAACCATTTTAAACCATCTGCAGAAGGCTGGATATAAAAAAAAGATTGATGTTTGGGTGCCGCATGGTTTGACGCAAAAAAACCTTCTGAATCAACGCCTGCGATATGAATCAACGCCTGCGATATGCTGCTGAAACGGAACGAATTCGACCCATTTTTGAGGCGGATGGTGACTGGCGACGAAAAATGGATCACATACGACAATATCACGCGGAAACGGTCGTGGTTGAAGGCCGGTGAGTCGTCCCAAACAGTGGCCAAACCGGGATTGACGGCCGGGAAGGTTTTGCTGTGTGTTTGGTGGGATTGAAAGGAAATCATCCAATATAAGCTGCTCCCATATGGCCAGACGCTAAATTCTACCATCTGCTGGGAACAGCTGGACCGCCTGAAGCAGGCGATCGACCAGAAGCGCCCAGAATTGGCCAACAGGAAGGGTGCAGGACAAGGCTAGAACGCACACTTCGTCGATGACTCGTCAGAAGTTACGGGAGCTCGGGCGGGAGGTTTTATGGCATCCACCATATAGCCTTGACATAGCGCCACCTTTTCCTGTCCATGGCGAACGCCCTTAGTAAGGAGGTGGGCTTCTACGAGGGTGTTATTGTGCAGTCGCCGTCTAGATAGAAACAGATTATCGAACAAAACGGCGCATATTTGGGATAAATCCGATCACTGTAACACTTTTCATGAAGCATTTACGAAGCGACTCTTGGGGAAATTTGTCCATGGGCACATAAGTCCAAGACCGTATTCTGTCAGGGATGTACGAGTATATTGTTAATGTGTCCATGATTCATTTCTATTTGATGTACCCACCTGATCGAATCACGCCAACGAACGCTCCAATGATTACTTGATAGTTTTGTTCAAACACTCGGGGTGATCTGAACGTACTATCTTTAAAAGGGAATGTAGTGACCCATATGGTGGTTAAAAAGAGTTTCCGCAAAATCTCTCCACTAGATCAGACGACACCAAAAATTTACCCTCCACTAGATCAAACAAAAGTAATACAATGAATGAACTCCTTCCTGTAAGAGCGTTAGTTACATTAGACATTTTGTTCCAGCTGGAATTAGTCAGACCGATTCTTCTGAAATAATAAAAATTAAAAAAGATACAAAATCCTTTTAATTTTTCAATGAAAGTTAAAATGATATTCAGTGAACGTATTGCTTTGTCCGTTACTTTGTAATTTATTTTGGATGGCGCAACGGTCCACTAGAGGACCGAGGTCCAGTTTACTCCAAAACTACAACTGTTGTGCTCGCCTCTATTCTCCCACGAGTGGAAAGGATCTAACCGACTCCGAACGGCGAAATTGAGGAGCTTTTTTCAAAGATAAATATTATTTTTTGAGTGTCCTTAGTAGCTCGAAAGAGGTGGTGGCGTAAAAAAAAGGCAAAATGTTCAGTCCGGCTATCGAACTTTCGCCAAGTGAGTGCCGCAGTTAACCCACTAAGCCAAGGCGGCCACAGACAGCTTCTACAGTCATCTTGGACCAAGACCTGTATGGTAGTGTTCCGTGATAATTCTCAACTCACATATGTACGTCCTGTTTATGAAACAACAGACTGAGGTACGCTATCATAATTGGCAAATTATGCCCTCCTTTCGTCTGTTCTTGACTATGGGCTCTTTAGGCTCTTTAGCGTGTAAGTGAATGGCTATAGGGGAGAGGGATTCTAAGTATAAGAGACACATAAACGCACATAAAAACCTTCATTATTTCTTAGTACTAGAACCCTTTTCCGTCATCGCAGTTAAATACAGAAGATCGTACAAAATAGCCACGACATCGTCGCATCTTAACTGGTTGATTATCCGTAACAACAATTTATATTTGTTGAACAAGAGGGACGTAAAGAAACCCTTCAGCACGGAACCAAACAACCTCACGAACATTAGTTCGTACAGATAGAGTGGTCTGGTTCACAAGAAGACCTTGGGACTAGTCACATCACAGAAGGGCAAAGCTTCACCGTCGTTATGAAGAAGAAGGGTAAGAACCAGAATTGCCCAGCAAAGAATACAGTTCAGGAGACAATGAAAGCTTAACCAAGGCGGTCGCTGAATAAATTGAAGAACTTGCTCACTTGCAGCAAGTACCGTCAGGACTTGAAGCAGGTTGCACTCTGCAAAGCTTCAGCTTTTTTGAGATCAGAAAATCCCGCTCCAGTTAAGAGGCTAAGAAGGCCGAATAAGTTCTAGGGAAGTACCCATTTTCCTAGAATCTAAAATAGGCGGATCTCTTACAGAAATGGTCGGCAGTGGATTACTGATCTTAGGTTATTACAGGAGAAGTTTTAAAGTTTACGACAGCCTGGCTATCCGTGGGAATGCGGACATTATATAAAGGGTGATGTTTTAGCTATTATCATTTTGGCAACACTGGTTTAAACAGCTGACGCACGTTTCGTGTTTTGTTTTACTGTCAAACATCTTCAGTTTGGTCTATAATTTCGTCTTACAATCGAACAGCGCTTGCAAACTATTGAATTTTATTATAAAAATGTGGTCGCCGTGGCGTGGTGGATAGAGTGCGACGCTTACACGCCGAAGGGTCTAGGTTCGACTCCCAATTCAACACCAATTTTTCTAACATTTCACGGCACCACCTCTTTCGAGCTGCTGACAACACTCAAAGAGTAATAACTGTCTAAGAAAGCTTCTCAAATTTCGCCGTTCGGAGTCGGCAAAAAACTGTAGGTCCATTCTACTCGTGAGAGAACAGTAGCGCGCACAACACGAGTAGTTGATGAGCAAGCTAGGCCCTGGTCCCCCTTTGGATTGTAGCGCCAACAATTATTATTATTATTATTAAAATGCGTGCTCTGTTAAGAAAGTTCATCGCGCGCTTCTTCCATTTTATGTTCGAAAATGGACGAAGCTCATTTTTGGCTCATAGGGCACGTAAATTGTCGATTTTGGAGTGAATATCAGCCAGAAGCATTGCAAGACCTACCAAAGCATCCAGAAAAAGTCTCACTTTGGTGCGGTTTATGGGCTGGTGGCATCATTGGACCGTACTTCTCCAACGATGATGCGAATCGTAACGTTACTGTGAATGGTGAGCGTTACCCTGCGGCGTCTAGATCATGCGGCTTAGCACCTGTAGACTATTTTTTGTGGTTCTATGTTAAAGCTCATGTCTATACAGAGAAGCCCGTTTCAATTGACGCATAAGAAGAACACTGAACATTGAAGCATTTATTCGTGAGATACCGGCCGCAATATTGGAAAGAATATGCCAAAATTTAACTAAGCGGATGGACCATTTGAGGCGCAGTCAAGGTCAACATTTGCATGATATAATCTTCAAACATTAAATTATATGGACGGTACTTTCGATTCAAATAAAGATTTCATGCATTTTTTTGAATATTATGTGATTTTTTTTTTTTTTTTTTTGAAAAACCTTCCAAACATTACCTGTTCCTTAGATCATGCTATACCATTACAGCGGCAGGCATTCGCTGGCTGCCATCAAATCGACTTGGAAGACAGTACAGAAACACGATTTGCTAAGATTGAGATAATCCGAGTGAACTACAAATTCTATTTAATACTGTGTCGAATTTACGTGTGCGCATGTACGAAGGTAGCCTTTTATATTTCGGGATTGGGCAACCCTGGTGTTGCCATCTGACAACTGCCAGCTCTAACGTAAAGCTTGAAATTTTTGAGGTTATCCGTACTCAGAACGTTTTGGCATACGATCGCTATTTGTGTTGTTTACAGAAACTTAAAAGATTCATCTTGCTCAAAAAATTCAATTAAATCGTTAAAATTTTGAGCGATTATTTTTTACAACTTTCGATTAACTCAACAACAGTGCATCGATGAACTAAATTCAATTTTTGGGGATGAAGCTCCATCAAGGACCAGTATTTATCGATGGAATGGTAAATTCAACCGAGGTCGTAGTTCACTCCAAGACGAATTTCGTGAAGGTCGTCCAAAATCAGTTGTTGTTCCGGAAACCATTGATGCTGTGCTCCAACTGATATTGCAAGATCGTCTCGTCGTGTGACCTATCGTGAGATTGAGACCACCTTAGGCATTAGTGGGACAAACATACATTCATTATTGCATGAACATTTGACCGGCAAAAGAATTTGTCCGCGTTGGATCCCACACAATTTGTCAATCGCTCAAAAAAAGGCTCGCGTCGATTGGTCGAATGAAATGCCTCAAAAATACAAGCACCGCGATCAGAGATAATGGAATCAAGGAGATACTCATCTTAGACCAGTTTTTTCCCCTGGCCTTATGCCTGTCCAATCCAGGAATTTTGTAGTTGTGTGAGAAATCCTTTGAGAATCGCCTACACTTCTACAAAATCCCTGGATCTTAGACCAAATCGGTGGATAATGGCGGCAAATCGGTGGGTCCACCACAGTAATGGCGGCAAATCCGTGGATTCGGCTGCGTAATGGTCTAGTTTTTCAAACATGGATTAGGCGATTTGGCAAAAGATGTTCAGAAATACAACATGAGACTTAAAAAAATATTTCGCAATGAATGCTTACGCCCATGCTTGTAAAACAATATTTTTGCAAGAATATTATGAAATACCTAAGTTATTTGAAAAAGAAAAATAATTTGGAGTGTTACTATAAATTGAATATGATAATCACGCCTATATCACAGATAGTGATTTCGTTCTAAGATCCGCACTAATCTCTTTTATGTGTTGAAATTGATTTTTAAAAAAAAAACAGATGTTACACACTGATGTTTTGTACAAAATACAAAATATATATTGACATTTTGTACAAAAATCTGTGTTTTCATCAATGGTATAAATGAAAAATATTATGAACACATCGAGCATAGTTAATGAACCCCTTGATTACCCAGTTTTTCGTGGTGGAATCGCTGGAGTGTTCGCGTACTCGTTAATTTTGCAAAATTTTACGCAAATTTGCTTTTTCGCTATGCGATTCTGCGTACGAGAACAAAATGTTTAGTAAAAGTGAATGGGTACGGTTATAAAAAAGCAATTATAGTCAGAGTTAATTACTCACTGATAATTACTAGTAATTGTTCTTTTAATTCCTTAAAAGCGATTTCAAGTGCTTAATATATTTGCATATTTGGTAAGGACTAAATTATTAGGAAATGAGTGCTTGTTCTATTTAAACAATAGTAATTGTAGTGTATTGTGATAACAAGTTTTTCGAATTTGTTGCTTGTTTGTGTTGTTGTTGTTGCTTATCTCTGACCGCGATCACTTCTATGACATCGTGACAGGTGATGAATTGTGAATTTAAACGTATAAGGCTGAAAGTAAACAGCAGTCAACTGTATGGGTGTTTTAAATTGAGCCAAATCTAAAGTAGCGCACGAAGTACTTCCAAGCAAATGGTCCCTGTTTTTTTGGAAAAACTGGGCATGTCGCAACCGTTTCACTTGAACATCGCAGAACAGTCAATTCTGAGTGGTACACAACAATTTGTCTGCCAGTTGTTTTCCAAGAAATCAGGAAAACCAACTGCCGAAGACGGATCATTCTTCACCACGATAATGCGAGCTCTCACACATCGGCTCAAACAACTGCATTTTTGAGCACTCAAAACATCGATTTTATGAGTCATCCGCCGTATAGTCCTGACTTGGCACCGAATGACTTGTATTTATTCCCGTACGTAAAACATAAAATGAGAGGTCAACGTAACACCTGAAGAAGCGGTTGATGCGTTCAGAATGCATGTTTTGGAGGTACCTTAATCAGAGTGGCAAAAGTGTTTCGACAATTGGTTCAAACGCTTGCAAAATTGTATAGACCTTAATGAGGAATATTTTGAAAAACACTAAAGCTATTTTCGATGATCAATATTCGTGTTTGTTCTCTAATCCCGAAATATAAAGGGCAACCCTCGTATAAGGAGCAGTGCCACCATAACACCATTCCCGGTTAAAAATCAATATTTAATTTTTTTTTCTCAGAAGAGATATAAGGTGAAGTGGAGTCTTGATGGAGGGTTAACAGATATACAACTTGTGTCCTGTGTCAAGGTCCAAACACTAAGATGCCATGGTTGTAACTTCTTAGCGTTTTATGTGGACTGTTATAAATTGTTCTGAGAGCTGTAGTGATGCAGGTACACAACTGACTTTGTACCTTTCTTGATGTGCTTAAAAATGTACCCACGGTTGATGTTCCACGAACGAACACCTTTCAAACAAACTGCTGTACAGCCAGATGCACATAATCCTCCCAATGGGCAAAACATTTCACAGCCAATTCAATTCAATTTTTTCGGTCTCTCAATATCATAAGTGAAGTTCAAACTAAAAGTTTTCTGCGCAAGAGGAGTCACCAAACGGAACTCTACAAATCAAATCTTTTTAAAAAACACTTTATCCAACAAAAACATCCAATTGCCCAACTGAAAACTTCCCCGTTTGTCAGATGATCGAAATTGCCTTCACCCCAGTCGATGGGCATATTTTTTGGTTACGTCAAGAACAAGCTTCACAACTCTGATGACACAACCCACGAGGAGTAGAGTCTGCACAAAGCCAAATGGAACGAGACCTTCATGCTAATTTTGTCAGTCTATTTTAATAGTTCCTATCTGATAGATACGTTCACACATATCTGCCCAGCTCGCACTATCAGCGCAGATAGGAAGTAAATTTTGGATGTACAGTACCCCGTAACTGTGTACGATTAGCACACTCAGCTCGCTCACTCGATGAGGCCCTCGAATGGAGTGGCAAGTCATTCAGTGGACAAAGTTCGATCGTTTTTCATTTGCTGATGGGTGCTGGATTCGTAATCGCGTGGAACTCGAGCTTGAGTGTGCGCCTGAACACATGCTTGCGGCTAGGTGTGTGCATATATTATATTTTTTTTGTCCGCTTTAAGAACAGTCAAACTCGATTGAAGGCAAAAATCAAAAATACCTCCATACCCAAGTTTCACGTTTGCTCTCTCACTCGCTCTCTCTGCCTCTTTTGTGCGATATACTCCCCGTCGACATTCGCTTTCGTTAATCGCCTCGACGACTTGACTAAGAGATTTCAAGAGCAGAGCCCCAACCAAAGTCAAAAGTGTGAGGCGGTGGAGGGTGGCGCTGTGTGTGTGTTGGAATTCCATTTTCACATATACCCGCTGGGGACCGATAACAATTCCGAGTGCTAAAGCGTAGTTCTTTTAATCACGATCTGCAAACACCACAAGGTAGCCGCACGCGCACTGCCGCATATCGCACCAACACATACGCCCGCCTGATTTAATTATACTCGCTATGAAATATTTATGCAAATCTTATTGAGCGATCCATGTTTATGTTTTTTTTTTTTCTCATTTTTTCCTTTGGTCGGACTTAACGATCGCGGGGATATTTTCTGTCGTTTTCGTTCCACCGAATCATCGATTTTTTATGGATGAACACCTCTGGGCGCCATTTGTTTCGATTTAATCATTTTATAATTCGCTTCTTCTTTTCTCCCACTTCCACCGAATGTTAGACAATTTTTATTTATAAAGGTGGTGTGGATCACCGCGGTGATAGATCTGGTTGTGAGTGGGGGGAGGGGGACAGTGATTTGATGTTGGAGTGGGCTATAAATTAGGCAAGCATTGATTATTACTTTCGTAGATTTCGGAGATACACGTCAGATGCCTTCACCTTCATTTTCATTGAGGCAGATGACAATGGTTTCTGGGAAGTGTGTGACTTCATCGGCGTGGAGGGGTTTCCCAGCGCCGCACAGCATCTTCCTTATAAGAACGAAATGTCAAGGCTGTTGGAGATGGAGAAATTTTTTTGTGGGTGACGACATTAATTTGGTTAACTAATTGATAACAAGAAGTTTTGGCAGAGCCCTTTGAATGCGATATGTCTTGTTTCTTTCCGTTCTTTTTGCACAAACCATTCTGTGATAGTTGCAGAGCTGGGGAGGAAGAAGGAGAATGCGTTTTTTACATACATTTGAAGTTGCCTTGGGTTGGAGATGAACCGATTTGGGGCATCTGAGTTAACTGACCAAAGATCAGTCCATTCATGAATTTGCATTATATTTGGGACTACGAAAAAAAGGTTCAAATAACTTTCATTCTCCCTTGCAGGCGAAAATTTAAATTTTTACCAAAATCTTGCAGAACTTGTCATGCACACCTTCAGCATTCATTCAGTTAAGAGGCTCTCAAGGCTATTTCGCCAATAATTCGGAATCAGCCTACAAAATGCGAACATATAGGATACGTCTTGGTTGTGGAGTTAATTATGTAAATGGCATGCCATTTATGCAAGGAAAGTTACACTCGCTAGAAGTCTAGGCTCTAGCTTCCTCATGACCATTCATATTGTGCGCGCTGCTGTTCTCTCACGAGTAGAAGGGACCTACAGTTTTTTGCCGACCTCGAACGGTGAAGTTTTGAGAAGCATTTTCTTAGACAGTTATAACTTTTGTTTTGTTTGTTGAGTGTTGTTAGCTGGAAAGAGGTGGTGCCGCGAAAAATTCGAGCTGTTCAGCCGGAAATCGTGTAAGTGTCGAACTCTACCTACTACGCCACAGCGGCCACGGAAGAGGGTAAAACAAAGGCGTATTTTCGAATGCTATTAAAATTTTGCCTGATGTGTCAAAACTTTTTTCAGACATGATCATTCCAGATTTCAGAAAAATCTTCATGATTTTGTTCAACTGATAAAGGGGCCTAAGGACTTCTCTTTTTATTTCGAATGCTACCCTTCTTCCATGTAGCCGCCGTGGCGTAGTGGGTGGATTGCGACGCTCACATGGCGAAGGGTCTAGGTTTGATTCCCGGCTGAACACCTCGAACTTTTCACGGCACCACCTCTTTCGAGCTGCTGAAAGCAACTAACTGTCCAAGAAAGCTTCTCAAACTTCACCGTTCGGAGCACCGTTCGGCAAAAAACTGTAGGTCCCTTTTACTCGTGAGAGAACAGTAGCGCGCACAACACAAGCAGTTGATGAGGAAGTTAGGCCCTGGTCCCCTGTGGATTGTTGTCCCAACAATTAATTATCAGCCTTCATCCATCCAAGCGTTAGAAATTCTACGAAAATTTCAAGCCATCTATGCCTGACACATGGTCAACTTTATCATAATCAGGGTATGGGACTAGAAATAAACACTAATAGAAGCGTTGACCGATGTGACTGGCGCAGCGACACTCACACGCTGAAGGTCCCAAGTTTGATTCTCGGGGCGAACACCTCACATTTCTCACGCCAATACATTTTTCGAGCTACTGACTGTCAATCAAGAAGCTTCTCAAACTCTTCCCTTTGGAGTCTAAAAAAAATTGTAAGTGCCTTCGCGCGCACAACGCAAGTAGTTGCTATGCCCTGGTCCCCTTGTGAGCTCTTGAAACATTAAAGCGCGTCAAAAATCGGAAGTCAAGTTTTACACTTTTTGCACGACTTCTGTCGACTACTTCTTCTTTATTTGGTACTACAGTCCCGATTGGTCCTGGGCCTCAACCAACTCAAAGAATAACAACTGTGTAAGAATAAGCCACTGTCTAATAAGTCGGCAGAAATTGTAAGTGTTTTCGCAGGCACAATACGAGCACTTGATGAGGAAGCTGGGCCCTGGTCCACTTGTGGACTCTTGTGCCATCCAAGCCGCGGTATATAGCAGAAGTCGAGACTTAGTTTTGGATACGATAATACTTTTTTCGATTTGCTGTCAACTTCTTCTTCTTTATGTGCGCTATGTACAGTCCAGAGGGGTCATGGGCCTCAACCAACACGATCTCTCGCCTGCTGCCTCTAATTTATAAAAGAATTTATTTATAAAATTTGTTTTATGTTGTAACACATCAACTTAAATCCTCGATTGGTACAACATAATGCCAATACGATGTCCCATTGCGTGACCGGGCAGGTTCCTATTGAAACGGGCACGTACAGAGCCAGTGTTTTCGTGCAGTCGGGTCACCTTGCCCCAGATTGCGCGAAGGCGGGTCTTCCTCTCTGGATGTTGGGGCACACACTTCCTGGTCTGTGCTTTGTAAGCGTACACACATCGCTTGCCAACATAAAATACACCGTCTTCCTTCCTGCGGCAACCTTCAATCTTCAAAATAGTCTGGTTCTCGTGCTGATTTCTCAGGTCACGCTTGTATCCAGTGAAGACGGCCCTGGCGAAGAGACATCCATGTCGCTTCCGGGGGGCGAACATGTTTTGAATCTTTGTCTGCAACCTTTTCAGCCTTGGCTGGCTGTGGTGCCTTGGTGGATGCTGCGGCTGGTTTAGCTGTGTCAACCATTGTTACCGGAAACTTGACAAATGGCGAAAAAGGATTTCTGATTTGAAGAAGGAATTGCCCATTCCAATGTAACTAGGGTCCATCTCCATTTGTGCGCATCATCTCAGTCTATACCTCTGTTGCTTTCTACAAATAACTCGGATTAGAAGATGTTTTAGTCGGAGCAGTGGTGTCCATACACTCTACATGGATCTACACCGATCTTAAGCGTTGAATTCTAAAGCGCGTGACAAGGCACATTACGGCGAACCCTTATAAAGGAACCTTTCGAATTTCGCCGGAAAAGCTGCCAACTTTTAACTTCGCATTCTAAGCTAACTTCACCTATTTCTCATGACATGCAAGAGATGATACGAACGAATCTTTTTCCTGGTCCTAGGCCTATGAAGAGGTTTTTTTCATTTGTTCCATCCCCTTTTTGACAACACCTTTAAAAAACTCACCAATTCAAAAAATCTGAAATTATTAACTTCGACTCGTGGACGAACAAGAGTCAGTCATAGCGTAAGAACTCTGTCTTGCTAGCTTTAGCGATAGTTGCCGCATTCAAAGTACTGATCCGTAGCGGGCTCTTCATAAGGGAATATTGACAACAATTTAGAACTCCCTCTAGTGCCTTTGAAAATCCTTTAAAATGGAAACCGCAACTTTGTTGTGAATAGAACCTGGGATAATCTAAATCGCAATCGGATGATTCTATCATATCCGTGCTCGTATATGTTACCAGCGACTATTACGAAGACGGAACAGAAAGCGGAGCAAATCCTTAACCTAAGCACTTAGTCAGACAGAAATTGATAACGATTCATGTGAGATTGGTTGAAGTAGAGTTCTATGTCGACGAATGATCTTTTTAAATATTTTTTTGATAGCCAAGCAACTTCGTAGGCTCTGAAATCTGTCTCGCGGAGCTCTAAACTCAACACATGCATCCCCAGATGAAACGGTCAAATCCTGGATGCCCTCTGGACCATCATTAATAAGTCAAACTTGACGAAACTATGTGCTCACTACAGAGGAACGTTGAAGCTGTTCTTCAACGTTGCACATAGATATGATCGACTCACAACCATCAGACGGTAGGCAGATCGCAAAGAAAACCTTTTTAGATATTGTTCCAGATACTCTTCAGACGTGAGGAAATCTCACTAAGCCCCCATCGGCGCCAAGTTTATGATCCGTCAATGATGCCCTAGAGTTAAATTTTAAGAAAACCGCTGGGATTGTAGACTTGGAGGTAGACGACTGAAATTGGTACCATGCTTTCAAGTTTCGAATTTATTTAGTATACCGATGTCATGAGCTTGATCTAAAACCACACCCGTAACAACGAAATGAACAACGGGACTAGAGGTGGAAAACAAGGCATTGGTCGTGGTGGCTGGACCAGATGCTATAGTCTGGAGCTGTGAGACCTGAGGGGCCCTTAGAACTCTGTATCGTGCGGCTTGGCTTGTGGAAATAACTTGGGAACATCGTGTATTGTATTGACTAGACAGGAGAAATGTTTTTTTTTTTTTTTTAAACCACAAAAATTCAGAATCGATATTTCCGTCTGAATGCAGTAGAACTGTTTCACCAATAGCGGCAGCACCCAAAGGCCCCACACGGCAAGGATTGTCTCTCAAGCGTGTCATCAGTTTTATACTTGGGTAATCACAGTGTCTTGATTTAATTAATTTGATTGATTTTAATTAAACCGGTAGCCGCTGTGGCGTAGTGGGTAGAGTGCGTCGCTCACCCACCGAAGGGTGTAGGTTCGAATCCCAGCTCAACACCAGTTTTTCGAATTTTTCACGGTACCACCTCTTTCGAGCTGCTGACAACACTTAAAGAGTAATAACTGTCTAAGAAAGTTTCTCAAACTTCGTCGTTCGGTGTCGGCAAAAAACTGTAGGTCCCTTCTACTCGTGAGAGAACAGTAGCGTGCACAACACGAGCAGTTGCTGGGCAAGTAAGGCCCCCTTTAGACTGTAGCGCCAACAATTATTATTGTGGCCACTGTGGCGTAGTGGGCCACAGTGCGACACTCACAGGCCAAATGTCTAGGTTCGATTCTCGTCTGAACAACTCGAATTTTTCACGGCACAGATCTACCGACAACACTCAACGAGTATTTCCTGTGTAAGAAAGCTTCTCAAACTTCAACGTTCGGTGTCGACAAAAAACTGTGGGTCCCTTCTACCCGTGAGAGAACAGTAGGGTGGACAGCACGAGTAGTTGATGAGGAAGCTAGGCCCTGGTCCCCTGTGGACTGTCGCGCCATACAATGAATTAATCACAGTGTCTCGTCTTACGATTCTTACGACTTTTGTGAAAGTTCGTTACACTAGAAACCTAATGTCATCCTTGAGTGACAATCCTAATTCAATATCTCACATCTCCAGCTCTCTTTTCATTACAATCCATAGGCATTGGAAACCAATTCGTACCAGTACCTTCTTTCCCTTTCTTCCTCTATACTGTCGGTCCGTGCAGTGACTTAACATTGGTCACTTAAGGGTCCCAAAAAATCTCTTAAGCTTGCGCCAATTATAAAAAATCCATCTGCAGTTGTGTACTATCAGCGCGCTAGTCAAAGCAGAAGGCCCGTGATAGCAAGCTTAGCATTCGAAAATTTGGTTCAAATTTGTAAGCTATGGCTATAGCATTCATGCCAATGATACCTTAGTAGTGCAATGTAAGAAAAGGTGGCTCTAAATTTAATATCAGTTATAGGGTGCCACCAACAACGCTCCACACATTCCCCCAGCTTCGCCGTGTGTTACTTTGTTTGTTTTTTTTTTTAGTCGAGAACAGTAGAGTGATTTTAAGACAACCGACCCACCGCACACGGATACTTACGCGAAGAGCAAGAGATATATTTTTAGATCGGGGAAATGGAAAGCATAACGCAAATTGCTGGCATTCTCAGAATAGATTGATGCCAAATGTTGGGCCACCCCAGGTACAGGCATCTTTCCACGATTGCTTCAATTCAAAGCAATTCGTCTGGCCTTCGGACAAAGGCACACCTTAGCTCGACTTTCTTTGCGATAACACCGATCTGACCTTAAGATCAAAGTGGTGGGTTCATTGTGATTGCCACTGTGCAACGTTGTAGTTGTGAGATCAATGCATTCGAAGGTTGATTGCGAACGACACTGGATCGTAGATAAAGCTACAAAACACAATTTGGATCCTTGTCCTCGCGGGTGATGTTTCACTTTGTGATTAGAAAACATCTGATAATTTCCTAGTCCCCCCCTGTTTCGGATGCGATGGCGTAAAAATATTTGCGATTTGAGCGGTTATCCAGCGCTTACACATGGCTTACAGTGCAGTCATGTCGGATGATTACTGTACGTAGTCCACTGTTAAGTGATTTTGCAAACATTCCCTTTGTGTGCGGGATCTTGTTCAATCTAGGTATTTTATGAGGAATCGATTATGGCGATGCCATCTCCATTATCACTTCTCCATTGACAATCATTTGTTGTTCGACGTTTCTCAGAACGCGTGATTTGTCTGTGTGTGTGTGCGGTGACTGTCCGTGTCTGTTGGGGACTGTTTGCGAAAAATTTGATTAGACGGATTTCATAAACGGGAGCTATTTATTTACATATCTTATCATCATCGGAGCGTGTATGGGTGCGAGGTAGGAGGCAAGAAAAAATATGGACACGTTGAGTTAAAACGAATGAACCGTGTTTATTTATAAAAAGTTCTATTTTTTTTTTGCATTTTAATGAAAACAGTCAGTTTAAATGATTTTTTGGCCACGAAGTTCTGTCACAAGACTGCTTTAAGATTTTATTTAAAGCCGAAATATTTTGAAATAAACCAGGTCCACTGAGATGCCGGTAATGATCCACTGCCTGAAATTTAATTTAATGAGTGAAATATCTTAGTAATCATGATGAGCGATGAATATTTTACTGGAAAAAAAGAAAAATGCTACAAATTCACGTCCGAAAATGTGTAGAGTTTGGCGGAGAGAATGCTGTGACTAAGTACGGTATGTTCGTTTCTGTATTGGAAATTTAACTGCTAAAAATGCACCTCACACTGGCTGTTCTCAGCTAAGAAGATACTTACACCATCCGTTGGAATCATCTTAACTGTCGAAATGATTCCTCGAAGAACACATGAATTGACACAAAGTGAAATGCTGGTAAAACACTAATGACGACGGATTGAAAACAAGAATATCCAATAAAAGCCAATCCTGGTCAGGCACAAATCAACGCCAGGATTGAGGGTAAAAAAGATTAAGCTGAGTGTCTATTAACGTGGCAAAACTTTTAATTCGATCCTGTACTGTTTACAACTTGACATTTTGAATAAGAAAGATGCAAAGAAGGAAGACCACATGCAGCCGCTTAAAACTATTAGACAATTTTTTCCCGTTAATTTGCAGAAAACCTTCCGAGTAACAACTTACCGATAAATGACCAATATGTGCTCAACTGAAATAAATAAATAAAAAAACCTAATAAATACGTTCTGTATACCAAAAAACTAAGAAGATTTCTTAAACGACTGATAACCTAACAGAGAGGCCTGTCGTTGTCGCTGAAGCTATGCTTTTGATGCAAGAAACGTTGCCCTGTTAAACAGGATCTACTCACTCTGACGGTTGAGTAGATGTTAGAACTTGTCCCCAATGCGCTCCGAATAACCAGGCCAACTTACAAGTCCCGCATCATCTGTACATTTTTACGTGGTAAGAAATTTGATCTCTTGCACAACCCACAGACTGGTAGACCAGGCCCATTATTTGACCCCCGAGCATTTGTTCAACACACAATGAGTGTTGTTATGTATGACGAACTTTATGGACTGTACGGCGGCATGCACCTAATCAAGCGTCTTCTGAAAAAGCGCTTAAGATTCCTAGGCCATGTAGAGCGTATAGACACCACTGCTCTGGCGTGAAAGATCATCGAATCCGATGTATTGGGACAACTCAATTGAAGGCGAGCTAGTCTGAAATAGTTCACACAAGTGGAGAAGGACCTCGACCAACTTGGATGGCGCAATTGGAGGCAGTGTTGGCTAGAGGCGCATCTTGTTTGATGACCAAGTCCAACTCGAACTGTAGCACTACACCTACAAGAATTAGAATAAGAAGAACCTGACCTGACAGAATATAGAAGGTGGCAGTGAAATTGTTAATACTACTACTAATAGTATGAAGTGAGCGACAAGATACAAATGTCTCGATAGGGAATATTTGTTGTGAACGAGCCCTTATTTTTTTGTTTGTTTGTTTGGTATGACATCTGTGAAAAATATTTAGTATACATCAAGTCATTGAACAGACAACATCATATTTTTTCATCGTGGTAAAAATGTCGAATTTTGTACCAGAAAGTGATGATTTGCGGAAAGCATTCATTTTTTGTTTTCATTTGAAGAAAAGTGCTGCAGAGTCGCATCGAATGCTTGTCGAGGCATATGGTGATCATGCTCTATCAGAAGCAACATTCAAAAGATGGTTTAAACGGTTCAGAAATAATGATTTTGATGTGAGAAATGAAGAACGTGGAAAACCACCAAAAAAGTTTGAAGACGCCGAATTGCAAACGATATTGGATGGAGATGACACTTTGAGTAAAAAGCAAATATCAGCAATGTTAAATGTTGCACAACAAACAATTTCTGACCGTTTAAAAGCTACGGGAAAAATCCAAAAGTGTGGAAAATGGGTGCCACATGAATTGAATGAAAGACAGATGGAAAACCGAAAAAACACTTGCGAAATTATGCTTCAAAGGCACGAAAGAAAATCGGTTTTGCATCGGATTGTTACTGGCGATGAAAAATGGATTTATTTTAAGAATCCTAAACGGAAAAAATCATGGGTTAATCTGGGACAACCATCAACATCGACTGCAAAACCAGATCGATTCGGCAAGAAGACAATGCTGTGTGTTTGGTGGGACCAGAAAGGTGTGCTGTACCACGAGCTCCTAAAACCTGGTGAAACCGTTAATACTGATCGCCACCGACAACAAATGATCAATTTGAACCATGCATTGATCGAGAAACGACCAGAATGGGCCAGAAGACACGGCAAGCTAATTTTGCTTCATGACAATGCACCTGCACACAAAGCAGAACCGGCTCAGGATACAATCGAAACACTTGGGAGCAGCTACCCCACCCGCCGTTTTCACCAGACTTAGCTCCTTCCGACTACCATTTGTTTTCATCGATGCGTGTCCCCATTGGCTGAGCAGCACTTTGATTCCTACGAGGAGGTCGAAAATTGGGTGTCTGATTGGTTTGCTTTAAAAGATGAACAATTTTATTGGCGTGGTATTCACAAATTGCCAGAAAGGTGGTCAAAATGTGTAGAAAACAATGGCCAATACTATGAATAAAATGTTTTTACTTTCCCATTAATAATTAGTGTTTTTATTCAAAAATAATTTCATACCGGTTTCTACTAGCTTCACGCATTACGTTTTATTACGATTTCATCCATGTCGCAATATTCTATGCGGGACATCGACATCAATAAATATTTGATCGACATTAATTCTAAGATGCTGTAACCATGTAAATATCATTGACACATTAAGTATACTGAAGCTATGTATAAGCGAATTCCAGGTTTGCAAAAATTGTCCCAAATTGTCCCTGAATTTTGTGCAAACATTTCCAGACAAAATATTGACTTCAGCCAACATTTGGGGCAGTTTTGCAATGACAAATCTGACAATATTTGCAGATCCGCAAATAGTCTAAACAGAGGATTTTCCTGTCTTGATAGCTCTTGAGAAAATTCTAGAAATTCCAATTCAACTTGATACAAAATCAAAAGCTATCTTTGAAAAATGCTGAAGTAGAACGAGACTAAAAAGCAGAGTTGTAAAATAATTAAATCTTTTGAATTAAGAAGTTAACTTACTTTTGTTGTGTTTTTATTTTATTGAACTTACTTTTGAATTAAAAATCTTTTATTGAAGTCTCCCATTCTTTTAAAAATCTTGACTGAATCAGTCTCTACGACTGAACTTATGTGTGAAGTTAATTGAATGCAAGTCTTTTGAATTACATTAAGTTCATTAAAGTCAGTCTGAAGTCTTTTCCATTCACTTTAAGTCACTTGCATTCTGGGACTTCAAAAATGTATGAAGTCTCTGGGACTTCAATTTTAGTTGGGACTTCAGCATGTGAGCAGCTTGAAAAAACGACGAATTGAACTTTTTATGGCGAACGGGCGTTTAAGTTCAGTGAGTGGTGAGATATGGTTCCAAAAACTTAACTGGTTGACTTCAAGTAAGCGCTAAAGACTGCATTCAAAAGACTTGCATTCAATTGAATTCAGTCTAAAGACCAAAGATGAATCAAATCGGAGATTTCAATAGGAATGGTGATTTCATTACTGAAGTCTTAGGTCTTAAATGAAGTCAATTGTAAATTGATAATTGAGTTGAATTGTAAATCATCAAACGATTTCCTTGATTTCAGAGATTGCATTACCTAAATACTGCAGTCTTTTACAACTCTACTTAAAAATATGTTCAATTCGAAAGCATCCACCAAGATCAGAGTCAGATAGGAGTGTCGTCAAAAGTTGTCATAGTTCCCTTCACCGTTGGGACAAACAATGGAATAGGGACGACTGCAAATTTTATGCATTTAGCGATTGTTTGTCACTGGGGAACAGAGCTCCGTTCGATTCCAACCTCTGCTCATTATTCCCAAAATTATGATTTAGTGATAAAATCTCCTTATCCTCTTTATTCCTATTTTGATTCGCACAATTTTAAGCAAGATTAATCAACAAAAATATTCTTTGTACAGAATGCTCGCAATAAAATGAAAAAAATGTCAAAAACTGTCAAAAACTGTCAAAAACTGTCAAAAGCTGTCAAAAACTGTAAAAAAAACTGTTAAAAACTCTCAAAAACTAGTCGTGCCCCGGGATTTTACTACTATCATTAGTCAAGCTGTTCCTAAACTAGCAGCCATTAGTCCAATATAGACAAATTCATATATTTCAAGTAAACTAATATCCCCCTGACTGTCGTGTCTCTGCTACAGTGGAGGCTTTCCAATCAGCTGATACTTCAACGAAGGCAAACACATCCCCGCTGTTCATTAGAGTGCACAAGAGAATCCGTGACATTTGACGACCCCTGACAGATAACAACTTTTCGAATTCTGAGCCTTAATTTTGTTAGTTGCCGAACTTAGTTCTGAAAGACGTAATCAATGGCCCAATCGGAGCGGTGTACGCCGTTGAATCAGAATCTATTCCGTCTTAATCTACTTCGACTCTGTACTTCTCAATAAACTTGGGAGGCCTGTATAGTCGCAAAAGACATTCAACACGCGGACCATCCTGCAAAATACGCATTTTCAAATTTCCGAAAAAAGGAACATTTTGTGCAAAAAACGAAACAAATATAAATAGAAACGGTCAGAACGTAAATCCAGACTGTCAACAATTTGGGATGCAAGTCAGAGAGACCACGATCATGATGAAATCTAGATTCAGAAGCACAACATTCACTACTACGATACGCAATGATTGACACACGCCGCGGCAAAGTTTAATGACACAAAATATTTTAAATTATATCGAAATGAGTGGCGTGCTAGACAGTGGTCAGAAGAAAACGAGAAGTCGTCTCTTCGGAATTCAAGATTTCGGTAGTCCGAGTCTCTTGAGAGACTCACACACGAGGGCAACGACGCGCACACACCCACCTACACCGAAAATATGCTCCGCTTAATCCATGGGATGAGTCAGTGTTTCTGACACCACACCCACCTCAGTGGAAGGTGGCCTCGTTTTTATAATTTATTTATTTGTTGTTGTTTTTATTTTATTTTTTTGATGTTTGTATTTGGGCATGCCAGTAGCTTGCATCTCTCCTCACAGCAAGCACCGACAGTTTCAACCGTTTGCTTGTGATGCAAAAATTGAAAAAAATTAAAACACGGCAAAACGAAAGGTCATAGTCCAGAGGCGGACCCCGGTCGCCGCTGCTGACTCTCGTGTCGGACGGATGCATAAACTGGTGCTATTATCACTTGTTATTCCGAGCGTCATATCAGCTCAGTGGAATTCTTAAAAGGCGCGATCGAATGCATTTCGTATGCAAAATTAAAGAATTCGATCGAACGTAGTTTCTGGCGGGTTTGTTAATACGTAGTTTCTCGTCTTGTCCGGAAGTAGACACACTCCACGCCGAGGTAGCATTCGCTTTGCAAATCTCTGACGTATATTGAGTTGAAGTTGTGGAGAGATTTTGATGGGATATTTATGAGCGGGTTTTGAAGTTGTTAATGTGTTGTATTTTATTTTGAGTGTACATCTTCCTCTATTAGTACGAGGACAGTACTCAGGTTGTAGAGGAATATGACCGATGCATCCTGTGAGCGGACGCTTTTGAAAAGAGTTCGGTTGTCATTTTCAATCGCTGATGTTTGGGTCAGTTTTACAATTATTGAAAAGTATCAAGAAATATACTTTTGCTTTACTTTAAGACACAGTTTTAAAATTGGACAAAGAACTTTTATGAACTTTTCACGTTTAGGGTTGCCCCTTAGCTGTAGCATAAGGGAGCAACTTTTAATGTTTCCCAAGCTTAAATTTAACAATTGAAATGTACAGGCGATATAGAGTTCGTGACAGATTTAAAGGGCGGAGGAATATCAAAATTTTGAATGTTATAACGAAACCTTAAAAATGGAAACAGTTCCCACTTGCGTCATGGCCAAAATATTCGCTTCATTTATATGCATAAACTTTAAGACGACATAGCGTTATATGTGTCCGTGACAGATTTCATTTACTCGGGCTGAAGAAACTATTCTTGCTCCTTCGTGTGGCTTAGTTTATTCAACCAGGATAGTAATAATAATAATAATTGTTGGCGCTATAGTGTACAGGGGGACCAGGGCCTAGCTTGCTTATCGACTACTCGTGTTGTGCGCGCTACTGTTCTCTCACGAGTAGAAGGGACCTACAGTTTTTTGCCGACTCTGAACGGTGAAGTTTGAGAAGCTTTCTTAGACCGTTATTGCTCTTTGAGTGTTGTCAGCAGCTCGAAAGAGGTTGTGTCGTGAAAAATTCGTGGTGTTCAGCCGGGAATTGAACCTAGACCCTTCGACGTGTGAGCGTCGCACTCTACCCATTACGGCATGGCTGCCACTGACCAGGGCCTAGCTTCCTCATTAACGAGTAGAAGGGACCTACAGTTTTTTGTCGACTCCGAACGGCGAAGTTTGAGAAGCTTTTTCTTTGACAGTAATTCTAAGATTCTTCTTATTCTTTGAGTGTTGTCAGCAACTCGAAAGAGGTGGTGCCGTGAAAAATTCGAGGTGTTGGGTCGGAAATCGAACCTAGACCTTAAGCGTGTGAGCGTCGCACTATACCCACCACGCGGCCACTTTCCTCACTTAGTGACGACAAAATCTCCTTGCTTTCAAGTTTAAGTCCGAACAATTTGAGGTAACTTTAAAGTAAGTCTATAGTACCTTGCTAAAGAAATGCGATGCGTCAAGGAATGTCTTAGAGCTATACCTTGTTGTTTCCAGAGCATTTTCGGTTATCAGCATATGTATGCATCTAACCAATCATTGAATGCTTACTTCTGACACCAATTTAATAACCGGGGAAGAGATAGGTTTCTTAGCGCTGGATGGGGACGTTCAACCTTTAAACCCTCGGGATATGGCCGATAGGGTTTGAGGGAATAGTCCGTTTTATTTCGTTTGATGTCTTTCCCATGGCTCGGCATGAACTAAAAAGGGTGTACATTCTACGGAGTATCATTGTGACAATTTAGTACAATCTCCCTTCTAGGGGCAGCAACCTAATGCCGACCAAGCAAAGTGTCCATTTAAAGACAATTCGAAACTACGAACTCGCGAGAATATGGAATAAATTCAGTTTTGAAAATATCCCTCCACTGTAGATACCATATTTGGTGTCCGCCAATTGGAGATGAGAAAAAAGAGATCCCAAAGTCATGATTTCTGTTTAAACCTAATCACAAACTGAATTTATGTCAAATATTGTTATTTGTAGTCGTTTGCACGTTTCGTACTTCAATCAAGCACATTTAAAAAAGCATAGAAAAACCCACCCCCTGGCAATGCCCTCCGCAAAAAAAACATTCCTGCACACTACACACACCCTCGTGGGAGTGGGCGAACGGGTGAGTAGATAATAAAATTATCGCCACGTGCGCAACACCATACACACACATCCCCATACACACCTACCCGCCGCATATCTCTTGAAATACATTCCACTGTTGAGTGGAACTATTGCACTCGCACTCGCACTCGCACTTCACTCAAACCCGCCGACCTCCCTGTGAGTTGAGTTATTTTTCGAATTTTCGTCACGGCACACCAAATGGGACGAAATTAATTTTAATTGGGACACACTGCCGCATGCTTGAGTCGCGCTACTGGGCGTATGTGTGCCGCTCATAATTGCTTTTGGTGGGGGCCAATATGATCACCAACACTAGCCAAACCCAAAAAGAAGATTCGAAATCTAGAAGATACGCCACCAAGTCGGACGACCTGTTTGCTCGGATTGGTGATAGTGGGGGATAGGAGCGTTGCACGGGGGTTATTTGGGCGCCTTTCAACTCGTCTTCAACACTGAATAGAACTTCGCATGGAAGTACGTCTTGAGTTTGGTGGTCTACACTTGGCGCCCGCTAAACATCGTGGCGATGATTGTCTTGTTTGTTTATTAGCACGCTTTGTAAAGCGAAAAAGGCAAAACGGAAATATGCAAAAATACCGAGTCTGTCAAGAGATAAACATAAAACACGTGACTAGTGGTCGACTTCGACTCGCTGTGCCAAATTCCGCGAAACACACAAGTCTCGGAGACCTTGCGAAACGAAGAACAAGAGAAAAAAGTGAAAAGCAGGTAAAACACCGTTTTTCATGTTTTCTTTTGGCGGCAGATTTCAAATGTGGTCTAACGAGTTTCTTTTGTGTGATGCGGCTCGGTGCGCATTGGCCGGATGGGGCTCCTCTGTGCCAAATCAGAGTTCATGGCTGACCTTGTGTAACCCCCTGCCTGGGAGCCTGAGAACCGCCGACGACACAGTCGGGGGACGGCTAATTGGAAAACCGGTCTTTTCGGTTTGTTAGACAACCGCGTGGTGGCTGTGCTGCGCAGACGTGATTATGACTTTGTCTCTTATTTGCATCTGAAGTGTGAGTGGCTTATACAAGCTCTGGTAGTTACTATATCTGCCCTGATCGATCAGTTCAAATATCTTCAATATACCCACTTTTTTGAGACTTTTTTTTTGGGCAAAAACAGGTTTTCGGATCCATGAAGGTCGTCTGTAGTGCGAACAAAAGAGAGAAAAGTGGTCTTTAGCGGGTGGCTACTGGTTCAGTTTAGCTGCAGGAGGCTCGCTTTTAATAACCTCGCCTCTGGAGGAAATGGACAGTTGATTATAATCATCAGGCGATTGTTTGAATTGTGATTAGCTAGATTTTTAAGTGACCGTCAGGTGACGGAACGAATCGTACTGTGTCTTTTGATGACACATAGAAATAATAATTGTTGGCACTACAGTCCAAAGGGGGACCAGGGCCTAGCTTACTCATCAGCTACTCGTGTTGTGCAATTGTAACACTTAGAAGTATTGAATTTAATTTTCGCCTAAGTCACATGGTAAGTGAATTTTACTTGGTTACGGAGGGTGATCTGTCGCGCGTAGTTTCGGGCAATGTTGCTCTTGAGCAACATATTCTTTCCATTGATCGAGATGACGTCAGTTTCTGACGTATTTGTTTGGCTGATGTGCAAGCTGAATTATTTGATTAGACGATAAGCAGATTTGAGAGTCAATGGGATCGACGGTGAAGGACGTGCACTAATGACGTTGCTACCCGGCTGCCAAAATTAACAAGTGATCATGTGAGTTTGAAGTAACCTTTGATCAGGGCAGGGTGGTCAACGTTTTCTCATATTAGCTCGATTGTGCGAGACCGGTTTTGGTCTAGGGGTGTGAATGAATTAGAGAAGAGGATACAGCAGCCGATGGAGATGCTGCTTACATTCAAGTCATAGGGAACCTTATTATAACATAGCGGGGGCAACAACAAACAGGAAGGTGAATCTGTCCCGCTGAATGCAATACCCGGTTTGAACCAATTAAGGACATTTTTTTGAAGGCTTCTACTTCTTCTTCTTCTTCTTCTTCTTATGGCACTACAGTAAGGGGTGGACGTGAGTTATAAACAACATACCTCGCCAGCCAGCACTATCTTTCGCCAGCTGCCTACAGTTGCGCACTCCAAGTTGGTTGAGGTCCTTCTCCACTTCTGTGCTTTTACTTCTTCTTCTTCTTGTGGCGCTACAGTAAGGGGTGGACGGGGGTTATAACCAACATGCCTCTCCAGCCAGCACGATCTTCCGCCAGCTGCCTCATGTTGCGCACTCCGAGTTGGTTGAGGTCCTTCTCCACTTGTGTGCTTCTACTTCTTCTTCTTCTTCTTGTGGCGCTACAGTAAGGGGTGGACGTGTTTTATAACCAACATGCCTCTTCAGCCAGCACAATCTTTCGCCAGCTGCCTCCTGTTGCGCACTCCGAGTTGGTTGAGGTCCTTCTCCACTTGTATGCGCCAGCTTAGTCTGGGCCGTCCTCTTTTGCGTTGCTCAGATAGCTCAGATTCGAAGGCTTTACCTATATTAAAGAGGTCCTACATAAAAGATTTACCTGCCAATTTTTTCCTTGATTGAGGTTGGGAAACACTGCACTGAAGCGCATTTCCTTGGCAGAGCCAGTCCTTAACACAGGAAAAGTCGACTTTTCACAAGTAGCGCGACTTTTTATTGTTGTCCTAGGCAGACAGACAGCATATCCGGTGACTAAATGCGGTGCGCGCGGTCAGTTTGGCGGTATCCAGTATCCAGTACGAGTTAAACCAAAGTACACTTCTTTCTAGTCGAAAAACGGCCTTAATTGTGCATCTTATGATGTGGGTATTGAAAAAAGATTTATTTCAAGAACAGATGCAGGCGTGCTAGGAGTCCCTTGCCCCCGACTAATACAAACCGTTTTTTAAATGAAAAAAACATACTTCCTTGACAGTCACTCAATCGAAAAAATAAGCACAATTTTTAAACTGAGAGGAGAACTCGTTCAGTTAAACTTTATCCCCCACAGACCAGATTTACCAATTCTTTGTAACCTATGTAACATGAGGAAGAGAGAAGACATCTAACATTTTATTGGTGTTTGTCCGATTCTAAAAGAATTTCGACTAGCAATTTTCGAAAAACTTGTTTTAGACGAATATAAAGTAACGTGCATCTTAAATGGAGAAAAGGGATGGAAGGCCTTATACGATTATTCAGTAGCAGCACTTTGTTATAGAATACGTATCATATGTGGATATTTTTAATGTAAAACGTATGCATGTATTTTGTCAGCCTGGTAGACGGCCATAGGCCAAACCATAAATGACTTAGGTTCAACTTTACATTGTAAAACATTTATTGAAAATAAAAGTCAAACTAACTAACTAACTACAAACCGTTCATGGCAACTTAGTGAAAGGTGCAGTCACTTTCTAGAAGCCTCTATGCAGCTAAGTTCATGGAAACTTGGTGGAAGTTGCAATTAACTGTTACTTACTTGATCTCTTATTCCACCAAACACCTTAAAGAGGGTATCTTACCGTTGCTGTGTAGTTCCCAACGTATTGTTTTGCTCAGAGGCTCTATAATAATAACTGTTGGCGCGACAGTCCACAGGGGGACCAGGGTCTAGCTTGCTCATCAACTACTAGTGTTGTGGGGGCTACTGTTCTCTCACGAGTGGAAGTTACCTACAGTTTTTTGCCGACCCCGAACGGCGAAATTTGAGAAGCTTTTCGTTAGACAGCTAATACCCTTTGAGTGTTGTCAGTAGCTCGAAAAAGGTGGTGCCATGAAAAATTTTAAAAATTCATGTTGAGCTGGAAATCGAACCTAGACCTTCGGCTTGTAAGCGTCGCACTCTACCCACTACACCACGGCTCCATGGCTTTGCTAAAAAATTCCTTACACTAGTAAACAGGGATTTTAAAGTTTTCAATACTAACTCAGCCATTAATATTCGTTCCTATTTACCCAGTTTAGTAAGGACTTGAACCTCCACTAGATCTGGGGCCTGTCGGATTACAGTCCGACTTCCCAAGGAAGCAGTCCTCTAACATCCACAAGCATTCTACTTGAAAAAAGGATCTTCAATTCTTTCTTGAATTTCAAGGCGGAAATTTGAACACTTTATTGTTGTACTTTTTTGCCAGATGGTTGCTTTTTCCTCCATTCACAGAGCTTAACTTTTCAACAGGTAATATTCTTCTTAATCCTTTTAATTTCACCGCCGTAAAAATAAAAAACATGTCTTATAAGGATAGTTTTTTTTCAAAGAAGTTTCGTGGCAGTTGAATGGACTTTGAGGTACACACTTTTGGGCACCTTGAGCATTGGTTCTTAGCTTCATTACATGACTCAAGATTATAGAAATCTCACCCCATATCCAAGTCGGATTCATTGAAATTTCATACATTTGAACCTTCTCATCTTAACTCCCTACGAGAATTTGCTCTCTCACAGGAGCCAAGAACAACTTCGTACACTTTCACAAACTTGAAGGCTCTAAGTTTACCTGGCAGGACTGACACTACTAAAGTCTGATATTCACCAAAATGTTCGAGAAAAAGCCTTGTTTATGAATCGTTTTCTTAGATGGAAGAAGAAGCGATTATCTGTATTATGCTTCATTTCATTCATATGCTTATAGCATAAACTCCCCAGAAGCTTTTTCTCTCTGAGGCAGGTAGCATTCACAATTTTTTGTCATTGGCAGCACATATTTCGTCCCTGACCGTTGCAGGTCAAAATCTTCGGCATATGCTTCTTAACATACTGGACAAACGTCAGAAAATCTTTTATGTCGGCCTGGTGGCAGAGAGCGAGTTTTGAAAATTCCTTTTAAGATTTGAAAGAAGTCGTATGACAATGTGTCGTCTCATAGCTGAAGTATTGGACTATGTCTCGACTATTCGTGCACCAATCTTTATGGTTATCCGATACACGTTTGGTAGGGTTACCAAACAAAACATTGATTGCTTAGCGCAATCTCATCTCTAAAGATGCTGCGTATGGAGACCTTGATTTCGCTGAAGTGGTGGTGTGTACTGATATTCGCTCTAAATTTGCTATAGTGCAAGAATATAGCCAATTATACTTTTTTTTCAAAGCCTCACTGCTTGAACCGAATTTGTTGTTGTAGACGTCAACGTACATCTATAAGATGTTCAGAAGTCTAAAAATTTAAATTCTTTTCGATAGACTTCTGACGAACTTTGAAAAATTTTGTTTCAATTATTCAACTTTGGACAGTAAGACTTATTTTGTGAGAGCCCATAGAATCCCTTCAAGCGAAGGAGACCATTAGCCGCATTGTGGAGGCGATTTATTGTCTACTATATTTTCTAATGATCGCCTTTACTACGTTTCATTTATATCGTGAACTGAACTGCAGCAAATGTTTCCACCCAACATTCATGCTTCTCATTTAGTTGAGGCACACCGCCAGTATCATGGAGCACGAGGTAAAGTAGAATTTTCCATCTCTAATTAAATACAAAAACCCTACGCCTTTGGAATCTTGAAGAGAACTCACTGAGACGTTTGCTCTTTGCAGCGGCGATTAACGAGATAAATCATGATTAAAATGTCATACTCGCTTTAGTTTTGCATACATACGTATTCCACGTATTCCATCGAAAGATCATTTCTACGTCGTATATATGGCTTCTTTTTTTTTGCTACACCTACATCTGCGATGTTGGGTGCAGTCAATGTTCTGAGGGGCTTTGGCTTGTCTAGGTGGCTGGCAACTAGTTTAATTAGCATTGCATACAGGTTTTATTAAAACCGCTTCGCAGGTTCTGGATTCACAACACTTGGGTCGATTAATAAATTATCTCTGTGGGGTGAGAAATAAGGCATGGATTATGAAGAAAAAATAATTTGAAGCAGTTTTTATTTACTGAACGGGAACTTCGCATGCGCCACTGTTTGGGATACATATTCATGAGAAGTCACTGTGCCTCTTACGAGGTCCGGGTTATGTTATGTATTCTTTTCTGATTGAAAATGTGATAGGGACGAACTATTCTTGTCGCCTTGAGCATGAAGTTCTTCAATCCTTTTTGACGTTGAACGTTGAACGCAGTTTATCAAATTTAACTTGTTCACGAACCCAATCTGTACAGTCTTCACTAAATTCCATTCCATGGCCCTCATAGAATACTGCAGCAAATCGTAGCAGTCACTGTCGGGGGAGAGGTTTCAAGTTTGAAAAATTTCACCTAGGAATTAGCATACAAATCGCCGTCATTCATTTTACATCCCCGCCCGATCACAGGCAACGCCACATGCCTATGGAATCGATAAAGCCAAAAGATTATCCCTGTACACTTTCCAACAGCGAATCATTTGCATAAATAACCCAGCTGTATGGCCCACAAAGAACTTCGCAGAAGTGTGTCTCCCCCTGTCACGCAGCGGGTTCACGGCTAAGAATCTCTCAGAATCGATCAATTCAAATGCAAAAGCACCGACGATCAGTTTTGGAAGTTGAAGTCCATTTAGGGAGTGTTAATGTTGCCGGACCGCCTGATTGGATTTGAAATATTTTACTGCGTCTTGAGGGTTCGTTTTTGTTTTTGCTTTGTTTTTGGTTTCAGAAACGAATACTTAGCATTTCTGAGGCGCTTTGTTGATGACTTTCTCTCTGCGCATTCCAGCGCAACCTGTCGACTTCATTTTCATGTTTCTGTACATTTTCTCGTTTCAGGTTGAGAAACAGACGCTAATCTGCATAGCCTGAGGGTGAACATTGAGTTTAGAGTGGTTTGACAGCGAGTGCAGTCCAAGGCTAGTGCAACTTGAAGCTTCTTAGTTTGCAGCGCAAAGAGGACGCGGGAAAATTTTCGTGATAGTTTAAAGAAAAAAAGAGAAAACAAATAAAACACCAATCCAGCTTATCAGGAAATGGATTCGTTCGCCAATCATTGGTCTACACCCCCAAGACCGACAGATGACACACTTCAAATGGATTTGGTTGGCGAACTGCACGACGGCGGATTTGAGCCGCAGACCAGAGCCAGATCGAACACTTGGCCTTGTCCTCGGCCGGAGAATTTCGTCGAGCCAGTGGACGACTTGGATAGCACTAAGGCGAGCAATCAGCAGTTGTCAGGTGGTAAGTGTGAAATGCATTTTTTATTTTTGACGAGAGTCCTTAAGCTGTGACTTAAGCATAATGCAATAGTTCTGCTAGGAAGTATGATTTTACTGCATTAAATTGTTCGTGTCTGTATTCTCTCATGAGTGAACTGGAACTGCAGTTTGAGGCAGTTTCCACACGGATAAACTTTGACGTAATTTACAGGCAGGCCTAGGGAATTAAAAAATGCTTTACCTTTTATTTTATACGACGGCATTCGTGCTCGTCTACTACTTGCCTCTGTAAATATCTCGACATGCAATCTTATAGTGGGGCTCAGAGATAAGAGCCAAAATTTGATTCCAGCCACCGGGAAGGGAACGCAGCGACACTACCTCCTTCTCTCCTCTTTCAAACTACAAAAACACTTAAGCCAATCTCTTCCTCCAATTTTAGATTCCCAGCAGGCTGTGTCTCAAGCTGTAGGAGCATCAAAGAAGAATTCGTCGCGGCGCAACGCCTGGGGAAATCTTTCGTATGCGGATCTCATAACTCACGCAATTGGATCGGCAGCGGATAAAAGATTGACACTGAGTCAGATATACGAATGGATGGTCCAGAATGTGCCATATTTTAAGGATAAAGGCGACTCAAACAGCAGCGCTGGCTGGAAGGTAAGTCAGTTTTGTGGTTGTCTTCTTCTGCGGTCTTCGCCCATCCGCATTCATTCAGGTGAAAATAGTTTGCCACTCTCTAGCTCAACCGGCTCTCCCACTCAATCAAAATTTAAAATTCAAATTCCTCCACTCATTGTGGCGGCGACGGCGCTTCTGTTCAAAAATGTCGTTGTCGCTTATCTCCCCAGACATCCTTAATGCGTTACCTTGTAGCGGTATTATGGAAATGGCACTATACGAAGCCATGCAGTCGCAACCCGTCTGCTCGTCCATTCAACCGGAAACCGCCAATTCAATCACGAAACCCGTTCACACTTTCTCGACCTGCGTCGCGTATCTCTCTAATACTGAATCTAACTTTCGATAAACAAGATGTGCCCCTCTGCCTAGCGGCGCGGCTGTGTGTCCCAATTGAAGTGGATGTCATCGTCGTTGTCGTCATGATCATCGTCGTCGGCGACGCCGTCATTGTTGTTGTTGGTGGTTGCTTCGATGATGACGGTATCGTTGTGCAGTTGTTTTGTCGTTGTCGGAGACATAACAAAAATTATTGTCGACATAGTTTTCCGTTTATTTGTTTACATTTTGCAGTCAAGTTCACGGTCGATTATTTATTCGTTTTTATTTCTCCTCTGTTGGCAGTTGTCGATTGTTGCTCTGTTGCCATTGATGATGATGTGGTGGTTTGAACCGTCGACGTCGCACACCACCTGCCACCACTGTCATGGCCGCTATTTGCTACACGAACCTCTTTCTCGTGCCTACACTCTGTGCCGGTGGTTGTGGCACAGCTGAAAACAAAGCGCTCACTGACTGACAGCCGAGAAATGTCATCGCGCTGTGCATATGCGTGCTCGTCGGAGGGGCCAACGGAGGTGTGCGGCACAGTTGCGCGATGCGGCAAGAGACCGCAAAGTTAAGTGCTCCGCGTTACATAATCGGTTAGCTTTGTTTGATTATGTTTGCATTAATTTTGTGTCTTTTTTGACGGGTGTTTTTTTGTGGTGCGTTTTGTCTAATTCGCCATTTGAGACACGTGCCGTTTGCAGACGGGGAGCACATGACGTGAAGTGGATAATTGAAATGTGTGTATTGAGGAGGGAGGCGTTATGCAAGCACGGTCTGTACGCGGATAGACCGCAGAATTGTTGACTTAAACGATTATTCAATGTCGGCCTGATGATTGAGGTTTGTTGTTGAATTAAAAGGCAATTAGCCGGCTGGTAGGTACTACTCAGGGTTCAGCGTGCGACACTTAGTTGGCGGGATGCGCACTGACATCTGTGAGTGTGTGACGAGAGCTGCGGAGCTAACGATGCTGATGACGCTGATTGGAATTGGGAATCACAGCCCCTGCATAGCATTGGAAAACTGTCGGTTTCTTTATTCGCTTCTCAAAGACGAAGAAATTCAATCACCAGCGACGTCGGAATGATTTGTGGGTGGGGTGGCCAAGATACGGCAGCGTTTGTTTATGATGGAAGTTTGAAAAGTGTATTTGATTGTTATGCAATCGTTTATTGGCGCTTGACGTTGATTGCTTTTAATTAATTGGCGCATCGATTAACTAATAATTGTATGGCGAATATATAGAATGCGCTGCGCAGAAGATTTTCTAAAATTTAGAATTGAAGGTTTCTTTGATAACTAACAGAAGTTATATTTAGAGATATTTTTCAAGGATAAGGAGACGTTGCTATTTTGCAGCAAAAAATATTTTGCTTGGTTGTATCAGCGCCAACCGGTCAAACGGCAAAAGTGGTGACATGGAGTATACAGAGTTGGAAGGAATAATGAAGTTGAAAAAATTAATTTCAGTGACTAGAATCTGCCACTTTCAGCAACTGCTGGTGAGTTCTATTGCTCTCCCACGGAAAGACGGGCACAATCTGAGATTTCGAACAGGGGTTTTCTTCTTCCTTTGTCAATCAACAGAACACAAGGAGGTGGAAATTTTGAGAAATGTTTTAATTTCAAATCTAACGGGTTGAAGTGGCCGCCGTTGCGTAGTGGGTAGAGTGCGACACTCACACGCCGTAGGTCTGAGTTCGATTCTCGGCTGAACACCAATTTTTCGAATTTTTCACGGCACCACCTCTTTCGAGCTGCTGACAACACTCAAAGAGTAATGACTGTCTAGGAAAGCACCTCAAATTTCGCCGTTCGGAGTCGGAAAAACCTGTAGGACTCTTCTACTCGTGAGAGAACAGTAGTGCGCACAACACGAGTAGTTGATGAGCAAGCTAGGCTTTGGTCCCCCTGTGGACTGTAGCGCCACCCAACTATTATTGTTAAGGTCTAGAAAGTTTTATGCGACATTCCTATTATTGTTATCGTTCCACATATTTAAGGAATGAAATTAAAAATTCAAAATATACAAAAATCAAATAAACAGTGAAAATATGAGATACCCAAGAGTGGTTCCCTTTACGTTCGTTGCAACCAATTCCAATGTGTTGAGGTCCTATTTCAAACGCATGTGACCGTTGATTGGCAACAATCATTTATGGCCATATGCTTGATACTCTGTAACATGTTTTTATAAACATCCAAGTTTCAGTATTCATCACTTTCCAATGGTCTCCCTGAACTCCTCAAAATCGCAATATTAAGGTTTCAAATTCATACGCTGATGACTAACGCATCATTGTCAACCATGTCAAAACTAAAACAATATATTTTCCCAAAAGTCCAAGGGACAAAGAAGTTTGTTTCTATTTTGGGATTAAGTATATATCCGTGTAGAAACTAAAAAACGAAACTCAGGACTTTTTCAACCTTGTATGTCTTTAGGGCAACCTGTAATACGGACATAAAGTCCAGAAGCGATCTACAGCTCTGTGCAAAAAAATAGCACCGCGTTGAGGTCTGCACTTTGGATGCTAATTACTTTTCTCCATGCTCATGTAAAGACACGATATTTATTGTAAGACATCTGTAGGGTATCAGTAATAAAATGCAAAAAACAAGATAAGCGAAGATGCATTTTAAGACAAGAAAATTCCCGTTATACGAAATGAAACCGAAATTTTGGTGTGCAAAATAATAGCACCATGTCATTTAAAAAAATGTTTTCGAAGTGTTTGGTGGTGTTTAGTTTTTTTTTTGTGCGTCAAAAGATTTAAGTAAAAATATTTAAGTATTTTAAACTAGTATTTTTAAAATACAACGTTATAAACAATTAAAATGCATTGTGCTCCTAAGAAACGTGAACTTATAAAAAAATTAGTTTCTGACGGAGAAACGTACAAATTTATTCGTTGGTTGTTTGAATAAAATGATTACTAATGCAAAAAAACACGTCGAAAAAGAAGAAACAAGAGGTAGAAAATCGAAATTAACCTCTACCGACGAGCGAAGAATGATAAGATTGGTGAAACAAAACCCATTCATCACATCAAACAAAATAAAAGAGGAACTAAATCTGCCCGTGTCAACATCAACCATAAGAAGGAAGTTGATAGAGAAGGAACTACCTGCCAGAAGTCTCAGAAAAGTTTCTCGTCACAGGAAGACAAAAAGGCCCTGAGCAAACCTTGCCCCAGCTAGTGGCCCAAAATAGTTGATAAATGGTGGCGGGTGTGTAGAAAAATCTGTGTAAATAGTCGGTGGTACCCCCTTATCACCTGTGTCAGAACCAACTTTCCGACTTAAAAGAAGCTTTAGCTGATTATTTTCGAAACTCTTACTGTTCTCAGCCGACTAGGTCTGTTCCCAACATAAGAGGAATTTTCATTTTTTTTAAATGTATCTCGGTCTCTTCAATCCTGGGAACAGGAAACAGTCACAGGGGGCCAAATCTGGTGAATCAGGTGGCTGAGGCAAATTCTTGTCCAAAAAATTAATAATAAGCAATGACGAATGAGCACATGTAAAATCCAGAAATTGTTTTTCCACAATTTCAGACGTTTACTTTGTTTTGCTTCCCGCAAACGGCGCGTAACTTCAAGATAATACTCTTTATTGACTGTACGCCCATACGGTAAGTACTCGGGATGCACTACGCGACGGTGATTGGAAAAAACAGTCGGCAAAACCAGCAAATTGGACCGAACTTGGCGTACTTTGTTGGCCTTGTCTTTCCTGGACTCTTCCATTGGGACGATTGGACTTCGGTTTCTATGTCATAACCTGGACATAAGGGACATAAATCGTCACCAGTTATGACCATTTCAACCGAACCGGGATCGCCGTTCCTAAGCGATGCTCTTGCGACATTTTGTTTTGGTCAAAACTCAGAAATTATAGAAAGAACATCTCTGCCAAAAATTTACGAAAAAAATTGCATGGCATGAGTCAACCGATACGCCGACACCTTTAACAACTTCTCTAATAGTGCTTTGATGATTCTCCATAACAGTTTTCTTTACTTTCTTAACATTCTCATTGCTTGTTGATGTGCTGGGGCGTCAAAAGTCGGCATCGTTAGTCACATCTTCTCAACCTACTTTGAAAAGCGTGTAGCACTTGTCAACATTTTTATGACTCAGAGCACACACCGTATGTCACTGTCAACATTTTAACTGTTCAAAATTTAATGCAAATTCTTTGAGCCGTTTTTTCGACAACAGAAAATCGCCGAACACGCAGAACCCGTATTTGTGTCTCTCACAAGCAACAGGTGTACCAACATAAAAATATAAAAAAAAAACGCAAATCGAATGTACGTTCGATTGATTGTCCCTTATTCTCAGTGTATTAGAAAACTTTCTCTAGACACAAAATTCGGCGTCGTTGTCTGCAATAGTTCCTTGCCATCAACAAAAGAAATTTAAATATTTGCATTGAACGCTTTGCAATCCACCGCACCTTTAAGCAATTCTCGAAACGTCTGTGAATATCACAATAATCCCACCGCAGATATGTTGTGTGTTGTCTATTTTCTTATTCAAAGCCAAAACTCGAAACATTTTCGCCTCAATTGACGAGGGACAACGCGCCAACTTGATGTACACCGACAGCCCTGGGATACAGCGGCGCCCCATAAACCTCTTGCTTGGCGCTCATTCAAAAGCAAAGTCTCCTTAATATCCGAGATAATTGTCTGCGTCTCCTTCGGATCTGCCAGGTTTTAGTGCTGAATCTGTAAATTTTCGTAACACATGTCCGGCTGCAACACGCTCGAAGGCGTTTTCCCGCCTCGCGCTGGGCCATGCAAACACATCCCTCATAACATTTTTTTTCCGGCTCTTTATTGCCTTAATTACTCCGTCAAACGTTAACAAATTCGCCTCTTTTACACACCCAGAAGTGCCAACTGCGAGTGGCGTGCTTTCACTATCAATAGTTTAAAAATAGTCCACAAACACATCTCCGACGCTTGCGCTCAGTTAATTGTGTTTCTCTTACAACGATGCGAGTACTGTGTGTTCCCACTCTCTGTCGTGACTGTCTGTTTCCGTGTGCAATTCACAGCACAAGGTTACCCAGATAGGGTATGGCAACGCCGCGCCGCTCGACATCAACTCTGAGTGGGAAGGGACACAGAAATAACGCGTCGCATGTGTATCTCTTGAGCACCAGTTGATGCATACTCCTAATGACCAGCAAGGCGGGAATATAATTTCCTATGAATTAAGGTCAAATGCAGCGGCTAAAGTGCATGAACGTGTCTCAATGAAAATGCAAACAACGTGACGGGTGTATGCGCAAAAACTGCACTGTCTGAATGTTATTGCGTATCGACCACGATTGCAAGCCGAGAAGAAAATATTCAAATAATGCAAAATCAAATCAAAACACGTTCTTTTTTCTTCTTCTGCTGTGAGAAAAAACATGTTTTGCAAACAGCAAGGGTGTTTTCAAGAAGTTGAAGACCTTGAACAATTGCGACTGAAAGTGACGTCTGACTGAGAGCAAGTTCAAGAGGGGCCGTCCTACAAGGGGGGAAGTTAGGTGCGTAACGAGATCAGTTTGAAAGTTGATTTTAATAATTATTTTTTTAAATATTACTTCTTGGGGGCAAGTTATTGTTGGTAGTAGTGTCAAAAACTTGCACTCTACAACCATCGAAAACTGACCATCCCTCATCCCGAAAGCTGACCATCCCTCACACACCTACCGACATACCGCTTGACACCGCGTGGCTTCACACCACTTTAACATCCAGCCACTCTTTTCGAAAAATATCCTTGATGATGCCATAGGAGGCAAAGTCGGAAGTTATTTTGAAAAATTCAACGACTGCCAAGAGCACATTCGTAAAGAGGGAAAACAAACAACCAGCCGCCAAATTTTGTGTGAGAAAATTCCGCCAAAGGTTTCTCAAGGAGCATAAGCAGCATTTAAAAGGCGGCTCATTTACGCACATGCACTCTGCAGTCACTAGTCAAACATGTGCGCCTTTCCTGTCTGACTGTAGCAGCATGCTACATTTCAATTCCCCTCTCTCGGGTACCTTGTATTCGCCCATAGCCCCGTGGTTTACTGGCAGTATGGTCTATGCAACATTGTCGATGCCAAAAATACATATTTAAAACTGTTTGCGCCCAGGGCGATGGAATAAGATTCAAATTAAATTAATTGCACATCACCATTGAGTAGCGGGCCTTTTCGCGCCCTGCAATATGAAGACTTCTGTGCGTGCGTTTCGCCTCATTGCAAGGGGTTCAACGGCCAATAATACGGAAATAGCAGCGACTGCCGTCAGTAACCACGATGAACGGACGACACGATCGTCTGTGTGTATCTATTTGACTTTCTGTAATAATTGCAAATGAATGCGGCATCAAGAGCCGTCTATCTATGAGTCCATACCGCAGCACAGATAAAGAGCCAATGATGTGCACTCGTATTTCTTTTGTTTTCGTCGACTCGTTTAAGCGTTTATTTATGACAGGAAACTCCCTGCAGATCTAAAAATAACCGAACGTACGTGAAGAAAACTTCGTGTCCGAGGACCATCCGTCCGTCCGTCCGTTTTGTGCGACAAGGGAGCCTGAGAGGTGGGTTGATTTGGCCACATTACGGACCGATTAGACGCAATTGCATTCATAGAGCTTTTGTGACTTTGAGAACAGCTGCGGGTGAACCAAGGACACACGTGACGAGAGCTTACTCATTTTACCTCCTGATCTGATGCTGAACGGCGCACATTTTCTGAACGAAAATAGCAAATGGGTCAGACCGCTCGACCTAAAATGCTTGAAATACATGTTTGCCAGCAAAATGTCAATTAGCTCGGTTCGCATATTGATTGCCAGGGGGTGTGTTCGCTTGCCATGAATTTAATTGGATGCGCTTTGGCGAGGAATGCAATCTTAAAGGATTGCTGTGTCAAATCCAGAGGGGACCTCTTATGGCCTTCAAATCTTTCGTTCAGTCGGTGAAGTAGCAACAAGAAGATATTGAGAAGTAGGATAGAAGTTCTTTGGTCTCCGTTGGAGTGAAAATAAACCATAGTTTAATTCCAGCTTCAAACCACAAAATATGTATAAGACAACACAACACAACACAAATCTTGAAAATTGTTTGCTATTTGGGAGAGTTGGTGTGGTGAAAACTTGAATAGATGTCCAGTGGTGGATATGAACTCCCAAGGAACACGTCTACATACTTTCAAAAGCAACCATAGAATGGAAACTTGAGCGAGCCAACTCTTTCGATAAGTTCAAAATTTATTGTTTTGGGACCTTCTCCGTTCACCAGACGAAACAGCAGTACTATATTCGGACCTTCATTCTTCTTCTGAAAACTAAACCTTTCCAACGTCACCTAGTGTCAAGGCTTTACTGTCTAAAGAAAGAGCATACCAATACAGGCAACTAAAATGGCGCAAGTAGTTCACAAGGGAAATAGAACCTAGTTTCGACTACAGCTTGTCGTTTTTTTTTGACAAGGGTAGAAGTGACCTACAGCTGCTTACCGACAACGAACGGCGAAATTCAAAAAGCAGTTTTATAGGCACTATAAGTAAAATGAGGCGGTTTTAATCCAAAAATCGAACCTTGAACCTCGGCCAGTAGGTGTCGTACTAGCCCACAACGCACGGTTATGACAAACACATCAAACAATGCATAAAAAATATAAGTTCGCCAAATATCTCGCTTCCGCCTTTTTGTCTTTTGAATTTTCCAGCTATATACAAAGCGCTACAGATCGTATCTGGCAATACTGTACATCATTTGAAAGGTACTGACATAACCTACTAAACGACGCTATGCATGATTAGTTTGAAAATTGTGTTCAACAGTTGTAGACGTGTAAACATGCAGTTCACTAACTCCGAAATTATCGCTATTTTAAAGTTTTCCTTCGTTAAAGGCAAATCCGCTAGAGAAACGTTCCGTCAGATTAACGGTATTTTAGGGGATGTTACTCTATCACTTAGGACGGAGGAGGAATGACTTCCACAATACAGAGCCGGTGTAAACGACACCATGGATAAGCCAGCCGGCGGAAGATTTGTGACGACGACTACCGATCGAATCGTGGAAATCATCGAGTAAGACCAGAATGTGGCATCTTGTGACATCGCCGAGGAGATGGGAGTTAATCACCAAACCATTTCAAGTCATCTGCAGAAGGCTGGATACAAATAAAAACCTTAATGTTTGGGTGCCGCATGATTTGACGCAAACACACCTTCTGAATCAACGCCTGCGATATGAATCAACGCCTGCGATATGCTGCTGAAACGGATCGAACTCGACCCATTTTCGAGGCGGATGGTGACTGGCGACGAAAAATGGATCACATACGGCAATATAAAGCGAAAACGGTCGTGGTTGAAGGCCGGTGAATCGTCCCAAACAGTGGCCAAGCCGGGATGGACGGCCGGGAAGGTTTTGCTGTGTGTTTGGTGGGATTGGAAGACAATCATTCACTATGATTTACTCCCATATGGCCAGACGCTTAATTCTACCATCTACCATCTACCAACAACTGAACCGCTTGAAGCAGGCGATCGACCAGAAGCGTCCAGAATTAGCCAACAGAAAGGGTGTAGTGTTCCATCAGGACAACGCCAGGGCTCACACTTCGTTGATGACTCGTCAGAAGCTACGGGACTTCGGATGGGAGTTTTTATCGCATCCACCATATAGCCTGGACATAGCGCCAAGTGATTACCACCTATTTCTGTCCATGGCGAACGCCCTTGGTGGTGTGAAGTTAAACTCAAAAGAAGCTTGTGAAAAGTGGCTGTCCGAGTTCTTCGCAAATAAGGAGGGGGGCTTCTACGGGGGGGTATTATGAAGTTGGTGTATAGAAAGAAACAGATTATCGAACAAAACGGTGCATATTTGAACTAAATCCGATCACTGCAACACTTTTTATGAAGCATTGAATGAAGAGCAAAAAAGCTGAAGCGAAATATTTGGCAGCCTTATATATATGTTTCATAAAATCCCAAAGCCACACTTGATGTCTGCTTAAAAGTACGGGATGAGCACTTCCTTTCTTTGACAGTTCAGGGTGTACATGGTCCTCAAATCCAATATGTAGCACAATCCTTCCAAGGCTGCCTCAAATTGCGCACTCCAAGGCGAAAGAGGCCGCCGTGGCGTATTGGGTCGAGTGCGACGCTCACACACCGAAGGATCTAGGTTCGATTCCCGGCTGAACACCTCGAATTTTCGAGGCTCTTTCGAGCTGCTGGCAACCCTCAAAGAGTAATAATTGTCTAGGAAAGCTTATCAAACTTCGCCGTTCGGAGTCGGCAAAAAACTTTAGGTCCCTACTACTCGTGTGAGAACAGAAGCGCGCACAACACGAGTAGTTTATGAGCAAGCTAGGCCCTGGTCCCCCTGTGGGTTGTCGCGCCAACAATTATTATTAAGTTGAATGAGGCCTTTTTCCAGTTGTATGCGCCATCTAAACCTAGGCCTTCCTCTATTGTATCTTTCGGATTCGAGGGCTCTTCAGGCCGGAGTACTGATGTCCTTACGATTCACATTTTAAGCTTTATATCTGAAGACCTTTGTCACTGAAACTTCTTTTCTAAATCAACGCAAACAGGTCTAAAAGTCGCACGCATAGCAGGTCTCGAAAATAATAAAGGCTACTTCATCTGCTTTTTGTAACGTTCAAATTTCTGTGCCGCAGAGCTGGTCTGGGATGATCAAGCTGCTATGCAAAGGCAGCTTAATCTCTCAATATCGGGCTCTATTACTCACTTGACTCTTAAGCCAACAGGAACCATGATGGGCAAAAATGATGCCGCGTTTGATTTTGATACTAACATATGTTGTTGTCCCTATTTGCCGCGGAAGGAAGCTTTTGCTGCCTATTCGAAGCATCGAAGCTGTTGGTCCTTCCTTGACGACAGCATATTCTTTTTCTTCGGATGGTGCTACAGTCCGGGGTGGACCTGGGCCTCAACCAACATGCCTCTAAAGCTAGCACGATCTCTTGCCAGCTGCCTCCAATTGTGCACTCCAAATTGGTTGAGGTCCTTTTCCACTTCTGTGCGCCATCTTAGTCTAGGACGTCCTCTGTTGCGTTGTCCCTGTGGCTTGGATTCGAAGACTCTTCGGGCCGGAGCAGTGCTGTCCATACGCTCTGCATGGCCTAGCCACCTTAAGCGTTGTATCCGTAGACGCTTGACTAGGCTCATGTCGCCGTACAACCCATAGAGTTCGTGGTTGAATCTTCTCCTCCAGATGCCATCAAAGCAAACAGGACCAAAATTCGCACGCAGGACTTTTCTCTCGAAGAGACCAAGGGCTTCCTTATCCGCTTTTAGTAGCGTCCAGGTTTCTGCGCCGTCAAGCAGGACTGGGATGATCAAGGTGCTGTACAAAGTCACTTTGGTCGTTCGGGAGAGGGTTTTATTACTCAATTGCCTCTTAAGCCCAAAGAAACAGCGATGGGCAAGAGTGATTCTGTCAAAAAAGGATTTAGACAAAACGACAGCATATATGCATATACTTCGTTCTTCCGTCATATAACTCAAGACCCATTTGAACTGCTCCCGCTTAAATGCCAGTAAACGCCTTAAAGACGGCTCAGTGTTTTCGTCCACTCACGTCCATGTCGGCTGCCTAAGTTAGCAGCCTCATAAACGGCTTAGTGTGTTCGTCCGATGACGTCCATGTCAGGAGCTTTAACCAGCAATTGAAATTAACTTTTGAAAGTTCGTGCCTCAGCTGTTAACTCGTGAGCTACTCATGACCTTACCAAAAATGATGTTGGAAAAGTCGTTTGACAGCCTTGTCTAAAACCTTTTTGACATTGAAGGTGTCAGTGAGTATGTTACCGTAATGACGGGGCAGCGAGAATTCCCTATTGTTATTATACACATTCTGACCAGTTTAATAGGAATTCCCAAGCTCGGTATGGGACTGTATAGCTCGCCCATAAGCGGCCTTGAAATCGACGAATAGAATCGATTTGTGCTCCTTGGGATATTGGCGGGATCTGCCGTAAAGTGAAGATTTAGTCAGTTGTGAACTCGGCCTGACCTTAAAGCACCCTAGCGAAAACCTATCAAGTTGTTGACGAGCGGTTTTAGGCCATCACACAAAACGGCTGACTTTAATTCCCATCATTGACAATACCTTCTTCATTTTTCTTCTCGACGCCACGCGATTTTTTGATTCTTCTTTTCTGTGACCCAAACCCTGAGGACTAAAATGCACAGTTGCGGCTATAGTGATGTTGCGACTTGAATCTCATGAGCTCACAATTGCGTTCGATGCAATCTACTGTCTGTATGTCACTGCAGTCCTTCGCTTTTTGTTTTTCGTTTCTTGCGTTTCCTTTATAAGTTCTTTTGTAGCTTGAACCAAATTTATTTAAATTGGGCGCTGATCCATGTCTTCTGTGCGATATGGAGGAGAGGGTCCTGTCATTGCTTCAGGATCAGACAAACATTGCTGGAACTCCATTCAGCGAATTTAAATTTTTTAAAAAAATTGATTAACTTGTGCTGCTGGCAAGAACAAATCTCCAGGACTGCTGGGAAAGGACACATGTTTTGCAGGCACAAATCAGGCTATGTTGGATTTTGTAAGACTCCTTTTGCTTTTTCCTCCTGTCCAGCAGGCAGGAGTTCCGAAGAATAAAACGTGTCATATGGTATCATACATTTCTCCATCCAGTAGTTTGTGGGCCTACAGAAATTCTGCATGTGTAAAATGCATTCCAGAATGGTTTGCAGCGTACTTTTCAATCAGCTCAATTTCTGGGTATAAATCCTTTTCCAGTTCTCGGCCTTTGTCGCCTTAAAGAAAGTGGTTTGTACCGCTTTGTGGGTTACCCTACATCGCTTGCCAAATTCTATCATCCAGCAGTGCTTTTGGGAAAAACCTCTGTAAGAGATGTGAAACGAGCGCAGGCATATATATCTTCGCCTTAGTGAAACTGTGTTTTCTTTGCTTGGAAAGTTACAAAACTTCTCTCTGTGTTTCAAAAAGAGGTCATTTAGGGGCGCAGACTTCATCATAATCTCAAATCCACAATACATATCCTCAAAATCCCATCAAGTGGTCTTGGAAGGGACGGATGGAGCTGTCAAGAAACAGAATCTCTGACGTGATCGATGAAATCATCGACCATCGTGACACCAAGTGAGCTCGCGAGGAAACCCTCACATCTACTGGTTACACAGTGTCTAGTGCTTTATTATTAATTAAGCCTCACTGTCAGCATTCCAGGGCCAAGGATTATTCGATACAATTCATGGTACTACCCTTCCCCTTCCCTCCCCATACCTCATCTTTATGCGAATCAATAAATATCCTTGCTTGTCTGGAGGGATTATCGAAACCGACAGGCACGAGTGTCACCGAACTGTGACCACCACCAGAGAGCAACACATGTAGTCGCCGGCACCCCCCGCACCGGCAACTATCGGCCATGATTGTGAGCAGGAAGGACGTCCACGGGCATGATGGCAGAACTATTACAGACAATTACAGTTAGTCGATCATTATGAGATTCCTTTTCATCGACAGTCGAGACAGTAGTTCCTTTGGAAATCCTTCCCTTTCAGCGCCAAGGACTTTTTGTCCACCGATGATTGCCGATTACCATCAAGGATTCTTCTATTCGTTTGTGCACTCTCGCCCCATGCCCTCCTCCCACTGCCCTCGGGGTCTTGCTGTGCGAACGGGCGTAGGGCATTTCAGTGAATTCAAATGAAAACTCTAAAAAAAGAAACTTTTCACATTTCAAAGCAGCAACCCTTCGAAGGGGGGAGGGTGTGCATGTGTTTCGAGAAGAGATGAGAGTGCGTTATAAGGACATTTATGTAATTGGCCAAAGTATTTGTTGATTATCCTTATTATTGGAGTCGGGAGACGCAACCGCGCCGACTGCCAACAGCTGAATTGACAAAGGGCTGAGGGTAGTTTGGTGTAGTTTTCTCCCCAGACAACGGGAGATATGCGAAAAGTTTTTTTTTTCTTTTCTCCTGCGATACGCCAAAGCGAGCGAGGGAGAGCACCAACATTACTGCCGCCCTATAAAGCAAGTAGGTATCGAAACGGAACTTGGGTTCATGGCAGGCAGATACGGAGACAATCTTGCAAGTGTATCTCAGGCCACTCTCTGGGGCTGGGGTGAATTTTGTCGAGGAATCGAAAAGATTTGGCGGATTGTATAATCGATTAATCGGAATTATAACGTCTAGGTGGCGCCCGAAAGGAATTCGCTACACCAGTTAAGAAGTCTGCAGACTTCTTGAGACTTGTAGTCGTGACGTGAGTGCGGATAACGACAGTGGGCGGGAGCGGAAGTGTGGTGTCATTGGCGAAAAGGTGGATGAGGAAAATGTGAATTCACTTGGAACAGTTCACATTCAGTACCGAAAAAAATGTCCGAACGCATATTTGAACTTCAATCGAGTCTGATTCAGATTTCAGTTCGTTTCGGTATCACTGGAGCATAATGGAAGATGGCACTAAGAGCAAATTGGAAAAAGCATTTTAATTTTGGAAATCGATAATGAAAATTTTCTATTTGAAAATTGGCGCCCCGGGGATGAGTTCGGGAGTCCGGGAATGGCATGAAATCAAATATTTCGAATCAGACAGTGTCATAAATTGGTATTGGGTTAATTTTTGGGCAGGAAGTTGGGGTGTTTTAATAAAACACACAAGTTTTCAAGTTTGCGCTTTTCAAAAGATGACTTATAGTTGCTGTTTTTTTTCCGACGGCCAATGAACTTTGTTTGGCAGACTTATTGTTATTTTACTGCCTAAGGCTGTTTTAATAAAGCAACGTTTAGAATTGCTTGGTCCTGGAAACATCCTTACCTTGAAGATACCGAGAGCACCAACGCAAGAAGGCCATTGAGATGGTGTCGAATATAATTTAAAAAAGGCAAACATTAGTCATAAAATACAAAAATGCTTTGCTTCTTCTTCTTCTTGTGGCGCTACAGTCCGGAGTTGACCTGGGCCTCAACCAACATGCCTCTCCAGCCAGCACGATATTTCGTCAGCTGTCTCCAGTTGCGCACTTCAAGTTGGTTGAGGTCCTTCTCCACCTGTGTGCTCCACTTTAGTCTATGTCGTCCTCTGTTGCGTAGTCCCAATGGCACGGATTCAAAGTCCATACGCTCTACATGGGCTAGCTATCTTAAGCGTTGTATCCGTAGACGCTTGATCATGCGCATGTCGCTGTACAGCCCATAGAGTTCATCGTTAAATCTTTCCCTCCAGATGCGATCAACGCAAACAGAACCAAAAATCGCACGCAAAACCTTTATCTCGAAAAGACTAAAGGCTTCCTCATCCGCTTTTAGTAACGTCCAGGTTTGCGCATCGTAAAGCAGGACTGGAACAAAGCTACGTTAGTCTTTCGAGAGAGGGCTCTTTTACTCAGTTGGCTCTTTAGTCCAATGAAACAGCAATTGGCAAGAGTGATTCTGCGTTTGATTTCGGTACTGATGTTGTTGTCCTTGTTTACGAAAGAAGACGTAAACGTAGACGAAGTCCTTGACTACCTCGAAGTTTCTGCTGCCTAGTGTGATGCTCCGTCCGAGACGTCGATGTTATGTGTCCTTCCTTGATGACAGCAAGTACTTAGTTTTGCCCTCATTTGCCGCCAGACCCATTGTAGCCGGTTCGGCATCAATGCCAGCAAACGCTTCATTGACGGCTTGCTGCGTTCGTCCAATCACGTCAATGTCATCAGCGTAAGCCAGCAATTGAACTGACTTCTGGAAGATCGTGCCTCTGGTGTTGGCTTGTGAGTTACGCACAATCTTCTCCAGGATGATGTTAATGAAGTCACATGACAGTGCGTCACCTTGTCTAAAACCTTTTTTGACATTGAAGGTCTCGGTGAGTTCGGTACAGACGTTGACGGAGCAGCTAGAGTTCTCCATCGTCGTCCAACATAATCTGACGAGTTTGGTGGAAATGCCAAAACTAGACATGGCACTGTATAGCTCGTCTCTACGCACACTGTCGGGCTTGAAATCGACGAATAGGTGGTGAGTGTCAATTTGCACTTCTTGAGTCTTTCCCAGAATCTGCCATAATGTGAAGATCTATTCTATAGTGGACACAAAAATGCTTTTACCGACTAATATTTCAACCACAGGAAGTCATTACATAAATTCTAATTATTAATACCCGTCTTTAACCACTGTTCACAACCGACTGCCTCTCCCCTCTTATTTCTATTCGGTAGTTTCTTTTACATATTCGCTCTTTTATTCTGAGAAAAGTGTTTAATTTCAAAGCCAACCATTCAAAGCCATATGTATTCAAGAGAAGAATATTTAAACCAAAATCTACTACAATGCGGTTGTTTGCCTGTTTGCAGCTTCCCCAGATTCTCCTTAACACCCTCAAAAGTAATATTTTCAGAGGATTGCATTCGTCGCCATATGGTGTGATTAAGTGCTCCAAACTGTGATTCCCGTTGGTGGCTGTTTAGGTGGTTATCAATTTTTTAAAACAAACTTTGACATATTCACTACTTGTTAAGCATCATATGGGTCTTTCCTAATCAAGTTAAGCAGACTGCATGCACTTAAACCAACCCAACAACATGGTCCACTTAAATTGTCATCACTAAGATGTCCCCACTGAACTACTCACAGATTTACAAAATTTTGCGTGTCACTGCTTCCAACACATCAAGAAAGCAGTAACAGATTTATATGAAGAGAAAGCCTTGAATCACCTCTCGCGGATGACCATCACTCATCGGAGTTCTGCGTCCACAACTCAATTAAATGCTCAAATAAAATTGTCAATAAGTAATAACTCGCGTTTAGTGCCTCTTAGCCAAAACGTCTCGCAATAAATTCAAACACATTCGGCAAAGCAATTCACCAAACTATTCCAACTGTCATATGTGCGATAAAACTATAAAACAACAAAATGGAAAACCAAATCGACAAGAAACTTCATCAAGTTGTAAACTCTGCCGATCAACAATTCCACTCTTCTCGAGAGTGTCCTGTCGTGTCCTGTCCGCTGTGGTGTTGTAGTAAAAAAAAAAAGAAAGAAATGAATAAACTCCTCCATGGCATCGACTGGTCAACCCTTGTACTCCCCACACTCACAAGCGCACACACTCCCTTTTCCTTCATACATATGTGCAATCGAAAATAAACTTAAAATCCCATCTCAGCCGCGCTATCGAGGACGCCTTCGATACACTGACCAGGCGTTCGGAAGCGAATAAAACTTATCTGAAAAATGAATAACCAAACAAAAGTCTTCGAACGGAACAATAAAGGAAACCCATATCGATCCTGGAAGGGCGGGGAGGAAAGCGAGTGGAGCAAATTTTTTTATTAGTTTCCCTTGTATCTGACGGCATAAGTGACTGAGCGGATGTGTATATAATTCAAGTGAATAGCGATAATAAAAGCATCAATGGTCATTGAATATCTAATTTTTTCTTCTCCTTTGCGTCGAGCTCCACCACCAGGAGAACTTGAGAGATAACCGGGCGGGAGAGGGTGACCGACATGTCCCACACCCTCGAGAAGGACTCTTCATCTTTGTCGCCCTCTTGTTCGTGTTTATAGGCCATTTTAGTGAGAGACGCCGGCCGACTGTGGAAGGACTTTCCGCTAGGCCGAGTAGAAGAAGGATTCCACTCGAAGTCGAATTTTTTATGCATAATTTCAATTGGGAATCTTTTGGAGGCTTAATTGATTGCCGAGTTCGAGTCGGCTATTTGATAAGCCGCTGAGGCGTTGTGATTTGTCAAAAGAGGGAGAGGACGGTTTCTTTAAATCTCTCCAAGGCGAATGTGACGATAATGAAATTAAATGGCCAACGAAATTCTTCTTCGTCGGATCTGGCACTGCCATGTATTTGCATATAAATGCCGAACTCTATGAAGTGAAAAAGACGCTAAGGCGACGGTGTGGGTTTCGATTCAGAATTTCTCAAATCGTGCAAACTGGTACGGCGCGTGAATCATCAATCGGCTTCACGTTTGCTTGAGGGAGAAGTTATTTCTAATTTGTAATTTCAAATGATGAGAAACTCTTTTCTAAACCAATGTCAACAACCGACATTGCCATCTAAGATATTCGATTTTGTGTGACAAAGTCGGTGTCGTTGTACAATTCGTAGAGATCGCTGTTCAATCTCCTTCCTTGCAAACGGAATGCGGGCAAAGTATTTTTTATCAGAGTTGCAATGTGTGCAACATTTTACAGACTTATAAACTGAAGATAAACTATAAATCAACTCTGAAGCTGTTGGAATCTTTCCCTCATTTCTATCGAAGAGTTATCCTCAGTAATTGACATTATTTCTGATTGAACTAAGTTACCACATAAGTGTCACTTAAATCTTCATGAAGTGGACTTTCCATTCCCTCCAGACCATAGCCAGATGATAAGGTTAGGGGTTGATAAAGGTTTCTCCTTGAAACGAGCTTAAATCGGCTATGTCCAAGAAAGAGACCTTCTGTTCTCAAGTTGTAGGCCTCATAACGTACAGAATGTTGTAGTTCAAAACAAACGTAACCTTTGCCTTGATAAAGTTTAAGAGTGCTCAAGAAAATTTAAAGAAAATACTTTTTTTTTCTAATAAATTGTTAACATTTCAGACTCTTACTCTAAGAAGTTCTGCTAGGCTATTAAAGAAGTATTCACCAATCGCCTACCAGTTGCAAGAAACGAACAATTTGCATGACAAGGACCAGGCCCTCTTTATTAACTCGGCTTACCAAACACTTCAGAAGTCATTACCTGGGATGTGTAATCTTCTTACAAATTTGACATTCAAACAGTGTTCAGTGTTTGAGGCTGTGATGACCTGACATTCTTTCACCCAATCTGGTGACCAGGATTTGTTCTACATCTACCGATTGGCAGATTTTCTTCGTGAGAGATGTGTCCTGATAAAATGTGCACCCAATATTCGTAGTCCATCGAATCTTGTTTGGCCAAGGACACTAATATGCCCAGGAACTAATTCGGGGTTGCTTCTTACCATAAACTTTTCGAACTATGTTTTTTGATTTTAATGGTGTCTGACACACATTTTGTCTGATTTAAACTTGAGGCACTTAACATTAAACTCTTGAAATGTTATATTCATCTCTGGCCAAGGCTTGGCTTGGCTAGGGAAAAGAATATCCAGTGCCCCATATCCATGGAACATTTGTCTTAGCACAAGCCTGCTTTCGGACAGACAACTTCTTTGCGTAAACCACAATAAAGTAAATCAACAAGTTGATTAAACTGCATATAGTTCTCATAAAGGCGACCGTTGTCAGAATTTGATCCCACTCAAAATCGTCGTTTTGATTTGAGCGAGCCTGAGAGTAGATGTGGGCAGTATCGGTCTGTGATCTAATTATTGTTTCTGAAAAGAAAATTGCGCAGCGAAAGCAAAGAGCATTTTGTGTTGCATGCGGTGACTCCTTTCTCTCCTTGCTGACTGCATAAAATTCATTTTCAAAATGTTCGTGCGGTTGGTGTCCCGGATAGGGTTAGCTAGATCTCGTTTCGTTTGACAGTCCATTAAGGGTCTTTGAGAGAGTTGATATCTCAAAAGAGCGCATGGGCCACCTCATGCAATGAACTGAAGATTCCCTACATTGCTCCGCATTAAACTTTTGTTCTTGATAATTAATTCTTTGACAGACGTCCATATGACAGCTGACTTGACATATCAGACTTGTACGAACGATTGAAAGGAAGTTGATTTGGTCCTTAGATCACGTTTATAATAATAATAATAATAATAATTGTTGGCGCTACAGTCCAAAGGGGGACCAGGGCCTAGCTTGCTCATCAACTACTCGTGTTGTGCGCGCTACTGTTCTCTCACGAGTAGAAGGGACCTACAGTTTTGTGCCGACTCCGAACGGCGAAATTTGAGAAGTTTTCTGAGACAGTTATTACTCTTTGAGTGTTGTCAGCAGCTCGAAAGAGGTGGTGCCGTGAAATATTAGAAAAATTGGTGTTGAACTGGGAGTCGAACCTAGACCCTTCAGCGTGTGAGCGTCGCACTCTACCCACTACGCCACGGCGACCACGTTTAGCCGATCAATTTGCGGAGGTCCGTTACTTCTGTATTCTAGAGGCCAGGCATGACACACTGCTACTTCGCAAGCTGCTTTTACTTCACAGAGGGACGGGAGTGCTGATCGGAGGTGAAATTTGAATTTTAAGCTGTACGTTCATAAGCACTCCACATTGAGTCAAGATGATGTGACATGATTCAGATTTGGGACTCCAGCAGAAGGGGAGGATGACATTGCGATCTATGATCTTCTCCAAAGAAATTGATTGTTTCAAGCACAGTTCAGTTGATCAACATCACATGCACGACAAACCTTCTGGAAGCTGTCTCATAGACCTCTCCTTGTGATAGTCATCCGATCGAGCAGTGGTCAACTTGATTGATCACATTCCGATCGACGCCAGACATTTGAATGTCTATAGGCATTCCGAGCTTCTGGCATCGGAATAGGACCACTACATTGTGGCCTAAGTGGGAATGTGATATCATTGTCGTCAACAAATGACAATATGACTTGATCGCAAAACACTGTCTATTATAACCTGACTCCTGTAACTCAGTGAAACTTTCCACTAAAGTAAGGTTTGATGAGAACAATGGCTATGTCAAGTAAAAGTCTTGAAGGCTAACACTGATAAGATAGCCATTGCGACAGTAAGCTTGATTTGGCGACGATATGCCGCGGCTCAGTTCCAGGAACTTCAAGACCTCATATCTGCAAGGTTGATCGGGGGCACACCATTCCTTTCTTAGAATCATTCTTTGCACACCTAGAAAGCTGATTTTTCTTTTCATCAAAATAAAGTTTGATTGAATTTTTTAGGGGATTTCCAAAGTCCCGCGCACATCTCATCATTCCCCTCTCTTGTATTTCAATTTGAAAATAAATCCTCGGAATCCCTTAAGCTAGAAAAACAATGTATGTATGTACATCCCGTAAACATTAACACTCCTTATCAGCTGCCAGCCACTAACGAACCATTTAATGCCAACCCAATTATCTCCTTTGCGCTGATTACATGTCATCTGTTATCGCGCCCCCCGAACAAATAGATAGTTTGACATTTCAAAACGAGTTAATCAGGTCAAATCAAATAGAGCAGCGAGTGCTTCTGAAAGTGTTTCAATGCTGCGCTCATGCCATCCTGTACAACTCTCAGTTGTACGTCAACGCGACGTCAATCAGACGGACGCACGGCGAAATATGCAATTTCCCAATTCTCGACAACAGATAAACTTGTGAATGCGTCCGCCGCACACGCACACATTCGAAAAGCTTGATAAGCCAGGCAGGGAGTTCGAGAGTTGAAAGCTTCTCGTGTAAGCCAAAAATAAGCGTCACGTTTAGAGTGGCAGTGAATTGAGGCGAAGTGTTGGTTTGGTTTGTTTACGATCGATCAGGCGTTAATCTAAAGTCAACGGACGATAAAATAATATTTTTCGATATTCTTGTTTATTTTCATCAAAATCTTAAGCTTGAGGTGGTATCTTGTCTTTGCTGTGTGCCTGCGTCGGGGAGACAGCCCTGAATGATGGATTGGCCGAGTCACCGAATTTAATTGAGGGCGGCATTGTAGTTGAAGGTCAGATGCGATTGACAAACAGGGCGGTGATTTTTTTTAGATCAAGGTAGCCCTTTGGGAAAAGAGGGTGTTCTGCATTTGTTGAAAGAGTAATTTTTATTCAGAAAGACTTCCATGGCTTGCGTACAATTGACCATAACTAGTTACTTCTCTTGGGTTCTGGGCAAAATTCCAGAAGCCGGGAGTGTGTTCAAATATTATACGTCAAATGCAAAAGGTCGGTTGAAGGATGCAAAAGGGGCGCGTTGAACCTCAAAAACTCCTTCGCTTGCATACAGTGTCTTCTCTCTGAAGATAGCAGCAGGTCTCCGTTTTTATACCAACTGTGAGTCCTTCAGATCGACATCTCTGAAAGATTCACAGTTTTCTCAAAAGTCGTTTTTCTTCGTTGTAGATCGAGTAGTTTGGCGACAGTTTTGAAACAAAATGTACAGCAAAATAAGCATTAAACAAAGACGACGGAGTTGTCAATTTTTTCCAGTCATTTGTTAATTTTCTCCGAAATTCTGGGATTTTAATCTTGAGAAACTTAGATCAATTCAGGGTTTTGAATTTTCGAAATTTTTTGTACCTCCCTCAGGAGGGACGAGTTTTCGAGAGAAATAGATTTAGTAACGAAAGCATCAAGGCTTGCAGAAACAACTAAAACCCAATTTTTGTTCGTCTCGTTTCCGACTTAATTACTTCTTGGGTTGCTCAGTTCGATTGAAAAGGAGTTCTTCAGCCAGACAGCCAGAATCTCACCTTTGTCAAAGTTACTGCTTCTGACATGGTTCAGATTAAAGCAAAGACATTTAACGGACGCGTGCGCCTCTAACAATATCTGCAGTATGAAGGTTATCATTGAAGTAATAGACTATGATTCGGCTTTGACGATGGTGTTTAGGAGGCATTCTTTTTCTATATTTTCCAACACCTTGGGAAGTGCTTCATCAGATCCAGAAGGTTTCCTGATAATCGATAGATAGATCGACGACGGGCACATCATAATTTTCAAAGAATGCAAGCCATTACCTTAGACTGCTGCTTCAGAAGCCTCAAAATTTTGATCAAAATCGAAAATGGCCAGATGCTTGGTATATTATGTGTTTCCTTCTTCTTCTGCTTAAAACGAACGAAATAATCTTCTTCTTCTGCTTCTTCTTCTTCTGCTTCTTCTTCTTCTTGTGGCGCTACAGTCCCGCTCGGACCTGAGCTCCAACCAACATGCCTTTCCTGACAGCACGCTCCGTCGTCAGCTGCCTCCAACTTCGCTCTCCAAGTTGGTTGAAGTCCCTCTGCCTTTCCTGACAGCACGCTCCGTCGTCAGCTGCCTCCAGCTCCGCTCTCCAAGTTGGTTGAGGTCCCTTTGTACTTGTGTGCCCCACTTTATCCTAGGTCGTCTTCTGTTGCGTTGTCCCAATGGCTCAGATTCGAAGATTTTTCGGGCCGGAGCAGTGATGTCCATACGCTCTACAAGGCCTAGCCATCTTAAGCGTTGTACCCGAAGACACTTGACCGGGCGCATATCGCTGTACAGCCCAGAGTACAGAGTTCGTCGTTAAATCTTCTCCTCCAGATGCCATCAACGCAAACAGGACTAAAACTCGCAGGCAAAACTTTACTCTCGAAAAGGCACTTAGCCTTTTCTTTCTTAGCTTCCTCATCCGTCTTTGGTAACGTCCAGGTTTCCGCGGCATAAAGTAGAACTGGGATAATCACGCTGTTAAATAAACGAACTTAGTCCTTCGAGAGAGGACTTTATTACTCTATTGCCCCTTGAACCCAAAGAAACAGCGATTGACAAGAGTGATTCTGCATTTGATTTCGGTACTTATGTTGTTCTCCATATTTACCGCGGAGTCGAGGTAGACGAAGTCCTTTCCTTTCTGCTGTCTAGTCTGACGCTCTGACGCTCTGTCTTTTCTACTGCCTAGTGTGACGCTCTGTCCGATACGTCGATATTATGTGTCCCTCCTTGATGACAGCTTGTACTTGTTTACCACCAGACCTAGACGCTTCAGCTTCAATGTCAGCAAACGCCTTATTGACGGATCTCTGTGTTCCTCAGCGTCGCCCGCGTAAGCTAGCAATTGAGCTGACTTTTGGAAGATCAGATGCTGGCTTGTGAGATACGCACGATCTTCTCGAGTATGGTGTTGAAGAAGTCACATGACAGTGCGTCGCCTGTTCTAAATTTCTTTTTTTGTTTTGAAAATCTCGATGAGTTCATTCCCGACCTTGACGGAGCAGCGAGAGTTCATCCTACACAATCTGACGAGTTTGGTAGGAATACCAAAACTAGACATGGCACTGTAAAGCTCGCCTGCATCCACACTGTCATATGGGGCCTTAAAATCGACGAAAAGGTGGTGAGAGTCGATTTGCACTTCTTAAGTCTTTTCCAAGATCTGCCGTATTGAGAAGATCTGGTCTATCAACAAAATAAAAAAAAAGTGGTTTGAATCCATCTCTTCACAAGCGTCTTAGCATCCTGTTAATCTCTCATCCTTCCTGAGCTACACCTCCAAAGTCCAAACTTCTTTTAGATGGGAAGACTAAAAGAGCAACTGCCTGCTGCTGCTGCCTCATGGATATGAGAATGTTTCATAGCTTGTCTTTAATATTTCTCTTTTTATTCCTTCTCGTAAATACATTTACGTGACCACTTTAACGCTGTTTTGCAAAAGAAAGGTAAAAATTTACCTAACGCATTGGTAGAACTGCACTTCTGTAGTTCGAAAATGCTTTGTTTGCGGTTAAACAGTGCTGGAAAGTGGTGGAAAATGTACCCAAATCACATTAATCTCACCTCCGATTGCCCAACCTAGAAATTTAGTCCACAATTTGATGCCACCCAATTCCTTCTCCGAAAAGGAGAGCATAACATGTAGATAATATCGCATTCAGCATCAAATGGGACGTTCTTAGATTATTAAAATACTGAATTCAATTCAACTGTGAAACAGGCGACTTAGCACTTTCTTACCACTCTCTACTTCTGATAGTGAAATGGAGAACTACTCGTATAAGTAACTGGCAATATGCCACTTGAAAGGGGACAGGAAACATGAGCTATGTGAAAGCCTACAGTATACTCGTAACAGCTGTTGCGAATTTGGGTCAATGGACAGTAGTAGAAAACGCTCTTCCACCTCTCTCGCAACTGTCCAACATTCTGACTTAAGACCCTTAAGTGACAACAGAATTTGATGTTTGAGTAAAAGTTTATTTTCTTTCAAAAATCTAGATCAGCTCGAAGTAGTGGTCTGGAGCCTAGTTACTTTAAGTAGAGTAAACTTTGGAGTCTGAGCAAAAAGAAGAAGGGTCTGATTTATTAAATAAAACACCCTCGTAATTTTTGTTTCATCTTTGGCTGATCTTTGCAAACTGTACTCAATATGTCTGTGCTTACTCAAACCTAACCGAGAATCCTCTCTCTTCATGCGTATGACCCTGCTGTTTTCTCATCGATTCTCGTTTTCTATGATTTTGTATAAATAATTTACTGCAAAAATAAATAATTTACTGGTCGCCGTAGCGAGTAGAGTGCGACGCTCACACGCCGAAGGGTCTAGGTTCGATTCCCGGCTGAACACCTCGAATTTTTCACGGCACCATCTCTTTCGAGCTGCTGACAACACTCGAAGAGTAATAACTGTCTAAGAAAGCTTCTCAAATTTCGCCGTTCGGAGTCGGCAAAAAACTGTAAGTCCCTTCTACTCGTGAGAGAACAAAAGCGCGCACAACACGAGTAGTTGATGAGCAAGCTAGGCCCTGATCCCCCTCTGGACTGTAGCGCCAACAATTATTATAATGGACTACAATAGATCGGTTCTGATTCTCTGGAAGGTTTTGTCACTTTTGAATTAATTTTGTTTTTATTCAGGATCTGGAACAAATGCACATAGGGATGAAGATGTGGAGATAATTTGTTTATTTTCCTTTGTTCTTCAAACGTGACTTGCCCTTATTTCCAATTTCCAGGAATTGATGAAAAATATATGTAAAAACAAACATGATTTCCAGAACCCTTTTACACTGTTTTGTGACCGTTTATGTCAATCACCATTGTGTGACATGTCACCAAACTTCAATCGCATCACGCCAACGACTCCTTTCTCATCAAATTTCACTGAAAAGACTTCACTCCTTTGAATGTGTCAAACAAGCCATGATGCGAACATTCCATTCCAACTCTGATTTGTTTCCTTTCCGATTGAACGGCTTACGCGGCCTCGTATTGCCTGTCTATATCGAAAGTCTGATATAAGACGAGTAATAAGAATTGCTTTGAATGCTAATAAGGCAAACCCGTTGGGCAGGTTTCGAGCAATCCCAAGTGCAGTCGTCATTTATCATACATTGATGGTATCACATGTGGTCTGGAATGCACGTCGGAATGCTGTGCTTTCGTTCTTCGGCATTTTTATTGCCCCACAATTTGTCCTGTCACTTTTTGATAAGTGTATCAGGGAATGAGTTCAAGTTTTGGTGCGGCAAATAGTACAGGCTGGTAGCGTGGTAGTTAAGTGAATGTGGAATCGTATACGAAAGAACCAAGCAGTTAATCGTTTATCATTTAGACTGCCTAGTGCTTTTCGTTGTTACTGCTGTCCAAAAAAATTTCGTCTTTTAAGTTGTTAGTCAGAAGTGACTGCGTCTTTACAAGCCCTCGTTGAGAGAGGATCTCACAGATCTCTGACTAAAGCAGAGCTGGAGATGTGTAACGTAAAGCTTCCTTCATGCGCACTCATCCGCTTAAATTTCATTCAAAAAAATAATAAACGTCGTTATAAGCAACATAAACGACCAAGAAAAATTTGCGAAGCTCAATGATAAGTTATTGGTCCAAAAAAAAAAAAAAAATCAAACATTCAGAAAAAACTGAGACTCATTTCTCTCCCCGTTTGGTCTTGTCTGCTGGCATGCTGTTTGAGGGATTTGTCTTCTATTGATTGCGGCAGTAAACAAAAACCGAAGAAGAACCAACAAGGGTCTAACTTGCGTGTAAAACAAGCTTTCAATTGAAGTAGGACCGATTTCCTATAGCCCGATGTACTTGATTGAAGGATGCCTGAACTTTTTTTTCCCTGACAGAGAAAAACATTCTTGAAAGTCTGCAAAAAAAGACTACACTGAAGGGATAACCATTTTATTCGACACGAATTTCTGTCTCGCGTATGACTTTTGGTTAACAAAAGGCATCTCGAGGCCAAGTCTGAAAAGAAAATAAATGGAGGACATTTCTACAGAAGTGTGGACCCGTCTTTGTCATGCTTGAAAATAGTTTTAATTCAGCCCTACGACCATCTTGACTCTCCACAATGTGAACATCAGTCATCACATCTCTGGCCGACAGAATAGTCTTTGCTGTATTCGGAGCACGTTTGTCGTGTGAAATCACATGAATTGGTTGTGTGGTGTGCACCAGTCGACTACAATGCGACAAGGAAACTTCTCTGATTTTTGTCCAGCACCTAAGAGGCTACTCAGAATTAGTCTCATGGTTTAACTTTCTATCCGCAGTAAGCTTCCTCAAGCCTAATATTCGTCGCAGAAATTGAGCACGCATTCTTTTTGGGATTTCTACTCTCTCCTCTAACGCGCTCGCCGGTGTGCCTGATTTTAGTTACGGTGTAGCTCTTTTAAGGACTCTGGAGTTCATCAAAAACTGAAGCGTGACTACGTTACAATTCCACTTCGTTCGGTGACGGAGAAGGACCCCGTAGTCAGCTTTCAGTCGTTTTAAAATTTCGCTTTAAAACTTCTCTACCAAACTCGAACTTTCTAAAATTCGGAGACATTCACGCTTTCACATGCAGTCAGGACAAAGCCGGAGCTCCGATTTGATTGACAGCAGTCTACGCCTATCTAATTTGACAGTGGGCTCACCCGACATTGTGTCTAAGTAATCTACTCTGCACTCTATTTTGTTCCACACAACCCGCATTCTCACCTAATCTGGCAAAGTCGTTAATTAAGCTGCACCAAAGGCGCCTCTGAATAGACATGGTTTATCTTAATTTTCAACCGCAATTTACAAGTCAATCACTTATGTGCCATGCAGTTCGATAACCATCACAAATCATGCGTGCTCTTGGTTAGACCTTCCGCACCGTCCGCGACACAAGAACAAAATCATTTCACGCTGCCTTTAGGACATAATTGAATTCAATCACCTCGACAAGTCGCCCAGCAGCATGTGTTCATGCCCCTCATTGTCAGCCACTGGACGCAGCGCACTTTCCACGTGTCATGTCCTTTCTAAGCACACACACAAACACTGCGCGTCCAATTGAAGCAATCATTATATTTTCCCCACCAAAAGATTTGTATCTACAAACGCGAATCATAAATTTTAACCTCGAAGTGGTCTAGCGATACAGAAATGAGTTCAAATTTTAATCACTTTGGTCATTTTGACGACCGCAGTTAATGACATCGAATGCTTATCGCATCCCTATCTACAAAATATGAAAAAGAAGCAAATACACATCCCCCACACACTTGTGCATGCTAGTGTGGCGCACATACGTGATGCATACGTGATGGAGATTAAACAGTGGTGTGTATGAAGTCTTTTTTCGCATCTGCTTGGGTTCACACGGTCGCACGCGGGTAGGTATGGTTCGTTCGGTTGGTTGCGACGCGTTCCCGTTGTCCTTTGTGCGAGATTGCAATCTCGTGGAAGGCACACCACCTGAACTGGAATCAACTGGGGCGGTGAAGAAGAGGCCGGGGTGGTGCTCTTGGTTTTGAATTAAGTCTTAAAGGAGTGCTGGGATGACGCTCTGTTGGTTGATATCACTTCAAAGGTAAACATAAGGAGATGATAGTCTAAACATCCCGTAGGTGAGATTGCTTATTTATCAGGCTGTGGTCCTGGATTACTTATTTACGAGGCTTAAGGCACTCGTTCTCTAAACAATTTGAGACACTGTGTTTTTGATGAAATGAAGCTTATGGGAAACGGATGTTGGTTCGGATAACGCAGTAGAGGATGACATTGTCTGAGATGAAGCATCAGGGAAGAAGGAAGAAGGACTTAAGGCACAGTTGTCGAGCGGTCTTGCTATGATTATGGTGTTGGGGTAGAGCGACTGTCGATGGCAAAGACTAAAGGTTCATTTTATGACGAGGATGATTGGTCCGTCATGTATACTAAGGAAGTTCAGAGTGCGATTACAGGACTTAATACACTTGTTTACGAAGAAGGGTTTCAAATTCCATCGATCGGAGTCGGCATAAAGCGCAGGTTTCTTTTAATCTTGAAAAACAAAAGCATGCATGACAAGAGGGGCTGTTAAAGCACCTAGACCCAACATAAAAATATGTTTCTCAATATTTCTCTACTACAACAGTCCTGGTCCTCAACCAATATGCCTCTCCATTTCACACGATCTCCAGCCAGCTGCTTTCAAGTTGATTGCGGTCCTTCTGCATTTATGTGCGGCATTTCAGCCTGGGCTGTCCAATGGCTTTGTTGTGTCCCAATGACTCGAAGACTTCTAGGGTCGAAGCAGTAGTGTCCATACGTTCTGCATAGCCAAGCCATCTAAAGCGTTAAATTCAAAGACGCTTAACTAGACGCAACCAACGTCGATGTTGATGACAGCATGTACTTTGTTTCGCCCTCATTTACCACCAGATCGACTTTAGCCGCAAAGGGATCTTCTTTCTTATGGACCGGACAAACAATGCTGAGATTCCATTCAGAGTGCATGTTTTCCTCCCACCATATCTTACCGATGAGCTGGTTCTTTGCGCCCACCCAACTCATCTCCAACTGCATTAAATAGTTTTACGGGCAATCCGTCCGCTCCAGCAGCTTTATCTAACTTCAGTCTCGATATTGTTATCTTGACTTCATCAAAGTCGGGATAACCAAATTCTTATCCATCATCGTCCAAATTGAGTAAAACATTCTGAATAACAGTGGCATTTGGGTTGTCATCGCCGTTTTGAAGTCTGCAGAAATAATTTTTCTTAGATTCTCAGCACCGATTGTGACTCCACTCTTGTCCAGTTCTTTACCAGTAGGCTTCTGGTTGAACTTCGTATAGAACAGATAGTTATTTTACCTTTCGGCACAACTTTTGAACTTCATTCCTGCAAAAACACTCTTTCATCTCTTCGACCGTGTCTTTCTCAAACTATTTCTTAATTCATCTGAAAAGCCGGTTTTCTTCCCTTCTCCTTTGTTCGTAGAGCTCACGAACAGCTCTCATTGTTTGATGTTTTGTTGCCTTATAAGCGTCTTGTTGGGCTGCATTTGCTCTCCTGCACTCGTCGTCAAACTATGGATTCTTTCTAAGTGGTGATGAGAGACCTTGCACATCAGTGACAGCTTCTTGACCACGTTTCAAGGATACTCTGGCGGCAAAGATCCTAGTTTCCGAGTTTCTTAATTTAATATCTAAAACTTTCTTTGGCACAAACGTATTTTTAGTCCTCCACATCCCCAACTAATTTGACTCAGATTGGAAACATAGCCAAATGTAACGACTGCGGATCAGTTGAGTTTGTCACTGACTGCGGCGGGTGAATGTCCCAACTTCCCAACGTGTTTTGGTTTCATTTAAAACGCAAGTAAACAGATGTCGGTAAAGAAGTGCAAAAATTAAATCTGTCTTCTATACAAATTGTGACGTTTCTCAACCACAACACAATTGATGCGTATCCAGTTGGTAAAATGCTGAATATGGAGAGGTGAGTTAAATAACCAGGAAGCTACGCAAATAAAAGAAGCAAACAAGTCATTAACAGTTCCAAGTGATGGTAAGCCGAATAAAGGGAAATCTGGAGATCGCAAGAAACGTTCAAGATTTTCCTAAAGTGTGGCTTAAACTTACAGCAGGACCTGAATAGTTTAGTGCCGAGAGAAAACAGGAAAAAGTTAATGGTGCCATTCATACGAAAAAGTTATTCTCAGTACCAGTTTAGAATCTGCTAAGAATTTCAAGCATGCTGTTAACTTGAACTCAGGGGTCAGTAATAATGATCTGAAAATTTAATAATTTTGCCTTTAACAAGTCTGAATTGTTTGACAAACTTTTTATTGAATACATTCAATTCTGACCAAGAAAATTAATTTCGACTTACTGATGTAAGTAAAGAAACAACTTATATGTAACGAATATGTCGGCAATCACTTTGCTCTTTTTCCAAATTCACAAAAAAATTGCTTCTTTAATTGATTGGTTTGGATTTATTTGAAATTGAAAACAATTTTTGTTCCACAAAAATTTTACACAAACAGAACACAGCTGATATTAAAGGAGATCTGTAATGAAGTTCAACCGAACGATAATATTGTTCATCCGCCGTTTTGAATGGCATGATTGAACTGCGGAGGTAAGTGGATGCGGATTAAAAGAATTCCCATCGCAGTCTATCCGTCGTTTTCAATGATCGACATGAATACCATTTTTGACCTTACCGGTAATAACAAACATTCTATTCTGCGTTTTCTGTAATCTGAAACACAATAAATGCGAAAATATCAGCCCAGCGCACAATTCGCCGGACTCCATAATCGTCATTTTGTTCTGTTTCTAGTAGAAATGTATTGAAAAGCGAATAGTTTGTTACTATCAGCCATTTTCTGACACCTTTTCGTGTAGTACCAGTGTTCATCTTAGCAACTGGTTTTCTACAGTGCAAAGTCCTGCGGTTTAATGGCCAGGTCCTGCGGTGTAATGGCGAGGTCCTGCGCTGTAATGGCCAGGTCCTGCGGTGTAATGGCCAGATCCTGCGGTGTAATGGCCAGTTCCTGCGGTGTAATGGCGAGGTCCTGCGCTGTAATGGCCAGGTCCTGCGGTGTAATGGCCGATTCCGCGGTATAATGGCCAGGTCCTGCGGTGTAATGGCCAGGTCCTGCGATGTAATGGCCAGGTCCTGCGGTGTAATGGCCAGGTCCTGCGGTGTAATGGCCAGGTCCTGCGGTGTAATGGCCGATTCTGCGGTATAATGGCCAGGTCCTGCGGTGTAATGGCCAGGTCCTGTGGTGTAATGGCCAGGACCTGCGGTGTAATGGTCAGGTCCTGCGGTGTAATGGCCAGGTCCTGCGGTGTAATGGCCAAGTCCTGCGGTGTAATGGCCAGGTCCTGCGGTGTAATGGCCAGGTCCTGCGGTGTAATGGCCGATTCTGCGGTATAATGGCCAGGTCCTGCGGTGTAATGGCCAGGTCCTGTGGTGTAATGGCCAGGACCTGCGGTGTAATGGTCAGGTCCTGCGGTGTAATGGCCAGGTCCTGCGGTGTAATGGCCAAGTCCTGCGGTGTAATGGCCAGGTCCTGCGGTGTAATGGCCAGGTCCTGCGGTGTAATGGCCGATTCTGCGGTATAATGGCCAGGTCCTGCGGTGTAATGGCCAGGTCCTGCGGTGTAACGGCCAGGTCCTGCGGTGTAATGGCCAGGTCCTGTGCTGTAATGGCCAGGTCCTGCGGTGTAATGGCCATGTCCTGCGGTGAAGAATGAAATTTTCTTTAGAACTCACACTGAGAGATGTCCAGTCTTATTTGAAGGCCCTTGTTAAATATGCAAATACAAGAACTTTTACAAGAATCGATTTCCTTCCGTCCAACACAATTTGATTTTAATAAGTAATGAAGAATTCAGTGAAAAACCATTCGTTTCATTGCATTCACTTTTCAAACGATACAATGGCGATCCTCAAGAAAGTTTCAAAGAAAAGAAAATCCTGGAAATATGAAGAATTACCGACAGACAAAACCATTGACGGCATTACCGTTCCAATAAATCAATGATTTAAACCTTATCACTTTCTCATGCTTTCTTTCAAAATTCAAATGCCTTCGATTGAGTGTCAGTTTGCCGATGAAAAGTACTTTTCGACAAAGGAAAGAAGAAAAGTTTTCTCATTTGAAATCCTGCCATCTCCCTAGACACTCTTCTCGGAGTTATTAAAAAAGTTTGCAGTCAAAATGGACTAAAATGTATTCACAGCTCGGCCACGGTTCTCTAATTACCGACTTTATCTAGTCACGCGAAAGGAGACAGTAATTCTGAGTCTTCTCTCAAGTTGTTGGGAATTGTGTGTTGCTGATTCTGATAAAAGTCTTACTATTTATTGGCAAGATGCGAAGAAAAAAAAACTCCTTTCATCTCGGTGTCATTAAATTTTCGATAGCAATCCATGACCTCGTTTGTTGTTGGACAAGATGTAATTTTATTTTATTTGATAAGCAGACATGGCCAACATGCAGAGGCAGCAAATCCTGAGTTCGGCCTTCCCATCAGAATGTCGTTAATTGCAGCGCCACCTTCAATTAGCGTGAAAGCGGTCTGTAGGTGCCTTCTCATCCAGAGCCGAACGTCAACCAACCAAAAGTCAGCATTTTTACTATTTCCCCGTCTGTCGTTAAATCAATAAAATAATATGGCTCACCCCTGCACGGCCAGAAAAGAGTTCGCGAAACCCTTTAGGTCTACCGCAAACTGATTGAGCCATAAAACTGTGCGACTATTTGCAAGTCGCAAAGCGCGGTCTACTCCTGCGAAGGGGATTTTCTTTTTACTGCTGCGTCTCGGCGTCCCCGAGGAGTTGGGTCAGGCAGTAAAACTTTAGGAGATGACAAAAGTGATGACTTGCCAATGAATTTAAAGATATGTGTCAGTCGATGGAGGATGGTGTTCCAGAGTGACGACCTTACATCAACAGGGTCAGGGTGAAAGTAGTGATCGGTGATATGTATGATGGGTTGATACATTTAGCATCTCATTACGTTAATATGTAAATTGCGGTGGCTTACGCTGCAACTGAATAATGTCGAGGATTGCAGACGTAAATTGTCGTTCCGTTTGAAGAAAAAACAAACTCAAAGCATCAGGTCTTCTTTTTTGTTTCTTTAATTTTGAACTCAATTTCTCAGTGCGGGGATGAGGAAGTCCGCACAAATTCTGAGCACAGGCAAAACCTTAAGTTTATTATTTTTCTCATCATCGGACATTATTATTTGATGAAATGCAAGCATATCTAATAACATTGTCCGTAAGAACAGTGAGTGAGTGACTGGTAAATTTAAACACTGACAAATCGGTTTCGGTCACTTTGGCAGCATTTTTTATACCGAATTTTTCCAGGGGGGACATTTTTTCTATTGTAGCCGAGGCTTCAACCCAGATGTTGGTTGATTGAGAGAACTCGGGATGGGGGAATACGGAATGACTTCAACGAAGTCTGTCCATTGTTTTAACCTTAAACGTTCCAAAAGTTGAAAAATGGAAATTTGTTCGTTATAAACAAATTGGCGCTGACGTGCTGGGATTAACAAGGCCATCTAAAAAAAAAAAAAAGGTTGGACGACGAGTGTCTGCAAACGACGTGCAGTAAAACAGAATGGCCGCAAGGCAACAGTGCCTTGAAAGACGAGGGATATTCGTGAGAAAGAATGTAAAGATGCTGGTTTCACAAAAGGAAAAGGAAGAGGCCTAGGAGAAGGAGAAGCATTACGACTTCAAAGAACTCTAAAAGTTGTAGAAAAGGTTAACTTACTTGGTGAGCATATAGCTTTGAACGAAACCTGGCCAGACAAAAAATCTACATCTTGAAGTAAGAAGCAGAGGGTGTTAAGCATTTGAAAACAACTTGTCCCAGCCGACTGTTAAATGGAGATTACGAACCATTTTACTCAGTTTAAGGCCAACTGCCTAAAAATTTGGGCCCAGGTCGATGACAAGAAAACATGATTAAGAGTGAAGACGGAATACCAGAAGAGTCCTTTAAACCAGTTACATCAACTTCTTCATCTGTACTACACAATTCTTTGCCGGAAATCAGTTTTTTATCTTAATGTATGAAACACTTATTTTCGTGCCTAATCACTTAAACGGAAGCTGCCTGAACAAGTTTAGCGACAAATAAAAGAAACAAACTGTATGCTGTCGCTCCACGCATCAAAATTAACTCCGTCTTCTTCGACTTTACTGGAAATAGAGGCGTAACATAAGTGCCAAAGTCAAACTCAAAATTAGTTTCAAGACATAGTTTAGTAGTAGCCTCTTTTTTCAGACATCAGCTGATTTTGTACAACAGCAGGATTACCCCTGTCACCTTCTGTATGGCACACAAATCTAGATGAAGCTAATGAGATCTAAATCCTTTCTTCAGAAAAGCGAAGCGTTTTTGACTGAAAGTGTTGGTACCATTTGAAAAACTTTATTCAACAGCAGGCATTATAGACTGCACAGTGGCACGATCTAAGTGAGACTATGGTCAGGCCATGTCAACACGATTACGTTCCGGCCGAAAGAGTCTTTGATCATTTAAATACAAAAATCGTTGCAACTAAGAACATTTTCGTTTTGGAATGCCTCTTTTAGTTGGCAAAGATCCTTAACCAGTTTTACTCGTATGTTTGAAAGTTTAGGCGGTTTGCAGGAGATTTAGTTAGCCGCAGGGGGAAGGGGTTCCGGTCCAGGTGAACCCTAGGCATTGCCTAAAGTGGCAAGTTTTAAGCACAACTAACTCTTCAAATGTTCTTCCGGTCCAGGGGAACCCTAGGCATTGCCTAAAGTGTCAAGTTTTAAGCACAACTAACTCTTCAAATGTTCTTCCGGTCCAGGGGAACCCTAGGCATTGCCTAAAGTGACAAGTTTTAAGCACAACTAACTCTTCAGATGGTCTTCCGGTCCAGGTGAACCCTAGGCATTGCCTAAAGTGGCAAGTTTTAAGCACAACTAACTCTTCAGATGGTCTTCCGGTCCAGGTGAACCCTAGGCATTGGCTAAAGTGGCAAGTTTTAAGCAAAATTAACTCTTCAGATCTTCTTCCGGTCTAGGTGAACCCTAGGCTGTGGCATTGCCTAAAGTGACAAGTTTCTTCAGTATTCTTACTACCAAATCATTTGACTATTCGCAAACTGGAAGGTCTCTTCTCTTACAAATGCGTCAGTGTAATTTTCTTTAATGTTTCTTGACAACACTTTATGCTTTCTTTGACTCGTCGACTTAACTGCAGTCGAATTTTGGTATATATACACTCCGTTGGGACCTGTACAGCTTGCAACACCTCCATAAAAAGTGGTTATATCTTCAAAATAACAGGCAGAAACAGGATTCGGGCAAATCCACCATCCCCAGATTCACACAGATTGCCATAATTTTATACTGATATGAAATGAGCATTTTTTTGAAAATAAAACACTATTAATGGGGATGTAAAAACATTTTATTCAAAGTATTGGCCATTGTTTTCTACACATTTTGACCACCTTTATGGCAATTTGTGAATACCACACCAACAAAATTGTTCATCTTTTAAAGCAAACCAATCAGACACCCAATTTTTGACCTCCTCGTAGAAATCAAAGTGCTGCTCAATCAATGCGTGTCCCATCGATGAAAGCAAATGGTAGTCGGAAGGAGTCAAATCTAGTGAATACGGTGGGTTGGGTAGCTGCTCCCAGGCAAGTGTTTCGATTGTATCCTGAACCGGTTCTGCTTTGTGTGCAGGTGCATTGTCATTTAGCAAAATTACCTTGCCGTGTCTTCTGGCCCATTCTGGTCGTTTCTCGATCAATGCATGGTTCAAATTGATTACTTGTTGTCGGTAGCGATCAGTATTAACGGTTTCACCAGGTTTTAGGAGCTCGTAGTACAGCACACCTTTTTGATCCCACCAAACACATCGATCTGCTTTTGCGGTCGATGTTGATGGTTGTCCCAGATTAACCCATGATTTTTTCCGTTTAGGATTCTTCAAATAAATCCATTTTTCATCGCCAGTAGCAATCCGATGCAAAACCGAATTTCACAATTGTTTTTTCGGTTTTCCATCTGTCTTTCATTCAATTTATGTAACACACATTTTCCACACTTTTGGATCTTTCGCATACCTTTAAACGGTCAGAAATTGTTTATTGTGCAACATTTAACATTGCTGCCATTTGCTTTTGACTCAAAGTGTCATCTCCATCCAATATAATTTGCAATTCGGCGTCTTCAAAACTTTTTTGGTGGTGTTCCACGCTCTTCATTTCTCACATCAAAATCGTTATTTCTGAACCGTTGAAACCATCTTTTGCATGTTGCTTTTGATAGAGCATGATCACCATATACCTCGACAAGCATTCTATGCGACTCTGCAGCACTTTTCTTCAAATGAAAACAAAAAATGAATGCTTTCCGCAAATCATCACTTTCTGGTACAAAATTCGACATTTTTTTACACGATGAAAAAATATAATGTTGTCTGTTCAATGACTTGATGTATACTAAATATTTTTCACAGATGTCATAGCAAGCAAACAAAAAAAAAAAAAATAAGGGATCGTTCACAACAAATGTTCCCTATCGAGACATTTGTATCTTGACGCTCACTTCATACCGATATACCTAGTATTTGTGTAATTTCCCTTAAATTAATTGAATTTCACAAACTTTTACCTGAACACAGGACTTCGTCGAGTTTTTCGACTGGACGCTGTTTGGTGAGGTTCATAAGGCTTGAAATTCGGTCAGAAACTGATTGTTTGTATCCTTTGTCAGTCAGTCTATTATTTTTAATTTCACATTCTCAAAGTTATCCGCGTCAAACCTTAACAAATGTTTGAAAATTTAAATTGTTCTCCCTGTGCGGTGAACGTGGTGTTGGCTAAGCGATCAACAAACTGCATTTTTGTTCTCCTCAGCCCGACACTCCTAAATTCATGTTGTGTTGTCCACATATGTAGAAGTATTTTTCTTAAAGAGCAGAGATACTGCTTCGGAAAAAACTTGCAGAAACTTCAATCTCCATTCGACGAATACACTCAGCGGCTGGTGGCATTTCATGGCACCCTGAGGTCAGCATGACAACGAGAGACAAGAGGAGTATGTGTCCTTTTTCAGGTTTGAGTATTGTTCATTTCCATGAGCACACAAGTCTTTGCAGTCACCTAGGCAACACCTGTGCTCTGCCTCGACTAATGAGATGTCCGTGCGTGTCATCAGCGCACAGGAACGGAAGTAATGCAACCAATCCACGCCCGACTGCGTCACCTTTAACATCCAAGATTCAATAATCTCATAAGCAACAAATGCAAATAACAACCCCCGTCGGTTGGAGATGTGTGTCAGCAGACAAGTGGATGGCGGAGTACATTCGCAGCCTTAATTAGGTTAACAATGCCAGCATGCGTCGTTGTGCGGCTGCCTATACTCGCATATGCGAGTAAGATACAAAACCCCTCTGGCCATTACTCAGGAAAATTGCTCCTCGATCCGCCGAGATTCCACCTCAGGACGAACTTCTTGCGTGCATAAATACGTACCGTCAGCGTATTAAATATGAATACGATACCCGTCGAGGGGTACCGGAGAAGGACGAAGGGCGACCAAGAAAACCAACTGGGCTTGGCAAACATATCCTGGGAAATAAAATAAAGTAATTGATTCGAGTCCTGCCGCAGCAGTTTCGGGAGAAAATGTCATACAGCCCCCCCACGCGCACCCTCGCTGTGGCGAAAGGATGTCAGCGAGTGTTGTAAGCGTGATGTCATCGCGTGCTGCGCGGGAGAGTTCACCCCCTTCGCAAAATAACTTATCTAAGTGAACTGCTTCTTCATCTTATTTCATCACTGTGGGGATATGTGTAATAATTTTCATTTTTTCCTTCTTTCCTTGCTTTCATCGTGACAAGGAACTGGGTGCAAAACGCTGCGATGCGAGTTCGGGTTATTCAAAGAGACGCCAGGAAAGGGGAAACTGAGATTTTCTTCTTTTCTTTTTCTTATTTTTTTGCTCGCATCTTTCCTCCCCCGTAGCCGGTGCGCGTTTTTGTATGTGTATCCCTTTATCGGCATCGGTGATAAATGGCGCCAACTTGGCGCTGATGTGCCTGGAACGACCGCCATGACGGTGTATGTGCAAACGCGTGTGTGACGCCGGGGTGGGCAGAGCATTTGCTATGTCTCAATGAGGTACTAAAGGTAAAAATGATATTCTTTCATATTTTCCGTCCTCACACTGTCCCAGATTGACATGTCCGCCCACAGAAGCTGGCAACCGCTACATGCTCAAGTCTGCTTGTTTCACCACAGAATGAGCTGAATTTATAAAGAACATCAAATTGTATCGAAGGGAATTTATAAGAAGCTCTTTGCTGCGCCATTGTGGCAGACTGCTCATGTTCTCAGAAGCGGATAACAAGCATTGACATTTGGTATCAAAGGATAACCGCCGACTCCTCCGTGAAGTGTTGGGGGGAGCGGTGAAAATTCGCCGACATGGCAAATGAGCAAGTGATATAAATTTGTGTAAATTGATGCGTTAAGCCTGATTGTGAGACGCTGCAAAGGACCTCGGTGTAATTGAATGGGTTATGGATGGGTCTATTCCGTTTCGATTAGTCCACCACCGCGACGACTGGGTGTATATCGGGAATTAATGGCTTCCCAATTGTCTGTTCATTTATTTATGTCCAATTATTGAGTTTCTATGGACATTCGATTGACTTCGACCTACATTGTGGGGTGGGAAAGGCGTTGTGTGGGGGAGTTATGAAAACACATCTCTTTAGACTGGAAGGAGGTAACGAAAGACTCCACATACAACTTGTTTGATGGCAGTTTTCTCGAAGGTTGTTTGACTTTGAATAGAAAATGTCGTCGGAAGTAGGAGAAAAATCTGAAAAATGATACTATTGACGCCAGCATTTAGTTCCAACTTGATTTTTGACTGGAAGCGAAATGCGTTTACCTTGCGATCTTATTGATGAAAATATTATTAGCTAGAATTTCGGTTGTTTAAAGTTTAAAATGTTTCATTAACGGATGATTAAAAATGAGGTTTAAGTTGAAAAGGGAAACTTCCCTTTATTGACGATGCTTCACACAGCTTATGTGTCTCGAAAAGAAACGATGAAAAGGACTTTATACAATGCTTTCAGATTTGGGAAACTTGTGATGGTCCATTGAACCGGGGAAGCGCCATTAAACTTCACGTCGAAATTCCCATTGAAAGGTAATTCCTGATTCATGGGCCTGATGATTTGCGGAAAGCATTCATTTTTTGTTTTCATTTGAAGAAAAGTGCTGCAGAGACGCATCGAATGCTTGTCGAGGCATATGGTGATCATGCTCTATCAGAAGCAACATGCAAAAGATGGTTTCAACGGTTCAGAAATAATGATTTTGATGTGAGAAATGAAGAACGTGGAAGACCACCAAAAAAGTTTGAAGACGCCGAATTGCAAATTATATTGGATGGAGATGACACTTTGAGTCAAAAGCAAATGGCAGCAATGTTAAATGTTGCACAAAAAACAATTTCTGACCGTTTAAAGGTATGCGAAAGATCCAAAAGTGTGGAAAATGTGTGTTACATGAATTGAATGAAAGACAGATGGAAAACCGAAAAACACTTGTGAAATTTTGCTTCAAAGACACGAAAGAAAATCGGTTTTGCATCGGATTGTTACTGGCGATGAAAAATGGATTTATTTAAAGAATCCTTAACGGAAAAAATCATGGGTTGATCTGGGACAACCATCAACATCGACTGCAAAACCAAATCGATTTGACAAGAAGACAATGCTGTGTGTTTGGTGGGACCAGAAAGGTGTGCTGTACCACGAGCTCCTAAAACCTGGTGAAACCGTTAATACTGATCACTACCGACAACAAATGATCAATTTGAACCATGCGTTGATCGAGAAACGACCAGAATGGGCCAGAAGACACGGCAAGGTAATTTTGCTCCATGACAATGCACCTGCACACAAAGCAGAACCGGTTCAGGATACAATCGAAACACTTGGGAGCAGCTACCCCACCCGCCGTTTTCACCAGACTTGGCTCCTTCCGACTACCATTTATTTTCATCGATGCGTGTCCCCATTGGCTGAGCAGCACTTTGATTCCTACGATGAGGTCAAATTTGGGTGTCTGATTGGTTTGCTTTAAAAGATGAACAATTTTATTGGCGTGGTATTTACAAATTGCCAGAAAGGTGGTCAAAATGTGTAGAAAACAATGGCCAATACTTTGATTAAGATGTTTTTACTTTCCCATTAATAATTAGTGTTTCATTTTCAAATTTAATTTCATACCTGTATACCTGGTAAGTGTGGTTTTGCTTCCTGTGTCATGCAACCTCTTCAAGAACATTTTTTAGAAACGGCGTTCTGCCGACCTGAAAAGGCAAACAAAGAAAAGTTCGGCAAAGGCTCTTCCTATTAAAACAGTATTTATTGGAATTGCATAGAAAGTCCCTACTAGAAGTCATTGAAATACAGTAATCGAGGACTTGAAAATTTTAGACATGGGACATTCATGTGTCTGTGACATTTATGAACACCCTTTAACACCCTTTGACCAATCAGGAGTGCTCTGAATTAACCTAGCATCAATTTTATTTGCCTTATAATTTCGTAATTTTTTTCCAAAATAATTCGTTTTAATGTGCACCCAAGAAAACTTAAAAAACATGGGTAAGGCTGTATATGATCTCCCACGCCATTGATTGGTTTCTGCGTGAAAAAGAAATGCTTAGATAATATCCATTCTCTATGCCTGCATTTCCATTTCGACAAAACTGGCAAGGTTTTCCTAGCCCCTGGTACAACAATTGATTGTAACTCAACAGTGGAGGTGAAAACACCCATATTAAGCAAAAATGATGATGACCACACTAAAACTTCCGCCCTGATAGTCCGAGTTGGACCTGGGCCTCAAACAACATGCCTCTCCAGCCAGAACGATCTTTTGGCAACTCCCTCCACTTGTGCACTCCAAGTTGGTTGAGGTCGTTCTCCACTTGTGTGCGCCAGCTTAGCCTAGGCAGTTGCGTTGTCCAATGGCTAGAATTCAAAATCCGGGCCGGTGTAGCGGTGTCCATACGTTCTTTATGGCTTCCCGCATGCCGCCGTACAGCCAATTGAGTTTGTCACTGAATCTACTACTCCAAATGCCATCAATGCACAAAGGACCAAAAGTCGCATTCAGAACTTTTGCTCTCGAAAAGACTAAGGCCTCCCTCATCCACTTTTAGCAACGTCCAAATTTCCGTGTCGTAAAGTATTACTGGAATAATCAAGCTGTTTTACAAAGCCAGTCATTCGAGAGAGGGCTGTATTACTCAATTGCCTCTTGAACCCAAGTGTGATCGTTTGATTTCGATACTGACGTTGGTTGTCCCTAACTAACTAACAAACTGCAAGCATGTAGGTCAAGAATGCAAGAGTGTAGTGTTGTTGAGATCGATGGCAAGTTAATGTTCGCAAAGAGAGAGAGAGTGGTCACCTAACGACAAAGGAGACCACAAGTGTTTTCCAGTAGAACACCAGTCTAAAAAATGCAAAAAATTGTTTGTAGCAGTCGCGATATATGCTTCGTTTCAGGTAAATCATCGCTTTTCAACATGTTCTGATTGAGCTACACGAAACTCAGTTTCGCACCAAATTTTAAAAATTTTTGAAGGTTGTTTAAGGCAAAGAGGGTCTTGAAAACAGCAGCTATTGTCAAAATAACCATTGATTTAATAGAACACGCACTGTGTGGCCTACTCTGTACTTATAATTTTCTAAAACTGTACAAAGTTCCCACAGCATGATTTCGCTTATGAAACCACCACATGTTTTTGCGCAAACTTCTTACTACGACATTCAGTACAACCGACACAGTTTCACTAGTTTCCGTCTTCCTATCGGCCATGGTTCCCAACAAATCGCGCGATATCTATGCAAATATGACGATCATTAAGGTGCTAATCGAAATGTTAAACCCGAAGCGCTCTTTTGCGTTTCTTTAACGGTCACAGGCACACCCGACAAATGAAATGTGATCAACATAAGTCTGCGCTAAGCTGATTTCCTCTTCGATTACCATATGTGGCATAAAATATTCGTGTTTTTTTTTTTTAAGTTTAACCCATAATCCGGTTAAGTCTACTTAAGGTCGTCCAGTGACTGTGACCAGCCCACTGGTTGTATGAAAACATAGAGACTTAGTTCAAGGTCCCCGGTGAGTTGTGCGCTTCTGTGCGCCTTGTCGAATTTGTTTTCACACTTCATCCGGATGTGCTAAGTTGACAAGCAAACGAAATCCATACTTTGCGCAGATCAATACGATTAAAGTGTTTCAGGTTTACTTTTGTGCATTATTCTGCGAGTGTTTTGTAGTGGGTTTGGGTCAAGCAAACGGCTCACGCTCATTTGACACCACACTGTCAAAAAACGGATTGTGTGCTAGGGTATTTTGAGACTCTGTTAATTGACAAATGGAATGTGAAATGTGGGGTGATATTTGGAATGGAATACTATTGTCAGTATTTTGAGTGACAAACAATTTTTTACAACGGATGATCTGTTTTGCTGCATCAAAAACGGAATAAGCACTAGTGTTCCAAATTAAATACAAAATTTATTAATGGAAAAAAACCCCTTAGCTGGACTTCAATTATTTGATTTTTTCTTGTAAGAAATTTAACTTCAACTAACACAATCAAAACAAGGAATGATTTCAAATGGGTAAAGTTCTCTTGGTAAATGCTTTGAAAAAGTCATTAAAAATAAATTAATGCTTCAAGTGGAAGAATCTTTCGGCTTTCGCCTACATCATAGTACTTCAAGTTTATAGAATAAAAAAACACGTACTTGATTTATTTTCAAAAGGCAAAAGCACTGGCGTGCTTCTTTTAGATGTCGAAATAGCGTTTGACACCGTATGCCACAATGGTCTTGTCCAGAAACTCTTGCAATTGATGTTTCCTATGTACCTTATAAAAATCATGCAATCTTTCTTAACTGCAAGGAGTTTTAAAGTATATGTAAACCAGACTCCATCTGATGTCCAATGGATTCCTGCTGGAGTTCCTCAGGGCTCTAAATTGGGCTCCATTCTACACGTCTGACTTTCCTCAATTTTCTGAATGTCATTCTGCAATTTTTGCAGATGATACATGCATTTTTTTGTCTGATTCGATAGGCTCGAATAATAATAATAATAATTGTTGGCGCTACAGTCCAAAGGGGGACCAGGGCCTAGCTTGCTTATCAACTACTCGAGTTGTGCGCGGTACTGTTCTCTCACGAGTAGAAGGGACCTACAGTTTCTTGCCGATTCCGAACGGCGAAATTTGAGAAGCTTTCTTAGACAGTTATTACTCTTTGAGTGTTGTCAGCAGCTCGAAAAATTGGTGTTGAGCTGGGAGTCGAACCTAGACCCCTCGGCGTGTGAGCGTCGCACTCTACCCACTACGCCACGGCGACCACATAGGCTCGAATATTGAGTCTAATTTGAAATCTGGATTAAAATGCCTGCTTAAATATCTTACAGATTGGAAAATTAAAATTAATCCTCAAAAACACAAGAACTCTTATTCTCTCGAAAATGAAAAACTTGTTTTTCACCTGCTGGGAATCTAATAGTTTGCGTAATTCAGATTGACTGGGCACCATCTGTTATGTAACTAGGAATCCTTATGGACAAGAGACTTAATTTTAGCCAGCATACAAATAACGTCGTTAGTCAATGCAACAACACCATTAAAGTACTATACCCATTCATTTGTCGCAAGTCTGAATTAAGCACAGATAATAAGCTTTTAATTTATAAATCCATCCAGTTCCAGCTCCAGTTTGCAGGAACTGCGCCAACTGTCACCTTAAAAAGTTGCAAGTTCTTTAAAATAAAGTCTTGAAAATGATCCTAAAACTACCATGGTATTTCTTAACTTCAGAACTCCACAAAGTAGCCAAAATTGAAATCGTAAAAGAAAGAATATCTCGACTCTCTGAAAAATGTGTCTTTTTATGTTACATATTGGATAACCCTCTCGTTTCTAGTCTTGTAAATGCTTTTTGATGTTCTTTATGTGTTTTAATCTATTTACTTAAGGTTATACATGCATTATATTTGGTCGCCGTGGCGTAGTGGGTAGAGTGCGACGCTCACACGCCGAAGGGTCTAGGTTCGACTCCCAGCTCAACACCAATTTTTCGAATTTTTCACGGCACCACCTCTTCCGAGCTGCTGACAACACTCAAAGAGTAATAACTGTCTAAGAAAGCTTCTCAAATTTCGCCGTTCGGAGCCGGCAAAAAACTGTAGGTTTCTTCTACTCGTGAGAGAACAGTAGCGCGCACAACACTAGTAGTTGATGAGCAAGCTAAGCCCTGGTCCCCCTTTGGACTGTAGCGCCAACAATTATTAATTATTACATGCCTTATAATTCCACAAAGGACATACCCATATACAAAACTGGGATATTTTGCATTACAACTCAACTCATGTCACACATTAATTGTAAAAAATTTACTGCTGGATTATTTATTGACCTAACTAAAGCATTTTACATGGTAAACCGCAATGTTCTTTTGAGAAAACTAGAAAAAGCAGAATTTCGAGGCTTTTTTCTAGAATGGTTAACTTCCTATCCCATAAACAGATCCCAAAGAGTTAAGTTAGATGGTATAAGAAGTGAAATCGGATCCTATAACCTAGTTGTCCCTCAAGGTTCGGTGCTAGGGCCAATTTTATTCCTGATTTATATCAATTCTCTTTTTGCTCTACCTTTTAAGGGTGCACCGACTGCTTTTGCTGATGACATTGGCTTTAAATATGGCCTGAATAATCCTTTAGACTTGGTATGTGACATAAAACCTTTATCTACTGCGACTATGGTTTTCCGAACACAATTTAATAATAAGCTCTAAAACTAAAATATTGTTCTTCAGTCTATCATCCTCATATCTGTCCGATGCTAATTTTTATTTCCATTCCGCTGACTGTAACAAATACAAGCTGCATTTGTTCATCTCGATCCTTGTCTCATTCCTATTGACATAATCAAGTCAGTAGTGCTAAATGTTTTTTAATTGAGAGTGTTTCTGAATTTAAATATTCGGGTATAATAATTGACTCTAAACTCAGTTTTACAAATCATATTAATATGTTGAGAAATTATTTCGGTTGTACCCTTCACCATTTTTATTATCTGAGTAAAGTTTGTTCCACCAAACTTTTAAAAACATTTGATTATGGCATCTTTCAATCTAAGTTACAATATGGTATTGCCTGCTGGGGAGGTGTGTATCGGAATACAATTCAACCGCTGATGATTATACAAAAATATGTCATACGAAAGATATATCGCAAAGCTTATAGACATTCGAGTCATCCATTATTCTGTTTATTGAAAATTCTTCCTGTTCGACATTTGTATTGCTTTAAAGTGTTATAATTGTTCAACCGTACTTCTTGTCTAATTTCACGTTACAACTTTTATAGTGACCATTTTAATATCATGTCAGTTCGAACTCTCCGCACCACTGCTTACCGAAATTTTTATTCAGTTTTATCATATCGTTTATTTAATGTATTACCGCAGGCTATACAATCATTTACATTATCTGGAATATTTATCAAAAGTGTTAAGTTGTGGCTCTTCACCCTTGATATTGAATGTTTCGAATCCCTTCTTTATAATATTCTGGTTTAGCTTGCTCTATATCCACTTAGTTAAAAAATTTGTGTTTTTTCTCTCCTTTCTTGATTTGTTACCGCTTATTAATTTATACTAATAGTTTGATTTTTAGTTGAATTGTATTCCTCACCACTCCATTTTTTTTGAGTTTATTAAGTAATTGAAGTGTCACAAAACTCTATTTATATTCAATCTTAAATACACAGTTTCACTAATATTTTCTTATAATATTATTAACTGTGTCACTAATGAATTGTTATGTAAATAGTTTTGATCTTTATCTGTAATGAAATATTTAGTAAATCTTAAAATTAGCTTTTCATCCGGCTCCTTTCTTTAGTAAAATTTATTTTGTGCTCATAAGTAAGGTTAACAATAACTATAACTATGTACATCTCAATTATAAAAAATTTAAATTATTGCTAATAAAAGAAATAATAATAATAATATTTCAAATATCTTGATTACCGATTCGATTGAGCATACGTGGGGCGTTCAATAAATTCTCGATATCGATATGAAGGAAAATGCGAATTCAATTTAAATTGTTTTTATTTTTCAATATAATCTTCCCTAACATCAATGCATTTGCCACATCTTGAGATAAGGTTTTTTAAATCCTCAAAAACGAAATTTCCTCTTTCTCTGCAAAATACCCATTTATTGCCGACTTGAGTTCTTCATCATCCGAAAATCTTTTTCCACGAACACATTTTTTCAAAATCCGGAAACAGGAAATAATCACTAGGGGCAAGGTCTGAACTATAGAGTGGGTGTTGGATTTATTCGAAACCACAATCTCGCGCAGCAGCCTTGGAAACTGTGAGCAGCCTTGGAACAGGAGCGTTGTCATGAAGAAGCAACACACTCGCTGCGAGTTTACCCGGTCTTTTCTTTTTAATTTCCTCCCGCAATTTATGCAAAGTGGATGCGTAGGATGTGGCGTTGATGGTTTCACCGTTTGTTTTTGTTTTTTTTTTTTTTTGTTTTTTTTTTTTGTACTTAATAAGCAAGATTCTCTTTGAGTCCAAAAAAAACTGTGGCCATGAGCTTCCCGGCAGACGGAGTGACTTTGATCTTCTTCGGGGGGCTTGTTCCTTTTTTATGCCACTGCATGGACTCTTGTTTGCTTTCAGGGTCATAGTGGTGAACCCATGTTTCGTCCCCAGTAACAATTTGATCCATTACACTGTCCGCGTTCTCACTACACGTCTCAATAAGCTCTCTACAGCATGCGATACTCACTTTTTTCTGAGACGCTGTGAACATTCGTGGCACCCACCTTGCACTGACCTTTGAAAGGGTAAGACGGTCATGAAGAATGGTGTGAATGGTGCCAGTTGAAAGTTTGGCGATCTCTGCCATCATTTTCACCTTTATTCGGGCATCCTCAAGAACAAGTTTTTCGACTTCTTTGATGCTTTCTCCCGTACAAGTAGTGGCCGTAGCGCCGGATCGGGATTGGTCTTCAATATTCTCTCTGCCTCTCTTGAACTAACTTGACCACTTTTTCACAGTTGATAATGAAGGTGCGGAGCCCTGCTTAACAGCCACCATTTCTTCATTAATAGTTGTTTTTACTTTGTCATTGCTAAGTGAGAAATTTAATTACAGCGCGATGCTCAATTTTTACCATCGTCTTCTCAGTTGCCATTATGATTCTGTTTAACTAGAGATAAAACGCGAATTCATAATCAAATTTATATGAAATCTGACATGAATGCACTAAAATAATAATATTACTACATAAAGAAGTCAATTTATATATATAACCACAGCTTCACCGAGAATATATTGAACGTAAGTAAGTCTCGTCGATAAAATTGAAACATCTCTTAAGGAAATCTTCTTTTTCGATAAAGCTTCCGTGGATTGACGCAATATACTGTTGAATATTTAATTTTTTTTTCAAAACGTCTCTGCACTTCTTCGCATTTATCCTTAACTGGAAGTTCTAAGCTGGTTATAGGCTCCATTCTATTCCATAGCACTTTCTTCTTTTTTTAAATCATGGACGCCATTGTGTCCTTATATCGCAGGTCTATCGAAATATCGTTGGAGGTCATATGGTATTAAAGAAATATGAATTAATCATATTACCAACTCATATAGCACACTAAAATGTCAGTTTTTGCGGATGAAACGATGTCTCAACATACACCTGAGGAGTTTCAACACTTAAAATATGGCAATTTTTTTTTGTAGACGTATCCTTTCAACCAAAACTGAGATTCATCACTTAACAAAATTCGCTTATGATAGTTGAGGTCTTCTTGTTTCTGCACAATTTCAAAGCATTTTTAGGCCTCAGACCATTTATTTTAAAATGCCAAACCATAAAACAAATCACTTGACAACTGACAAATTGGTCGCTAGTTAAAAAAGTGTTGCGAACTTAAAATTATACGCCTCTTGGAAAGATACACCTTTAAAGGACAATCAGAAGAACACTTCGCTGACTTGGGGAAAAGCTCGTCGACTAACAAGCCGAAAGTCCTAGATTCCATCACAGTACTTTAAAATGTTGTTCTTCAAGCTAACGAAGAGCATCTCCAATTTTCAAATTTTTAAATGTAGTTTTGTATACTTGAGGGTATTCAGTGCAACTCAACTGATTGTCGAAGTCAAGCCGTTCTCCGTTTTGAATTCCATGTTTGTTTTGTTATATAAACATTGTTCATTTTAAGAATGTGAAGTGTGTGTATTCCTTTTTCCACGGTCTTCTTAACACCATTTCTTAACACCCCTCTTGCTCTTACAGAACCTCTCACAAACTCCCACTGAATCAAAGTTCCCCACAGACAATCCACAAGTCAACTATCACCATCTATCTCCTTTAAGCATCTCCTTGAAACAACTTCCAACCCAACCCAGACATCCAATGTTTAGCCCAAGTTCTTACTTTAAAGGTGCATTCAACTTTCAACCCTCTTAGACTTTGTGAAACAATTGACAGACACGGCGTCATTCGCGGCACAAATGCCCCACTTGAGCACTGAAAAGGCGACAAAACGAATGAATATCTATCGACCGTCATATTTACCAATGTACTTATACCGTGTTCATCTTCTTGTACTTTCAGAACTCAATCCGACATAATTTGTCGCTGCACAACCGTTTTATGAGAGTACAAAACGAGGGTACTGGCAAGTCATCGTGGTGGATGCTGAATCCCGATGCAAAACCTGGGAAATCTGTTCGTCGAAGAGCCGCATCAATGGAAACGTCCAAGTACGAGAAGCGAAGGGGACGCGCTAAAAAGCGTGTTGAAGCACTTCGAAATGGCGGTATTACTGGCTTAAATGATGCAACTCCCTCGCCGAGCAGTAGTGTCAGTGAGGGGCTTGATCATTTTCCGGAAAGTCCTCTTCATAGGTAACTATTTAATTCTTTTGTTCACTTTGACTTAATACTATTTTTTCCATTTTTCATTTGCATTTGCTAAGTCACGTTTCTTTAAGATTTTTGAATAGAGATAACACGTTTTGAATGCTTTGAAGTAGAGGTTGTTGCAGCTCCCACGTATAGTTGAACTTGACTGGTTCCTTATTTACCTTTTTATCTAGATAAAATGTTTCCTTTTCGTTTGTTTTTTTTTTTTTGTTTTTGTTCCTTTTGCCCGAATGCCTAGTTCTAGATCTTAAATGCAAATTAATTGATTGGCTTTAAGCATTTTGTGAGGCTTAAGTTGCTTTGAGGCAAGATGCATTCCAATATGACCGGACACCAAGTTATGTAGCACGTTTAGGTGGTGCATAGTTTGGGACCTATGGATAACTTTACGAGATAAGTGAACTTACTGTATTAAGATCAGCTGCGTTTTTTGGGTGGTGGACAACAGAAGTTTACGGAAAAATGAGAAGACGAAGAAGATTGAGCCATCAATTGAGCTGAACATTTATAGCGCATATAGTGCAAGAAATAAGCGTTGTGTGTAAGGCTCTCATAACATGTCTCAGTTGCAGTTGCAAGTACACAGACGGAAGTACCAAATTCGTAGTCAAAAAATCTCCCAAACAAGATGAATCTCAAAACCCGGTTAAAGTCGACCATGTGAAATAAAGGATTCATTTAAACAATTTTGTATTATGGACTAGATAGTGGTAGATGTCATTCATTCAGTAGTTCGTCAACTTACAAAGAGCTATAAAGCGGCATGCAGAAATGGCCGTGCTTATTTAACGAAAGTAGTCTAGCGACATTTTAAACCTTTATCAAGCATCCAAACCATTGTCAGTATGCGTGGTAGCTCAATAGAGTTTTTGGGTTTCAAAGAACAAAATGTGTTATTGACAAAACGTTAAAAAGACAACAGTGATGGAATCACAAATATTTCAAGATTTAAAAGAGATTTGTGCGTGCATACACAATTTAAAAATTCACAAACTTTATAATTATTTAGTCATAATAATAACAATCGTATGGCACGACATCCGCAAAGAGACCAGGGCATAGCTTGCTCATCAACTACTCGTATTGTGCCGACTCCGAACGGCGAAGTTTGAGAAGCTTTCTTAGACAGTTATTATTCTTTGGTTGTTGTTAGCAGCTCAAAAGAGGTGGTGCCATTAAAAACTCGAGGTGTTGAGGAGGGAATCGATCTTCGGTGTGTGAGCGTCGCACTCTACCCACTACGCCATGGCGGACACACTTTCATTCAGTCATAATAGCGAGGAACGATTTATACAAGGGATTTGTTGTGTTTCGTTTCTTACGTTACGAATGCCGAAATCTTCAAAAGGCCGAAATGGCTTGGTATCCAATATGTCGAAATTTCGAATTTCGAATGAATTAGTTCCTAATTCACTCTCATAGTCCCTGTCAGGACGTGTAGTGCCCACAACGTTGTGTCGATGGGGAAGAAGGAGAGCAGACCCTCACGACAAAAATTGAATTTTCTGCGTGAGCATTACAGTTCCATTCTCAATTCGTACCGACTTTGCAACTATTTTCTTGTCGTCGAGGTGGAAGGTGCAGTGCAAAACAGAGAGTTGCACTGCTTCCTCTCGTATTTTTAGTTTTTCTTTTCCGTCCAGTAGTAATAATAAACTTAAACATTTCAAGTATACAGACAAAGGTTAGCTTTTATAATTCGGAATTGGGCAACCCTAGTGTAATTTGGCAACTATCAGCTCTTTCGTAAAGTTTGACATTTTTAAAGTTATACGTACCCAGAACGTTTGGACATACGAGTGCTATTTGTGTTGTTTACAGTAACTTAAAAGATTCATCTCGCCTAAAAAATGGAATTAAATCGTGAACATTTTCGTGCGAATATTTTTTACAACTTTTGACGTGGATTAACAAGTGTGCATCGATGAACTTAATTCAATTTTTGGCGATGAAGCTACATCAAGGACCAGTGCTTATCGATGGTATGGTGAATTCAACCGAGGTTGTAGTTCACTCCAAGACGAATTTCGTGAAGGTCGTCCAAAATCAGTTATTGTTCCGGAAAACATTGATGCTGTGCGCCAACTGATATTGCAAGATTGTCATGTAACCCATCGTGAGATTGAGACAACCTTAGGCTTTAGTGGGACCTGCATACATTCAATATTGCATGAACATTTGACCGTCAAAGAAATTTGTTCGCGTTGGGTCCCACACAATTTGTCAATCGCTCAAAAAAAGGCTCGTGTCGATTGGTCGAAAGAAATGCTCCAAAAATACGATCGCGGTGCTTCGAAACACGCCTATGACATCGTGACAGGTGATGAGTCCTGGACTTACGCATATGAGCCCGAAAGTAAACAGCAGTCGACTGTATGGGTGTTTCAAATTGAGCCAAGTCAAACAAAAGTTGCTCGCTACTTCCAAGCAAATGGCTGCCTGTTTTTTCGGAAAAACTGGGCATATCGCAACCGTACCACTAGAACAACGCAGAACAGTCAATTCTGAATGGTACACAACCATTTTTTTGCCAGTTGTCTTCAAAAAATCAGGAAAACCAACCGCCGAAGACGGATCACTCTTCACCACGACAATGCGATGTCTCACACATCGGCTCCAACAACTGCACTCAAAACATCAATTTGATGAGTAATCCGCCGTATAGTCCTCACCTGGCACTGAATGACATCTTTTTATTCCCGTACGTACAAAAATAAAATGAGAGAATGAATGTTTTGGAGATACCACAAGCAGGGTGACAAAAGTGCTTCGACAATTGGTTCAAACGCATGCAAAAGTGTATGGATCTCAATGGAGAGTATTTTGAAAAACAATAAAGCTATTTTCGATGATTAATATTTGTTTTTGTTCTCTTATCCCGAAATATGAGAGGCAATCCTCGTACTATGTTCTCTCACATAATTTTATTGTTTTCATGAATGTCAATGAAATATATGAAAGAATTAAAAACAATAAATCATTACATTCGCTCTAAGCTGTAACCGACACAAGTGAAAAATGGTTTAATTTTATCGTTCCACGAAACAAAAGTGGCCGTGAGTAGTCACAGAATGTGTGGCCACGATGTTTTGTGGGCACATCACGTCTGGAGAGGCACAATGTACAAATGTACAAAACGATAGAATCTCGAAAAGCCAAAAATTCTAAAATATATTGTTTACATCAAATCACCATTCATTTAGAAATTACGAATGACTAAACAAAACTTCCAAAATTCCAAAACTTCAAAAATCCAAAAAAAAACTCAAAGAAATATTAAAGATATTGAAATTGATAGTTTTTTAAACACCACCACTTTGAGTGGTGTCAAAGTATTGTCTGTTGAAAGCGAATATTTTTTCCCCTCTAAAGTAATTTTCAAATGATATCTTTAAAAAATGAGTTCTCTCTGGCATTGATCCAATCATTGAGTCATTCTTCGATTTCTTCAAATGACCCCCAATTCGTTTTGCATGCATGGAAAAAGGCAGGAGTACATGTCCCATAGTTTGGCGATTATCCCTCAATAAATTCAGCCGAATTTAGCATGAAAATCCTCAACTCCCTCTCAATCTTGTGTTTAGTACCCCTTCCAAGGCAACTGCTTAATTTTTTCTAAATTTTTTGCCAGTAGTCGCAAAAAGCAACGTCTGGGGAATACGGCGTGTGGGGCGAATTTCAGCGTTTCCTAGTAGTTTTTGACCACTACAGCTGTACCTGGCTGAAAAGTCACCTTGTCGTCTATTTCGATAATTTTTGGTCGTTTTTCACACATTTCACGACTCAAATGCAATAATTGTAGTCGATAGCCTTACTTATCAATAACTTAATTGGTTTTAGCAGCTCATAGTACACCACATTCATCCAGTCCTCCTCCTCATATTCACAGCATGACCATTGGATGTTTTGTGGATGGATGGATGCTTTTTTCTTTGCCGTCGGTGTCAACAATGTTGGAACTAGTCCTTGCATAATAGTTTTGCTTCTTGGAATCGTCGTAGCATATTCACTTTTCAGCACAATGCGCCCTATACTTTGACGTTTTCCAAAAAGCAGTTGCAAGGATAAAAATCGACATTTTAAGTCTCTCAATATGGCATCCGATTTGCTTCGAAAAAGTCCAAATTTCTTACAACTTATGCAGACTGTGTGCTGAGTTACTCCCAAAGTTTGTGCGAATTTATTTTGCGTTTTGAACGAATCTTTATCCAATAAAGCTTTCAATTCCTCATCTTTAAACATTTTGGGTTGGCCAAGACGTTCTTTGTATTCGACACTAAAATCACCACTTTTGATGTAACGAAATCTTTGTCTACGTGATTTATCGGTCGACATCATAAACTTCAACAAGCATTCGATTGGCTTCAGCTGTACTTGTTTTTGTAGACCGACGATACAACCAAATTATACAGTGAAAGAAAACGACATTAAGATATTTTAATAACAATACTCGTATGTGATATTAATTTGAACTGTGGACTATACGAACTTTCAAACCTTTCGGATTCCCATACTCAATACTCATTGGATCGGTATTTTTCGGTGCGGCTAAAAATGAGAAACAAAATCTATATACAAAAAATTATACGATCGGTAATCCGAAACATGTTGTAATGCATGTCCTTGAGTTTGGTCTGGTGCATCGTGTGCTGTGCATGGCCTTAAGAACAAAAATATTTTTGGTACGATAAATGGTCCGATCGTTGAGGATTTTTTTTTTTTGCCGTTTTGAAGTAGCGTGAATTAGAATTCAAAATAGTAATTCTCTTCTGATTAAAAAAAATGTAATTCTTCCATAAAAGGAAGTTTATTAAGGCAAATCCGGATATTTTCTAAGAGGTAAAAACAATGTTGCAGTCTTAAACAAACCCTAATGTACACTTATTGTTGTTGAAAGCCGACTTACCCTTTGAAATAGAGTACGTATTAGCTTCTGATAAAACAACTTGAAGATGGCGCCATCTTTTAACAACGAACTCCCAATACAAAAAGCCGAATATGTTGAATTTTCAAATTATCCGACGTCTCGAAATTTTAAAGTTCCTCATTCCTAAAGTTCCTCATTTTCTAAATTAAATCTCGAAGTGACCGAATTTTGAAGAACCCAATGTTTTAATTGACAGTATCTCGAAAGAGTCAAACATTTTTAAATTCAAAATTCGAAAATTCAAAAATTTTGAATCGTCAAATATCACAAAATAGTCCCGAAAACTAATAACACAAAAAAGATAAAAATAAAATGCGAAAAATATCGAAAACTCAGAAAACATTCTGCAAAGCCATACTTTCGAAATCGCCGATTCCTGACAATTACTACGCGTCCTTTAGTGAACCCAAGCCGAGAGTGCACTCTTTTATCGATTTTTCTGAAAATTGTCTCCTCTGATTAAATTCTTTTTTAATTACACTTTTTGAAAATTTGGCTAGCTGGCTTTCAATCGAATAAAGCTATAGCTAACATTTAAAACGTATTTTAAACAATTGAACTATAGTTGAACTAAAGTCCAAGTACAAGTTACACATAATCTAAAGCTGGTACACGTCTCTTAGTGTGACGTTAATTCCCCAATGGAATTGACCGAATTTAGCATGAAAATTCTCAACTATTCACTTCCTTCAAAGTTCCCTTTCGTTTTTAGTACCCTTTCCTGCTTAACTTTTCCTACAATTAAATCTTAAACAGTCTCGCTTATTTGACGCACCTCTCTCATTCAACTCCGATTTTTGTTTATCATTAAACTTCAATAAAATTTAATTTTTCATTTATTTTGATTTGTTTTTTATTTCTTTTCATTTTAAATTAATCAATCAAAATAAAACGAATGCAAACAGCCAAGGCTTTCAATTATCTCCTGACTTCCGTCAACGAGCCTCATCGAATGCGAGTTCTTGCGGCCGCCTAAGTCCCATACCGGCCATTGTGGGCGTAGAACCAGACTGGGGCTTCCCGGCAGACTACAATAATGCGAACATTACGCCAGCCCAAGCGAGTGCTCTCGATCAGTTGGCAGGATCTCTGGCGGATGACCTAACGTTACAAAAGGAACTGCTACAGGGGTCTGTTTGTTTGTTTTCTTTTCAGTTAAATTTTTTTTTTTTTTATTTATTCCCTTTGAGTTTTAGTTTTTGTTTTTTCATTTTGAAATTTTATATTCAAGCCATTTTGAGTTTGTAAGTCCGTTTTTAATTTCTGCATGTGGTACTGTTCAGATGCATGCTCACTTGAGACGCATTTTGATTGTTGTTTTATTCAAGATGAAAAAACAAAAACGATTGTGAAATAGACCCACTTGTGTTACGAATGTGTTTTATCAAAATGATTTCTGTTCCATGTTTTTTTTGAAACCAAACGATCTTACGGATGGAGTAGGTTTAGTGCAGCTTCGGCCATTACCAACCAACCACCACCTCCGTACCAACCACCGCAACCAACTTATTCAATTAATCCAGCAGTCGCTCAATCCTATGGAATGCAACAGAATCAATGTCTACTCCATCGGTCACTGACCTGCACTTGTTTGCACAATTCAAGAGAAGTAGCTATAATCTCTGTTCCGCCTTGTGAGTGAGTTTGCTAATGAATTACAATTATTTTTTTTTTTGTTTTCTTAATGGTGGATGTAAAGGGCTTGTCACCTTCTTCTGGTACTGGAATGTCACCCGCGTATCCTAATAGTGAACCGTCGTCGGACTCATTGAATACTTACAACCCTGTGGTGCTGGAATCCGGTGTTGGTTCTGATAGTTCTACGCTGCTGGGCAATGCACAACAGCAACAACAGCAATTGCAGCAACAGCAGTTGCATCAACAACAACAACAACAACAACTTAGCACAAATTTGGAAGGTACGTACAATCTTTGTTGATCCTTATAAAATTTCAATTATATTTTAATTTACTGACTGACAGAAGATGTGTTACTCTGTGTCCTAACAAAACTCATGGAATGGAGTTGAGGGACCCCTTTTTAGTTACTTTTAGCGTAAACGAGCCCATTTCACATTTAGTTACCACAGTCCGGACCACACTTTAAGGACTATCGTTGCCTAGCCTAATAGAACAATAGCCTAGGTACTTTTATAATTCAAAATCCAAAAAATTGTTATTTCTAAGCCTGAGTGAATACGGCTGAACAGATCGTCAGGTTTGGGCCACTTTTTCCCATTTTCCGTCTTAGGCGTGTGTAGGCACAAGGCTCAATAAGCGGATCTTGTTTTTACGGGAGTTTTATTTAAAAATCTCCTCACCTACTTTGTTGGTCAAAAATAACGTGTATATGGTCAAATCCAATCCAATCCAGCGCTACAGGCCAAAGGGGGTCCAGGGCCTAGCTTGCTCATTAACTGCTCGTGTTGTGCGCGCTACTGTTCTCTCACGAGTAGAAGGGACATACAGTTTTTTGCCGACTCCGAACGGCGAAATTTTAGAAGCTTTCTTAGACAGTTATTACTCTTTGAGTGTTGTCGACAGCCCGACAGATGTGGTGCCGTGAAAAATACGCTGAGAATCGAACCTACACCCTTCGGCGTGTGAGCGTCGTACTCTACCCACTACGCCACGGCGGCCACATATGGTCAAATAGCCAGAGAAAAAATATATAGTCAAAACAAAAGTGTGGCTTCCTAACTCAGGAGTGATTTGTTTGCTTTCTTTTCTCAAGTTTCAGCTAAAGGAAGGTCCCAGGGCGATAAAATTTTGACCAGGCGTGCCATATTTTGGTCCAGAGTCTGCATTGGTAACATCAAGAATAGCAACTTTAACGACGGACTCTAAAAGAGAGTACGGTATGCGCCCTAGCAAACATCTGCAAGTTTAGTGCTTAGGATATTCAAGAGCTGAGTCGGTACACACAGCTTCAACCTGCAAAGTTCACAAATCCTAGTCTTTGGGAAATTAAAAGGACCTCCATTAAATTGGTGTGCAAAGTGTTGGTCTTTTTCACGAAAATGAAGGAAAAATAGTTCCTGTTGCCTGTGAAGGTTCTTCGTCACATATTCCCTTCTGATGGCAATTACCTCTACTGACGACCGTATTTAATTGAAGTCAAGTGACAGTTAATATCCTAAACCAATGAATATGAATTTTCCTACTTTAAGTTCTCAATCAAACATCCTAAACGAAGAGTTAAAATCAAAAAGCATAATTCTACAGCCGTCAGTCCAATTTAGAAGTCAAAACAATTCACACAGCTCGTCTCTATGCGCCTCAAGTGATTGTGCAACAGCGGTCTTGCTCCTTAAACAGAAGAGAAAAACACAACTTCTAAACTTTATAGTTTTTATAAAACAAGATATCGAATATATTTGTCAAATTATGTTTTTAAAATGTATTTTCATTCATTTTCAGATAACTGTGCTTCAACATTAATAGGACAATGCATGGAGGCATTGAATAATCAAACACAAATTGACGAATTTAATATTGATAATTTCCATGGCGGTATCGAGTGCAATATTGAAGAGGTAAATAAAAGAAAATAAATTTAATTACTTTTGTGCACCGCCAACATATGTAGGTGAACTTCTTTCCATATTGAAAATTGTGAAAATAATTAACACTATTTGAATAGTTCTGCTGGCTTTGTAGAGAATAGATCTGTTCCAGTTGTTCTAAATTGCTGCAAATGCCTACGAAATTCGCCGAAAAACTATCAAAATGCGTTTCATTTGCAGATTTTTTCGTAGAAGAGAGAGCTCATGAGAGGGTAATATACTTCCCCTCTTTACGAATTTCACTGAAAATCGACAGTGACCAAAAAAGCCGGCGAAGGAAAGAACGTTTCCCCTGCATAATAATTTACATTTACGAGGGGCGTTCAATATATTCTCGATATCGATATGAAAGAAAATGCGAATTCAATTTAAATTGTTTTTATTTTTCAATGTAATCTTCCCCAACATCGATGCATTTGTTACATCTTGAGATAAGCTTCTTCTCTGCAAAATATCCATTTATTGCCGACTTGAGTTCTTCATCATCCAAAAATCTTTTTCCAGGAGCACATTTTTTCAAATCCGGAAACAGGAAATAATCACTAGGGGCAAGGTCTGAACTATAGAGTGGGTGTGGGATTTCTCGAAACCACAATCTCGCGCAGCAGCCTTGGAAACTCGCGCCATGTGAACAGGAGCGTTGTCATGAAGAAGCAACACACCCGCTGCGAGTTTACCCCGTCTTTTCTTTTTAATTTCCTCCTGCAAATTATGCAAAGTGGATGCGTAGGATGTGGCGTTGATGGTTTCATCTTTTTTTGTACTCAATGAGCAAGATTCCCTTTGAGTCTCAAAAAACTGTGGCCATGAGCTTCCCGGCAGACGGAGTGACATTGAACTTCTTCGAGGGGCCTGTTCCTTTTTTATGCCACTGCATGAACTCTTGTTTGCTTTCAGGGTCATAGTGGTGAACCCATGTAACAATTCGTGTGCCCATTAACAATTCGATCCATAACACCGTCCGCGTTCTCACTACACATCTCCAAAACCTCTATACAGCATGTGGTTCTCACTTTTTTCTGAGGCGCTGTGAGCATTCGTGGCACCCACTTTGCACTGACCTTTAAAAGATTAAGATGTTCACGAAGAATGAATGGTACCAGTTGAAAGCTTGGTGATTTCTGCCATAATTTTAACCTTTATTCGGGCATACTCAAGAACAAGTTTCTCGACTTCTTTGATGCTTTCTCTCGCACAAGCAGTAGCCGGGCCACCGGAGCGGGGGTCGTCTTCAATGGCCCTCTCTGCCTCTCTTGAACTAACTTGACCACTTTTTCACAGTTGATAATGAAGGTTCGGATTCCTGCTTAACAGCCAAAATCTCTTCATGAATAGGTTTTTGACTTTTTCCTTCCTTAGTGAGAAATTTAATTACAGCGCGATGCTCAATATTCACCATCGTCGTCTCAGTTGTCATTATGATTCTGTTTAACTAGAGATAAGGCCAGAATTAATAATCACATTTATATGAAATTTCACATGAATGCACTAAAATAATAGTATTATTTGATAAATAAATCAATTTATATATATAACCACAGCTTCATCCCGATAACGAGAATATATTGAACGCCCCTCATAATTCTGCGGATGTCTGCGAATTTCTGCTTTTCCAAAGGTTTGTTTTACAAGGTTCGGCAGAGCTACTCCTTCCAAGAGAGATTTTTACTACGAATTGCTGTGCACAAATGAATTGGAACAGACCTATTATCTTAGAAAACGATGCTTCAAGAATACGAAAACATTATGAAACTCTCTGCGGCCGCCGTGGCGTTGTGGGTAGAGTGCGACACTGACACGACGAAGATCCAAGTTCGATCTCCGTCTAAAAACCTCAATTTTTTTCACGGCACCAGCTCTTTCGAGCTGCTGACTACACTCAAAGAGTAATATTTGTCTAAGGCAAAGCTTCTCATACTTCGCCTTTCTGAGCCGGCAAAAAACTGTAGGTCCCTTCTACTCGTGAGAGAACAGTAGCGCGCACAACACGAGTAGCTGATGAGCAAGCTAGGCCCTGGTCCTCCTATAGACTGAAACGCCACCCAATTATTAGGAAGGTTGCCTTTTACATTTCGGGATTGAGCAATCCTAGTGTTGCAATCTGGCAACTACCAGCTCTATTGTAAAGTTTGACTTTTTTGAGGTTATACGTACTCAGAACGTTTCGACATACGAGCGCTATTTGTGTTGTTTACAGTAACTTAATAGATTCATCTCGCCCAAAAAATGCGATTAAATCGTGAACATTTTCGTGCGAATTATTTTTACAACTTTCGACGTAGATTAACTCAACAACAGTGCATCGATGAACTTAATTCATTATTTGGCGATGAAGCTCCATCAAGGACCAGTGCTTATCGATGGTATGGTGAATTCAACCGAGGTTGTAGTTCACTCCAAGACGAATTTCGTGAAGGTCGTCCAAAATCAGTTGTTGTTCCGGAAACCATTGATGCTGTGCGCCAACTGATATTGCAAGATCGTCATGTGACCTATCGTGAGATTGAGACAACCTATGGCATTAGTGGGACCAGCATACATTCAAAATCGCATGAACATTTCACCGTCAAAAAAATTTGTTTGCGTTGGATCCCACACAATTTGTCAATCGCTCAAAAAAAGGCTCGTGTCGATTGTTCCAAAGAAATGCTCTAAAAATATGATCGCGGTGCTTCGAAACACGTCTTCGACATCGTGACAGGTAATGAATCGTGGATTTACGCGTATGAGCCCGAAAGTAAACAGCAGTCGACTGCGCGGGTGTTTCAAATTGAGCCAAATCCAACAAAAGTTGCTCGGGCACGAAGCACTTCGAAGCAAATGGTCGCACAACACTATTACATGCGTGAAAAAAATCTAACTTAGCTGTAGTTCTTTTCCATTCCATTTAAATAAAAACATATGAAAGAGCCGTTGCCTTCTATTGTAAAATTCAAAATAGGAATTGAGCACAACCAATTTGCATACCGAAAAGTGCACTTGAGTTACTTGTGTTCAGTCAGTACAAGATGTTTCGAAGGACTACTAACTGCAAGCAAAAAAACAAAAACAAAACAAAATTTGTTGATCGTGTGTTAAATGACAGCGGAATTTTTTCATCAATCTGGGGCAATCGTTTTTCTTGAAAAAGAAAAAGAAAAAGAAGTATGTAAATATTGTAAATATTTCTCTCTGGTAGAAAATGAGATGGAAAAATACTTTTTAAAAAATAATTGTGGAAACATTACGTTCCCTTTCCATATGGTTCATTTTTTTAGTTCAAGGCCGGACATTTAAAGTCATTAATAGTTGCGTATTTCTTTTTCATATTTTTGTATTTTACGTTTTCTACTTTCCATATATGAATGTTTTTGTGCGTTCTTTACGCTAAACATGTTCAAACGCAATGTTTGCAATCGATAGCCTTTAACATCAATAATTTCGTTGGTTTAAGCAACCACACTCATCTTCATCTTCTTCTTGTGGCGCTATAGTCCGAGGTGGACCTGGGCCTCAGCCAACATGTCTCTCCAGCCAGCACCGTCTTTGCTAGCTGCCTCCAGTTGCGCAATCCAAGTTGGTTGCGGTCCTTCTCCACTCGTGTGCGCCACCTTAGCCTAGGCGTTCTCTATTGCGTTGTCCCAATGGCTCTGATTTAAAGATTTCTAGGGCCGGAGCAGTGATGTCCATACACTCTACATGGCCTAGCCATCTTATGTGTTGTATCGGAATACGCTTGACCATGTGCATGCCGCTGTACAGCCCATAGACTCATCGTTTAATCGTCTCCTCCAAATGCCATCAATGCAAACAGGACCAGAAATCACACGCAAAACAATTCTCTCGAAAAGACTAAGTGCTTCCTCATCCGCTTTTAGTAGCGTCCAGGTTTCCGCGTCGTAAAGCAGGACTGGAACAAGGCTACGTTAGTCCTTCGAGAGAGTTCTCTTTTACTCAGTTGCCGCTTGAGTCCAAAGAAATAGCGATTGGCAATGGTGATTCTGCTTTTAATTTCGGTACTTGTTGTTTTCCATGTTTACCGCGTAACCGAGGAAGACGAAGTCCTTTCCCTTCTGCTGCATAGCGTGACGCTCTGGTGCTCTGTCCTTTCTGCTGCCTAGTGTGATGCTCTGTCCGATGTGTCGATGTTGTGTGTCCTTTCTTGATGACAGCATGCACTTCGTTTTGCCCTCATTTATCGCCAGACCTATTTCAACCGCTTCCAGTTAAATACCAGCAAACGCGTCATTGACGGCTCGCTGTGCTCGTTCAATCACGTCAATGTCATCAGTGTAAGCTAGCAGTTGAACTGATATCTGAAAGATCGTGCCTCTGGTGGTGACTTGTTAGTTACGCACGGTCTTGTCAAGAATGATGTTGAAGATGTCACATGACAGTGCATTGGCTTGTCTAAACCTTTTTGATACTGACTGATAGGGACCTATCAGGTTATGGACAAACGGTTTTAGACGCTCACACAATACGGCAGAGAAGATCTTGTGGGCGATGTTAAGAAGGCTTGTACCCTGATAATTGGTGCAGCAAAGGGGTCTCCATTCTTGTAGACCTCGCAAACGACGCTGAGATTCCACTCGTCGGCCATGCTTTCCTCCTACCATATCTTATGGATGAGCTAGTGCATGCTCCCAACCAGGTCATCTCTAGATGCTTTGAATTGTTCTGTGGACAGTCCTTCCGCTCCAGCGTTCCACTCTCATCTATTCCCCTTATATTCACAGTAAGAATCCAGGATGCTTTCCTTTGCCGTTGATGTAAACGATGATGGAATGGCTTCATCAGCCTTTGCATAGTATTTTTTCTCCTTGGAATCATCGTAGCATATCCATTTTTCTTCAGGATGCGGTGCAAAAATCCGATCCTTTAATGCTTTTCAAAATGTAGTTCCGAGGAAAATCAACTTTTGTCGTCTCTAGGTATGGCATCCGATTTCCTTGCTTTCGAAAAAATGAAGATTTATCTAACCAAATACAAATTGCTTGCTTAGTCTCTCCCAACTTTTGTGCTAGTTTACTTTGCGTTTGACACGGATCTCGATCTAGTAAAGCCTCTAATTCCTCTTCGTCAAACTATTTTGCCTGGCTAAGACGCTCGTTTTTTGCGACGCTTAGGTCACTACTTTTGCAGCATCTTAACCAATCTAGCAGCCATGGCGTATTGGGTAGAGTGCGACACTCACACGCCGAAGGTCTAGGTTCCATTCCCGGCTGAACACGCATTTGTCACGACATCCCCTCTTTCGAGCTGCTGATAACGCTCAAAGAGTAATGACTGTCTAAGGAAAAGCTTTTCAAACTTCGCCGTCCGTAGTCGGCAAAAAACTATTGTTGTCTCTACTCGTAAGAGAACAGTAGCGTGCACAACACGAGTAGTTGTAAGCAAGCTAGGCCCTGGTCCCCACTTATTAATTTTTTTTTTTTTAAATTTTTTACAATTTCAAATTTTTAAGCTTAAGACTACAGTGAATATACATATATATGTGTCGGCTCAACAATAGGGGCTCAACGGATGAACAACCGTCTTACATAGTTTGGGTGTGTACAAGTGAATTATTTACAATATAACGATGTCCTGTCTTAACATCGGGGTGTTCAGATCCGTGTGTCGATGATGTTCCTTTGTGGTGGTGGGGGAGGGGTTGTTTTCAGAGTCAACCTCGATGGTAGGTTGTATCACTGCTGGAGAAGAAGTGATACGGCTCGCATGCAGAAGATGTCGGGGGGGGGGGAAATCTCTTCGTTTAACATGTTGTGTACATTGAGAAATCGTTTTCCAGGGACTGAGCTCCTTAAGTTCCTGACGATTGGGTTAGGATGGGTTTCAGTTTCGCATAACTGCTTCTTGGAAAGTTGCACCTAGAACTGTTGCAAGGGGATGATGCGCGATTTTCCGTAGACCTTCTTGTTGCTATGATGTTTCATCCGGTCCTTGTCAAAGATGAGACCGGTGCAGATTCGTAGTATCTTGCTTTCGAAGACCGATAGTTTCTCCATGCTGGTCTTGGAGATGCTGTACCATACAGGGAAGCCATACGCTATAATGCGTCGTATGGGCTGCTTGTACAGTAATAGCTTCGTCTTCTGGGTAAGTCCGTTCTCACGTCGCATCAATGGGTAGATGCGATGGAAAGCGAAACTGGCCTTTTGAAGGGTCACTTTGGAGTGAGGATTGAACTTCAACCTCTCAGTAAAGTTCACTCCAAGATACTTCGCCTTGTTCGTTGTCGTTAGTGCTGTCCCGTTGGGTAGCACTACCTTCATGCTCCGGCATTTTTCGGCTGTTCGGGAACCTCGTCATGTTGGTCTCCGCAGACACATGACCGATTTATTGGTATTTATGCGGATGCCCCACTTTTAATAGTAGAAGTAGAGCTTCTCCAATTGTTGTTCGATCCTCAGCGCTGATATCTGCGGTGAGGGCGATATTGAGTATGTTAACGAGTCGTCCGCGAACTGGCAACAGTTAACAGATGGCGATAATGGTGGTTGGTCTGCGGTGTAGATGTTAAACAGCCCCACTTACTGTTAACCAATCTTCGCATGATTTATCGGTCGGAGCAGTTTCATCAGCACTTTTCTTTCAATGAAAAAAATAATAACTTCACGCAAATGCTGTTTATTTAAGACCAATCGGGAGATTTTCGAAGAGACAAAAAACAAATATTGATATCCACAAAAAAAAAAACACTGATGCAGACTTGTATTTACTGACAGATGGCACACCTAATGAAGAATTTAATCACTTTCAAGTCCAATCATAACCAACAGGTGGCGCCATCTTTTTCCATCTTTAGCAGAAATATTTAAATATTTTAAGAAACGCTTCCTTGAGGTACTTTAATTGGTCGTCATAATTTTTCTTTTGTATGAAAAAGTTTCTCAACCTGTGGTTTATTATCACGTAGGTCTGTGATCTGTTTCCTAAAAAACAATTAACAAAAATCGATCCAATTAATTTTGTTTATTGTTGTTTTGTTATTGAATAATCATAGAAAAATTTTTTGTTACAGTTAATTCAACAAGAAATGAGTATCGATGGTCTCCTTGATATCAACATACCATTGGCAACACTCAACACATCAAGTACAACGACTCCATTGCAGCATAACCACCATCAGCAAACGAATAGCAATGCGGACACCACATCCATAGATTTACCTCAAAGTCAGTCAACAAATACTCACACGAGGGTACAATATTCACAGGCCAGTGTGACACCACCATCATGGGTTCATTAAGTCTAAACACAATTGTTGATCTTTTTTTAAATGTAATTCTTAAATGAAACCACAGTTAAATAATAAAAAAAAATATTAAACGGATCTAATAAAAATTAATTAATGAAAACAAATAATAATTAGCATTAAGTAATTAAATAACTAAAAAACATTGTTAAACAAAAATCAAGAAAAAAAAACACTATCCTAAAATTAGCAAAGTTTCAAATAGAAGAATTAATAAACTTAAGTTAAAGAACAATGAAAAACGAAAATGAAAATCCTGGATTAACACATTTAAACTGGACGGCAAAAATATTTAACGAAAGAAATACTGTAATCATGGCTGCTTTACTTTTCTGTAATTTTATGGATATAGAAAAACCGCACATTAAAACTTTAATGTCAGTAAAACGAATAAAACTTGAGAAAGAAAACCCAAATATTTATCTTAACGTGAGGTTAGTATTGCGCTTTCATCAAATAAACGTACTTGTATATATGAATATGGAAGAAAAATAAAAAATTAAGAAAATGTCCTAGGCATAAGTTGTAAATTGAACAAAAAATATATACATAAACTAAAAGTGGATTTTAATTTAGGGGTGGAGGCATGGACCCTTTCTGTGACCTTCAGCTGCTTTAATTATATTTTGCTCCTCGATCCCTGTGAATAGCCTTTCTACGGGTGTCCGACAGTGCATACAATTGTTGTAGAATATACTTTGATACTTGTTTGCTTTTTGTTTCATTTGATTGTCTTCCTTTTTGATTTTTTCTAATAAAATTTTAATCAATACTCGTACACTTGTATTTATTTAAATTTCGATTGTTTGTAAACAAACTGCAACATTGCCATATTCATCGGACGTTGTCTTTCGTTGTCACATGTCCTAGATCAGACGAAAAGCATTTTTTTTTTGTGTAAGGAACGGAATGAAGTTCCTTCCCAGCTCAGCATTAAATCTCTGACGAGGAAGAAATCTCTGACCAAGGTTCCACAGATTCAAAGTCATTGCAGAAGGAAAGGACTTGCACAGCTTCACAGCCTATTTCGGAACTAGTTTGTTTTGGGACAGTAGAAAACTTGACGGAACACAAATAAACTCGGCAGAAATATAAAACATTATTGCAGGAGAAATAGACCATCGGGTAATTTTTTAATTTATGGTGCGCTATTTAAAGTGTGACGTCTAGAAATGTTCCTCCATAGACCCTAGCCACGCAACGAACGGCAACAAATTTAAAACACAGGAAGACTATATAGGCTCCGGCACATAGAATACATTATTTCCGTCAGCATCAACAATACTTTGACATATACGCAGGGTTGACATATACTACTTGGCTTCGACATTCAGGCCAGACAACACCCGAAGGAAGGTATGTTGAAATCTTCGCTGAGGTAAATAATTTAACCCAGCTTGTGAATGAGCCAACACGAATACCTGACATTGCAGATCATACCGCTAACACCTTGGATCTGTTTCTCACCTCTCATCCGGAAAAATATTCAATTGATATATTGTCGCCTCTAGGCTCGTCCGACCACTGTGTCGTGTCAGCCAAATTCTCGTACTCCTCCCACACAGTTAGAGAACAAATTCCGAAAAGAACAGTATGGCTCTACCAGAAAGCCAACTGGAGCGGACTTAACAACTTCTTTAGGAATTTTAACTGGTCACTATGCTTCCTCGATAGTGACGTGGATGCCGCTACTGATGCGATCACAAACATTATTTCGCTGGGCATGAGGTCCTTCATTCCTCACAGAGTGAAGAGCATCAAGCCTAAGGCAAACGCGTGGTTCGACTTGAGCTGCAAAGAGGCTATCAGGGTGAGAGAGTTGAGTTTCCGGGATTATAAAGCCAACCCTTCTGAGGAAGCCCGGAGAAAATTCAAACGGATCCGAAATGACTGTAATGCATTAATAAGACGTGTTAAATTCTCCTTTGACCAAAAGTTGAGGCAAAAAGTTCTACAATGCCCCAAGGGTAGCAGAAGCTTTTGGTCTTTCGTAAAAAACATAAGGAATTCAGCCTCGTCTTCGATCCCAACGCTCATTTGCAATGACATTCCAGCTGTCAGCTCTTTGGACAAAGCTAATCTGCTTGCTGCACACTTTGCAGCTAGCTCAACGCTGCCAGATAACACTTTGTCCCCACCTGTACTTGAGAGCGTAAATTTCTCCATGGGGCAAATCCATTTTCGCACTCGTACAGTAGCAAGAGTACTTAAAGATCTAAACATACACAAATCCGCTGGCCCGGATGGTATACCCCCTGTTCTTCTGAAGAGGTGTTCTTCTACGCTGGCAAAACCACTGCGTAAGCTTTTCCATCTGTCCTACTCTTCAGGGCTCTTTCCGAGTAAGTGGAAAACTGCATTTGTCCAGCCCGTCCCTAAAAAGGGCGAATGTTCGTCACCCACCTCCTACCGACCCATAGCACTAACGTCCCTTCTCTCCAAGGTCATGGAAACGCTGATAAACCGTCAGCTTATGAAATATCTTGAGTCCCGGAAGCTTCTTAATGACCGGCAGTACGGCTTCCGAAGCAACCGTTCCACTGGTGATCTGATGGCATATCTCACTGAAAAGTGGAACCAATCTTTGCACAATGCAGGAGAAAGCAAGATTGTTGCCCTTGATATTTCTAAGGCATTTGACAGGGTCTGGCACCAGGCTCTCTTGTCGAAAATGCGTGCTTTTGGGATCGATGAGTCTCTTCTTCAATGGATTAGAAATTACCTTTCGAATCGTACAATACAAGTCGTTTTGGATGGATTCAAGTCTGATATCCACTATATTAATGCTGGTGTTCCCCAGGGCTCTGTTTTGTCTTCGACACTCTTTCTCATTTTTATAAATGATCTCTTGTCTGCTACTTCTAATCCTATTCATTCCTTCGCTGATGACAGTACCCTCAGCTTTTCATATTCGTTCCTTGGCTCACGTCCCTCCACTTCGGCCTTAGACTCGGAACGGCAGCGTATGTTAAGCACATTAAATTCCGACCTTGACAGCATAATCGATTGGGGAAATAAGAATAGAGTGGAATTTAATGCTTCCAAAACACAGTGCTGTCTACTGTCGTTAAAGCGATCACAAAATAATCAGCCGTTATCCATGAACGGCACTTGCGTTGTTGAAACCGAAAGACTTTCCATCCTCGGTATGTGTATCAACCCTGTTGGGTACGATCACATATTTGAGGTCGCCAAAAATGCTGCGAAATGTCTAGGTTTCCTTAAACGATGCAAGAAGTACTTCACCCCCTCTGATCTGGCTACAATATACAAGGCATACATACGCCCAAAACTTGAGTATAACGCTCCTATCTGGTCAGGTGCTTCTAAGACCTCCCTGCACCTGCTGGATAGAATTCAAAAGCGAGCGATAAAACTTATAGGTGACAGTAATATTGCGAAGTCGATTGACTCGTTAGAACACCGACGTAATGTCGCGTCATTGTCACTTTTTTACCGCTATTTCAACAAGAAATGCTCAGACGAATTAGCCAGTTGCATTCCTCCCCTTCAAGAATTCACCCGCAATACACGCCTCGCTCGGAATGCCCATCAATTCACCCTCAAGCCCTCTTTCGGACGTACAGTCAAATTCAGAGACTCGTTCTTTAGCCGCACTACACGAATCTGGAATGCTCTTCCCAGCTCGATTTTTCCTCCTCATTACAATCCACAGGCATTTAAAACCAATGTGCATCGGTACCTCCTCTCCCTCTCTTCCTCTATACCTTCGGCCCGTGCTGTGACTTGATCCGGTCACTTAAGGGTACTCGCAACCCCTTTTGCGAAGGTGCGGATCCCTACTTAACAGCCACCATATCTTCATGAATAGTTGTTTGACTTTTTTTTGCTTAGTGAGAAATTCAATTACAGCACGATGCTCAATTTTCACCATCATCGTCTCAGTTGTCATTATGATTCTGTTTAACTAGAAAGCCAGAATTAATAATCACATTTATATGAAATTTCACATGAATCCACTAAAATAATAGTATTATTTGATAAATAAGTCAATTCATATATATAGCCACAGCTTCACCCCGGTAACGAGAATATATTGAATACCCTTCGTATATGTCAAAGTATTGTTGATGAAAACGGAAATAATGTATTCTATGTGCCGGAGCCTATATAGTCTTCCTGTGTTTTAAATTTGTTGCCGTTCATTGCGTGGCAAGGTGGGTGCCACGAGTGCTCACAACTTCTCAGAAAAATAATGAGAATCGCATGTTGTAGCTTTTGGAGATGTGTAGTGAGAACGCGGACGGTGTTATGGATCGAATTGTTACTGGGGACGAAACATGGGTTCACCACTATGACCCTGAAAGCAAACAAGAGTCCATGCAGTGGCATAAAAAGGGAACAGCTCCCCCCGATAAAGTTCAAAGTCACTCCGTCTGCCGGGAAGCTCATGGCCACAGTTTTTTGGGACTCAAAGGGAATCTTGCTCATTGAGTACAAAAAAAAAGGTGAAGCCATCAACGCCACATCCTACGCTTCCACCTTGCATAATTCGCAGGAGGAAATTAAAAAGAAAAGACGGGGTAAACTCGCAGCGAGTGTGTTGCTTCTTCATGACAACGCTCCTGTTCCAAGGCTGCTCACAGTGTCCAGTTTCCGCGAGATTGTGATTTCGAAGAAGTCCAACACCCACCCTATAGTCCAGACCTTGCCCCTAGTCATTATTTCCTGTTTCTGGTGTTCGTGGAAAAAGATTTTCGGATGATGAAGAACTCATGTCGGCAATAAATGGATATTTTGCAGAGAAACAAGAAATTTATTTTTTTGAGGAATTAAAAAAGGCTTATCTCAAGATGTGACAAATGCATTGATGTTAGAGGAGATTATATTGAAAAATAAAAACAATTCAAATTGAATTCGTATTTTTCTTCATATCGATACCAAGAACATACTGAACGCCTCCGAACATACAAATACATATATCCTTATGGGAGATGGCCAATAGACCAACGCTGACGCTCACGCGAAGGATGTAGTAGTTTTAACTTTTCTCTCTCCGTCAGCGTTGACAATCGACACATTTTGACATTTCAAGAGAATTGTTACGAAATATAAATTAACGTTTTTAACGTTAACGTAAAGGTGGCCGCCGTGGCGTAGTTGGTAGAGTTCGACGCTCACTCGCCGAAGGGGGTCGATTTCCAGCTCAATACAAATTTTTCGAATTTTTTCATTTGTCTAAAAAAAAAAATTCTCAAACTTCGCCGTTCGGAGTCGGCAAAAAAATTAAAAACTGTTGGTCCCATCTACTCGTGAGAAAACAGTAGCGCGGACAACACGAGTAATTGATGAGCAAGCTAGGCCCCGGTCTCTGTGGACTGTCGCGCCAACAATTATTTTTATTATTATTAAATACTGTTTGTTAGAGTTAGGTTGACTGAATAGTGACAAGTTAATCAAACATTTATTTTTTATGGTTTATGGTTTATTATGGTTTTTCAATGTTTAGTGCAAAAACACCATACACTCTCGATCTATGTATAAAGTCTGGATCCACAGTCGACAGTTGCTTTTTTTGGTATTAATACATTCTTTAAGTATCATCAAACACATTAGTAAATCCAGTTATTTGTCTGGAGACATTTTTGCAAATTAAATACCAAACCGCTCTACAATATAACCAAAACAAATTGAATTTAAAGCCACTGTTCAATGAAATCAGCTGAGCGTTGAAGTGATCATTCCTACTTCCTACACGTACTTCACCGTCAACGGATACTTTACTTCTAAGTAGTCTATGTGCCGGAGCCTTATGATGATGAGCACTCACTGGTTGAGCGACAAGCGTCAATTCAGTGAATGTTCATCAGTCAGCTTTCCATGCTGTTTTGGTGAAGTGCTGAAATAGAGGGAAAAATTATGGCTAAAAACAACTTAAAAATCTTAATTCGAATTTCAGCTGTTTAAAGCCGTCCAGATGATGTGACTGGCTTTATGAATCACATGATTCAAAATCACATCCGTATCACTATTATTCGTGTCAACGGAATCACTGATGGAGAAAAGACCATCTACGGATGGCGGCTAACAGACCCAGGCTTTGAGGGAACCTGACTGGTAGTGACAGCTTGACCAGAGGCTATATTCTGGTGCCACGGGAGGTCAGGGGCCCTGGAACTTCGGTTCCAGCCTGACCGTGCGGTAGGCCCCCTTGTGGGAGTATCGTGGTGGCTGTGGTTTATCACCTAACATCGCGGGTAGAGTCGAGAATAGTGTACTGTGCTGACTTGTCTAGTTCATTATTTAAGCACAACTAGGCAAAACGGTTAGGGGACTATCCCTTCTCAGTGTGGAGTTGCATTCTCAACCGCTGCGACCCAGGAAGCGGAAGAGGTTTTAGAAAGGCTTCCCATCAAACCAAGGTGGGGTGATTGCCCCTCAAGTATGATCCCAGTTTGGTACTTGGGTAACTAAGGCGTCTAGTCTTGCGTTACTTACGACTCTTGGGAAAAAGGTTCCCCGTGATATAAGCCGTAAAGGCAGGTGGTCACGTAAAACCAAATCCCACATCTGTTCAAGGCCGTCCTGCGTTTACTGAAGATTTTTAGTGGCTTTTACTTCAAATTACATATGTGATACATTTTTTAAGAATTGATATTAATATTTTAGTATGAAGGTAATAACACCGAATCTCTGTAAACAGGTAATGTAATGTCCAATAATTTTAAAATGTTTGCAACTATAAATAAACTAAAAAAAAGTCAACCTGCATAAAGGCGAAAAATAGTCTTAAATATTAAAAATAAACGAAAACCTGTGAAGTGATCTGGGAACTAATCTTAAAATGTTTCTCTATTCTGCAAAAATGTATTTTCTTTCTTTTTTAATTTTGGTGAAACTTTATTCAGAAACAAATGCGTTTGTAGGCAATCCTAAGTGTTGTATTTTCACATTTAACTATGCATAGAGTTGGAAGGATAAGGAACTGTCTTTTTGTTTAGAAAATAAAAGACAATTTTTTTATGGAACGAAATAACTTTATTCTGTAATGTATTGTCCATTTTGAGTAATAACCTTTTGCCATATTTCAGGCAACATTTTAATTACAGGTTCATACAACTTTTGGTTCTTATTAGCAAAAAACTGAACCAGGTACGATTTGACATCATCATAATTATTGAAATTTTTGCCATTCAAGGAGTCGAAATAAAAAGTAATCAGCCGGTCCAAGGTCAAGTCTATTCGATGGATGTGGCAAAGCCTACAAACCAAGCTCCAATATTTTTTACCGAGTGTCAAAGATGTCGATGACTAGTGTACTAAGAATGTGCTTTCAGTCAACCCTCTCTAAACCGACGTTGTTCTCTTTACGAGAAGGAGCAATCTGACTGGTCTGACTCAACCAGTACTCAAAAGTGTCACCATTCCAATCTCCAATGAAACCAAATATCTAGGTGGCATGGTGGATAAAACACTTCTTTGGAAATGACACATTGCGACAAAAACCTCCAGGGCGCTGTCAGTCTTCTGGCAGTGTAGGGGAGTTTTTGGCAAAATCTGGGTTCTATCACCAAAAAGATCCGTATGGATCTATGGCAATGATAAGACCACTTCTCGCATATGTTTCAGACGTTTGGTGGAACAAACTTTCGCGCAGATACGTCTTGGCTGCATATCTGTGTAAAATATAATATAATAATAATATCTGTGTCTGTAGAGACAGCCAAGGTGCGCATAAAGCCTTACTCCACTCCTTAACCACTTCCAAAAGTGTCCAAGAGTGTCCAAGAATGCAATTCTTCGTTTAATTTGAATTCGCTAAGACTTGTCTTGGTCCCAGGACATCACGGGAAACGAGATTGCCGATGAAATAGCTAAGAGCCCGAACCCACCTTGGGACTACCTGCAGGAGCCTTCGACAACGGTTGGGTCTCCCAACAGCACAACCAGAGATGGCGTGACTCTTCCTTTATACAAGATGATCAAGTGCATGCTCTTGAACGTTAGACAGAAATGAGTTCCGGCGACTTGCCGGCATATTTATGGGGCTCTTCACCATCGCTAAGCACCTAAGTCGGCTTGGATGTAGTAATTGCATCCTTTGCGATGCCTATGAAGAAGATGAAGATGCTTCAGAGCACTTTCTCTGTCAATGCCCCGCCTTTTCTCGTATCAGGTTTGGCTGTTTGGCGCTGACGTGTTGGAAACTGAAACCTGAAAGTTCTCCTTTATCACAAAACTGCCTTCTGGTTTTCTTCGAAGAACCTTCGGAGAATGCTTGCCTTAGCGAAGGCTTTTCACGTAACAGAAACTGATCCAAAATCATACCCAAATATCTCACCACACTCCTCACTGCTACTGGTATACCATGTGAGTCCAAGATGCCGAACTTACGCCAGTTTTTATTTGTATCCCTTGAAGTCTTGTAGAACGCAGTTCGGAACAGGATGGTTTCACACTTCTGGTAGTTGATTTTCAACTTCGTCACGCACAACCCACAGACTGATAGGCCAGACCCATTATTTAAGGCCTCGGGCAGAAAGGTTCACAGCATACATTGCTTCACCATACAACGGATGCGCCGCGAGGAGGCTGTATGCCAACTTGACCTGTGTAGGATAGTTTTGCCAGCTCACCTTTTTGAGCGCAATCAACAACGTTACCTCGCATGGACAGGCCCATGCCGACTTAAAACTTTGCCGACCGAGCCTCCCTGAAACTCGCTCAGAGTTTGACGCTACCTGAATAAAACATAGAAGAAAACAGGAAACGTTGTCAAGAAGCCATCAAAGAAGCTGCCACTGATGTGCTGGGTTTCCCGTCACCACCCAGAAGGAACCTATGGTTTGACGACGAGTGCAGGCAAGGGCATACAGCCAAACAAGACGTATATAAGGAAACGCTGCATCGAACGACAAGGGCTGTTCGTGAGCTCTACGAACAGAGAAGAAGGGAAGAGAACCGGCTTCTCAGAAGGAAACAGAACAGAGCATGGGAAGCGCCCGGTCGAGGAAATGGAATGGTGTTATGGCAGGAATGAAATCCGAAAATATTACCGAAAGGTAAAACAGCTATCCGGAGGATACAAGGCTCGGATCAAGGCCTGCGGGGACCAGAATTGACACCTAGCAGTAGAGTCGCAGTCTGTGCTGAGTCTGGAAGGATCATTTCTGCAGACTCCTTAACGCCGATGGCGGCCCGAATCCCGCTGTTAGTCTGAGTGTTCCACTCAATTTGGACCAATATAGACAAGAATTCCGTCCGAAGTTAGCAATATCCAAGCTGAAGTCGACAAAACGTGCTGGAGCGGACGGACTGTCCGCAGAAATACTTAAAGCAGTTGGAGATAAGTTGGGTGGGCGCATGCACCAGCTCATCTGTAAGATATGGTCGGAGGAAAGCATGCCCGATGAATGGATTCTCAGCATTTGCCCGGTTCACAAGAAAGGAGACCACTTTGACTGCGCCAACTACCGAGGGATAAGTCTCCTGAACATTGCATATAAGATCCTCTCTGCCGTATTGTGTGAGCGTCTGAAGCCGTTTGTCCATGACCTGATAGGTCCCTATCAGTGTGGTTTCAGGCCAGAAAAGTCCACAATAGACCAGATCTTCACATTACGGCAGATCCTGGAAAAAACCCAAGAAATACCAATTGACACTCACCACCTATTCGTCGATTTCAAGGCTGCATATGATAGTGTGCATAGAGATGAGCTATACAGTGCCATGTCTAGTTTTGGCATTCCTACCAAACTCGTCAGATTGTGTAGGATTACGATGGAGAACTTTCGCTGCTCCGTCAAGGTCGGTAAAGAACTTACCGAGACCTTCAATGTCAAAAAAGGTTTTAGACAAGGCGACGCACTGTCATGTGACTTCTTCACCATCATTCGTGAGGAGATCGTGCGTAACTTACAAGTCAAGACTAGAGGCACGATCTTCCAGAAGTCAGTTCAATTGTTAGCTTACGCTGACGACATTGACGTGATTGGACGAACACAGCGATCCGTCACTGAGGCGTTTGCTGGCATTGAAGCGGAAGCGGTCATCAAGAAAGGACACGCAGCATCGACGTCTCGGACAGGGCCTCACACTAGGCAGCAGAAACCTCGAGGTAGTCACGGACTTCGTCTACCTCGGCTCCGCTGTAAATAGGAACAACAACAGCACTATGGAAATCAAACGCAAAATCACTCTTGCCAATCGCTGTTTCTTTGGACTAAAGAGATAAATTGATTAATAAGGCTAGGAAGGGCTAAGCCCTCTTTATATAACAGCTTGATCATCCCAGTCCTACTTTAAGGCGCGGAAACCTGGACGTTACCAAAGGCGGATGAGGAGGCCCATTGTTTTTCGAGAGAAAAGTTTTGCGTGCAATTTTTGGTCCTGTTTGCGTTGATGGCACCTAAAGGAGAAGATAATACGATGAACTCTATCAAATCTAAAACGACATGCGTCTGGTCAAGCGTCTTCGGATACAACGCTTAAGATGGTTAGCGTCACAAGAAGAAGAAGAAGTGGCTGCTATGGCGTATATGACAAGAATATCAGCCTTCACGCATACACACGCACTAAAAGTCAAATGTTGTATTCAATTAAAGTACACTTTGCATATTTCACGGTACGTGGTCCTGTTTGTGTTGATTGCATCTGGAGGAGAAGATTTAACGACGAACTCCACGGACTGTACAGCACATGGTCTAGCGTCTTCGGGTACGACGTTTATAGTGGCTAGGCCATGTAGAGCGTATAGACACCACTGCTCCAGCCCGAAGAGGCTTCGAATCAGAGCCATTTGGACAACAAAACATAGGACGGTCTAGGGTGAGATGGCGCACACAAGTGGAGAAGGACCTCAACCAACTTGGAGTGCGCAACTGGAGACAGCTGGCGAAAGATCGTGCTGGCTGGAGAGGCATGTTGGTTGAGGCCCAGGTTCGCCCCGAACTGTAGAGCCACAAAAAGAAGAAGAAGTATATTCCGGTGAACTTTTTGTTTTTCAGACTGTTGAAGATATCCTTTAGATCCACCTTTGAAATAAGTATGACATTAGAGCCAATTTGGGCGACAGCATTAACTGACTTGTCTTCATTGAACTGACTTGAATTATTGAACCTTGTGAAACCATGATTCTCAAAACGCCATTGCTGTATTTCACTTCGAAGGTGGTAATGGTTAAGCAAGGCACAGTTTCCAAAGTCGTTATTCGGCCTACGAGATTCGTTGACCGTATAAACTTTCTGGAAAACTCTTGAGCATCCTTAACAATGAAGAACTCATTGTTCACACTGCCTTATCCCTATCGATGCCAACTGAAGCCAGTATGTTTGTGTTGTCGGTTGTTCTGTCAAGTCGAACAGCCTCCAGGTCGTTCTGATCCCTCCTTCGGATTTATTTCGCCCAAAAAATGGAATTAAATCGTGAAAATTTTCATGCGATTATTTTTACAACGTTCGAAGTGGATTAACTCAACAACAGTGCATCGATGAACTTAATTAAATTGTTGGCGATGAAGCTCCATTAAGGACCAGTGTTTATCGATGGTATGCTGAATTCAACCGAGGCCGTAGTTCACTCCAAAACGAATTTCGTGAAGGTCGTCCAAAATCAGTTGTTGTTCCGAAAACCATTGATGCTGTGCGCCAACTGATATTGCAAGATCGTCATGTGACCTATCGTGAGATTGAGACAACCTATGGCATTAGTGGGACCAGCATACATTCAAAATCGCATGAACATTTCACCGTCAAAAAAATTTGTTTGCGTTGGATCCCACACAATTTGTCAATCGCTCAAAAAAAGGCTCGTGTCGATTGTTCCAAAGAAATGCTCTAAAAATATGATCGCGGTGCTTCGAAACACGTCTTCGACATCGTGACAGGTAATGAATCGTGGATTTACGCGTATGAGCCCGAAAGTAAACAGCAGTCGACTGCGCGGGTGTTTCAAATTGAGCCAAATCCAACAAAAGTTGCTCGGGCACGAAGCACTTCGAAGCAAATGGTCGCACAACACTATTACATGCGTGAAAAAAATCTAACTTAGCTGTAGTTCTTTTCCATTCCATTTAAATAAAAACATATGAAAGAGCCGTTGCCTTCTATTGTAAAATTCAAAATAGGAATTGAGCACAACCAATTTGCATACCGAAAAGTGCACTTGAGTTACTTGTGTTCAGTCAGTACAAGATGTTTCGAAGGACTACTAACTGCAAGCAAAAAAACAAAAACAAAACAAAATTTGTTGATCGTGTGTTAAATGACAGCGGAATTTTTTCATCAATCTGGGGCAATCGTTTTTCTTGAAAAAGAAAAAGAAAAAGAAGTATGTAAATATTGTAAATATTTCTCTCTGGTAGAAAATGAGATGGAAAAATACTTTTTAAAAAATAATTGTGGAAACATTACGTTCCCTTTCCATATGGTTCATTTTTTTAGTTCAAGGCCGGACATTTAAAGTCATTAATAGTTGCGTATTTCTTTTTCATATTTTTGTATTTTACGTTTTCTACTTTCCATATATGAATGTTTTTGTGCGTTCTTTACGCTAAACATGTTCAAACGCAATGTTTGCAATCGATAGCCTTTAACATCAATAATTTCGTTGGTTTAAGCAACCACACTCATCTTCATCTTCTTCTTGTGGCGCTATAGTCCGAGGTGGACCTGGGCCTCAGCCAACATGTCTCTCCAGCCAGCACGATCTTTTGCTAGCTGCCTCCAGTTGCGCAATCCAAATTGGTTGCGGTCCTTCTCCACTCGTGTGCGCCACCTTAGCCTAGGCGTTCTCTATTGCGTTGTCCCAATGGCTCTGATTTAAAGATTTCTCGGGCCGGAGCAGTGATGTCCATACACTCTACATGGCCTAGCCATCTTATGTGTTGTATCGGAATACGCTTGGCCAGGTGCATGCCGGTGTACAGCCCATAGACTCCTCGTTTAATCGTCTCCTCCAAATGCCATCAAGGCAAACAGGACCAGAAATCGCACGCAAAACAATTCTCTCGAAAAGCCTAAGTGCTTCCTCATCCGCTTTTAGTAGCGTCCAGGTTTCCGCGTCGTAAAGCAGGACTGGAACAAAGCTACGTTAGTCCTTCGAGAGAGGGCTCTTTTACTCAGTTGCCGCTTGAGTCCAAAGAAATAGCGATTGGCAATGGTGATTCTGCTTTTAATTTCGGTGCTTGTTGTTGTCCATGTTTACCGCGTAACCGAGGAAGACGAAGTCCTTTCCCTTCTGCTGCATAGCGTGACGCTCTGGTGCTCTGTCCTTTCTGCTGCCTAGTGTGACGCTCTGTCCGATGTGTCGATGTTGTGTGTCCTTTCTTGATGACAGCATGCACTTCGTTTTGCCCTCATTTATCGCCAGACCCATTTCAGCCGCTTCCAGTTAAATACCAGCAAACGCGTCATTGACAGCTCGCTGTGCTCGTCCAATCACGTCAATGTCATCAGTGTAAGCTAGCAGTTGATCTGATTTCTGGAAGATCGTGCCTCTGGTGGTGACTTGTTTGTTACGCACGGTCTTGTCAAGAATGATGTTGAAGAAGTTACATGACAGTGCTTTGGCTTGTCTAAAACTTGTTGATACTGACTGATAGGGATCTATCAGGTTATGGACAAACGGTTTCAGACGCTCACACAATACGGCAGAGAAGATTTTGTGAGCGATGTTAAGAAGGCTTGTACCCTGATAATTGGCGCAGCAAAGGGGTCTCCTTTCTTGTGGACCTCGCAAACGACGCTGAGATTCCACTCATCGGCCATGCTTTCCTCCGACCATATCTTATGAATGAGCTAGTGCTTGCTCCCAACCAGGTCATCTCTAGATGCTTTGAATTGTTCTGTGGACAGTTCTTCCGCTCCAGCATTCCACTCTCATCCATTCCCCTTATATTCACAGTATGAATCGAGGATGTTTTCCTTTGCCGTTGATGTAAACGATGATGGGGTTGCTTCATCAGCCTTTGGATAGTATTTTTTCTCCTTGGAATCATCGTAGCATATCCATTTTTCTTTACGATGCGGTGCAAAAATCCCATCCTTTAATGCTTTTCAAAAAGTAGTTCGAAGGAAAATCAACTTCTGTCGTCTCTAGGTACGGCATCCGATTTCCTTGCTTTCGAAAAAGTGAAAATTTCTCTAACCGAATACAAATTGCTTGCTTAGTCCCTCCCAACGTTTGTGCTAGTTTACTTTGCGTTTGACACGAATTTCGATCTAGTAAAGCCTCTAATTCCTCTTCGTCAAACTATTTTGCCTGGCTAAGACGCTCTTTTTTTTGCGACGCTTAGATCACTACTTTTGCAGCATCTTAACCAATCTGGCAGCCGTGGCGTATTGGGTAGAGTGCGACACTCACACGCCGAAGGTCTAGGTTCCATTCCCGGCTGAACACGCATTTGTCACGACATCCCCTCTTTCGAGCTGCTGATAACGCTCAAAGAGTAATGACTGTCTAAGGAAAAGCTTTTCAAACTTCGCCGTCCGTAGTCGGCAAAAAACTATTGTTGTCTCTACTCGTAAGAGAACAGTAGCGTGCACAACACGAGTAGTTGTAAGCAAGCTAGGCCCTGGTCCCCACTTATTCATTTTTTTTTTTTTTAAATTTTTTACAATTTCAAATTTTTAAGCTTAAGACTACAGTGAATATACATATATATGTGTCGGCTCAACAATAGGGGCTCAACGGATGAACAACCGTCTTACATAGTTTGGGTGTGTACAAGTGAATTATTTACAATATAACGATGTCCTGTCTTAACATCGGGGTGTTCAGATCCGTGTGTCGATGATGTTCCTTTGTGGTGGTGGGGGAGGGGTTGTTTTCAGAGTCAACCTCGATGGTAGGTTGTATCACTGCTGGAGAAGAAGTGATACGGCTCGCATGCAGAAGATGTCGGGGGGGGGGAAATCTCTTCGTTTAACATGTTGTGTACATTGAGAAATCGTTTTCCAGGGACTGAGCTCCTTAAGTTCCTGACGATTGGGTTAGGATGGGTTTCAGTTTCGCATAACTGCTTCTTGGAAAGTTGCACCTAGAACTGTTGCAAGGGGATGATGCGCGATTTTCCGTAGACCTTCTTGTTGCTATGATGTTTCATCCGGTCCTTGTCAAAGGCGAGACCGGTGCAGATTCGTAGTATCTTGCTTTCGAAGACCGATAGTTTCTCCATGCTGGTCTTGGAGATGCTGTACCATATAGGGAAGCCATACGCTATAATGCGTCGTATGGGCTGCTTGTACAGTAATAGCTTCGTCTTCTGGGTAAGTCCGTTCTCACGTCGCATCAATGGGTAGATGCGATGGAAAGCGAAACTGGCCTTTTGAAGGGTCACTTTGGAGTGAGGATTGAACTTCAACCTCTCAGTAAAGTTCACTCCAAGATACTTCGCCTTGTTCGTTGTCGTTAGTGCTGTCCCGTTGGGTAGCACTACCTTCATGCTCCGGCATTTTTCGGCTGTTCGGGAACCTCGTCATGTTGGTCTCCGCAGACACATGAGGACCGATTTATTGGTATTTATGCGGATACCCACTTCTGATAGTAGAAGTAGAGCTTCTCCAATTGTTGTTCGATCCTCCGCGCCGCTATCTGCGGTGACGGCGATATTGAGTATGTTAACGAGTCGTCCGCGAACAGGCAACAGTTAACAGATGGCGATAATGGTGGTTGGTCTGCGGTGTAGATGTTAAACAGCCCCACTTATTGTTAATCAATCTTCGCATGATTTATCGGTCGGAGCAGTTTCATCAGCACTTTTCTTTTAATGAAAAAAATAATAAATTCCCGCAAATGCTGTTTATTTAAAACCAATCGGGACATTTTCGAAGAGACAAAAAACAAATATTGATATCCACAAAAAAGACACTGATGCAGACTTGTATTTGCTGACAGATGGCACACCTAATGAAGAATTTAATCACTTTCAAGTCCAATCATAACCAGCAGGTGGCGCCATCTTTTTCCATCTTTAGCAGAAATATCTAAATATTTTAATAAACGCTTGCTTGAGGTATTTTAATTGGTCGTCATAATCTTTCTTTTGTATGAAAAAGTTTCTCAACCTGTGGTTTATTATCACGTAGGTCTGTGATCTGTTTCCTAAAAAACAATTAACAAAAATCGATCCAATTAATTTTGTTTATTGTTGTTTTGTTATTGAATAATCATAGGAAAATTTTTTGTTACAGTTAATTCAACAAGAAATGAGTATCGATGGTCTCCTTGATATCAACATACCATTGGCAACACTCAACACATCAAGTACAACGACTCCATTGCAGCATAACCACCATCAGCAAACGAATAGCAATGCGGACACCACATCCATAGATTTACCTCAAAGTCAGTCAACAAATACTCACACGAGGGTACAATATTCACAGGCCAGTGTGACACCACCATCATGGGTTCATTAAGTCTAAACACAATTGTTGATCTTTTTTTAAATGTAATTCTTAAATGAAACCACAGTTAAATAATAAAAAAAAAATATTAAACGGATCTAATAAAAATTAATTAATGAAAACAAATAATAATTAGCATTAAGTAATTAAATAACTAAAAAACATTGTTAAACAAAAATCAAGAAAAAAAACACTATCCTAAAATTAGCAAAGTTTCAATTAGAAGAATTAATAAACTTAAGTTAAAGAACAATGAAAAACGAAAATGAAAATCCTGGATTAACACATTTAAACTGGACGGCAAAAATATTTAACGAAAGAAATACTGTAATCATGGCTGCTTTACTTTTCTGTAATTTTATGGATATAGAAAAACCGCACATTAAAACTTTAATGTCAGTAAAACGAATAAAACTTGAGAAAGAAAACCCAAATATTTATCTTAACGTGAGGTTAGTATTGCGCTTTCATCAAATAAACGTACTTGTATATATGAATATGGAAGAAAAATAAAAAATTAAGAAAATGTCCTAGGCATAAGTTGTAAATTGAACAAAAAATATATACATAAACTAAAAGTGGATTTTAATTTAGGGGTGGAGGCATGGACCCTTTCTGTGACCTTCAGCTGCTTTAATTATATTTTGCTCCTCGATCCCTGTGAATAGCCTTTCTACGGGTGTCCGACAGTGCATACAATTGTTGTAGAATATACTTTGATACTTGTTTGCTTTTTGTTTCATTTGATTGTCTTCCTTTTTGATTTTTTCTAATAAAATTTTAATCAATACTCGTACACTTGTATTTATTTAAATTTCGATTGTTTGTAAACAAACTGCAACATTGCCATATTCATCGGACGTTGTCTTTCGTTGTCACATGTCCTAGATCAGACGAAAAGCATTTTTTTTTTTGTGTAAGGAACGGAATGAAGTTCCTTCCCAGCTCAGCATTAAATCTCTGACGAGGAAGAAATCTCTGACCAAGGTTCCACAGATTCAAAGTCATTGCAGAAGGAAAGGACTTGCACAGCTTCACAGCCTATTTCGGAACTAGTTTGTTTTGGGACAGTAGAAAACTTGACGGAACACAAATAAACTCGGCAGAAATATAAAACATTATTGCAGGAGAAATAGACCATCGGGTAATTTTTTAATTTATGGTGCGCTATTTAAAGTGTGACGTCTAGAAATGTTCCTCCATAGACCCTAGCCACGCAACGAACGGCAACAAATTTAAAACACAGGAAGACTATATAGGCTCCGGCACATAGAATACATTATTTCCGTCAGCATCAACAATACTTTGACATATACGCAGGGTTGACATATACTACTTGGCTTCGACATTCAGGCCAGACAACACCCGAAGGAAGGTATGTTGAAATCTTCGCTGAGGTAAATAATTTAACCCAGCTTGTGAATGAGCCAACACGAATACCTGACATTGCAGATCATACCGCTAACACCTTGGATCTGTTTCTCACCTCTCATCCGGAAAAATATTCAATTGATATATTGTCGCCTCTAGGCTCGTCCGACCACTGTGTCGTGTCAGCCAAATTCTCGTACTCCTCCCACACAGTTAGAGAACAAATTCCGAAAAGAACAGTATGGCTCTACCAGAAAGCCAACTGGAGCGGACTTAACAACTTCTTTAGGAATTTTAACTGGTCACTATGCTTCCTCGATAGTGACGTGGATGCCGCTACTGATGCGATCACAAACATTATTTCGCTGGGCATGAGGTCCTTCATTCCTCACAGAGTGAAGAGCATCAAGCCTAAGGCAAACGCGTGGTTCGACTTGAGCTGCAAAGAGGCTATCAGGGTGAGAGAGTTGAGTTTCCGGGATTATAAAGCCAACCCTTCTGAGGAAGCCCGGAGAAAATTCAAACGGATCCGAAATGACTGTAATGCATTAATAAGACGTGTTAAATTCTCCTTTGACCAAAAGTTGAGGCAAAAAGTTCTACAATGCCCCAAGGGTAGCAGAAGCTTTTGGTCTTTCGTAAAAAACATAAGGAATTCAGCCTCGTCTTCGATCCCAACGCTCATTTGCAATGACATTCCAGCTGTCAGCTCTTTGGACAAAGCTAATCTGCTTGCTGCACACTTTGCAGCTAGCTCAACGCTGCCAGATAACACTTTGTCCCCACCTGTACTTGAGAGCGTAAATTTCTCCATGGGGCAAATCCATTTTCGCACTCGTACAGTAGCAAGAGTACTTAAAGATCTAAACATACACAAATCCGCTGGCCCGGATGGTATACCCCCTGTTCTTCTGAAGAGGTGTTCTTCTACGCTGGCAAAACCACTGCGTAAGCTTTTCCATCTGTCCTACTCTTCAGGGCTCTTTCCGAGTAAGTGGAAAACTGCATTTGTCCAGCCCGTCCCTAAAAAGGGCGAATGTTCGTCACCCACCTCCTACCGACCCATAGCACTAACGTCCCTTCTCTCCAAGGTCATGGAAACGCTGATAAACCGTCAGCTTATGAAATATCTTGAGTCCCGGAAGCTTCTTAATGACCGGCAGTACGGCTTCCGAAGCAACCGTTCCACTGGTGATCTGATGGCATATCTCACTGAAAAGTGGAACCAATCTTTGCACAATGCAGGAGAAAGCAAGATTGTTGCGCTTGATATTTCTAAGGCATTTGACAGGGTCTGGCACCAGGCTCTCTTGTCGAAAATGCGTGCTTTTGGGATCGATGAGTCTCTTCTTCAATGGATTAGAAATTACCTTTCGAATCGTACAATACAAGTCGTTTTGGATGGATTCAAGTCTGATATCCACTATATTAATGCTGGTGTTCCCCAGGGCTCTGTTTTGTCTTCGACACTCTTTCTCATTTTTATAAATGATCTCTTGTCTGCTACTTCTAATCCTATTCATTCCTTCGCTGATGACAGTACCCTCAGCTTTTCATATTCGTTCCTTGGCTCACGTCCCTCCACTTCGGCCTTAGACTCGGAACGGCAGCGTATGTTAAGCACATTAAATTCCGACCTTGACAGCATAATCGATTGGGGAAATAAGAATAGAGTGGAATTTAATGCTTCCAAAACACAGTGCTGTCTACTGTCGTTAAAGCGATCACAAAATAATCAGCCGTTATCCATGAACGGCACTTGCGTTGTTGAAACCGAAAGACTTTCCATCCTCGGTATGTGTATCAACCCTGTTGGGTACGATCACATATTTGAGGTCGCCAAAAATGCTGCGAAATGTCTAGGTTTCCTTAAACGATGCAAGAAGTACTTCACCCCCTCTGATCTGGCTACAATATACAAGGCATACATACGCCCAAAACTTGAGTATAACGCTCCTATCTGGTCAGGTGCTTCTAAGACCTCCCTGCACCTGCTGGATAGAATTCAAAAGCGAGCGATAAAACTTATAGGTGACAGTAATATTGCGAAGTCGATTGACTCGTTAGAACACCGACGTAATGTCGCGTCATTGTCACTTTTTTACCGCTATTTCAACAAGAAATGCTCAGACGAATTAGCCAGTTGCATTCCTCCCCTTCAAGAATTCACCCGCAATACACGCCTCGCTCGGAATGCCCATCAATTCACCCTCAAGCCCTCTTTCGGACGTACAGTCAAATTCAGAGACTCGTTCTTTAGCCGCACTACACGAATCTGGAATGCTCTTCCCAGCTCGATTTTTCCTCCTCATTACAATCCACAGGCATTTAAAACCAATGTGCATCGGTACCTCCTCTCCCTCTCTTCCTCTATACCTTCGGCCCGTGCTGTGACTTGATCCGGTCACTTAAGGGTACTCGCAACCCCTTTTGCGAAGGTGCGGATCCCTACTTAACAGCCACCATATCTTCATGAATAGTTGTTTGACTTTTTTTTGCTTAGTGAGAAATTCAATTACAGCACGATGCTCAATTTTCACCATCATCGTCTCAGTTGTCATTATGATTCTGTTTAACTAGAAAGCCAGAATTAATAATCACATTTATATGAAATTTCACATGAATCCACTAAAATAATAGTATTATTTGATAAATAAGTCAATTCATATATATAGCCACAGCTTCACCCCGGTAACGAGAATATATTGAATACCCTTCGTATATGTCAAAGTATTGTTGATGAAAACGGAAATAATGTATTCTATGTGCCGGAGCCTATATAGTCTTCCTGTGTTTTAAATTTGTTGCCGTTCATTGCGTGGCAAGGTGGGTGCCACGAGTGCTCACAACTTCTCAGAAAAATAATGAGAATCGCATGTTGTAGCTTTTGGAGATGTGTAGTGAGAACGCGGACGGTGTTATGGATCGAATTGTTACTGGGGACGAAACATGGGTTCACCACTATGACCCTGAAAGCAAACAAGAGTCCATGCAGTGGCATAAAAAGGGAACAGCTCCCCCCGATAAAGTTCAAAGTCACTCCGTCTGCCGGGAAGCTCATGGCCACAGTTTTTTGGGACTCAAAGGGAATCTTGCTCATTGAGTACAAAAAAAAAGGTGAAGCCATCAACGCCACATCCTACGCTTCCACCTTGCATAATTCGCAGGAGGAAATTAAAAAGAAAAGACGGGGTAAACTCGCAGCGAGTGTGTTGCTTCTTCATGACAACGCTCCTGTTCCAAGGCTGCTCACAGTGTCCAGTTTCCGCGAGATTGTGATTTCGAAGAAGTCCAACACCCACCCTATAGTCCAGACCTTGCCCCTAGTCATTATTTCCTGTTTCTGGTGTTCGTGGAAAAAGATTTTCGGATGATGAAGAACTCATGTCGGCAATAAATGGATATTTTGCAGAGAAACAAGAAATTTATTTTTTTGAGGAATTAAAAAAGGCTTATCTCAAGATGTGACAAATGCATTGATGTTAGAGGAGATTATATTGAAAAATAAAAACAATTCAAATTGAATTCGTATTTTTCTTCATATCGATACCAAGAACATACTGAACGCCTCCGAACATACAAATACATATATCCTTATGGGAGATGGCCAATAGACCAACGCTGACGCTCACGCGAAGGATGTAGTAGTTTTAACTTTTCTCTCTCCGTCAGCGTTGACAATCGACACATTTTGACATTTCAAGAGAATTGTTACGAAATATAAATTAACGTTTTTAACGTTAACGTAAAGGTGGCCGCCGTGGCGTAGTTGGTAGAGTTCGACGCTCACTCGCCGAAGGGGGTCGATTTCCAGCTCAATACAAATTTTTCGAATTTTTTCATTTGTCTAAAAAAAAAAATTCTCAAACTTCGCCGTTCGGAGTCGGCAAAAAAATTAAAAACTGTTGGTCCCATCTACTCGTGAGAAAACAGTAGCGCGGACAACACGAGTAATTGATGAGCAAGCTAGGCCCCGGTCTCTGTGGACTGTCGCGCCAACAATTATTTTTATTATTATTAAATACTGTTTGTTAGAGTTAGGTTGACTGAATAGTGACAAGTTAATCAAACATTTATTTTTTATGGTTTATGGTTTATTATGGTTTTTCAATGTTTAGTGCAAAAACACCATACACTCTCGATCTATGTATAAAGTCTGGATCCACAGTCGACAGTTGCTTTTTTTGGTATTAATACATTCTTTAAGTATCATCAAACACATTAGTAAATCCAGTTATTTGTCTGGAGACATTTTTGCAAATTAAATACCAAACCGCTCTACAATATAACCAAAACAAATTGAATTTAAAGCCACTGTTCAATGAAATCAGCTGAGCGTTGAAGTGATCATTCCTACTTCCTACACGTACTTCACCGTCAACGGATACTTTACTTCTAAGTAGTCTATGTGCCGGAGCCTTATGATGATGAGCACTCACTGGTTGAGCGACAAGCGTCAATTCAGTGAATGTTCATCAGTCAGCTTTCCATGCTGTTTTGGTGAAGTGCTGAAATAGAGGGAAAAATTATGGCTAAAAACAACTTAAAAATCTTAATTCGAATTTCAGCTGTTTAAAGCCGTCCAGATGATGTGACTGGCTTTATGAATCACATGATTCAAAATCACATCCGTATCACTATTATTCGTGTCAACGGAATCACTGATGAAGAAAAGACCATCTACGGATGGCGGCTAACAGACCCAGGCTTTGAGGGAACCTGACTGGTAGTGACAGCTTGACCAGAGGCTATATTCTGGTGCCACGGGAGGTCAGGGGCCCTGGAACTTCGGTTCCAGCCTGACCGTGCGGTAGGCCCCCTTGTGGGAGTATCGTGGTGGCTGTGGTTTATCACCTAACATCGCGGGTAGAGTCGAGAATAGTGTACTGTGCTGACTTGTCTAGTTCATTATTTAAGCACAACTAGGCAAAACGGTTAGGGGACTATCCCTTCTCAGTGTGGAGTTGCATTCTCAACCGCTGCGACCCAGGAAGCGGAAGAGGTTTTAGAAAGGCTTCCCATCAAACCAAGGTGGGGTGATTGCCCCTCAAGTATGATCCCAGTTTGGTACTTGGGTAACTAAGGCGTCTAGTCTTGCGTTACTTACGACTCTTGGGAAAAAGGTTCCCCGTGATATAAGCCGTAAAGGCAGGTGGTCACGTAAAACCAAATCCCACATCTGTTCAAGGCCGTCCTGCGTTTACTGAAGATTTTTAGTGGCTTTTACTTCAAATTACATATGTGATACATTTTTTAAGAATTGATATTAATATTTTAGTATGAAGGTAATAACACCGAATCTCTGTAAACAGGTAATGTAATGTCCAATAATTTTAAAATGTTTGCAACTATAAATAAACTAAAAAAAAGTCAACCTGCATAAAGGCGAAAAATAGTCTTAAATATTAAAAATAAACGAAAACCTGTGAAGTGATCTGGGAACTAATCTTAAAATGTTTCTCTATTCTGCAAAAATGTATTTTCTTTCTTTTTTAATTTTGGTGAAACTTTATTCAGAAACAAATGCGTTTGTAGGCAATCCTAAGTGTTGTATTTTCACATTTAACTATGCATAGAGTTGGAAGGATAAGGAACTGTCTTTTTGTTTAGAAAATAAAAGACAATTTTTTTATGGAACGAAATAACTTTATTCTGTAATGTATTGTCCATTTTGAGTAATAACCTTTTGCCATATTTCAGGCAACATTTTAATTACAGGTTCATACAACTTTTGGTTCTTATTAGCAAAAAACTGAACCAGGTACGATTTGACATCATCATAATTATTGAAATTTTTGCCATTCAAGGAGTCGAAATAAAAAGTAATCAGCCGGTCCAAGGTCAAGTCTATTCGATGGATGTGGCAAAGCCTACAAACCAAGCTCCAATATTTTTTACCGAGTGTCAAAGATGTCGATGACTAGTGTACTAAGAATGTGCTTTCAGTCAACCCTCTCTAAACCGACGTTGTTCTCTTTACGAGAAGGAGCAATCTGACTGGTCTGACTCAACCAGTACTCAAAAGTGTCACCATTCCAATCTCCAATGAAACCAAATATCTAGGTGGCATGGTGGATAAAACACTTCTTTGGAAATGACACATTGCGACAAAAACCTCCAGGGCGCTGTCAGTCTTCTGGCAGTGTAGGGGAGTTTTTGGCAAAATCTGGGTTCTATCACCAAAAAGATCCGTATGGATCTATGGCAATGATAAGACCACTTCTCGCATATGTTTCAGACGTTTGGTGGAACAAACTTTCGCGCAGATATGTCTTGGCTGCATATCTGTGTAAAATATAATATAATAATAATATCTGCGTCTGTAGTGCCCTACTCCATCCCTTAACCACTTCCAAGAGTGTCCAAGAATGCAATTCTTCGTTTAATTTGAATTCGCTAAGACTTGTCTGTCCCAGGACATCACGGGAAACGAGATTGCCGATGAAATAGCTAAGTAAGGTTCAAAAGAAGAATTTGTAGAGCCCGAACCCGAACTTGGGACTACCTGCAGGAGCCTTCGACAACGGTTGGGTCTCCCAACAGCACAACCAGAGATGGCGTGACTCTCCAGGATACAAGATGATCAAGTGCATGCTCTTGAACGTTAGTAAGAAATCCAAGGCTTTTCTGTTATCTTTAGACAGTGTTGGAAACTGAAACCTGAAAGTTCTTCTTTATCACAGAAGCGCCTTCTGGTTTTCTTCGGAGAACCTTCGGAGAACGCTTGCCTTAGCGAAGGCTTTTCACGTAACAGAAACTGATCCAAAATCATACCTAAATATCTCACCGCACTCCTCACTGCTAATGGTATCCCATGTGAGTCCAAGATGCCGAACTTACGCCAGTTTTTATTTGTATCCCTTGAAGTCTTGTAGAACGCAGTTCGGAACAGGATGGTTTCACACTTCTGGTAGTTGATTTTCAACTTCGTCACGCACAACCCACAGACTGATAGGCCAGACCCATTATTTAAGCCCTTGGGCAGAAAGGTTCACAGCATACATTGCTTCACCACACAACGGATGCGCCGCGAGGGGGCTGTATGCCAACTTGACCTGTGGGGATAGTTTTGCCAGCTCGCCTTGTTGAGCGCAATCAACAACGTTACCTAGCACGGACAGTCCCATACCGACTTAGAACTTTGCCGACCGAGCCTCCCTGAAACTCACTCAGAGTTTGACGCTGCCTGAATTAAACATAGAAGAAAACTGGAAACGTTGTCAAGAAGTCATCAAAGAAGCTGCCACTGATGTGCTAGGTTTCCCGTCACCACCCAGAAGGAACCTATGGTTTGACGACGAGTCCAGGCAAGAGCATACAGCCAAACAAGAGGTCTATACGGCAACGCTGCATCGAACGACAAGGGCTGTTCGTGAGCTCTACGAACAGAGAAGAAGGGAAGAGAACCGGCTTCTCAGAAGGAAACAGAACAGAGCATGGGAAGCGCCCGGTCGAGGAAATGGAATGGTGTTATGGCAGGAATGAAATCCGAAAATATTACCGAAAGGTAAAACAGCTATCCGGAGGATACAAGGCTTGGATCAAGGCCTGCGGGGACCAGAATTGACACCTAGCAGTAGAGTCGCAGTCTGTGCTGAGTCTGGAAGGATCATTTCTGCAGACTCCTTAACGCCGATGACGGCCCGAATCCCGCTGTTAGTCTGAGTGTTCCACTCAATTTGGACGAATATAGACAAGAATTCCGTCCGAAGTTAGCAATATCCAAGCTGAAGTCGACAAAACGTGCTGGAGCGGACGGACTGTCCGCAGAAATACTTAAAGCAGTTGGAGATAAGTTGGGTGGGCGCATGCACCAGCTCATCTGTAAGATATGGTCGGAGGAAAGCATGCCCGATGAATGGATTCTCAGCATTTGCCCGGTTCACAAGAAAGGAGACCACTTTGACTGCGCCAACTACCGAGGGATAAGTCTCCTGAACATTGCATATAAGATCCTCTCTGCCGTATTGTGTGAGCGTCTGAAGCCGTTTGTCCATGACCTGATAGGTCCCTATCAGTGTGGTTTCAGGCCAGAAAAGTCCACAATAGACCAGATCTTCACATTACGGCAGATCCTGGAAAAAACCCAAGAAATACCAATTGACACTCACCACCTATTCGTCGATTTCAAGGCTGCATATGACATGTGTGCATAGAGACGAGCTATACAGTGCCATGTCTAGTTTTGGCATTCCTACCAAACTCGTCAGATTGTGTAGGATTACGATGGAGAACTTTCGCTGCTCCGTCAAGGTCGGTAAAGAACTTACCGAGACCTTCAATGTCAAAAAAGGTTTTAGACAAGGCGACGCACTGTCATGTGACTTCTTCACCATCATTCGTGAGGAGATCGTGCGTAACTTACAAGTCAAGACTAGAGGCACGATCTTCCAAAAGTCTCTTTAACTGCTAGTTTACGCTGACGACATTGACGTGATTGGACGAACACAGCGATCCGTCACTGAGGCGTTTGCTGGCATTGAAGCGGAAGCGGTCATCAAGAAAGGACACGCAGCATCGACGTCTCGGACAGGGCCTCACACTAGGCAGCAGAAACCTCGAGGTAGTCACGGACTTCGTCTACCTCGGCTCCGCTGTAAATAGGAACAACAACAGCACTATGGAAATCAAACGCAAAATCACTCTTGCCAATCGCTGTTTCTTTGGACTAAAGAGATAAATTGATTAATAAGGCTAGGAAGGGCTAAGCCCGCTTTATATAACAGCTTGATCATCCCAGTCCTACTTTAAGGCGCGGAAACCTGGACGTTACCAAAGGCGGATGAGGAGGCCCATTGTTTTTCGAGAGAAAAGTTTTGCGTGCAATTTTTGGTCCTGTTTGCGTTGATGGCACCTAAAGGAGAAGATAATACGATGAACTCTATCAAATCTAAAACGACATGCGTCTGGTCAAGCGTCTTCGGATACAACGCTTAAGATGGTTAGCGTCACAAGAAGAAGAAGAAGTGGCTGCTATGGCGTATATGACAAGAATATCAGCCTTCACGCATACACACGCACTAAAAGTCAAATGTTGTATTCAATTAAAGTACACTTTGCATATTTCACGGTACGTGGTCCTGTTTGTGTTGATTGCATCTGGAGGAGAAGATTTAACGACGAACTCCACGGACTGTACAGCACATGGTCTAGCGTCTTCGGGTACGACGTTTAAGGTGGCTTGGCCATGTAGAGCGTATAGACACCACTGTTCCAGCCCGAAGAGGCTTCGAATCAGAGCCATTTGGACAACAAAACATAGGACGGTCTAGGGTGAGATGGCGCACACAAGTGGAGAAGGACCTCAACCAACTTGGAGTGCGCAACTGGAGACAGCTGGCGAAAGATCGTGCTGGCTGGAGAGGCATGTTGGTTGAGGCCCAGGTTCGCCCCGAACTGTAGAGCCACAAAAAGAAGAAGAAGTATATTCCGGTGAACTTTTTGTTTTTCAGACTGTTGAAGATATCCTTTAGATCCACCTTTGAAATAAGTATGACACTAGAGCCAATTTGGGCGACAGCATTAACTGACTTGTTTGCATTGAACTGACTTGAATTATTGAACCTGGTGAAACCATGATTCTCAGAATGCCATTGCTGTATATCACTTCGAAGGTGGTAATGGTTAAGCAAGGCACAGTTTCCAAAGTCGTTATTCGGCCTACGAGATTCGTTGACCGTATAAACTTTCTGGAAAACTCTTGAGCATCCTTAACAATGAAGAACTCATTGTTCACACTGCCTTATCCCTATCGATGCCAACTGAAGCCAGTATGTTTGTGTTGTCGGTTGTTCTGTCAAGTCGAACAGCCTTTGGGAAACATTCGAGGGCCGTTCGAATGAACAGCCCAAATCTTGTTCCCCCAAAATCAATTGACAGCAATTCTGTAATTCAACCGAATCAAACTCTGGAGGTTTTTCATTTGCGACTTGAGGGATCTCAGTTTGTAAATCGTCTGTAAAGTGTCTTGATTGTCGACAGCAGTCTGTTTTTTTGCACGTGCAGTGCGTCGATAGTATCATTCTGATAGAAGTCGCCATTTGTTCTCGGTGACACTTCAGGAGTCGTCTTGTCCATAGTATTTTTTATCGTAGTGTTCATTTGTATAAGGAACCTGTCAATATCCTCGTTCGTAAGGTTTCTGTTCGAGGGTGGCGTTATGTCATTCGCAGTTCTTTGGATAGGACTCTGGAGAAACGCGGTCAAAGAGCCTTATAATAATTGTAAGGGTAACACACCTATATCGTCATTTTAACTAAATGGACTTTGTGCAGCATCTTGTACCGAAAGTTTAAAACTCTCTGATCGCTGATCAAAAATTTGATTACAACAAAGAATTTTTTTCGTATTTCCCTAGCCGTGTTTTAGGAGCTGGAACACTCCTGTATTAAGTTTATCTAGCAACACGGAGAGTATCGAAACACAATACGCCATTAAACCCATTTCATGGTCGTCGTTATGTTCCCAAAGTCAGCATTAAATGCTTCAAACAGCCACCCATTCACCTCGCGCGAGACGTCAATTCCAACAACGATCAAATAGTATATAATTAAATTCAAAAAATATTCAACATTAGAACACAGAATCCCTGGAGTGACGCATTTTATTTCTTGTCAAACGTCTTAATGGTACCGTCCCAATGAAGTGGAAATTTTACTTTTCCGATCGCATTATGCCTTGGGAACCGAAAACCCACCCAACCAGAAGCAAATCGCGCACAAAAACTTGAATTAAGACCGAACAAAACACGAGAAAAGCCAAATAGTATCCATATAATTGCCCTGACGCGTTTTTTTGTTCCCTCCATCGCTCGCAAACCGTCCACCCACCCATCATCACTGGCAAGTGGGTGCTTTTCTGCTTTCATTCTTTTCGCCCTAATAAGACACAAGGACCACTTATGTACTTGGCTGCAGAACAAGCGAACAGCAAAAGTGTTTCCCTCCCACTGCTCGAGCCCTCCACCCATAGCGCCCTCCTCAAAGTTCTCTTGTATATTCATAAATTAGAAAATTACTGTATTAACATAATTTATTCATAAACGTCACTTTAAATTTGAACGCTGTGAAAGTGAAGTGAAGGATGCCACACAGCGGCTGTGGAAGCAGAGACGTCGTCATGCGAGAGATGACGAGAGAGAAAAGAGGCCACGTACAGGTCAGAAACAGGGGGAAGCAAAATAAAAACACAAAACGATGGTGCCACAGAAAAACAGAACATCTGACGGATTTTCAGGCGGTCTTTCAGATTTCTTTTGAATGAATAACCATCGCACAAAGGACATTCGGGAGATTTTTATTTCGCCGCCGCGATGCTTTGAATTGACTCGTTTCCTGGGAGTCAAAAAATGGGCTGCTGGGCCGCGTCTTACTATCACCAAGTTAAGCTAAATGGGGATGATTGCTCTCGCCAGGATACAATTTGAAAGAAATTAAAGATTAAGTCGTGTGCGGGAGCGGTTTTTTTCGCTTTGTTTTGTGTCGAGTTTGTAAGTCGTTGACGATTCTGCGAACCCAGAACTCTCGTTCAAAGAGTATTGCCATGGCAGCTCCTTCCAGCTGGTTTGGTAACACAGGAGCTTGGATAAGCAGGTGGTTTCTGAATGCTCCCAGTCATGTTTTGTCTATCGGTTTCGTAGTCGGTGGGACACTCTGATAATTTAGGGCGATAGGCAATGACAACCAAAGTTGTAGGTTTGCTATCTTTGCCCTCAGACCGTGGGAAATGTTTCAACGCTTAAACGGGGGCTACGGACAAAGTCCCTCCGGACTAAATTTACTTTCACTTGACTTCATTTTACTTACGTTTCAGAGACCCTCTCTCTTTCAAAGAAAAAGTCAAGCTGGCCAGTGTAATAAGCAAATACATTTCTGACTGTATCCGCAAATCCATAGAGCCCGTTAGTTCCTGGCTATGTTTTCTAATGCAATCACAATCTCGCAAGAAGAACAACAACAACGAAAGGGGATTCTGTACAACATTTGGCTTTTCGTTGCAATACCAATAAATGATGACTTTGGTCCCTCGAGTCGCAATTTCAAACTGTCGAAATCGCCTGAACTCAGAATGCATAAGCATCCATTTTCTTTTGCAAGCATAACCCCCAAAACATGGCGCCACCACATCCTTTCTTTCACAATCAACCGCAGTGTCCCACTTAATTAGCCGCTAAGTCAAGAAAATGAACAACGCTTCACTTGATTCTCGCCCAAGGACGTCCGCTAATTTAATTCCACTTACTTGAGTTCCTTTGATAGCCGCTACAAAATTAATTACCTCCTTGGAGATGATCCTAAAGTTGAATCCTTCCAAATGCCTAACATGAAGCAAATCAAGCGGTGAATTGGGTAGGCATGGAAAGCAAGAGGCAAACGGGAAATAGAAACCCTTGAAATATGTCCTGCGGGCCGGCTCCTTTTGCGCCCAGAAGAACGTCCATCTCCAACATCGTCGTCCGCCAGTCGGATTCACGTCTTTCACTCCACGCAAAAATATGCAGATCTGAAAAATTAATTTACGACAAACAATTTTAACGGACAGTGATTTTCGGAAACTTTTTCCTCTCCAGGTATTTGCAATTCTTTTCCTTTCTCCGAGTCCGCGTTGTCGTCGTCGTCGTCTTTGGAGTTTTTTTTTTTCCTTCCACAGAGTGGGAGAACTTTTCACCGGTCGGTCGCCAAGAATGTAAAAAGTTTCTAATTCAAAAATTGAATTTAAATTCGTCAGCCTGTGAGAGGTAATCTTCAAATTAAAGTCAAAAAGAAAAAAAAAATACAGGCTACAGCGGTGGAGGAGGACTCAGCTCATGAAAGTGTAATTGAGCGTAAAAGCCTCTGAGTACTCGCTGGCTAAATGTAATTGAATGTGCAAATCTGCTTTTTTTTCCTCAACATAATTTCGTTACTCTTATCAATTTGACAACGGCTCGAGGTGTCCTCCTGAAGGCCCCTCAAACCGGGCGGAAGAATTTATGGATTCAGACAAGGATTTTGTTAGCAAACGGCCAAGATACCTCTGGGAATTGAAACTGAAGTCGCATTTTGCGAGAGGACGTGCTAAAGAATTTATTAACTCATTCCCGAAACTGGAGCGACATGAACAGAGGTTAGTTTAAGCGTTCAAAGTGAATGCTAACATTGTCATTCTTCAAATGTCAAAATGCTTAAGGCTGGGGAAGAGGAGGGAAGGTAGACATGGGGTGCAAGTCAAAAGGTGTGTTCCGGTACTTTCTGTACTAAATTCTGAAATATGTCATTTGTTAAGGAGTGGGGTTAAATCTCTCTCAGAAAGAGGAATAGTACGGGAACGCATCAAAACCAAATGTGTAAAGTATGTCATTAAGAAATGTCAAATTCACTTTTTCGATACAGAAAACAAAATTAACGACAAAATTTGAGACACATACACAGAGATAATGGCTCAATGCTCACTTATCTCTGTACGCACACCAAATAATTTGACAGAAAACCAACATCCTGCCGACAAACATTTTTTGTGGTTAAATGGGCAGGGTGGGGAAATATTTTACTCTTTCGAGAGCGCTCATTTGACGTAAAACCCATTTTCTTGGAATACAGGAACGGACATTGTGTTAGTTTGTGTTGATTTGTACTGTTTTGTGTTGTGTGTTTCGGTTACAGGAACACACCCAAGGTTTAATCTAGTTTTTATTTAGAGAGAGTTTGTAATAGACGTAACTCTCCATTCAAAGCATGCATTTAAAGACCACAAGCTTCTCACAAGAGAACTGAAAATGCAAAATTGCGAACACACAAGATTTAAGTAATGCTCTGCAAAATGCGACATTGGACCCCGCTTCTACGGTACCAATCGGGATTCTGGGTCACAAAGCTAGAAGACTATCTGGCAATATCGGAGGACACGCTAAATCAAGTAAAGAAGTTCGAAAGCAGCTGCAGTATAATAGTACAACAGTAATGTAACAAGATGCAGAAAGGAAGATGGACGTTGACTTATCACAGGAATAGAAAGTGGGGTTTAATTGGAAGCACGCCACTTAATTATCTAACGCAGTTCTAAAAACTCATATTTGCTACCGGGAATATTCAAATGCGCATAATGTTCTCATTGTGTAGGCGTGATGTTGAAGCGGAACACACTCTAAAAACTTCATTATGTGCAGTATTTCGTTAATGGCAAACATTATATTGGGCTTTGTGTGTTTTTTTTTTTTTTCAAAATTTGAACGTTTAAGTAAAAAATGTTAGTAGCAGTAGTAGTAGTATTTTATTTATTTCGTTTATATACAGTCAGTCACAAAAGTAAGTACACAGTCTACACTTTGCTGTACAATGGAAGACAGAACCACTCAAACTTAATTTCAAAATGGACATCATGTGTTTTTTATTTCGATAATTCATAATCTTTATGAAATTAAAAAAACGTGGAAACCAAAAAAAGTAAGAAGCGTAATTCAAGTATAAAAATAATAGTAAAAAATAAACATCACAAAAGTAAGTACACAGTGAAAAAAAACAAAAGAAATATGCAAAAACGTATGACAAAAATATACAGGTATACCGGTATGAAATGAGTTTTTTTTTTGAAAATAAAACACTAATTATTAATGGGAAAGTAAAAACATTTTATTCAAAGTATTGCCCATTGTTTTCTACACATTTTGACCACCTTTCTGGTAATTTGTGAATACCACGCCAATAAAATTGTTCGCCTTTTAAAGCAAACCCATCAGACACCCAATTTTCGACCTCCTCATAGGAATCAAAGTGCTGCTCAGCCAATGCGTGTTCCATCGATGAAAACAAATGGTAGTCGGAAGGATCCAAGTTTGGTGAATATGGCGTGTGGGGTAGCTGCTCCCAGCCAAGTATTTTGATTGTATCCTGAACCGGTTTTGCTTTGTTTGCAGGTGCATTGTCATGGAGCAAAATTAGCTTGCCGTGTCCCATTCTGGCCGTTTTTCGATCAATGCATGGTTCAAATTGATCATTTGTTGTCGGTGGCGATCAGTATTAACGGTTTCACCAGGTTTTAGGAGCTCGTGGTACAGCACACCTTTCTGCTCCCACCAAATACACAGTATTGTCTTCTTGCCGAATCGATCTGGTCTTGCAGTCGATGTTGATGGTTGTCCCAGATTAACTCATGATTTGTTCCGTTTAGGATTCTTAAAATAAATCCATTTTTCATCGCCAGTAACAATCCGATGCAAAACCGATTTTCTTTCGTGTCTTTGAAGCAAAATTTCACAAGTATTTTTTCAGCTTTCCATCTGTCTTTCATTCAATTCATGTGGCACCCATTTTCCACACTTTTGGATCTTTCCCATAGCTTTTAAACGGTCAGAAATTGTTTGTTGTGCAACATTTAACATTGCTGCCATTTGCTTTTGACTCAAAGTGTCATCTCCATCGAATATCGTTTGCATTTCGGCGTCTTCAAACTTTTTTGGTGGTCTTCCACGTTCTTCATTTCTCACATCAAAATCATTATTTCTGAACCGTTGAAACCATCTTTTGCATGTTGCTTCTGATAGGGCATGATCACCATATGCCACTATGCGACTTTGCAGCACTTTTCTTCAAATGAAAACAAAGAATGAATGCTTTCCGCAAATCATCACTTTCTGGTACAAAATTCGACATTTTTACCGCGATGAAAATATATGATGTTGTCTGTTCAATAACTTGGTGTATACTAAATATTTTTCACAGATTTCATAGCAAACAAACAAAAAAAAAATAAGGGCTCGTTCACATCAAATGTCGAAAAATCGAGACATTTGTATCTTGACGCTCACTTCATACCGTTATACCGTATAATTTTTAATAAATTAATATTTGGTGGGGTACCCTTTTGCATTGATAACGGCAGACAATCTTGAAGGCATTGATTTTACTAATGTTGAGGTGACATTAAGTCCGATTTTTGACCATTCTTCCTGCAAGACACGTTACAGGTCGTCTTTTGATTTTATATCATGTTTTCTAATTTTTCGTTCCAAGTGTTCCCATAAATGTTCAATAGCATTCAAATCGGGCGACTGGGGTTTAGTTCTTAGCTCTTTTTGAACATTGTAAGGCAACAACTCCTTAACCAATATGAAAGTGTGCTTAGGGTCACTATCTTACTGGAAGATAAATAACTCTTCTAGGCCTAATCTTTTTACGCTTTGGTGCGGGTTGCTTTTAAGAATATTAAAATACACATACCGATCTATTTTTTCGTCAATGAAGACCAAATTTCCCACCCCAGAGGCTGCCATACACCCCCAAACCATTACCGACCCACCACCGTGTTTGATGGTACCAGCCATGTTCCTTGGGTGTAGCTCCTCATTTTCCTCCAAACATTACCACGTCCATCTGACACATGGACATTAAATTTGGTTTCCACAATGAAAATTACGGCATTCCAAAAAGCTGAATCATACGTTAGATGATTTTTTGCAAATTCTAGCCTTTTGAATCTATTAATTTTACTGATGAATGGTTTTTTTCTTATTGCTCGACCATGATATACAGCACTAAGGAGAACAATTATTTGTGGATTACAGTGTTTTGCAATATCATGTTCAATCTCTTTTTGAATGCTAGGAGTGCTTAATTTGGGGTCTTGCTTTATTTTCCGTAGTATCAATCGAGTGTCTTGAGGTGTAAACGTACGCGGACGTCCACTGCCAACTCGATTTTCTGTCGTACTTGTTTCCTTATATTTTTGTATGATCTTCTGAATTGGAAATTAACTTTTATCGATGAGATCATCAATTTTTCGTATGCTTTTTTTTCTCTGTGTTATTTTATTATTATTTTTTTTACATCTTCTGACAGTTGCTTTCCTCGGTGTGCCATGCTGAATATATTCCTTTTTAAGTGACAATTTTTGATTAAAGCAATATTTAATTCATAAAAAAAACATAAACTAGAACAAAATACCTTTTTTCCACAATGCAATCTCTCTTCTCAAAGTTTTCACTCAGAATGCAATGTCTGTGTACGTACGGGAAAAGCAAATCTACTCTCCACGACATCATAACAAGGTACAACAGAGAGTCCAGATTGTATAAAAGTAGGGTGGGGCAAGGCAAAATACTCTATGAAAGAGAGGAACGATCAATTTTAAAAGAAATAAAAATATATCCATTTAAAACAGCTAAAGATTTACAAATTTTGTTAAAAGAAAGAAGTGGAAAAGATGTTTGCTTAAATACCGTTCGAAATACCCTACACAAATATAATTACTATCTAAGAGTGGCAAGGAAGAATCCCTTTATAAGCCAGAAAAACAAAAGTGCAAGAGTGAAATTTGCGAAATAATATTTATTGAAAACTCATGATTTCTGGAACACGGTAAATCATTTATTAGATATCTTAAAAACATTTCAAACTCTTATTTTTTTTAATTTGAAGATCCCTTTCACTGATGAAAGCAAATTTAATTTGCATGGTTCAGAAGGCAAAGTGTATGTTTCTCGGCGACCAAATGAAGAGTTTTTGCACAAAAATACCAAAGCCACCGTCAAACATGGAGGAGGTTCTGTAAAGGTTTAGGGCTGCATGTCCAGTGCTGAGGTAGGCAATCTGCATTTTGTAGACGGTAAAATGGACAAATTTGTCTACCTCAACATCTTAAAAGAAAATTGGAAGCAAAGTGCAGAAAAGTTGGGAATTTTAAATGACTTCGCGTTTTACCAGGACAATGACCCCAAACATACCTCACAAGTAGCAAAACTCTGGTTGATCCACAACTGTCCCAAATCGTTGCAGACACCTGCACAGAGTCCAGACCTCAATGTTATTGAACATTTTTGGGAAGAACTTGGTAGACGAGTATACGAGAGAAAGTTCAACTCATTGACAGAGTTAAAAAACAGTTTGGTAGAGGCATGGCATTCTATTCAGCCCGAAACATGCAAAACTAGTAGATACGATGCCAACACGATTACAGGCAGTTTTGCAAGCCAAAGGATACATCTTCTTGTTTCTAATGAAGATGTATCAAAGAACAAATATGTGTAGAAAGGAATAGCGCTTTTAACTTATTTTATTAGCTGTATTGCTTGAAAAGTAATCAGAACCTTTGTCCGATTATTCGTTGGAGCCACTGTACTTTTGTGATGTATTTACGAAACTCTTGTATACGGTTAGTCTTACGGTACATTTTTTATGTTTACCAGCCACCAGAACAAATAGTCAATGAAACTCATTGTGCAGTTTCAGTTATACATGAACAGAAACTCACAGTATTTTTTTACTTTACATATGAAGACTGGCTCTGTGTACTTACTTTTGTGACTGATTGTATATTACATTTATAAGTTGCAGGAAAAGAACACAACAATTCATTTAATAATATGTTAAATATATGTAATTGAAATAATTTAGTGACGTTTTATATTTTCTATACATGAAGTATTAAAATAGTGCCAATGCCACTTCTATGAGCTTTCTATTTTTAAATATGTGGGTGGAGTGACCCGTTCTAATTTCAAATAAAGAGCAAATTGATTTATGATACAATTTTATAGATAGACACAATAAAAAAAGGAATAAAATTGAAGAAAACAAATCAAGATAAATAAGCTACATACAGAAAAAAAAATTAGTAAATGTTAGGAAGAAGAAAAAACGTTTATTTACACCAAAGTATCAGACAAAAGGAATTCCATGTTAATGAAATCATAACTAAGAAGTCAAGACCATACAGCCATTTTAAAAATTCAAGAATTTCTTATCGTTCTAATATTTAAAGGAGGCTTGTTAAATAGTCGGCCGCCGTGGCGTAGTGGGTAGAGTGCGACGCTCACACGCCGAACGGTCTAGGTTCGATTCCCCGTTGAACATCTCGAATTTTTCACGGCACCACCTCTTCCGAGCTGCTGACAATACTCAAAGAGAAATAACTGTCTAAGAAAGCTTCTCAAGCTTCGCCGTTTGGAGTCGGCAAGAAAAACTGTAGGTCCCTTCTACTCGTGAGAAAACAGTACGAACGAAGTGTTTAAGCTGTAAATCGATAGCACAAAGAAAAAATGAAAAGAAAATCACTACGAAGATTATTTTCTTTATCTTTAGATGAAATAGAATCCAATTCATCACTGACCTCATTGTTCATCAATCCACGTTCAACAATGAAACACTAAAGTATTTTGTCTGAGGCAAACCATAAACACAGTCTTTTAAGCACATCAGCTAAATGACCTCCCTTTCTTAAGGAGTGAAAAGTGTGTCCTTGGTTTCGCCCACCTGTTGTCTTCAGCTCACACTTGTCGTTTTTTACGGAGGGCAGATTTGTGATCCTACCAAACCTTACCTAAATTTATCCAAAATGAAAAACCATAAAAATAGAGTTTTCTTTTTGTTTAAATGTGCACTTTTCCATTCTGATATTGTCCTTACAATGCGTCACAAGATATTCAGGTGATGCTGTAAACTCACCATAGATCTTTTGGAGGATGACTGGATAATTTTCGTAATGTTTGTTGCGATATTCGGATTTCTCTTCTTCTTCAAGACTTGTTTACCTATTTTATTTGAGTCACATTGTGATTGCCTTACTTACTGCTTCAAATTATTCATTTTGCCGACTGGATGCTCTTCAATTTAAAAAATTTCTTTCCTCAAATCACAGACACAATTTGCGTAGAACGCGAATTCAATGCTGGCTAGCTTTTTACACTACTTTACCGACGTTTGTTCACTTGCGTTTTCAGTGATTTCAAATCGGGGTTACTGTGAAATTCTCTAGCCGCAATCAATCCGCCGATAGCAGTGACTGCCGTGCTTATGTTTGTCATGTGGAAAAGCCTATTTCTTCTCAACAAATGCATCCCGACACCCATCGAACACCATCGCTGCTTAAAGGTGTGACACGGTCCACTCAACACACTACTCAGCATCCCCTTTAAATTCTACACTTCATGAATCGTAAAAAGTCTGCAATTCATCACCTCTCCAAGCACAACATCGTTTGCTTGGGGATATATAATTTTGCTTTACCAGGATACGGTATAAAGTTAATAAAATTCTTTGAATCTAGGTGCCCGGAGAGCACGCATGCCGGGCGTGTGCATATGTGCGCCGAATGGAAGCGTCCCATTGTCAAATAAACTGAAGCGCCATAGATCTAAGGAAATTCATTCATCATAAAATCCTCGCACAAGACGCCCCTTGTTGGGTTGCCCTCCATCGCCTTGTTATATTTTTCCTTCGCCGTAACAGGCTGCTCCATAATGCGGTTATACACTTGACACATTGTGATTAAGTGAAACGCTGCCGCCATCCGGAGCACGGAGCGAGGGTGATTTTACGGGGAAGCTGCACAACGTCCTTTGTCAGGGTTTCCTGTACAACCGAAGAAGGCCTTTGATTTGATTGTTGCCGTGATTTGTTCCCCATGACACCCGTTAAGTCGCCGAGTTTAGGCCCTCAAATACGCGCGAAAAAAAAGGAAGAATTGACTGCGGTGTACACGCAGAGGCCGCATCGAGGCAGGCCCCCTCCTTTATGCGGAATAATTTTACCAGAATTTTATTATATTAAAACAGGACCACGTTCCGGCTCACGGCAACGAACAAAAAAAAAACGCAACACGGGTTCATTTATATCAGCAGCTCGCGGAAACTCCACCCAAATATGTGCCTTTGACGCTCTGGCTGTCAGCCGGTGACAGTGGTGATGGTGGTGATGGTGGCGCTGGTGGTGGTGCTGAAAAGTGCCAAACTGTGACACTTGCAGGAAGTGGAGACGAAAACTTTTTCTTTCTCTTGGCTTCCTTCCACGATTTTCTTTCTCCGCTCCGTTTTTTGCGGTCTTCTCCTTTGTCCTTGTGGACTTTTTTTTTTAAATAATTCAATCAAAGAGCTCCCAGTGCTGGCATGAGTTAAACTTTGTTACGAGGAGGGGGCGAAGAATGATCCCCCACGCCGCATCGTTGACGTGTCCTGCCACGCGGTGGCGGTTGAATTAGAGTTGACAACTTCTGTGTCTGATTAAATTTTAATGCCGAATTTTGCGTCATTAATAAATTCCGCATGAATAATTTGTGATTGGGAAATGGTGGGGTGATGAACGGAGACCTTTACGTGCAAGTACGCTGCGGTGGCACTTCGGTTCGGATGGACAGACACTTAATTCGACGAGCCTTCTTCGAGGACCAGTGAAAGTCGGCCACCACCGAAAATTGCCGCCTCGGCTGTTGTATCAATTATTCACAGCGGAGGTGACGGGGTGGAACTGTCGCAAAACGCTTTGTAACACTGACAACCTAATACCGATAAGTTAATTTGATAGACGCTTGCGACAGGGGCAGGGGAGACAATTCAATTAGACCTGTTGGTGGTTGTTGAATACCCTTGGGGGCAGTTTCACGATGGATTGATTTGGAGAGGTGAATTTTTTGTTTAATTGACAAATGAAAAAGAAGTCTTTTAGAGAAACTGAAATAAGAGGGTGAACTGGACTGGAGGACTTGAACCACTTTTGGTTTTTTATTGAGACTGAATACGTCAGAAAGTGGAGTCCGGAAAGTGAAACTGTTCGAAGTTACCTCCTGGTTCCGTGCTTTTGTTGCTTGATCTTTCCATCAGGCAGACATTAAACATGCTTTTACTTCAATGCAAGTCGTGGCTTGAACATTGAACCCGTGGAACTGTCCGAGACTGCATATTTATTGGTATTGTGTGGCTGCTTGCTCGATCCACAGGAAAGGAGACCCCTTTTGACAGCGCAAATAATCGAGGGACGAGCATTCTTAACAACGCCTACCTCCTCCCTGCCGTGTTGTGTAAGACTTTGAAAGCGTTTGTGCACAATCTGATAAGTCGCTTTCAATGTGGTCTAAGGCCTGGGAAGTTCATGATAGACCAGATCTTCACTTTAAGGCAGATTTTGGAAAAGACTAAAGAAGTGCAAGTCGACACTTACCACATATTCATCGATTTTAAGGCCGCACATGACAGTGTGCATAGAGACGAGCTATACAGTGCCATGTCTACTTTTGGCATTGCTACCAAACTCGTCAGACTGTGTAGGATGACGATGGAGAACTCTCGCTGTTACGTCAAGGTCGGTAGCGAACTCACCGAGACCTTCAATGTCAAATAAGGTCTTGAAGGCGACGCACTGTCATGTGACTTCTTTAACATCATCCTTGAGAAGATCGTGCGTAACTCACAAATCAACACCAGAGGCACGATCTTCCAAAAGTCAGTTCAATTGCTAGCTTACGCGGATGACGTTGACGTGATTGGACGAATTGCTGGCATTGAAGCGAACCGGCTAAAATGGGTCTGGCGGTAAAAGAGGATAAAACAAAGTACATGCTGTCATCAAGAAAGGACACACAACAGCGACGTATCGGATAGAGCGTCACACTAGGCAGCTAGAAGGACAGATCGTTAGAGCATCACATAAGAGAACAGGAAGGAAAAGACCTCTTCTAAATCGGCTCCGCGGTAAACATGGACAACAACAAATACCGAAATCAAACGCAGAATCACTCTTGCCAATCATTTTTTCTTTGGGCTCAAGAGGCAGTTGAGTAATAAAGCCCTCTCTCGAAAGACTAAGGTAGCTTTGTTCCAGTCCTGCTTAACGACGAGGAAACCTGGACGTTACTAAAAGCGGATGAGGATTAGCCCTTAGTTTTTTCGACAGAAAAGTTTTGCGTGCCTATTTTTTACTCCTGTTTGCGTAGATGGCATCTGAAGAAAAATATATATCGACGAACTCTATGGGCTATACAGCGACATGCGCATAGTCAATCGTCTTCGGATACAACGCTTAAGATGGTTAGCGCCACAAGAAGAAGAAGAAGTGTCTGCTATGGCGTATTTGATAAGAGTGTCAGCTCTCACGCATACACACGGACTAAAAGTCACAAGTTGTATTCAAATAAAGTACACTTTGCATATTTCACGGGAGCTCCTTAAATTTCACTGTTTTCACAGAGTCGGTAACAAACTATAGGATCCTTCTACTGGAGATGAAACAAAACGACGCAAAGTAAGAGTAATAGCTGACGAAGATAAGCCCTAGTCTCTTTTTACGAAGGTTGCCTTTTATATTTTGGGATTGGGCAATCCTAGTGTTGCAATCTGGCAACTACCAGCTCTATTGTATAGTTTGACTTTTTTGAGGTTATACGTACCTAGAACGTTTGGACATGCGAGCGCTATTTGTGTTGTTTACAGTAACTTACACTAACAGAATTAAATCGTGAAAATTTTCGTGCGATTATTTTTACAACGTTCGAAGTGGATTAACTCAACAAATGTGCATCGATGAACTTAATCAATTTTTGGTGATGAAGCTCCATCAAGCATTAGTGTTTATCGATGGTATGGTGAATTCAACCGAGGTTGTAGTTCACTCCAAGACGAATTTCGTGAAGGTCGTCCAAAATCAGTTGTTGTTCCGGAAACCATTGATGCTGTGCGCAACCATTGATTCCGAAAACCATTGATGCTTGTGATATTGCAACATATCGTGAGATTGAGACAACCTTAGGCATTAGGGGGACCAGCATACATTCAATATTCCATGAAAATTTTACCGTCAAAAAAATTTGTTCGCGTTGGATCCCCCATTTCCCAATTAAGTGTTCTCAAAACAACCTGCCATTTTCTATGAATGGCTCCTGCATTGTTGAAACTTAAAGACTTTCCATCCTCGGTACGTGTATCAACTCAACACTAAGTTGGAACGATCACATATTCGACATCGTCAAAAATACAGCGAAATGTCTAGGTTTCTTAAAGCGATGCAAGAAATATTTCACTCCTGCTGACCTGGCAACAATATATAAGGCGTACATCCGCCCAAAGCTTGAGTATAACGTTCCTATCTGGTCCGATGCTCCTAAGGCCTCCCTGCACCTACTAGATAGAATCCAACAGCGAGCGATAAAACTTATTGGTGATAATAATGCTGCGAAGTCAATCGACTTGCTTGAACATTGACGAAATGTTGCGTCTCTATCACTATTTTATCGCTTTTTCAACAAAAAATGCTCTAAAGAGATAGCCAGCTGCATTCCCCCTTCAAGAATTCACCAGCAATACCCGCCTCGCTAGGAATGCTCACCCGTTCACCCTAAAGCCCTCTTTCGGACGCACAGTTAAATTTAGAGACTCGTTCTTCAGCCGCACCACACGAAAATGGAATACTCTTTCCAGCCCAATCTTTCTCCCCCATTACAATCCACAGGCATTTAAAACCAATGTGCATCGGTACCTCTTTTCCCCATCTTTCTTTATACCTCCGGCCCGTGCTGTGACTTCATTCCAGTCATTTAAGAGTATTAGCAATCCCTTTAGTGCGCGCCAATTATAAAAAAAATCGCTCAAAAAAAGGCTCTTGTCGATTGGTCGAAGGAAATGCTCGAAAAATACGATTCGATTCGAAACACGTCTACGAAATCGTAACAGGCGATGAATCGTGAATTTACGCGTATAAGCCCAAAAGTAAACAGCAGTCGACTGTATGGGTGTTTCAAATTGAGCCAAATCCAACAAAAGTTGCTCGCGCAAGAAGCACTTCCAACCAAATGGTCGCCTGTTTTTTCGGAAAAACTGGACATGTCGCATCCGTATCACTAGAACAACGCAGAATAGTTAGTTCTGAGTGGTACACAACCATTTGTTTGCCAGTTGTCTTCCAAGAAATCAGGAAAACCAACCGCCGAAGACGGATCACTCTTCACCACGACAATGCGAGCTCTCACACATCGGCTCAAACAACTGCATTTTTGAGCACTCAAAACGTCGATTTGATGAGTCATCCGCCGTATAGTCCTGACTTGGCACCGAATGACTTCTTTTTACTCCCGTACGTAAAAAATAAAATGAGAGGTCAACATGATGCACTCGCGACGAGATGGAGAGGAATTAATTTATTCCGGTGCTAGGGAATTAGTTTTTCATTTTGAATTGTTGTAAGTAGGTGCATGCGTAAGAGGATGACACGGCAGACTGGGTTAAAAAAAAGCCGTTTAACACTCAATAGGTCCCGGGACTGACTTGTAGGGGGCGCTACTAACAAAAAATCTTACAAAACTAACAAAAGTACAAACACTCAAATTATACCTGTCAAATTTTCAGGACACTCTGACTATTAGGTTACAAGTTACCGTGCTTCAAGTGACGCTAGTTTTGCTATTTTTAAAACAATGGAAAAAACAGAATTTTGTGTTGTTTAATCAACTGCTTTTTGATAGGGAAAAAGACCATGCAAGCTTAGCAGTAGTATGAAAAGTAAAGCAATGGTATAAAAATGTTACAGACTCTGCTCCATCAAAATCAAATAATTGTCGGTAGTATGCTGGCTTTAAACGAAACTGTTCAGACAGCAACGATGCTGAATACTCTGGAAGACCAATTGAGGTGGTTACTCCTGAAAACTTCCAAAAGGTACACAAAAACGTTTTGGTAAATCATAAAGTGAAATTGCATGAGAAAGCTGACACCTTTAAGATATCAGGAGGCAATGTGTACACTATTTTTCTTGAACATTTGTCCATAAGAAAGCTTTTTTTTCGAAATGGATGCCGTGTTTATTCACAATGGACAAAAAAAAACGTATCTGCCTGATAGACATGGAAAAGGCGTTCGACACCTTTTAGTTAGAAGGCCTCTTCTTCAAGTCAGGCAGACTAGGCATAGATAGAACACTGTTGTATATGATCTATGATATGGTAACAGGTAGAAAGTTTGCTGTGAAAAATGGCAACGTTACATCCACCACAGTATTTTACATAAAAAAATGGGTTGCAACAAGGGGCAGTTGGTTCACCGATTCTTTTTGCAATATTCACAAGCGAGTTTATTGGTTCCATGCCGCATTTAATAGCGTACAGATCAGGTCCGAAAATTTAAGTGATAAATAACTTGTTGCAGCATGACTTCCATCAAGTTCAGCGCTTTTGCGACGGCTGGAAGTTGAAAATCAAATTCCGGATTACGGTTGCCCGGTCTGGTTCAATCTTAGTCCTTCACAAATGGAAAAGATGAAAAGGGTGAAAAGGGTGTTTGAGAGGCAATGTCTTCGGGCATGCCTCCGGTTGTATCGAACACCTGAATCCGATTTAAAGAAATTCTATCCCAACAAGATTTTGTATAACAAGGCAAATCTAATCAGGATAGATAATTTTATTATTAAGCTGACTCGATGGCGACACATTGCACGAGCGATGACTTCATCCAACAGTCTAATCTTCGGGGGGTATTACCCCAACTTCGTGTATTATGAAAAGGTGCGTCTGAACGGATTTATACTTCCTGAAGCGTTTCTCTACTCTTATTTAAAGTGGACAATATTAAATTTGATGTTTCCCTTGTGGCCAACTGACATTGTTTTTAAGGTTGTGCGTAAGGTAGTGTAATCTAAGGTAATAACGTTAAATAAATAAAAAAAAATTAAAAAAGGAAATTAAAAATAAAAAAAAATAAAAAACATAAGAAAAAATAAAATAAAGTGCATCATTTAGTCTTAACTTTACATAAGGTTGCGAAATATTTCCCTTCCGGCGTTTTGTGTTTTGAATTTTCCGGCTATGTGCGAAGCGCTACAGAGCTCGTATCTGGCAGTACTATACATCATTTGAAAAGTACTGACATAATCTACAAAACGACGCTATGCATGATTTGGATATTGCGTTCAACAGTTATAGACGTGTAAACATGGAGTTCACTAACGCCGAAATTCGCGCTATTTAAAAGCTTTCCTTCGTTAGAGGCAAATCCGCTAAAGAAACGTTCCGTGAGATTAATGGTGTTTTGGGGGATGGTTCTCTATCACTTCCAACCGCGGAGGAATGGTTTCGACGATTCAGAGCCGGTGAAAACGAAAACATGGATAAGTCAGCCGGCGGAAGACCTGTGACGACGATTACCGATCGAATCATGGAAATCATCGAGTTAGACCGGCATGTGGCATCTTGTGACATCGCCCAGGAGATAGGAGTTAGTCACCAAACCATTTTAAACCATCTGCGGGCTGGATACAAGAAAAAGCTTGATGTTTGGGTGCAGCATTATTTGACGCAAAAAAACCTTCTGCACCGAATCAACGCCTGCGATATGCCGATGTAACGGAACGAACTCGACCCATTTTTGAGGCGGATGGTGACTGGCGACGAGAAATGGATCACATACGACAATATAAAGCGAAAACGGTCGTGGTTGAAGGCCGGTGAATCGTCCCAAACAGTGGCCAAGCCGGGATGGACGACCGAGAAGGTTTTGCTGTGTGTTTGGTAGGATTGGAAGGGAACCATCCACTACGAGCTGCTCCCATATGGTCAGACGCTTAATTCTACCATCTACTGCGAACAACTGGACCGCCTGAAGCAGATGATCGACCAGAAGCGTCCAGAATTGGCCAACAGGAAGGGTGTAGTGTTCCAAAAGGACAACGCCAGACCACACACTTTTGACTTTTCATAAGCTACGGGAGCTCGGATAGGAGGTTTTATCGCATCCACCATATGGCCCGGACAGAGCGCCAAGTGATTACCACCTGTCTATATCCATGGCGAACGCCCTTGGTGGCTTGCGAAAAGTGGCTGTCCGAGTTCTTCGCAAATAAGGAGGGGGCTTCTAAGAGGAGGGTTTTATGAAGTTGCCGTCTAGATGGAAACAGATTATCGAACAAAACGGCGCATATTTAATATCATATATATATATATTAAATCCAATCACTGTAACACTTTTTATGAAGCATTAAATGAAGAGCAAAAAAGCGGAATGGAGATATTTGACAACCTTTTATATAGACTTTATATACGCCATGGTGCTCGCTTCCGTATTTTGATATGGACATAGTTTAGTCTTATTTCTTGGTAGGTTTTACTCATAGTTGAGTTTAAATTTAGGATAGGTTAGGCTTAGGTTAGGTTAAGAAAGCAACGGAGCCAAGTTTTGTTACTTTTTCTTGGTAAAAAGCAATATAAATTATTATATCTTAAAAAAAAAATAAATTATTACACAAAACTATGCCCAATGGAAATTTTTAAATTAGATAAATAATAGCCTAGAGCACCTGCTAATGGTCAGTAAGTTAGGTTTAAGAACTATTCTTAAGACAAATGCAAGCTAGTTTTAAGTATTTTTCTAGAATTAAGATAAAATTACTTATTAATTATGCCAAAAAGCCTAAACAACGACAAAGTGTCGATGATTCTCAGAGCTGTGTGTTGCTGTTTCGCCAGAACGAACAGGACATTTTGCGTAGGTATATCACAATGGATGAATCATGGACCCAGCACTACACTCCAAGGTCAAATCGGCAGTCACTGGAGTGGACAGCAGCCGGTAAATCACGCCCAAAGCGTCCAAAACGCAAAGGTCGACTGGTGGATCATGGTATTCATCGACTATCTTGAAATAGGCAAGAGGATCAACAGCGAATACTACATGGCGTTATTGGTGCATTTGAAGGAAGAAATTACAGAAAAAAGGTCCCATATGAAGAAGAAAAAAATTCTCTTCCACCAAGACAATGTAAAGTCGTTGGGTACGTTTCAAGGCTATTATTTGCTCAAAATGTGGACATATGGAAAACTACTGAATTGAAAATTGATGTATTTTTCAATATTTTTGTCTCGGCACAAAACAGTTAGTATTGAAAATATCATTGCATTTTTCGCGGTCTTTAAACGTGATTGTGACAACCTGCGAAGGGAGGTGCAGATACTATTATTCAGGCATAACATGAAGACGCCAGCATTAACTACAGTTGAGAGCAAAACATACCCATCACAATTTTTCCTTGCATGTCCGATCTGTACACTGCAAGTCAGTCATCAGCGCGATCTACTTCATCTATACCTTTGTTATAGTATTGGAAAACGATAGGGATGTCTATCTGTCTAAGCTCTATCCTTTAACCTTACCCAGAGAGTAAACAAAGTCGTAGTATGTGTCCATGGTATAAACGTTGTTATCAAGCCTTCGCCATTTATTGGCTGCTTAGAATCCATAGTCAAATTCTGTTCTGGTGTTGAAAAACGTCATTTTATTTTTTACGTACTGTTATAAAAAGAAGTCATTCGGTGTCAGGTCAGGACTATACGGCCGATGACTCATCAGATCGATGTTTTGAGTGCTCAAAAATGCAGTTGTTTGAGCCGATGTGTGAGAGCTCGCATTGTCGTGGTGAAGAGTGATCCGTCTTCGGCGGTTGGTTTTCCTGATTTCTTGGAAGACAACTGGCAAACAAATGGTTGTGTACCACTCAGAACTAACTATTCCGCGTTGTTCTAGTGATACGGTTGCGACATGTACACTTTTTCCGAAAAAACAGGCGAACATTTGGTTGGAAGTGCTTCGTGC